>JASUUL010000094.1:17530000-20030000 GCA_030449875.1 Aegle marmelos | reverse complement strand
GCTCACTGACCAGTACAGAAAATATATGACATCTAGGAGTATGCCAAGCTCGACTGCCATATCTTTGGATGATGGTTTGGTGTATGTACACCGAGTTCAAGTAACACCTTCTAGAATTTACTTTTTTGGTCCTGAGATTAATGTATCAAATCGTGTGCTGCGACACTTCAGGAGAGATATTGACAATTTTCTTCGCATTTCTTTTATTGATGAGGATTTGGATAAAATTCATTCAACTGATTTATCTCCACGTGGATCTTCTGCAACTGATATTGTGAGAACAAGAATTTATACAAGGATTCTTTCAACTCTTCGTAATGGCATACTTATTGGTGATAAGAAGTTTGAATTTCTTGCCTTCTCATCAAGTCAGTTGCGAGAAAGCTCTGCTTGGATGTTTGCTTCTAGAGATGGGCTCACAGCTGCAGAGATAAGAGAGTGGATGGGCAATTTTCGTCAGATAAGGAATGTGGCAAAATATGCTGCCAGGCTAGGTCAGTCCTTCAGTTCATCTAAGGAAACTCTTAGTGTTCATATGGATGAAATTGAGATCATTCCTGATGTAAAAATTGAAAGAGGCGGAACTGAATATGTATTCTCTGATGGTATTGGCAAAATTTCTGCTGAATTTGCTAGGAAAGTGGCCTCAAAATGTGGCCTCAAAGATAATCCTCCATCTGCCTATCAGATTCGATATGGTGGATACAAAGGCGTGGTGGCTATTGATCCAACTTCATCAAAAAAAAAATTGTCATTGAGACATAGTATGTGCAAATATGAATCTGAACTCACGAAACTGGATGTTTTGGCTTGGAGCAAATATCAGCCTTGTTTTCTGAATCGTCAGTTGATTTCTCTTTTATCTACCGTAGGAATTCGGGATGAAATTTTTGAGAAGAAACAAAGAGAAGCTGTACATCAACTGGATGCTATCTTAACAGATCCCTTAAAGGCACAGGAGGCTTTGGAGCTGATGTCTCCAGGAGAAAATACGAACATTCTCAAGGAACTGCTCATCTGTGGTTATAAGCCAGATGCTGAACCATTCCTTTCTATGATGCTCCAAACGTTCCGGGCATCCAAATTGCTGGAATTGCGGACTAAAACAAGGATATTTATTCCAAATGGAAGATCTATGATGGGATGTCTGGATGAAACCAGAACCTTAAATTACGGTCAGGTGTTTGTGCAAATTTCTGGTGCTGTATATAGGCAATTCAGTAGTGAATCTTCCTTGTTATGCAGCAGCAGATCACGGCGGTGCTTTATTGTTGAGGGACTGGTGGTTGTTGCAAAAAACCCTTGTTTGCATCCAGGTGATGTACGTGTTTTAAAGGCTGTAAATGTGCCTGCTTTGCATCATATGGTGGACTGCATTGTGTTTCCACAGAAAGGAATGAGGTACATCCTTACAATGCTGAAAACTAGAATATTGTGGTATGAATTGGATTCTTCACATGCATTACCCAGATTCACTTGTTACGTACCTAAACATGGTTTTGCATATCATATATGCTGGTCAATAACATGCATTTAAATATGTAGTGCAATCTAGTAAATAACTTTAATAAAACTTGGAAAAAAGAAAACAAAAAGCACTTAGATATATGTAGTCAATAGAATTTATAACTTTGATAAAACTTGAGGCTTCAGGTTTCTAGTTGGTCATATATTGTTTCCTGGGGCCTTTAAACAAGCACTTTAGAAAGTATTAAGTTGTATTATGGAGAAATGACTGAAATTTGGTAAGGATGGTAGGAATGCCTACGTGTGTGATATTCCAGTTGGAAGTAAATGTTACTAGAGTTTCTGACACTGCAGACAAGGTAATATTTTTCTGTTCATTGAAACTTTGAAACTCCTTGCATGTTTTAAGATGGTATTATACCTGTCAAATGAATTAGTGCATGTCTAGCAAGGTATATCATATGGTATTTAATCTTGATATATAGACAAACGATAATTGGGTGCTTTACTCAGGGGTGCTCGTCTCCCATTATTTGGGAATGCAGCAATTTGAAATGCACTTGGACAAATATTTGTACCCTTTTCTCCCCTTTTTACTTCTGTTTTCTTTTTCGTGGATCATATGAACGTTTGCTCTTAAGTCCATCTAATTTAGCTCAAAAATATATTGATCCATTACCCCGTTTCATCTATGCTAATGAAATTTACTTTGTTTCTTCATTCTCTACAAGCTTTAATTCTTTCATGTGTTAATATTTCCTGATCTTTTGACTTTTTGAAATCTATAACAAAGTGATGTTCAGCTGCTCATAAATTTTGTATTGTACTGATTGTCAAAATATTGAAATATTAGACCGCATCCAAATGAATGTTCTGGAAGTGATTTGGATGGAGATATCTACTTCGTCTGTTGGGACCATGAATTGATTCCACCACAGCAAGATGCACCAATGGATTATACTCCAGCACAAAGTATGCAGTTAGATCATGATGTTCAAATTGAGGTACTACACTTTTAGAGATTTTGTCTTTCAGGAGATTTTGCAGTTTGCTCTTTTCCAATTTGTATATGCCAAAATTCGTTATTATTATCTTTAAAATGCCAGCATACAATATAATCTTCATGCCAATAAGAAAGGGGAAATGACAATTGGAAATCCTTGAATCCAAAGGCTGATTGAGATGCAATTTTTATATGCTTGTAGATATTGAAATGACATTTGGGAATCCAATTTGTATGCAATTTTTTTATGCTATGCAAAGAGTACAAGCTGTGAGATGTATTTCTTCAGTTACTTTCATTAAAAGAACTTAATTTCCTTGGTACAGGACATTGAGGAGTACTTCACCAACTACATAGTGAATGACAGTTTGGGAATCATTGCAAATGCTCACACTGTTTTTGCAGATCGGGAGCCTCTTAAAGCAAGAAGCAGGCCCTGCTTACAACTAGCGGAGAAATTTTCAATTGCAGTTGACTTTCCAAAAACTGGTGTACCTGCTGAGATACCAGCACAGTTATATGTTAAAGAATATCCAGATTTCATGGAAAAGCCTGACAAACCCACCTATGAGTCACAAAACGTGATAGGAAAGCTCTTCCGAGAGGTGAAGGATATTGCGCCGCATACAAGCTGTATTAGGTCATTCACAATGGAAGTGGCAAGGAGATCTTATGACCCTGACATGGAAGTTGATGGGTTCGAGGATCACATCGACGATGCCTTCTATCACAAAAGCAATTATGATTACAAACTGGGAAATCTGATGGACTATTATGGCATCAAAACAGAAGCTGAAATACTCAGTGGCAGTATCATGAAAATGTCGAAATCTTACACCAAGAGAAGAGATGCAGAAGCAATTGGCATGGCAGTCAGGGCCTTGAGGAAAGAAGCTAGAGCCTGGTTCAAAGAGAAAAGTAGCTCAGATCCTGAGGATAATGCATATGCAAAAGCATCGGCTTGGTACTATGTCACCTATCACCCTGCATACTGGGGTCGCTACAATGAGGGCATGAAGCGTGATCATTTTCTGAGCTTTCCATGGTGTGTTTATGACAGGCTAATTGAAATCAAGAAGGATAAAACCAGTATTGGAAATGCTCTTTCAGCTTTAGAGCAACGGTTCCGTCAGGGTTTGCGAATGTATTGAGGGAGTATGCTAGTCGTCCCCTCCCATATAAAGCATTGAAATGTGTGTGACATTCTGTACAAAACTCTTTTAAGAACTTCAGCATGCATGTATTTATATAATGAATGGGAACAGCATGTTGGTTTTTATGCTTTGTCAGACGAAAGTGCTTCATGAGCAGGAATGAGAAGCCAAATCGTATGGCATTTGTAAGCGTGTCCATGAAATATTTAAAGCTGATTCAATTTAGGGATCAATATTTTAAAAATAATGTTGTATTTACTAAAGTAAAATAGGAATCAATTGAAATTGAAATGTGAATAAATGAAAATGGATTGGAATGGAAATCAAAATAAATTATTTGCTTAAACTATAAGAATTAAAATCGTAATGAGCTGGATTGTCATAAATGTGTTTATATTGTTTTAAAATTAAAATCAGAATGAGTTAAATTATAATAAACTATTAAAAAGTACTTAATGAATTATTATTATAATTTATAATTTATATTTTAAATATAATGATTATTTATTAAAAATTATTATTATTATTGTCGTCGTCATCAATACTATATTAATATATTAATTAATTATAAAAATTATATTAATAATTATTATAAATATATTAATTATTTATTCAAAAACTATAATTATAAATGTATTAATAATATTATTAATGTATCAACATATTAATTAATATTAATAGTTATATTAATTAATTATTAATAATACTACATGAATTAATTATAATAATTATATTAATGATTATTATAATAGTATATTTATTTATTAATTATCATAATAATATATTAATTATTGTTATAATTATTAATAATGTATTAGTTTATTAATTAATAGTAATAATTATATTAATTAATAATAATAAGAATATATGAATTAATCATAATAATTGTATTTATAATTATCATATTCATATATTTATTAATTATTGTTAATAATATATGAATTAATTATAATTATGATATTAATGATTAATAGATAGTTTATTTATTAATTAATTATAATAATAAAAATATATTAATTATTGTGATTATTTATTCAAAAATTGTAATTATTAATACATTATTGTTAATAATGTATCAATACACTAATTAATTATATATTTAGCTTTTTTATATTTATATTTTTAATTTAAAGGAGAGGCATTTTAAGAATTTTTGAATGTCAATGGAGTAAAATAAAAACTCTAGAAATGAGAGATTGATTCTCACCTCCCTTATGGGAATCAATCTTTCATTCCCCATTTCTGAGCAATAGTGGATCTTACGATTTCAATTCATGCTTTATTTATGAGAAGTAAATATCATCGATTATTCCGTTTTAGATTCCGATTCTCTAATTTAAGAAGTAAACACAGCAAAATATTTTAATGAATTAGTCATGTTTGTGAATTATATAAGTAGATGCTATGTTTACTTAGCATGAACACTTAATTTATATACTAACTGATATGTCACTCATAGAAATTTATTATTTGAATTAAAAATAATAAAACTTAATATCTATCACTTGAACCAATTAGATAACAATACATCTTTTGCCACATTAATCGGACAAAAATTAGGTATGCAACAAAATAAGTGTAACATCATTTGTTATATAAAACGTAGTGCAAAATTTGAGTGATATTCGAAAAGAAATTTGAGTGATACTATCGCTAGGAAATATAGCAATTCGAATGATAATTAATTGCCCCATTGAGTTTTTTTAACCTGCCGAGCGACCCCATCGAGTAATCTTAAATCTTCGTAAGCTGTGTTTTCCAGGTTGAAATGATAACATTTTGTCATTAATCTTTTCAAGTCCTACGTAATTTTATCTAGTAATCTCTTATGAAAAATGTTAGTTGAACATTGTTTCAGTTGCAACTCTTACATTCTTAATTTATATAATCCAGCATATTGATCCGGCCTTTCAGCTAGAACGACAGACTGGTTAATCGCATTACTAGAAATGACGTTTTATTTTCTGGGTTTATTAGATATCCGCTGCATAGTAAAAAAAAAAAAAAAAAAATTGACATCCAAATCCCAAAGTGCTCTCAAGCTTCGAAGATCTTCGGGAGTAGGAGGTGGTCAGTGAAAGCAAGGGGAGCGATAATTTTTTTTTTTTAATAAATACCACGGGATCTGGGCATTTATATCCTATTATTGGCTATTATTACAAAATTTCATCCCTTATAATGAATAAAAATAGACGCAGCTTCCACGTCACTTTGGCTATCCTTCTTGAACATAATAAAATGAAAGGGAGGAAAAAAAAAAATAGAGATCGAGATTTCTGATTTTAAAATGTTTGCTACTCAAGAAAATATAGCCGCTTTCTCTAAACCAACAGAGGGGCATAATCCCAAATTAAAAAAAAAAAAAAGGGCATTAGCACTTTAGCAAGAGCCAAGAAGCAAGAACAAAGCCGTAAATGATAAATTGATTGAAAACGGTGTCATTTACGCTTTAAAACAAGCAAAAGTGATGTCGAGCACTTTCTGATTTCTTCAAGCCCTTCAGAAAGCTCGATGAGCTTGTCAGTCAACCGATGAAATATTTCGTCAACAATATTTTCGCTTCCAAATTGCCTTGTAAAATTTCCTTCCACAACGGCCCTTATATGCCTCACCCATTCTGGTATATTTATTGGCCGCCCTTTAAGGACTGATGCCGCTAACAGTGACTCCATTTTCTCGATGTTGAAATTTCCATTTTTTCCTATCACCTCTTCCATTTCATTTGGACATGGACAGTACATTGGAATGTTGAAGGAATCCACTTCATCTTCAGCTATTATTCCCTGAAAAAAAAAACAAAAAAAAAAGCCGGATTGTTTGGCTATGTTACCTAAACAACAATTAACAAAAAGACACGTATTCATGTTCACAATGGATTTTTAAGGAAATTTTCGCAACGTGCTTTGTGTAAAATAAAAGAATTTGATTAAAAAGACCAACCGATTTGACCATATCCATGAGGGTAGATGCCATGCAATTGAACACAAGACCAATTGCATCCTGAGAGTCGGGCGGCTTATCGTTGGAAGCCGGAATAATTAGTACCATCATTCCCCCGGATACAATCTCTTTAGCTCTGGCATCAAAAAATATCTGCAAGTCCTTAGCAAAATGAGCTGAATAAGCTTTAATCACTTCAGCCGGGGCGCCTGTATGATGTATCCTCCCCTTGTTCCATGCAGCAGAATTTCTATCCCGCAACTCCTCGGGTACCCTGGAGAGCCAGTGAAATGCAGTGGACGAATACACAAAATGGATTGAAGATTCCGGGAATAACCGGCCGTAGAAAGAACCCGGCACGCCGGCAGCAAAATATTTTCTGTCTTGCGGAAGAGATCTAAAGAGGGTGTTGAAATCATTCAACACTTGATCGTTAAAAAAAACCTGGAATTGGGGCAATATTTGAGAATGATCGGGGCACTGGTCTTGCTGCCTGAGCTTGATGGCTTCCATAAAATTTTGCATAGCAATTACAGTGTTTGGGCCAACTGAGCATCCCAAATCAGCAAGAGTAAATGGGACGCTTGAAACAGAACACAGAGATTTTACATCCAATTTTGCTGAAATAACCTCTTCGATTTTGTCCTTAACAATATCTGCTAATTGCTTCTGTAAAATGTGAAAGTGACCAACAAACAAAACTCATAATTAACTCAGCTTTTAAGTACTTAAAATATAGAAATGGCAGGTCAATATTCCACGTGGAAAAGGGGGGGGGGGGGACAGCAGATACCTGGTAGAAAGAGTTCTTGCTGTAACGGTGTGCGCCATTTCCACCAATCATTGGAGCTGAATCCGAATTGGTTTCCATCTCTCTTTGTTCCTGTGTGATTGTAAGGATGGGTTAGTTAAATTATAGCATTGTTATTTACAAACCAATATTTAGATCGTGTTGAAGGGAGAATGGACTTACAATCTCTAAATTGGGAATTCCATGGCATTTGATCCGCTAGCCACTGGTTGCTCAGTAGTTTGTGCCATCACATGAAAAAAAGCTGGCAAAGGTCATCTTAATCACAATAATCAAATAATACCTTATGCTTCTCTCCTTATCCTGCCCACTGAAGTGAATTAAACTATTAAGCTCTTTTGTGAATCAGAATCAAATTTATGTTTTTTTTTTTTGGTTAAGATTTGAGAATCACCTGTATTTTATAATCAAACAACCAGTAGAATTATCTGTAAAGCAAAAGAACTGGGGAAGGTTTTTTTAATTGTGTATTAATAACAATATTATTACACACAGGCGGCAGTTTAGAGACCCATACACGCAGGCAGCAGGACTGATTCCGCACAATGAGACTTACATGTAATTATAACAAAAGCTTATATTATTATACCAATCTACAGCGGAAAAGCCTGAATGCATGCGTTATACGCAAATCCTAAGCCAAATTTAAAAAGCTTGCAAAGGTTTGGATAAAAATGACAAATCTCGCCTATTAAACGCTAACTTTAATGTGTATTGTGTTGTGCACGGAATATGAAATCAAACGTACTAAATAATTATAGAAAAATAAAGACATAAAATTTTATGTGATTCGATAACTCTGTCTATATCTATAGGAGTAAGAAAAAATAATTATATTATTAACAATTATTTGAGCACAATATTTGAGTAAAAAAGTTTTATTTCTCAAAACCTAAATACACCTAATAACCTCACACACACTTAAAAGAAAAATCTCTCAATTATTCATACTCTCCAATTACTCACTCTCTATAATTTTTCACTTGAATTGTTTTCTTTCAAATTTGAGATGATTTCTATGAACAATTGCTCTTCTTTTTACATCTGAACCTTGCCATTAATGTTAATCATTTTCAAAGTAAAAGTCTTGAGCACCTTTTAAATTTCTAAGGTTCAGTGCAAATTTGTCAAGCTTTATATGCTTAGCCACATGGACCTTTAAACAAAGTCAAAAAGGTTGCATGTGCTCAACAATTCTCCATTTTAGAGAAAATTTATTCAAATCTAAGCATATTACTAATAAATCATTATTTCTAAAGTGGTTGTATCTTTGTGATTGCCTACGTACTCATAATTTGGGATCAAACTAATCATAGTTTAAAAATTTCTCAAACTTAATACATCCAAAAAATTTGAATTAGTTTTAAACAATGTTGAAATTTAACTCCAGAAATCACCTTTATCAAAATGTCTGATGGATTATTTTTGGTATTGATCTTTTTCAGCAACACAAATCCACTCTTAATAACTTTCCTCATATAATGATATTTCACATCTATATATTTTATTTGAGTATGGTATATTTGATTTTTCACTAGAAATATCATGATTTGGTTATCATAGAAGACCGATGTTCTCCTATATTACTCTTAAATCACTTAACAAGCCTTTCAACTAAATAGACTCCTTTACAGTGTTAGTTGCTGCCATGTATTCTGCTTTTGTAGTGGAAAAAGCAATTGTTGATTATAGAATCAACCTTTAACTAATCAAATCTTTACCTAATGTGAATTTGTAGTCTGTTGCTGATCTTTCTTGTTAAAGTCTTCAGTAAAATTAGAATCATAGTTCCTAACCATTGTTGACCAAAATTCTTTTTAAATAATAACCCGATATCGATTATCTCATACAGATATCTGAAAATTCACTTCACTGCAAGCTAATGATTTTTATTCAGATTTTATATGTATCAACGGACTATACTCACAGCTTGAGATATAATAGGCGTTGTGTATATGATAGCAAACATAAGACTACCCACGACACTAACATATAGAACATGACTATATAGTCACATTCCCTTTGAGAAGTAAGATATAAAAAAGATCTTAATTTGATCTAAGGAGCTAAAGGAGTAGAAATCGATTTGGTTTTATTATCTATACCAAACTTTTCTAGTACTTTCTTTAAATAAAACTTTTGAGTCAACCATATGTTCTTATTCTTTTTGTCTTTACGAATCTTTATCTTAAGTATTTTTTGTACATTACCTATATGTTTCATCTCGAACTTATAAGCTTATTGCTTTTTCAATCTTTCAATCTCACCTCTATTCTTCTAAGTTATAAGCATATTATCAACATAGAGTAATACATAGATGAAAGCTCTATCTCGTAGTGTTATAAAGTAAACACAGTAATCGTATTCACTTTTAATGAATTTTTATCATTGCATAACTTGATTAAATCTTTTGTACCACTGCCTTAATGATTGTTTCAATCCATACAAAGATTTAATCAATTTACATAAGTTATTTTCTTTTCCAATAACTTTGAACCCACAAGGCTGAGTTATATAAATTTTCTCCTTCAAATCTTCATGCAAGAATGTCGTCTTAATATTCAATTGAGCCAACTCTAACTCAAATTTAGTTACCAAGGAAAGTAGGACAAGAATAAAAGTATGTTTTATAATTGGAGAGAATACTTCATTGTAATCAATACATTCCTTTTAAGTATAACCTTTTATTACGAGCCTTGCCTTTTATTGAGGAATATTTGATTTGGAGAACCTTGCATCTTGGTGTAAACTAATTTATTGCAAACAACCATTTTCTCTTTAGGTAACTTTATAAGTTTTCAAGTTTGGTTTTAATAAAGAGACTTCATTTCTTCTTCTATGGCTAACTTATATTGATTGTTTTCAGTACTATATAATACCTTACTAAAAAAGTTGAAAATTTCATTATTAATAATTAAAAGTGCATAGGCAATTACCATGTCTTTAATAAGCCATTCAAAAATTTTTATCACTTTTTTTTGTTTTCTTATTGCCATACTGTCATTTTCATCTTCTATATATCATTTGTTTCTTTCTCATGTAGGACATCAATAGAAACAACTTCTTCTTCTATTTTTGGGGTGTCCTCCAATGTTAAAATATTCTTTGTTATAGAACTAATTGGTATATATAGAGTTGCATTAAACTCTGCCTGATGTAATATCTTATTAGTCTTGTTTGCCATCTACTGAGAACTTGAGGCTTTAAACATAGAGGCTCAATCAAAGTTGTATCTCTATTATACACAAATTTTTTATCTTTGAGATTCTATAACTTGTTACCTTTAACTTCACCTTTAAATCTTAAAAAGATAACTTTGCTTGCATGAGGATCGAGCTTATCATTTTTTATATGATAATAAGCTAGATATCTAAATATATGAATGTTGTCATGGTCTTATGCATGCTTCTCAGACCATATTTTCGTAGGAGTTTTACCTCCATTTGCAATAGAAGACAATTGTTCAAGTGACTTGCGTAGCTTATAATTCTAGCCTGAAACTTTTTATTTAAACTAGTATTAGATAACATACACCATACTTTCTTCAGTAAAGTATGATCCATATGCTCAGTCGTACCATTCTTTGTAAAGTATGTCTCACTATAAAATATCTTTTTATACCTTACTCTGGCATATTTGCAAGAATGGGTCGGTCAGAAGTATATTCACCCTTATTATCATAACACAATATTTTGATCTTTCTTTTAATTTAAGTCTCCACCAATTTCTTCTATTTCACGAAAATCTCTAGGATCTCATTATTTGCTTGTATGGTATACACCTACACATGTTTAGAGAAATCATTAATAAATGAAACAGAATAGTGGCTTCTACTAATTGATGTAATCTTGGTTAGTCCCCTATACATTATTGTGAACATATTTAAGGATGTCACAAGTATCATAAATAGTCGTATCAAACTTAACCCTCGTTTTATTGCCAATAACACAATGTTTATAGAATTTCAGTTTACAGGTGTGGGTACCTTACAAAAGTCCATATGTCATCAGAGTTTGCAGAAATTTTTTTCCAACATGTCACAATCTTACATGCTATAGCTTGGTGTCAACACTGTGTGCCTTAGAAATATTAATTTCATTAGTTGTACTTTTTTTCAAAAAGTATAAATTATAACACTGAATTTCTTGTAGAATCATTATAGGCCCATGTATAAACTTGATTGTGTTATCCTCAATGGTAATCTTATAGTCTTTGACCTTCAAAGCTATAATAGAAATTAGATTTTTCTTCAAAACTAGAATATATCTAACTTCTTTTAATTATGTGACTATTCCAACGAACATTTTGAGCCAAATTGCTCTTATCCCTATTGTGCGACAAAGTTAATCATTTCTCATTATATATGCACCAAATTGCAAATTACTAAAATTTTTAAACCATTCCTTTATGGGATATAAATGATATATTGCTCCAGTATCGAGTATCTACTCGTTTAAATTGGTTATATATGTTACAGGTATAATACTTAGTGAATAGTCAAAATCTTTATCTTTTCGTGTCGTATTTACTATTATATGTTCCTTCCTATCTCTTTTTTAAATTTTTGAACAATCTTTCTTCCAATGACTCTTTTCATGACAAAAGACACACTTATCTCGAGCTATATTTCTACTTCTCAATTTGGACTGAGAATTCTTTCCACACGCTTTTTCTTTTTCTTCATCGTCTTTTCTCTAATTAGCAAAGCTTTAGATGATGCACTTTCAGAATGTTTATCATTATTCCAAATTTCTCAATTAGTCAGTGCTATGCAAATATATTTAAAGATGATTACACTTGTTCAATATAAGAAAGTAGTCACAAAATGACTATATTCTTCTGGAAGTGAATGTGAGAGAATCATAGCCTTGACTTTATCATTAATATTTTCATCAAGATTTTTTAAATCAACAAGTGACTTTTCAAATCTTAAGATATGGTCTTGCATTGACACCCTAGGCTTCATTTGAAAGCCATATGCTTAGTTGATTGTATGAAATTGATTTTCAAGACTTTTCAACATATACTTTTCCTTTAATATATGCCATAAAGTTATTGTACACTTTTCATTTTTCACTAGATATCTCATTTATATGATTCCAAGTTTCTTCATTATAAAAGTGTCTTTTATTTTTCAGAATAACATCGAGATCAATTTAAATAAGATATTCATAACTTCGCACTTCTACATGCTGAAGTTGATTTTCCTATCAAACTTTTCAATATTGATCTTTTGACTTCCTATAACAGGTGCTGAAAAGTAATGTGATAAGTCTTACCTCTCACTTAAAGTATCTTCTGAAATAGTGTGAATCGATCTCTCCATACTCTTAAAAGTTTTATCTTATACTATTTTCTAAATAAACTATTCCCACTTGAGAGATTAGTTTCTGTGTATATGTATGTGTGAAAAATGCATCAGAAATGTTTTTAAGAAAAATTAAAGAGGTCAAACTAATCCCACTTGAAACTCATTTCCTTTGTGCCATAATTTTCCTGGACATGCACCAATTCACACTAATACACAAGCTATTGAATTGCCAAGTATGAATTGTTGCCTTCACCATATTCGTGAACAATATCGTATGTAAATAGTATCATATATGAATAATACAATATATGAGAATAATACTGTTTATATAAATAATACCATCAACTCCAAGTATGAACCATCGACTCTAATACCACTTGATGCACGCGAAATATGAAATCAAGCGCACTAAATAGTCATAAAAAAATAAACACATAAAATTTTACATGATTCGATAATTTTACCTATGTCTACAAGAGTAAGAAAAAATAATTATATTATTAATAATTATTTAAGTATAATATTTGAGTGAAGAAACTTTACTTCTTAAAGCTCAAATATATTTATTATTTTCACACACACTTAAAAAGAAAACCTTTCAATTGCTTATACTCTACAATTGTTCACTCTCTACAATTCTTCACTATCATTTCTTTCAAATTTAAGATTACAATTCTTCACTATCATTTCTTTCAAATTTAAGATGATTTCTATGAATGATTGCCCCTCTATTTTCAAAGCAAAAGTCTTGAGTACCTTTTTAAAATTTCAAGGTTTGGTGCAAAATTATCAAGCTTTGCATGCTTGGCTACATGCATGTGTCAAATTTCCATGGTTTGGTGTCAACTTTTCAAGCTTTGGATGCTTAGCCATATGCACTTTTAAGCAAAGTGAAAAAGATTGCATTTGCTCAACAAGTCGATCATATATAGCTTCTTAATTTGGAAGACAATGTTTAATTCATAGTTATTATAAAATACAATCAGTAATTGTTTATCCTTAAAACCACATAGTATTATATATTAATTGAAAAATGATATTAGTTTTTTTTTTAACACTATAATACCATAGGATTTTATAGTTATTTTATCGCAATTGTGTCAAAATCTTTGTTTCAAATATGCAATAAAAATAAGAGATAGAGGATGTTTCATTTTTAAAATATCAAACCCCAAAATTTATCCTAATCACTAAGAGAAATGATTAATAAACTGAGGAATGACAAATAAAATTATAATACGGTATGGTGGTGAAATGTTAATTGATTTTTTTTTTCTTTTGTATACCATATGATGTTATAATTAATTCTGTCATCTTTCTATCTATTTTTCCTATCTTGATTTTAATGTCCAATCATTAAAAATTTTTGGAGTCAAAATTTTCCTAACAAAAGAGTACCCGCAGATATTTTTCAGCCTTGCATGGATTGCTTTTTCAAGGACCTTTTTGTAAGCCCAACTATTTGTATTACCGTATCAATTCTCAAACCCAAGCGGGCTTCAAGTGCAACTGATGGGCCAGCCCAGTAAAAAAAAAAATGAAAGTAGACAATTCACAGCTTAGGATCGATTACACTGATTACTCAGAATGATCCTGCTCAATCGAATTCAAATTTAGATATCTTATTTTTTCCACATAAAATTTTGATCTGGTAGTGATGCAATACATATAAAAATTGTAGCAAGAATTTGTCGATATAATATTATTCTATATATATAAATAGAGTGTTAAAAAAAAAATGAAGTTATGATAAAAAAATTATTAAAATATTGACAAAAAACGTGAAGTGCATGATACAATTGGAAGGGGAGAAAATTTCCCCTTATAATATTACTCTATATTTTCAACAGTGAACACAACCGTGCTAGATAAACTCCCGAACTATAGTTAATTATCTTCGAGAATCATGTAAACTAGTTTATATTCGTTGCAACACAGCAAACAGTTGAACTCCATCCCTGTAGCACGACGCCATCTTGTCATTAATCTCTTCGAGTCTTTCCAATAACTGCCTGAACAGTTCTTCGGTAACCTCGTATGAAAAATGCTTATTGAACATTGACTCAGTCGCAGCTCTTACGTGCTTTATATATTCTGGCATATTGATTCGGCCTTTAAGCCATGGCGATGGATTCGTTAATCCCATTATCTCAATTCTGAAATTGCCATTTCTTTCTACTACTGCCCCAAATTCCCCAGGAGGGCAAGAATATATAGGTAAGTTGAAGGAATCAACTTGAGCTTCACTTAGTAATCCCTGTCGCATCATTCAGATTATGTACGTTAATCGTCTTGTTCCGAACAATTAAAAATAATAATAATAATTGTGGTAGGGTTATATATTATAGGATATACGATTACAGGATTCAGGGGCGGAATCGGGATTTTAGTTCAATCAGTGGAGACTAATCGGAAAAAAATATTGTGACAAAAATAAATATACGTATTTTTAAGGATTAAAATATAAATTTCTTAAAATACATTAAATTTCCATTAAAATCTTTATCTTGAAAAAGAGGGCATCACCTTAGGCCAGAACATAAGCCTGCCCCTAACAGAATCTTTACTTGGGATATTATAGCTTTATAGTTCAAATGATTACTTTACGAAGCCTTTTCTGACCAATGAATATTTTGACTTACCACTTTTACCATGTCGTAGAGGATAATACCCATACAGTTATACATGAGGCCGTTTGCGATCTCCGAAAAAGGCATTCCGTCCGGGATGCTTGGATTGGTAATGATGATCATTCCTCCCGGAACAATCTCTTTAGCTCTATTATTCAAAAATCTCTCCAAGTCTTCAGCAAACTGATTTGCGTACGCCTTCACTACTGACTCCGGAGCAAACGCATAGTGAATTCTGCCTTTGTTCCAAGCACGAGAATCCTTGTCAAGCAAACGTTCCGGCACCTTGGAGAGCCAATGGAGTGCGTAAGAAACATGAACAAGATGGAGAAATTTCTGTGGGAACAACCGTTTGTGGAAAGAGCCCGGAACTCCGGCGACGAAGAAATGGATTCCTTGTGGGAGAGAAGTGAATAGGGTATTGAAATCATTGGAAGATTGATCATTGAATAAAACATGGAAGTCAGGATCCTGAGAATTGGGGCATTGAGATTTGTACTTCTGCTTGACGATTTCTATTAAATCTTGCATAGCGTTAAAGGTATTTGGTCCTACTGCACATCCGCAATCTACAAGGCGAATTGTGTTTGATGATGAATCTGCCAAGGACTTTACGTCGAGTTTCCTGATAATTGCATCATGGACATGCTCCTTGGTGACATTCGTAGCTAGTCTCTGTGACATAAATGTATGGACCTTGTCGAATAGAACGTAATATACTTTTATCTCGATATACTCAAGTAAAATTACGGTATAAATATATGACTAATAATATTTAATATACTTTGGTCAACATATCACTTGCCCAAAGTACTCTTGTTGAGCTATTGTTACTTTTGTAGTAATTGATTTAACATTTCGAAAGTAAAATAGTATTTATTTATGATGTAACTTAAATTCAAAAAGTCTAACATACAAACAGGTGGAAATAAATGGTGCTAATTAAGAACACATTAATTAAAAATAATGCCCGACATAGACTCTTTGAATAAATTTAAAAATTATTGGGACTAAAAAACGGGAAAATTATCTAAAACTGTAAAAACAAAAATAATTCATCATTCTATTAGATATTTTAATCCCACAATGATATGGGAAGACTTGAACTCTTGTAGCCACCGGATCAAGGAGTGGTTGACTACTAGAATACCCTTAAGTTCGTATTGACTACTAATAAATTTAGTTTGAAATAAAATTAAATGAATAACAAAATAATTCCACGTAATATGCATAAGTTTTGTGCCCCCTGAAAAGTTAGCTACTAAAAAATTAAGAGCTACCCCAACTTAGAGTCCAGCAAATATTATCAGCCATGTGAAATTATTTCTCTAACTCTGTCAGTAATAACGAAAGTCAACTTATATCCAAATAATTAAACAGAGCTGGGATTCTTATTACGAAATAATTAAAGTCTACAAGTATATGTACTTTGAATAACCCAGGAACATTTGCATAATTTCTAGTCTTTTCTCCTGCTGGAAGTTGTTGTAACTTAGATTCTCATGTGCTCATGATCATGACAAACATACAATCGGTGTTTCAAAATCAAAATTGATCATGATCTGATTATTTTATGGATAGTAATATGTTGGACTTTTCTTGATTACTCTTGTGGGAATATTATTTGGACGTGTGAATAATCCCTTAGAATGTATATTGTCATATTCAGTGGTTTTTGGCCTAAAATTATATTGAAATGCCATTTAGAGTAACCAATTTATACGGGGCAGGTTAATGTTAGGAGAAAATATACATAGGACTTGAAAGATTTAAAACAAATACTTTAAAAGCATTAATTCAAAAATTTTGGGGAGTGCAAAATTAGCCACTTAGGCATTGAAGGATGAGTAGGGAGTAGGAGCAAAAGGACATGATTTTGAGGGTGAGATTACATCTCTTTATAAATTAAAACAACGATCGATATGTCTCTTTATAAATTCAAGAAGCTCTTACGGTTATCCAAATTATAATTAAAAACAATTTCTGGTATTGTCAAGCCTCACTTGAAAAAAAAAATGTAAAGCCAAGAAGTAGACCTGATAGAATGAGTTTTTGAAGTAGCTGTAAGTGCCATATCCACCCACCACCTGGATTGGTGTCTCTGAACTCTCGGGCTTCTCCGTCAATGTCTGTTCGGATATCAATGTCGCCATTTTTGTATATATGTTTATATATAGAGAGAGCAATATGTGGCGAGAGTGAACTTCGCAATTTATAGAAGGGAAGAAAGGGGAGAGCAGGCTTAAGTAGTGCTTGTTGGCGCAATTAATCAGTAACGGGTACACATAATTTGGTAATTATTATTATTATATGTTCGAATAGTGGATCCAAGCTAGGCTGACTTCATAAGAAAGAGACATTGCTAATTTGTTCTGTTTTCCTCAATTTCGTTAGGGCTTGGCTATGAATTTCTTTTCAAGAAGTATAAAAAACAATAATATGAGGCTTATAAAGTTGTGGCATATGTGTAGCATTATTATAAACTATCTTGTGCTAAATTATTACTTAGTTTATCACCCATCATCACATACACATAATGAATTGTAAGAGGATCATGTGTATGCTGCGTGAATTTGTATCCCAACTTTGTAGTAGTAACATTACTCCATATATCATATATGAGTAGTCATCATCTTTTATTCTCTCTTTCTCTCAGGTTTAAAGGACTTAGAAGTTAAAGATGAAGCAAAGTTCTGTATTTCATTTAATACAGAGACGATGATCAAGCTGAGCTACACTTAGAAGAAACCACTGTGGCGTAAATTAAATAAATGGAACACTCTTTCCATAGTTATGAATTGATGGTTGTCTTGTGCTGTCGAATCATGATCCTATTTATGGCTGTTGCTGTAATATTCTGTGCTATATATTTGTGTTGCTTGCCTTATGTCTTCTTTTATCCTTGTTATAATGTTGATCGATTCCTATTACTATTACTGCTGTCTGGAGAACTTTTATGTCTTCCACTCAGAAATAAGCCAAATTTCAGTTTAAATTACTATTTTTCCGTCTAATTTTTCAACTTAAAACCTTTATATATATCTGCCTCTTGTGTATGTTCAAGATATGTTAGTTCATTATTCCCTTTTTCAAAGAGTACGTGACGATAGTTTTGATGGGTCATGAAATATTTTGACAATAGGCATAGGATCAAATAAAAGAAAACGAATTCACAAGCGAAGAGAAATGGTTAATAAAAAATAATTATGGTCATGTTTTAACTAGTTTCTATTATTCAAGTTGTGGGATATAAAATAATCCTAATTGTCTGTCCATGACTATCCTAATTGTCTGTCCATGACTAAGAATGCAGTCTAATGGGTGAGAGAGAAACGAAAGGCGAGCAGACAACTTGATGGATATTAAAAAAAAAAAAAAACTCTATTTGTATTTATTTTATTTTACATTTTAAAGCATTGATTGTAACTTCTAAGGACCACTTACGATATTGATTGAAAAAGAACGTAACACTACTAACCCTACTCAGTTTGTCAATTTTATAGCCATTTATTCCTTTAAGCACACAGACAATGATGTATGAACTGCATTTTGATATTAAAAAAAAAAAAATCTAATTAACGATTAAATTATACAGATTATTTAAATTTATATGAGATAAATGGCTGTTTTCTTGCAAGTTGTCTGTAATATACAGACCTTGTGGGAAGCAAAATCGGCTCAACCTAGAGGTCCATATGGTTCGTTCTTATTGCTTCCGTTGATACTTGAAAATTGATTATCATCGTATATATTCATCATGTTTATTTGTGTCCTTTTGACTAAAGGCTACGCTCTATGTATTCCATTCATTGGAGCATGTAATTCAAAATTTCGTTTTCACAGCTTGTCTGTCATGGGTATTTAACTGGAAAAATTTATTTTCTCAACTTGTCAAATTCATAACCGAGGACCACACGTAAAAACTTAATTAAGCTAAATATAAAGTACTAATGGAATCATTAAATATATATCGAACTCCCTAATTATTATTTTTGCTTGATACACAAAAATTAAAATGAACTTAAATGAAGTGCTCATAAAAGTGACAGGTCGCATTGGTTTGAGGCTCGAGAAATTTCTATATTCAGATTTCCATGTAATTCTTTCTTGATGCACGCGTTGGATTTGAGGCTTTTTTTACAAATTCAGACAGTTTTGGCATCTTGGGATACAAATAATTATACAAGTAATTTAAAAATAAAAAGAGTTAATGCGATCGTATATAATTTTATGCAGCTCAAAAAAGATTTATTTCTTTTTGGCAAAGTTCAAGATTTATTTTTTTCTTGGCAAAGTTCTTTTGACCAATATTCCATCCACACACACACACATATATATATATATAGAAATTTTTGAATCTAAAATTTTGAAGTGCAAGAAAATTTTAAAACCCTGTAATTTTAAAGTATTAATTTCATAATATTTTAAAACCATACAGTTTTAAAATTTTTTCGAACTTTCCCATATATATTTATATATATAAATGTTTGTATATATATAAAAAATGATCAAATCCAAGATCGTGGATGTGATAAAGTTTGAGAATGCTATTATATCATATAGTATAATACAATAATAATATTTCTATTGTTCTCAAATTTTAATTAAGTTCAGGATCCTAAACCAAATTACTAATTTATAACCATAATCCAGCATGTGCCTTTCCTTACCTTTCAGCCACAACACTATTTCGTTCTCTTATCGCGGCAGGGGTGTACTGACTGACTGGAAGATCGTGCTTAATTCTTTGTGCCTTTCAAACGAAGGCAGCAAAAGAGTCAATTCTTATCCCAAGGGTGCTCCTATAATGTGCTTTCAAAACAAGCCTCTGACAATCCATAGGGTATGCATAGTTAAACCACCTCCATTAATAAATGTGTGTATATGTGTGTGGTTTTGTATAGGTAATAGGCGGACGCCTCTTTGTGTTATTGAATGGTGTATTGCATGTGCATGAACGTGAAAAGTACTAGAGCCCCGAATTCATCTCAGGAATCTCTGTCTACATTTACGTCCTTATTAGGCTTTGGTAAGGATATTGATACAAAATTATGGTCCCAATCATAAAAAAAAAAAAAAGCAACTTTCTGTAGCTAGTAGTTTCCCTGCCTCGCTAAGAAAAAATTATAGTTCTAGAGGAAAACTGTAAAAGTAAGGGGGGCCAACGTAAAAAATGCATAGAAATTCAGCTAGCTAGCTATAGCTAGTTGTTTATATATTTTCTTGGAAATAATATGAGTCTGGAGGACTACCTAGCTAGCTATAGCCAGTTCTTTATATATTTTCTTGAACATAAGATAAAAAACGGTTAGTTTCCAATTTCAATAATTGTTTTGCCTTAATTCAGTTGCACGATCGAAGATCTCTATCTTATAAATATATTCGTTTATAGAATTCTACATAAAATTTTTGTTGATATTTTTTAGTATCTGTTAAATATTATGAGAGTAAATGCTTCTAAATTTAGTCTTTACAATAACCAATTCAATTAATCTTATATTTTAAAAAAGGTAGGACTATTGGCACCTTTTTCGTAATTAACCCATTAAAATATTTAAAAAAAATTATAAAATTTTTTAATACATCTATCAATGACAAAAATACCCTTATTTAAAATTTATTTGTGTAATCTCTATTCTTTAATATTTATTATTAAACCTCATTTCAATAATAGAGTTTCTTCCATTCAAAAGAAAAAAACTATAGGTTTTAGGTTTTCGTTCTCTCCATTGTAGCCAATGGTAGTAAATTCCTCACTCAAAATAAAAAAAAACTTTTTTTTATTTCTAAAACATTAGATTATTTTAAAGAAAAATTATTTGCCTTTTTAATGGGAGTTTAATTAGAAATTGTCTTACTATGTAATTTTAATAAAGGTTAAAATTATAAAATAATTAAAGGGGTTTTAAGAGGTATTTGGAGGGTTCTAATAGTACCACTCTCTTAAAAATTGCTCAAAACATCCCTATTAGGACTATTATAAGTCCATCTATACAAAAATTCACTTAATTATTTTCTACTTTTCACCAACATGTCATATAATGAAAATACTAATGAAAGCTTATCGTATAATTTTTTTCAAATATAAAATCTATCTAACTGATTGATCAAATCCTTAAGGATTAAAAAAAAAATTACCCAATATCTGACATGCTGCAATCCATCAAATAAGGACTTCATATATTTTCATTTTTTTTTTAAATATAAGCTTCGTTCAATTCAATGCTTGAGTTTTAGAGATTACTGAACCCCACGATACTACTTAATTATTAATGGTACCAGAATAGGCAGCACAGGCCCTCCTACAAGTATGAGGTGCTTGCATTGCATGTGGCTTAACGTGACGAACAGTACAATAATTTCTCACATTACGAAAAGCCAATCATGCAATTCATTAGCTAGAGTAATACACAGTGGCTTTGTACGCTTCAAACATTCTCTACTCTTCCAAGATTTCTAGGATATATAGTAAAATCATGGTCCCGGCTTCTTCATTCCCTACCTACTGTCTTTTTTTTTTTAAAAAAAAAGAAGGAGAAATAAAGAAAGAAAAATTGTCTGTTAGCAGCTTAATTAAAATTCGGAACACTAGGAGTATAATGGTTGATGATGTAAGGATTTATGTTTTGCATAATTGATTCAAACTATAGAAATTGATCTAGTGAGAAAAAAAAAAAAAATCAAAGCCCCCTGTTATTTGACAACTCTCTTATTATTTAAAATACATCAAAATCTTCATGAGTCTTAACTTTGTTTTTTCTTTTTTTTGCTAATCTTTATATGTTATCTTTCATGATTATTTGATGTTGGGAATATAAATATCTTTAATTATTTAATTAATAGAATAATTTTTTAATCACAGTTAATTGAAAAGTTAAGGAAAAAGTAAGAGAATTGCCATAATTTTTCATTTAATTCTAAATAAAAAAGAACACATACTACTTGACAGAACTAATTAAAAACCTTTTGATATTTTAAAATATATTCAAATCACATGAGTGGCAACATTTTTGCTAACCTTACCATTTTATTCTTAGTAATTGTTTGATGTTATTCTTAGTAATTGTTTGATGTTGGAAATATAAATATTTATAATTATTTAATTAATAAAATATTTTTTAATCACATTGAAAAACTAAGGGAAAAGGTAAAAGTATTGCGGGCGCACACACTACAGAGACGCACATATATGTACATTAATATTAGTTTTTCATTTAATTTTTAAGTTAATTTTGAAAAGCTTTTCAGTTAATTGAAAAATTATGAATATCCGTTACTTTTTCCCATAATTTTTCATTTAACTTTCCAATTAAGTATGATTAAAAAATTATTCAATTAATTAAATAACTAAAGGTATTCATATTCCCAACATCAAACAACCATCAAGTATAAAATAGTAAGATTACAAAAATGTTAAATTAAAAGAGACTTGAATATGTTTTAAAATATGAGTACTCCAATTAATTTTGTCAAACAATAGGGGATAAGGGATTTCACTCTTTTTTACTTGATCTAAATGAACATGTACCCTAATAATTATGTTTTATTTTGTAACAAAACCAATGCTCAAGATCTCGACAAATTAATGATCTTAATATGAAGTTATGAAGCAAATCATTGTTTGTCCAACCCTATGAAAAGAAATAGATTAATAAATAAACAAAATTTAAAATGTTGCCTGTCCAGTCAGTAGCTTGATTAATTTCTCCATCAAATTTTATCATGGATGATGTAAGGAGAAATATTAGTTAATTCGCGTTGAGAGTGAGCCTATCTTTCAATTATGTATACATCTAGAATAATTGAAATTAAAAAAGTATAAATGAATAGATTTTTCAAAAAAATTTGTCCCTTTTTTCAAGATTTGATATCTTGCACAAGCATTACATACTTTCGATGAATAGGTGCTAATACCCCCATAATCTCTGTGAATTAATTATTCCATAAGACTCAAACCAAGTACTGCGTATATGAGAGGAGCATACAATAGAACCGGTAGCATCTGATAAAGAGATCAAAATCTTGGATTCAGATTCTTCCTCTCTCTATCTCTCTTGTTTGTTTGTTATTGACTTTTAAAGATCTAATTATAATATATCTGATTTTATTTTGGATGCTTTGATATCAAGTAAAAAGGCATCGCTTTGCATCAGATTCTTAGGTAACAAAAAATT
Organism: Aegle marmelos; assembly: GCA_030449875.1. Taxonomy (NCBI): domain Eukaryota; kingdom Viridiplantae; phylum Streptophyta; class Magnoliopsida; order Sapindales; family Rutaceae; genus Aegle; species Aegle marmelos. The sequence goes on along the minus strand of JASUUL010000094.1, from coordinate 20,006,510 downwards.
GTATTTATTTTGGAATTAAGTTTGTAATCTCTGACTGATGTTTTTTTTTCCTGTAGAATTTCATAAATAGTATATCTTAACTGATTGAAAATTAGTTCCAAACTCTCATTGGCCAAAGAAAATTTCTTTAAGATCCCTACTAACTTTTCATGATTTTTCATACGAATATAGATTTCTCTCTTTTCTGAAATATATATATATCTCTAAATTGATCTATACATAAATCAATAAATTTCTCTTTATGGTTAAGCTACTTTTACAATGAGAACTTTCAAGCTCAATAATATAAGAGTAATTTGTTGTCATTTCAGTAGGAGTTTGGGACATATTATGTAAAAATAAATAACTATATTTTTATTGAAGAAAATAAAAACATTTAGGGAGAAAACTATTATTACGGTTTTAATTTATTATTAAAAATGTTAGATTTGGTCTAATTAAAAAAAAATGTCAAATATATAAATATGACCCTAGGGACTTGGCAAATGGGTTTCAAGCAACTTTCATTCACGCATTAAAACAACAAATAGTTGAGTCTTTTCTTTGTAACCCGATTCCACCTGATCAGAAAATTCGAAAAGCCTCTTGAGGAGACGATTAAACATTTCATCAATAATCTCAATTCTAAAATGTTTAGTGAACATTCCCTCCATTGCTGCCCTCACATGCATCGTCCATGCCTTGATGTCAATCGGTCCTTCTAACCAAGAAGCTGGGTTTGTCAACTGTATGGTTTTAATACTAAAATGCCCATTTTTGTCCACCAAGTTCACCATCTCCTCCGATGAGGCAGAATAGATTGGCAGATTAAAGGAGTCCAATTCAGCTTCGGTAATCAGTTGCTGAGGGGAGGGGGAAAAAAAAAAAAAAGAGGTCATGTTAGTGTAATTTGCATATGCTTCTGTATAAACTAATTATAGAGGCTAATAATGCATGGAGAAAGAGTATTCGTTCTTTCTCTCTTTTCTATTATATTTGCTGCAATATCACTATCAATGATAAACGGACAAAACTGTAACATAAAAAATGGTCATAATAATGAGTGAAAACTCGCCTCGTTTGCCATTTCCATGAAAATGGTTGCCATAAGATCATACATAACACCGTTTGTGAGGCGAGAATAAGGCATCCCATATGGAACACCCGGCATGATTATCACCATCATTCCTCCACTCACAATCTCTTCAGCTCTAGCATTCAGAAAATTCTCCATGTCCTTAGCAAATTGAGATGCATAAGCATTTACTACCTCCTCCGCAGCATTCGTGTAATGAATTCTCCCTTTGTTCCACGCCGGAGAATTCTCATCCAGCAACTCTTCCGGCACCTTAGAGAGCCAATGAAGCGCATATGAGCAATGCGCAAAATGGATAGAAGATTGAGGAAACAGGCGATGGTGAAAAGAACCCGGCACTCCTGCAAAATAGTATTCCCTTTGCTGAGGGAGTGACGTAAACAGAGTGTTGAAATCGTTTGATGTTTTGTCGTTGAAGAATACTTGAAATTCGGGTAACTTTGATGAAGGGCATTGAGAATGATACTTGTTTTTGATAACTTCTAGCACATCTTGCATGGCATTTATTGTATTTGAACCCACAGCACATCCCAAATCTGCAAGGTGAATTATTTTTGAAGCAGAAGAGAGCTCACTTACGTTTAGGTTTGTTGTTATTGCATCGAAAATCTTTTCTTTTACAGCATTTGCGGCTAGTCTCTGAACAAATACACATTTTACTATTAGACTAGTAAAATATATAGAGTGCTGCCTAAATCATTTATTTCACTTAAAATTGATGTTCACAAAATAAAGTAAAAAAATAACGAATACTTGTTTTAGTTATTAATTTGCTATTTTTCCCCCATAGAAGTGATCTGACGTTCACTTAATTAGTATTACAACTGTGTAGGCATTTTACAAATATTAAAAATTTAGTAAGCGACGAATGTGACATGAATTATATTTGAGAAATGTGCATACATAGGAGTATTATTAATTTATGTAATTGACACGAGGAGGTCGAGTCCAATGGATCAGAGAAAACAAGTTTCTAAATAAGCAATTAATTGTTTCTTACTAAAATAATAATAATAAATTTCAAAAATTAAAGGGTATAGACTAGGGCCTTAATAATTCTATAGATATAAATCATACTCAAAAGATAAAATTAGAGTTGTAATCATCTTAAGTTTGAATATATGGCCCTAAGTTACTTACAAGTCAATCTTTTTACTTGGTCCTTCTCATTTGAAAAAAATATTGTGAATATTCTCATGGATAAGTTTAGCTTAGATACTATATAGAAATCCATCTGCGCATAGACCTAATTCATGTTGAGCACTGCCTTAAAGTTTATATAATAGCCAAAATTCGTTCTCAACCGATATGCGAAATTTTCTACCTAAGTTTGCAGCAACTTGCAAAATTTTCAAGAATTTTATTTTTGTTAGTCTAACCGTAGTTTCCTCTTCAAGAAACACCATAGCTTACAAAGATTTCTTCTATTTAAGGATTTCAAAATTTTACTGATAAAAGAGGATGCATAGCGCATGCTTGATGAGGATGAAGATTATATATAAATGCTTAAGAAATGACTTCTTCTGTTTTTAAATGATTACAAGAAAATAGCAACAATTATTCAAGGGGAGCAATGCAAAATTATCCAATAGAAAATACCTGCACAATAGCTTTAGAAAAATACAACGAATGCTTATAAGGACAAATAAGAAAATCTCGTAACCTTGATTGCTTACTCATATATATTAACACTTGTATGGTAAGTTCTTTGTTCATAAACTACGCGTACATATACCTGATAGTAGGAATTTTTCTTGTAGCTAAAAGTATCATCTCCACCATTCACCCGGAGTGGATCTGGTGCAATTGCTTCGCCATCCCAGCCGTTCATCGAGAGTACTGATTCCAGCAAAGGCGTTGTCATCCCTCTCTCTCTCTCTATCTCTCTCTCAATGTGTTGTGCAATAGTTTTTTAAGAGTGCTTTGTACTTTATATATAGATGAAACATATATGTAGTTGTAGCATCATCATCAAGCAAGCTATATGCATAATGCATGTGGTCCAAATGCCGACTTCAAAGGTAAATGATTCCTTAGATAAAAATTAATAGGATTGTAATAGGTACCAATGAAGCCATGAGCAAATTTTAATTTTAACAAATTTATTTTGTCCTCACATGTTTGTTAAATGATTGATTGCTTAAATTTTCCTCTTATCATTGACTGTAAAAAAAATAGGAAAAAACAGAGCTATCAATTGACTTTAAAACTTAAAGCTGTAAGAAAATTTTTAATTCTAGTGATGAGATTCAACATATATATCATAGACTTGTTCAATGAAATATGCATATGAATCACAGACTTGTTCAACGAAATATTCATGTAGATCTTTTTGACTCTGAGAGCATGTTAAGCGTTATTGGTTAACGTGAAAAAGATTTGAGCTTATTACTGGAAAAGACACAGCGATATTCTAACTCTTATAGCTCTAATTAGGATTGTATTTTTTCTGTTGTTTATCCTTTTTTATTTTTCTACCATATTTTTTTTAATTATAAATTTATATTATGACGCCTATATTTGTTCAAACCACAAAATTCTCCTCCTCCGCAATCCTTCAGAAACTCATGAAGTTTATCAAACTGTCTTTCCTTCTTTATTTTCCCCTGAAGTTAGAAACTTTTTTTTTTCTTTAAATGAATGATTTCGACTTAGCGAGGTGTTTACTAATAAAACTAAAAATGTGATTAACACCTAATCCAGGGAGAATGCAGTCATTTTTTACTCTTCAAAATGAAAAGAACAACAAACGGAACAAAGAAAAGCCACAAACAGCCAGCAACTTGTCAAATAAATATCTAGCAAGGAAACACATAATTAGCATAAGAAGACCTTGAAGTGAATCAGGTGGATGTGCCATCTACGGAGAAAGAACAGCATAAAAAACCTATTGACAACTATTGTATTTTTTATGTGAATGAAACTATGATCAGGTATCATAGCATTTATGATCACAAAATATCTTGCACTTATAAAATTATGGTCAGTCCCTTTAGGAAAGATTTTCCTTTGTACCATTGGAAAGGCGATTGAGACACTTTCCCCTGCAGGGTCCCATTAATGCTGAATTTTAACAGTCACCTCTTAGAAGGTAGTGTACATAATTTTTTTACAACGGATTTGTTGAAAATTTATATTATTTTATATTTTTACCACAATTGAATTTTTATCAATTAATTATAAAAAAAATACGTAACTTACTTGATAATGTTAGTTAATAAACTCTATAATCTCAATCTTTCCCATTAATTCCAAGACTAATTGATTGAACATAAAGTTTGATTGATGTAATAATGTTGTCAATCAATCAAATTTCCAATGTTAAGTTAATTTATCTTCTCTTTGTTGTCTCAATCATTTTCAATAATACCCCCGCAAAATTCATAATATGTACTCCTTATCTCTTAGGCGTAAAAATTTTAATGAAAGACAATCATCATTTCATTTTGAGAAGAGACTTTCTACGAACAATTTTACATTATGGGAATAAAGGAATATTGTGAAAATATAAGGGGATAAGGGGTAAAACCCAAAAAAGCAGAAAAATTATTAATCCCCTTATTATAAAGATAGTGCTAACTTTATGAGAAAAGGAAAACGGAGAAGCATTTGTACCGAAAAACCTAGCTATGGTGAATTACAACCGAGCAGATATATCTTTGTTCCATTATATATCTTCTTCGAAAATAATTCAAAGATTCTGTGAAGAAGCATCAGTGGTATAGAATAATATAGCAAAAAAAGTTGTCCAAAATCATTCTTTTCATCTTTTGTTTTGCATCGTGCATAAAGTCAAACTCACATTAGTTACAATACACACATTCTCTTTAATTTATTCTACTCCTCACGATGCCCTAAACCTACAACCAAACGCAACTCAATAATACAAAAATGATAATAATTAAAATTCAAGGCACGTACAAAAAATAAAATTATTCCATGGCTCAATGAAATTGAGATTAGAAATCCTCCAACCACTCCCACGTTACATGCGAACAATACACAAGAAAAACATAGATGTTGTCAAAACGTTTAATTAGTTAATTCTTTTAAAAGCAAACCCTAGTGAAACTAGGGCTATAGGTTTCATAGGAGCAGCTTGCCAACGTTGTCATCACCAGTGAGGCTTTTCCTTGCATGCATGCCCTAGCTAGTTTATATAATATATAAAGTGACTTGTTTGGTGTTGGCAAGCCTTGATATTTAATAAAAAAGGGCCATGATTTTTCTGACAAAAATCGAAAGCAAACTTCGTGAATAAAAGAGATTACAGAGTGGAAGTGTCAGAAGTTCATGTTTTCAAGGTATGTTTGAGGTTTGAGGACCTTTGTGTCCGCGAAAAGCCCATCTTGATTTTCTTCACGGAGACAAAGATTCCCACTGAAAATCTAATCATAAATCAGTATATTCTAATCGCAAGAGGGTTAATTCAAAAATTGTATCTAGCTGGCTACTACGGTCGCTCTCTCTCTGTCCGCGTCAAACATTCAATTTTGAGATTTATTTTCTAATTATTCTTTGTTCATTGTAGCTGTTGTTTCAAATTAATTACAGTTCTCCAAAGTCTCAAATATAGAGGTTTTTTTTCCCAAAAAAAAAAACTGAAGGATAAAGGTGAGAAATATTACCTACAAAAAGTTAATATAAAAAGTATGCATCGATTCTTTTCTTCTTCTTTACCTTTAAAACTGGGAAATAAATCCACACTTTATGTAGCTTAGAAAAAAAAATTTAGTATTATTATTTCTTGTTTACTTTGCACTTAATGAAATTGATAAAAAATATTATTTTTTTAATATGAGGTAACCTTATGAAATTAATATTATTTATCAAAGTTAACTATTTTTTTGTTAACTTTAAAAATATATATTTATGTGTATAGTCCAATGTACAAACCTTATACCTTTTGTAGTTGTTGATAAGTTCTAAATTAAATTTTATAAATGATTATCTTTGGCAATGCATTGAATTATATTGTTTATTATTTTTTTTCTTTTAGATTGATTTTCATTAGTTTTTTTCTTTTACATTGATTATTTTAACCACCAAATATTGTTGTTTATTCCTACTGCTTCTGTGAGAAGATGCTTAGGTTACCTATAATATATTTTGTAATTAATTTTTCTTGTGAATACATTAAATAATCTCTAAAGGCTATACCCTTTTTCATTGTACTTTCAACAATTTTTTTTCAACAAATATTAGATGTGTCCATTGAAAAAGAAAATTAAAAATGATGTAATAATTAATAACATTAGTAAAGTCAAAATGCCGATCAATTCTTATGATAAAACAATAAAAAAAAATATGATCATAGTTTTCTTGATTATATTCGACTTACTAATTTGTTAGAATTTTTATATCTCTTTTTTTTTCTTCAACCAGCTCCAACGATCTCAATATTACATTCATCACATAAATCACTGAAAATATCTGTAATATCATGGAAAAATAACATAAACATGTTAAAATATAAGGATCAATCATTTCTAATATACACTTAAAAATTAACAAATATTAGTAATTAAAATAAATCCATGAGAGGATTGTGTTATCATTCAGACATAAATCAATCAAATTCAAAAATATGAATTGAAATCCATTTATTAGAATCTTAATAGTTCCTTTTTCTAATCTCTTAAGCATGTTATAACTAAGAAAATAATCTTATACTAATTTGAAAGTAATGAATACTCGCATGTAGTTTAAATAACTTTCAAATTCTTGATAATGTACAAAAAAAACCCTCACTCAACATGTGTCTAAACATTATCACTAAATTTTTCTTGATCGTTACATACATTAGATTTTCCTATGAAAAAAATGATACATTAGGTTTAAGACATTTGGAAAAAAATGATAATTAGAGAAAACAATGGGAGAAAGAATTTTTTGTACAACATTTTCATCAATAAAAAATCATGTTCATACTAATCAATTCTCCATTCTTCTTAATATTAACAGACTCTCATATCTTACAAATGCTAACCCTTATCATCCAACTACCTCTATCATTGTTCAACTCATGAAGAAAAGAGTACTCCATAAAGCACACAATACTAAAAAGTCAAATAAGTCAAACAATAAAAATATAAGAATCTTTCTAAGAGGATGTTGGTTTGTTAACATATATATATTTTGTCTATTGATTTTGATGATAAAAAATAATTAATCTCTTTTGATAATGTTATTGGAAATTTAGATATTTTCTTAAAAGTCAAAACTCTCTGCATGTATTTACAAGTCTTAGAGAAATTGGAACATTTTGTACAAAAATATGGTTTTCTAGATATAATCGGTAAAATGTTAATTTTAACGATTAACTGATAAAATGCAGAGAGGTTGTTTTTTAAAAACTTCAACTAAGTGTTTTATAACTCACTAAAAATCAAACACTAGAATTAAACGACTAACCGTTTAGGGTAAAACTTAACCGTCATGCTTAGAAAAAGGATTATCTTAGTAAGCCTTAACCGATAAGCTTCTAAACCTGCTAAGGAAAAACGACAAACTATTAATTTTAACGGTTAACGGATAATGTTCACACATGCATCCTGTTTTAAGCTTTTGCTATTTAAGAGAAATCGGTTAAACATTTTATTTTATAAGGTTGCTGGAATTTAACGGTGAACCGTTAATATATAACGGCTAACCGATAATATCCAGTTCTTCAACTCTTGCTAATCCTTTACCGTTTAAAGAAAACTAGTTAAGTATTGTGTTTTATAAGATACTGGAATTTAACGGCGAATCGTTAATATATAACAGATAATCGATAATGTCTAAACTAACATTCTTTGTTAATTTTTAACCGTTTAGCAAAAACAAATAGAAGATTTTTGTTGTAAAGGTCTTTGAATTTTAACGGCGAAAGAGTAATGATTAACGGTCAACCGTTAATTTGAAATCAAGCCCAACGGTAACATTGACCAGCGCAAACGATTATCCGTTAATGACTAACGGTAATTCATTTTCTGTCAATAAGGATGAATAACGACTATTTTTCAGCTCCAACTATAAATAAGTTCGTTTAAGTCAAATAAAACATAGATAACAACACAACTACTGAGTATATACACAAATATACGATTTACATTGAGCTTTAAAATAGATTTTTACTTCATCTATTCACACATTGGGCATTAATTTGTAATCTTGAAAAATTATGTGAGAGAAAAATTAATTTATAATCTTTGTTTTGAGTGTAAGTGTTGAGATACACTTAGATTAAAATATTGGGAAAAATCTCTTTTTGTAAAGGTTTATTGACACCTTGGAAGTCAATTGTAAAATTTTGAAGCCTTGGAGGCTTGTTTAGTGGAATTCTTAAGGTCGGTGTGCTTGAAGGCATGAATGTAGGCGGGATAGGCGAACCACGTAAAAATTATTGTATTTGATCTCTCTTACTCCATCTCTCCATTTTTAGTGTTCATTTATTTATTTATCTCAAATTTAATTGCTTAATTTATATAACTTTGAGTCTTTTGTTTGCTAGAATTTTAAAAACTCATTCACCCCCCCTTGGGCTGTCTAGTTAGTATTTCATAATTACATAATAAAAAGAAACAAGAATATAACAAATCTTAAATACTTAGTGTTTAGAGAGTTTGAAGAAGGCAAAAGACACTAAATGAAAAGGTTGCACAATTAAATATGACATTATGACATTAAAATTAAGCTTAGATAGTGAAATTGTTGAGGAAAGATGAAGGAATTTTTTTCCTATATTAATTAGATAATGTATTTTAAATCACGAAAGTTTAATTGCTAGCATAATAAAAGAAATGAATATTTTAAGGCTTATAATTAATTATTATGTATGGTTACATAATGTTGAATTTATTTAAATAGAAAGAGACATGCACAAAGAAATAGATGTTTCAAAACTTATGATTAATTATTATTAATGGTTATATATTTTTTAATTTAAATGGAAAAAGGAAGAGACGTGTACAATAACGTGAGTGCTATAATAGTTTTAATTTCTCAACTAAATCTTTTGTAATTAATTTCAATTTATTTTTTATTTTTAATCTTTTGTAATTTAATTATTTTTTTAATTTCAGTCAATATATTACATAAAAGAGAATATAAAAAGATAAAGAATGCTTATGCTACATTAGCTCTTCAATTGTAATTCTCTAAAGTCTTGAATATAGAGAGAGTTCCCCCCTCCAAAAAAAAAAAAAATGAAAGATAAAGGTGAGAAATCTAACCAACAAAAATTTAAGACAAATGAATGCATTGATTCTCTTCTTCTTCTTTATCTTTAAAATTTGTAAGAAAGCTTGAGAAAAGATGTATTTAATATTCTTTCACCTCTCTCTTTTAATCTTGAATCTTGACAGTGTTAAGTAAATGGATAACTTATAACCAAGGAGCGTGTTAATTAGCAGCCCAAGACCAATACCCATATTAAAAGCCCCAAGTAACAAACTTCAACCAATGACAATCACTATCATCTTTAATTGATTTTATTTATTAGAGACGATTGAGGATGAAGCATCTGTTATATGTTCTTCTTGTATTCTAGATTGATTTTCTTGCACATAATAATATATGCATTTCTTGGTTCAAAAATCAAGCATATATCTATCAATTCCTTTATGCACTCTGTTAATTAATTACATTAATGTAGATATAAAAGCGAAGCTTAAGATAGGTTTACTCAAGCTTCCAAGAATTTTTTAAAGTTAATTACAAGATTATTTAATTTAAAAAATAAAGAAAATGCAGAGAAGCATTAAGCTAAGCTAAGTGCAAAATGTAGATTAAATTTCCCTTAAATCTCAATTTAGCCGCAAAGGCAAAACTTGTTATTTTTTCCACTAGCCTCTCCAAGCTTATCTCATGTTATTAAGATTTGATTAGATGTATTTCGTTTAATGTCCATTTACGAATTACAACAGGATATGATAATGAAAGGTACCAAGTGGAATTATATAAAAGATTTGTTGTGATGTTAATGTGTTTTTGAATTATTACTAATGAATGGCATTATTATAGGGTTCAATGTCAAAAAACCAATCAATAAGTCATTTAAAATATTGACTAATGTCTAAGAACAATAATTAGGAAAAAAAATAAAAATCAAGCTACTCTAAAAACCTTTGCTAGCTTTGACATTTAATGAACTTATGTTATGGTTACTTCCCAGATTAGAGAATTAGAATTCGCAACTGAATAATTAACGTCGTTTACTTTACAAAAATAGATCCAGAATCATAATAAAAATAGTGGGGTCCACCCTTACTTCGGAATAAGGAATAGGAAATTGATTCCTGTGGGAGGGAGATAGAAATCAACCTCTCATTCTCAGAACTCTCTATTTTACCCCCAATGAAATTATTAAATTCAAAAAATTCCCTCTTTCAAACCAAAATATCAATATCAAAATTAAGAAAAGGTCAAATCCCTAGCTCGTCTTTGTCTCTTCGAAGCTGGGTGCTAATGCTGATTGTTGACCTCTAAATCAGCTGCCATCGTTGCTTTTGAACTTTTCAGCCATCATCCCCCAACTGCTTCCTATCGTTAAATCTAAAATTACCAGGTCCTCTTCATTGGTTCTAAAATCACTTGTCCCAAGTACTTGTTATCATTGGTTCTGCCATTGCGCTGAGCTTTGTCAGTTTTTAGCTTTGCCATTCATCTTTACTTATCGTTCACTGCCAACCGGAAGTTTGCTGTCACCATTTTCACTACTATATGTATGAATGAGATGAATTTCATTGATCTTCATTATTTTCATTTTTAATTGGTTTTGTTCTTTTGTTGTTGGAAATGGAATTCTGTCTTAGTTTGTCTTAAGTGGCTTTGTTTATTTGGAAATGGAATTCTTTGTCATTACCACCATACATGATTTTCACATTTTTCTTATTTTTGGCTTTTGTATAGGTAGTTAGAACTGCAAAAGTGATATCAAGTGTATCCTGTTTTTAATTTATTCGAGTCTTGACCTTTTATAGATTTTAGCATTCATTAGCAATCATGTCCTCCTAACAATTTTTGTAATCTGTACTTGAATTACCTGCTTTCATAAGCTATGAATTTTGGCTTCTATTGTTTACTTTCTTTTTAACTCTTGATTTCTTTAGTAACAAAATATAATATGTAAATGAGATGTGTTGTATTATTCTGGCCCTCCATTTTTTAGACTACAAAATACATTCATATAAGTTTGATTATGGAAACATATACTAGTTATATTTGATTCATTTTTTTTATCTTGGTTGACGAAATACTGAATACCCCCGTTCACTTAGTCTAATATAAATGACTAAATGAGAGCTCATCCTTAAAGCATGTCATTATTAACACTGAGGCTTAATAATTCATTGATTGGTTTAACTATTAAAAAAGTAAAAAATGAACACACTAAATCATGCTGTATGTGAACCTTTAACAATCAAATATTAGTCGATAATTGTGTATACCATAATACCCTTACCTTGATCCAACCGACAAAATTCACTATCGAAAGGGAGTATGATGTCTAATTATATAACATGTTATAAAATATAATTGTATAACATGTGAGTGTTGAAGATCCATGATATCCGATTCTCCACCAAATTGTTTCGTTTTGATTTTTTTTGTATGGTTTTATGGTTACTTTATAAATGATGACTACAGTTGGTGATTTAGCAAAATATTTGCTAAAGTAGTTATATAATGGTAGATATGCTTGATTTCACATTTAAATTTAAGCTTATATATATTGGATATAGTTAAAATATGATTATGTTTGTTTATGATGTAAACATATAGGAATGACTCAATTATTAGCCAGAAAGAAAAAAGTCGTTATAATTATACAAAATTTAGTGGTGATGTTGCAAATGATTGTAGACATGTGCTTTGGATGTATGCCCAACTTCAGTATTCTTATGAATGAAAATTGATTTCGAAGTCATCCTATAGACATTTTCAACAAATGAGCATTTCATATGAATTGATTTATGAAAGTGATGTGAAATATTTGTTATAATTAAGAATAGATAGACAAACTTTTACAAATTATATAACTTACTTTGTAAGAAAGAGGGTTTGGTAGGTAGTAGAAAATTATCACCCGAGGAAATGCATGTAATGTTTATGAATATTTTAACACACCATACAAAGAATCGGGTAGGTTTAATTCTAAAAGATCTAGACGAACAATTAGTAAATGCTTTCATGAGTGTTAAAAGGCAATGATTAGATGCTAAAAAGAATTTTGGAAAAAAACCTTAGCCTGTGTTAAAGAATTCAATGGACTCAAAATAGAAATGGCTTAAGGTACGTATATTATTATAATAGATATTCCTTTTAATTATACACTTGTATATCATGAATTGGAACAATGGCTGATTCAGTGGCAACCTAAAATGATTTGGCTCCAAGTAGTTCAGAGAATAGGTCGAGGAAAAGAAAGAATAAAGATAAATTATTTGATCACATGTGCTCAAGAATTAGAACAATGGATGATTCTGTGGTAGCAATGATCCCTAAGATAGATGATTTGATTACTGCACTTTATATTAATAAGGAAATAGCTGATTTACAAGGTAAGTTATATGGAAAAATGAGCAAAATTTAATGCTTGGTTGAATCAGAAATATATGACACCATTAGTATATTGGCCTACAAACATGATTTACTCTGTATGTTCTTTACCTTACCCTATCTCCTTAAAGAAAAATATGTGTTGTAAATGCTTTATTGTAGGGTGTAGTTCGATGATAGTTATGATGTTGAACTTTTGTATTTGTGCTGAATTTGGGATTGTTAAACTTATAACTATGTGACTTATTTAACTATTTGACTTTTTTCTCACTTATGTAAAGATTTTTATGTTATTTAATTAATCTTATATTAGTAATGATGATGATAATGATAATTTATTAATCTTATCATCCTTAATTTATTTGATCATTATAAGCAACAAGGGATATTTTAGTAATTTGAAACAACCTATTCCGATTCCAAGGTAAAATAAACAGATCAATGGGAATGGAATTCATTCCGATTCTAATTCTAACAGTTTAAGTAAACAACTTATTATGATTCTTATTTCTCGTTCTCAGTTCAGCCCATTTTAATTCTACTTTAGTAAACGCAATATTAATTTTTTAAAATTAAGTTTAACAAATTTTCTCCACCGTAGTGTCACTTCAAATGTGTGACCGACACTTTTCTTAAAAAAAACAAAAACAAAAACAAAAGTTGGAGGTAGAACATAGTTTATGTCATGATAAGATCACTTATAATCTTATCTTACTCATTATACAATGACAAGATAGTCTTGTAATATTGTTAGTGTGTATCATAATGGGGACCAACATACATACTCTTCTTATCCAAGTTTTCATCTTAGTAAAGGCGCAAGCAGTTTCCAAAATCACAGAATTTTTTTCTTAACATGGATTCTCCTTCTAACTATATTTTCTTTTATTAAGATTAATCACAATTTAGTTGATTTCCATGGTGATTATACTGAACAATATTAGGCCTATGATTGTCGCAGCCAGAACTTAGATCGATAAAGAATTTTGGTCTTTACTCCATTGACGCAGAAGCAAAAGTGCTGATTGCCCAGTCTGACTTAAATTTCAATTTGTTGATCTTTAGTTTTTAAACAGTTACATGAATATTGCTGAAATCGTGGCTAAAAATCGAGCTTTTCGATCGAGCAGAGATGTACGAGAAGATTCTCTTTCTCTTTGAACGTACCTAGTGTATGTAATGCACCTTTTTCTTTAATAAATTGTTGCCACGTGTGTACAGACTTGTTCATTACTGAACATTTGGATATTTTGAACATATATACATGACAACAATTTATCAAGGTGCACAAAAACTATCTCGGATATACAGTGTAAACCTTCAGAATTAAAACATAATTTTTCTTCTTTGTCCTATGAACAAATGTTGAGTAACGAGAACTTAACTCGAAGTCGGATCTTTCCTCTCTCCAAATCCAGCTTCGCTCCGGTGACTAACCAATGGCCGGGGCTATCCTGTGGCCCTCTACACAACTGTGAAGTATCCACAAATTTCAAAAGCTTCTGCGTTCGTACCGGCACCGGAGGCCCAGTAGGAAACACACTAGAATCTACAATCACAGCTGGCTTCTTTTCTTTTTCTTGATTGCCCGAAATTGGCGCACTTATTGCAGAAAAAAAGCCTGACTTTTGAGAAAATTCGGACGAGCTCTGCGCCCAGCTTGATTGGACTATGAAAGCATGCGAAACCTTGGAGAATAAGAGCCGGAGATGGAGAATGCTCTTTGATTCGTGCTTTTGTACGTGAAGTTGAGCTCCAGTGACAATGAAAGAAAAATCTTTTCTCGAAGCCCATTTGGGGTCATATTTAACTGGGGCTGTACATATGTGGGAAAAATATTTTCCACCGATGGCTTCAAAGTATTGGTGATTATCGTCAGTAACGTCTGATCCTCGCCATAGTTGTATGTCAGTATCTATATTGCCATCGAGCATTGTCGGTGTGATTGAGAGGTGTTGAAGGTGAATGGCTAACCTGAGACAGGAGAATAATAAGGCTTAGTGACGCAGGAACAATATGAAGAAACTTGTCTTTGTTAAATGGGTTATTGAATGGCAATAATTCTAGCTATACTTATTAAGTTGGGATGATGTGATATATTAAATAATATTATTATAACTCGTTTGTCACATTCTTAGTTGTACCTAATACTCTTTGCATCTCGCATTGAAGGATTATTTACCTGTTATTTTTCCTTCCTTCAAGATACAAGCGAACTCCTGTGACAAGTCTTTTTCCTGTTGTTACCTGATGTTGAAGATAAAATTTTTTGTTATATTTCTAGGTAATATTGAGGACATTGAAGAAATAGAGACAAGCCACGGAGCCACTTACTACCCTGAGACTTAGTCAAATGAACACACAGAAATAGTTGTGTCAACTCTTCCCTCCTCCCCCCACCCCCCCCCCCCCCGCGGCCGCAACAAATATGCCCTTTGGCTTGGTCATTTTTTTAACCCCCCAAAAAAAAAAAGAGGCAGCGAGTTTGTATAGCACTTTTCGAAATTAAATCAATGTGAACATTTGAGCAAACTTAAGTAACTTCAATATCTTCCCAAAAAAAGTAGCAAGATAATTAATTTTAGTGTACCTGCAAGGTATTTACATAGAGCTTAGGGCCCATCAAGTTGAAATGGAGGGCGGGTGATGGAGTAGTCATGTTAGTTGTGGGTCCAAGTGGAAGATCATTGTGAATTGGAGCCCAAGTCTTGTGTGCTTGGAATTCAAGGAAGTAGTGTAAATCAGTTATAGGAGGCTTATCTGCAATTACAACAAATTGAGAGTCAGTTCAGCCTAGTGAAAATCGTAGACAATCGAAAATGAACGAAACATAAATTAAAAGCACTCACATCGAAGATAGAGGTTGATGGCATGAGATAAAAAGCCTTTGCCAGGAACTCCTTTGAGAAGAGAAGTGATGGGAATGAAATTAAAGTGGACTGCGTCTGGGTTTGAAGGCACTGTTAGAAGCCACTCACAATGGCTATAGGCCGATGGATCACCTCCCCTTCTTGAACACATCACGGTGATTCCCTGCATTGCATCTAATTCTTCAATGTTCCTTCAACTTGTAAACACTTAATAATAAGAACATCAGCATGTCTTTAATTGGGCCGTACTATAAAATGAGGCCCAATTAGGATAGGGGACCATGTTTAGGTATAGAGTCCAATTGGATTGTTTCCATCCATAACGAGACAATTTAGGTCTTCTGGTTTATCTTTGAAGATTGATAGATGATAGCTATCTAAATTAATATGGAATACATCATAGTAGATCCGCGCGGCGCGGGGGGAGGGTTTTGTATGACGAGCGTAAGCTAAGAATTAGATAATAATTTGGTGAAAATATAACCTACATCTTTTGAACTTGTGGAAGAGAAGCTGTTGAAAGCGGCAGGTGTTGGATCAAAGACTTTGAAAGCTTGAGGTGGCTGCAATCGAAGTTAATAAAGATAAGTAAAATGTTTTGTATTTTAAAAGCAGTCAACGTAACTAATGACTATAAAAATCAGCCAAAGCCAGAGCTTTTAACGACTAACTAGAACCTTATTCCTTTGCTCTTTAATATTCGGAGTGAAGTTACAGGTGCCAGTAAACAATTGATCACCCAGGTCATCCAGATGTTTCTTAAGCTTAGATGGCCCCAAGTTTGAAGAATTATCTTGCTTGACTAGCACCATATCTTGGCCACCAATACTCAGCCCCACAATGACGTGAGTTCCATATTTCTCAATGAATCTGTCAAACAATATTATGCAAAATTCAAATGGATGACATCTTGCTCGTTAACAATTGCCGTGGGAGCTCAAAAACGCACTTGGTTTCATCAAATTTCCTCTGAAACTTATGAAATTTTACTGACAAAATACTAGTAGCTCTGGCAGCTGAATGTTAAAAGTCTCTAATTTGAACGTCATTAAACTCCAGACAAGCAGAGAAAATTTCAAACATGAGAAAAAGTAGTTGGTACTCTTATATAATAATATGCCAAGTTATGTCGTTATCTAATCTATATAAATATGATACTATATAATATAATTTATCGCCAAATTATTCAACTCAATTACTATTTTCTGAAATATAAGAAATAAAAATCGCCCACGCAAGGGGCACAAAATTTTTGACAGCCGTGTGATGGAATTCCTTGGAAATTAAGATATTAAATAGAGATAGGCGGCAGCCATGAGCTGGGTAGCGTTATTATTATATGACAATGATGCGAAATAAAATAAAACTTCAGTGCATTTGAAATCGTTGACTTAATCTAAAACGGACCAATTCCAATCAAGAATGGATATGTGGTCAAACAATAACAACATAGTCTCTTTAAAATTTGCAATTTTTACACATTTTAGACTGAACTAATAGCTTCTTTGGCTGGACTTGGTAGAGATTAGTCTGGCTAATTATTTTCTTTTCCTAGTTTAATTTTCAAGTCAAAAGATTTGAATCATGTTATATACATTGATTTCTATATATACTGCCAGAAAAATTTTTGATACAACAAATAATTGACTAGGTAAGTACCGTTGGTCTTTACACAGAATTAGCTATCAATTATACTTATATATATAATTAACGTCAATATATATGTAATAATGACGTTGATGGGTAACAATAATTGTGAGAATAAGAGTTTGTTTAAAACAGTTGTGGGTGTTAATCAGAATTTAAGTTTTATATTTATATATAGCATTAAAAATTAAAAAAAAAACTGCATATAAATCAGACATTTATTTCACCTGTTTTCATTTCATCACTAATAACCCAAAGCAATAAAAAAAGAGTTAAAAAAGGAAAAATTAATCAGCATCAAGACAAGAAATGAAACAAAATCACATAAAAAGCAAACGAAAACTTATCCTTGTATAGCAAACATTTATAACAATTCATGATCTAATTAGTTTAATTTGTGGTTGCAAAATAGTTTCCAGGAAGCCAAACAAACAAACCCTGAAGTAAAATATATTACAGATAATAAGGGAACGGAGGTAACTAAAATTAAGGCAGGTACATTACCTTGCTAGGGTACATGGATCCCATGAAGATGGCACTGCATTTCGAACTTCATCGGAGAGGACGAGCGGGTACCGATCAATATGAACATTGAAAAGTATAATATAGTAACCGTCAAGGCCTAAATATTTTGTGTTGGCTGCATCTTTTGCCCACGAACCACTATCAAAATTAAACATGTTGTTGAACAAACCCGACGGGATTTTCCCCGGTATCGCCGAATTTTGATTGAAAAACTCCGACATCTACGACATGCACCAAAATTGATATTAATTAACTTGTTAATTTAAATTAAACTTTTTAACTTGATATACACCAAGTAATTATTATTGTAATATCAGTGATCAGTATGCAGGGTACCTGGTTGAAGCTGAGAATATCGGATTGGTAACGAGTTCGGTCACCTTTATCGCATTTGATATCGATGGAGACATCGTTGACGGATCCAAAACCTGGCACGGTGATATCTCTTTTATGATCAGCATCATTGAGAACAACCAATCTTTCTTTGCCTTTGCAGTACTTGAGCCTGAAATCTGATGTTAAATCGAAGCCTTTTCCCAGGCTGCTTATAGCTCTTTCCACTACTGCCATTCTTTTAGTATTGCTCATGATCTCTCTTTCTCTTTAAAAAAATAATTATCATGAAATTATTGATGAAGAGAAGATGGTTTATATATGTACACATATATATATGTATATATTTGTAAGGAGAGAATTATTTCTGAAGACTTTGGTCTTGTGCGTGCTGTGGTAATTTTGGGTTCTCATTAATTTTCTTTAAAAATATGATGGTGTATGAATAGAGGATGGGAAATGGCATAAGTTGTACGTGTGTGGGAAGTTTCGTTCCGTTTTTGGCTTTGAGTAATACTTTGACCGTCTTGTGGTTTCTTTTGCTGATTATAATCCATTGGCCGTGGCCCTTCGAACTTCAAGTCTTTTAAACTCCAAGTCTTCAAAAACCTTTCACATTAAATCCTTGGTGTGTGAAATCTCCGAATGAACTAATTAAACGGTGTTGCTCGCATAATAATTGGCGATGACTGACGTCTCGAAAGAAGCAATACCCTAGGGTAGGCCCTCCCCATTACCGATCAAAAATCAAGAATGAAAAATATCCAAAACAAACTTATGCGGGTGAATTGTTTTCATGCCCATTTCTTATTTGGGGGAAGTATAAATTGTAATCTATATCTCTTCCTCATTAATTACCGTATTTTAATTTTTAAGTATTTTATAAAATTGTTTAACTATAAGCAACATTTAACTATAAGCAACATTAAATTACTTCAGTTTTTTTTCATATTTTTTCACTAGTTGGTTATGATCAATTGCGTTTTAGTTTTTATTTTTTTCAAAACAGTTCCTTATGTTTTATTTTAATTTGAAATTTAGCCCTCAGAAAGTAACTCAACTGATCTTGAAGTGTGTTAATATTAGTATTTAGTGGGTGAAATTTATCATCACATATAAAGGTTTATTATAATGTAATTATATGATTTTTTTTTTTTTGAGAAGTAGTTGTATGAAGTTTAGGACAAAAATGATAAATTCTTTGGAGATTTTGGAAACGAGAACAGAGATGCTTGATTACATCCGCTCATCCACGTAAACAACACAAATTGGATAGTTTTTCTTCAATGGTCAATTTAATTTGCGAAGTCACTCAACTAAGAATGATGAGTCACTGTGGATAGCGGCACAGAAAACAGTGAACTATTATGAATCCTAAATCTCACATAGACAAAGATATAAATAAATTTACGGATGTACAAAATTTTGGACCTCCTTCCATTGATAAATTTGAAACAGTATTTGAAATCTTCGAAGCAAAATCATAGAAATACGTTGCAATGCTCTCCCCCGCGTTTTCTAATTTTTGTTTTGGAAATTTAAAATAAGCGATATTTATGACATTTTAGCTTCCAAATTGGCAAATAAAGCAACAATTCAACTTTTGGCAAATTCGGGTTATTTTCAACATTCTGAAGGATGGATAAAACAAAATTAAAAATTAGAACCAAGCCGGCCAGGCGAGCCAATCCACAGGCTTAAAATTTCATTATCAACGAAGAAGGTAATATAGGTAATTCGCCACAGCCATATAAGCAGAAAAAGATTCCACCACTTGCATTATTAGGTCAGCTTGCATCAACTTTATAACGTGATTACGTATAGTTCCATCTGGTATAGAGGATTGTTGGTGGTAAAATTTAGGTTACGTAATTAAAGTTCGGCAATTGTTCCATGTTCAATATGTCCTTACAAAATGTGAAGAGGAAACTAAAAGGGCAAACATAAAATTTAAATATGTCAAGAAAAGAGTATACGTCCCGCTATTAATCTCAAAAGTGTGTAAAAAATGTCTTTAAAAATATTTAAGATCGCCGCATGTTGATAGAAAACCACGGTAATAATGATAGTTACTCCACCAAAATTTCTACACGTCAACATGATATGGTTCTTCACAGGAATCATCTCAAAATATATTTTCACTAGTAACAAGTACCAAGAGTGAAAAAGGAAACCAATTCAGCTGTTGTCTGAGCTACCAATAATGGAGTCTGCACTCCATAGTTCAATTGGTTCATTTGAAATATGTCAATTAGAGATTAAGGTATGTTGTCACTAAGGACATTTTCACAATTGATACATTTTCAATCCTAAAAAGGTTAAACGACTTAAGTTGAACATTCAAGTTACTCAGTAGTTATATATGAGAAGGAGAATAACTTATTATAATCTATCACGTGTTCAAAAAGATGTTAAGATAATCTCAATGTCATTTTGTGGCTATGAAATATTAGCTCAATGCCAGTAGAATAGATAGAGCTTCTTCCCCACAACACTCAACTTTTTCACTTGTTTTAGGGTTTCTTTGATATCCATCATCCTATTCCAATTCTTATCTGACTTCACCATCGATATCGCCTCTAACAACTATTTTCTCTTATTTTCAAGGCCATCTTAACTCTACTCATCCACACAAAATTATTTTAAGGTGAGTCAACCTCTAATATTCATAAAATCACCCTCAAAATCAAGCTCTTGCAATGTTTTTGGGTGAACCAAAATCAGATGAGAACAAAAATGATAGTTCACCCATGGTGGAAATTTTATTTACCAATTAGGTCCTTTGTATATAAATTTCAATAACTTATTTAATATTTAATAGTACAATATTAATAGTGTGTACAAAATAAAATATTTGAAATATAATTGTGATATTTTAAAGTTTAAATTAATTATGTGATGCATTTATAAACTAAAATTAGTCAATTTTTATAATTAATTATCCCATGTATTTTTCAACATTTGTTTTGGCAACAGTTCAACATAGGGACAAAATAAGGTATCAAATTCATAAGGAACTTAAATAACCAAAATAATTTTATAAAAGATGAAGATGTCCTTCTCTAGGGGAAATGACACCACAAGTTATTGTACAAAAATTCCCACATAACTTATATTTTTGTTATTGTTGTAAATCATTATCAGGCGAATTTCTTGCAAATCTCCGACTTGTCCGTCAACAATAATTTTAAAATATCAATTATTGGCTTTACCAATTCCCATTGATTGATGATATACCCTTGTTGAATGGTCAAGATCTGAGATGGAATTGATAGCAATGTGGCAAGTGATCGTCAATAAATGAATAAGTAAGACTTCATTAATTCAACTTGTGCATATCGAATTGGAATATAAAATTCACTTCAGACCATCAGTTTGGCATGTCCTCAATTAAAGATAGAGGAATTGGTATTTATAAGATAAATGCTGCCTTAATTTCTTGATCGATATTGGTACTTCCTTGAGCTCATCATTTTTACTGAAATATGCAATTGAACTCATCCACTAGGAACCGCTACTCTTTGGTGTCTCATTAAGATATATAATTCATCCGCGTTGAATAAGTAATTTGCATACATCGTACGCAGCCTTGTGGAACTTTTAAGTTAGCGTAGCAATTCTAGTAGATGAGCATGCAACACCTGGGAATTTTAATAAAAAGGTTGTGATTCTCGAAATGGCCTCATCAAATGATCTCATTATTACAGTGTGAAATTGTTCGCGTGAAGCAGACGGCCATTATTGGTATTGACAGCTAATGACGACCAGACCTTGGCTGAACCCATCTGGCACACTGGACTGTTCCTTCTGACTTGGGATTACAAATAAAGGGACTCGTCGGGGTGAAAAAGGGAAATATAACTGGCCTAGGTTTTAAGGCACGCGTACATAAGTTCTTGCAAGAGGGAAAATTGTAGAGTCTAGCAGTCAATTAATTTGTGGTGCAAGTGCAGAAGACGAGTTGATCTGACGCACACTGATTTGAAACTTACAATGGACACGGCCGCCACACTGATGCCGTGTGACCGTGAGTTTGAGGGAGTACTCGTAGGGGCTTGACTACAAGAAACAAATCAAAGACTAGTTTTGATCTTGTTTGCATTATTAGGTTGCACCAACCAAATGTTTTCCATAGAGCATAATTCAAATCACACCTCTCTTATTTAAATTCAATTTAAATCTAAATTATTATTTAATATTGAAGTTGAATAGCGGTACATTAAAAATTACAATATTAAAATATTTAATAATTATTAATAATTATAACTTAAAAACTAAACTGATTTAATTTTATACTTTGATGATAAAAAAATTTACTACATTTTTATTACTTTTGTCAAAATTATTATTCAAATATTGTTATTATATGCTATTAACTTCATTTCGTAGTTATAATTTTTTTTTCACAGTAATACTAGTTTAAAAACTACATCTCCGTGCCAAAGAGGGCCTGAGAAGATTTAGCAGCTAATATTGGGCTAGCGTATACTTGATTCATGCCGAATTTCCAGTTTGCAGTCAAATATGTTTATAGCGTAATTCATGTAACAAACAAATCAGGAAACAACATACAATTCTCTTCTTTTACTTGGTTCCTTCGCCCCTAAGTTGTAATTATCCTAAACCACAACGCAAGACCTTGCTTGTGGGGACACTTGTGAGACGTTAGACATTTAGATGCATCAACAAACAGCCAAAAGCGCCAAATGATGAAAACAGGTACTCAATGACAAAATAAAACCATGTAGCAGATAAGAATTTTCACATCAAATAATGCCTAACTGATAGATTCCGCGGCTGAATGCATAGGCTTATCCAAACCAAAAGCTTGTCAAAACTAGAATCCTTGTAACATCTACAAGAAGCCAAACGCAACAGTACTTACAATTTCAAAGCATCAAACTTACTGTAAATTTCTAAGTTCATCTCGAAAATGGACACAGCAGAATTGGCCAGGGGTGAGGAGTAATGCATCATAACAAACTACTGCAGATAAAAATAAAGATCAACAGCCAGCTTCAATTTCAGGGTTGTTTTCAACCAAGTGAAGTCAGAGAAGAGCAAAATACGAAGGCGAGTTCCACTTGAAGCTGATAAAGAAAATAATTTGAATAACTTATAATCAAAGATTTAGTGCTTGGATTTCATTGACATGCATTTACAGCTTTCACCAGAAAAATATAAAACACGTACTGAAACAATGTTTCCCAGTTGTGGAAATTCTTTTAATTTACATCACGAAAGAAACTAAGGCAAAATGGAGGAACCAATCACAGCCTACATCCTCACACTTGCAAACGCGAGACAGCAAAAGTAGTGACTGTTTTTTCATTGATGATATGCCTATACAGGAACCATTTGATCCGCAACACAAGCCAAACCCTGCATCAATCTGACAATTTCCACTGTATCATCCAGATAATACTTGGCTTTGCTGGGTTTTCGACCAACGGTGCATGCAAAAACTTCTGCCCTAGGAGCAATGGATGGACCTGCCATGGAACTGATGATCACTTCAAACATATCCTCGTCCGATCGGTCATCACCCACACACAGAACAAAATCAGGCAACATTTCCCTTTCTTGCATGGTGCAAAGTAATCGCTTTGCAACAAGGCCCTTGTTTACACCCTGCACACATACAAGCATGTTAGGGACCGTTCCCAAAGTTAAAAATGAACATTAAGAGCTGCAGCTTGGATAAGATAAAACCACACCCACTGAACTTTTAGCATTATTTCCCTTTTAACACATAAAATTGATGTCTTTCTTTTAATGAAGTGGTGACTTTAGAACTAAAACCTCTTTAGAACTAAAATCCCGTAAGAGGCTGCAACTTTTCTGAATTTGTCATCAATCAAGTTAAAAGAAAATCATAACTTCAAATTGTCTATCATTTCTTTGAGATATCCATCTCTTAGTACCCATTCTGTTAGACAACATGAAAGTGGCAGGGCATCAAGGACAGATATTAACTGTAACATCCAGGCCCAGTGTAGACATTGTCAATTTTGGACGCAACATAAGGATGACTTGAAACTCTTGGAGAGTTTATAGTCGGTACTTTCATTAACATGCAAAAGGATAGAGGAATTTTTTTCATGAGAAAACAAACCATCTAGGTCCAAGTAGGCAAGCTAAGGTTAGTTCCAGTTGAGCTGTATCTCATATTGGCCAGTGAGGGGAATCACTTTGGCTTTGGGTAAGGATAGGTCCCTACACCTAATATTGGGTTGGATAGCCAAAAATCTTAAGCTCAACGCCCCCACAGGCAGTACAAAGCCAAACCACAATATTTGGCATGCTATGGT
The DNA here is from genome assembly GCA_030449875.1 of Aegle marmelos. Lineage (NCBI taxonomy): Eukaryota > Viridiplantae > Streptophyta > Magnoliopsida > Sapindales > Rutaceae > Aegle > Aegle marmelos. The sequence continues at coordinate 19,982,205 of JASUUL010000094.1, read as the reverse complement.
GGTACAACTCAGATGTATCTGAGCAAAGGACTAGGGTCCTACGGTTTCGTCCGAAGGGGACTTGTTGAATCATGTCCCATGTTGGCTAGGTGAAGGAGAGTCACAGCTTTATAGGTAACAATAGGTCCTTCCGCCCAATAGGCCAGTGTTTTGGGTTGGATACCTAGAAGTCCGAACAAAAAGGCGCAGCTGATTTTACTTATAAATATAGATGAAACGCCCAACGGGAAAATACATTCGACAAAAGAACATAACCCAATGTTGCAATGCTCCGTACTAATGAGACACCTTTAGATTTAGATATGGCTGACATTACAAATTTATTCAAATAAATCCATATAAGAAATTGTCTATCACGGATGTGTGATTCAAACCTGTGGCTTGACCTCCACAAGATTCTGCCCGCTTTTGACTGTAACTGGTTCATTGGCAAGCACGCTTTCAAGGTGGTCAAGAAGCTCCTTAGCCTGGCATGATCCAAAATCTGGATCTGCATCCTCATAACTCCAAACAAGTGCAGTTTCTTTATCTTCAATGGTTGATCCATCAGTTGTCTCAGTGTACAGCTTCATGACTGGCTCTGCAATCTGCTTCCACCCACAGTCTGCCACTGGTATACATGTTTCCCATTCTTCATCACGCCTCAGCCTGAAATCATACAATTGACAATGCCAAGTTAGACTCTCATATATTACTAAACCTCAAGAAGAAAAAGGGCTTGAGTTATATCAAATCCACCTAAAAAAGTAGCCATGCTCTGCAGCTATTCCCAAGTTCTCACAAGGAGAAAACCATTCAGCAAGTGTCTTACGACTTCTAGCACTGACAAGAAAAACCATATTGTTCTTGTCTCTGCACAAGCTATTTAGGATGTCAATAGTTTTTGAATTCGGGCTCTTATCAATGGAGGCCTGAGGCATCAAAGTACCATCATAGTCCAGTAGAATTGCCCTTGTTGTAGTTCTCTTGTAAGCTGACACTATGTGCTCCATTGAGAGCTTCTTGAAGTTTGGATCAAGTGCCACAACTCTAAAACTTAAACCAAATCCAATACCCCAGCACCTCTGCCGCACGTGTTCACGACAAGTCCTCTCCAAATCTTGAAGGAAACTACGGGCCCAATATCCGACGTCATGAGTACTAACATATCTATAGTGCTTCTCATGCCTTAGCTGTTTTTCTTGATCTGCCATCTCCAAGGCGCCGTCCATTGCATCCGCCACTGCATCAATATTCCAAGGGTTCACTCGTATTGCTCCACTCAAAGATGGGGAACAGCCAATGAACTCAGAAACAACCAACATGCTCTTCTTTGGGGACGATGGCTCCGAACCTAAAACCTTATCTAATTTCTCATTCCCTTGACGACTGATTATGTATTCATATGGTATGAGATTCATACCATCTCTAACTGCGGTGACCAAACAACACTCCGCAACCACATAATATGCAATTCTCTCATAAAACTTAAGTGGCTCATCAATCAAGATAACAGGATCATATCCAGGTTTCCCAAAAGTTTGATTGATCCGCTCCACAGTCGAGTATGTCTCAGCCTGCACTTCTTTCACATCTTTTCCCCGGCCCCTAGCAGGATTAGCTATCTGCACCAGTACAACCTTCCCCTGCCACTCTGAGTGTTGAATAAGTAACTGTTCCATGGCCAACAGCTTCAAACTTATACCCTTAAATATGTCCATATCATCTACCCCAAGCAGCATCACCTTACCCTGATCATGGAACTGCTTAATGAGCTCAGAAACCTTTGCCTCAGTTTCAGGGAGACTCAAAACTGACTGAAGCTGACCCATGTGAATACCCACAGGAAGAATCTTGATACTAACAGTCCTACCATAATACTCAAGGCCTATATAACCTCTCTTCGATTCATAGGTAAGACCTAGCATTCGACTACAGCAGGACAAGAAATGCCGTGCATAATCAAAAGTATGGAACCCAATTAAATCAGAATTCAACAGGGCCCGCAGAATCTCTTCCCTAATTGGCAGCGTCTTGTAAATCTCTGATGAAGGGAATGGACTATGCAGAAAAAACCCCAGCTTCACCCTATTGAACCTCTTCCTCAAGAAAGTTGGCAACACCATCAAATGATAATCATGTACCCAAACAAAATCATCCTCTGGGTTAATCACCTCCATAATCCTATCCGCAAAAATCTTGTTAACCGACACATATGCTTGCCACAGTGACCGGTTAAACCTACCACCAAGATCAGGCGACAAAGGCAACATGTAATGAAACAAAGGCCATAATTGTTGCTTGCAAAACCCATGATAATACCGGCTAAAAAGATCCTGTGGGAGAAAAGTGGGCACACATTTAAAGGTCTCTAAAAGAATTTGTGACACCTCATCTTGTTCATTTACATGAATCTCTTCCTTCAAACAACCAACATATATGACCTCAATATCATCATCTCCTAACCCATCTTTCAATTGGAGGAGAAGTGAATTCTCATCCCAACTGAACATCCAACCCTTACTGTTATCTGATTTTCGTTGTGCTCTAATAGGCAACTGATTAGCCACAATTATGATTCTATCTCTTTGAACTGAGGACGATGAAGGGTCAGAGCATACACTATCAGCAGGGTCATCATCAAGGTCGGAAATGATTCCAGCCACGGTCATAATTCGAGGGATTCTCCGACTCATCCGGCCAAACGATGGAGCCTCGCCAGAAGCAAGCTCCAACAGATTAGAATAAGATTTTGATACCATTTTGTTTTGTTAGTTACAATCCTAGTTATTCAAAGTCATGCTTCACTAAGCATAAATAAAATAAAACGCTCATTAAAAAGAGAGAACCTTCACAATTACAAGCTACCCTCTTCAACAAACTCAACAACAAATCCACTGGCCGTGTTCTCGCAAGATTTAAAAAAACAAAAATACACCAAAAATAAAATAAAATTTAAGCGTTGGTTTGAAGAGTTATACCACTGGAACTTTGAAAATGAAGAGAGAAAGAGCTAGAAACTCAAGGAAGTTTCAGTGAAGATAAGCTAGAGAAGAAGTGAGTCAAAATAAGATGTGGATGAGCTTAAGAGAAAGTTGCTTGCATCTAGATAAAAGGAGAAGATGGAATGGAATTGATTCAAGATTACTCAAAGCTAAGACATACACTGCAACCGATAGAAATTTCCACTAGATACTGTCGCATGTGCAGTATTCAGAATTTTTTAAAAATAATAATTAGCGATAACAGTTGAAGAAATATTACCAGTCGTCGAAATGGGGATTCTATTTGCTACTTTCTTTCGATTTTAACAAAACGAGCCAAATGAATTAACTAAGATTGCAGCAAAATAACTGATATTTTCCCTTTTGGGATTTTGAATAGCCTTTCAGGCTCTCTCTCTTAGTGATCTTAAATCTCCTTATAAACAGTACGCCCTCCACTGGGAATCTGAGAATTTTTTGAAAAATTATCACGACTTTTGGAACTTCGCCTTCGAATTTTCAATGCATCATCTGATTTTATTTCTGCACCGTTAGATTGCTTTAACAGTTGATCCAACGGCAGAGAGTTCGAGGAAGGCGTACATCTGTGAGATATTTGGTAATCTCATCGGTGTCTATCCTTTGTTCTCTTCGGTGACTCCGCTGCGAGGAATCATGCTGAGTTGGGACCCACATATCGAGGGCGCGGTCTGAAATTAGCTGCATCATGCGATGCCCCACGTGGCTTTTGCGTATTCGTTTATGCAAAGTTATGTGTGAATTACGTGGCCATTTGTTAACCCTTCGTTGACACTTGACAGCGAACAAAATTTGTCTCCGAGCACGTGTCTCAATTTGACCGGTTTTATCATACACCACGGGTGTCAGGTTTACGGTAACAGTCCACTTTCAAACTTGCTTGTTAGGTTTTGATGGTATTCCGGTTTCCGGCTGCAAGCCATTTTGGGAAAAATATAAATGCACAGTCAAAACCGCCCTTTTCAAAGTACTTGGAGGTATCAAGCAAAGGATATGCGTAAAACGAACAAACCAGCCACGGGCATGGAATTTTTATTTTATTTTCACCTTTTCAAAAGCCTTTTTCACTCACCATATTATAGATAGTGATATAATTTGATTAATTATGAAAAAGAATTATTCATAACAAACTTAACATTAGTTGTATAATAATAAGTGGATGTAAATTTTAAAAAATAAGACATTTAGGCTTTGTCGAATCTTGTTTGTTACAAAGTTATGATATTAAAGTGTTTAATAAGTTGTAATTATTGTAGAATAAAAATTAAGTTGATTTAATTTTATATTTTTATAATAAAAATTTATTATTTTTTTATTATTTTTATCAAAAATATTATTTAAAAATTATATTTATTAATAATTATCATTTTTTATTTTATAGTTAGTAGCGACATTTTTAACATTCTTTTTTGTTTACCCAATTTGATCTCCACCATATGTTTTTTAGTGATCTAATTAATAATTTTTATATGGCATGATATTTGCAAAATTTTCTTTTGACTTCAACATAGAAAATGCGATATCTTATTGAATCGATCTGTAGCGGAAAAGTTTGAATCATTCGAGTTTATATAATCATTGCTAATAATATTTGGTACACCTAACGTATTTATGATGTATTCCTAACACTTATTTTGTATTATATCACATGATCAATTTTGATTGAAGAATTAATTTCATTTGCTAAAGAAGTCAAAATCCGAAAAAATTAAAAAAAAAACTTACATGAACCAAGTTGTCGAAAAGAAAAAGAGATAAATGAACAAGTTGATATTGAGCAAATTTAAAATAAGATATTGAGCAAATTTAAAATAATTATTAAGAATAGTCAACAAAATTAATTTAGTATTATAAGGGAAAGAAAACTAAACTAAACAGTAAACGCAAAGTTTGGGAGTTGCTACTCACAGCTTGCAAAGGAGCGAGCGAACGGAAATTCGGATACATGTTCTCTCATATGATTATGTCAGCCGACACAGCAAAAATATCGGCCCGATACAACAGCTGGCCCATCGTTGGGTTTGGAGACCTTCTCGCCATTTACCAACAACAACAACAGCTGGACGTCACATAAACTTATCCTCCAGGTCATCTTTGCGGGACCCGCAACTCGTAGGGGCTAATACGAGTGGGTTTATTAAAATAAAACCCACGATTAAAGTGGATAAGCACGGATAAGAGCGGTTGCCGACGTGGATAGTCGTGGAAGCGCAACGTGTCCCCTGCGTGGTTTTTGTGTTTGAATTTTGCATTGAAAACGACAAAAGGATGTCGAAAACGACAAGAGCTGAGCCGGCAACAATGGCCATTGCACGATCCCCCATTGGGAGGAACAAGATAAGGTTCTTTAATCGGACAGTGTTCGATATCCTCCACGTGGATTCCTACCCTATACATCTGAATCCAACGGCTGGGGTTGCCCTGTGTATAAAATATTACAAGAATTTGGGTATAAATGCTGGAGTAGATGATAAGAAAGAGGGGATTGATTCTCTCAGCTAAGGCAAAAGGGGTAGGCGATGATTACGTGAGAAAAGGCACATCTTAAGCTTCGTATGTACGAGAGAGCAACTGACTTATTACAACGAATGATTTGATGCCACGCATGCGATAAGATGATTTAGATCATTGCCCTTTTCGTGTAGGACCCTGCAAGTTCAAATACAAACGTGTGAAAAAATAATAATAATAAAAGAAAAGGTGAATAATTAAAGCACAAGGGAAATATTACGAATCGCAGGCCCGCGCCTTAAAATTTCGAGTCCTAGCCATCTGTTGGGCATCTGTTTCTGATTATATAATAATTAGGGAGGAGTAAATTATATTCTTGATTAATTTACAGGTAAAGTTGATATATTTCTCTAAATTATTGGAAATATATTTTAAATTATATTTTAATAGAATTGATCGAGGTGGATCTTAATAAAATTTTTATTCATATTTAAAACAAAAATACATATATTTTTGGAATATATATTTTTCTTCATTAGTTTTCTTGTTTGAGAGATATTCGTTATTTTCTACTATCATCGAGGCGTTGCTTTATTCAATTAAGTAGTGTTTTGAGTTATTGTAAACAAATTAAATATCTTTTTAATAAGATCCTCTTTTTTTATTTTTTACTTCAAGCTCATTTTTATATCTTTGAGTTGTTTGAAGGGAGATTGTTATTTTTTCTCTATTAAAATCAACATATATCACTTATTCCTTATTATTTTCATAATACTCAATAATCTTTCTGAAACATAATTTTGTAGCATTACTATTATTTTCAAATACAACTTTATTCATATTGATTATGAATTAAATGAATCATATCAATTAAAATAAAAATAAAAAGGTTTAAATACTAAAAATAAGAAGCATAAGTTCTTGTGCTTTTTGTTATTTCTTAAATAATTTTTTTATAATAACTATTATTTTATATTTCTAATATAGAATATCAAACAAATAATTAATTTACTTACTTTTCCCTTGATTTAATTTTTGTTCCAAGGAAATTTTGGATATTATGAAAATAACGAGGAAATAAGTAACATAGATTAATTTCAATGGGGCGAAACTAACAATCTTCCTTGTTTGAGCATTCACCGGTGTATTAATTTATAATGAGGTAATTTAATTAGTGTATTAATTTATAAAGATGTGTGATCAAACGATCCTTATTATATCACTGCATAAAAATAACGAGGAAATAAGTAACATAGATTAATTTCAATGGGGGCGAAACTAACAATCTTCTTTATTTGAGCATTCACCGGTGTATTAATTTATAATAAGGTAATTTAATCAGTGTATTAATTTATAAAGATGTGTGATCAAACGATTCTTATTATATCACTGCATTAACTAACTAAACGTACATATGTTTGAGCATTCAACATCGTGTCTTTATTCCATTGCTGGCTTCTTTCTGCACCCACAATATCGAATAGTCAATAGAATATTTGTATTTCTTCGTTCATATCATACCACTAATGCTTAATATGTACATTTCAGATTACAAGTTAGTTTTTTCTACATATTCTTTTATTTATTTATCTATTTATTTTTTGTTTCGAAATGAACCTGACTTCCATTTAGCGGAACATGGTATTAGTAGTAGATCTGTGATGCAATCAACATCAATTTACATGAAAATTCCAGAGCCCTTTCGCTTTATTACTTCTTTTCCTAAAATTCAAGAGCTTCGATTGTTCCCCAGATTATTTTGTTTTGTATTTTTATCTTTTCATTTTTCGACAAACTGTAATTATAAATGTAGATCTGGATTTCCTTGTGGTGGTTGCGTATATTTTTGTTATTTTGGCGTACATAAATATAATTTCTTTTCCTTAACCCTCAGAGCTGAAATATAATTTCTTTCCCTTAACCCTCAAAGATTTAGAATATTCTCAAGCCATCAAAGCTGAATTGTTGCTGATCAATTTGATCGGTTTTTGTTAATAAATACCATTATATTATATTCTTCAAAAATCAATTCTATTGAAATATTTATTAGCATATGTTTTTAAGAAAAACTTAGAAATTAGTATTTCTGTAAAAAAAGAAGAAGAAAAAAAAAATTGAAAGAAAGAGAAGGAGCTTTACGTATAACTTTAATTATTCCAAGAGGAATTGGTGCCTATTTGACAATCGAATGGTTGATTTGAGTCAACAATCAACATGGCTTGCTTTATATCTAATATAATCCTTATCATTGGTTAACCCTACAGATTCTGATATGAATTTTCTGATCACCTTCAATTCAGATCTAGAATATAAGGCCGAACTAACGCAATATATTCTATAATCTATATGAAAATAAGGCTTTCTTCACCAGATTTTTGGCATCCTTGACCAGGGCACTTTCGATGGTAATTATCCCATGAAGTTAAAATTCCGGTAGTCCACTTGATTAAAAAAAAATGAAAATTACTTTTTATTGGCAATTAAGGCATCCCAAATCGTGACCTTTGATTTCCCCACTTGAGAAGGAAAAAAAAAAGAGAGAGAGAGAGAGAAAGAAAGAGAGAAAGATAAAACGATTTTCCAAGTAATCTATAAAATGTTCCCTTACCAATTTAATAGGTCCTTTTTTTCCTCCTAATTTAAAAATTGGGTAGTTTCTCCCACTAATATGAGTGGTGTAAATTTCCCTCCAACATTTATAAATTAGAAATTTAATTATTCTTCATAATAGACCTATCTAAATTGTTTCATTAAATTTTTTTATTGTTAATACTAACGTTGGTATTTATAGAATTTAGAGTTTAGAATTTCAGATAAGAAGATGAAGAAAGCAATTTATTATCGCCAAAATCTAATTACAGTGACTGCTTAGCTTGGTAGTTATAGAAGCTTCACAATTTGTTCAGCTAATAGCTAAGTTTATTTGTTAAAGCCACAACATTTTAACAGAATAACAAACTATGAATCTAACTAATTTGAATACAATGAATATAGACTAAACTATGAACTAACTCATAACTCAGCTGCAAAGGAATTTCTTCATAGTAGTTTTGCCAACTAGAAACTTTCAATTTACCACATGAAGTCCCCAATATTATTCTTAAGTGAGCTACTGGATTCATTGTTGAATGAACTCTTCAATTTATCTCGTGAAGTTCCCAATATCATTCCTAAGTGGGCTACAGGATTTGTTGCTAAATGAACTCCAACTAACACTCCAATTTATGGTTAATCAAGTTCAGCTTCATCTGTGATTTCGACACCCTTTCTTAAACTTAAGTCTTTTGAAAAGACTTTAAGTTTGCTCCTAAAGAAACTAAACTTAGGATATGTAAGTAGTTTAGTTAAAACTAGAGCTGGCAAAACGAGTTATCGAGTCGTATTCGTGTCGTGTCGTGTCAGTTTCGTATCGTGTCGAATTTAGGTCAACTTAAACCCGACCCATTTAATAATTGTGTTAAAATACTGAGACCTAAACTTGACATGGAAAAATAATCAGGTTATTCATAACCCACCTAATATTGATATTATAAAATATATATATTTATCAAAATATTACACATTTATATTATTGGAGTTTTAATTATATATATGTAAATAATATTATATATCAATATTATAAAATATACATATCTACTAATATTTTACATATTTATACTATTGAAGTTCTAAATGTATTTAAAATTTTATAAATAAAATATTGTGCTTATATTCATCCTTTTAAAGAATAAAAAGAAAAGAGAAAATTATCTCTAGTATTTGAGTTTTGATGATAAGAACTTGTAAATTATTTTAAAATAGGAATATAATCGGGTCATTGATCAAGTAAATGCATTGAAAATTTTAACCCAACCTAACACTGAAAAAAATCGTGTCGACTTAGAGCTGATCCATTTAATAATCGTGTTAAATTTGACAACCTATACCCATTTATTCGTGTTGGGTTCATGTCGGATAATCGGTTTGTATTAAATTTTGTCAGTTCTAGTTAAAACATTAGCAATTTGATCATTATTAGACACATGCAATTTCACTTTTTTCTTTTAGACTTTATCCTTAACAAAATAAATTTCTATTTCAATATACTTGGTTTTAGAATGTAGTACTGGATTTATGGATATAGTAGCTGTATTTGAGCTGTCACTTAGTAGTAGAGTTGTCCTTTGAAGCTTTATATCTAGTTCTTTAAAAACTAAACAATCCATGTTAATTCTAAACAAGCTAAGGCCATAGCTCTGTATTATGATGTTGCCAATGACTTAGAAATACACATAATACCGACTAGTTGATCGTCTGTCATCAGGATAACAATCTGAACCAGCATATGAGTACATTACAACATCCAAAAAATCAGATTTCTTTAATACTAATCCATAGTCTATAATTTTTTTGAGATACCTTACCACTTGTTTACAAATTATCCTATAGGCTGTAAAGGATTAGCCATAAATTGACTACATGTGCAATCTCTGGCCTTGTTATTACAACATACTGAAAATCCTTGATTGCTTTTCTATATTGAGTTACATCAGTAAAGACTTCCACCATGTTCTTGCTTAACTTTTTTGTTATTGCCAATGGTGTATCGATTCCATTGCAATTCTTCAAGTCAAACTTGGAAAGTAAATCTTTTGTATACTTGATTTGAGACAACACCAAAATATCTTTGTTTTTGATAATTTTAATGCTAAGGAAGAAATCAAGTTGTCCCAAATCTTTGAGAGTTGAAGTGCTACTCAGATTGCAAATAAGTTCTTTCTATTTCAATATTATTATTTCGAGTCACATTATATCATCAATATAGATTAGAAATATGATTAAGTCACTAACATTTTTTTAAAGGATAATAATGTGTTTGACCTAACTCTAATGAACTACTAGAATTCAAGAACTGTTCAAGTTATCAAACCAAGCTCTTGGTGCTTGTTTTAATTCATAAAGTATCTTTTTCAACTTAGAACATATCTTGGATGGGCTGAATCTCCAAAATCTTCTGGTTGAAGAATATATATAGTTTCACTAAGTTTCTAATTGAAAAATACATTGTTGATGTCAACTTACCTCAATTTCCAATTGTTCATTATTTATGACTAGAAGACTTGGTACAATTCTTATGTTTACTACCTTTACAATAGTGTTGAAGGTTTCCTGATAATCTATATTTTCTATTTATAGAAAGTTTTTTGCCAAAAATCAAGCTTTGTATATGTTAATTGACCCATATGAGTTTTGTGTAACTCTATAAATCTACTTGTTTCTTATAAATTTAATGTTGTATTTTAGAGGAACTAAACATTAAGTCTGATTTTGCTTATTTCCATCTATGATCATTCAAAGCGCAGCAACACCTGAGGTGTGTTAAGTGATAAGGGTTTTCGGAATTGTATAATTTAGGTTTGAATATAATAGCTTTTTGGCTCTAGTTAGCACAGGATGCGTAGGTTTAGATTGAGGTGTTTATGATATTTGGTTTTTTGGTTCAGGTTGATTGTTAGATAAGGTTTAATGAATTTGCTAAAAGTATTTATAGATTCTAGTGAACGAACAAATTTTAGAACGATAAAGTTTGGATTCGTTTGATAAGGAAGAGAGTTATCATCAAAATTGACATGAGCAGTAATATAAATTTTGCAGTTTGAATTCAAACAAGAGTAACCTCTGCGTATGTTACTGAAACCCAAGTGTACACATTTTGAAGCATGAAAATCAAACTTACAGTTATGGTAAGATGTCAAAAAAGGATAGCACTAACACCCAAAGATTTTGATTAGAGAATAGCTAGGTTGCTTTGAAGAAAGAGATTCAAAAGGCATTTTGTCCTTTAGTATTGGAGTGCCGATTATGTTAATTAGATAGGTTACACTATGAAAGACTTCCCACCAGAACTTAAGAGGTATTTCAACCTGAGAAAGACGTGTAAAACTAGTTTCAACAAAGTGCCTGTATTTTCTTTCAACCCTTTTTATTTTGGTGGTGTGTAGAAGTGCAAGAATGTGTCATACCTATTCCTTCGTTTCTAAGATAAATTCAAAGGCTCTATATTCTCCTCCCATATCAGATTGAATTGTTCTAATTTTAACTGCAAGCTTTTTTTAATTCAGTTTTTAAAGGAAACAAAGGCTGAGAGTGCTTGTGATTTATGCATCAATCCATAGCTCCAGGTATAATTGGTTTTGTCATTGAGAAAGACTTCATAATATTTGAAACATTGATATGAAGTTGTGGAATCAGGACCCTAAAAGTCACTGCGAATGATTTCTAGGGCAACAGATGTCTTATATTCCCTGCTTTTGAATGATAATCTATATTGTTTACTATATTTACGGGCTTTACAAAAAGACAACCTAAACATTTTGTTTCCAAAGGAGATATTACGAACAGAGTCTAACTACTTTGAATACAATGAATATAGACTGAATTAACAACCACTCATAATTTAGCCGCAAAGGAGTCTCTTCATAATAGTTTTGCCAACGAGAACCTTCCAATTTACCATTTACAGTTGCCAACAGCATTGCCAAATGACCTGCTGGATTTGTTTCTAAATGAACTCCGGCTGGCACTACAATGTGTGATGAATCAAGTTCAGCTTCCTCAATGATTTGATTAATAGTCGCGATTTTAATATATACATGTCACTGTTTTAAAAAATCAATAATTTTTTAAGTACATGATTCAAGTTCAGATTCATGATTAATTAGGTTGTGAATGAGCAATTTAATTTATAATATTAATGGTCATCAATTACAACAAACATTATTGATTTTTTTAGATTTCGATGCACCGTATATGCCATCGACAGCATGCGAAATTAGTTTCATTGAAAACAGCTAATGTGTTCTACTAAAACCAAAAACAGTGGCTAGAAAGCAGCCATATATCCTGTCATTATTCTGTGAGTTAAAGTTATAACATTTACTGCATCGTGTTTAAACACCACTGTGCCTTATTTTTCAAAAAGAAAAAAAAAATCCACTATCTGCCTCACATACTTCAATACTTGTAGAAAGAAGAATTATTTTATTTATCGATAGTTATTAAAATAGAAATAATGGAAAAAAAAAAAGAACAGATCCATTTTAACCATACAAGAACATTAAAACACATTTCAACCAGACAAGAACAATTCCATTAAAAAAAGGGAAAAAAAAAACGACATAAAAGAACAATAATATTCACATACGTAGACATCATTTTCAAAATCCTCAAGGTGAGTTCCAATAGTAAAGGACTTTAATTCATTCAATTTTTCATTTAAAATAAAATCTCACTAACTTGATCTCCCAGAACATCTTTTCTCATGATCGAGAAACAGAACTTTTCTCTTCCTATTTCTTCACAATGAATCATATTACAGAAGTAGATCCGACTGATATTCCGTCCCTTTTTTCTTTTGGTTTCTCTGAGGCCATAGCAGAAAATGGTATGCTGGGTGAGAATCCAACGCATATATATGAATCTTTTTTGTGACCCACAAGTTACAAATTGTATAATTTTTTTCACTAAAGGAAGTTATTTAAGCTGAATCATATGAAAATGGATGTCACATGCACTCGAAATTGGCTTAAGGTGAGTGAAATTAAGATTTTATTTTAGATCATTTTTTGCTCTTTCTTTCTGCATCATCATCATCATCATCATCTATCATCATCATCATCATTCTCCAAGGAAAAACTTTATAAATCAAACCACCTAGTACTGTAGCAAAAGCTGAGATATTCAAAGAATCTGACTAACCAGATTTCAAGCAAAAAAGGCAACAGAAGATCTCATCTTCGTGAAAACAATGATGCAACAAAATACAGAAGTCTACATATGAACAGTTTTAAAAGGCCAGCTCATGTGTCTGTTAGTCATTTTCCCTTTTATGTTAAATTTTTTTTCCATATATAAATTGCTATATGAAAATCTAATGTCCCAATAATCGAGGAGAAAAGAGGAAAAAAACAAAACAAATCCCTCGAGAAGTAGTTTTCAGGCAAAAAAGAGGCAAGCACTAGAAAAAGCTTTTGTCAGATCATATCACTGACTCGCTCCTTTATCAAGTTTCACCTTGCATGCATGCACAAATCGTGATTATTACTCGTTTGCTTCCAAATTGAAAAAATAAAAAAGCACAAGTAAACCCGTACACTGTGAATTTGCAGTCATATAGAGCATAGCTAGCTACTATAAACATCCAAAAATGGTGATGCTAATTTCTGCGTGTTTGAGCGAGCAGTGAATCAAGGGGAAAGACAGGAGAAAAATGGAAGCTAATAACAACGTTAGGGATGAGAACTGTGAGAAGGGATTTGTCGTTGATGTTGAAGAAGAAGACGTAGACACTCTAAAGAGGAGAATCTCAAGCCACCCTTTGTATGGCCTTTTGATTCAGACTCATTTGAACTGTTTGAAGGTATCCATCCATATGTATCTCTCTACTGATCACTTCTATATGTAGTATTTTTGGTCTGTATTTCATATGATGAGTTGTGTATAACTGTACGTGTCGTGTGTGCTACTGATCATTGACTACATTCTTTCCAAATCTGTGCAAATGTGATGGCAAAACAAGGCTTTTGAGAGTTGGGACCATCAAACAACCCACATATTAGTGGTTTGTTTGCATGGACCACACTAATTAATTAAACTGAAAAAATCCTAGCTAAAAGATCAACAATGTTGTCACAACCCAAAACTTTTATTAACTCAGACGTTCACCCAGAGATACACATACATTTTTTTTTCCTGGTTATTTTGTTAACTGCTTTCTCGTTTCTTTCTTTCTTTCTGTCTTCTCCTTTCTTTCTCTTTTTTAAATAACTTTCAGTTACATTATGACATTTGTTTTTTCTTTTGGGTTTTGGAAGATTAGGTTACTGGCAAATAGATACAATTTATTGTCTCTTTCTGACAAGCAGTTTTGAAAGTGTCTTCAGGTGAGTTTAGGTGAAGTAGAAGAGGTTGTTGGCACAACGGATGCAGCAAACGTAAACCAAGCTACCATTCCAAGTTCTTCTTCAGAACTTGATCTTTTCATGGTATGTTTTATTAATTTCTCTAGATCATATGGGTTTGACTAATCTACATTACTACTAAGGCATATTGACGATGACGTATATACTTGTAGGTCACTTTTTTTTTTTCATAACAACATGTATTACAAACTGAGCATGACAGGAAGCGTACTGTGCTATACTAAGCAAGCTGAAAGAAGCTATTGAGGAACCAGTAAAAGAGACAGAATCTTTCATTGATGCCATGCATGTTCAACTCAGGGAGCTCCGTGAAGACGCACCCAAATAATCCAATCCACAACCCAACTCTCCAACTCCGTCGTTGGCGACCGACTGGACGCTAGGCCGTGTTATCCGTCTTTCATCTTGATCTTATTATCATTGTCGTTGTTTTGGTGTTCATTGATTTCAGTAGTTAAACTTGAGAACCCTCTTGAGTTCAACCAAACCATTTTCCTTTTGCATGAAAGGTACTATTTAATCCAACATGGAGTTAAGAAGCGCTTTTTTTTTTTTTCCAATTTTATTTTATCATGACACTCAATATTACAATCATAAATCTAACACGACGTTGAGAATCTCCTTCTTTTTTTATTTTATCACAGATAGTTATCAATCCAACATGACGTTGAGAAGCTCTTTTTTTTTCCCCTAATTTTATCATTGATAAGTAATATTAGTCATAGATCTACTTACATATTTTATGATTATAACTGCACTAACTTAGCGGAAAGCAAGCCATTATTATATCGTACTTACTAATAATAATGAAGGATATCTACTCTCATATCTTGGGAGGAGGTGTCTACCCTGTAAAATCATATATTAGGGAGGAGATAAAATTGGGACTTGAATCTGTTCCCTTCAATTAAGGGAAAATTTCTAAAATAACTCTAACATATTAAACCAATTGATGCACGCATGACTATAGTAAAATTTAATATAACCACTATTTGCGTGATGATTTTTTAAAATAAATACTCACATGTTATAGCATCATTTGGTTGTTGTATATCTAATATGACATCTAATGTATTCTAGAATTTCTTCAATTAAGAATATTGTATTACTATTGGAATCGAGATCCGCTCCTAGACATTTTCTCTCATAGTCCTCCTAAACTTATTGCTTGGCATGTGTCATTTAATTTCATTAAATGGTTAAGACTTTGTTTCAATTAATTTTTACCTAAATAGTCTTGCAAACTCACATGTGACACTTATCAAAATTCTTCCTGCAAATTTTTTCCCTCTCAACTCACGCAATTTCCAGCAAATTTTTAAAAAAGACACAAATTAGAAAAAAAAGTGACCGATAATAAGATTTGCATCTTAGTTTCAATTTTTTTCTTTTGTTCATTCTTTCTTGATGTTTGTCGGTTTATTTATCTTTTGTATTGTTCTTGGCTTATTATTATGGTTATAAATTGAGATAAGTCATTTGGTTTAGAGAGTAAGGAGGCAAAAGTGGGTTTATTGGGTTGTTGAGAAACATCGGTGTTTGAAGATGTTGGCAAAGGCAACGTTAGAGTGTAGGGAGCAACAGATGTGGCTAATTGTTGTTTGTATCTAGAAAGTGAGTCGACATCCTCTGATGGGCACTTATGTTTTTACCAAGTGCGTAGCAGGAAGGTGAGAACGCAATAGCAACAATTTAATTCGCCAGGACCTTCATAGAATAATGAAATTAAAACTAATGATTAATGAATTTTTTTTTAATTGAATGTACATATGATTAAAATTCCCTAACCCTTGTCGAGATCATACTTCATATGCTTTTAACGGCTATTTCAAAAGTTCGAGAATAGAGGTGGATCAAGCTACTTCAAAGGAGCTGCCATGATTATTGAACTTAAATCCCAGTCACAACTCTTGCCAATATGAATTCATACCATAAACCATCACCAACCATTGCCAATAAGAGTTCATACCATAACTCGCCAGCAACGATCAAGATTTGCACCGACTAAATTAGAAGATGAAAAATTTCAATTCCCATTTAATTTTTCTCCCATTTTGCACTTTAAATAAAGATTTTAAGTTCATCCCAATAGGAAGAGCTAAGTTTCTGCATTTCTTCTCCTCTCCCCTTCCCTACCAAAAAAAAAAAGTCTTTAGTTGTTGTATTTTTATAACCAAGATGCGTTTCGAAAGGGAAAGATTGGGCCAAAAAAAAAAAAAAAGACAAGAGTCACACATGAGTTTAAATGTGTATTTAAATAAAAATGAATTAAAATAAAATTTTGGCCATTTAATTTCATTAATGACACATTTTCAATAGACCCTTAAAAGCAAAAAAGGGGTAAGACAGAAAATGCCTCGAATAGCATTTGGATCGTTAACATTGGGCTACATAAACTATAATTGAAAGAGATAAGCTTCTAACGCCCCTCAACTATCCTTTTAAAGTCCCTTTTATAATATCATAATACCATTTCTCTCAAAATTAAATTTTTTTATTTGGGTCCTTAATTTTTAATGTTTCTCACTTTAAAATGCTTTTGTAATTAACATTCAAGAGAGAAATTTATTTTATAATCTTCTTATCTATCCATATAAATAATTCTTCAGATGATAAATTTTTTGAAGTTTTATTATCTCAATTCTTCTCTATGAACTTTCTCTCTACAAAACTCAAAAACACTAACTTCTAACAATAAGTATCACTAAATCTAAAGAGAAATGGATTATTTTAAATTTTTGTAAACCAGCAGATAAATGAAAGTCATAAATTGAAAAAATATATATAAAGAGAATGGGATGACAAATTTGAAGAGTTTGCAACTACGTGGAGGGGTACAAAAAGGCGTCCATGTACAAGCAAAAGAGATGGATGAGAGAGAAAATATAAACTGTCATTATATTTGTATGTCTTTAATTGTAGTTTTAATTGGAGAGGGGTTTTATCAGTGCGCTAAAGGGGTGTTACAAGCACCACCATTATTGAAATCATAGAGGTGGGCCAGACCCAAAACACTGATTGCTAACCTAGCCCAAATTACAGATTCATTATAGTCCAGTAAGCAACTAAACCTAGTGATGCAATATGTTTGGTAGCCGTAATCAAAATATTATGCCTCGTAATTGGACGTTGACCTAAAGGTAACAAACCACACGTCAATAGCAAAATAGAAAATATGTTTTTTTAATTTCACTAACTCTTGATGGAAAAAAGTCATTTATGTAAGATCAAGCTGGAAATATTCATATACAAAGTTCATCAAGTCAAATACAAACATTAAGAATACTAGTTTAGAAGTTTTTTTTTTTTTTCATTTTCACATTTCTTTTAAAGCTAGCATAAATAAATGAATGCATAATTAGGCATTTAAAAATTCAAACTTATTTTGTTCATGGCATTCAAATTTATATTTGGTCCTATAAAATATAATTTTTCAATATTTGAAGAAAATCAAAATTTAAAAGTTTCAATATGTGAGAAAATATGAAAAGCTTACATAGTCCTAGTGCTATTCTTGTAAATCCAGAAACAAACTTCTTTAATAAAGTTTCAAACCTTTTTGGACATTTTTGCAATTATAGAAAAGTTTGAACACATGGGCCAAAAATATGGAACTTTCAAAATTGTCTTGAACTTTAGGACAAATCAGTTTGTTTTCATTAAGTGCCTAGTGAGTACCAGACGAGTTGGTTTACCTAAAGAGGTGAAACAATTGTTTAAAATTTTCCAATGGTAACTACACACATCAGAAAAGTGGTGAACCAGTTTTGGTGAATCAATAAGTCTGTTTAGAGAAAATTTTGAGTTATTGTTCTAAACGACTAGTTTCCAAATATTTTCTATAAAATTTTGAGTTATATGTTAGCTACAACAAATAGATGTAGAAATAAGTAGTTAGTTAAGAGACTATATGCAGGGTAGTAATAGTTTTGCTGTTGAAAGAGACATATAATATGTGTTACTGTAGCATTTAACAGCCGAAGGATACTAATGTTAATCAAAGTTAAAAAGAAGGAGCAGTGAAAGGATAGGAAGCAGAATACGTATCTAAACAAATAGGAGCGAGTAAAAAGTAAATATAGCCATGTAAACAGTGAAATCAAAAGGGCAGACAAGTTATAGAGTGGGGAGAGTGAAAACTGAAAAATTAATATTTAAAACAGTCATGGATTGGAGTGCATGAAATCTGTATGCAATCTGAAGATATATGGACTACATTTAAATTGAATTTGACTAATCCATGTGTAGGATCCAAATGGGAAGTGGAATTGGAAAAAAAAAAAACATGGAGCAAATATAAAGTGATGTCGAATGAGGTTTATAAGTTCAGTGAACGCCAGCTATGGAATTGAGAGTGGCTGGAAAGCCACACGTGTTATTATAAGGCTATCAATGGAGGACTTCAAATAATATAATATTCTTGCTTCTGAAAAATCACAGGTGCCTTTCAAAAGACAATGGTTTACAGCACCCTAAAACTAATATACCTGAAACGGGAGTTGCCCTTGAGAAATTTACAAAAATAATCATAAAATTTTTATATTTTATATATTTAATCATACAAATTTTTTTTATCATAATTAATCAAAGACTAATATTTTAAATGAAATTACTCCTATTTATTTTTTTAAATTTTTAAATAATACAACTCTTATAAAACTTAATACCAAAAATAAATCTTAACACACTCAACACCGTTAACAAAACTTTATCACTCTCAATAATTTTTCGATATTCTCAATAAATTAATAAATTTCAAGAAATAAGTATTACATAATTGAAAAGATAATCATCAATTGAAGAGCTTATTAAAATTAGTATATTTTTTTACATAAAATAAACTTTTAATATATTGAGTTTAAAAATTAAGTTTGAAATTAAAATTATTTTTACTGTAAATATTATTATTTTTTATCAAAAAAATAATAGGCTTCTTTAGTTTCAAAAATCAAGAGAAATTATATTATAGAAAAAAAATTGAGCAAAAGATGAAACCCAGAAAAAGTGAGATAGGCACCTGTCCTAGTGCCTATCTCACATAACTGTTTGGTATGTATATGTGACAGGCAGTGAGATAGGCATTCGTCCCACTGCCTGTCGCACATAAGTATTATGTGTTTATGTGCGATAAGTGTTGTGTAAATTTTATTGAACTCGCAAGCGCACGAATTTATTGTTGAATAGATTAATGGTGACGAGTGTCGATCCCACGAGGAGGTTGATTTTAATTATTTACAGAATTAATTTTCTTTTAATGGGAACAATTAAATTATGGTAACTTTATCATAAATTGTGAATTAAAATGGCGGGAATAATTAAGAATAAAACTGTTATAATAAAGTACTTGGGTATCCGATTCGCATCAACATGCTCCGTGGGCTAAATATTCCATATTAATACCAATTAAATCATAAGGGGGGATTCCACACCTCGCTTAACCACCATTTGTCAATACGTCGTAGTCTGCGAGAACTTATCGTCTTAAATAATAATAACATTGTACTAGGGTGGCGGTTTAACCAGGGCTGTATCTAGACAAGACTATTATTATTTGGTGACAAAAAGTTAAAACAACCACAAATATTAAAGGGGAAGAGAAAGTAAATTTACCAAATTTAACTCATAGGACATGTTGAGACTTCACCTTTAACTAAGGATAAAAAAGGAAATTTTATTAAAATACAAAGAAACTACAAGAAGGAGAAGGAATTTCAAACATCTAAGCTTAAAAATGAATTTAGGGGTATCAAATTAGGGGAGGAGAGCCCCCTTTTTATAGATATATTGAGTGAATCGCGACCATCGGATTAAAAATAATTCGGATGCTCAGGATTGCGCCACGTCATCAGTCAACAGTCAACAGTCAACATTTGTACAGTAACGCCGTCTGAATAGGAAATAATCCCATGTATGCGCATGTACTGTACACACGATTTTTGCTCCACTGAGATGCTGCCACGTCATCGATCTACAGTACATAAGAAATTTAGCCCAATAAGATCGTAACACATCATCGGTCGATGCCACGTCATTGTCAACGTCACATAAGCAGTCAATACCACATACTTCGTCCAATCAAATACTGCCACGTCATAGGTAGTTGCCACATCATCGGTCCATATATATGAACAGTGTCGTGAACAGTACCATGAACAGTACAGTATATGTGAACATTGACTTTTTTCCTTTAATACTCCTCTTAAGGTTTTCGACTGTCTTGAGTCCAAATATGACGTCCGTTTTGCTGTCTGATCACTCGTTCATTGTGAAATAATCGTGGTGTCCCTAAAATACATAAAATACATAATTATAATAAAACACATATAATTAAATAACAAAATACTTAAATAAATAAAAGTAGCAATGTTAGTGAGACTTAAAGTGTAAAATGACGATTTTTTCTTTATAAATATACACTTTCTAACACTCAACACATCCCCCAACCAGCTTATTGCTAGTCCCTAGCAAATAAAACGAAGATAAAATTCAAAACCTTTTTTTAAAAAAAAAACACACGTGTTTATTCAATTAGATTAATAATAACAATCAAATAAAAGTATAAGCATTATCTCCAGTCTAAAGGAATATTACACCTACATCAACCATCCATATGCATCAGTCCAGCAGACTTTGTTGTAATAATAGTAATCAGGCCACTTTCAAGAATGACATATCTAACCCCAAAATTTCACCAATTGTAGTGACATTCTCACAAAGAAATTAATCTCAATAAAATTTTGTCACTACAATAAATGGTAAATTGAGAGAAAATAATAAAGAAATATCATACACTCTCACCAAGATGAAAAAATATGCCCAGAACTTAGAAATAATACGATCTCAAATAAAGTATTAGTCAACCCAATATATTCATTTTTTTCTTTTTTTTATATGCATCACTACATCTTAATTGCCCATATAACTAGCTTTTATTTCAGACTATAGTGCCCTAAAATCAAGAAGGACTTTTATTAGGACGTAACGTAGGCTAGGGACATGGCTAACAAAGAAAGAAAAATAGGAAACAAAATATATATGTTTGAGAGAAAGTTCAAGAATTTTTGAAAATTACAAGATACATTTTACTTATTTATTGCTATTGTATATCTTTTTTCTTCCTTTTTTTCTCTTTTTTTTCTCATTTTTTTTAGCACAACTTCGCTGAACAAAATAATTATTTATTCTTTTTCTCAAACATGAATAGGTGGATGGAACTTGTATGATATCGGGTAATACTCCAAATTGGAGTAGGTCAGGATGATAAGTTAATAAAGAAAATGTTTTTTTTTAAATAAAAGACTCAAAAGGGCTAACTATGAATATTACATAATAGGGATGGCTAGAAAGGCTCAAACGGGTCAAAAATGGCATTCCATCGTCTTTTAGGACTCTAAATAATCTTCCATATCTACTAATTAGGTAGGCATTTAGATGCGGTAACACACATTTTTTTTTAAAGGGTTGACTCAAAGAAAATCTAGAGATCATGTATGAAATAATAAACTGCTAAGCTACATGAAGAATGAGAAAAAAGGGTTACTCTCCAAAAAATTAATAAGCTCAAAATCTCACTTGAAATTTATTATGACATGTGCATTCCTTCAAGTAACTCATATTTGTCCCCAACATCAATATGTAGAATAACAAACATGGTGTAACACCACTCAAGACCAAAAATAATGCAAATACTAAAATTCGAAAGTCATCATATCATCCAATAAAAACTCACACAGATTTTTTTTTTAGCTTAATTCTTTCTCCCAACCTATTCTAAGTATAAAAAGAAAATATACATGCAGAAAAATTTAAAAAATAAATTTTTTTTTAAAGAAAATGCGTTTCTAGAGTCACTACACTCCATATTCAGACATTTTCGACTTTAAAAACTTGAAAACATATATTTATAAAGGAGAAAAATGAAAGGTTGGAAAAAAAGACACACACAAAATTTTTTTTATTTGTTTTTTTTTACTAAGAAGATGCGTTTCTATAGTCACTACACTCCATATTCAGTCATCTTCTACTCAAAAGTTAGTCATGGTTAGTTCAACATTCCACAATTATCAACTATTCTCTCCCCCCAACTAGAATAAAACATTGTCCTCAATATTTGAAAGGAAAGAAGTAGAGTTTAGAAGACATCACCTGGGTGCTGCAACACAAAAGAAAATATTTACAAGCGGAGAGTTAAATCTAATTTGTACTTCTTACTACCGCTACTGTTACCATCATTATTTGAACATTCCAACAAAATAGCCCTCGGATCTGGCTCTAGTTGATAAGCTTGTAACAGATCAAGTAGTGCATTAGCAGTGTGTGCACAAATAAAGATTTTTTTCACTGAGGAAGGAATGAAATAATTTTTTATTGCATTGTTAAGAAATGCCAGAAAGCAATCATAAAAATTATTGACATTTAACAAACCAATGGGTTTCTGATGAATGTTCAGATGGGACCAAGATGCTAATGTCATTAGTGCCTCAAGGGTTGTAAGATCACCTGGAAGGAAAATAAAAGTATTAGCATGATTAAACATTTCAGTTATTCGTTCTTGCATACCTGAGATGACTATGTCATGACTCGTCCCGAACCCTGGGACGAATCGCGACTGATCCTCGAAATTCGACTAATAACTATTCTAATATTAATCACAATAATATTTCTACTAAAATTTTCGATAGAATTTCACTAAAATTTTGAAATTTCCAATCCTACAATTAATAATATAACACTCCCAAAATAATTTTCAAATACAATCAACTCCGTCAATCAACATCCCAATAAATACCAATTATCATTCGAAATATTTTAATATCAAACACAGTAAGTTATTCTTAATTGTAATATCATACAATCCAAAATATTCTACACCGAACTCTATAATTTCTAGGACAAACACGTGGCTAATTACACATAACTAGCGTTGCTGAGTCAACTGTTGTACCTGCAAGTCTCCTGTGGGGGGAAAATATAATAAAACGAAAAAGAATGGAGATGAATATAAAACTCAATGAAGGTCAGTGAGTGGATAATAGTTTTTCCAAAAATAATTCTATTCTTAAAATAACTGTATCAATTTTAAATACACAATTCCATCAAATCATAAACGAGAAATATTAATAAATCACTTTACAATTATAATCAAATCACTAACTTCGAAAACATATATGATGTCACGTGAAATAACCAAGGAAGAATATGTCATAACATCGTATAAATACTTAAACTGAAATCATCACAAAATAGTTCGTAAAACCGAAGAAAATTCGCAACATATAATATTAATTCGAACACTGAAAACTTTCACCAAACGAGTACTCGGGGAAATAATCTCATCCTATCTGAACCTCAACGGCGAAAGAATCAAGAAAAACCATATGCCCCGAACTATCCGGATAGATGGGAAATAACATCTCATATGTCGTCTCATCTCGACATATCTCATCATCATAATTATGCATGCATAGTCTCCAAAGGACAAAAGCGCCCAAGCACACGGCCCAAAGCCTCTGTGTGTGTCTCCGACCGCCCCAAAGGCCTATATCTCATATCATCACATCACAAACGATTATGCGGGCAGTCTTTTAACGACTTGAAAATAATCGAAAATACACATGTGTATAAACATCCGATAATATCCGAAATCACATTCTCTTTTATTCTCAACAACATTTAAAATCCATTTCCTTTTCTTTAAAAAATTATTAATACGCATATATTCAAAATCAGAAATAAAATCATTTATCATATACAATTCCGATAATAAAAAACATTATTCAGATAAAATCCATTCATCATAAAATCATTTAAATCAGGCATTTAAAAATATTCATTTGCAATCATGCTTTATCATAATTAAAAATCATAATAATCCATAGAGAAAATAGATTTTGTATATTCCACTCACAGTGACGATGACCAAATCCGGTATCGTCGATGTCCGTGGGTTGGTTCTCGTTCGCGGGTCTCCCTAATAAAATAAATAGCATAATTATTATTAATCACATATAATACAATTAATTGTACTTAATAAAACCCGAATTCTCATAATATAACTCCCGAATATTTAAAATTATTAAATTATCCTTATTTCCAAGAATTACAAATGATCTCGATATCAAACTTTATTTAATTGCCCCCAATAATATATTTATTAATTTATCCTTAATATTCTTAATTTCTGAAATATCCTCAAATCCATTAAAATTACCGAAATGGCTTGAATTCAAAATTATCTAAATATCCCAAAATTCATAATTAATCAATTTAACCTCAAGATCATAGATTACCAACTTATCATCAATTTTATCAATTACTAAAATACCACATATTAGAAATTATAAAATTATCTCTGAAATGTAAAATTATCAAATCGCCTCCAATCACTTAAATTACCGATTTACCATCGAAATCTCAAATTACCTAACTATCCTTATCCATAATTATCAAATTACCCATAACTTTTAGAAATTATAGAATTAACCCTAAAATTCTCAATCTTTACCGAATTGCCCCTCACCGGTCAACGGTGATTGGACTTCAGTCAATAGTGACGGGAAGCTTAGATCTTGTAGTTCCGGCCTCAGTGAGTCCAACGGTGCCGGCAGTGACCTCCCACGCGCAGTGACGGAGCTGGATCGAGCTTTTTAAGGCCGCGGGTTGCAAGTTGCCGTTCACCAGTAATCCCGCCGATTCAGGTGACGAGACCGGTCGAGAATGGAAGCTGGACGTGAGAGCAGTGGAACCCAGCCGGTGGCGTGGCCAAACTCCGGCGGAATCGACGGCAGCAAGGACGGGTCTTTTGGCCGAAACTTTCGAGCTTCACCAGCGGCGTTCTGGTCATTTTCCGGCGGTGAAAATGGCAAGGATACAACCAGCGTCTCAAGGGCTTCAAATCAATGCCAAGATCGTCGAAAACAGTGGCCGAAATTGAGAGATCCGGCTGAGTCAATTCGCAGGTGGCAGGTCGGGTCGGATCCGAGTCAACACCTCTCTCTTTCTCTTTCTCCCTTTCTCTCTCTTTCTTTCTCTCTCTCCTCTCCTCTCTCTCTCGACTTCTCTTACACAAATAATAAAAATAATATTATTATTTTATTAACCTAAACTATTCGATATAATTATTATATTATACCGATTAAATGAAAATCGGTTTCGTAACAACAATTTTCTAACTAACTAACTCGGAATCGTGCTCGATTTTATCCTGATTTTTCACCACGATAAAATATAAAATTTCTACACACACGGTGTATTTACTAACATGTCCAATTTTCTCACATTAGCGTGTAACGAGTCCGAACTTATAAAATCGATACCGAATGAAAATTATATGATCCCCTCTAATGAGAAAATAAAAGTGTATATATTACAGACTAACTCTTCTCAGTTGATGAATGAGACAAACAACCCAAAGGTTTTAGGATTTGAGGGATAATGCCTAACACTTGGCTCCCTCTGACAAAAGTAGCTTCTGATACCATTTTGGATAACCCTCGGTCACCTCCTCCATACACCAAGTACAATTTTCTCTCTACTATTCTTAGACCAAGATCTATGGCTGCCTCCATAAACTCTTTATGTTTGCCATAATGAAACCCAGAAAGCACACAAATATTCTTGAGTTGTTTACTGGAAGTAGCTGCCATTGAGATACTGCTCAAAAACAACTTGTGAGTGCTCAGTAAAACAAAATCGTATTTAAAGACCTTGGTGACAGTTGGTTACAGCTGTGTATGAGGCATCATGTCAGCGTCAATTAACGTGTAAAGCACATGGCTCAAAAGTAAAAAAGAAAACAGTAAAAAAAAAAGTAAATGAAATTATTAAAAACAATAATGTAAATAGTAAAATAACAGTGAAATAAAAGAACAGAGAGGTAAAAGGATATTTACAGATAGTTATGATTGTGGCTCACATCTTTCTCTGGTTTTACATTCAGAAATGGCTTGAACGCCCTCTATGGGTTGAGGATAGGTTTCCCATACAGTTTTCTTACAAACTGGCAAACAGGGTCTTTTATAGTCAGATTTTCGAGACTATAGTTTGCACATTCTTTCTGGAATAATGGTCATAACTAGAGTATTGCATTTTGGACGTATCCACTAGGATACGTTTCAAGAGACAAAAGGATATCATCCAATAACTCCTTATTCAAGCCATCCCTAATGAATTGAATCTTATCTTCTCTGTTATTAGACAACATTCCTAAAGAACATGATTTTTTATTGCATATCATTCTAGCACATTTATGACAAGCAACAAAAAGTCTTCGAGCTCGTCGTTTTCGCGCATAATTTCCTTTACCACAACCAGGCATGTATGCAATAAATTTAGGAGGTAACTCACCTGCTAAGCGAACTTTTGCCTCGATTAACCAACGGATGTCAGCAGGGATATTATTCTTCATAAGCAATTGCATGTGTTCGGACCAGGCTTTATAAATTAAAAGTAGGGCATTTTGAGGAAGTGAAGGAAATCGCTTGTGAAGTTTTACTAAGATCTCGTCTCTGTCCATACCTTCGTCTCAGAATATCAGTTATTGTGAGAAAATTAAAGTAACCGACTTGATTGTCACGGAGTACCGTTATCCGCCATTTGACCGGGGTTACAAACTTTAAACACACAAAGCAAACTAAAACACACAAACAAGAAAACAAATTAAAACACACAAAACAAACTAAAATCGTCCTCTTAATGAATTTACCTCAAACTCTAATTGGATGTTGTAGACACCTCTCTCAATTTCTCAGAGTTGGCTTTCCAAATCCTCAACATGAGCTACTAACTCTGGTGGTTGTAGCTGCCAGATACGATGTGTTTTACAAAATCGTATCTGACCTCTGAGATGAGATTGAATACGTCGAAACTGTCTGAGAATGTTAGAGAAATGTGCCCTTGAGAATTGAACAAAAATGCTTCCTGACCTGGTGTGAAAGATTTTCTAATGCTCCGCTTGTCACGGAGGATTTTCATTCGCTTTCTGTACATCCTCCATAATACCACGTGGTATTTTCATGGATCGATCTGTAAGCTGTAACACTACTGGAGTTGGGTGTAATTCTCCCAGTCTAAGTTTCACAAATACAGAGTAAGGCAACAGATTTACACTAGCTCCTAAATCTAACAAAGCATTCTCAATTGTATGGTTCCTTATACTACATGAGATAGTGGGGGAGCCTGGGTCTTTACATTTTAGAGGCATTTTATGTTGGAGTATATAACTAATATTTTCTGTTAGAAATGTCTTTTTCTAAACATGAATATTTCTCTTTTTAGTACAAAAGTCTTTAAGAAACTTGGCATATGATGGCACTTATTTTATAGCATCAAGCAAAGGGATGTTAACACTTACCTGTTTGAAGATTTCAAAAATCTCACCTGTGAATTTTCCTTTCTTCCCTTTAGTTAACCTTTGAGGAAATGGAGCTTTAGGAATATATTCTCGTGGGTTGGTTTCCTCTTTCTCCTCTGATGATGATTCCTCAGTGTTCACAGGTACAATCTGAGTTGATTTTGGCATCTCTACTTTGTTATCGACTTCTTTTCCTTTTCGCAAGGTCATCACTGCTTTGACCTCTCCATGCTGCTGTGGTGAACTAGAACTTATCTCATGCACTCCTTTAGGGTTTGGCACTGGTTGACTTGGGAATTTGCCTTTCTCAACAGTCATTGTTAAGGTTTGAACTGAAGAGGTAAGTTGGCCTACCATTTTCTCTAGATTAGAAATTGATTGGGCCTGTGAGTTAAAGCCCGCTCTCATCTCATTTCGTAATTTATCAATGGTGTGGTTCTGTTGCTCGGTCTTGGAGTTAGTAAGATTTTTAATATTTTGGAATGTATCCTCCCATGGTTTGGGTTGAGAATAGTTTGGATTCTGATTGTATGGTCTGAATGGTGGTTGAAAGGCTTGAGAAATTTGAGGAACTGGTTGCATTGGTGGAGGTGGGGTTGATGGTCCATTTTGTTAGAATCCTTGAGACCATGAAAAATTTGGGTGGTCTCTCCATTCAGGGTTATATATGTTGGAGTAAGCATTGTAGTTTGGTTGTTTTCTCATGATACCTATGGCATTGGCTTGATCTAAATATGAGTCATGGTCATGTGGCTCTGTTGATTTAGCAATTGTCAAAGATGCTATTTGTCGAACAAGACCTTCAGTCATCTCTTTGACTTCTTTAATTCCTGAGCTTGACTCGCCAATGTTAACCTCATTCACTTCCTTAATTCTCTTGGTATTTTTGAGTGATCGACTCCGTTGTTGAGAATTATCTGATTGCCGTTGGAAAAATTCCCAAATCTCTGATGCGCTTTTGGACATTAACTCTCCTCCACTGGTTGCCATTAGCCATTCTTGCACATGTGGCAATAATCCCTCCAAAAAGTATTGGCATTGGTGTCATTTCTCGTACCCATGATGTGGACACTTCAAGAGTAGCCCATTAAATCGCTCCCATGCTTCGAAAAACTGCTCGTCGTCTTTTTGGGTAAACTCTGAAATTTCCCTGCAAATAGCATTGGTTTTATGAACTGGAAAATATTTATTTAAAAATTTAGTTGCCATTTGTTCCCATGATGTAATGCTATTAGCAGGCAATGTATTAAACTATAAAAGAGCTCTATCTTTTAATAAAAATAGGAATAATCTAAGTTTAACATCATCATCTGAAAAATTCTCGTATTTAAAACTTTGACAAATAGTATGAAAATCATTCAGATGATTATATGGGTCCTCATTTTCTAGGCCATAGAATGTGGGGAGACAGTTTAGCACACTACGTTTTAATTCAAAACTCCTAACAGCTGCATTTGGGTACCTTATGCATGATGTGCTCAAATTAGCTAAAGGACTAAAATAATCCTTAAATGGCCTTTCTTGTAGTTCTGGTTGCTAATTTTGCAAATCCATTTCAAATTTCTCTTG
Source organism: Aegle marmelos (assembly GCA_030449875.1). Lineage (NCBI taxonomy): Eukaryota > Viridiplantae > Streptophyta > Magnoliopsida > Sapindales > Rutaceae > Aegle > Aegle marmelos. Next base: position 19,952,872 of record JASUUL010000094.1, on the reverse strand, counting down.
AAAAACAGTGTGTTTATGCATACGAAGTGTTTTTTCTAATTTAAGGTCTAAAGGTTCAAGATTAGGTGATAATGACCTTCGACCATGCATGCAAAGAATAAAATAAATAAAAATAAAAAGGAGAGAAAAATTATGATACTAACCTTGTGACGTTATTTTAACCTTACTATGAACATACACTCAAGTGCTAAAAAGAAAATACAATAAATAGATTAACTAAAAATAAAATAAGAAGATAAATTATAATGAAAAATGAAAAATTAAATTACAGAAATATAAAGAAGAGAAAAGGAAAGGAAATTAAATTACAGGAAAAATATTTAAAAGAAAACAACAAAAAAAATACTTAAAAATTAATTCTATAGATTAATAAATTAACAAAATAAACCAAAATTAAAAAAAAATAACTCAGAAATTAAATTATTGAAATTTAAAAAAATTTAAATTACCAAAATTAAATTACAGATTCACTTTTTTTAATTTTTTTTAATTTTTAAAATTTTTTTTATAATCTTTAAAGAAAGCAATAACAAAAAAATTTACTTAAAAAAACTAATTCTATGAATTAATTTTACGAATAAATTAAAATAAATTACGAGATAAACAAAACAAATTACAAAGAAAAGTAAAGTAAAAATTAAAGTACATAAATTTAAAGAAATCACAAAATAAAATTAAATTGTAAAAATTTAAATTACAAAAATTAAATTATAGAATTATTTTTTTATAACGAAAAAATACAAGAAAACAAAAAAAATTAATTTAACAAATTAAAATAACTTAACTTCCCAGTAACGGTGCCAAAAACTTGTTGTACAAATTTTATTGAACTCGCAAGCGCACGAATCTATTGTAAAATAGATTAATGGTGACAAGTATCGATCCCACGAGGAGATTGATTTTAATTATGTGTAGAATTAATTTTCTTTTAATGGGAACAATTAAATTATGGTAACTTTTTCCTAAATTGTGAATTAAAATAGCAGGAATAATTAATAATGAAACTGTTATAATAAAGCACTTGGGTATCCGATCCCCATCGACATGCTCCATGCGCTAAATATTCCATATTAATACCAATTAAATCATAAGGGGGGATTCCACACCTCATGAACCACTCTCCAATAAGTATGGTCTTAGAGGGTTTATCGTCTTAAATAATAATAACCTCAGTACTTGTTGGGTGTCGGTTTAACTAGGGCTGTATCTAGACAAGACTATTATTATTTGTCGACAAAAAGTCAAAACAACCACAAATATTAGAGGGGAAGAGAAAGTAAATTTACCAAATTAAGTCCATGGGATATGTTGAGACTTCACCTTCAACCCAAGTTAAAAAAGAAATTAGCTACTCATATTTTAACTAAGGATAAAAAAGGAAATTTTATTAAAATACAAAGAAACTACAAGAAAAAGAAGGAATTTCAGAAATCTAAGCTTAAAAATGAATTCAGGGGTATCAAATTAGGGGGGGAAAGTCCCTTTTTTTATAGATACATTGAGTGAATCGCGACCATCGAATTAAAAACAGTTCGGATGCTTAGGATTGCGCCACGTCATCAGTCAACAGTCAACATTTGTACAGTAACGCCGTCTGAATAGTAAATAACCCCATATATGCGCATGTACTGTACACACGATTTTTACTCCACTGAGATACTACCACGTCATCGATCTACAGTACAAAGAAATTTAGCCCAATAAGATCGTGACACATCATCGGTCGATGCCACGTCATCGTCAACGTCACATAAGCAGTCAATACCACATACTTCGTCCAATCAAATACTGCCACGTCATAGGTAGTTGCCACATCATCGGTGTGTATATATGAACAGTGTCGTGAATAGTACCATATGTATGAACAGTACCGTATATGTGAACATTGACTTTTTTCCTTTAATGCTCCTCTTAAGGTTTTTGACCGTCTTGAGTCCAAATATGATGTCCGTTTTCCAATCTGATCACTCGTTCATTGTGAAACGATCGTGATGCCCCTAAAATACATAAAATACATAATTATAATAAAACACATATAATTAAATAATAAAATACTTAGATAAATAAAAGTAGCAATGTTAGTGAGAATTAAAGTGTAAAATGACGATTTTCTCTTTTATAAATATACACTTTCTAACACTCAACAATAGGCACCCGTCCCACTGTCTATCTCACATAATCGTTCGGTATATATGTGAGAAGAGCAGTGAGACAGGCGTATGTCCCACTGCCTGTCTTGCATAAGTATTATGTATTTATGTGAGACAGATACCTGTCTTATTACTTATGTCATTGAATTTCAAATATTTTCTGAAAGTCATAACTTGAGCTACATATATCCGTTTTAGGTATATAATATATTGTTTTGAAGCTTGCGACAAAATGAATCAACTTTAAAATTATATACTCTATTATATGATATGTTTGAACAAAAACGTATCTAAATAAGAATCTTTTGTACTTAAGTAGAATATATAAATTTCTTATTTAGATAATTTTTTGTTTAAACATGTTTAGAGTGCACTATATAATTTTAAAGTTGATTCTCTTGTGGCAAGTTTCGAAATGGTATATTATAAGTCCAAAACAGACATATGTAGCTCAAGTTATGACTTTCAAAAAATATTTAAAATTCAATGAGATAGGTAGTGGGACAAGTGTCTGTCTCATATCTCACATAAATACAGAATGCTTATGTGAGATAAGCAATGAGACAGACGCCTAATTCATTATCTGTCTCACATAGATACCGAACGGTTATGTGAGATATGCAGTGGGACAGGTGTCTGTCGCACATAAACACAGAATACTTATGTGCGATAGGCAGTGGGATGGGTGCCTGTCTCATTGCTTGTTTCACATAGACACGAACAGTTATGTAAAATAGGCAATGAGACATGTGTCTGTCTCACTTTTTATGAGTTTCATTTATTGCTTAAGTTTTTTTTATAACATGATTTCTTAACTTAAACAAAGCACATATTTACAGCAAAAGCCACTTTGATTTCGAACTTAGTTTTCAAACTCAATATATTAAAAATTTATTTTACGTAAAAAAATATACTCACATTAACAAGCTCTTCAATTGATGATTATATCTTCAGTTATGGAATACTTATTTCTTGAAATTTGTTGATTTATTGAGAGTGTCGAAATTTATTGAGAGTACTAAAGTTTTGTTTAGGGTGTTAAGTATGTTAAGATTTATTTTTCGTATTGAGTATTGTAAGAGTGGCATTATTAAAAAATTTAAAGAAATATATAGGGGTAATTTCATCCAAAATATTGATATTTAGCTAGTTATAATAGAAAAAAATTTGTGTGGTCAAATTTATAAAATATAAAAGTTTTATGATTATTTTTATAAATTTTCCTTGCCCACTTCAATTGATATTTATCCTTTTTAAAATCTCATCAATTGAATTAAAGTCATTATAATCTAACGTGTGGACTATAAATGACAAAAGAAAGAGGTATACTGCCCAAAGGGCACGATAGCTGAATCCATGAGATCATATCAAGAATAAATATTTATTGACACATTTAAAGTTAATTATGTTCATTTTCAAGTCTTAGGATATAATGCTTAGTTAATGAAATTCTTAAGCTTGATACACAAATGTATGTAGGTTTGCCAAACTACGTGAAAACTAGTTTTATTTATTTTCTTTACCATTATCTTGTTATATTTATTGTTATAGTAATCTTTGTCGATTTTTTATGGTTGAAGTTCTTAAATTATGTTTATTATTAGAGAAACTATTGAAAATCCTAATTCACCCCCTTGGTTGCTCGACTAGAATTACATTGGGAATTTGTTGAAACAATAAAGACATAAAAAGTCCATCATTGTATGTATATTATTATTATAAGCTACGGAGCATTGTTGCTATTGTGGTCTCCTAAGATTGTACTCATTTGACTTATTCAAGCTTTTAGTTACCAAATTCTCTTAATGTTGTGCTTTCTTATTAACCTATTTATTTAACTTATTCAAGTTTATAGCTACTAACCTCTCTTTCTATTGTGTTTATTTAACTTATTCGAGTTTTTATTTAATGAGCTCTCCTGCTACTATGCTTTCAAGTAATCGTGCTTATTTAACTTATTCAAGTTTTAAATTAATGAACTCTCCTATTATTGTCTTCTCTTGTAATCATACTTATATGACTTAATTAAACTTTCTACTGTCATGTTTTTCTATGACTGTACTCTTCTATAATCATACTTTTTGAATTAAAATCTTATTTTCACTTTTAAACTTTTTTTAATTTCTTGTTATAATACTACCAACTTGTAAAAGAATTTTTATTTTTTTAAGGGAAAAAAAGAAATAATGTAGACTCTTTTAATAACAGGGATGACAATTTTGCCTATAGATAATTTTGTAGGTTTCAGGTGAATTTGATATTACAAATTGAAACTCGTACTCAAATATGGGTGAGTTTGATATTATCTTAATATCTTATGAATACCCGCATAGATATCCACCAAACCCACAATGTTTTTTTAAATGTTTTTAACTTAATTTTAATTGAAAAAATTTAAAACTAAAAAATATATAAAGAAAATAATGCAATTATGCAAAGTGTCAAATAATATCGTAGTAGACTTCATCAAAAAATATTAGAGGCTTTAATGTGCGCTCAAAATTTATTGTTGAATTTAATAGTAAGAAAATATATTTTTATTTCAATAGAATATAATATTTTTTAAACATTATAAACTTATAATTATCTTTTTTTTCTTGATATACCTGTTATTTATAAATGCAGAATCTTTCAATAAAATAAGAAATAGCAAATTATCAAAAATGAAGATATTATTAATAAGGTAAGGAGCTAAGTTTCTTTAACTTAATGTTTGAATTATTTCATTATTGTAATTTTTTTCTTCGGATTAATATTTAAAAATATTATTCTTTAGAAAATATTAATTTTAATTATTATTATAGGCATCAGGTTAGATGAATGCTAATGGTAGTAAATGAAATGAAGATCCTCTCTTAAAGCTTGTACTAAACAATAATGAGTAATGATATAATTATAAATTCTTATACAAATTTTTTTGTACAAATTCTTGTATAAATTTTTTTATACAAACTAATGTGACATTATTTAATTGGTTAGACTAGATATCTTTTAGCCCACATGATTTGTTTTAATTATTTTATATTTTTATTTAACCAATGAGTGAATGTCACATCAGTTTGTATAAAATAAATTTATACAAAATTTATACATGTATCATCACTCAATAATAATATAAAATGTTATTGTTATTATTAGATATTAATTTGTAATTTTTTTAGTAGATTTATGTATTTTACACTTAAATTTAAAGATTTATACTGGATTGGTGAATAATTTTTTATTCACATTTATTAAATTTAAAATAGAGTATATTATCTAAAATTTGAGGCTATTATTATAATTTTATATATATAATATTTGTGATTTTAAATGTATAAATTTATAAAATATTCATTAAACACCATTATTGATTTGGTAATTATCAAAACTCAAGCAGATGGATCTTTTTAAAAAAATTAAAATTTATTATAAGTTACAAATAAATTTAATAACTTAAATTTTGTGTAAATTTAAGTTTAATAATGACAATTGTACTGGGGACAGTGTCTAACGCGCACTCGACTCTTCACAATTCCACTTTCCAACTTCCTTCCTCTTAGGTTTATATCTTTCGCCCGTCCCGGCTCCGGCTATATCATATGATCCCCTTAGGTTTAGCAAAATCAGAAGGATATGTTTACTTCTTTTTTTTTTCACGCGGCTTTCTTCCCTAGTCCCCATTTTAAATTTCATTTAAAATATGTTAATATAATCATTGGAATATTTGCTGTACATATTAAACAAAAAACGAATCAGATTTAATTTTAATTTGTGTTACAAGAATACATGTCTCTATTATTGGAAAAATATACTCTTTAAAAGTATATGAGTTTATCTAATTGTAATAAATATTTTTTCTAATTAATAAAATAATTGAGGTATTTTATTTAAATATCTTATTTACATTAATTTTTTTAGTAAAGTCTATTTAATAATATTATATGTATTTATATGATCACATAGTGGATTCATAAAAAACATAAATACAAATTATCTTATGATTTAATAAATTGAGTTCACAATTGATAAATAAAGTTGAGTATTTTATTTAAATATAAACTGTAATAAATTTATTGAATGATTTATCTTAATCATGTATGAATTTATTAATGTAGGACAACTACATTGAACTAGATCACATATGAAATTTAATTAACATTATAATAAATATCAGACTTATTAAATCTCATCGGCATTGATTTTACTGTATTCTTAATCTTGAGTTAATTATAATTTCATAATTGTAATTGTTATTCCATTTGAATTACCAATGGGCATGATATACACTTATTGTCAAAATTACTTAGTATCTTGGTAGGAGTAATTATAAGTATTGAAGTTATAAATTAATAATATGAAATTTGTACAATATATCTTTTGATGGGTTTTCGGTACTTGATCATAGAATTCTCTAGTCAGAGTGTGTCGACATATTTGATATATTGAAAATGATCATTAGAGAAAACTAGTAAATATCAAAGAATAAGATGTTATTAAATTGATTGAAAGTTGAGATATCAATTTTATTAACGATGTGGTATAAAGGATTATGCAGTAAAGAAATCAATGTGGCTTATGATGAATTTTTATTCGAGCATACAATTATAGAGGTTAGTTCCAATATTATAGTGAAGTAGAGTTGGAATTAAATAATTAGGCTAATTTAATTACAGGCTTAATTATTGTAGTCACTATTGTATGTTCCCAAATTATTCCCGGGTTCACTAATTTAATTGACTACACCACTATTAGACCTAAAAATAAAAAAAAATGACATATTATATGATAAATCTAATTATAATATTTTTTAAGACTCTATCTGTTATATTTATATATAAATGAGACTTTGTATTATTTTACAAGGTGGACTCTAAAGTTGTTTCACATTATCTCTATTTTTACATAAGTAAAGAGGTAATAATAATATTAAATTTAAAATATTTAATATTTTGAATTATTAAAAGACAGATAATACATATAATGATTTTACATAGATATATTATAAAAGTGTATTTTTCTCTTTAAAATGAAGAGAAGACTTTTGAGAAAAATATTAAAAAATGAAGTTAGTAACTTTTAGAAGTGATCAAACAAATGGTCACACGTTCAGTACAGATCAATCTTGAGTTATACCCTGAAAGGATTTGATTGTGAATTTAATTTAACCTCATCGTTTATCTTCTCAAATTACTAATATATATTTTTTAAATTATAAATTTTTTATATATTATATGAAATTGGTCCTAAAAATATTTCACAAAAATATAATTTTTAATTAATAATTTTTAATAAAATCTAATTAGAATAACTTGTATGAAAAATTATTTATTTATTTTATAAAATGATAATTACATCTTACTTGTGTTTTTTATAAAAAAAAATCATGGTCTCCAACTTATTATCCATGTGCTTCCCCAACAAGTTCTGATTTCCGAGTATATTCCTAACTTGGCAGTTGGCGCGATACAAAGGCGTGCAAGTACTTCTTTTTCGAATTCCGGATTTACCCTTGTCCTTCTTTTAATTTTTTTTTTTAAAAGGGTACAACTCAGTCGTCTTGATATTCATTATTCTGGCTTGTGGTTTCTCTTGGTTTCTGAGAAAATAATTGTCTGAAAATGGTGAAATCTAACGATGACGGGTCCAATTCAGTGGCGCCTTTTCTAAACAAATGCTATGAGATGGTTGATGATGAGTCAACCGACTCGATAATCTCTTGGGGTCAAAGCAATGAGAGTTTTGTCATATGGGATGTGACTGAGTTTTCAGTTCAGTTGTTGCCTAAGTACTTCAAGCACAGCAACTTCTCTAGCTTCATCAGGCAACTCAATATCTATGTGAGCCTTATTTGTCTTTTCTTTTGCTTTTGTGGGCAATTTCACATTTCATTTTTTGCTCCTATGCGACTGTTGTTTTGATTTTTCTTTCTTGGAATTATGTGGAGATTTTTTGAAGAGGGTGTTTGTGCTTGTGTTGTGATTGTAATTGGGTTAGTGAGAATTCTCTGTTTTGTTTTTTATTAATTACATCTTTTATTATGAGATTCTGAATCGCTTTTTAGGTTTTGTGCTCTAATCTATGTTGCTGTTGTTGTTTTGTTGGCTTTCTGAAAAAATTGCCCATTGGCTCTAAGAATTTGAATAATTTGTAATTTTGTTCATCTAATCTATTATTAATGTGGAAGTTGAGGAATTTTTGACAATGCTTTCTGACATAAATTTTGGCTCAAGTAGAGTGAACTGAAGACTAAGATATATTAAATCATGCAAGGAAAACTCAATTGATTTAATGTTATTCTTTTATTTTACTTTTGCTTTTTGTTTTGTTTAAAAATTCCTTTTTTATTGTCTGTACATTTAGTATCGAAGACCACTTCAATGCTTAATTTCTTTCTTGATGCTTGTTGAACTGTGAATTGCATCTACAGAGTATACTGCGAATTCATGGGTGAAAGTGTTGATAAAGTCCGGTCTTGGTGGCATGCTGTTCTATATCTCTTAGTGCAAATTTCTTCAAAATTTTGAATATTCACGCACTGATCTTTGATACGTACAAGATACAATATTTATATTACATCTTTCTCATTTTGCTTGCATAAAATGCTTTTCTTAAGAGCAATTCTCTTTGCATTTCTGTGCCTACGTGTTGCTCTTGGCTTGACCTCTTCCAGAATTTTCTCTTTATGTTTTAAGAATCTTTCAATTCTGTTATTTGAGGATGGGAGAATGCGGGGCTAATCTGGTTGTTAGATGGTTTAACAAGGATTTCATGTTTGTTTTGTTAAGCATCAATTTTCCTACACTTTATGAGATATTTTCCATGATTCATAATCAGCATTTATAAGATTGGATGAAGTTCTTCTTCTTGAAAGTTATTTATCTTTTATTCCATTTGATTCAGTTGAAAGTTTAGAAGGTGTTGAGTGTTAGTTGATTGCTGCAGTGACTTTTATGTTAGCTCTCAAAAGATGTGTTTAATGAGAAACAGAAACAAATTGGTCTTTCACAATAATGGTTCTCAATGCTTTCTTGATTGTGGTAGTAGGCATACAATTATTGGTGATGAATGTTGTTATTAGGGGGTTATTTCTTGCAGTCATTGTCTTCTAATTAGGAGTGATGTGTAGACTGTTGTGGATTTTCCTGTTAGAATTTTTTTATATATGTAACATGGTCAGTGCTTAATTTTTTTCAGTTATAACTGTTTTGGCTCAGAAATATTGTGTACTGTTGAATTCTTATGTAACCTTGTTTAGGTTGATCAAGATGGGTGAAACCAATGCCCTTACTATGACTCTAGGGCATTCATTCCCTTTTATTCTGAACTATGGAATCTGCCATAGTTTGTGGCATTAAGCAATGAATGTACAGAGCCTTATTGTTTCCTGAGTTATTACCACTGACTTTTGCAAAATTTTAACATTCATATTAAGAAATTGAATTCTTGGACCAATAACCGCCTGGTCTTAAATATGCCACTTGAAAGTCCACTGGTTGCGATATCTGAGATGAGGAGAAGGAGAGCCATCATTCTCCTTCTCTTTTGTATGGCAGAAAGGATGTATATGATATCATTCTCTGTAATTTCTAGTGCAGAATCTGAAATGGTTAACATACAGTGGAAGCATAGTAAATTTTGATAAATTTGGAATTTTTATTCTTTGAACTGTGGGAAATGTAGTTTCCTGATCTGTGGTTAGTTTTCCCAAAAGGAAAGGAGAAAATTGCAAAACTTGTTGTGTCTTATCTTTTTGTTTCCATGACCTCTGAGTCTCTGACTTTATTAGTAATGTCTTCTTCTAGCATGATCAAAAGAACAATCATCTTAAGACATCTGTTGATGGCATTCTTTCTGGAAAATTTTAAAAATTAATTGCCCTTGCTTGCATTTCTTAGTTGAATATCTCTAACCATTGGATAATTTTAGACCATGTCTTCTTCAGACATTACTGTCAGATAGAGTAATGTTCCAGAAGTCTTCCTCGTGGATGGTGGGAGCATCTTTTGTTGTAGGTAATAACCGTTATTCATTAGCCACAAGAGCGAGTTCAGGCTTTCAATAAGCGCTACTGTTAACAACAATATTTGCTTACATAATAGCAGAGATTCATGTGTTATCTTGTGTTCAGTCACATGTCTGAGTTCGCACATGTGAATGCATGTCTTTGAAATTAAATTATTTGAAATATCAGTTATCATTGAAACAATTAATTACTTTTAATCTTTTCCCAGGGGTTTAGAAAAATCGATACAGACCGTTGGGAATTTGCAAATGATGGATTCATTAGAGGTCAGAAGCATTTGTTGAGCAATATTTGTAGAAGGAAAAATATTCAAGGGTCTGAACAGCGAAAATCATTGCAGCAGTCAGAAAAGTTGGTTGAACCATGTGAGAAAATTGACCATTCGGCACTGTGGAAGGAAGTTGAGAATTTGAAGGCTGATAAAAATGCACTTACACAGGAGTTGCTGAAACTTAGGCAGTACCAGGAGACTGCAGATAATAAGTTGCTTGTCTTGAGGGACCGTGTTCAAGGAATGGAAAAAAGTCAGCAGCAGATGTTGTCATTCTTAGTGATGGCCATGCAAAATCCTGGTTTTTTGGTTCAGTTACTTCAACCAAAAGAAAATAACTGGCGCATGGCTGAAGCAGGCAATATGCTTGAAGAAGTTACAGAGGTTGGTGAACCAATAGCTTCTGATAATATGTTAGTAAGATATCAGCCACCAATAGATGAAACACTGAAGCCTGTTCTCAAACCAGTGACAGATTCAGGAAACCAAATGGCATCTGATACTTCTGACGGCATGAAGGATGTGTTCATGAATATTGATTTTTTGAAAATGCTAATGGATGAAAATCAGGCTCCATTGATTCCACTGGATTTACATAATGATGGCGAATGGGAAAAGCTTCTTTTAGCTAATTCTATTTTGGAGAATTCTGAAGATACTCAAGTAGATAAAGATGAACAAGTGGATAAAGGACATACTGGCTTGGACATGGAAGCTGAGCCAGCAGTATCTGGTTCTGACATGGAGAGGCTTAATAATTTGGAACTTTTACTACAAGAATTGGACGACTCTCAGAACTTGGACAATGAACAGGAGAATGCCCGAAACTTGCAGTTTCTGACTCAGAAAATGGAACTTTTGGCTTCTGAAAGTAATTACAAACTTTAAACACCGAAGCAAGTTATCAAATTTTTGGTAGGGAGGACATCCTTGGGAGCTCTTCATCAATTTACTGTAAGTTGCTACCTTTGACTTTTTTGGCATGCATATGAATTACTACTGGTCATGGAGATCTCTGTCTTCTTTGAGACATTTTAGCAAATTTGACTTTTTCTAAAGTTTATGTTGATTTGACCTCGAAGTTTAATCTGACAGGTAATAGCTGTTTGTTTTATTGACAGATTGTGGCATGATTACTTGAATTTCTCCATCTGGCTACTGGGGAGATATGGCATGGTAATTGTTTTATATGATTTTCTTATAGCTATATAAAGAAACTGTTGCGGATGCCGCTTTATACTGTGGCTTTGCATTTTTAATGAAATATAATTCGCCAAAAATCTGTATTAATTTGATGGAAATGCTGTATTTTCATATTGAACTAGGGTGTTCTTCGTACACATTCACCTGCTATACAATCGCATATTGTCAACCTTTGTACATATTTTGTTAGTTCTTTGGCCCTAGAGGGATTACTTCAACCCTTATCAATTGATATGCTCTTTCTCTCTCTATCTCACTCTCTGTGTCTGTGTGTGTGCAAGCACGCGCAAGGGCCAATGTCGTTAATTCAAAATTTTTATGATTTTCTAGAACTTGATTTTGTCTTACTATTGATTAGTGCTGATCATGGTGTAACTATATTTAGATTGCAGATTTCGTACCAAATCCTTTGATTTGGCTGTACCACTCATCATCAATTCACTGTTAGTCTTTTGTTAACTGCAATATTCATGATTTAATTTGTCCATTCATCTGTATAAGAATATCAAATTCACAGTTTTCAGTCAAAGCTTTTTAACGAAATTTTACCCTCTTGTTATGCAGTTTTTAGGACCAATGATTAGGTTGTAAGGCCGGAGGAGAGCATTCCCATGCAATTCTTTCGTCCATTGTTCCATTTTTCCAAACATAAACTCATTACACTAGAAAACAACAAAAAGCCTAAAATGCAGTTAGGAAAGATTACATAAATAACACATTTTTAAGCTACGGCCTTGGCCATGCCAAAAGCAGCAGCAGATGCAATGGCTCCGATGAAGGCAGTTTGCAGGGCACTCTTGACAGGTTTATTTCCTGTGAAGTAACCCTTGGCATAGCCAAAAACCAGCAATGCCACCAAGGTTACAGTGACTGATGCGAGCACGGCATCGGTAGCTCTGGGAATGAACATGTAAGGAATAAGGGGTACTATTCCCCCCAATATATAAGCAATTGCAATTGTTAGTGCACTATGCAATGCTCTTCTTGGATCTGGCTTCTCCAATCCTAATTCAAACCTGCATTCACAAGTCACAGCCAATATCTTTCTTTATTGTTTCCCAAGCCCTCAAATCAACGAGGTCAAAGAAATACTAGAATTATAGGCCGAACCAAGTTTGTAAGAGTGGGCTGAACCAAGTTTGAGAATAACCAACAAAACTCTATTGCTCAAAGCACTCAAACTTCTCTAATATCAAATTCATCTGCGAGATTACTGATAAAGAAATACTTAATTTACAGTTTATTGTAAGTTACTTCTCTCACAGTTATAATATTATAGATCCCACTACAATACTGTAGCTGTGAGAAAAGTAGCTTGCAGCTTGGGCTCCGACTGATAGTATTGTTGTTTTTATATCGAAGAAGAATATCCTCTTATCCTACCGTTATAGAAATTTGATATGCTATCATCAGTGCTTTGAATAAATCGAGGTTCATTGAGGAAGTGTACAAGATAAGCATCCAGTTTTGTGTGACAAAGACAAATCTCAAGTTCCCAAGTCGGATAAGGAGGAGCAAGCTAGCAGACAAAGTAAGCAGCAGTTGCTGTATTATGTAGTATTATAATAAATAAATAAACAGCAGCAGATGGCAATAGGGGCCAAATGGCTTAAGCAATCAGAGCACCACGCTTTCTAATCTTAGAGAACATGGTGTTGTCATTTCAGTAGCTGATTCTAACTTTTCCCAATGAGCACACTGCGCGTAACTATATGTACTATTCTACCAGCAGTAACTAAGACGGTGAAAAAAGTAAAAATAAAAATAAAAATGATAGTACTATAACACAACCGGTGTTATGCAAACTGTAACGTGAATAGAATTCACAATCTTATTCTATATGAAACAGCCAATTCACTTTATCAGAGTCATGGTAACGGATGGAACTTTTTCATTCAATCAAACTATTCAGAGGACTTTGGAAACAAATTGAACAGCATAGCATGAAAGAAAGAAAATAAGAAATAGGAGAAGGAATTGTAATTACTTACTTCATCATAAATTCAAGCCAAGCTTGAGGCTTCTTCCTTAGAGCATTAACAACAGGTCCATATTCATGTGGCTCTATCCCATAATCCGCCAGTATCCCTGCCACTTCAGCCGCTTCTGCAATTTCAAACCAAAACGGACCCATAGGTACCCACCCCACCACGCCAATGGATACTATAATATTAACACGATGAATGAGTAAAAAGTAAATAAAAAACATAACATAACATACCTGTATCAGGAACAGTGATGATCTCGTCTTGCTCTCTTTTCAACTCCCTGGCATAATGATCAGCTTCACTCTTAGCCGCCAGATACCTGCATGAATATTCAATTGTCACGTGTAAGAAAGTATACTAGTTAGTCAAGTTGTATTATTGTTCGATGCAAAGAAAGTAAAAACCACCCTGATAATATTCAAATATATATGTGTGTGTGTGTGTACAGTCAGTCATTAATTGAACAGCCTCAATTACCCGCCGAGTCCCATGGAAATGGCGCCGGCGGCCACCTCAGCGATGCCAGCAGTGAGGACGATGGATGACGTGGCATTGGCTCCGGATAACCCGGCAGCGAGGGCAAAGGGCACGGTGAGACCGTCGGATACCCCGATGATGATGTCACGCACGATCTCGCCGGCGGTGAAGTGTTTCTCTTTGTGCTGGTTAAGGAGGGTCTGCTTCTCGGGCTCTATGTTCGCCATCCGAATTGAATCGACTTCTAGTTGAATAGCTAAAAGAAGAAGGAGAGAATATCTGGGGGCGTTAACTTATGTTTATTGATTAATGGCGGGGGTTGTCGGTTATGGCCTGGCCGTATATGAGAATTGAGTGGGCGTTAGGTTTCTTGTCTTGGCTTTCTACTGTTTTTTACTCTGATGTTGTGGCCGTTGATTCCATAATAGGGAAAGTTGCTTGGGCCGCTTCGATGTGTTCGCGTGACAAAACTTTTAGCCTTTTGAGTTTGGGGGTTAAATTTATACTCCAATTACTTATATATAAATTGTAATTTGAAAATGACATCCAGAATAGACTTCGTTCAACAAATGTATGATTAACTCGTTACGAGCGTTTCAGAAAACATCCTCGAGTCATGTCTTGTCCAGCACGAATCACCCGAGCTTCGGACAGGTTGGGTAATTTTGTCTGACTCTTCAAAGGATTATTTAAAATAAAATTATCCTCCTACAGAAGAGTTTAATTAGTATTATATTATGTTTTATATCATTGTTGTTGAAGAAAGACAAGTGTTATAACTACTATGATTTGGTGGACGGAAAACTTTAACTAAAATATTATGAAATTATTTTGGGTCCAGTTATATTGAGACACTTATAAAATAAAATATTATTTTATAATCACAAATTACATGTGTAATTCAAATTCGTACTTCATTATTGATTAATTTCAACATAATCATAATTATTAATTTTTAGTTAAAAAGTTTTAAAAAAAATTATTTTTTTATTCGTTTATCTGCTACATAAATAAACTGATAAATATTTTAACTGATAAATATTTTAATAGTAATATTAAAAGTGCATAGGCTCTTATGATCCATACTATAATTTGAAAAGAGATATTGATGTTAGGCTGCAAAATTATCCTTAGAACCAAAATCTGAAATAAAATAATTAACAATGCTCAAAAGTTTGCTAATTCCCTGACTAAAGAAAGAACTGAAACTAAAAATATTATACCAGCACCTCCCTTTTTCTTTGTAATGTCATATTTATAATTTGATACAAAAAGTTAATGAGTATCTCTCATTTTTTGCGTTAGGTTTTTTGTTTGGCAGCCATACAAAATTTCATATGTTAGATTGATTGTAAATTTAACTAGACTTTAATAGTATTGGACTTGGATTTGAGTTATGTCTAAAATTTTTTTTAAAAAAAAAAACTTGCTTAAAAAAGGAAAGGATAAGTAATATCGTTCCAACCAAAAAAAAAAATCTTGCTATATACTATATCATTCACTTGAAAACAGATAGAAGGCTCTTGAGTCTTGTTAGGGAACAAAAGGTAAAATGAAGGTGGAGATAGCTTATAATAATTAATGTTTCTGCCAAAATCTTTCTCTATCCTTTGAGGAAAAGAGAGAGACAGAAGCTAGGATGGTGCTCCACTAATTTCCTAAAACGAAAAAGTCGGATTTTACAGTGATGAACAAAAAGATTCGGGTGACCACCGATCGTGGCTTCGCTAAAAAGCAAGGGATAAATAATTCATAGTGATGGTTATCTTAGGAGCAAAAATTAAATAATTGATTAAGGGCAAGGGTTAATGAATATGGATTTGGATTATAACATAGTTTAATTTGCTACTTTGTATCCATGTGCTATTTGTGCTTAGAGGGCCAGTATTGCCATTATATACCTCAAATGATGTGTTATATATGATGCGATTTCATCATAATAGTTTATTTTTTATTTAGTCAATTAAGCATTTAACTTTGTCGTTTTTTGTGTAGACACAACACAAGTTAATTCGTGTGAGGGCCGGAATACAAATTTTACGCTGACCTTTTAAGTTTAACACTAGAATTAAAGATATAATTATTTTCAGTTTTTGCAGCAAATATGAAATTAGTAGATGAAAACGTACAAACGGATAAAACTTTGCCCAAACTCTAAACATAGAAGGATATGCATACAAGCCGAATGGCCAATTTAAAAATAGAAAGCTAATAATAAAGGAAATCAGGCTCTGAAAACTTTAGCTATGCTATAGGCAGCTGCAGAAGCAGCAGCTCCAATGAAGGCAGTTTGTATGGAGCTCTTGAAGGGCTGATTGCCAGTGAAATAACCTTTGGCAAAGCCAAAGATCACTAATGCTAGAATGGTGAGTATGACAGAAGCAACCATGGCCTGTCTTGCAATTGGAACCACCATGTAAGGCAAGAGTGGTACCAGTCCACCCAATATGTAAGACAAGGCAATTGTTACTGCACTTTGAAATGCTCTCATTGGATCTGGTTTCTCCAATCCAAGTTCAAACCTGCAGATATAAAAAAAGGAAAAAAGGGAAAAAAACATCATATGCATGAGAAACTGTGTATGAAAGAATATAGAGAAAAAGCTTTTAGTAAAAGGTTGATTAAAAAGTGGTCTATTACGCTTAACTAACATAATCTACAAATTAAAACAAAATAATATATATGCTTACTTCATCATAAAATCAAGCCAATGCTTTGGGTTCCTCTTTAAAGCATTGACCACACCTTCATACTCATGAGGCTCTGCCCCATACTGTGCTAGAATTTCTGCACATTCAGCAGCCTCTGCATGCATGAAATGGAATGCAAAACTAATTAATTACATGATCGAGCTAACTTCATCAAGAAGAAAAAAGAAGAGGTTAAAACAAAAACAAAAAAAAAAAAAAACGGAGAGAGAGAGAGAGAAGCATTAAGCTGGATAGCTAGCTAGCATTCTAAATTAACCTATGTCAGGGACAGTAATGATCTCTTCTTGTTCTCGCTTTAGTTCCCTCGTGTAGTGGTCAGCTTCACTTTTTGCAGCTAAATACCTGAAATGAAGGGAAACATTATGCAAAGATATGGAGCGTTGTAATATCATATAAAGTAATTACAACAGAAACTAAAGGGTTGAAAATTTCATGATAAGGTGAAAGATTTTTGTGGAACTAAATAATAAAAAATTTACCCTCCAAGCCCCATGGAGACAGCACCGGCAGCAACTTCAGCGATGCCAGCGATGAGAATGATGGAGGAGGGCACGTCGGCGCCGGACAGACCGGCCGCAAGGGCGAAAGGGACGGTAAGGCCGTCCGAAACACCAATAATAATGTCACGGACAATCTCACTAGACATGAAATGCTTCTCCTCGTGCTCTTCTAATTCTAAGAGCGGCTTTTGTTTCTCTGGGTCCGTGTATCCATTTGCTGCCATTTTCTTCCTTCTTTCTTTTTTTTTTTTTTAGTATATATGTTTGGCTCAATTAATTATTTCTTAGCTCTCAGTAGTACTACTAATGAATTCTCTCTCACTCTCACTTAATTCACTTGGAGATCTCGGTGAAATGAGGAGAAGTAAATGGCATATATATAGGGAAATAACGTAATCGTTTAGGCTAACCTAATAATGGTTGGTGTCTCTCATATGTATATAATGTCAAAGTGTCGGATGTTTATGCAATGTTACTGAGTTAGATACATTTTTGTTTAATAATATTTATCCATGCATACATTTTGCTATTAAAAATAAATAAATAAATAAATAACAAGAAACAAGCCGAGCAGATCGAGAATCAAAGTGCTGTCACTTCGTAGTTATTTTGCTTTGATCTATCTGCCAGTTGAATTTGTAATTTTCTCATCACAGCTCTTGTTGAACCAAAATCCTTAACCCGGCCAGTATAGTTATAACACTATAACGGGATTGTAACAAGATTAATTAACAACAATAACAAGTTTAACCTTAATGGCTGGAATAAAATTATGTACAATCAAAATGATGGACCCAACAGGTATAGGCATTGATAGGAAATTGAGTTTTCTCCTAAGATCATTCTAAGTAATTTATTAAATAACAAATTAACAAATAAATTAAATGGAGAATATATCAATTATAAAACACAGGATCTATGTGAAAAACTTCAAATCCAGAGAAAAAACTATAGCCTTGGTTAAAAGACAATCAAATAAAATATTTATTATGTGGAAAATTTTTACAACCACACTCTCAGAAATAATTTTCTTTCACCAAAACCCTAAGTACATAATCTTGAGAAATATCTCTTAACAAAGCAAAATCGTAAAACTCATATTGAGAAGTCAAATATTCCTACAATATAATTATATGCTGAGGAATATTTTTTGCTCTCAATTTCTTTTGTATTCACTAATTGAATACTCAAAATTAGATACATAAATAAAGGATAGAACCTCTTTATTTATAACTAAAATAAATAATACTATTTAAAATATGTTATTATTCATATCACGTCACTGTTTACATCGCATTACGATTTATGCCGCCACTTTATTTAAACTACGTGATCAAACTGCATTATTATTGATATTACCATACTGTTTAAATTGCATGATCAAATTATATTACTGTTCACCGCATGATCAAACCCAATTTTTATTTTTTAATCAATTTTCAACAGGCGTGTGCTAGACGCGAGCTTTGTGAAGATGCGACGGCCTTGCCATTGATTGAATTATATTTTACTAGAAGAATTGAAAAAGACGTGTGAAAAGGAAAGGATAAGAAGAAAATTTCCCATTTTGACAGAGATAGCCCACCGCTTGGCTTTAGTCTGGGTGGCTGAGGCGTGTGTGAGGCACACCCCTTGTACAGAGACGACAGCCAAAGCGTCATTGAGACCTTGATCAGGGATAAGAATGTACAGAAAGAAACAAAATAATGTAAATTAAAGGAGATGAAGAATAATTTAATATCGGAAATTAAAAGCGTACGAATTTAAATATATTGTTATCGAAGAATTAAAGGGAAACAAAATGAATTTAATTTTTACTCCTACTATTCAAATGTAGCTCAAATTGCTCAATTTGTTTAAAAAAAAAAAGGAAAAGAAAATTTGAATAACCTAGAAAGAAAATATTCGCGATCGAATACAATTACTTGAAGATTCTTCCACTTTTTTTAATGGTTTTTCATTAATTTTTATTCCTATGAATTATATGTCACAGATTTTTGGTTTATATAAGTAACAGTTCTATAGATTTTATGTAGATTCGAATTTCCTCAGAAGAAATAAAAGTAAAGGAAAAGTAGAATCTTGCTAACTAGCAGTTTCGAACTTTATGCTTTTTAAGTGAACCCTAATTGAACAACTGAAATTGGATTAGACCATTTATGGTGGCTTTTATTGTTTGTCAAAGGAGATGGGAAAACCTTGTTTTTATGATTATTTGGGGTGAAAATCCTACTTCTCAACCGCTTCAGTAATGAAAGAATGAATACTTTCAAGTTTTTAAACAACGACCATTCCTATTCATCATTTCAATTGCTACAAATTCAAATTAGGAAGGATTCAAGAAGATGTAAAAGGTTATACATTATTGATTAATGTTTGATTTAAATTAAAAATTAGACAGTTATATCTTAAAAATTATAATATTAAAATATGTAATAATTATTAACTCCTATATATTTTAATATCTATACACACACGCGCGTGTGTGTTATGTGTGTAGTATGTATATGATGAAAAATTTGTTTTATCTTTATCAATTTTATTAAAATTATTATTTAAAAATTACATTTATTATACAGTCATAACACTTCAATTCCAAACATAAGCTAATGCCTCCTATATATTATGCATGTATTCATTTTTTAAAAATCACTATCTAATTGATAATTATATTTAATTAAATTACATAAGTCATACATAAATTAATTAAATATAATGCCTCCTATGTACTCCAGAATTTCTCTCAAATTAGCCATATGGTTCTCTTTCATTTGCATGCCGAATATATATTCAATCATCATGATTATTGTTCTTCCACAGATCCATTATGCATAATTCTAATTTATTGCATGCGATCAGCTTGTTAGGTTGTTCCACTGCCAAATAATTTATTTCAAGTGCCAACTTTTCTTCCCTTTTCTTTTCATTTTGTTTCTCAAAAAAATTAAAATAAAACAAAACAAAAAATGCCCATTTTGTTTTCGGGCCAAACGTTACAAGAAATTGAACAAGCAACGAGCTGGATCTGACAATTTCGCATACAAAAATAAAAAGTTATACGTACCAACGCAATTGAAAGAAGAATAATTAATTAATAAAACAAAAAATTAGTCCACCATATCTTTTGAGATCAAAAATTGGGAGCAAGTCTTATTCATCTTTACCACCAACCAGCATTCAAACATATAACTATATAATACATAACCTTAAAAAAAAAAAAAAAAAAAGGACTTCTTCTTTCAGTGTTTTTTTTCACTAGAGTACAGTATAAAGGCCAACCTAGAGATAAGATAGACGGCCCTGGTTAATATAGGCCCACCTCTCATCTCATCAGAATCTGAATATGCATACATTCACACACAGAGTATGGTAATTAAATTTGAAGAACGTGACGAGGCCCTGGAAAAGCTGTGAGCATCATTAGATTTTTCTTTACTATATATTTTGTTTTACTTGCTTGTGGTTGGCACACGCACTCCATTAAACAAGACGGAAAAAAAGAGTGACTCCCTGTGACCTCTTAAATTAATTAATATTTTTCATGTATCAACTGGTCCATATCATCTGCTTGACTCTGCCATGAGCTAGCCACACGCCTTGCTGACATAGTATGTATCTATCTATCTGTCTGTCTGTCTATACATATATATCAGACATACGCATGCTATAGGACAATTAGACAAAGATAAGAACTGATCAACCGCGGGCTTCAAAATTTTTAATTATTACTTTAGTATTCGACGGTGCCAACTCAATGTTTCTGTGTTTGTTGTTTTTACTTGGGTGGTTTCTTTTACAAATGAGACGGACAGGATCGGACTTCTAATTAGTCGTGGGCAGCCAGAAGATGTATTTGTACTACATGTATTCATAGTTGAATTAGTTTACATAAAATCTTGTTGTTGTTTGGAGACAGAAACTAAATGAGCAAAATGTGATTGGTTGTTTAATAGAGAGTAGTCTGATTTGAGCAGCTGAATTACTCGTGCTCATAATAATCTACTTCTAATCTTGCGTTTAAATGCTACATACATGTAAATCAGATCCAGCTTCCCACTGTTTTAGAGTAAATTCAAAGTTTAAAGTCTTTTGTACAATGCTAGATTTTGTAATAGCTGAAGCAACTAACACCAGCCACCATGTTGAATTCTATATAAACAACTACTTGTGTGAGTGTGTGTGTGTGTGTGTATTTATTTAATGCATTTGATCTAATGCACATGGCATGCTCCCATTAGAGGAGGAGCCAGCATGCACGATGGCGTGCACTAAATCGGACACACACACACACACACACTTGTTTGATACAATCTAGGGCTCAAAAACTATAATTGCAATCTGATTGTATAGTAATAGAAATATAATTTTGAAGGAAAAAAATGTTTCTTCCCGTACATGCATTGACACTTAACTTTATCAAGTGGGGTTGTGGGGCTTCGCAATTATAGCATGCTAAAACAAGAAAGAATATGGAAACTTTTTTTCATTTATAATGGGCGTACAGCCTTTCGTTTCGAATCAAAATAAAGACAAATCGCAAAGCGACTTTTTTTCCCTCCCGTATTTTCTACTTATGAAGTGCAGAGGCTAGTGGAGGACGTGTGCTTACTGCGTTTTGAGTCATCATCATCTTTTGTTTATTTGTTTATCGGGAGGATATTCTAATTTTAGTTGCTTTTTCATATATCTCCAACTTCTTAGGCCAGAAAACAACTTTTTCTAATAAATGAATCATTAAATTAATATGGGTGGAGGACACATGTTTGTTTTCTTCAAGGTGAGAAAATCAACTATACCATAATTCTTTCGACCATCCTCATCAAGATTTAAAATACATAAACAACAATTAGATATGAGAAATGGAGTCAATCCTTACATTCAACGTGTCTAATAATAAACATTTGTGCATCTATTCAGCCTCGATCTTCACGAGAATGATCACCTTTAATAACGTGCAGCCAGCAACAATTTAGAGGGATTTGTTATGGACCTGTTGCTGACTCAGGTGCAACTTAAGTTAGAAGCAAAGACTACACAAGATTAAGTAGAGGCGTGTTCCAGTCGAGGGCAGCAAGGTCAATTGCGTCATTGTGTTTTGGTAGGGTAATAAATAATACATGGAGAAAATTACTTAGCGAAAATTGTATTCAACAGCCGAAAGAAGAGTATAGTACGCACTTAATTGAAAATCTCTGTGAGAGGTAGAGATGGCAGAAAAACCCGTCCGGACCGGATCTGGACCGGACCCAACGTATGCGGTCCGGGTGATGCATAAAAAAAGTTTGTCTGAGCATGGGTTCGGTTATAAAACCCAGACCCATGCTCAGTTTTTTATTAAGTAAAAAAAAAAACAGAAAGTAAACACTTATAAACAATTGTTTTGATTTTGGACTGTTATCGGTTTGTTAGGAGTGAATTACTTTAGTTTTTTTTTTTAAGTGATTTCACCTTTAAAAATTCAGGTAGAGAAAACCCAAAAAAAACTTGTACCCAAATAGTAGCAGGCATGTGCCCAATCCGCATAAAAAAATCTAAATACGGTCCGGACACTTAGGTGTAGCATGCAGATAGATCTCGGGCACCTCAAAACCCGAACCCGACCCAGAGTTTTGCCATCCCTAGTGAGAGGGGTGATTTATTTTGTAAGCTCGACGGTCTACGCCCGTGACAAATCTACAATTTAAAAGTTGCTAGGGAGATTCATTATTTTAGGACTTAGAAGCAATGAAATGATACTCTCCCTCAAAATGAAGCCCACCAAACCATTTTGTTTGATAGCATGTGATGGATGCAGGCGATGGACTAGTACCTGTTCTATTTTAGTTAAAACAATACCACATAAAGATTAAGGCGTTAAGAATCTTGTTCGAGACGAGAGGGGGAAAAATGAAAAAGAAAATAATGTCCCATAACAACTAATGCTACTGAAGGAATTGAAGACACATTGTCAAGAGTTGCAATCAAAGAGGAGTTGCCAAAAGATCTTAAAGTTGCAGTGGAAACTGAGTATTGAGTGACAAATGAAGCTATTGAATATGCAGGGGTTGGATGGGGAATCAGCAGGCTATGAAAATATTGCAGATCAAGACTTTCATGAAAGTAACGAGCATTATAAGTAGAAAATAGTTAAGACCTACACACCACAACATCTCTAATCTAATCTATCAATTATCCATTGAATTTACAACACACCAAAATAGTCACCCTAATGTCAGGAGACCTAGATACTCCAACCAATCTCCCACACTTGGCAGCACAAATACCCATGCAAACATCCTTCAAACAAATTTAGGCTTGCTGGCTCATTTTATACCCATCACAAACAGTACTGTCCATATAGATCTTCCGATACAATTGCTGAGGCTGTCAAACAAGGTGCGTACTTCACTTGGGATTCCTAAGAACAATGATCACAGAATCTCCTCGGAGGAACATCTTACTGATGAATCTATCCTTGTTAACTGGAAGAGCCTTTTTCTTGCCTTTCCCAGTCTTGGGCAACTAGACAAACAGAATCCAATGTTATTTAACAGAAGGTAAAAAATTAAATTGGAGACAGTATAAATCACCATCGATAGCCAACCTCAGTCCACATCTCCCTGACATTCTCAAGAACCATATTGCAGTGACGATCAAAAGCTCTCACACGACCAAGAAGCTTCTTGTTGTTCCGACAGTTAATAAGCACCTGCAGTACAAGTGAAAACAAGTTGCTTTTTAGTACAGGAACAGTCCGTTCAGGATGCATACCAGAATTATCAAGCATTCAAGAAATTTACCTGGGTATTGTTTTTAACACTCATCATCAAAACAGAAAGTGGCCCTGTGTTGAATTCCTCTTCTTCATTTTTTACATTCTGCAGCAATCAATTGAATAAATTTTATAAACATTTGGTAATGAACAAAATGATGACATGGACAATTATGAGTGAGATGTGCATGTACTAAAATAGCAAGATACTTACATCTTCTTCCATCGGCCGACTGCTAATTGAGACATTACAAAAACAGAGGAAAATTAGCATCAGAAGATCAGTAAGTAAAAAACCAATGAATTAGTCACAAATTAAAAGGGGAAAAAAGAGAAATTTGGTACCTCATGTTTGACAATTTGCCTCTTCAACCCAAGAATGACAACCTATCAAGGAAAGACAAAAATAAAACATCACTTAAAACTAAAAAACTGTTCCGTATAATGGCAAAATCTGAACAGTTCAAATTTGAGACATCAACAATTAAGGCAGCAATCAAAATTCACAAATTAAACAAATCTATACACTTTGAAAAATTGTAAGGTTCCACAAGCCAACTGAAATCATCAACATTTATCAAGTACTGAAAAAGTAAGCACCAAGACAATCATTACTGCCTACAGCTAAATGATTGCTCATTAAAGGTTTACTTTAAAACACACATCATGTGTAGACCAATTGTACAAGAAAATCCAAAAACAGAAGCAGCAAAAAAGAAAACAGCAATTGTTAAAGTAATAATATATTTCATCATTTCTAAACATGGCTGCACATTTTTTGTACGGATTCCATTGATCAAATTGACTACCATGGAAAACAAAGAAGTAATACAATAATAGTCAATAAAAGCTTGAAACTTAAATTTAGGTTGCCATGACATGGAAGATCTGGATTAAAACTCTTCAGCTCAGGTCTCCAAAGATTGTCAGCATTATCAAGCTCAGGAGAACGAAATTTTTCATTTTAAACATCACAAGAGATAAGATCTCCAATGCCCAAGCCACTTTACATATTGGAGACAACAAAACCAAAGGCAGGAATATTTATAAACCTTAAAAACAACTTTTCGAACTCAAAATCTCACGTTAAAAAAAAAACTTTGATTCTACTTTTTAAATGATGGGATCCACGGCAATGCTGCAACACAGAACAAGTTCCATCCCCAGAATGCCTTCAGTTAAATATTTATATATGTGTATATAACAAAAGCCTCTTCAGTTCAGGTCTCCAAAATGTTTCCACATGCATCATCTCAGAAGAACGAAAGTATTTTTTTCAATCATCATCAGAGACAGCTTAAATTAAACACAACGCTGGTTTGGGAACACTAAAATTTTATATAAAACTCAAAATTTATCGCCCAAAATATAGCTTAAAAGTACGAAAAATAAAGCATAAAATAACACGAGTCTCATTTATGAAACGGGGCGATAAAAATAGGACTGATAAACGAAAAAGAAGCAAAACACGTAAACAGTCTCCTCAGTTCAGGTCTCCATATGGATTCCGCATAATTGTTTTCTCAGTAGAACGAAAGTCAATATACTTAAACATCATCAGAGACATTTCAAAAACAATTCCACTACAAGATTTATGTATTTTAATAGCAACAACAGTAACTGCAAAGACATATTTTGGAGGGGAAAAAAAAAACAAGTAAAGATAAAGAAAAGTACCTGACTGCGGCAGATGACGAGACAAACACTAAGATCGCTCACATCAGATGTAAAACCAGCTAGCTTTTTTTATAGAGTCAGATGAAAAAACCCTAACCCTAATCTAGAGTTTATTGCTGGGCTGGTTTCTTGCTTGATAAAATTAGCCCAGCCCAATTTTATTAATTGATTTTGGGATGGCCCATTTTGGAATTACTTGGCCCGTAAGTTACAATAACTCTGAGCTATTTTTTCTTTTTTTTCTTAATGAGTAACTACAAATTCTTATATAAATTAATATAACATCATTTAATTAGTTAGACTAATATTTTTTGATTTGTATGATTTATTTTAATTATTTTATATTTTTATTTAATCAATGAGTTAATGTATATTAGTTTGTACAAAATAAAAATTTATTTTCAAGAAATTTACCTATTTAGCTACTTTCATAAATTCATTTTCAAAATTAGGCACATAACATAATTTCTTACCATAATAGTAACACACCCCAATTGGACCTAAATTATTCAGAGATCAAACCAACCTAAACCAAATTTACCACAATAGCAACATACACGATTTCAATCAAATTTGTTCTTAGTTGTTTAAATTAATTACTTGGTGGATTATTTACAACAGATATAGAATTTGGTGTGACAGTTTGATTTTTTTTTTAAATTAGGTTTTGCAAAATATGACATATTAGGTGTTTCTTAAAATGCTTGTAAGATTAAGTTTATTGAGCATGTCAAATAAATAGACACCGCTTGGGGTGCTTTTGTGATTACTTTTGGGAGGCTTAAAAGTGATTTTAAAAATTTAAAGACTGATTTTGGTGTTTGGTAAAAAAAAAGTCAAAATCATTTTTTTTTATCAAAATCAGCCCCTCTTGCAATTGATTTTGAAAAATAGGGAAATAACAGCTTTTAGATTTTGATTTAGAGAATTAATTTTATTATTTAATATAATTTCATAAATATCTTTATAATTATTACTGAAACCCAAAATTATCATTATTTAAATTAGAGAAAATTAATTTTTAATATTTTTTATTATAATTCACGTATTTTTTTGTTCACCTCATTTCTTCTTTATATTTTACATTATATCAAAAGTTCTTTGCAGTAATATAATAAAAAGTTTATTTTTAATTAAAAATGATTATAATACACAAATAAAATCAATAGAATATAAATTTTATTTTTAGTTAAAATTATTATAATACACAATTAAAATATATATTTTGTATGTGTAAGTAAATTTTATTTTACATGATATATATTTTTATCATTTATTTTTTTATAGCAGTTTAATAGTAAAATTTATCAAACAATAATAATTATTTTAAAAACTCATAGTACTTTTGAAAATAAAATTTACTAAATATTTAACTAATTCTCACCACAATTGATTATTTTTATAACACAACTAACATCAATTATTTTAAAAACTAGCTTGCTAATTGAGGCAATGGCCTTCATTTCATAATGGAGGAGTGGTGCTTTGCATATAGGCAATGCAGGCCATCTCCTGCGATAAATTGAACAACTCTCACGGGCGATAATATGCGGTTTCCTTCATCAAATCGTGAAACGCAAAATTCATCAAATTTTACCTAATTTATGAACTCATACAAGCAAATATCTACCCACGTTGTAATCAAATTGAAAAAGACATTCTTCTCAAAAACCTACACATAAAACTCGATCTTACAATCTAATTTTAAAAACACTATTCTCAATCTACTCTTGATCTTTTTTCAGTTGTTGATCAATTTTGTCTTCAGTGTTTGGTAACAATTGTTGTTTGATGGATGCGAGATGAGAGGTGAAATGGTGGGAGTTTTGTGGAGTATAGTGTTTAGTTGTTGGAAAGTTTTTGGATGCCATAGATTTTGGTTTGCTTGGATCCATTTAGTTTGTTTTTAGGGTAATTTAGTCCATACCTGCTACATGCGGCTGTTATGGTAAGAAATTTCGTCAGTTGTTTAGTTTTGACGATGGATTTATAAACGTGGCTAGACAAGTAAATTTTCCTAAACATTTTGTTGTGCAATAAACGAACCGAAAATACAAAGGAAATGAAAAGAAAATCACATCAGCCATATTAATGAAAAAAATAAATTGATCCTGATAGTTATAATAATTATGTGATTTTCATAAATTAGTGTGATATTACCCTCAATAAAAGTTCTCTAAAAATAAATTAATTTTTTTTACAATAATAGTTAATATTAATATTTAACGAGCTCCACTAACATCCCATCTATGGTTATAATAAAATTTCTTTTTCCTCTCTCTTTCATTTGTTTACAATTTTTCCCGTAAACAATCAAACGCATTTTTTTATTTTCTCATTTTTAAATATCATTTAAAAGGCAGGCTATCAAACACATTTTCAAATTCACCAAAAATTAATCATTCTTATCTTATAAAACAAATGAAAAAAAAAACATTTCAAAAAACAAAACCAAAGCCACCTTAGTTATTTATAACAAGCGCCACCAAACGACCTTTCGGATTTATAAAGAATAATTAACTTCTCGATTTATAAAAAATTATTCTTACTGAATACAGACAGATAGCTCAATATACAACAGATGCAACTGTTTTACTCTAATATTTCCTTGTCCTAAGAATCCGAAAATAGAAGAATACTCAGACCAGTTAAATGCAGTCATCTTTATTTTATGAGTATAAATGCTGGAGACGAAGTTCCATCGTTAATCCAAGGAAAATGCTCCGTTGCAGTACCTGCATAATCCATCAAGGCACAATGAAACTTTATCTCTTGTTAATTAGAGATCATCGATCCAACTTGAAACATATCAAAGCAAAAAAAAAATTTTAAGCATTAAGAAATCTAGTAATTGATTATTAACATATTCAGCACTGCTCCAAGATAGGCCTTATAGCAGCATTTATCCTATTTCCAAACTGAAATCTGACTAGAACAAAGTCAAGGAAGTAATATTCAACTAACTTGGCTCAGTTACATGGGACATCTCAGTCCAATGAGATGAGAGCATGGCTAGAAGGTTTTTGCCCCATATTGGTGAATGATTTTCGTACTAACAGCGTTCTTTGCTTACAGTTAATATTTCACTTCTCTAAGATCATGAAACTCTTAACAGAGTACTAACAGTAGCATAAAAATTAACCCAACCCAATCATTGTGATGAATAATCATGATGATGATAACAACACTGCAAAACATTCACTATGAAATTGTGAGAGACCTGTTGCTAAACTTCTCAACTGCATCAGAGGCATAAAGAAGCGTTTCACCGGCTTTTTCTAGAACCATATACAGCTCCTTCCCTTCAGTAATTCGAGCAATAGCCCAAGCATTATTTTTGGCTCTTATGCTTACTTCCAAATCTTTATCGCAACCAGCATTATCCCATTTTGCTCTACCTTTTTCCAAATCTACCTCGTCTCTGAGCTTGCTTAAGGCAAGTAGTGATTCCTGCCACGCCAGTTGCCACAACACAATTAATAAACCAACTTGAACATTTTATATCATCTCAAAGAAATTCTTCTGCAGATTAGAAACAGGGCTACAATATTGCATTTTACATGGTATTGCCGAATGCCAGAAGAATTTACTAGAGATGATAGCATGGACCCAATCTCATGTATTAAATATAACAAGACAATCTATTGTCATAAAACAACACCGCAGAGTGTGCTTTACCTTTGCTAAAGTAGTAACCTTTCCTGGAGGAGAAGCCCTTGATATATTTCTGTCACCATCTACAAGCAAATACCGATACCCACTAACATGATATGCATTCTCACCACCCCATCCTTTTGATAGTTTCTCTTCAACTTTTAATATCTTAATTGATGCCTGATTGAGAAATGACAGTGCTTACAAGAAGAATAAACATTTGTGAAAAATGATCATCAGCTGAAGACAGAAGTAGAGAACTCACATTTTCGAAAACCTGCTGCTTTACCACAGCAACACCTTGCTCTCCGTTAAGGATGGAGGAAACAGGAATCAGAAGGATTAAAGTAAGGCTTTTAAACTGATAAGGACAGAGATACATTGCCTCCTCAGTCTGCTGAAGCCAAATTGTTGGGGTGGCACAAACGAAGCTTCCAACACGCACACCCCATATATCAGTGACAAGAAAACCATCCTTCCCCTTGTACCACTTATTGTGCTGTAGAGCCCGCGTAACACGATTAATGTTGTTCCCGCCAGGTATGGTATCTCTTGGATGATAAATTTGTTCGGAAACAGGACCAGAGTGGGCCAAGGTAGACCCTGACACAAAATGAGATGAGGTACCTCCTCTACGTAGATAGGACCAAGAACTTGCTCCCGAGGATAAAGCATGTGGGCTTAACCTTAGAACAGCATATGTAAATAAGTTTATGGTGTCGTCCTGACAAACAGAATGTAACGGAGATTAGTGATTCTGACAGAAAATACCCCCAAATGGACCCCATCACTATTCTGTGAGAAGAAATTCAATAAGTATTTCTTTAACTTCAAGGATAATAATGATTGACATAGAAAAAGACAGATACTGTCAGGGCATTGGAGGTCAAACCATACAGGAGGAAGTGTTGTGGACACCAGAAGATCGTGAAATAAAATCATTGAGTAGCAAGATGAGTTCCCAGCACAAGATTCCACTACCCTGACAAGTGACTGCAAACATGAAATTTAATAATCAGAACTATTAACCAACAAGAAAATAAAGAATGTTCCACTTATAAGCCATAAGATTGCAATTCTTATCAAGTTAGCACATACCATTATGCTTCAATCTATCAATCATGTATTGAAGGAACGATAAAATAAACTATAAGTAACTATTAGGATGATTATAGTTAGAGAAAATATGAGGTTTTTGAACTTAAGTCCTTGAGAGTTACCAAAAAAATTTGACTAAGATGTTGCTTGTTTTTCTATCTGAAGATTGAATATGACTCAATTATATATGCAATTCTGAAGACAAACCTGCACTTCAATGGCAGCCTCCCGCCCCATAGTCAGCATTTGTATGGTTCCACGCTCCTTCAAACAGTCATGGAATGATGGTAATTGGAGTTTCTTCCCAACAGGAAAATCTGCCTCAAAGAGAAAAGTTACATATAAGGAATGAGATATAGCAACTTCAGCATTACTTCCGTAGAACAAGTCCAATAGAGGCCATTTGATACAGCAACTCCAGCATTACCCCAGCAGCAGTTATCCAAGGGAGACCGTTTTTGGAATGCTGACAATTAGTGACTTAACAATGAAATATGTTGAACCAAACACAGCAGAACAATGATTTAACTTAGTTTTAGCAGCCAGTTGATTGCAGAATTACTTACCACTTAGATAATCCATGATGAAAGGGTACAAATGAGATCGAATTAGTCCACCACTAGGGTCTTTCTCAAGCATTGCTCTTATCGATCCATAAAACATCACAAAAAGAGAGTGAACTTCCTTAAGAACCTTGCGTAATGCATCAATGCGCCATGTGGCATCTAAATCCTTACCTTTCTCCACTACCTTCAAGAAATTACAGAACAGGTTAGAATTTTTAGTATAAAATTACAGATTGATCAAGACATACAGGCACTTGTCTTAAATCAATTATGATTTGAAGAAAGAAAAGAAGAAGATTTGATGATATAACTAGAAGTTGTTGCCAAATTATCCTAAAAACAGTTAGTTTACCAGTCAAGTTTTCCGCCAGAAGGTAGACACAAGAACTCTTTTTGTGTTACAAAACAACATCTACCTGCAAGAACTAATGCTAAGACACATGTCTAATATATGCTAGCAAAATTCTGAATGAAGACATCGTGATGATTTGAGAACATCATACTCAAACTGTAAAGTATCTAAGTAACTTATAATTCCCAATGGGCTGTTAACAATCTTATATGGTTCAAGGATTAGCAAAACTGCAAATTGAATTTATAATAAAAGCTGATGATAAAAATTAGTTTCTCTTGAGAGGATAAACAAATAAAGGACCAACCAAGAGATAAAACATTCAAACAAAAAGGCAATAAAACAATAATCAGGATACACAAACAGATATAATATTTCACCATCATTATCATAATGTAAATGGTTATCCTACCATCACCATCCAGATATCTGTTTCTGCCTCATAGAAAACATGAGAGTGCCTCTCGGCTTCTATGACCTCACATGCAGCTTCCGGTGAGAAAATTCTGCAGAAAGCTAGTGTTATATGCCTCTAAACAACCAAACTACTTGAATTACAGTCATGCTTGAACAAAATACAGGATCAAAATCCTTTCATTGGTTTTCGAATAAAATTGAAAGAACTACAATTGGTGATAGCAAAAAAATATGTATTAGACTGTTTAGAGTATACAATGCATCTTCTCCTGACAAGAACATGCTATGTAGCAACTAGAAACAAATTCATACCTAAGTCTACCTTTCACTATTGAACAAAATCTAATAAGCTGATCTTTACAATGAATCCCAGATAATATAATTGTTCCTACTGAAGCAAAATTAAAAAATTTTCAAAGCGTCTTTAGCTGTTATTCACAAAATCCGCAATCAAGACGGCCACTGACCTTGTAAATGTGATAAGTCCTTCACTGAGTCCTATCACAGAAAGTTGTGTTGAAAAGGGCAAATCAGCAGGGAAGAAAAACAAAATCTTGTCCAGCTCCTGCCCCTCATTTTGCCCCCTTCTCAAGTCAAATATGCACAATTGCATCCCATCAGTAGCAGTGCTAGCTGATGCCAAACCCATAAGTTTTCCAATTCATAAACCTTGACAGAAAACAGAGAAAATGTGATACAACATAAAAGAAACAGATGACTAACGATCCCATCGATCAGAGATATTAAATGCATAACCAAAGATGACAAAAGAAGATTTAGACAAAACATGATCTTGAAATCCTCTGCTGCCACAATAGTTTTTCTTCAAATTGCCATACAAAATGTTAAAATGTAAGACTCACAATGAACAGAGTGGCATTATCTCAGAAATAGCAGCAAATAATAATAAACTCATGGGTTTCAGAGTTCTTAGTGCCACTACTTAGGAAATGAAAAACAGGCAATAGCATTCAACATTTAAAACCTCTTTTAGCAAGATAATTACCCCTTAAATGGAAATTTAATTCCACTAACAGGATCAAATTCCAGATATATTGCAAATACTACCTAAAAACACTGCTTGGTTTACTAAAATGCAATGGAAGCCAAACATAAAATGCAAGCTAAGTTCCTATCTACTTCAGTTTCTGATCAAGTTTAAAGCTTCGTTTTAATTCATTTGACGATTATACATGAACTGACCAGCTAACCCTAAAGATAATTGAATCTCAGTTAATATACAAAACAAACCCAAATAATCAAATAATTCAAATATGATAAACAGAAGTTCAGAAGAGGAGTAAAGAAACCCTAATTGATTTCTAAGAAAAAAGGGAAAACAGGACGAGAGACTCACTGCGAAATGAATTGGCAAATCGAACTGCTGAATCCTGTCGGATTGATTTTGTTACTGTAATCGAAGTAATGTCTGTGTCCTAGAATTTGAAAGGCAGGTACTGCCAAGTTAAATTGGTCGTTGCTCATAATTCTAGTTCCTCAACATTCTGGTCAGTTTCAATTGGGCTCAAATCTGAGATTGACCGGCCCAGCTACGAGGCCTGCCTGTTACTCTAGACAAGATGAAGAGATGACAAGATACTGTTCTCGCTCGTTGGGCCCAAATAGAAAAAGTTCAACTTTGTCAATGGGGCGTCTTCCTTAGATAAAAAAGCACATAAATATAAAACGACGCTAGATTTATAACATTCTAACGTTAGTGGTCTAATATCATTCGAGCCAATTAACACCCATAAATGCGTATGAGTTGGATAATAAGATTTTATAATCTCAAATTAAAATGACATTTTTTAATTTATTACATCATATATTATTGACTTTATCATTTTACTATTGATATGATAGTTTCCTATTGGTGCAGTAAACTTCGTAAATAACCTTTTATCTTTAGTTAAAAAGGCACTCTTTTTAATTAATCTGAGTTTGGAATTGCCAAAATGAACTCCAAAACGCAGACACAGGCTGATGATTGATTTCACCCATAGGTGACCTAAGTCCGAATCTGAACCGCAGGCCATTGCATTATGCTGACTTGGACTTTCCCAATTCGCCTTAATTCTTCAATAATAAGCCGTCCCTCTACTAACCAATTTCACCGTTTACGTGCGTGAGAAACTGACTTCTCACGTGGTCCCCACGCAGCGTATAATAACCCCTCCCACCACGCACTGTCGCCCTCAACGTCCACAACCTCTTCGCGCGAACTTGACACTCTACACTCCATCCAACTCACCGCTAGCCCCCGGTCTGTCTTCTTAATCTCAAGCAAATTTTCATTTCAAATTTGAATTTAAAATTGAGAGAAAAGATGATCAAATCAAAGCCTTTCATCAAGAAGAAGCTCCGATCAAAGCGATTTCGTCATCCACGTTCGAAGATCTCTCCGATTGTGTTCAGCGAAAACAAGACCACCAAAAGCTTCTCAGAATTCTCCGTCGATTCGAGCTCCTGCTCTCATTTCGGTGACGAAGTTTCTTCAAACATCAAGAAGAGGCAGTTTGAAGAAGTAATTGAACCTGATGAAACGACGAAGAAGATTCAAGGCGACGCGCCGTTTCGGAGGATCACGAGGTCGTATTACAAGCGTCAGAAGGAGAACGAAAGCAAAGCTTATGAAGTTGAAGCGAGTGAGTCGTCTTGTGTTCTATCAAATTCTGGAGCTGCTTTTGGAGAGATAAGTTGTAAGTTCAAGAAAGTTGAACCAAACGACATTTCACGATCTGATATTTCGTCTTTCGAACGACATCCGGTGTGCAAGGACAGCAACGACGTCGCTTCAATAAGTTCTGGTGTCGAGTCTTGCTCCGTGGCGAAGCTAAGCGAAAACAGAGCAGTAGAAAAACTTGAACTCTCCGATATTTCAAAAAACGGTAGTGTTGATTCGAATTTCATCGTGTCAAAATCGGAGTCCGTTGGGGAGCAAAAGACGAGGAGCGCTAAATTTGATTCGGATCTCGCGTGTACGGAGCAGTTCTCCTACGAGAACGCATCTCAGTACTCGTCAAGTCACGAGAATCCATTTTCAGAGCTGCAATTCGACATATTCCCGGAGAACTCTGACCTTGGTTTCTCGGATTACACGCCGTCGATTTTCTTTGATTCTGGAAGCGAATTTTCTGAGCGGTCGACCGATGATAACAGTCCCCCGTCTCTGACTTATTCTCTGTTCCATGAGTTTAGCAAGCAGTTCTCTAGGTCCTCTGTTCCTTTAGATTCCAGAAAGTGTCCTCTCGTTCAAGAAGAGAATGAGCCATCTACAGTAAGTTAAATTCTTCTTCTCAGTCTGTTTTCTTTACTTTTTTTCTTGGTAGCAACGTAGCCAAACATAATTTATCCTTCGTGTTAGTCTCATCTTATTAAGTTCGTTTTTATTTTCTCATTTTTATATTTTCAATCAAGATTTTAATATTCCTATTGATTTCTATGTCAAACGCATAATCAATGAAACGAGTGTTTTGGTTTTATTCAGTTAATTTGATTATTCTCTTTCACTATTGCTTAATTTTTCAAAATTTCGCCGTGATCAAACTTGCAAAGGCGTGAATTTCCATAGAGTTAATTCTTAATTATTCTCTTTTCTTTTTTTTACTGTGAACTTTTTAATCTTCAGTTGGTGAGGTTCGAAGATGAGGAAGACGAAGAGAGCTACCAAAGGTTTCGTGAAAGAGAGCGAAGGCAAACATTTTTGTACGACTACGCCGAGGAATACTTCTCCAGTACAGAGTACGGCGACCTCATACGCGAACAACGGTCTCAGATGGTCCACTGGATCGTAGAGGTGATTACACTTGACTCATAACTCGTGATTCGTGTGCTTACTGTCACGTAATTAATCGCCTGGTTTAAGTTCAATTTAATCGTATTTTCACTGGACCTGGACAGCTCTGCGCTTCAGAACACTGTTAGGAAGTAGATTCTGTTACAGGAACAAACATTGCATACGGTGACGGTTTTTAACGAAAAGTATATTGTGCCCATTCAGTCTGTGACAAGTAATAGAATGTAGAGTCGTGAACATAGCGTTTGTTATAATTTGCGAGTAGTCTGGCTTTATCCTCCCAACTAAGAGCGCGAAGGGGATGGCGCCGTGTCCGCGCTAGGGTATTTTTGTCAATTTAATCTTTACCTGCTTGACGAGTGGTGGAGAGGTCTGTGTAACAAGGTGGCAACACGCAGTTATTTGGTTCTAAAGTATTTTCATCCTAGCTCGGTGGACTCCGGGGAGAGTGGCAATGGCATCTAGTCCGAGAGTTTCGTTGAAAGTAGACCTTCTGTTACTCATCAAAATTCTTATAAAACCCCCTTTTAATTGAAATTATCTAAATAACTAAATACAATCTAATTTATTTCTTATTTTTAAATAGAAATTCAATTAAACACTTAGATAAATTATTTTTTTTAACAAACATTGTACATTCACTTTGTTTCATAATATATATTTATATTTTAGTTTTAACAAAAATAGTTTTTGAGAAAATTATAACAGTTTAAATTTATGAAAATAAAACTATATAATAAGAACAAAATATTTTAAGGTTTTAGGTTTTATATGTATTTTATAAGTAAAAATATACATTTTTAATTAAAAAGAATTTAGGGGAAGATGATTAATTTTAATACAATGGTTTATATTTTATATATTAAATTAAGGGTACAAGGAGTGTTATGAGGATGTTAGAGAGATATTAAAAGCTCCACTCTTTTGTTAAGTTTGTTGGGCAAGTCTATACTGGTGTGGATTTTTTACATGTTAAATAACTTTTGGCCACTCTCAAATTCGAAAGCTAGTTTAAAGTAGGCTTTTCGTCATAATTATAAACTCATCACTAATTCATTCCACAATTAACGTAAGATAGATTACTTCACTTAATAAGCTAGTGTTTGATATTTAGAAATCTTTAGCCGATAACAATTAAAACGTAAAGAAAATAGATAAAGTAGAAGACAACGAGATTACATGAATTTAAAATGTTCATATGTATTTCACTCGCAAAAGTGATTAACTGCCTTGAGCTTTTAAAGCAAATTCCTTTCCTTATTTTTTTATCTTGCGGGTATATTTTGAAGTGTTTGATTGTTTATTATCTTGTATTTACAAGGACTTGGATTGGCATTTTGTGTCAACAATGCGAAATATCACTTGTTCAATTGATTTTCTTTCTTCATTAATTATCGGTTGTTGATTAGAACATGTTGCTTTGGATAAGCAGCAATGCACTGCTAAGGAGTTACACCAGGAGACATTGTTCCTTGGGGTTAGCCTCCTCGATCGGTTTCTGAGCAGGGGATTCTTCAAAATCGAAAGGAATCTTCAAATTGTTGGAGTAGCTTGTCTTGCATTGGCCACGAGAATTGAAGAAAATCAACCCTACAACAGGCGATGACATTTTTCTCTGTCGTTTTTTCCTATAGAATTTTTAAGATCAAAAGATATGAATAATTTGTGCCTACTTTAATATGTCAAATATTTGGATGGAGATAACTGTACTGAATTTTTTTTTTTTTTTTTTTTATGGCTCAGTGTGCGGCAAAAAAATTTCTACACAGGGAACAACATTTACAGCAGATGTGAAGTGGTGGCCATGGAATGGCTGGTGCAGGAGGTCCTCAATTTCCAGTGTTTCCTCCCAACCATCTATAATTTCCTATGGTGTGGATCCTTCCTCCCAAGTATATTCATAGGATGATGGATGTTTAACTTAAGTTACCATTGAGAATATTCATAGTTGTTTTGATTTTCCTTTTTAGTCTATAAACTACAGTCAGTCAAAAAGCTTTATAGAGTTATTTTATTCTTAGTCCTGTTGGGAATTTGTCGAAAATGTAGGTTCTACCTGAAAGCGGCCAAAGCTGATGCAGGGGTGGATAAGAAGGCCAAGTACCTAGCAGTGTTGGCTCTCTCAGACCATGAGCACCTGAGCTATTGGCCCTCAACTGTTGCAGCTGCACTCGTCATTCTTGCTTTGCTAGAAAGCCGTCAGGATACATCCTACCACAGAGTCATTGAGGTAAAAATACTAACCCGAAAGATCCAGAAAATAAAAAATAAAAAAGACATTGAATTTTAGATCTCATGAAATAGAATATAGTTGAGGCCCTTATCATTGATTCAGGGGCTACTGGAGACCATACTATGAAACTATCTGTTGTCTACAATGCATTCAAAATGGCTACTCTTATATTGTTGTTTCAAAACGATTCAATTTTCAATCTATGGTTGGTAAACGATGAAATATTTCCCTTTTTAGTCACCAGTATTCCATTTTAATTACTGCTTTAATATGGACCAACTGGTCCATCCACACGGTCACTCTTTTGCACTCTGATTACTCTTATCTAACTTTCAGATTCATGTCAGAACAAAAGACAACGATCTACCTGATTGCATAAAGGTATAAAAATAATTCCATATTATTACTTTTTCATGGGTGTTGAGAGTATTAAGCGGTAATTAC
This sequence comes from Aegle marmelos, assembly GCA_030449875.1. Classification (NCBI taxonomy): domain Eukaryota; kingdom Viridiplantae; phylum Streptophyta; class Magnoliopsida; order Sapindales; family Rutaceae; genus Aegle; species Aegle marmelos. Next base: position 19,914,579 of record JASUUL010000094.1, on the reverse strand, counting down.
AGCAATATAACAAAATCGCCAAGTCCAGATATTTTATGATTGCTGTTTTTTTTTTTTTTTTTTTAAGTTAATAAGTCCACTGATAATTTGTATACTTTAACAGAGCCTGGAGTGGTTGGTACAGTATGTAAGCTAGCAAAGAATCCAGAAATGACCCTAAACATCAACTTCTTTTTGCTGACATTTATATTTCTTGTTCGCTCATCATAAGAACATAGGAGAAAGGTACAAAGGCAACCTTTAATAGATTCCACTCAATCATAGCTAGGTAAAAGGACTTCAATTTTTTCTAAATTCAAACATTAAATGATGCTTGTTGTGGTATTCATTAAATAGTAGGTAAAAGAATGTACTTGAAGACACAACTCTAGTTCTTTTGTAATGCCCAAAATTTGGGTGACAGGATTATGCAGTATAAAAGGTCCATCTTATGTTGCCTGACTTTTTTTTTTTATCATTTCGTTTTCAAAAGGAGAAAAGATATTTCGTAGATTTCTTTTATAGCAAATTTATTCTAGATATATGTACAATCCTATATTGGCTGATCTGCTGCTAACCCTGGGGCTGGAATACTTCGAATCAGATTGAGATGACTCAATCTGGAATCCTCTGACCTATTAGATATAGTGCATAAATTGATGAGATTTGAGTTTCACAGAAGCTAAGCTAGCAAGCAAACAACTCGTTCCGATTTATGGATGAGCAATGCATGGACCATGGCTACTATCACCAGCAAAGTGCCGACCACACTAGTTTACTATGTTTTAAAAACAGCTGCCCAAATGTTCTAACATTTGGTTTAAACATTTCTCATAATGGAAAGGAAACCTGAGTAAGACATCAACTTGACAATAACATCAAATTTTGCCTATTTCAATGAAAAAGATATATTTTTGCCTGGATAATATGTGATATGTACATAGTTCTTGTAAGGTCATCCCAACTTTTGCAATGTAATATTGCATTTCTTTTAAAAGTAAACTTTAGCCAAATTCTTATCCCTTAGTGCGGCCGCATTTTAAATAACAGGCAATTAGTTGGACCATTATCATCCAAGGCTGTGCTTGTATTACCAGGCCATATTATAAACTTTTACTACCAATTTCGATATCATATGGCATTTTATGTATGAGTAAAGGTGTAAGGTTTTCACACAGATAGTGAAGTGAGCAAGGAAGCTTGGACATTTAGCTAAATACATAGGCACTTCCACGCATGTATGTATATAAAACGGTAAACACAAACTACATATTAAATAAGGTCGTTCCTCTTGGAAGGTAATAAGAAACTCCGAGTCTAATATTGAGTACAAGAAGCAGAAAGTTTAGGAAAGCACTTTCCACTATAAAATTTATCATACAGGAAAGTCAAAAGTATTCAAGGGTGTGCAGGAAACCTCAATTCAATCATATATTTCCAAGCTTACTATCAGTTGAATCAATTGGAACCAGAGGAGGGTCTCCTGCCAGAGAATCGTCAGAAATAGTTGGTGCAAGGTCATTGATTTACCTCTGCTTCTCTGTGTTAATGCCCTCTTTTTTCTCTTCTTCAGCCTTTTCAACCTTCTCCTTGGTCTTCGTGCTCACATCTTCAGCCGCTTTTGTGACTCTACTGAATGCACTTGTAACCCATGTTGCTCCTGTTAGTACATAACGGTTACTCATGATTGCGGATCCTGCACTGCTTGCTTTCTGCTCAGCAACTGCATAGGCAGATTTTGTCTTCTCAGAAACTTGAAAACGGTCGTCCATCTCTTTCAACTTTTCATTGACTATATGTGTCCCCACACTTAGCTTTTCACTCAAGCCCATCTTTTGGTTAATGGATGTAACAGTGGCAGACGCATTTGATGTCAATTTATGCTGTTCATCAAAGGCCTTTGCCTTGTTAATGGCGTCCTTTCCCAAGACAAAGCCCTTTGCAAGCATGGTACTTACCACTTCTTCAGCCTTCTTAACTGCAGAATCAGTTTCAGGTGGCTCGTTCTCCTTGAATTATAAAAATAGTAAGATTTAAAGCACGTAATTAGTAGTTGTATCTTGCTTATACACCCTATGTTTTTGTGAAGTGCCAAACATAATATACCAGATCTGGAAAAGTTAGAAAGCATGCAGCTTCATAATAAAAATTGTACACGAGTGAAATTTATCAAATTAGTTCTCTTTTTCCCTATAAATCAGTTTGATCAAAATATATTTCATTTTGCATCAGTTTGCAAGTAAACATTCTCAGACGCCTGGGTTTAAAGATCTCCAAAGATAAGTAAATTAGAAACGCAAACTCTTCAAATTTTATCTAATAATCTTGGTGTATATATTAAATCTTGTTTCTCCCCAAGAATCCCAAGAACCAGAAGCAAAGGCGCAAGCAGAAGAAGCATAGATACAGTTCTATGCAGCCACAAAATTTACCATGTTCAGTGAAACGGCATCTGGTGGTAGCTGGTAATCTTCGGCACGAGTAATAGTGACAGGAAGACCAGCAATGGTGGCCCCCTGAAATAAGATATAAGAAATTCAAATGTTAAGGAACAAACTCCATGCAAGAACCTTATAAATACAACTCAGCTTGTGTAGTAGCCTTGAGGTCAGACTGTTAGCATAAGAAGATCTCTTTTGCTTACCCAACTAATGTCCGAAACAAAGGACTGACACATTACTGAGAATATATTCTGAACACATATCCAATTAAAAAAAAAAAAAAAAATCAATACCTTAATGCTTTTCCAAATCTTATTATTTCTGCAGTTTTCTCATTTTCTTTTTGTTTTGATGGAAAGGGGTGATTGAATATCTAGAAATGTTTTGCAATGCATGATGCAACCGTCTGCTTTGGGATAAATGGTACTCAGAGGTATCAAATAGTAATGATAAAATTTAACCACCACGGTGGATGAACTTACAGATAGAAGCAGTGCTGTATCTGCCCCCTGAGAATCCTTGAAAGTAACATAGACAAGCTGCGTTGTGTTGCACTCCCTGCAAAAGATACCATCATGTTTCCTCAGAATCGCTGCGGCAAATAAGTACAGTGCTATACTGTTCAAGAGTGCTGACCTTCGCATTTCAACATACTGAATTTCACCCGAGAAAGAGAAGAACTCTTTGATATCCTCCTCGGAGACAGCTAGTGAAACATTGCTAACCTCGAGTGTTTTTATCTGTAACAGCTACAAAGTAGATAAATAAGAGACAATGCCAAATCCAAACATACAAGCTTTATCTTTTAATTTATTAGAAAAAATAAAAAAGAGCATATCGTGGTTTTAAACTGAAACAAGAGATTATAGACTTCCAGCAACATATGAATTCTTCTTCAACTTGCAAAGTCTGTGTTCCCATTGATGGACCCCGTGAGATGTAAAATCCACAATTACTTATTTTCTGTCATACATACCATTAGCTGGTTTCTGCTACTACCCTATCAAGCTAGATTTGCTGCTGATAAGATGCAATCGCTACTCAAATCTTAGAACCTTTGAGGAGAAACATAATAGTGAAAAGCATTACTCATGAAACAAAACCACTGTTTTTTTTTTTTTTTAAAGTAACTCCAGTTAATAGAACCAACAAATGCTACTTCCCACACCCCCCCCCCCCCCAAAAAAAAAAAAGACAAAACTACTGTTAATAAACCAACAAATGCTACTTCCAAAACGTAATTTCCTCACTTCTGAAACACCAAATGTCCAATTTGTTGTCTCGTTTGACTGAGAAACTTTTGCAAGACTTTGTTCAGTATGGTCTGTCGGGGCCTGTAAATGAAATGCTCAAAGAGGTGATCCACAGGTAGAACAATAAAACAGAGAGCTTTAGAAACTTTAGCTGGCCAGCATATTCTACTAACACAGAGAACTAACTCCCTTTTATATTTTTTAAGTGGAAACATTGTGCATAGTATGTGAACAAAATAGCATGATAAAGCAAATAGGGAAATAACCATGAAGTAGAAACAGAAACAAAAACAACGTACATATTAACTTTTATAGATAAACAACGTAGTATTCATCAAAATCATCGACCTAATGCCGTGGCAACAAGGTGTCAAACACACGATCAAGCATTGTACAATAATAGCCCAGTTCCCTACCGTGACAAGCTTGACAATTCCACATCAAGACGAGACTAATTCCACCTGACAACAAACTTCTTTCAAAATTTTGTCTTATATTAAAGATACCAGTCATTTCACTGGCAAAAAAAGTTGCAATTCTACGCCCTTTCAAATATTGAGGAAGTATTCATCCAGAAATCTGAAAAGTTCTGAATGCTATTAACTATCTTGTATTACATCTAATGGGGAATCAAAAATTAATATATGGACTTCGTTTTTTATTATAACTTGACCTGAAGCTCAAATGTGGACATGTCGTTATTTCTTCAAAGGTATCCAGAGTCTCCCAACAATTTTATTTGCTACACAAAAATATTCCAAAAGTTGCGAACCATTGAACTGATCGAAATGGTTGTGGATTATTAATTTAGTGATCACCACACATGACGGGTTGCTAAATGTGAAGACTCAACAGAGAAAAGTAAATCGGACCCCAAACAATGACTCTTTGCAGATTCAAAACCTTATGCTTGTTCTTCAGTTTTCTCTGGCATGCGTTTATGTTCTCATTCACGTTCGGACAATAGCACACATAAAATGCAGAGATCAGTGGCAGCTGGTATTGCTGCATAACATATTTTCACATTCTTGCATTCATTAGGCATCACCAAAAGAACAAAACCAAACTGATCTAACGGGCAAGTCAAGTCCACAGCAAAACGTGTTACAAGAAACGGGAAAAAAAAAAAAAACACGTACCGACATTTCAAGAATTTATGGTCAAATCGAGAAATATGTAGAAGGAAAACAAGACGAATGCGAAGTTTTACGTGGTAGAATCTGTAAAATGCATATAAAAGGCAGAAAAGAAAGAAAATTAGAGTGGGAATTCTGACGATTTTCGTCCTCTGGTAACGGACCACCCGCACTCACGTAGGCTAAGATTGCATACGCAGCGATTAATCCGCGCGCCCGTTTTGGTGGGTGTCTTCAGATTCAATATGTTTGGGCCTGATTACCCCCGTTAAGCAAAGATTTTGTAATACCCATCAACAAATTTCTCCATCGTCAATGAACTTTCAGTTTTTTTTTTTTTTTCTTTCCAGCAGAATCTTACGAGTAAAATTTTATTGTGTAACTGAAGATGACAATTTGCGACACGATACATTAACTGAACTCGGACATAGCAGGACAGTAAGGTCTTGCTCGATAATAAGAAAGGACTAATGTAATTTTTAAGTTACAAAAATAAACTGCTTAATAAATATTAATAGTTGTTTTTTTTAAATTTAATTTAATTAATTTAATACTTTTAATATATTTATTTTATTAAAATTATTATTTAAAAATTAATTTTTTTTGAAAGATCACCGTATATTTGTTAGACAACACGCGGTGTTTGCTGTGGAAGCACGATGACGGGTTAGTTACCAAGGTCCTGGGAAATGACTAAAAAGCACCAAAACCAACCCTCCGAAATCTCCCGCCTTCCTAAGGACGCATCTGTAAAATCACTCTTCGGAAGTTTTCGAACAGGGACGGACGGCGAAACGAGCCCTACGGCTTCTTCTTCTGATCTTCTCTCTCTCTCTCTCTCTCTGACCTCTGTGTATTCTGGAATGGCGATCACGATTTTTGAATCCTGCAGGAAACGGAAAAGAGTCCCAAACATCTTTAATATTAACAACTTTGCCACTCAAACGTCCTCACTGGACTTTCGCGGGCCCTTTAGAGAAAACATAAGATTGTTTCTTCGAGAATGCGCCGAAACAGAAGATTACAAAGTTCAAAACAACCCAATTTGGTGCACTTTGCTCTCGAGTGAATCCAACGGCGTCGTTTTCCCTCTTTACATCCTCGAAGAAAGCATCGAGCAATCCTCACACCCCTTTTGCGATCTTTGCAGATGCGTCGATGAGGCTTTTCCCTTCATTTTGTTCTTCAATTCAATCCAGTTGTGTTCGCATCGGGATTCTTTTTTTTCTTTTCTTGTTTTTTTGAAGTCAACCGAAGCTAAATTCACTCAATGAGATAAAAGTTTTTACCAATTGAATCTACCAATGATTTTGTGAAATTTTATTTTATTTTACGGATTTGTGGGTGTTGACGAATTTATGTTTGATGCAATTTTTCGTTGTGCTTAATTGAAGGATGGAGTCACCATTTTGTGTGCAAAAGAAGGTACCATTTCAGAATCCCTCAGCATGAAAAAATGGATTAAGCCTCTAAACATGGACACTCTCAAGCACTGTGATCATATATTGCACGGCGTCGTCCATTGAAATGGATTCGGCCACCTTCTCTCCATCAAAGGAAGCAAAGACGGCTCAAACTATCTCTGTGAAGAACAGATCATGAATCTCTTTGATCGTCTCTGCACAGTTCTCCACACCCAGTAAGAAATTTCACACAATCTCAGATTTAAATTTCATATCGTAAATGAACATCGGCAGGTTTTTCCGATTACAGGAAAATATCAGTGCATGATGATCTACTGAAGAGATTTATGGATCTTCGGTTGTTACACTGTGTTACATATGGATGCTCGTGGTTTGGCAAATGGGGTTATAAATTCTGCCACGGTAGCTTTGGAGGTACAGAGCACAAGTACAATAGAGCAATCCAAATTCTAAGTTCTTTGGAGCTCGAGAGAATCATTCGTGATTTTGGCGACACTGGCCGGGGCAGAGTTATAGGGAAGATCATTCATCTTTACATGAATGCAAGCAATTCCCAATTGGTCACTATAAGTGATTTGCTTCAGTTCATGCTTTCTTCGACATCGAAACCAATAATTCAAAGGAAAACAGCCTTGGCATTAGCTGCGTTATCTCCAAACTACTCGACAAAAACAACCCACGACGATAAAATTCCAGTTGAGTTCGATTCACCGACCTCTCTCGCTGAAAATTCAAACTGTAGATGGGATGTTCAAAGGCTTGAGCAGGCAGCAAAGGCAATTTTCACCACACTGGAACAAGGCAATGCAAGCATAGACAGCAAAGCCATAATTAGTCGTCGAGAATTGCGTGATGAAGCAAGAAAGAAAATTGGTGACAATGGTCTGCTTGATTTCATCATTAAACACATACACAAAATCATATTGGACAATCGAATTGTTCATCGCAAAATAACCCACTAACCAAATTAGCTGAATTCTCTCTACGAGATGATGCTAATAGAGAGGTAATTCAAACAAGAACAGAGCCAGAGTATCACACTCCAGCGTTGATGCCGGTGCAAGATGTTTATGCTGATGTTTTAACATTGTACCAGAATGCGTTATTGGGCTATCCTGAGTCTCACACTGTCAGCTTAGCAGCTAGAGCAATCTTGGACTGCAAGAACTTTGTCAAGGAGTGGCAATTTAAAGACAGTGCAGATGACAACTTAATGAGATTAAGATGTCGGGTTTTGCCGAGTTACAACGGCTTAGTGACTCAGTTGACTCGGCCATTGCCGCCGGCTGAGTTGATTGTGGCTCCAAAGGATGCTACACTTGATGAACTGAAACTGATTGTGGAATCTTCGCTGAGAGACACCTACTGCCTGATGGATAAAGTCGTCGTGGAGGAAAAAAAAATGGGACAGAATCAGCTGTTTTGGGGTGCGGGGGACGTTTGGGTGAGAGGCTGGGGGCTGGATTTCGATACGGAGCTGAGGTATGAAGGTGGAGCCGATGATTGGACAGTTGATTGTGCATGCGGGGCTAGGGATGATGATGGGGAGCGAATGGTAGCTAGTGATATTTGCCAGGTGTGGCAGCATACGAGGAGCAACAGCATTGCCGATAATGAAGCTGTTCCTTCTGAGTTCAAATGTTGTGCCTGCACTGCTGCCGTGGCCGGCGAGTTCGTGGGCTATATCTAAAATCTAAATGATTTCATTTTGAGCTTGCGAGATTGATAAATTTGTTTGTGGAAAAAACAAAAAAAAATCCATGACTACATATAAAATCCCACTTTTCTTTTTTCTCCTCGTTTCTGTAGAGGTTTTAGTAAAATCAAATTATTGTTACTTTGACTTGTTTTGATACATTTCAGTTTAATTTTCATTCATAATTTTATTTTTATAAACCCCGCTTAATTCCCAAAACATCAGTTGCTGCGTTTTCACCAACACAAACTCCCTCCACTTGAATGTTGTAATCCAAAATTGTGGATCTACTGTTCGAGAGATTACAAATGGAGCATTAGTAAAAATGATTTCTTATTTCTCAAATTTCGATCAAATCTCCATGCAAAAGTGATCACTCGCAACTTAAGATAGAAACATAGATAGCTTGATGTGTTGACACACCAATGTTATGAAATAGATTTCACGAAATTGCTGCAATTGAGTTTACCAATTGAATCAATCCACATTCGTAAATTAACTTAAAATAGTTGGGGCATAGTGCATAGTTGATTGAACTCGTAAAATCATAAAAAGTTCTATCAAAACGTTATTATTATCATCCAACGGTTGATGTGACTATTCTACGTTGATAATGCTTTAACGTAGCCGGATCATTATTAACATTACTAATGTTTTTACATCTTTCAAAAGGCTGTCAAATGTATAACAGAAATGGGGAAAAAAATCCAAGCATTTGCATTTTACGGAAAGTTACATATCTAAATATTAATGATTTGGATAGATATTTCTTTCCCCTTTTGCATCTTCAAAAAACAGTCACATGTCTAGTACAGAAAAAGGAATTTAAGTCAAAGATAAATCTACCTATTCGGATTTCATGCAAAATTACATACGTAAATACTAATATTTATTTTTTATTTTACATCATTAAAAAGGCAATCACATGTTTGACACAGGTAGAAAAATAGCAAAAGATTAAATCTAACTATCCGGATTTTATGCGAAATAACATATCTAAACATTAACTACTTAGATATACCTACCTAACTATTGTTTTCTTTGAATCTTCAATATTTCTATAACTATTATCACAAACTCTATATATAAATAATAAATCGAATAACTGGTTGAGCATTAGAGGGGGAGGGGGGGGGGGGAAACTCCATTAGAATGGTTGTCGTTCTAATTATAGTACTTAGATATACCTACTTAACCATTGTCTTTTTTGAATCTTTAATACTTCTATAATGAGAAGCCCCCGTTATCATGAACTTTTATAATAAATTGAATGATTGGTTAGACTTTCTTTTTCTTTTTCTTTTTTTTTTTTGGGTGCTCACTTAGAATATAGAAAGAAGGAGATTCCTATACTAGGACTTCTGCAATAGTTAGATCATTGGGAGCACATAAAATGTTGAAGAAAAAGAAGAAGAGAGAGATGAAAGAAGAAAAGGAATAAGATATAAATTCTATCGGATTAGCGAGTTACCAGAATTCTACCTTTCAAGATATTTTTATATATTATTCTCATTCTAACTATAATTTTTATATATGATTGTCATTTCAGCTATTGTTGATATTTTAAAAAAAAAGTACTATAACATGGCTCTTATCAAAAAAAAATTCTACAACTACACTAAAGCTTGACATAAATAAAAATATCAATTGAAAAATAATTTTATTGAAAAAATATTATATAGTTGTTACTTATTTAACCCAAAACATAAAATCCTCTATTATTATTCTCCTTCCATATCAAATGATAATGGACCTGTTTGATATGGACTGCATTGGATATGATAAAATTGGATTGGATTATAACTAATGTTGCTTTGCGTTTTGTATAATATAATTAGATTTTTTTATAGATGATTTTATTGTTTAAATTATTAAAAATTAAATAGAAACCAAATATATATTAATATATCCATCAGAGTTAACTATTATTCATTCAATCATTCTATACATGAGTATAATGAAACTTTTTATTCCAGGTGCTAAAGATATCATTTGGTTAACTTCCCATTTCACATGGGCGAATCTAATAAGCAGTAATACGGTAAGTATTTTATATTGAATGCTTCATGATTAAACAACTTCAACAGCTGATCTAACCATCTCGTTTGAAGTTTCATAAGTGATGTACTGTATTATGTGTTTCGATCATGGCACCTAAATTGTTTTGCATAAGGGGAAGTTAAGTATCAGAGAGTATACACTAAACAAAATAAAGGGTATTGGAGAGTATACAAATTCTTATATTTGCCAAGAAGTGGAACCCACAAAACAAGCAGAGATTTCATTTCATCTACAACTACAATTGAGGATGAGGTTTCATTTGGTGCAACGCCCTGTTAGTATTCTCCCTAAAAACTAAATACAAGGAAGGATGCATTATGTATGTAGAAGCAAAAATCTACATAGAGTTAAGCAACATTTATGCTGCTGAGAGTTTATGTAGTACTTATCTTGACATGATGCATCGCATTATTTATGAAATTTAATACAGAGATGCGCTTCCTGGTATCATTTTCTGTTCCCAAGCATATGATTCAGTTTTTTTAAATATGGGTTGGCCTCTTACGCATTTACATGCCTTTGTCTAATGTTGAGGCAAAGCTAAAATTTTACCATCATTAGAGTCACTTTAATGCTTTGGCTGACTTTTTATACCTATAAATCAATTCGGACGGCTAGAATTCCTCCTAAAATTCAAGTCTTCATGTGGACATCGGCACATTGGAAATTAACTTCTGGAGAAGTGATTCAAAGAAAGTTTCCTGCTATGTATGATGTGTCTATCTCATGGCTACTGTGTGACGTTCAAAAGAAGTGTCCCGAATCTTCTAATCACATTTTCCTTTATCGTTTGGTGGCCGCAAAGTTATGGAATAGATAGTGTAAAGAGGCTAAGGTATTATGGGTGGTTCTAGGTTCTTGTGACTCTCATCTTACTGAGAATTATTTCTTTTTGAGTAAAGAAATGAAGGCTAAAACTCTTATCAAAATTGTGCACTCGCAGCTTTGTTTGGGTCATTTGGCAAGAAAGAAACTGTTGTACTTTTTAGGAGAAAAATATGGATGACATTGAATTGCAGGATAGAGTCCATGTGCTTGCTTCTCTTTGGGCGTCAACTTCTAAGGAATTTCAAGATTCATCATTTTTCTTTATTAGAGTCGACATAGAGTGTCAAGGGTAGTTTGGTCCTCTAGAGAGGAGACAAGTGATTGGATATACTTTTCTATAGAACCAAAAAAAAAAAAGAAAAATGATTTTGCTTATTTGAAGGACAACTGGTTCACTTTAATCTAATGATTCTTCATCTTTAATATATTTTTTATTTTCATCTTTAATACACTTTTGAGTTCCCTATGAAGAAGAAGAAGAAGAAGAAGAATAAATCAATAACTTTAGTTAATATCAATCAATTCCCATGTGAAATTACAATAACATATATGTGTAATTCTGCTAACAATTGGTCGCAAATTCACAATTATTTGCTCTTTCAAACATTTCCATACATAATAATCGGGTAGGAGTAAGTTTATTTTCTACTAGTTTGCGGATGGAACAAATGTATCTATCTAAATTAGTGAGAATAAACTTTCGAACTATCTTTTAGTAACATTTATTTAAGTGAGTCTCTATAAAATTATGATTATAAATATATAAAAAAAATTTCATTACATACCTTTAAAAAAAAATCTATACATAGTTTTGGGTTAATTATAAATTTTATTTAATATGTAGGCCATTTTAAGCAACCCAATTTAATAGTTAATATGATAACCTTAAATTTGAATAATACAGCAAACTACCATATAACTTTTACTTGGTACTCAGTAACTTACCATCAGTCAATAATATAAACAGAGTATGAAACAAAATAGTTTGACAAAATAAAATATGTTAATTTTGGTCCAAAATTAGGGAATTAATATCTTATTAAGAAATACGATTATTGATGTACGATAATCTTTTTAATTTTGGTCCAAACTTAGGGAATTAATATCTTATTAAGAAATACGATTATTGATGTACGATAATCTTTCAAAAAATCATACTAATGTCAATATATCTTCCGTTTATATTTTTAATTTTTTTTCCAGACAACTTATAATGTTTCAAGATAACACCTAGTTACGTTTTCAAAATTGGATTTGGGGACACAAACACATGTCATAATTCATTTCAATATGCATTTGGATATGGCAACTACGAGGTCCCCCTCGCGTATTGGTTCCTAATTAAATTCTCAAAATCAAATGATTTGTCTCATTTAAAAACTTAGTTGTCCCATATCATTTTTGTATTAAAGTCCCAAAATTAAAAATACAGAAAAATAGTTTCCATGTATTATATATAAATCTGCTGTCTACTTACCTCTCTTCCCATCGATTCAAGAATTCTTCTCCCTTTGGATCTTCACTTCTCCTGAGTAGTTCTCGTTTCTCAAGCATAAGGTATTTTTTTATCCCACTGTTCCATATTTTTAGAGGAAAAAAATAATAATTTCTGTTCAATTTTTTTATGATCGATATTGATTTTAATTTTAATTTTTTATATATATGTGTTTAAGATTTTTTGTGCGTGTTTTTTGCGGAGCATGCTAAAACGGCGTCACCCCGTTTCGTTTGGTCCCTTGACTGAAGAAGATCTCGAACTTCGTCTAGGACCCAGAACTGGTAATTCAATTGCTTGGCCCTCTCATTAATTTGTCGCCTTATCATTGTTGAAAGATCAATCTAAAACGTATTTTCTGAGTGTAGAATTAATAATATTAAATGAAGTGACATAATATCTCTCGCTGATTGTACATAGCTTTTCAAGGTCGATCAATTAATGGAATAGAAGACATACCCCAAGTTTCCAGTGACAAAGAGGTGAGAATACACACACATACATATCTTCTTCTTCTTTTCTCTTTGTTTTTTTTTTTAATATATTTTTTTCCTTGTTTTGGTAGTTTACATTTGTATGGTTTATGCAGTTACTTTGGAATGTGTTAGACATCCAGATTAGAGAATGTGCATACTTGAATTAGGAGGAGACAAGATAGATTTTCTTCGTTATTTTATGTTGTTATAAAACAAAACAATGTCGTATATTTATGGTCTATCTTAAAGTTTATATTTCACAAAGAGAAATGTTAGTTTTTCTAAAGTCTAGTCCCAAAAAAAAGTACATCGAATAAGGTGCCTTTTTTTTTAAAAAAAAATATATTAAATCGTCTAAAGGATAAAATGGCAAGTTAAAAATTATGAAAATCAATGTCTACTCGCACAACACACGCTCTAATTGGAATATGTATTAATAAGACTAATGTAATTGATTTATAAAATAGAGAAGTGTATATCTACTACACGGTTATAAAAAATTAAAAAAATGATTAGTTGAAAGAAATTCGCTAATTGGGAATTAGAGTTGAAGATAAAAAAATGTTGGTGACAGAAATGTAGGGTATGTGAATCAAGGAAAGGGTATGCGGCGGGGGCAGAGGTGAGGTTCACTTGTGGAATTTGTTTGGATGAGATGAAGGAAGAATCGTCCACAAAGTGCGGCCATGTCTTCTGTAAATCTTGCATTGTCGATGCCATCCGCCTTCAGGGCAAATGTCCGACTTGTCGGACCAGAATGTCGGTTCGCAGCATCCGACGTATCTTTTTCCCCCAGCCCCAACCGCCCTCCTCCGGCTGAATGAATGTATTCTGACCACTCCCAAATTGAGGGAACAGACCCCAACTCTTCACCTCTTTTTTTTTTTTTTTTTGGGTCAATGTATGGTGGTGGCTCTAATTTTGTAATTGTATAATATTTTCATATAATTCTTGTAATTTTTATTTTACCACCAGAAATGGAGAATCAAAATTTCAAATTTTTAATTTTTAATTTTATTTAATTGCTCATTCAAGGTATTTTTGAGATCCATTGTTGAGAAATGGAATCGATAGCATAAACTCTTGTAATAGTTATACTAGCTAGTTAAAATATAAATCAATATATAGTTCTTATTTATTTCGGCAATTTTTTTTATTTTTTATGATGGTGTCTTTTTAAATTAAGTCAAACAATGACAGTTACAAGCAAATCCTTACATATTTGTTATCAAATTCACTTTGTTTTACATAAAAAAAAAGTAGGAGTGGTCAGAAGAAAAAAAATGGTTGGGGATTAGCTCTGAATTATTATTTTTTATTCTTACTATTTTTCAAGGTTCCAATTGAGAGGTCAGTTAATAATCCACGAAAAAGCATAAAAATTTTAAAATCGTATGAACTCTAAAGGGTGAAATATTATTTCATTTTTTTTCAAATTAATAATCCACGAAAAATTTATCGGGTGTCTTACTTTAAAATAGGAAAGGAATTAAGACTGAGTTTCATATCGGGTATCGACAATGGCAAATGGGAATAGCTAGTTTCCACTCTCGTTAGTTGTTAATTTGAAACCTAATTAAGAAAACGAAAGTCCAAAAGCAGAATTTTGAAAACGGAAAGCCGCACGCACCGACGCCCAATACATACAAATTTAGAAATCATGTAGCTTTCCGTGTTTTCCTGCGGGTATGAACTTTAAAGTGGGGAGAAAGAACATGATCTCCAACTCTTTTTCATATAAGTAAAACGATCCAAAATTTTTATCCATTTAAATCAATAAATTTAGTCTCAATCTCTTCATCATCCACATATGCGAAAGAAATTCAAATCTATCCCCAGGGCGTTTAATGATTGTAATGAATTAGAGTGGATTCAATTTTACTAAAAAGAAAAAAATTATTGAAAGTCATTCGACCACGCCCTTAAAAATTGTTGTATCATCTCTTTCATTCAGAGAATATGGGGTATATATATATATAGAAAATCTCTCGACCATGCCCCCTTAAAAATTAAAGTATCATCTCTTTCATCTAGGGTTTGTTTGCACATGCCCCAGTTTTTTTTTTTTTTTTGTCTCCCAAAACGTCAGGCAGCATATAGAGTTATGGATTTTATGCCTCGAGCATAAGAATAGGTGGGAAAAAAAAAAAAGGATTTATGGATGGTAATCCAAGACCATGTGGAACACGCACATAAATTTCTTGTTTGCTCGCCATGTTTTCGTGGTTCTTTTTGTCTGCCACATTCTTATAAAAACCAGACCTAAACAATACATTTATGCCATAATGTAAGGAGAATGAGGGCCCAAAAAATTGAACAACCAACAAGTTTTGACGCCACATGAATTGAACAGAGATTGCGACAAATCTATCAAAGCTTTTGACGGCCAGCAGATTAGAAAATTAAAGCAAAATTACAAATTTATTTACCAAACCCTATGTTAACGCATTGCGAAACATTCCCATCAAGAATATGGCCCCCATCCCAATACGTAATCAATCAAATCCCACAAAAAAAAGAAAAAAAATACATTAAAGATTTCATTATATATGATGGGTACTAGTATTTGATTAATTCCACAAACGATACAAAATTCCATCAAAAGATAAACAAAATCATTATACCAAGATCTTCTCTTTTACTGTACAAAAAATGAAAGCTCTAAGCATCGATAGCGATCACATTATTACTTGGATACATCACTTTTTTCTAGATTATTGTAGCTGTGGTTCTGATACTGGTTCTTTAATCTGAGTCATGCGGACCCAGAAACCACAATGTAATGGATGTAAAAAGAATGAGGGGGAAGCTTTTGTGTTTAACTGATGAGATGAGCTCTGCGGGGGATGCCTTTTCTTTTGCGAATATTTGTTCTTGGCCTCAACGCCGCATTCTCGCCGGATCGATTGTCGTCGGAAGCCGCGTCGTTCTGCGTCAGAGATGATTCCTTTTCGCTTGTGCTTGATTCTTGATTCCAGATTTTCTCAACTGGCAATGTGATATTAATGCTATTCTGGATTGGGTCTTTGGGGCTCAGCGGAACAACACACAGCTGAAAATGATATCAACAATACAATTAATACATACACATGATGAATATTAGTACTACTAATCAAGAGATTATTTTTTTTTTCTTCTTTTAATTAAAACGAATGAAACCTTGCATGCAATGGAGCAGAAGCGATTCGGCAACTCTTGAATGTATCTTCCGCAAGCCTCACAAGAACCGCCAGTCTTTGATTTTGTTGATGGCTTCGCATCCTTCAACTGAGGCCGAGGATTCAAATGCACAGCTTTTTCACCATTGATCTTATATGTCTACAAAATCCAAAGAATATAGAACCAGAACTCTGAGATCAAATAGCCCAACTCAATACTCACCAAAAAAGAAAAAAGGGGGAAAAAATTAAAATAGGATACACAAGTGGCAGTAAAGATTGTAAAATTAAAATCATTCAACAAATTTCAAATTGGAAAAAATATAAAAGGGAGCAAACTTTATGAATCTATCAACAAACTATACAGATTCTGAACTAATTAGCAATAGCATATATGCAAAATTATAGCCAAGAACAGCCAGAAAACAAAGCATTAAAGCATAATTAATTCAAGTTGGTTTAGTGATTAAATGAATGAATAATTAATAAAGATACCTGAATTTTTGAGCAGTCAAGGTGTTTCTGCATGTCTTGGAAACGAACGACGTCTTGATAAACATATTTGCAGATCTGAAGGCGGCGGTGGCGGCTGTGATTGTCCTCACAGTTCCTGCAAAATCCAATATTGCAGTCCATACAGAACACGTTCTTCTCATTCTTCTTCAGTTCCAGATGCTCTATACATGGACCAAAGAACTGACTTTTCAGCAGTGTTGTGAGCCAATCACTTGCCTTCTCCTTCTTAATTATAAACCTGCATCCCACCTGCACAACATAACACAACAACAGCAACAAAAACAAAACTTGCGACATCAAATTGCATAATCGTTGATCAATTTGCATAATTTGAAACTCATCAAATTCAATCAAATCGAAAGTCATTTGAAAAATTTCATAGCAAAATGCAAACATATATATGATTTGAGAGAAATTAATAGGAACTCGTACCATTTGTAATTGGTTTTCTGATGGGGTTGTTTGTATTTCTATGAATATCAATGCAAAAGACTAAGAATGGAAGAAGAAGAAGAAGAAGAAATTTGCAAGTGGGGTTTTTTTTTTGTGAATTGTGGAAATAAAGAGAAGCATGAACATTATGGCAAGATTTAAGAGATTAGGAATGTATAATTATTATTCATATAAAACGAATAGATCAAAATGGAAAGAGAAAATTTTTAATTAAAGCAGCGTAGGCGCATTTTATAATAGGAGGAGTGTCCAATCAACTCCAGTGTCCTACTGTAGGCGGGAAGGTTAATACATATAATTTTTTTTTGGTATATATTTATCCTTTTTTTTCTATTTGATGATTTGAAAAAAAAAAAAAACTCCGCTGAGGTAAAAAATCTACTAGATTAGACTGTTATTTTTTATTAATTTTAATATATATTTTTTGACCGATAATAATGCAGGATTGCAAGTTGGAGGCGTGAAGGCCATAAGATTTTCTTGTGGGTTCATAAAGGAATGGTCAACCATGCATATGTAATCATTATATGCCACTAATTGAATCTTCAATAGTTGTTTTCCTTTTTCATAATATTATCAGTTTTGAATCAGAATTTACTTGAAGCAAGTGATTAATTATTATAAAGGTATTATGAATGTGTTATTTTACGACCCGAATATCGATTTTCAAATAATTGAAATTACTTTCTTATTCATTAGGTAGTGTTTTGATTGAAATGTCAATTTTTTTAAAAAAAATCTTGCTTAGCTTATCTTTTGTGATATATTTTTAAAATTTAGGATATATTTTTAAATTTCAATAAAAAAGGAATATTATATTTTACCAACGAATTTTTTCTAACGTATTATTTTATAATTAATCTTTTTTATAATTATTTTTTCTCACTTAATGTTTCAATTTTTATCATTTTACTGTCTAACTGTTAGCTCCATTAA
Organism: Aegle marmelos; assembly: GCA_030449875.1. Taxonomy (NCBI): domain Eukaryota; kingdom Viridiplantae; phylum Streptophyta; class Magnoliopsida; order Sapindales; family Rutaceae; genus Aegle; species Aegle marmelos. Next base: position 19,896,727 of record JASUUL010000094.1, on the reverse strand, counting down.
TAAATTATTGATGTTGCAGCAGTATTTTAAGAGTTTCAGTATATTTAATATTTTGTGAATTTCACAAGGTATAATATTTACAATTTATCAATTAATTATTTTAGATATATAAAATGATCAAATTGATAAAAGTATTATTTCAATTTAGAGAGTTAAATTAATGTTTCATAATTTAAGGTGAAATAGACTCTTATTATAATTTCTATTAAGAATTCTATGGACTTTTATGGTTTGGTGGTAAAATAATAAATATTAAAATATTAAGTCGGAAAAAATAAATTGTCAAAAAAATTTTAGTGGTAAAATAATATATCAAAAAAAATTATGTGTTAAAATGTCAATATTCTAATAAAAAAATATTTACATACAAAGTGTTTTATAAAAGATATATATGGAAAAAGATCTTTGGTAAGAATGCAAGACGAACATTTCAAGTAGGTGTAATTAAATAGTACACACATCTATTGACACGTTGCGCATATATGATTATCGAACAATTGACACGTTGTCACAAATATGTCTAATGAACCATTATCATATATGTTCTTTTAAAGTTATTACTTCATCTTTAAAATTATTCTCCCCACCCTCTCGTATCCTCATCATGTTTGAAAGACGTATGTGACAAATATAGACGTGGTAATGTTCTGTAGAAAATTGTTTAATTTGAACATGAATTTTTTTCTCCACTATCCTTTACATTTTTAAGATTAGAAAAATAAGTTAAAATGCTTTTTATCTACGCTGAAGATATCTAAATATTATATTTATCTCTAACGTAGTGAAAATCTTTAATAGCTAATAATTAGTTAACTTGACAAACTCTTTCAGTGATTAGCAACAAACACAACGATTTCATGTTCATATATACACAATTTGCGAGGTTTGACTGATGGGGATGGTGGGTTTTTTTCCTTTGGCCCCAAGCCTCAAATTTCTCCACTGTCGTGGTCTATTTAATATGGCAACTCAAGAGTCTCAAAAAGGCATACCGTTAATCAAGGCAAGCAAATGTCTAAACAATCCTTTCTGTCTGATGGCAGGAAAACAGCTTTGCTGCTTTGTTTGAATTTTGAAGCAGGGATGGCATTGCCTTTTGGCTTCTGATGGCGGTGTAAAGCAATTAAAATTCTTTTTAAAATGGGAACACCTGGATTCACTCGTAGGGTGAAAATAATAATAATAATAATAAATTGCGAATAGCGTAAAGAGATTTCTAGTATTCACAGGGGGGATTCATGGCATATAATCCTTTGACTGAATTCTAGTGATTAGCTTTTTCCCGTCTTCGCAATTTTTCTTATTTAGCTGTTGCAAACCGTTTCCTCAATCTTCTTTACAGCTTAATTATCTAATCATAAATTACGGCTTCTTTTGTCCTTTCTAATCTTTACTTCTGTAGTTGTTGCAGACGTTCGAAATTAGCAAATCTTTTCTAGAAAACCGCTAATCAGTTAGATTATTACTACTACCATTATTATTATTATTATTTGCAATATTTTTGTTTAGTATTCATTAGTAATATTATTTTAAAAAAAAGCATCATCAACTCATCAGCAAACGGCGATTAACGCATCAGACTCTAGTGCTTCTCAATGTATTTGATCTAAAACCCAGATGAATGTGGATTTTAATGGAGTAAACTAGCAGAAAAAGAAGGCGTTCCAGCAGAAATTTTCCTTTGTACTCTTTGGTATACATGTGCTTACGATGAAGCCACTGTTCTCTGTGTCAAAATTGGAGTAAGTAAAAGTCAAATTGAGCAGTCAGAATATACAAGCAGCTCTACTTTTATGGCCACTTCTGATCATCCAATATGGTATATCAAATGGGTTTCTCTATAAATTGTGTATAGTTTCCGTTCAAGACTCTGGCCATTGAGCAAACCAAGCTATATGTTTGCAGCAAACTTTTCACAAGTTAATCGAAATGAAGGTGGTGTTTTCTCTCCTGGCACCTTTTGACATACCAAGTGGCATGCCTCTGTAGACCCATGCCAATCATCACCTTGAGACTGGCAAGCATGAGATAAGTCATGGCAGACAAGAGAAGAATCCAGAACAGCCTCCATGGAAGGGGAGTGCAAGGAAGACGAGCAGCAAAAACTGGAGTCAACACCCGGATAACCTAAAATAAAGGAAAAAGAACACTACATATCTACTGCTAAAAACACCAAAGCAATAATAATATTAATAATCAAGGATCCATGTTTCCTAACCATATTAAAGTCAGAAATGAGTTAAAAGATAAAATAACACAGATTTCAATGCGGTGTATTTTGTCAGTATATTGAAATTTGTGTTTTTTTTTCTCTCTTTTAACTTACCCCCAACTTTAATATGATTAGAAATTCCTAATTGGAAGCTCACTCTATATACATTATTGAACAGTAATTGGTGCTTACAACACAAGCTGGAGCCAAAGGAACAAATGTGAGGTTCTTCTTCCCATTCTCAGTTTGCATATTCAAAGTCTGAGAGAAAAATAAAAGTTTTCTTAGACATAAACTAAGTATCCAAAGAAAATATCAAATTAAGGAATAGAAAAATGGTGATAACAATAGAGCACATACCTGCTTGCATAGGTCCTCCAGAAATTCAGAGTATGCAATGGGCTTTATACCATTGAATTTGGCAAGGAATGAATGCTTTATGATATCTATTAACATTTCACATACATAAACCAAGAGAGCATTCTGTAGAGTACACATAAAAACATATAAGAAACCAAACAATGACTGCAACATTCCCCTTAAAAGTATAGAGCGGCTAGATATTTTCATGTAAACTTACAAAAAGGAAACTTTCAAACCAAGGACCTTCAGCCTCCAGAATGTTTTGAGCTAAAACGAATAACAGAAATGCCAAAATATGGAATCTCTCAACTGAATCTGTTCATAAGCAGTTGACAACAAAACTTCAGAAGAAACAATATAAACCACCAAAATCCATAGGACAATACCATACACAATAGATACAGCAGAACACAGAACAATAGCATCAGTGATGTAGAAAGGTCCAAAAACAAATGCAAAGAGGTAAACTTACCAGCATACACCAGACTGTGGATGTTGTCCTTGCTAAACCGTTTAAAAACATTGCTTTTTATCTCGGCAAAATTGTTGGATACCAGCAAAGCCAGCAGGGCATTATTGTGAGCAACAATACAAGTTGATAAAGTAATTGCCTGAGCTAATAAAATGAAAGAATGAACAAGTAAGAAGTGTCAAGGAGCCGACAAGGATAATAAATTTGCATGCAGCATAACGAAAAAGGTAGAAACAATAAGGATATTCGTAGCAGCCATTGCCAATGCTTGGTCAGAAATGAATCTCCAAATCCAGAATTTCATGTTTTCTTCTGTACAATTTGCAAGCCCTTCAGCAGAATTAAACAGTGTTTGCAATACATCTCCTCCAAAGCTTTGGCATAGTTTATCAAATATCTGAAAAGAGGAGGGGAAAAAATTTCATTTCACAACTTTCAGCAAAATAATTAGAGATGAAATCAGCTGACCCACAGAATGTGATAGAATAATGTCAATGCATGGTTTATCATAGATTATCCATGTCCAGTCTGAGTCATACAATTATTAGTTAATTCTTCCAATTTAAACCATGATAATCACCCCTTGATCTTGTCATGGTTACAAACCTTCGAATAACATCAAAGCCATCTCTCCCTCTCTGTTCCCCCTCTTTTTCTCACTCAGATAAGAATTTAATCAGGTAAATTTTAGTTTTTTTTTTTTTTTATTCATCCTAATCAAAATAAAGGCAAAACTTCTAATTAACCCACTTCCCAAAGTAAATTAATTAAAATGTTGCTGAAACTCTTAGTGTCACTCTTTCATATTAATTTCAATCTTCTTAGAACATAGTATATAACCCAGAATCTTTCTCTCATTTTCTTATAAAAGCTTGTGCACTTTTCTAATTCTAGCAGACAACAATATTTCAGATGAAAGGAAAAATATATATAAGGCAAGCATACTATCAAATATGAAACCACAATGTCTTGCTCATATATACATTTTCACCATTTGGTCATGAATTATTAAAAATTTCGTATTCAATAGACAAGAAATCCAAGGTTCATTAAATTAATTCTCTCACCTCCAATACATTGTACACCACATAAAGTTTAATAGTTCCTTGGCCGCGAATCATATGATAGATTAAGCTGATATCTGTAGGAACAAAAACAAACATTAAGAACTTGCACAAAAGAAAATACTATTAACCTCATGGTTAATCTAGTTGGTGGGATGCCATAATTATGCATCTGAAACAGTTATGACCTTTGATTTTAGTAGACATGTCCAATAAAAATAACCAAACTTTTTTCAACTTGACTTTGAGCCCCTTTTGCATTAACTGGATTAATGGTTGTGAATGGTTCAAGTAGTTTTAAACTCAAACCCTCATTTTTCGTTAACTTGAATATGTCAAGAACTCTTCTTAATTCCTCTGCTTTATAACTTCAAAATTAGAAGAGACAGAAAATTTGAGAACGTATAGGAGAGAAAACTGATCTCAATTGTTGTTTACTTTAATATGCCAACTCTTATTAATTCCTCGGCTTTGTAACTTCTGAATGAGATGAGACAGATAAATTGGAGAATAAATAGAAGAGAAAATTTATCTTCTTGAAGTTTAATCAAGTAAATTTACGGAAAATTAAAGCAGATGGTTGAGCAAGTTAAAACAGACTAATGCAGGGCTAAGTGTCATACAAGTTAATTTAATGTGTCCAAAGGAAAACAAAAACAGGAGAGTGTCAGATATGGACAGAGCTATAATTCTTACTACACCTGTTCCTTCCAAGAGGGTGACTGCACAAGCCAGGACCACAAAGCAAGCAAAATCACAAAGCTCAGCTGCTGACGGCCTAATGAACTGCCTGCCACAAGGATGGTTAGGTTATTCTTTAAATATTTTAGCATAACAGCATGAGGTTAGATTAGACAGCCAAAATATTCTGTAAAAGCAGAATGTATGACCAATCATATTCTTCTACATACTTGACAACTGAAAATTAGCAATCATGATCCTACGACAACAACAAGAAAATCAAATCTAGAAACATCTCTAATGATTGATTCTTATATGCAAAATCTTTATCCAGAAGATCCAAACTGAAAATATTGTCTCAAAGAAAATGTTCAATGGACTGTATGACCATTTCCAAATATTTACAATAATAACACAGAATTTCCTTATTCAACCATTTCAGAAGACACTGAAAAAATAAAAATATATAAATGCAATTTTGCTAAATTAATGAAGAATTGGCTAAGATGTAGCATTCAGATTTAGATTAGAAAAAAAATGATATTTATATCTATATGAATAATGTAACTAACCTGGTATGTAGAAGCCTCCAAAGAGTCAACAGCATTCTTGTTGGCATAATAGTTAACAATGACAGAAATGAATCAAAGCAGACAAAGAATCCAACATCAATGAGCTGAAAACAGAAATGTTGCATTTTAGAATCTCAACCACAATAATATACAGTAGTTATGCATATTCCATACTATCTTTTTAGAATTCAGGCTGTCTTTTGACTCTTCATATGAAGTTATATAAGGAAAACCAATATTACCAGCTCACATCTCCATGGCAAGCGGAAAATAGTATCATACACTCTCTGCCGTTCTTTCTCATCACCAAGGGTTGTTGTGCTCTGCAAAGAATTTCCAGCGTACATTTCTTCCATGAAATACTTCAATGGGGATGTTTCAATGGGATACATATCTGACAGAAAGATATAACACCAAAATCAGAGGAGATAAAAAAGCAGAGAAATATCAGATGATGAGACATGTAGCAGCTATCCTATCATCATCCCATGATGAACGATGTAGTAGCACCATAATTACCTTTATAGAACCACCATAACCATTTTTTAGTACAGAAACTTAACTTTCTACCGCAACCAATATCATCCAGACACCATAATTTCATGAAAGGTGACCGTGAAAATGTGAAATGATATTAGTAGTCTCATATTTATTACATTATACGAAAAAAGAAAAAGAGCTCAAATAAAACCTAGCTTATGTCAATTAACTTTGGTTGAAATACAGAAATCCAACCTTTTGTTGCAACCTTTCCAAGCAATCACAAGTCTCTCTCAAATAAAGTACTTGGTTTCATCAATCCAATTTTACTAGAAAGCCATTGGTCTTATTCAATCCGTCGTCTATCATAATTCCCTCATATGTGTTTAATTACAAACTAATGTTGCCTCTAGAATCTCACAAATATGTTCAGTCAAGTAACCCCAATGATCATCAATCTTAGCACCATCACCAAATTATGCTTATTCATTGACAAGTGTATTTTCTCCAATCTTATGGCTAGCTGAAAGCTTGGATTACCGGTAATTCAATTCACTAACGTATAAATATTGACAAATTTCACTCGGTTAATGCAACAATATGAAACCGAATCTTGTAAGTAACCAATATAAGTAATTCAAAAATATAAATGCGCAGAGCAAGTGCATGCATTTTGTTTACTTACAATTAGGATCCTCGGCCATGAGCCGCTTCCAGTCCAACGACTCCGCCGTTTCCAACTTGGTAACAGCACTCCTGTTCTCACTACTCCGCTGTTGTTGCTTCTCCATCGACATCTCCTCTTCCCGCGACTCCGCCTCGTCGTTCCCGGCCACATTCCTCTGCCTCAACTCTCCAGCAGTATTAATAATATTATTATTATTATAACCATTCTCAGTCGTCGCCACTGTAATAGTACTACTTGCGCACACACTCGCCACGTAGCTCTGGCAATTCGCGTCCGTTCTGTTTCCAAGAACAACTCCACTCGCAGCGCTTTCCGCATTGGAATCGGAAATCGGATCTTCGGAGATCACGGCGAAATCCGGCGAGCACTGCTTCTTCTTCTTGTGCTTCTTTCGCTTCCGATTTTTCGGCATCGAAACTTCGGTGTGGCTGTGCGAAGGGAGCGAATTGGAGCGGCGGAAGAGGCGGGAATCAGCGGCATCTTCTATTGAGGCGGCCTCGCTTAGAATATCGAAGGAGAGCTTTCTTCCAGAGGATCTCAAGCCCATTGCTCTGTAACAAAAATGGTAAATTTGGAAAAGACGAGTAGACTACGACGCCTCGACGAGGTTAATTTTTTTCATTTGGTGAACCAAGTGAAAGCGATGGTTTTGTTGTGTTTTTCCGATTGGTTGCCACGAAGCACGACCAATCACCCGCTGACACGTTTACTCAATACTCTCTCCCAATTTCTTAATTTGCATGCTCTGCCTAAATTTTGTATCTCGACCCTCGAAATATGATAATATCAGTTTTCATTCGAAGGCATCGATATAGAATTTCGTTAACATTAATATTGTTAATGTTAAAGTTTGAAATTTTATTTATTTTAATTTTTTAAAAATATATTAATTTATATTTTTAGAAATAATATTTAATTTTTAATTATTTATATAAAAAATATAATATTTTTATATGAATTAAAAATTTATAATTTAGTTTATTTTTAAAAAATTCTTGTACAAAAGTTACGGATGACAAAATCTAGGTTCGGGTTCAGGTTTGGTCTCGTCGGTTCTGGATCTAGTTACCAATTTTTAATACCAGACTCAAATTTAAACCTGCTTTTTTATGTTTTGGGTTTGATTCAGGTTCAATCCGGAAAAATCCATGTTTTCTTCTACGGATTTAGAACCCAGCTAGTTGCTCAAGAGATGCTGGTTTCCATCTCCAACTTCAATCAATCCCTTTCTAGATCTTTAATATATTAACAATAATAAATGGAAAACAATTCAAAATAAAATGATTAGAAGTAAAACCCATGAACCTGAATCATAATAGAGTACAAAATTTTGATTTTCGAACATAATCGTACTTGCAAGCCATCAACTTATAAAGAGGGATTTATTTCACAAAAAAATCAATAATCGGTGGCTCTGTAAAGTGGGTTTGTAAAATTACAATGTCTTGATGATGATTGACTGTTGTTGATGAATTAATGGTTGGGTGAAAAGAACGATTTAGTGTTGTGCGCAGCGACTCACTAACTTTAAAGAAAACCGCAACGACTCACTAACTTCAAAGAAAACCAAAGCGAGGGAGATGAAAATGAACGGTTGTAAGTGAGAAGTTATGAACTGAATACTTAATTGAAGATGAATTAATGATGCTTGATGATGATATCGATAAGTTGATAACAATTGGCGATGATGGACTTTGTGGGGTTAGAGGAGAAGAGCATTGGTGGCTGCACTCATTTAGGGTGTCCTTTCTTTTTTTCTTTTTTTAGCTTTATACTCAATTAGTTATAGAATGTCAAAAATAAAATATTTGGGTCCGGTTTTCAGATATCCGGATTTATGTAAACTCAAAACCGGACTCGAATATGTCCGGGTTTAAAAGTTTGTTTCCGAATTCGGATTATTTTAGCATAACCCGCATCAGATTATCGGATTTATCCATCTCCGGATTAATCTGTCATCTCTGACAAAAGTAAATTGGCTAAGAAATTATTGTCCCGACAAATTACATTAATTAGTTGACAGTTCTTTATGAGGATTTCGGGTTAATTCAGCGGATACGAAGATTCTAAGTTGGCGCGGAAAATATTCCTGCAGTATTCCATTCTTAATTAATTTGAAGGAGACTCAATATTCTGCGTTGTGTGACTCATTACTGCATACTATAATATTTTCACATTGATAACATAGTATAAAAATTTGTATTTTCTTTTGAAAAAAGTTAATAACCACATGCTTTATAAACAAATCACAATCGTTTGTGGGTGCTCATTTGCTTTTTGTATCTCGATTTCCAAATGTGTAGCATTAATAATAATAAACCATAAGAAATCAGCCACCTGGAGGTCTCGTTCATATTGTTTGATGGGATGAAAGGGAGAGGATTTCATTCCAATTGATTTTATAGTCGCTTGCGGCGGATGCGCATTCGAACTCGGCCATCATTTGAATATCACTAGATAGAAATTAACTACTAACAATAGAAACGCAACTTACATTAACAAGAACCCTACTCATCTCCTAAGAAGTATATGGTGGGCATTTTGGGTTCTGTAATCTCGACCGTTCCTTCCAACATCTTAGCAACTTTGCCCATTGATGGCCTCATCTCCGGCCGATCTTGAAGGCACCACATTGCCGTTTTCACCATGCGATTCACCATATCAAAATGCACACGGCTATCGTAGGAATTCTTAATGCGGCGGTCCAGAATGTTTTCCACTTTCATCTCTTTGAATACCTTTTCGAAAGCCCATTTGGGAAAATACCACTCCTCGCTATTCATGGTGGACCCTTGAATTTCACAATTCCGAGACCCGCTTACAATTTCTAACAGCACCATACCGAAACTGTAGACATCAGCCTTTGGGGAAATCTGATCCGAGCGAAGCCATTCGGGCGCCATGTAACCGCGGGTCCCTCGGATCCGAGACATGCTTACCATATCCTCTTTTTTCCTCAATTTCGCCAACCCGAAATCCGAAATCTTCGGGCAAAAATCGTCGCCCAAAAGTATATTCTCCGGCTTGATGTCACAGTGCAAAACCCACTCCAAACACTCTTCGTGTAAATATGCAATGGCTCTTGCCACCCCGAGGGCAATCCGGTACCGGATACTCCAATCCAAAACGGGCTTCCCACCATCATCCTTACCCACTCCGGACATCTCCATCTCCTCGGCGGTACTTGATGACCCGACCCGACCCCACCGGAATAGGTAATCAGCAAGAGAACCGTTGGGGATGTACTCATAAACTAAAATTCTTTCACCTTTTTCAGCACAAAAGCCCCAAAGTCTGACCAAATTGAGGTGATGCATACGGGCAATGATTGTGACCTCGGCCCAAAACTCAGCGTCTCCACCAGTAACATATTTCAAGCACTTAACAGCGACAACACGATGATCGGCCAGCTCTCCTTTATAAACATCACCAAACCCACCTCTTCCAATGAGATTTGAGAACCCATTTGTTGCTGCTCTGACCTCGGCGTGTCCGAACCGTTTAGGCCCCCCAGCAGGCAGCAGTTCAAGGCCAAGAGTGCTAGCCATGTCTCTGTATTTTATGTATTTCTTCAAAAACGCCCAGAAAAACCAGGCCCCGGAAATCAACTCGGCGGCAAAAAGTGTGACTAATATGGCTATGTTTCTGGCCGTTGTATTAGATTCATTAGGGGGCAAAGGGAGGCTGATATTCACAGGACACGTGGTTACCAACAGATTGGTCATGCCCGTGAAGTTTGACAGATCATTTTCTGACTCGTCGACTCGCAAAAACGTTGCCATTTCCGTGCCAGGTGACCAATACCCGTACAAAAGCCGGTCCACGAGAACACAATATCGTTTGCCGTCGTACTTGAATCCAAATGCGACGCATTTTGGGTTGGCTGAGCAATTGCCTTTGCAGGCAGAGAAATTGTCAGCTTCTAGATCAGACAAGTTCCCTCTGGAGAAATTAACATAATCAAGCTGTAGAAACTTGGTGTTTCTAAGATTTTTTAGCTCAATTTTTCTCTGACAAGATTTATCCTCGCGGGTGCTGTTCTTGAACCCCGGTGGACAAACGCACGATGTCGAACGACTTAAGCCATCGCTTATGCAGATAGCATTCTCGCCGCAGAAGCCTGGAATTGTGCATTTTTCTTGCACGGCTTGCCAAACAACTGTCCAACGATCACCATTACCATCGTAGCTGTGAATTCTCAGGTTGCCGTCATCATCAAGTGTCAATCTTCGTAATCGGGTCTCACCAAAATCTGACGTGGTTAGTGAATCTTGGTTTGCTCGAAGCACTTTACCGGAATAGTCAAGCTGTTGAAACGCGCCATCACTATTCCAGTATCTGTGATTAGCTGATAAAAACACCAGCACTGAAGCGTTCAAGAAGCTGAAATTACCGTTCTTGGAGACCAGCGGGTGCCCATTTAAGGTCTGATTAGGCAAAATTGTATCTGTTGGTAGATTAAAACTCTGCCAGTTTCCATAAACGAGATTCCCAGCATTCTGAAGGAAGAGCATGGTAGAATTTGGATTGCCGGTTGCTGTTTCAGGATTTGGCCACAAGTTTGAGTTGGAAGAGTTGAGTAGTCGGAGCTGGCCTGTGGTGGCGGCAATGGCTAAAGAACCGTTAACGGCGACAGGAAATTTGTCATTAGCAGACCAGATCATGGTGGTGTAGGGTTCTGACAAGTTATGATACCAAACAGAGAAGGTAAAAAGATTTTGAGAATTTGGTTTTAGTAGAAACCCGGCGGCGAAGGTGGAGTTGGGTGAGAGGAGGATTCTGTTTTGGTTTGGACGCCACGGGGAGTCTGACGAGGAGAAGGATGACATGTATTGAGGCTTTTGCTGTTGTTGTAGGGATGGTGATGGTGAGAGGATGAAGATGAGGAAGAAGAAGAACAGGGACATGGTTTTGGCTTTCTAGGGGTAGGGCTCTCTTGTTTGTTTATTTGGTAGCGTGATCAGGAGGGACGTTGATAGTGTTTAAATGGCGGCAATTGCTTGCTTCTTCGTGGGCGCATAACCGTTGACTGTCGATGGCTTCGGTTTTTCTTCTTTCTTTTGTCAAGGTTATAAGTGGGAAAGGGCCAAATTTTCAGTGTCAGTGACAACGGTGACTGACGGATTGTAAGGATTTTATTTAAAAAGTCGATTGAATTAAAAAGAAGTGATATTAAAATTTTTAATTTTTAGTTGAATCTAATAAATTGATGTTAATTTTTTTAAAATTTTTATTTACGGGTTGAATTAAGAGATCCAGTAAAATTTTTAAACCTTGAATTAGGAGATTCAGTAAAATTTTTAAACCTAAACTTAAAATTATTTAAGACTTATACCCATAATTCAAATAAATCTGAATAAATTTTTAAAATTTTCTAAGGTCCGTATCCGTCCCAAATTAATTGGGACCCGTGGGTGGGTTCGAAGGCCCGTGGGTGTTGTTGGCAACACTATTCTTAGCCAATCATATTTGAATAATACATCAATTGGTTGTGAAAATAATTTTTATCACTTAATATCGCTCAATAAAGTAATCAATACACTTAATAGAATTCCATCATGTTGTGGTGCCTAAACATTTTCTTCGGACTTGGACTACTGCTCTTCTCTATTAATTGTTCACCAACAGGACTGCTTGATTGTTGGATACGGCAATAACATTGATGTATTAAACTACTTGAATGCTGGGCACAAATTAACATCAGTTTATAGGGCCCTTTTGTCGTTAAAATAATTGTATATTTTGACATTAATTTATACGAAGAGACTTGATTCTTTCTTCTTTGCTAGATGTGTGAACGAAACTAGTTTATCATCTTGCTAATGAATGTTTCCAGTCTTAGTCAACTGTTTCGGAAGGAAATCTACAGGATGGCTATCGGAATTGGCATCAAGTATGTTTTGTTCGATTATTATCAATATATTTTATGCATATAAAACCAATGAATTTAATTTACTACTTCAAATCTACGATGATTCATTTCATTGACTCAAATGAGGACCAAATCAAAGGTCCCAACTTCCATAGTTTCCACAGCCATTGTTTGGAGAAGTTAAGGTTGCGTCTTAGAAGAGTAGAACACCACCCAAGGATACCAAGTCCGTTGGCATTTGGCAACACCATCGACCTCTTCAATTAAGCTTTCCAAAACTTGATGAAAATGACCCAATTGACCACACTAGTAACTGGCCAAACTAATATTTTGATTATAGAGTCCATTTAATAAGATGGGATCGGATTATATTGAACAAGTCTCGTTCCACTCTTTAATAATTGGACATAACCTTGACGAGGGAGACTACACCCAAGGACATTTCTTTTGTGTGAAATTGAGGTAATATAAAACAATTTAGTACTATCATGTCCTTTATACGGTATATAATTGGACATAAATTAGAAAGAAAATTAAATGTCAATTTGATAATTATTAGATATTTTAAATTATTTTATTTATAATAGTAAATTAATAAATAAAAATTTTATTTAAATTTTATGTAAGGACATGTCGTTTATAAATTTCATCGTACACAAAACATATATTTTATGCATTCAAAGATAGACGACATATGGTAAAACTTTAGCATCAATAATTAAAAAATTGACAATAATTATTTTACATCATTATTAATAGTATTACTAGTTTAAATTAGTTTTGAAAATTTTTTATGTATAATAATAAATTAGCGATTTTAGTATCATGGATCAAACATTTAAATGATTTATTTGTTACAAGTATTTTTTCATTTAATTAAGTATTAATTTGACCTTAATTCTTATTTATTGATAAAAATTAAGAAAATTAAGGCCATTGGTATATATATATATATATTTTTTGCTATCAATTGAATATAAATGCCATTATTCAATATTTAAAATATTAACTAAACAATAACTAATAGCTAAATGAAATTGGGAGGAAAAAAAAAAAAACCTACTCGACAATAACTAAATAATTTTTTTCAAAAATTAGTTATTAATTAATAATTATGATATTATGAATTTGTAGTATGTGAAACAATTATGTCATGGGTGATATTAGAAATTAACTTGGTGTTTGGCTTCAAAGAAAATACTCAGAGAGAAAACATAGTGAAATGAAAACTTTTGAATTCATTTTGCAGAATATTAGATTGATACACACAATTCATTAAGCTCAACTAAATCTATGGTCACGAGACTGTTATATCAACTCAATCTAGTCAAGCGACAATACTTGTGGAAAATGCTAGAGAGTATGAGTTAAATGATCAAATATATGTTTATTACATACTAAAGAGTAATTTACAAGAAAACTTTACGAAGAGAGCATTAGAGCTTGTGTGTGTTGTGTGTGCTAGTGTGTGGTGTAGTAGGTTATATTGAACAAAATGAGGGGCCTCGCCCCTATTTATTAGTGTTGGTTGCCAAACAAGTGAATAAGGGGACTTAAATACTTCTAGAAAATTTTAAAAAATGTGTAATTATAGAGAATTTTAGACTTTGGGGTGGGCTTGGGTTTTTTGCTAAGCGCACCACGATTGGTTTAATTACGTTGGTGGCCTATTTCTACGCACAAAGGGAACTCGCTTTTAATTTCATCCTACCTTAAGCGTCGACATGGGAGATTTAAGCGGCCTGTGACATCTTCCTTGCTAATAATTAACTTGATCTAGAATAGCCTATTACAAAATGCCATGTGACTAGCAATTGTAACAAATTCGTATAACTAAAACTATGGACATATCAACAAACATCAGCCGGAGCTAAATACCCAACAGCTTTTTCTCATGACACATAAGCTAAGCAATATCCTTGACAGGCGATGACTCATGGGTTTGCTATATGTTATATACAATGTAACATAATCCAGCTCTATTAATTTATATAAACATCTGGACATTTAGTGGATATAAATTGCATGTATAAGTTATCCAAAATTATTCCAAGGATCCCATTTATTTTTACCTTATTAGAGTATGGTCCCAAATAACCTATCCTACTAACTCATTTTATTTGCGCCAAACACAGGATCAGAATATTGGATAAGCCCATCCCAAGTTTTTTTATCTTCTAGCCAAATATACCATGAGTACAAAATTAAACAGATTGGATATACATACATATATATATATATAATTATTTTTAGTTGCAAATGTTCATATTTTTTTAATACGGACACATTATTAAGCTATGTGGTTTTAAAAAGTTAGTTTTTAAATCAATTATTAAACCACACGTTTTAAAAGAGTTAAAATTAATTCTCTTAACTCTCATAGTTTTAAAGTGTATTTACATGAAAAAAAAAATAAGGACACCCACATTAGAGAAGTACTATATATACATATATGTATGTGTATATGTATATATATGTATATTTCTTTTGAGAGAAAAATAAACCGAATTATTATTAAAAATTATAAAGGACTGACACTTCATGGAAGAATAACGAAAGTGTTATCTAGTTGTCTTTCTACATTTATCTTAGTAATTAATAGTTATCATAATTAGATTGAAATTCTTATAGCTCATTGCATTTGGTATTTTTTGACAACTATTTCAGGTTGATTCTATTTCCTTGATTGAATGACGGCACATCCTTATCTCAATTTTTGAGTTGAAAGTTCGAGAATTCACCTACATATTGTGGGAATATCTTACTCTTCATTGAAGCTGATATTTCATATACCGATCCAAATATCTATAAATTTTCTATTTACATATTTTTATATTAGGCTTCATCAACTATTATATATCAAGATAGATGATGACTTTTCAAAGTACCATGTGATGTAATACTGCTTCTAATGTACTGCAGGATCTAACTGATACTCAAAGGTTAAAAAAAAAAAAAACATAGAAGTGCTTATAAGCCAAAGGATCCAGTTACTTGTATCACAATAATCGTATCATGTTATTCACAGTAAATGATGATTAGAATCAAAATTTGTTCTTAAATTCTATGTTAGATTCACCCGTCTATCACCTTACCTTTTGCGGGCAAAGTTGCATAAAAGTTTTTAACAGTTGTTATTGTCAACTCGGAATCAGGCACCTTTATTTCCATCTCATTCACAGAAATTATAAAATTTAGGCACTTTTTATCATATGAATTCAACTGATAACAGATTCTGCCAGTCAGTCATATACTCACAAAATTGAAAATCTCAATTGATTTGTATCTTTTTGTTTTGAGTTGTGCATAGATGCTTTTTAAGTCACATCAATCTGATTAACGACAGCAAATAATGGAACATTTTTGCTTGGTCCGTGCCCTTGGGTAATCAGTACAACAACATAATTCTTGTCTTTATAATTAGACATTGAAAAAAGCATTAATCTTATCAATACACTATGCAATGCTCACAGTTCATAACGATACTTTCTAGGCCTCCAGGTCCTTTAACAAAACCCTGGGGGCCAGAGCTCTAGCAATCTCCATTCGTTCTGAATTCTGAAACCAAGCCCTCTTAATTAATTCATCACCATGCAGAAGCGGCTCCGGCAACTTTTCACTCGTGTAAAAGAACGCAGCAGTGTCAGCTATGCTAAAGCTGCCACTGCTGCAGGATTTTGTGACATTGATCTTATTATTATTAAGGCAACAGCCCCGGATGACTTGCCCTTGTCCGAAAAATATGTCAGTGAGCTTTTGAAAATTTTCTCCATTTCTCCTCCTTCTTTCCACAGATTTGCGTTAAGCTTCGTGCGTCGTTTTGGCAATACTCATTGCTGGCGTGTTGCGCTCAAATGTTTACTTCTCCTTCACCGCTTGCTTCGCTCATTGCCTGAAAATAGCCCTTTTCGAACTGAGCTGCTGTGGACTAGAGCAAACAGATTGTTTTCTTTGTATCCGTGTCACTTCAGAGATGAATCCTCAGCGAATCCTGAAGATTACACCAAGTTTATCAGATCATATGCTAAGTTACTCAACGAAGCACTTGATTGTGTTGCCTTGGATAGCAAGGCAACATACAATGAAGAAGTGCCTGAGCCTCAAGACTTTTCTGATAAAAGGAAAGAAGTTGGCACACTGATTGAAGTTTTACCACAACTTCAAAGCTTGATTGACAGTGTCATGGACTGTAGGCCATCTGGGGCTTCAGCAAGAAACTTTACTGTGCAAACAGCAATGAAACATATCATTCGTGATAGTTTCGTCTGTTACACAACTTATAGAAGGGAAATTGTTTTGGTACTGGACAATCTGTTTCAAATGCCATATAGAAGTTGCATACTGGCTTTCGAGATCTACAAGAAAGCAGCCATGCAAGCAAACCAGCTCTGCGAGTTCTATGATTGGTCCAAGGCATCAGGATTTTGTGGAGTATACGAGTATCCGTTTGTTGATCGAGTTCCTCACATACATATTCAAGCCCTAGAGACTTTTCTTAAGGGGATGTGGCAGCTAACAGAGTCACCATCATCTACTTCATCTCCATCATCGTTGTTAGGATCTCCATCAACTTTGACAGCAACTTTAACAGAAGAAAATGGAGATGGCAAACAGATAGTAAAGGATGTTGTTGTTGTTAGTGATCAATGGGAGAAGTTTGAGGAAGATGGGCTTGGAAGAGACTTAAAGCCCGAGAGAGCGTTGATTCAGTTTGAAGAAAGTGAAAAAAGTAACAGCTGGGAGGAAATTCTTGATGCATCTGTTGACCTGCCAATGCCATGCCCGAGTTTTGCTCAAGGAGATGCAACACAATGGAAGATGCAATTGTATAACCCACAAGCAGTCAACCCTTGGTACACTCACACGCAGTCCTACACGCCCACTGGGAGTGTTATGAAGCAAGAAGAAACTGGGAACTCGAACTACAACTTCAGATGGTGATTGTGCCAAGGCTGATCTGATCAGCAGAACATTTATGCCTTCAATTTCCTGATTTATATATATATATTCAAACTGAGAATCAATTATAATCAACGTCTATAAACCATTAAGTATTCTGTTTATTCACCTAATAGAATAATTATTTAGAAATTGATAGAAGCAGAAAGTCAAGTTTCTCTCATCTCCAAAGAAAATTACTTTCATATTCCATCAGGACTCAATCCTGTTAGCTCGTATAAGCAATTGTTGGATTTGATTTTGGGTGGTTTTAGTCTATCACTTTGTTAACAGAGAGCATTTAAAACAAGCACCTGATTATGGGCGAGCTGAATTTACAATATTCATACAGGGTGTTATGATTAGTTTCATTTTCATTTTAGGCTTTGCAATCTACTTGAAAGCAAATAAAAAAGCCAGGCAACAACAGATTGGCTGCGAGTAACCAGGATATGGGGCTTAAAAAAAGACAATCCCAGTTCATGCATACTCATTTCTATGTAATGCTAACAACCTGGCAAGGGAGTAAAAGGAAATGTACAGTCAAAGCCTAATGGCAAAGGGCAGAAACAAACGGGTTAAGCAATCTCTTCCCATCCAAAACTACTTCCGATGTCTTCTCTTCTGTTCAGCTCTTTGCCGCTTCTCATCTTCCCACTCGCGCTCATACATCCTAGATCTTGGTTAAGGACTGGCAAGTTCTAGAACAGCATTGCTTGAAAGTTGAAAGTAAGGCCAAAGTGCATTTTGAATGCTAAATAAGCTAAAAAATTCTCATTAATAATTATCCAAATATGAGTTGGAATTGCTCACATTCAATTAAGGAAGAGCCAACCCGCCCATATTGCATAAAACAGAGTATGAACAGGCAGAAACAATCTTTGCTTTAAACAAGAAGGCAAGTGCCTCCTCCATGCAGCAAGTGCACGAGGAAAAATGCAGCAAACCAACTTGTTCTAAGCAATTCTTAAAAAGGAAGATTCCGAAATAGGAAAAACAGAATGAATGTATGAGGTAATAGTATATTTAAATACATGCATGTTGCATCCAAGGAACTGCAGGCCATTGATTCTAAGCAATTCTTAAAATGGAGATTCTGAAATGGAAAAAGGGGGAAAAAATGAATGTATGAGGTAATAGTATATTTAAATGACATGCATGTTGCATCCAAGGAGCAGATAGTAATTTAAGGATACAGCTCTGAATCACGACGGGCCATCTTGGTGGCTACTTCTTTACCATGAATCCTCATACTTTGCTCCTCCATGTAACCTGTGCGCTGCATTGTGGCTCCCTTCCGGTCTCCCCTATCTCTTCCATCATATGACTGTGAAATACCAATAGCAAGGGGAGGATAGGGAGGGCCAACAGGTGAATACTCACCAGCTTCCCCTGATGGAAGATGTTCCCTTTTAAGCTTTCTTCTCTTAGAGGCAGCATTGGCATCCATTTCCTCCTTCAAAAGGTTGGCTTTCTCCCTGTCCCTGTCCCTCTCTCTCTCCCTTTCATCCATCTACAAAAACCAGCAAATCAAGAATTGAAGAAAAGAACCTGTATCCTTGGAAGTAAGATGAGAATAATGCAGAAACCAAAATAGAAAATGACATGCACACGTCAATGCAGCACCAGTTATTATGCTTTTCATAGCACAGCATATTCGAAAACAGTTTCTAGAATGAAATATTAGCCAAGCCAATCAAAGAAAACAGCAGATAACCCATTCAACTGGGGTTCCGAGACTAGTTCATTTCCGCAGATGTGTCAGCATTCTAAAGATTAACAAGCAATTTCACTTGGCAAATGATTGGGTTATAACAGCATAACCATTTATAGCCAGGCATGTTATATTACTTTAGACTGAAATATCCCACATATGATACAATTCGATTAACGAGAAGCAAGTTGCTAACAATTCTATACACAACAATATCAAAAAGCTGAAGATTGGTTGTCTGTCTCGCTAATTACTAGCTTCTTGTCATAATAATTACATTGTCTACGTTTCTAATCTGATGCAATCAGATCCAAGTCTACCCGGCAACTATTTTAGATTAAGGACCTATCCCAATTAAGTAACCTCAACATGGTAAATTTTTTATATAGTTTACCTAGTGCATTGGCAATTTTTAACAAACTAATTAAGAAAACTAGTAAATAACGCTAGCGATAACAGTAAACATGTTAAGGGCGCATGGTCCACAGATCAGATACAAGTAGACTACATATTACAAGGAAATTGACTCAAATCTCATCAAAACAAAACAGTGAGGTAGATCAAAGACTCCAATTTTAAAGTGTCAATTTATAGAATAGTCTTCCCACAACTACCGAACAAAAAACTACTGGGATACCACAATCATTGAATAAGAAATTTTCCAAAATAGACTCCATGATGAAGTTTATCTGGTCAATATCCAATTAATATTATAATCACTTCAGGAGCAGGATATATAAAAACGTTTTAGGTTTGATATGCAAAAACAAGATACATTCAGGTACTAAATCATGAACTACACAACACCACCAAATAGAGTTGCATAAGAAAACATCAAGCAAGGACATTCCCCCAAGTTCTACCATGAAAATACTTATTTGTAGAATGAAAACGAAATCAATAAGCTTCAATGCATACCTTCAGTGACAAACCCTCTCGATCTTCTCTCTTTCTCTCTCGAAAATCATCTTCCCTTCTACGTTTTGCATCATCCTGTGAAACCAAGGAATTTTCTTCAGATCGTCTCCGTTCCTTTTCATCATGCCTTGGAGAAAGCCTTTGAGAATGTCGGGTACTTCCAAACCTCTTATCGGCATCTTCATCTCTTCTACCAGCATTCACAGATTGGGGAACAATATGAGGAGGTAGGGGAGGTGGTGGAGGCAAGCTTTGCCCATGAAACCGTTCATCAATGTGAGATTTTTCTGAAGATGAATCATTGTAACGTAATTTACTTCGATCATCTTTAGCTTTGTCAGCAAGCCTATCAAATGCTCTATCGGCACCCCTCTCTTGTCCTCTCTCAACTGAACGCTCTCTCCCATACCTTTCCATAGACCTATCTCTTTGTTTTTCAGGTACAATATCATCCACACGGGACTTATCAAGACGGTCTAATCTTTCCCTGTGGTCCCTTTCATATCTTTCATTGCCCTTGTCTTTTGACCTATCCGTGGTCCTATACATACTCTGTTCATCAGTTCCAATTTTGTCAAGATCTGCAAATCGAGGATCTACCGACCTCTCTCTGTCAGGTACTCGAACTTCACCATCAGAATCTCTTAATTCAGTATCCCCTTTGTAACGTTTACTTGGTCTGTCAGGATCTTCAGAGGGACTAGTTCTTTTTTGAAGCCTATCACCAGACTTGGAAGCAGCAACAGAGCTATCATGCCTTGGAGAATGCATGGTTCGGGATGAAGAGGACTTTGGTGCATCAGAAACCTCATTGCCATCACTTTTACCTGTGGAAAGCCTTACTTCAGATGACTTGGCAACTCCACCGTCAGTCTTAGATTCATTACCATGCATATCTGATGCTCTTGAAGATGAAGATGAACCTTTAGCTGAAACCAAATTAGTGTTGACAGCAGGTGCAGAAGAAACAGTGGTTGCTCCACCTTGCTTCCCCTCTGATGCATGAGAAGAGAAATCTCTGTCATTGGTGGAAGAGCCTGAAGTTCTGCCAACAGCTTTTGCTGATTTATTATCATCCTTGACAAGATCCTGTTTTGGTGCCTTTGTAAGTGATGTAGTTGGCACCGACCGTTTCACTGAGGCTTTTGACTGTAAAAATTCAACACAAAAGAGTGGAGAGGGGCAGGAAAAAAAAGGTACTCAGAAAGCATTTTTTTTTTTTAAAAAAAAAAGTTACCAGATTTACAGGGTCTAGAACCACATCACTGAAGGTCTATAATACTCAAAAGAAGGGTACTTCAAAACATCGCATAAGTTCCTTCTCACTGTAGACTAAATCATCTATAACACTTAGAGAATATATATAATCTAATCTATAAAATTCTAGTCTTATTTTCTTCTTGCACTTGCACTGAACCATTCAAAAGGAACGTGAAATAGTCCATGTATAATGGTCAGGTTAGAAATTCAACCCATTTGATTAGCAATGTAAGTTTTGAGTTTCTGGGTATTCTATACAGAAATATAACACTAAGAAGTTTTTTTTTTGGGTTTTGTGTGTGTGTGTTTTTTTTTTTTTTTTTGAAGGGGGGGGGGGGGGTGGGGTTTGGTTAAACGCTAGTATAGTAGGAGGCAGAAGCATTATTCACTGCAACAAACGAAATCACCCTTCCATTCTTATTGAGGGAGCAAGCGGCAGAAGGAATGGACAACTATGTATCTAATTCAACATGAGCACTTCTGTAGAAGTCATATAATCACACCGCAGATGTATACTTTTGAGGCCCGAACATGCTCATACATCCATTTTCTGGAAGAAGGTAAAGCTAAAATCTCTTGGAACTCAATATTTTTGAGTAGTTAATGCCACTGAGTCATAGAAGACCTATTAGAAACAAGTAAAACACATGCGGCTATGAGATTCAGATAATACCTCAGACTCTGCTGAGTTCTTCGTAGCTACTTTGGCCATGTTTTCATCTTCATCTACCTGTTTTTGATTTTCCACCACTCTTGACATTTCTGCTTGCACAGCAGTCGAGGGCATGGATGAATGAATATCAGAACCGTTGGTCAATGAACTGCCTTTCAATTTTACATTTTCACTTTTTACATGTGAAATGCTTTCTGTTCTTTCCAACCTCCCATCACCAGGTTTTGCTCTTGAAATATGGTCTTTTACTGAATTCCCAGTGCCAGGGTCACTTTGAGAAACAGTAACAGCAGAACCCTGCACCGCTACTACATTACCAGACAAAGACTTCGAAGCAAGTGATGGAGCTGGTTTCAGTTCAAGATATCCCATGCCAAATTCTTCATCAGTAACCCAGAAAGACTGCAAACAATAAGCAAAAGTTAATAGAAGTTTAATTATGAACAATCTTCCGGAAAATTTAAGTTGCAGCGTACTTTTCTATTAGCCAAAGCAGCAGCAACACCAGTTGCCAACACCTTGAGATCCTCTCTCTCATCATTTTTTATCTTAGCTACCTGTAGAACAGAGGGAATAGGAAATGCATAACTTATGACAATTAAATTTAAAAATGAAAGAGCATGAGAGGGAAACAGCTAAAAATCACTGAAGTCAGTCTCATACCCGCTTTTCAAGATTGATCCCACTCTTTCGAGTAACTGGGAAGACACCAGAAATTTTTGTCAACAATATAAGGGCATTCCTAATTTCCATATACTCAGCTGATTCCAAGCACTGAATCAATAAACGCGTGATTCTTTGGCTCCATTTCCAGTGAACCTATCAACAAAAGTGCAAACTGAGTAACATTGTTAAAACAGTGCAGAAAATGACAAATCATTCTGACCAAAAATGGTTGAAAGAGGCAGCAACAGCCAATCATTAATACTAAATTAATTAAGTCCCAACAAGATCAGCGGCCTTACTCAATGAAACATGTAATGGCCTTGGAAACCAAATGTACCTTCCACACACACACACACACACACACACACACACACATATGCACGCACACAAGCACACACATAAACACATAAATTTACTGAACAAAAATTTGAATTTTTTTTCTCCTACATATTTATTTCGACAATGGAGATGCTAAGAAAGTGCTTTCTTTGCACCATCTATGTTGAATAAGAATTTTTCAAAATTTATTTCAGAATCATTTTCTACACTAAAGTGACAAACAAAGATTGGCATTTGCTTAAGAATCTTAATTTTTTTCCCCCTCTCTCTAAATATATTGATTTCGAAAATGGAGATGCTAAAGCAAGTTCTCTCTCTGCATGATCTATGGCATATAATTTCTTTTTACCAAAACTTGTATTTCATACTCATTTTGCACAACAAATAGAGATTAAAAAGTGGGTGACTCTCTGCAAAAGTCATGAGGAAAAGCAAAAGACGAGCAGAAAGTCTAAAAGCTCTTTAGAGGACACTGAAGAAATAAACAAATAAAACCTCAGAAATCTCATCAGCAAATTAAGGCATCCTTTAAAGTTGCTTTTTGGATCTTAAAGGTAAATGGGCCAGCATGCCTGAGTGTAAATGCAAGCCGAGTGCAGTAGTTCCATAACATTAAATCATTCAATCAACATTAAAGGATCCAAGACGTAGGCTAATCGTAAATGAAGCTTCAGCAAGAAAAGTCATGGAGATGCCTTTAGGACTTATGTGCTCTGGAAACAAGGAAAGATGTAAAGAAAAAGACTTCCAAAAAAAAAAAAAAAAAATCCTATGCATTGGCAAAAGCAGATGTTCCTACCATCACTGCATCACATTTTTATTATAATTGATTCAAATTATTCAGAAAAGGCCAGCCCAAACAATATCTTTCTACAAGGTTTTGAAATTAAAAGCTTGAAACATATGACAACCTCATCACATCAATTAAAAAATATATATATAATTCAGTTTAACTTAATTCCTCATCCAAACACACATACCAGTCAGCTCAGTCAGGTATGCCAGGCAAGTATATTTGCACCTACAATTGAAATCACACATAATATGCCTACACAGATGAATAAGCAAACAAGGACAGAAAGATGAAGCCTTTGAGAAATATCAAAATGAATGTAGATGACATGCTGTTCCTAACAAGTAGTTTTATACATGCATGCAAGTCAAATAAGCAAGAGGGAAGTTTTAAAGTAATTGAAGTCCATAAATTCACCTTAATGAACTGGCCATATGTGACACGTTGGCTGTTGGGATATCTATAATATACAGCAAACCCAGGCATGTTTCCACATTCACGTTCATATATAGATTCATCACTCTGCAGACAGAGCATTGGTCAAATTCAAGAAATGATATGGAAATTCAAAACCATTGGAAATGTTTAATCAATAGAGAGGAAAACTTCAAATCGTCATTTACCTTCCAATGGTAAGCAATCTTTAATGTCTCAAACAAAAACTTCCCTAGTCTGCCAGCTTCATATTCAGTGCAGCAGCATATCATAGGTTGTAAGTTTTTACAAATCAGAACATCAATGTGGTTGACTGTGTTGAAAAATGGAGTGCCAAGGGAATGAAGAGTATGAACAAACATGGCACAATAGACAGCATCTGGCATGCTGAAAGTGCAGCGAGGAAAAATGCAACGCTGAAGGAACTCCATATTGATCTTCAGAGTATCAGGGCAGGAACTCAACCATCTGTCCTTTTCACGAGAAAGTCGCCGACGAACTGATGCAACATTTTCTTCGTGCTTATGAAGTTCATTAGTCAGACGATCTAAAGACTCTTGAATTCTTTCCTTGTCTTTTTTCCTTTTAGTAATTGCTGAGCTTGAATTGTCTGAAAGCTCTTCCAGAGCTTTAAGTGCGGCATGCTGTTTGGCGATTTCAGATTCATATCGGTCTCTGGGAACATACAGATCATAGAGTGTGAGCCCCCAGAAAGTTGTATAGAGATCGGGGGAAAGGCTGTTCCAGGCTTTTGAGGGCAACATAGTTTTAACAGTGTCAAGGAGATCTGACCACCTGCATATATTCATATAGGTGTATTACCAGTGAAAAGTAACAAGAAAGAGACTTGAGGAACAAATAGATACAAGGGTCTGGCAAACATAGTAATCTATAGTTCTCTACCCTTTCTTCTTTCCAAACAGAGATATAAGAAATCAAAAGATTTAGATTCTAACTAATGAACAGAAGACAATCAACTAACAGATATCAATTGATATCAAAGATAGCCATCAAATAAGATCAAGGTTAATGATGATTACATTACAGGCTTCTGAGACCCAAGATCCAGAATCACATTGCCAATATCTTCTGAAGGTTCAGACTCTGAATTTGTAGTTGTGGTATTTGCAGCTTCACCGTCATCTAAAGGCCAGAAAACACCAGAACTCCCTTGACGCTTAAAGAGCCTCATTACAGGGCGAAATATCAAAAAGGCTACCTAAACCAACAAAATAATAAACATTGAATAGATTATTATACCATAACAGCAAGATGAATAATAGATAAAGCCTATCAGCTGTCAGTAGTGAAACCATCTTGACAAAATAGCAGAGAAGCAGAGAGTTATTAAAGGCAAACCTCAGGATCAAGGTGGTACTGGTGGACAAGGTCATTAAGAGATGGAATTAGTTGAGCATAAGCAGTAGCTGGAGTTACAGCACTACAAAGGAATTCCACATACTGAAGAAGAGTTCCATGGCATCTATCAAACTCCTCACAAACCATTTTTATGTAAGGTGCATCTGCATTTATGACAACCCTGCAGGAAATAATACAATCAGAGGAGTTTCCAACAACTCTCCAATTCAATTAAACAACTTTTGCATAATTATGAACAGAGGACAGATAAAACAAACTTAGTTATCATACAGAACAAAACCCCAGCCAAGGAAAGCTTAAGACTATCAAAGATCCATGCAAAACTGAAAAAGGAAATCATGATGCATGCGTGTGAGCACGTGTGCGTATGTATAAAAACAAGCATTAGACTTATATATTCTTTGTTTTCTTAGCGCCACCCCCCCCCCCCCAACAAAAAAAAAGCATTGGACTGACTAGCTATTTCATAAACAATTGCAGTAAATTGCATAAGCAATATTATAGCCAACAGTTCCACCTTCGAATGACTTCAGCAAAATATGCTGTCCGCAGCCATGAAAAAGAAGGCTAAGAAAACAAGATTAATCTAGATTGAGTGAGCCATCCAAAGAGCACTATAATCTAGTATAACCAAGGTTAAATATAATGTTTGACACGGCCATTTTATATGAAGCTTACTTGCACAGGGAACAACTTAAGCTTTTGGTTGGCTGGGTTTGTTTTATGTGCAATGAAACCAAAGTTCAATTTCTGTTCACACATTCAGTTACCTAATTTTCATTAGTTTACGATTGATGTGGGCACATAACCAAAGATTGTATTAGATAATGGTTGCTTGTCATATGGTGGAGGCCTTCAATTGATAGCTTAAGCTTTTAAATTGAAGAATTTAACAATATGCACACACTTACTCAAATTTACACTTCTTCTTTGACATTCTTTCTTAACAATCTTATGTGTAATATTATAGTTCAATCCCACAGGCCCTTTCATCTCCAAACTATACTCCTAAGTCGTTACACAAGCACATAAGTACATGCATGAAAATACTACAAGTTGAGCGGACAGATATATATGCATAAATAAATAAATCTATATTTATTTTTCATGCATTTATGTGTATACACATGTAAGAGAGTGTCTGAGTCAGCTTAGAAGAGCATCTGAACTGATATTTGAAAATGAAAAACAAAATTCAACAACCCGGAAAAACCAATAGAGACATGAGGATGACATTAAGAAACATGTTCTCATGATAAAATTGGTTTCGCGAATCCTTCACCACAAGATTGAATCTCTTTGTTAGGAAAGGGTGCTGCCAAATTCAAGTGGTTGTATAAAGATAAAAGTTAAATAGCTTACACAGAACGATGCTGAGCTATAAGCAACAAAAGGGGAATTGCCAACTTTGGTTCATCCCTTGGAAGCAACGAGTCTTTTAACCTATTGGTGGATTTGATCAGAGCCTGCATAGAAAGAAATTAGAGAAAAAATCCCAGTTAAAAAGTCTTCAAAGTTAGTTTGATGAACTCCAATAGAATCTCTCTCTCTCTCTCTCTCTCTCTCTCTCTCTCTCTCTCCTCTCTCTCAGTTTGATGAACAGCAACAATATGTTTATTTCAAATCCCAAAATTGTGCACACGGCAGCTAAATTAAGCATAGTTGTGCACAAAAGATTTAGCACTCCAGTTTAAACTTATAAATGTTCCTTAATCTTACAATGTAAATTACTTGAGATCCAATTAAAAGACTGGAAAGTTTTAACCCCAACATAATTAAATCATCATCTAACACTCAGATGAGGCCACAGCCAAGTAATATAGATATAATGATGAATTTATTTCCCCAGAAATTGCTGAACTAGATTTTTAAGATCAAAGAGTTCCATAAACCTTGTTATTCCTGGTTACTCCAAATGATGTAGCCTGATAGCGGAGTGTCTCACTTCCTGCCATGGCATCCAACTGGTCCTCCGTCAGGTTCTCAGTGTATTGGACATTAGCCATTTGTTGAATAAGTTCCTGATTTAATCATAAAACTCTTAACATATAACTGTTCATCCTTGGGCATAAGCATGTACCTAAGTCGAGAACCATTAAAAGTAGATAATACCTGTAGGAGAACGAGCTCAATCCCCTTCCCCCTTTTTAACTGGTTCACCAGGTACTGGAAAAGACCCCTTAATTCCATTGATGGGTACTTCTTGCACCTGCGATATGGAAATTGAACTTAGTAAAATTTCAAGAAATCTTATAAAACAAATGCAAATTTCAAATTCATGTTTTTTAGTGAGAGAGAGAGAGAGAGAGAGAGAAGAGATCTTTAATAAGTTTGAATCAATGTAAAAAGGAAAAGGAGTACGAGCTTTTTGTCTTATCACCATGACAACATACACTCTGCAATCTTTCATGAAAAAACAAGGGAAACATGAACATTCCAAATGCAGATTCATTAAAAGCATGGTCATCAACTGCAAGGAGTTGGCTTCAAATTTCTGTATCAAGCTATTCTCGTATGCAGCACAGGAAGTCCAAAATGTTAAAAGGCCCAATGCGGAAAATTCTATGTCACCATTACTTCCATAGAAAATCACCATCTTCTAGGTTCAAGCAAGAACTGAGAAGTCATAATTTTCCGTCAATGCCCAGACAGTTATTTTAGCATCCGAAGGTGGTGGTTTCTTTCTTTGTGGACCCCTTGTTCACATTTTGTAATTATTGTTCTTATTAATAATAGTTTCCTTGTTTCCTATCAAAAAAAAGGAGGAAGATTCCACAATGTGTACCATATGCGAGGTGGTTGCACAACTGTGAATAACAATGAGCTTCTAGGTTCAGTAAGAAACTATTGTCAGATAAAGTGCAGGCAAACTGAAGAAAAAGGATAGGAAACCTAAGAAGGCAAAATTCATTGGCACTATTATTTTGTAGGTTTGTTATATCCAGAGCTAATGCTGCAACCAAATAATATTCAATGACTGCAGGCACTATTATTTCTCAAGCTTTAATATCTGTAAGATGATTGCACCGACCAAGAAAAGCATTTTCCCGGGACAATAGGATGACTGGTTCATGTTGTGCACCCTACTTACAGCTGATGATTGATAGAGAGCCAGGGCTTCAAGTTTCTTCATGAAACTATTTTCAAATATAGTGCGCAGAATCTGATGAGTACTTAGACATAAAGAACAATATTTGCTGTCATCTGCTGTTACCACCATTATAAATGAAAGCCAAAGAACTCAGGCTAAACACCAGCAGTCCTGCCTAGAAAGCTTGAGAAATGAGCCTTTTATCATAGACAACTAACCCAGAGAAAGATTATTCTAAATCAGAGTAGGAAACACCAAATACGGTTGATAAAATACAAAACTACTTGGTATGAAAATGTTAATGGAGGCAGATGACTGGCTCCTTTTGATCCGCTTTTCATCTTGCTTGTTATTTTCTGATCTTCCATTACCTTATTTTAGTAGTTGCAGCCATCAGTATCCAAGCTTGGATAGATAGCACATGCACCACTTAGTTTGATTTAGTTAGGTTTCTCCAAGCGTACAAGAGGTCGAGAGATTCAAACTATTCACACTGATGGGGAAAGAATTCGGTTCATATTTGGTAAGGGCTGGGGCTAAGGCTGCACAGCTGCACAAACATACACAAAAAACAGGGGGAAGATTTGCACAAACAGAAGGCAGTGGAAGAACTTAATCTGAGTCATACTTAGCTTTAACTTCTTTGAGAGAAGGAAAAACTTAACCATACCACAGTTTTTGTTTTCTTTATCCGGTGAGAAACAATACAATTCTGAATAAGCATGCTCTCCTGTATCTTTTTCCAAGTTGTATTCACATAATATCCAGGTTAAATATTAGCGTTCTGTCAATTAGAATTATTAAAGTTAAGTAAGGATATCCACCTAGAAGACATACACATAGATTCAAGGCTACAATCTTTTCTTTTTAAAAATAAAAATAAAAAAGAGATTGCCAAAACTGTTCCAAGCATCAACTTCAGCAATAAACATTAATTCTCCACTACCAAAATTAAGTTATTTTTACAGGCTTTCAAAGGATTCTTTACATGTATACCATGACAAAAACATTTTAATATTTGTGTAATACCAGAGAAAAACACACTTGTATGCTGGCAATCAACATAAACATCCAAAATTTAGCACTCAATAACATTAAGATGCAGCAAGTCTCAGTTAACACAGTCACATCATTGGACTACTACATATCAATGAATACCAAAGACAGGCAAGAACTAGGATTAAAACAAAGATAAATATGAATATATCTATAGAAGTTCAAACAGTATTCTTACATCCAACTTTGCGAACAGGGTCCTCTATACTGTGGGCAAGGGGAGTGAGCTCACTAGCCTATACAGGTAGTCCATTTCTAAATGACAAGCTATCCACCAACATTCTCTTTGACAATCTACACATTATATGCAGAAGACTATGGACCCACTACTTTCACGGACAATTCACTATAGAGGGAAAAACAAGGAAAAATTTAAAATTTAAAAAAAGATTCAAGTCTCCAATTAAAAATAACTACCCATCTTTATTGAATAAGTGAACGGCCTCACACCCTTGACAGCTTTGACAGAGGGACACCAATAGAAACATCATTGACCTCAAATATCTGATGTTGCCTCAACAGAAGAGAAATATTCCTTAATTTGCAAGAGCATCCTCTGTCTAACCCTCAGATTTAAATTGAAGGACCATAGAAAATATCTTTTCATCAAAGGCAGTAGCTCACCAGCAACGCATGGAATTGAACCTTGAGGACCGACATGATTTCCTGGCCATCAAAGAACCCAAAACCAGCTAATGCAGCTAGAATCAGAAAAGCAGAGGTATTTACTCTGACAGCAGAATTCATCTTTTATCAAGACAGTTTGCTTCACAGAAATCATCAATGGTACGCTTTGGGTCAAAAATCTGATTTGAACAAAAATACCACTCCTGGAACGTTCTGACAGCAAATCAGGGGACAAAAGTATACAGCTCCCGGGACCACCGGAGGGAAGGATGTTGACTACAGTTCCTAATACCCAGACCAACTGCATGCTACTTCCAGCCTCTCACCTATATTTATGATTCTTCAAAAGGCAAAACTGGAAGGACACAGCAGTTCCTAGTCACTTAGATAGTGAGTTAAGAATATGAATTGCATCATACAGCTTCCAGCCAAGAGTAGAAATTACACATATATCTCTCCATCAGTCAGTCCAAGCAATTAGTACCAAGATATAAACCTAATCTCCATTTCCACATCCGTACACTGCAAAAATCATACCTCTCCACTATATCCCTCAACAATAATAGGCAGATTACCGTCCAATTATGTTCTTGTGCACACATGCTTTCTCTCTGCCTCTCTTTCCATTAGTTTCCCATCTCTATTAATGACACCAAATCTTTCATGCTTTATCAGAAGGCATAAGGGATGGTTTGACAGCTAATAACTAATTCAATTCAGGCATAATCTTCCATTTCCATGTGCTTAGGTTCTCACTTGAGTGATCTAGGGATCACTTTTTCTCCTCTTCAGTCTCTGATAGACCAAAATTGAAAATGGAAGACAGAAAGAACTGAAGGGAAGTCTGAATAATGAGATCCGGACCAAGTGT
The DNA here is from genome assembly GCA_030449875.1 of Aegle marmelos. Classification (NCBI taxonomy): domain Eukaryota; kingdom Viridiplantae; phylum Streptophyta; class Magnoliopsida; order Sapindales; family Rutaceae; genus Aegle; species Aegle marmelos. The sequence goes on along the minus strand of JASUUL010000094.1, from coordinate 19,865,562 downwards.
CCCCATTCAAGAAAAATCACTATCCCAGTCCTATGACCTTTCATCTCTGTCAGACAATTACACATAACTAACTGTGAACACCACCCAATTGGCAAGCCAAAGAATTCAAACTGATCAGAGCTTGCACATCTGCAATGTCCAAAACAAACCCAGCTCCAGACATCTTGCTTTTGCCAAGTTTTATCTTCAAACCGGAAACTGAAGTAAAGCATCCCAGGATATTCTGGACTCTATGCAAAATGAATTGATGTACAAAGTGACTCTGTTACTAATAGCATTAATAAACAGAAATCAATTGAAAGGAAAACAGCAAGGAAGATGGCACATATGCATGCACGGCTTAGAAAAGGTGACACTTCATGCAAAGCCTTTTTACCAACAGTAGCATCAATTTAAGACCAAATTCTTTATACAAATTCTTCATTATCACAAGATGCTGACTATAACCGCTAACAAACAATTTAATAAAATAAAAGACAAGAAACAGTTCCAAATGCATAATTATTCAAGACAAATATGAAAGATAATTCAAAGCTTTGCAAAGAAAACTGTACATACAGGTGACCCCAAAACGAAGCCAAAGATTGAAGCCAGTCAGACAAATTAAGGCCATCATCTTTTAGCTTGTCACGCCCACCTTGTGCCAAGCGTTCAATTACAACATATTCCAAAACATCATACTCAAGCTGCAGAGGAAAGCAAGAAATTAAAAGGATCCAACTGTAGCTGCTAGAAGATTTAACATGCAGAATCACAAACAAAGAATTCCAGGTCATTTTCTAGAGTGGGATCGGCACTTGGACTGTTGGATTGAAATCCAATAGCCCTTTTTTTTTTCTTTTTTTATCTTTTATAATTATAAACTTGATTTGGATTCAAAAATTGCAAGTATCTAAGTATTCCATACAGAATATAAAATCACAATCAACATTTTCAAAGGAATTCAGCATAGAGTGTGTGTGGATGAAAAAGAAGAAAACAAATATTGAGCAAAAATATATTTAAAAAAAGAAAAGAAAGAACAGGTAGGAAAGCTTGAAGCTTCTGAAAAGCTTCAACTGGTTCTCTTTAGAAGTTACAAATTAGAGACCTTGTTTAAAATTAGCATCAAGATTCCACCAAAGAAATAACGTAAAAGTAGCTAAATGTTCAGACCTGTGTCAAATACTTGAATGCATCCACCACCGGAGTAATCATGTCCCTATACGCTTCAATCTGCATCCCAAAATTCCAAATGCAAAATATTATGTACTCTTAGATATAAGTTTCAAGGTTCTCCTATGTTGTAAATAGAAACCTGGTGTACAATTGTTCGAAGTACAGTCATGGGATTTGCATGGGCTAGTTTTGCAACCATCCGACCCAGTTGCTTCAAATTTTCTTTTGCAAGACGTTTCAGAATCCTTCTTGTGTCCAACTGAAAACAACAAAGAATGTAAGATTGTCTCACCACATCAAGATTGCAGAAAACAAAGAACTCTACAAGACACTAATCTCATACCTTGGCTGTTTGCCTTGCAGCCAACACCATAGGGTTCTTTTCATCATCTTTTTCCCATTCACCATATAAGCGATATCGCACCTAAGGAGATGAGATTCATCTAGCAAGATTCTCTAATTCTCAAAAGAAAATATCAAATAGCACTGATGCAAGGCCAACCTCATATGGAAGAAGATTCAGTACTTCCCAGATCTCCTGACCAACTGCTGGATTTGCCGGTATCAATTGTAAAGAAGGAAGTAGACAAGCTCCCAATGCTTCCTCTACCCTCAACCTGGCCTCCTTTAGGTGCTGACGAGGAACTCGATTTCGATCCATAATAGGTTCAGGATTTGAAGCTCCATCACCACAATTGACAAGCTCAAGAGCAGAAAAGTAGTAACCTCTTAATACTCTACATACCTGCTCATGAACAACGAACAACCCACCACCATAAGCATAAAGGTCATATCTATTATGTGGAAGTGCATGTGTCGCAAATCAAAAGCAAAAGAATGCACCTTCTGTAGCAATACAGTATCACGGTAAAGATAAGGTCCCAAGGTAGCTAACATCTCAAAAAGCTCTTTGGGAAGATCTATAAAAGACCTGTGGACTGTCAAATCTGCTGCCATTGCATCGATGCCAGCTCCTGAGAAAGATCCAAAGCTCTGAAGATGTGTTTGACGAACAATACCATACGCTAACGAGATTGAATTTTCAATAAGCCTGGATATTTAAGACAAAATATCATTGGAGAAAGGAAACGAAAACAAGTATTGTCAAAACAAAGAATGAAACTCTCCATACAAAAGTATATTTGGAGAACAGAGAAATTTAATATGCAGAAGAATGCTTAAACCTTTTAGGCTGCATGAATACATCAACAAACACACCTGCAATCTTAACGACATTAAAATAAAGAGAAAAATAATAATATTATAGACTTACCTAAGCAAGCCATCACAGATTTGAATGTGTGCCACTGGATTAAGGGGTGCAAGACGTTCAAACAGTATATGGGCATGGTACCTGACAAAAAAAGTTGTGAAAAGAATAATACACAACACAAAAAATCATGAGTGTGAATGATATAAATGTAATTGCAAGACAGCATGATAAGAAATCATACAAATTGAATTCCAGTTCAGTTTGTACCACGTCCATGATAATTTTTTCTTTTTTTTAAAAAAAAAAGAAGACACATAAGATACCTGTTTTATACTCAAATAACCACTACATAAATACAATATAAATATCATTTCAAGACAGCATGAGAAAAAATCATACAAATCAAATTCGGTTCAACATGTTAATTCCTCAAAATAGTTGTGCCAAGTTCATGATTAGGAGGGGGGAAAAAACGCAAACATAAGATACTTATTTTATGCTGAAATGATAACCACAGCTATCAAGTTAATAACCAAATTTACCATCATAAATTTACAGATTCACAACCAAACATATCTGAAGATCATGAGGGCATAACATAACACTAAATTTCAGATGAGAGGCAGGCAGGAGCACATTCTGTAGAAACCCCATGAAAAAGGTGATGGTCTGGATCAAGAACAGGCAGTCTCACAGCAACATACTAAAAAGTTTAATATAATAATAGGATGCTCAATACAACTCTTGAAGAACCAATGGAATAAAAAATAAAATTCAAATCAATGGTGCAATTTTCACACACTGAACATACAAGGGAAACAACAAGGCATTAAACTTATCAACAACCCAAGAAACAGAAATTAAGGGTAAAACAAAACCTACCAGTCATCTACTGAAAGAAAACCAGTAAGCAAGCCCAATGTTTGACTATTTTCAAGTTCTGGAGACCTTTCAGCCACTGCTTCATTTTCCAAGTCTAAGGCTGCAAATAGATCAATTGTGACATCTCCTTGTTTTTCATCCTCCATCAAATCCTTCCCGGTAGCAGCAAGATTTATTTTGCCAATTTTGTTAGCCTGCAGAAAGTCTATATATTAATAAAACAGAATCCACATAAAGCATAATTTGGATCAAGTGAGAATATCAAATAAATCAATAAAAGAAACTAGTCATGTTCATCAATGTGCTCTAAACAATAAAAACTAGGCTGAAAACACATAACATTGAGGGGGAAAAAAATGGAACATTGAACATTGTATGCACGCAAGCATCCCTACAAATTCACTTGTGCAAAGGGTTCCACCACTAACACAGAATAGTTTTCAGCTAACAAGAGATATCATAACTAAACTGCCATCAGCACACAATTGTAATATATACCTCATCAAGCCGCTTGGCTGAGAAGGCATTGTAATGCTCAAATGCCTCATCATCTTTAGGGAGTAAATGTGTATAACTGCAAGCAAGTAAAACTATTCATCAAAATCTAACAGAGGAATCAATATCAAACCTCATAAACATGCCGAAAAAGCATGGACAGGGAAACAAACAAAAGCCAAGACCAAGCTCCCACCAAACATCTGAGATCAGCCAAAAGAAATATTTAAGCTATTAACATTTAAGCAAAATAATTCCAATTAAAGCCCACAAACATCATACTAGCATGCACACTGAGACGTTTTGGAGCTCCTTGCTCCTATTTCTTGGTTTTCTTTATAGAGTATGATAACATTTAGAGCAACAAAACCAGCTATCATCCTTGGCCGTTGCAAAAACAATGTAACCTCAGACTTACTAAAATAGAAAATTTGTCTTTTAAAATCAGAAGCTTTTTTCTTCCTATCAATTCACAGTCAGCATAGTAAAGAAAAGGAATAAAATTGATTCAATTTTTCAATTTGTCTTTTTCATAGTTTTAAAAGAAATTTGGATCACTTTGCTCAAATACCACCAAAGTGCAGCCTACAGAAAGATTAGACTAAAAAAACCATGACAAATTGTAATTAGATGGCTTATACATCTACTTGAATGACTACAACTATAAGATCAGTATATCACTAAATTTAAAACTACAAATCTGCACAAAATACTTACATGCTATCAAGATCAATGAACTCTTCTTTCACCAGCAAAGCTGTAAGCTTATACAAACTAAAGGGTACAGGGCTGTTTACTTCCATACGCTGATAATATTGAAACTTAAATCCCAGAATATGCGAAGCATGAGACTGCAAAATATTATAACATCATTAGCAAACCAAGGGTCTCCGTAAATTCAGAAAGAACGTAAAAGTACTAATTAAATAAAACTAGTAGATAAATAAACCTTCGGAAAGATGGGAATCAGCTCTAGAAAGACTTTGTTGTTGGGCTGAAGTTCATAACACTCCAAAACCTGACAGTTCAAAGGAAAATCCATTATATTATTTTCCAAGTACCACAAATAGAAAGATTAATATAGTTTAACTGTTTAGGCAAATAAAAAAAACATAACCAAAAACTAAGACTTACAATGTCAAAAACACGGTTTGGGTCCAAATCAAAATGCCCAATCAAAGACTGCAAAGATTATATTAATCAGAGAAAGGAATAACCTTGACCTGCTTTAGGATTATGACAAAGACTGGATAAAACATAATGAAGTTCACGTCAAAACCTTAATAATGCCAATTGTTGCTGCTGATGCACTTTCAGTTGCATTTTTGTAAGTGTGACAAAGAAGTGTGACCTACAGATCAGCAAAGATATTATTTAGCACAAGTAAAGCCTAAACCAGTCTTAGCATGCAATCCTAACAGAAGTGGACTTCTATCATGTAGCTCAAAAGTTAACCCAATAAGAACCAAGTGAACTGACAAGCACCCAAAAAAAGGCTCAAACCGATTATTGAATTGCTGCAGGAAAAAAGCTTCTCCTTTTGTGTGGAGTGAATAAAATATAGATTTTTTATAACAAATAAAGAAAATCATAGGTAAACAGTAACAGAAAGGAGATACATCAGGAATCAAATGTCCAAGTAAAACCCCAAAAAGGGGAACCAAATCTCAACAAAATATATCCACAAAACCAATATATGAAAAATCAAGCTTAGTCATCTATTCTAATCTGTAAGATATCTATCTAAATCAAACAATCCTTAAACCCCCAAAAATTTTGGATCAATACGGAAATAAGACGAATCCTTGCATTTCATAGAAACAAGATGCAAAAGCAGGCCAAACACAAACTCACTCCCAAAAGCTACCATGATTTTTTCTTCATTTTAACTAAGACGCAATTACTTGTCCAACCTTAATAACCATAAAAGAGCCGAACAACGCATCTTTATAAGGTTTAAGCGTACTTCCCTTTACCAAAGACAAGTATTATCTAAAAGTAACATTAAAGATGAATTCAGGATGACCTATATGATCTTAAGTTCTTTGCAGTCTAGCCCACAAATTCAATTCCACTTCATGGTAAAGAAAAAAGTTTTGGCTTTCTTCCCTCTCCCAAAGAAAAAACATTTTTTCAAAATTACAAAAAAACTATTATATAGAGCTTAAGCAGAGCAAACGGCTTTTAGCAAAATGGACTGTCAAATACAACCACTAAGCCAATCTCCCTATACATTTAAGCAAAGAAAGGTTATCTTGGCATGCCCCTTCATTGATAAGTGGAAAAAACAAAATAAATTAAATAAATTATATCATTGATCAACATAAAAGAAAAACCATAAGAATATAATGCAATTATGAAGAGATGATCAAGCAAGAGATACATTGAAAATTTTTCCAAAAAAAATCAATTGGGTAGTTTTCATACCAGCTTGGCATAGCCCTCACTCTCTTCTCGCAGAAGGTTGAATTTTGTTTGTTGATAGAGTAGGCGAGTGTTTACTCTCACCTAAAATGAAGAGCAAAAGTTCGTCAATTGCACAAATCTAGATTTTCAATTTCATGATTGTGCTAGTATATGACTGCCATTAGTCATCACCAACTTACTTATTTCAGCTAAATATTACTCCGCATTATACACAGATGAACAAACATGAAGAGTTTATAGAAGACTAATACATTTACTTGTCATATTATGATGTTTTATTAGAATTTCCATAGTAGACGCTCAACTATTTATCTTTAGAATTAGTAAAAATTGATAATCATCATCATCTTAGAATTAGTACATTTAGCATATCTCATCATGTAACAGTTCAAAACAACACATTAAAGTGTACACCATATTCGTAGCAGCAGCTAAAATAACAGATCTTTGACCATCATTACATGTAAGATTACAACAATGAAAACTTACATTAGTTTAAACATTGTGAAATATAAAGTAGATGGGAGCTCCAAGACAATCATGACTAACCTCTTTACCCTTCAAATCCTGAGCTTTGATCTTGATCATTTCTGCCTCCCACAAAAATTCTTCCTACAAAATATGATGCATATATTAAGTCCTTTCTGTTACTGGTGAAGTAAAATATTGAAAGATTTGATAAAAAAGAACCAAAAATCTATAACAAAATTCACCTCGCAGCGTTCCTGGAAAAGCCTGAGTGGCACCAATGCAGACTCCGCCAGCCACTTTGCCTGGAAAAAAGAATATAAAAACACCAAATTCAACTTGGGGAAAAAAAAAAAAAAAAGCCAACAGAAATCACTCATGTAGAAAGATTCGACACTAACCAACTTTATCAGCCGTACACGGTGCTCTCCTAGCATTGTAAGCTGGAAAGTGAACATTCAAGTGTAAATCAAAATTTGAGAACAACTTCTTTTCTTTTTCCAAAACCGATAAATCCAGGCCGCATGAGGAAACAACTAAAGAAAAAATCAAAATAATGGCACCTTACAAGCAATTAAATACCAATACAATTGTGCTTGTTTATAGGATCACATCATATTTTTAGGGTTTTATAGACTCAATTGTAACTTCTAGTGAAAAAATGAAAATCAGATCCCAAGGAGAATAACAACACTTGAAACTATTAGTAGCTTGTCTATTCCCTGCATCCTATAATATCCCCTTTTCTTTCTCTCTATTACTCGCTCCATTCCTGATCAGTCACATTCTTGCTTCAATGATTTCGTTTAAGTAAACCAGTGTAACAAACAGTTTCACAAAGTCTACCACCAAAAACCAGCAAAGGTGGAAAAGCCACAGAAATTCCTGAAGTCAAACTTTTCTTCAACCATTTTCCCATCTAAATTCTTACATACGGAATTAAATGGGGAAAAACCCCACAAAGTGCAAAGAATACACTGCAGCTTCCAATAAGCCACATTTGAATTTATGATAGTAATACCCCACAGTAAACTAACGATGAACAAGAGAATATAACCACATTGAACTTGGAGTAAATTGCTTAGGCCAACATAACAAAAGCTTAATCAGCTCATTTCATCTAAAAGCACTCCAACCTCAAATTAAATTATAGGCAATTTCATTTTTCTTCCAGTCACATCTTTTCCCTCTATGATGGAATTGAGGTTTAATTCCAAAATTTTACTAAACCCTAAGCTTCATTTAGTGTTTATCTCAAAAATTGGACCAAAAAAAAAAAAACTCACATCTTGCGCCATTTGAGTGACAATATCAGCAAAAGTGGAGGCAACTACTCTATCAGACGGCTTTTCCACGAACTCCACTGAATCCACCGCTGCTTTACACTTCTGAAACGGCAACTCGCCCCGCACCTGAAAAGACCAAACGACAAGCAGTTCATCTAAATGAATCCACAACCCTAAACAAGATACAAATACTTCTTTGAATATTATACAAAAACGAACCATGGTGGAGCAAAGCTCGTAAAGGAACCGAAGCATGGGGACGCGGTCAGGGACTCTGAAGCTAGGATTTCCGTTTTTCCACTCCCGAAGGCATTCTTCTGTAATATATTTACACTGTACTTGAGGGAGAGACATTTTCCTCGGTCTGTTCTACGGAGCTATAAAGAAACCCTAGAAAGAGATATTTACTGTTTGAAGTGAATTACAGAGGAGGGTGGCTGAGTGGCAGGGATGTCACTAATGAGAGATCTCATGGGCAGGGAGATTAAAAGGGTGTCCGAGATGGCGGTGGGGTTAGGGCTTCATGTCACTGTTCGGCTTTTGTGTTGAATTTGAAAATGGTCTCCCCTTCTCCTCTCTTTTACGGCTGCATTTTTTTCTCATTGGCTCGGGCCGGGTGATTCCGGGTCTGGTCGGTTCCCGGTAACTACTTCATGATTTCGCACAGAAGGACATAAATTTTCCTTTCATATCAAATAAGTCCCTCAGTTGATCCCCTTGCAAACACTTTTTTTAACGAATGAGAAAAATTTGATCAAAAGAAAAAAAAGGAAAAGAGCACTAAGCAAAGCAGAAACTCTTAGAGCATCTCCAAAAGAGTATTTAAATAAAATTTTATTTTTTATTTAAAAAGTCATGTCAGTATTAAATACTCCAAAAGATACATTAATTTATATTCTTCAAATAAGAATTATTTCTCACTCTTCAATATTGAAGAGTGAATTTCTCCCTCTTCTATTAATATTTTATTATTATTTATTAAAAAGATACAACTGCTATAATTATTATTTATGTTTCCATAATGAATTAAATTTGATAGAAAGAAGGATTTGATTAAAATAATATTAATTTGTTTTAATTTAATGAGTCTTTTGGAGAGAATTATATTTTTCCATTCACTTACTTGCCACATCAATAAACAAATTAAAATTTGAAAAGTAAAATTTAAAGAGTCTTTTAGAAATGCTCTTACAAAGACAGAAACATACTCTAGTATTTGATAAAATTTAATGTCATTTGCATTAGTGCAGGTATATAGTATCTTGTATAGTTGAGAGAGGCAAACTTTATATAAAAGAATAAAGTATATTTTTATTTAAGACCTCGTATAACATTAAAGATCTTGATTATAGGTGGCTAACGTGTACTTGTACTCGTGTCATGTCGTATCCACTATATATTTCATGTTTTGCTTTTTTTTTTTTACTTAAGCCAAGTTTAATAATACACGTGTCATATCTACACGTGTCGTGTTGTGCCCAGGTGTTATGTCATGGCCAGGAAAAAATCCACTAAATTTTTCTGCTTTTTTATTTTTTTAAGAATGCGTGCCAATTTGTTGTCATATTTTTTTTCAAACCTATATATTTTTTTGGATTTATCTGCCTTTATTCAAATTTAATAGAATCAAAAATTTAAAACTCAAGTCCATATTTAGTAATAATAATAAGAAAATGTAATATTAATTTTTAAGTTTAAATCTATGGTATTATAATTCTTTTTTAGTACTTAACAACATAATAATAAAAAAAATTTTAAGGGTTAATTATTTACTTGAAATTACATAAAGTCATATATCATAGTTTATAATAATATTAATGCATATTTATAAAATCATGATGTCTATAACTTTATTTATTAAAATTATGATATCAATTATTTATTTAATAAATTATAAACATAAATCAATTATAATTTTTTTAAAACTAAGAATTAAATAAATTTAAAAGACTTGGGCTAATAATATACATTAAAATTTCAAATTCAAGTTATTTATAAAATTATAAAATTTTAAGTTTACTTCCATTAAAAAATAAAACGTGTTTATTTCATTTTTTTTTACATGTCGTGCTTTAACTCATTTCTAATAGTGTCATACTTTTAAGGTCTACATACTTAAAATTCTAATTCCGACCCAACTCACGTAATTGTCATGTCGAGAAATGTACTCTATCAAAACATGCTCAAGTTGTGCCGTCTAGCTTATTAGTCACCTCTAATCCTTATGTTATCATACCACTTAATAATGCTATTAGTGGGTTGGACCCGAGACATTGGGCTATAATATGCTACCTACTTAGGCTTAACATGATTCTAGTAATGAACTTGACTTAAAAAATGAATTTGTTTAGATATATCTATCATATATCTAGTGTCCCCACACTGACACAATATTACTTTAGAAATTAATGAAGCAGGTGTAAATGGAAACATCTAAAAGGGGATGATTGATTTTATATTTAAAATCTTAATGTGGTTTAATCAAAAATGTCTTTAAGATGTTTTGATATTTTATCTTGTTTATTTTTGTATCCACAGTCTTATTATAAAAAAAAATTATCTCAATGAAAAAAATAAAATTTCCTAACTTTTATCTTCATAATAAAATGTTCGAATGGAAAATTAGTTTTTTTCTCATAAACACTATCATTAGATGTATTTATTTCCTACTTAACTATTAAATATCATATTAGAATTTTTCTTGATCTCAAATTTTAGTTTTGTATTTGAAGTTTTATTATAAGACAATTTTATCTTAATGGAAAAATAAAATTCTTAACTTTTATCTTAATAATAAAATTTTTTAATAGAAAATCAATTTTTCTCATAAATATCGTCATTAAATGTATTTATTTCCCACTTAACCATTAAATATCATATTAGAATTTTCCTTGATTCAAATTTTATTTGATATGAAATACTTAACATATATTTAATTTGAATTTTAAAAAATTATTCATTTATTAGATAACAACTTTTTTTGTCTAAATAATGTTAAATTGTAAAAAATAATGTTATCAAAATTATTTTCATAAATTATATATCAAATACTTACCTTATAAATATTTATAACATATAAAAACTATTATACTAGAAAACACCGTAAATATATACCTATTCAAACTTGAAATATATATAACACTTCCAAAGTCATAAGTGCAAAATAAGAGAGAGAGAGAGAGAGGTTCAAGATGTTTTAAGTTTATAAAATAAATAACTTATCATTCATACTCCAACATCAAAAAATAAAATATAAACATATTTTTCTAACATATGTGTTCAGATCCTTTAAATTTCAAATAACGATCAAACCATATTTAGATTTCAGATTAAAAAAGAAAAATGCTACCTATGTTGTGATGAAGAGTCAAGAAATGGCAATGGATGTTTGTATTCTATAATTTCAAATGGAAGCAAAGCAAAACTTGGTACATACTTGGTGTAACTTATCTGAAATTTCATTTCTTTAAATAAGACCTATTCGAGTAAGAATTTTTGTAATTAGAGCTTATATAAGTATATTAAAATTATATTATAAAATAAATAAAATTAGATAATAAAATAAATAATAAATATTTTTAAAAATAAAATTTTAAAAAAATTCCTAACAACTCTCTTTCAAAAGTTCAAAATTTGAGATTTTACGTAACTTACTTGATTTCCAAATACTCTACTCAAATATAACTTACCAAAAATAACTTTTAAAATAAAATAAATATTTATAATTATTAAATAAGTTGTTGAGTGCTAGAAAATGTATATTTATAAAAGAGAAAATCATCATTTTACACTTTAAGTTCCATTAACTTTTTTACTTTTATGTTTCAAGTCTCTTATAATTTTAATTATGTATATTTTATTATAATTATATATTTTATGTATTTTAGGAATATAATAGTTATTTCACAATAAATGAAATATCGGATGATAAAATGGATAGTAAATCTGAACTCAGAACAGTCGAAAACCTTAGAAGGAGTATAAAAGTATAAATATCATTGTTCACATATACAGACTATTCACATGTATAGTATTATTCATGATACTATTTATGACACTATTCATATATATTGTACAATGACGTGACATTGACCGATGACGTAACATTAACCGATGACGTGACACTAACTAATGACATGACAGTATTTGATTAGAGAAATAATGTGGCATTAACTGATGATATGGCTTGACTGATGAGGTGTCACAATCTTATTGAATTAAAATATTTATACATTATTGATTGATGACGTGATAGTATGTTAGTAGATCAGAAAAATATATGTACGGTACATGCATATACAAGGGATAATAACTTTGATGATGTGTTTAAAATAATCAGAACTTGTTACGTGGCGCAATCCTATGCATCCAAATTGTTTTAATCTGATGGTCATGATTTACTTATTATATGTATAAAAAGAGGAGTCCTCCTTAATCTGATGATCATAATCTTATTGAATTAAAATATTTATACATTATTTAATTTGTAATTCCTTTTTCATCTTGTATTTTCTACTTATTTTAATAAAATTCTCATTTTATCATTTGTTCAAATATAAATAGCTAATTTTTTTCAAGTGTAGGTTGAAAGTGAAGTCTCAACATATTCCATAGACTTAATTAGTAAATTTATTTTCTTTTTCATCTAATTTCTGTAGATATTTTGACTTTTTATCGACAGATAGTAACAATACTATTTGACACCATATTAACACGATAAGTTATTAGCACTCTATTCATTAGAGCGTGGTTCATTAGGAGTGGATTTTTCTCTCATAATTTAATTGGTACTAATAAGGAATATTGAGCCCTGATGCATGTTGATACGAATATAGATACCTAAGTGTTTTATTATAATAGTTGTCATTTTTAATTATTCCCGCCATTTTAATTCAAAGTTTAAAATAATTTCATCATAATTTCAACCACCCACTTAGAAAATTAATTTGACACATAATTAAAATCTACTTTCTCATAAGATCGACCCTCATCACCATTAATCTATTTTATAATACATTTGCGTACTTACAAGTTCAATAAAATTTACACAACATAAGTCATACCACTCATGCACCCCTTATAATTGCATGAAAATTTGGTCTTCAATTTGCATAATTGTTTTATTTGAATTAAGTATGATAACTGAATAACTTGCAAAATTGTGGGAAATCGTGTAACTAAAATTTTCCGTCTAAAAAATAAATTTGTCAAATTTTCACTTTACTTTATTAAAACCAACTCAAGTAGTTGTCGGATGTTGACCATATAGCACAGTCATGTTCCATGTGCTAGTAATCATATACTTTTTTTAATGTCCTCATATTTAGAGATAATAATATATTTATGCTTCTTAAACCCCAAGTACATATAATTATGTTTTAGCAATCTAGTCTATAATTATATAGTGTGTAAAGCTACATAATTTTTCATCAATGGAGTTAAAAATGGTGATTTGGTAGTATAACAATTTGTACAGTTATTTCTTACATTCACAATTGAAATTTAAGAACCTAAAAAACCATTTAGTATTGGAGTAAAAGAGTCTAAAAACAATCAGCAAAAGTTATATGTAATATTTGGTGTTTTAGAGGAATTATGGGTGCAAATATGAACCAATGCTTGACAGCACACATGGCAAAAAGAAGTTAAACAAGTGAAGGCAGATCATTTAATAAGAACACTAGGTAACTTAAAGTAAGCCAGCAAATAAGCTTATTAAAAAAAAAAGCATAGTTCTAGCCAAACATACAATATCAACGGGTACAATTGAAATCTAAATTTTTTTATGGTTGAAGGGACGTGTGACCAATACATGCCATCATTTGTGAAATTAAAAATATCTTACTTTGGGCTAAATATAAAAAGCCGGTGGAAGGAGAGACTCTTAGGATGAGCAGTGAGGACTGCCATATCAGTTGTCATTTTCAGTGATTCGAAAGACATCAGGGCCATCGACTAGAAAGTCACCACGTGGATAAAACAATAGGCAAAAAAGTGGTTGATGGTTCTTTGCCTCCTATACCTAAGCATGTCACCATCTTGGGATAAAAAACATAATCATCAAAATGTCTTTATCCAAAGAAGGTTACCTAATCAATGAGTACCATGTGTCTGAAATTGTTAAAATGACCTTTAAGCACTCTATAAAAGTTTAAGGTTCACTCTCAAGTGGTAACAAACTTTCATCAGTTAAAATATGTCATTTTTTCTTAAAGCGTACTTATTGTTTTTTATAGCTTTTAGATGCATTTTCAACCTCGAAGTAACAGCTCGACATTCAAAATTTAACTTGAATATCAGAGTGTAGTCGTTTGCCACTGTTGACTCTACCTCTAACATCAATTATTGCCCTATTTTGCATATTTCATTCAAATTAAGTTTAGTGGCCTTCATCTTTGTTTTCATCACATCTCCATTCTTTTTTCATTATACACCCAAATCACCAAACTAACCTCTCTATCCTATCAGAGAACAACACAAATATAGCAAGGCAGCCTCTAGCATTTGTCTTCTTTTCTCTTTTTTATTGTCTTATTTGGATCATCTAAAATCCGACTAAAACATTTGGTATTTTACTTTTATACTGAAGCCAACTCTTTCTATTTTCCTTCCTTTCATTTCAAAATTCTATTTTACTTTTATACTGAAGCCAACTCTTTCTATTTTCCTTCCTTTCATTTCAAAATTCTATCGTCAACGTTACATTGACTACTTTGTGCACAAAGATGAGCAAGACTAATGAAGAGTTAAATGATCAATGACATGAAATTTGTCTTCATCAATTCTGCATTTGATCAACTCTTGATTTTCCAAATATTATGGTTTATGATGCGTCATTTATCAAATAGTTAAAGTATAGTAATGACATTTTTATCTTAAAAATTACCATATGTGATTTGTCTTATTCATTAAGTGCATGTTTAGTGTGGCTTGTTTAATGATTATAAGTGTTAATTTAATTAAATAAGTTATTATAATAATTTTTATTATTGTTTGGTTGTTTTCTTAGTAGAGCTTTTTAAAGCTAAATAAGTTATTTTGTCTTTATTAGTAAAAACTTAAATTTTGGACTTTTGAGAGTAGAGTTTAAAAAGTTTTTTTTAATATTAAAATATATAAAATATCATTTACTTATTTAACAATTTTATTTTACTCTTTCCATAACATTACTTCAAAAAACTTGTCTATAAAAGTAATTTTATAAATTTTTAATAAAAACTCTTATGGATAACTAAACAACTAAAATTTTTTTATTAAAATCTTTATTTATGAGAGCTATACTAATAAAAATTCTATTTAAATAAACTTTACTTGAAAAGCTGTATTAAACAAAACCTAAGTGGTTAATAATCTTTTGCAAATATTATTTGGGTTAAATTCTTTAAATAAAAATTTAGAATATGCAACATTATTCTTGAAGTAACATACAAATAAAAATATATTTGTCAGTAATTCATAGGATTGCAGTAATTAGTATCTTTTTTTTTTGTTATTTAAGCTGCAATAAAATATAATTTCTAGCTATGAAATCAAAATTAATTGCATTTACCATACATGAATTTTAAATAATAATTTTGATAAAAAATAAAATATCATAATTTCATTATATTTATTTTTTATAAAATTTTCAGCTAACAGCTATTAAAAAAAAAACTCTTTAATGTATAAACCACGAAAGTCCCAATATATTCGCACCAAAGCGAGTCTAAAATAAAATTTAAAAAGTATGTATTTTTTATTATTTATACTTTATACCATTTTATTTAATTTTTCCAGATGTAAGATCTTATTGATTAGCATAACAACTCTGACATGTTTGCATTCAGTACAAAAAATTAAGAATTTCAAAGACTAAAATTGGAGGCAACTATTTCGTGCTGTATATTTATGTATTTAAATAGCCCAAAAGTATCATATGGGAGAGCATCAATTTACTTTAATTTTAGACATGAAATTAATAACACAACTAATCAACTTTTAACTCCTCATGAATCCATTTGCTTCGAATATAAATTTGATTTAATGAATATATGAGATTCATTGTTGATAATTTATAATTATCGTGTTCCTATTTAATTTTATAGCTACTACATTGTGTTAATAACCATCCCGTTTTCTCTAACTATTAGTGTTACTATTTTGTTAGAACTAACTTTGTAATGTTGTAATTTTTAAAATAATTATAATTAATTATCCTATATATATTCAATTGTGAAAAAAATTAATTAAATATTTAGTAAAATTTATTTTTAAAAGTGTTATAAATTTTAAAAGTATTCTTATGTTTTTTATAAATCTTATTATTAAATTACTGTAAGATTATAAATAACTAAGTTGAACATAATGTTGAATAAAATTTATTTAAACATTTATGAACATGTACATAAAATATTTTTTTTATTATGAACAATATTAATTGATAACAAAAAATAAATATTTTATATTATTAATTTTATTTTTTATCTCAATATAATTAATGGTGGTGGTGGTAATAGTCATAATAGTGGTGGTAGTAGTGGTAGTAATAATAATAACAATAATAATAACTTTTTTAAAGTTAATAATTTTATTTCCTAATTATAAGAATAATTTTAAATTTTTATAATAAATATAAGGATATATAATTTTATATTAAATATAAAAGTAATTTTTAAAATCATATTTTTAAAAAAAATTTTCCTATTTTTCAAAATGATAAGTTGATTTTGTCAAAAGTATTTTTTAAAAAGATTTATCAAATACTAAAATTAACTTTTAATTTTTTAAAATTACTTTTAAACTTTCAAAAAAATAATTTCAAATGGACCCTTATTATGCTACTTGCACAATTTGTAATTCCATTAGGACAAACCACCCTTCTACTATCACAATCTAGGGCCCCTTTTTTAGTAATCTCTTAAAAAAATTATTGTCAATAATTTTTTAAAAAAATTATTTTCGATAATATCAATCCATTACTTTGAAAAGAAGGAAAAGAGCAGTTTCTAAGATTTAATTTTAAGAATTTATTTTATAGTTCAATTATATATACAACCTCACATATACTATAAAAATTTAAAATTATCCTTATTTAATTAGCAAAAAAATTGTTAAATTTAAAAAGGTTATTGCCATTTTTCAAAAAAAAAATATCACTATTACCAATTATACTGAGATAATAAATAAATAAAATTAATAAATCTATTTTAGTCATTCACATTCTTATATTAGTTTGACAATAATATTTATGAAATATATATAACTACTTTAAAAATTCACAATATTTTAAAAAAATTTACTAAAGATTTACTTAATCTTTTGACAACTAATTCTTTATACATTTAATAAATAATAATTATTTTAAAAGTTAAAATATTACAAGACCGACTCTTCATAAATATGCAAGTGCAATGTATATATAAAAGAGAAAGGGTAGATTTCATTTCTCATTCAACTTTAATTTCAAATTATGCTTGGTATATTTTATTGTGTCAGCCCAGATTTCTTTCGACCACCCATAATAACATCCCTAGATAGTAATATTATTTTAAAATCTTGAGAGTCACATCATTTCAATCACAAATATACTTTTTTCCCTCGTAACATATTAGGAAATTAAATGATACACATATCACGGGCCACTTTTATCCATCCCAACTCCGTGCAACATTAAACACAACTCGAAACCAAGGACATCCAAATTTGAAACACCAGATACCTATACGTTCAATCTATTTTTTGTTTTCCAATCAAGCGATAAGAATAGAACATGTATAGAATTTTTATGAAGTCTGCCATATATGTTTTATCCGTGTTCTATTGTACAATATTTAACTGTATACATTTTGAGGGCCCCCAAAAAAAAAAAAACTTCTCTAAATCCGCTTGAACTTGGTAACCCTGAATCAAAACGACCTTTTCAGCCCCTTGAAATCCAGGGAGTCAATGCACTCCCATCTAGCTCTATGAAGATTCAACAGCTTCAGCAACTCCGTCACGTGCTCCTTTGTCTTGGCATCACAACCAACTTGCAAAAGCAACAATAGCTTCTGAAAAGCACCCTCTTGAAGTGCTTCAACAATTTTCTCTTCTCTATTTTTATGCTTGCATAGCTTCCACAGAATGGAAACCGAGAACTCCGTCTCCAAATCTGAAACTCGCAGTATTTTCTTCACAACAACTGGGAATATTAAAGAATTATTGTAGGCTTCCCTTCTCCCGTAATCACTGCTGCAAAGTCCGTCGAGAACACCCAACGCCTTCTCGCATAGGCTTCGTTGTGCATCTACAAGCATTTCTAGCAGCAATGAAACCAAACCCATGTCGACAAATTTTTGTATCAGTTTCTCAGTGGCAGAAGCTGATGTGATTGTATGATAGAAGACGACCAAAGAAGCTTCAGTAGAAGTGGCGCAAATGGGCTCTTTGATCAGCTTATATAGCAGTTCAATGGCTCCTTCAATTTCCAAAAACACATTAACTCTTCTATGATCCAAAGAAACAAGCTCTCTCAACACCAACACAGCATTTCTTCTCCTTAACAAATCTCCGCTCCTCAAAAACCAGACCATGCAACACATGGATGAAGCTGATCCCAAGTAAGTCAATGCTTCCCCCACAAGAGGTAACAGCAATGTCAAAGTCGACAGTATTTCCTCCAAAACAGAAACACTTTCATCCAAATACGTTTTCGAAAATGATTCAAATGCTGCTGCCAAAAAGCTTACAGCTCCATAATCCACAATGCACCTCTCGTTCTGCTTGCTCTCCTTTGCCCACTTCTTGATCTTTGTCACCAAATCAGTGCACTGAGCTTGATCTTCACTTTTACAAGCTGTCGTGATCTTAGAATTGATATCCAAAACCTCAGCCGAACTCACAGGAGTTCCCTGTGTTGGGATTCTATTTTAATGTGGAGCAAATAAAATATAGATTTTTGATAAAAAATAAAGAAAATCATAGGTAAACAGAAAACGAAAGGAGACACATTGTGGATCATATGTCCATGGAAAATGAAGAAAATGGAAACCAAAATCTCAACAAAATATATGCAGAAACCCGATATATGAAAAAGCAAGTTTAATCATCTCTCCTTCAAATCAGAAAGAAATCCATCTATATCAAACAATCCTTATACCCCTAGACGTTTTAGATCAATAAAGAAATAAGACGAATCCTGACATTTCATAGAAACAAGATGCAAAAGCAGACCAAACACAAACTCCCTCCCAAAAGCTAGCAATGCTTTTTTGTTCATTTTAACTAAGACAATTATTTGTCCAGCCTTAATAACCATAAAAGAGCTGAACAATTTACTTGTCCAACCTTAGTAACCATAAAAGAGCTGAACAATGCATCTTCATAAGGTTTTGGCGTACTTCCCTTTACCAAAGACAAGTATTATCTAGAAGTAATATTCAAGATGAATTCAGGATGATCCATATGATCTTAAGTTCTTTGCTGGGAAGCCCACAAATTCAATTCCACTTCACAGTAAAGTACAAGAGTTTTGGCATTCTTCCCTATCCCAAAAGGAAAAAGCTTTTTTCAAAATTACAAACAACTATTATATAGAGCTTAAAGAGCAAAGGGCTTTTAGCAAAATGCATTGTTGGACGAAACCACAAAGCCAATCTCCTTAAGCATTTAAGCAAAGAATGCTTATCTTGGCATGTCCCTTCAATAATAAGGGGAAAAAACAAAATAAATTATACCATGGATCACCATAAAAGAAAAACCCATAAGAATATAACGCATTTATAAAAAGGTGATCAAGCAAGAGATACATTGCAAAATTTTCCAAAAACATATAAACTAGGTAGTTATCATACCAGCGTGGCATAGCCCTCACTCTCTTCTTGTAGGAGGTTGAATTTTGTTTGTTGATATAGAACGCTAGTGTTTACTCTCACCTGAAACAAATAGAAAAAGTGCATCAATTGCATAAATCTAGATTTTCAAATTCATGATTCTGCTTATATACGACTGCGAATAAGTCATCACCAACTTGCTTATTTCAGCTAAATATTACTCTAGATTATGCATAGACATACAAACTTGAAGGACTTTATAGAATACTCCTACATTTGCTTGTCATATTATAATATTTTATTAGAATTTCCATATAAAATAGTAGAATCTCAACCATTTATCTTAGAATTAGTAAAAGTAATAATAATAATAATCTTAGAATTAGCACATTTAGCATAGAACTCATCATATAACAGTTCAAAAGCAACACGTTAAGGTGTATACCATATTTGTAGAAGCAGCTAAAATAACAGGTGTTTGACCATCATTACATGTAATCTTACAACAATAAAAACTCACATTAGTTTAAACATTGTGAAATAGTTTAAATATTGTGAAATATAAAGTAAAAGGAGTTACCAGAGTATCACGACAAACCTTTTTGCCCTTCAAATCCTGAGCTTTTATCTTGTAAGTCTTTTCCGTTATTAGTGAAGTAAAGCATCGACAGATTTGATAAAACAAGAAACAAAAATCTAAGGCAAGATCATCACCAGCAAATCAATGTTTAATTACTAATATGACAAAGTTCACCTCACAGCGTTCCCGGAAAAGCCTCAAAGGCAGCCATGCAGACTCCGCCAACCACTTTGCCTAGAAAAAGAATATAAATATACTGAATTCAACTTTTAAAAAAAAAAAAAAAAAAAAAAAAGGCCCAACAAAAATACACATGTAGAAAGGTTCAGCACTAACCAACTTTATCAGATGTACATGGTGCTTTCCTGGCATTGTAAGCTGCAAAATTAAGCGGACATACAAGTGTAAGTCATAATTCGAGAACACACTTCTTTCTTTTTTATAAAAGATAAATCCAGGTAACATGAGGAAACAAATAAACAAGCAATCATAATAACTGCACCTTATAAGCAATATTTTGGTGCTTGTTTATAGGATTACATCATCTCTTTATGGTTTTACCAGACCTCAATTGCAACTTCTAGCAAAACAATGAAAATCAGGTCTCAAGGTGAATAAGATCATTTGATGTGATTAGTAGCCTGTGTTTTCCCTGCATCCTGCAATATCTCCCTTCTCTTTCTCTCTATTACTCTCTCTATTCCTTAACAGCCATATCCATGCTTCACCAATTTCTTTTAAGTAAGCCAGTGTATCAAACAGTTCCAGAAAGTCTGCCACTGAAAGCTAGCAAAGGTGCGAAAGCCACCGAAAATCCTCAAATTAAAATTTTCTTCAATATTTTTCCCATCTAAATTCTTACATACAGAATTAAATGGGTAAAATACACACAAAGTGCACAGAGTAGATTCCAGCTGCTAATAGGACACATTTGAATTGATGATAGTAATGCCCCACAGTAAGCTCACAATGCATAAGAGAATATAAGCACATTGGCCAGCCTCCCAAAAGTGTAATCAACTTATTCATGTAAAAGAAATTCAACATCAAACTAAATTGTAGGCAATTTCATTCGTCTTCCAGTCACATCTTTTCCCTTTATGATGGAACTGAGGTTTAATTCCAAAATTTTACTATAAACATAACACTTCTAAGCTTAATTTTACATAGATGAGACACTTATTCAAAATTTTTGGACAAGACATATACAACTGATCTTACTAATCAATCAAAAGCACAAAATTGAAACAAAATACTCTATTTTAAATACATGACACAATACAAAGCACTCAAGACACATGTAAAATTTTCATTTATCCCTGTGTTACTGCAAGCACAGTATCCAAATCAAACTCAAGCTGCGATGATCTCACTATTCTATCGAGACAAATTTCAGCAAAGTTGAAATTTACTATATTTGTCCTGAGCTGAGCTCAGGTTCATTGGTTGTTCACCGAGCTAATACCAAACGCACTAGAATTCAAGTCAGCAGAGCTAGTTTGCCAAGTGTAGACTGACAAACTTCCAAAACATAAAACCATAATCCACCCAGCGAAAAACTGACAATCAAATAACCATTCCTATTAACAAAATTCAAAATCTCAAATTCACTCTTCTAGCAATTGAGTAATAAACCAATACCAATAACCTTGCACATCAAAGTAAAAATAAAAATATATTTCATCTCATACTTTGGAATTTTCGTAAGCTCTGAAAAAAGTTACACTGTATTTACACCGAATTTTCACAAGCTACGGTTTCCCTTTTTCCACTCCCGCAGGCAATCCTCTGTCATTATTTACACTGTATTTGCGGGAGAGACGTTTTCGTCGGTCTGTTCAACGGAGCGACGAAGGAACCATATATAGAGATGTTTACCGTTCGAAATGAATTACAGAGGAGGGAGGATGAGTGGCACGGTTGTCAATATTGAGAATTTCATAGGCGGAAAGACAAACAGGGAATCGGAGATGGTGGTGGGGTCAGGGTTTCAGGTCCTTTGTTCGTTTTTGGTGTTGAATTTTTAAATGGTTTCGGGCCGGGTGATCTCGGGTCTCATCGGATCCGGTTTACTACTTTACGATTTCTCAAATAAGGACTTAACTTTTCCTTTTAAATCAAATAATTCCCTCCGTACCTAGCAAAATTTGATAGAACAAAAATTTATTAAATTTAATATAATTATTAAAAAAATTAGGCATAGATCAATACGTGTTTATATTTTAGGTAAGAGTTAAAATTTTTAACTCTCAGTTAAAATTCTTGACTCATTTATCTAAGTAATTAGGGATTACAATAAAATTTGAATTCGGTCTTTATCTCAAAGGATTTAAAAAATTCTGATTTATAAAATTAAAATCTGCATGAATCTGAATTCAGACCAAATGCATTTGCATTCAAAAAATTAAAAATCTGAATTCGATTGGTTTTTTAAAATTAAAATATATATTTATTTTTTAAAAAAAAAAAGCCCTAATCGGCTGAATCCCTAAGTTTCGATGATTCTATTGGTGTTCCTTGCTACCTCGCTTCCTTCATTCAACTTGCCACGCATACTGACCTCACTAGCATGTCGTAAGCCTCGCTCTCGACTAATCACCAACTCACTGTCTTCCTCCCAGCTTGCTGGGGCTTGCGTCGAAGCTCACCCCAACTGATTATTTGTCTGCACCTTGCTGTCCAAGCCTCGAGATACTCGTCAAAGAAGCGGGTGGTGCTCGTCGTTGTTGTCAAACTAGCTGTGATGCTATCGTCCAGCTGTCGAAGGCTCCAAGCCTCGCGTGCTTCGATTTATTTTGTGATTTTTTTTATGGATTTATAATGATGTTGTATGTCATTTACGTTAGATTGTTGATTTTGATTTCGAAATTTTAATGATTGTATACTTGAATTTAGTTATGTTTTTTATTTGTAGATTTTAATAGTTATGCACTTGAATTTAGTTATTTTTTATATTCGATTTATATTGATGGTATTTGTTATTTATATTAAATTATTAATTTTTGGACTATAATTAAATTATATTTGATATTATTAATTAAATTTTTTAATTTTTTTAATTTAAATTTAAATTATTTTTTTAATTTTACGAATCTGTATATCTAAAATATTTATCTAGATTCAGTGTAGATTTTACCCACATTCGGATATAAAAGATAATAACCCAAATTCAAATTTTTGCCAATCCTATAACTAATGACAAGAGTATATTTTATATTATAAATTAAGTTGTAGACTTTTGTTATCAAAACTTAAATATTGGACAAAATTCTCTTTTTTTTTGAAATAATAAACATACACTGTATATAAAACTTTATATATATTCGAACTTTGATAATATAAACGTGTAATATATTTGTAGACATATATATATATTATAATATTAATATATAATATTATTCACACATTACATAATTAAAGTTTGAATAGTATAAATGCATAATATTCTCGTACATACATACATACATATTATATATATAATATATATCAATAAATTACATATACATTCATAAAATTAGTATCTAATGAGAAAGTGTAATTTAATATAAAATTCAAAATAATCATTTTTTTAGCTTGTAGCATTGATTAACCGCTCATAACTCATAATTTTTTTAATGCTCTCCTAATATTATTTCGTGTTAAATTAAATTGTAATATGCTAATGTTATTATAATTTATATTGTAGCTGTATTTGAAGAATATAAAAAGGAAATTGGAGCCGAAAGCGGGCGATAAAGAAGATGGATTACACTGATTTGAAAAAAAAAAAAAAGGATGATACTAGCAGTGGGAGGTATTATTGGAAAATAATAGATTAATAATTAAAGGGTAACCATCACTTTTGAACAACACTTCTCTCTCTCTCTCTCTCTCTCTCTCTCTCTCTCTCTCTAAAATAAAAAATAAGAAGAGGAGAGATCACTGGCTGCCTATAGATGGAGAGGAAAAGGTGAAGAATAGAGGTAGAGAGGGAAGAAATTAGAGAGAAGTTTAGAAAATAATTTCTTCTCTTTTATTTTGTATTTAATTTTCTCATAATATATTTTAAAAACTTGTTAAATAAAATGAGTCTCTTATTTGTCAAAATAAGTGGTTAATTTTCTAAGTTAAGACAAAAAATAAAACTCAAATATTCAAATTGTGAAACTAATTATCTTCTCAAGTAAGTTTATATTTTATTATTTTGATTATATACTCACAAGTTATATTTTTCACCATTTATTTTTATTTTATTTTAATCTATAAATATAAATCCAATTTAGATCCATATGGTAATTAGACATAATATTAACACATCTATATATGATTGTGGCACATTATGTGCTTTATCCCTATACACATCCATCAATGGTAAATTAACAATTAAGTATAACAATAATTAAATTAGTAAAAATATAATTAAGAGAGAATATTATGACCATAATATTTGAATACCAAGAGTAGATCTCGTAACCTTAGAATCTTTTAAATGAATAATTTTATTCATAAATTAATTTTATTTAATAATTGACTATTAAATTTTTAGATTTTTTGAAGTTCGACCTCGACTCACTAAGTAATATTATAATTGAATACTTTTATGTTTAAGAGTATTTTACGCTTTTGCGTTATGTTTGGTCGCCCTCATTTTTCTTTTTCATGTAAACACATTTTAAACAACACTATTTAATAGCATGTCTATATTAAAAAAAAAAGAAAAGAAAAAAGCATACCCAGTCAAAAATAATTTTATTAATATGCAGTTATTAGATTTAAATTTTGTTAAATATATAGATAGTAAACAGGTTATTAGCTAATCCAATTATTTTTTATATTATATTAAGATTTCAATATCTTGACATAATCATTAAATGAATCGTGTTTGGCTCAAATTAAATTTGACATGACACAAACATGAACTGGTGACCTATTAATATAATGAAATTTTAATGTTCTATTATTTCATTAATTCTAGGGAATAGCGAAACAAAAAAAAACTAAATTCACGTTAATTTGAAAGAATACCATAAACTTAAGGGGCTAAGACTCATTAATTTTATAAAATGTCGAGAATTAACTAAACTTAAACACTTACACAGGACTTTGAAAATTAAAAATATGAATGAACTCAAATTTAGAGTTCATTCCAAAAAAATAATCACTAATAAGCAGTTAAAGTTGGGGTCTAAATGTTACAAAAGACACTTATTTATATTAATTCTAAGTTATCTTAAGTCAATTATAAAATCTACTTTAATAAGACTTATACCTACATTAGAAATACGATTCAAATGAGCAATACTAAATAATAAAACTTTAAATAGGCAACCAAATTAAATTAGAATATAAATTACTTAAAGTGTTTCTAAATATTAGAAATTTCAAATTAATTAAAATTTCTTTAAGTTCTTGCTCTATATCACTCTTCTTACCAGTCTATCATATATTTACACTGTATTTGAGGGAGTGAAACCTTAGAGAAAGATGTTTACTGTATTTCAGTAAATATTTTTGAAAAATTTTTTTTATAAATTAGAAAATCTTGATTAAAAAAAGAAAAAGAAGAAGAAGAAGAAGAAGAAGATGAGAGTGTTAAAGCAAAGCAAAACCTCTTGTAAAGATAGAAACACACTTAATTATTTGGAAAAAAAAATTCATTATCATTTGCATGATCATATTATATTGCATGATATATAAGGAGTAGATAGTTGAGAGACAAGAACCTATTTAACGTAAATGAGGTTAAATAATCCTGTTAATGGGCTAGATTGAGGATATTGGACTATGATGTGTTGCGTACTTAGGCATTAGTATTGAATATTTCTTTGGAAGAATATTTAGTTTAGATACATTCATATACATAACAATATTCCTATATTAACATGAAGAACATTACTTTACAAATTAAAAAAGGAGGTGTAATCGAAAATCATTAATGGTGTGTTTACCTAATATAAACTGAAATAGGTTGGAATCAAAATAAGAAATTGGTGTCATAAATTATTTTTTGGTTCAATAGAAATCAAAATTAAAATAAACTGCTATTAATGTATTTATTTTATTTTGGAATGAATTGTTGCAAAGTACAAAAAATGTCCTTTTTTAATGTTTATTTGTAGTATTATTTGTATCTATTATAATAATAACAACAATAAGAATAAAAATAAAAGTAATAATGATATTAATGTTAATGCAAACAATAAAAATAATAAATTTAATAATAGTGATAATAACAACAACAACAACGCAAATAGTAACGACGACGACGACGACGACGACGACGAGAACAACAACAATAACAACAACAACAAAAACAACAACAACAACAACAATAATAATAATAATAATACTAATAATTTTTTTATGATAATGATGATAATGAAAGTAATGATGCTAGTAATAATAATTAAAATAATAAAATTAATAATAACAATAGCAACAACATTAGTGTTTTCATTATTATTAATATTATTATTGTTGTTGATGATGCCGTTGTTGTTGTTATATTACTAACAATAAAGGAGCTATTTATAAATAATATAAAATTTTTGGGTATTTTCATAAATTTTATAGAGACCAAAATGTAAAAATGACGAATTTGATTAAGGGTAATTTGAGATTATGAAATTTTAATAGGGTTAAAATGGCCAATTCAAAATATTAGAGATGATTCATAACCCCTCTTTGGAAATGAAATCAATATGTATGGTGCTTAAATTTAAGGCCTATTCCATTTTAACTTGGATTTCAACTCTTATTTTATAAAATAAATATCGTTAATGATTTTAATTTTTTCATTAATAAAAAAAAGACTTCCTAAAGGTTGTTATTAATGGTGTGTTTACAAAAAAGTATTAGAATGGGCTCGAATTAGCTTGAGTTAGAATTAAAACAGAAAACTAAAATTAGAATAAATTATTTATTTATATTATAAAAATTTAAATTAGAATGAATTGTATTGTGTTTGATGTGTTTATTTTATTTTATAATTAAAATTAGAATGAGTTAAATTATTTTAAATTATTATAAAATTTTTAATTATTTGTTGTTATAATTAATTTTTTATATTTTAATTATTGTAATTATTATTATTAAAAAATTATTATTATTATTAATTATTGTTAAAATATTAATTAATTTAATACGTTTAACTTTAACGTAAATGCTAATAATAATAATCATCGTCATCATTAATGGCAATAACAAATCAAAATCGGTAGCGACATCATCATCAACATTTTGAAGACAGACAGCAAAGATCGCGATGAAGACAAGTGATGAAGTAGAGGATGAAGATTGACGACAATGTCGGCGAAGACCAGCGACGACAATGACCTGAGCAACAATGATGACGATGATGGGGGCCAAAAGCTGGCTACGATGGAGCAAAATGAATGCTTGCTATTTTAAATTATATTTTAATTTAAGACTGGATAATTTTAATTCGGCTAAATTTAGTAATCCCGAGAAAATGAGATTGGTTCCCAATCGCCTTGAGAATTAATAATTTATTTTCTATTCCTAATTTAATGTAAGTCCCACGATTCAGATACGAATTTCTATCTGTATTTTACGAGTAAATATTATTAATGATTTTAATTTTAATTTTTGATTCATCAATTCAGAAAATAAATATACCATAAGAGTTAGAGAAATTGTAATGAATGTTAATATAAATTATCTAAGGTTTCATTTGGTATATATTTTTTCAAATACAACTTATCAAAGTAAAATTTTTATTATTAGAATTTATACAATTAAAATTTTTATAAAGTAAAATTTTTATTATTAGAATTTATAAAAGTGTAATTTTTATAAAATTTTAGTTATTTAATTATTCATGAGAGCTTTTATTAATTATTATAAAATTAATATAATCGATAAGTATATTAAAATTATGTTATGAAATAAATATTGGGTGTTTTAAAAAAGTTTAATTAAAAAAACTCTACAACCTCTACTCATGAAATTTTAAAATTTGAGTTTTTACTCTTAAAATCAAAATAACTTATTTAATTTTAAAAACATTACTCAAAATAAAATTAAAAATAACCAAAAATTTTGAAAAAACTTTTAACCGGAAAATAATCACTTTAATTTATAAAATAAACCATAATAAACATGTACGACCTTGCTAATCGCATGGAAATTTTGTATTTAGCTCGATGGCTTGATTCATCTTTATAATTGTTTTTTTTTTCATACTTTGATTTGAATAAAATATGACAACCGAATGGCTTGCAGAAGTGTGGGAATTCATGCGACCAAAATTTTCGGTGCAAACATTTGGTTGAGTATTTTTTGCTTCGATTTATTAAAAGGTCCTGGGTAGCCGCTGGATCTTGACCGCATGGCACAGCCATGTTCCTTGCGCCGGTAATGGTATGATCACATTTAGCTTTTTTTGGGAAAAAAAAAACTTTTTTAAGTGTATTAATATTTGGAAATAATAATATATCTATGCCTTCACCAACCCCAAGCAGATATAATTATATTTTAACAGTCTTGCTTATAACTGGAGTTTGGTTGGAGCGGCTTATTCCATTCCCCTGCATTAAAAGTTTTATCTCTCATTTTTTAAAAAATTTAATTTGGTAGAGATGAAAAATTCCCATATATGGAATGAGTTCTTCATTTTCATCCCATTTTTTATTTTATAATACATATATATACATAATTTTAATAAATTAAAAATTAAAGACTTGAATAAAATTATTACCATATTATAAAATACTTAAATTATTTTAAAAAAATCTCTAAATATTTGAAATAATATCTTAAAATGATATCAAAATTAAAAATTTTTAAAAATAGCAATTATTAAGAGAGAAAAAAGTAATTATATTTTAAGATTAAATAAAAATTATACTATAAAATTTTTATTTAGCTATAGTCCACTTATATCAAGTAAAAATAAAAAAATTATTAAATAATATTATAATTGATAAAATAAAAATTAAAAATATTCATATATAACGAGAATTAGTGTGTAGTGGGAGTGGAGAATACAAAACCAAACCTAACTCTATTAAGGATTTAAAGATTATTTTTTCTCATTTCTTAACTCACTCCGTAAAAATTATTTAAATTCACTCCGTTGAAGGTGGAATCCCGTAAAACTCTAAATCCATACAAGATTTTGCTATCCCCAGTGCATATAACCATATAATGTTTCCTCAATTGAGTTAAAAATTATAATACAAAATTTCTACATTTACTTTTTTACGCTCACTGTTCAAATTTGGAAACCCAAAAAACTGTTTGGTACTAGAGTAAAAGAAGCTAGAATGGTCAGCAAAAGTTGTAGGTAATATGTGGTAATTTCCTCTTACACTGAAGCCAGCCTTCCCGTTTCTTTTCTTATTTCAAAATTCTATGGTCAACTCTACGTATCATTGACTGCTTTATGCATAGAAATGAGCAAGCCCAATTAAGAGTTGAATGATCAACAACATAAATTTAGTTTCCATCAATTTTACATTTCAACAACTCATGATAGTATAGTATGTGTCACTCATTAAATGGTTAAACTATAGTAAATTAGTAACGATAAATTTTATCCTAAATATTATGGTATTTTTATGTGTCTTTTTTATTAAGTAATTAACAATCTTTTATAAATATAATTTGGGTTAAATTCTTTGGATAAAAATTCAGAATATGTAACATACTCTTTAATTTGATAGACAAATAAAATATATATTTGTCAGAAACTTATACAATTATAATAATTAGCGTCTTTTTTTTTATCTTTTTGTGTTACTTACGCTGCAATAAAACAGATGCTAGTTATAAAATTAAAATTGATTGTGTTTACTACACTTGAATTTTAAATAATAATTTTTTAAAAAAATATTATAATCTTATTATATCTATTTTTTATAAAATTTTCATCAAATAAATATTAAATAAAATCACTTTAACTTATTAACTACATTTACAGAACATTTACCAACCACTTTACTCGTTAAAACCACAACTCCCAACGTTCTTGCACAAAAACGAGTCTAAAATGAGGGGTGGAAAAAGTGTGTGGTATTCTATTGCGTATACGTTAAACTATTGCTGCCAGCAACTGCCAACGTGGATTTGACAGTCAAAGCCGGTTGTTATATTTTATTAGGACAAGACTCAAAGACTGAAGCTTAATTGAATATATTCAAAGATACCCACAATGCAGGAGATGAACTAATTCATATTTGACGTTCTGTATCTGAGATCGCCACTTTGCTTTGCTTCAAGTGGACAACAGGCATTAGCAAACAAAATCTGCATATCATCAAAGCGAGGAGAAAAAAAAAAAAAGAAATAAGAAAATGATTGATGTGATTTTAAAGGTAATATTGACTGGGACTTATATCTTAAACAATCGAAGACCGTCAATTTATACCATTTTATTTGATTTTTTCAGATTTAAGATCTCATTTTGATTATCATCAGCATGGAAACTCTGACCTGTTTGCATTCATTACAAAAAATTATTTCAAAGAATAAAATCAGCGACAGCTACTTTGTATGTATATTTATATATCTAAATAACCCATTTGAATATATAAGATTCGTGGTTGATGATTCATAACTGAAAATTAGTGTCATTACCTTGTTATTGAAAAAATAAAATTGTTAAGTTAAAAAAGATTATTAGTATTACCCATTATATTAAGGTAATAAAATAAAAATAAAATTAACGAATCAATTTGAAAATGGCCGCCTCTTCTCTCCTCTTTTGCTGCTGCCTTCTGTCTTCATTGATTCGGGCCGGGTGATTCCGGTCTGGTCGGATCCGGGTTACTGATTAATGATCTCTCACACGAGGACATAATATATGTAAACGTAGAGTATATTTGTAGTCGTATCTATTTATAATATCAACATATAATATTATTTACATATATATAATTGAAGTTTCAATGATATAAATGTGTAATTTTCTAATAGATTTATATATATTTTATCAATAAATTATATATATAAAGCTCCTCTAATGAGAAAGTGTACATTTAATATAAAAGTTAAAATGATCATTTATTCATTTATAGTGTCGATTAATAGGCTCATAACTCATAAATTATCTTAATGCTCTCCTAATATAATTTTATGTTAAATTCTATCTTAATTTTATGTCGCAGACATATTTCAAGATTAAAAAAAAAGAATCGGAACCAAAAGAGAGAGACAAAAAAGATGGAGCACATTGTTTAAAAAAATAAAGTTAGTGCTAAAAATGGGATGCATTATTGGAAAATAATAGACTGACAATCAAACAACAACAATTACTTTTGAGTATCAATTCTCACTTTTTTTCTTTTTTTGCAATAATAATAATAAAATAAAAAGAGAAGAGACCGATGGCTACCCACAAAAGAGAGAAGGAGGTGAAGAATAGGGGGCAGAGAGGAAGAATGGAAGATATAAGTTTAGAGAATAATTTCTTCTCTTCTCTTCTATGTTTAATTTTTTTTAATATATTTCAGAAGTTTATTAAATGAAATAAGTATTTTATTTATCAAAATGAGTAGCCACTAATTCAAATTATAGAATTACTTATTTTATCAAATAAGTCTAAAATTTATTATTTTGATTATATATTTACAAGTTATATTTTTCACTAGTTATCTTTATTATATTTTAATATGTAAAACTAGATCCAATTTATATCCATATGATATTTAGGCGTAATGTTGACACATTTATATAACTGTGTGCACAGTATGTACTTTATTCTTATATATATGTAAATGGTTAATTAATAATTAAGTCTAACAATAATTAAATTAATAAAAATATAATTAAGAGAGAATATTACTAAATTTTTATATTTCTTATGGTCTGACCCCTAATTGTTTGAAATATATTATAACTAGACATTTTCATACTTGAAAATAATCAATACCAAGCGCCCTCATTTTTTTCTATGCACACAGATATTAGATTGCTCAATTTAACAACATGTCTACATTAAAAAAAAAAAAGGCTCCACACTTGAAAATGAATATATATATATATATATATATATATATATATATATATATATATATATATATATATATAACAATGCATAAATATTATATGTAAAATTTGTTAAAAATGATTTATTTAACAATGATGTCAAAATAGTGAGATTTAACCCGATTTGGAAAGTAAATGCTAGCCAATAACCTACTTCATATTTAGAGAATACCGTAATATAAGAATGAACTAATTTCATTCTTTTAAATAATTTTGTGAATTTAAGGGGTTAAGATCCATTGATTTCATAGAATGTCAAGAATTAACTAAACTCTAAAACTCAAAAATAGCTTTGAAAACTGAAAATATTATTAAATTCAAATTTAAAGTTAATTCCAAAAGAAAATTAATAACAAACAATCAAGGCCTACTAAAAAGTTATAAAAGATATTTACTTATACTAATTACGACTTATTATAATTCAACTAAATGGTATATTTTAATAAAACTCATACGTAAATTAGAATTTCTTTACGTTCTTGCTTTGCATCACCCATTTTGCTAGCTCTTTCATATATTTATATTGTATTTGAAGGAGTGACATTTTTGTTGATTTATTCAATGGAATGATGTAGAAACCCTAAAAAGAGTTGTTTACTATTTAATTTGAATTACAGAGGAGGGTAGATGCAGCAAGGTTAGAATTTCTGTAATTCCTTTTACAAAGATCTTTTTCTTTTTAATGAATTAGAGAATTTTGATTTGAAGGACCCAAAAAAAAAAGTATGGGTAAAATAGACCTCTTCCAAAGATAGAAACACATTTGAGTATTTAAAAAAAAATTCAATATCATCCACATGAGTATAGTGTTTTGTATGGTGTATATAACAAAGAGTAAATAGTCAAGAGAGACGGACCTATTTGATATAAAAAATAGATTATATATTTATTTAAGAATATATATAACTTTAAAGAACCTGATATCTTAAATAATGCGTTAATAGATCAAATATAATATATTAGGCTATAATATGCTGCATACTTATGCATTACCAATAAACATTGCTTCAAAAAAAGATGTATTCTAGATACACCCATTACATTTCTCAATTTTCCCATATTAATGGGAGAATATTACCTTACAAATTAATAAAGGAGGTATAATTAAAAACTATTAATAGCATGTTTACTAAACAGGAATTGAAACGTATTGGAATTAAAATAAGTTATTTAGTTGAGTTGTAGAAATAGAAAATAAATGAGCTACGTTTTCATTAATATGTTTATTTTATCTTGGAATCAAAATAAATTGTTATAAGATACAAAAAATGTCATTTGTTAATTATTGTCCATAGCATTATTTGGATACATTATAACAACAATAGTCACAACAACAGCAGCATCATTAGCAACAACAACAATAATAATATTAGTAATGTCGTCATTATTATTAATATTATTATTATTGTCGTCGACATCGTTCTAATTATATTATAACAAAGCAGCTATTTACAAATAATAGAAAACTATTGGGTATCTTCGTAAATTCAATAAGGACCAAAATACAAAATAACCATTCTAATTAAGGGCAATTTAAGAATTGTGAAAACTTAAAGTGGTAAAATTGGTGATTCTAGAAATTAGAGTTTGATTCCCAATCTCCTATGGAACGAATCAACGTATATGATTCCCAAATTTGTAACCCTGATCCATTCTAACTTTTATTCGCACTATTAGTTTGTAAAATAAACATTGTTAATTATTTCAATTTCTTAATTTGGAGGTAAATACATTGTAAAGGTTGCTATTAATGATGCATTTATTAAAAGGAAATTGAAATTGATTGAAATTGAAACAGTAAACTGGAATAAAAATAAATTATTTACTTAACTTATAAAAATAAAATTTGAGATAATCTATATTGCTATTAATATATTTATTTTGTTTTAAAATCATAATCGGAATGGATTAAATTATTTCAAGTTACTATAGAGTCCATAATTATATTATCTTGTATTTAATTTATTGTATTTATTATTATTCAAAAATTATTATTAATCGAAAATTGTTATTGTTATTAATTACTGTTAATATATTAATTAATTTAATACTTTAATTGTAAATAATAATAATAATCAAAATCATCATCATCATCAGCGGCAACAACAATTCAGAATCGGTGGCGACATCATCATCAGCAACATTGTGAAGATGGACAGTGAAGATCGCGGAGAAGACGAGCGATGAAGAAGATGATGAAGATCAGTGACGATGGCGATGAAGACCAGCAACGACGGCGATGTGTCCAGCGATGATGACGGCAATAGGGGCCAGAAGCTGGTTGTGATCGAGCAAAATGAATGCTTGCTGTTTTTGTTTATATTTTAATTTAATGGAGGGTAATTTCAGAATTTTAAAATTTTATTAGGGTAAATTTTGTGGGAGATTCATCTTTACAGTAATAATAATTATTTTTGGTCTAGTCATACTTTTATTAGAATAAAATATGACAACTGAAAAGCTTACAAATTTGTGGGAACTCATGCTAGCAAAATTCTCGGTGCAAACATTTAGTCATTGTTTCGTTTTGATTTATTAAAAGGGCCCCGCTCGCCGCCGGATCTTGACCATATGGCACAGCCGTGTTCCATGTGCCGGTAATGGCATGACCACATCTAGCTATTTTATTTTATTTTATTTCAAAGTGTATTACCATTCGGAAATAATAATATATCTGCACTTCACTAACCCCAAGCATGCCCATATAATCATGGGACGAAGTTTCAGCAATCTTACCTATAGTCATACCGTGCGTACAGCCATATAATGTT
Organism: Aegle marmelos; assembly: GCA_030449875.1. Classification (NCBI taxonomy): domain Eukaryota; kingdom Viridiplantae; phylum Streptophyta; class Magnoliopsida; order Sapindales; family Rutaceae; genus Aegle; species Aegle marmelos. The sequence continues at coordinate 19,830,505 of JASUUL010000094.1, read as the reverse complement.
TCATTAATCGAGTTAAAAATGGTGATTTAATGGTATAATAATTTGTTCATTTATTTTTTTACATTCACTGTTTAAAAGTGAAAACACAAAATGCTTTTCGGTACTAGAGTAAAAGAAGCTGGAATGGGCCGCAAAAGTTGCAGGTAGTACTTGGTACATTTTACTTTTACACTGAAGCCGAATCTTCCCGCATCCCTTTCTTTCGTTTCATAATTCTATGGTCAATTCTAGGTTACATTGACTGGGTTGTGCACAAAGACGAGGAAGCCCAATGAAGAGCTGAATGATCAACACCATGAACTTTGTCTCCGTCAATTCCGCATTCTACCAACTCTTGATTATCCAAAAATTATGGCATGTAATGTATCATTAGTTAAAGTACAACAATGATCATTTTTAACCCAAATATTATAGTATGTGATGAGTCTCATTTACTAATTGGTTAAAATTTACAGATGTTAATGATTATTATTTTTTTTTAATTTTAAGGGTGTAAATATCTTTTTTTTAAATTTTTATTATTTAAGCTGCAGTTAAATAAAATTTTTAACTGTAAAATTAAAATTGATTGTGTTTATTAGACATGAATTTTAAATAATAATTTTAACAAAAAAAATATCATAATTTTATTATATTTATTTTTTATAAAATTTTCATCAAACACCTATTAAATAAAATTATTTTAACTTATAAACTACATTTACAAAATATTTACCAAGCATTTCACTCTTTGAGACCAAAACTCCCAAATATATTTGCACCAAAACGAGTCCGAAATAAGGGGGGAAAAAAGTGCGTCACATTCTATTGCGTATACTTTAAATTATTTCTGCCAGCAGTTGCCAACCTGGATTTGACAGTCAAATCGGGTTGTTATATTTTATTAAGACAAGACCCAAAGACTGAAGCTTAATTGAATATATTCAAAGATACCCACAGTGCATGAGATGAACTAATTCATATTTGCCATTCTATATCTGATATCGGCACTTTGCTTTGCTTCAAATGGACAACATGCATTAGCATACAAAATCTGCATTTCATCAAAGGGAGGACAGAAAAAAGGAAATAAGAAAATGATTGATGCGATTTTAAAGACAATATTGACTGGGACTTATACGTTAAACAATCGAAGACCGATAATTTATACCATTTTATTTGATTTTTTCAGATTTAATATCTCATTTTGATTATCATCAGCATGACAACTCTGACCTGTTTGCATTCACCACAAAAAATTATTTCAAAGAACAAAATCAGAGACTACTACTATGTATGTATTTTATATATTTAAATAACCCAAAAATATTTTATTGGTGAGGATCGATTTACTTTAATTTTAGAGTTGAAATTAATAACGCGAATGATCAACCTTTAATTCCACATTGAATCCATTTGGTTCAAATGTAAACTTGATTTAATGTATATACACGATTCATGATTTACGATTTATAACTGACAATTAGTGTTATTACCTTGTTATTAAAAAAATTATTAAATTAAAAAAATTATTATTATTATTATTATTACCACCAATTATGTTAAGAGAATAAAATAAAATAAATTAATTTTAAATGAATCAGTGTTACCTTATTCATTAAAAAATAAAATTATTAAATTAAAGAGATGATTGCTATAAAATTATATTAAGATAATAAAATAAAATGAAATTAATAAATTAATTTTTTTTTATATTCTTACAATAATTCAACAATAATTTTTACCAACCACATACTGCTTGCAAAAAATTCACAGCACTTTGAAGAAAAAAATACTAAACATTTAATTGAATCTTTTCATATATTATTTCTATAGTACAATAAAAAATTATTATTTTAAAAGTTATAATAGAACATGTATATAATTTGTATGAAGTGTGCTATCTTTGTTTTATCTATGTTCTTTTGTACAATATTTAAGTGAATAAATTTTTTGGGGAAAAAAAAAAATTCTCTAAATCCGCTTCAAATTGGTAATCCCGAATCAAAACGACCTTTTCAGCCCCTTGAAATCCATGGAATCGATGCATTCCAATCTAGCTCTATAAGGATTCAACAGCTTCAGCAACTCAGACGCCTGCTCCTTCGTCTTGTCAGCACAACCAACTTGCAAAAGCAACAATAACTTCTGAAAAGCACCCACTTGAAGCGCTTCAACAAAAGCCAAGTTCTCTTCTCTATTTTCATTCTTGCATAGCTTCCACAGAATGGAGACCGAGAACTCCGTCGCCAAATCTGAAACTCGCAGTATTTTCTTCACTATAACCGGCATTGTTAGAGAATTATTGTAGGCCTCTTCTCTCCCATAATCACTGCTGCAAAGTCCATCGAGAACACTCAACCCCTTCTCGCATAGGCTTCGTTGAGCATCTACAAGCATGTCTAGCAGCAACGAGACCAACCCCATGTGGACAAATTTTTGTATTGGTTTCTCAGTGGCAGAAGCTGATGTGATCGTATGATAGACTACGACCAACGAAGCTTTAGTGGCAGTGGGGCAAATGGGCTCTTGGATCAGCTTAAATAGCGGTTCAATAGCTCCTTCCATCTCCAACAACAAGTTAACTTTTGCATGATCCGAAGAAACGAGCTCTTGCAACACCAACACGGCGTTTCTCCTCCTTGACAAATCTCCGCTCTTCAAGAACCAGACCATGCAACGCATGGACGAAGCTGATCCCAAGTAAGTCAACGCCTCCCCCGCAAGAGGAAACAGCAACGTCAAAGCGGACAGTATTTCCTCCAAAACAGAGACATTTTCATCCAAACATGTTTTCGAAAATGTTTCAAACGCTCCCGCCAAAACACTTACAGCTCCGTTGTCCACAATGCACCTCTTGTTCCGCTCGCTCTCCTTGGTCCATTTCTTGATCTTTGCCACCGAATCTCTGCACGCAGCTTGATCTTCACTTTTACGAGCCGTCGTGATGTTATAGTTGATCTCGAAAACGTCAGCCGAGCTCACAGGAATTCTCGGAGTCGGGATTCTCTCGATGCCGTAAGAACGGTTCTCGACACACCAGTCTTGTATCATCCGACGGATTGTGTGATTCGGAATGGGTTCAAAACTCGTCAAGACTTGGTTCGTAACGGGGCAGGTAATGTTTCCATCCTCGTGAATCCACTTCTCGATATTCTCTCGATCATACGTGATCCCAGTGGATAAAGTCACCGGATCTTTCATCATGTCGAGAGATATCGGGCACCGGAAGTGGTTCGGCGTCGTCAACTCCATCTCTCCCCCTCTTTCTCCCCCCAGTTGCTTCTTGCCTGCACGCCGGCCCCGGCCGCCTCTTAGTCTTTTCCATGATGAAATCATTGTTATAAATTCCGTACAAGTATAATATATCCTTGAAAAAAAGAAGCAAGCCAGCAGAATGCAAGAAGCGGGTTATTACTTGTGCTTTTTGAATTTTGATGCAAGGGAAGTTCTAATTTTTGTTGCGTGTCTTAAGGAAGGAATGGAAGGAGAATTGGTGAGTTATATATACAGATGAGAAACACGGTCGGTCCAACATTCAAAACTCGGGAAATATATATATATATATAAAAGCAATCTTCAGATTTGAATATAGTAGTACAAGGATATTTCAGATCAACGTTGAGTAACGAGCGATTTGAATGTTTGACCGTTGAATGTTTCAAACGGTAAGACGAGCTGTTAGGTAATCGGTGCGTGCTTTTATTATTTTTAGAATAAATCAAATCAAAGCTTTGACACGGTTGGAACGAAAGAAAAAATGGCTCGTCAACGTACGGGGTCGGCGTTCTGAATGACTTGGCCTGGCTTACTCTTTCGAATAATGACAACCGCACGGCCAGCCATGTGGTTTGTGTTATGTTTTCCTCTTTTATCAATTTCTTCCCCTTCTCTTTCGAATCTACCAAATCACCCCACGTTTGGGTTGAAAAAATAAAAAGATATGAGAAGAAAGAATTGAAGGAAAAAAAACTATATTTCTTATCTAATTAAAAAATAAAAATAAGATTTATTCTGTCTTTCACTCATTTTCTTTTTTTCTCTTTTTTTCCCCTTGCTCTCCTTTCTTACTCTTACATTTCTTCTAACCAAACATGAGAAATGAAAGATTATTTTAGCTAGGCTGATTAAACTTGTGATCTTACTTAATAGAAATTAGTAAACTGGGTCCTTAATTGAAAACATACAAGAAATTAGGTACCTAGATGTTATTATTCTGCCCTTTTTATTTATTTATTTATTTTTGAAAAAGAAGGTTTACTTGACTGAGAGCGTTGCTGAGTTCATTATATTCGAATAATCTTATTACGCGGCCCAAACGCGCACCCCGTCTGTTAACGCAACGGATTAAATGGATTCTGAGTAAAGTCTTAACTGTTAAACGCGTACTGACCGTGGGTTAGGAAAAAAGGCAAGGCCGTGCATTTTTTATTTATTTAATACATAAACATCAGATGAATTGAATTTACTGTCACAAATTTATTGGACTAATTAAGCCAAATCATTTCATTGTGACACATCCCATACTTTTGTCTAGATGAACTGATCGAAATGCATATATATAAAATGACAGTCCCCGAGATCATATTTTTCTAGACTGCAGGTTGTAGTTTAGTCATAGAATAAATAATTTCGATGAACAATAGTTTCAGGCTTATATCATAGAGTACAAGTATTTTAATTCGTTACACAGACTAGATCAATGTTCATTAAAATAATTGTAGTGCTTTTAGCGTGATTTAATATCTGTATCGAACAATCGTTTAGCATGAATTTCAAAGAAAATATGTAGGGCCAGCTGAAATGGAAGAAACACTGGAGAATTGAAAAAAAAAAAAAAACATAAACTCGTTAGTTTCTGATTGAGGCGTTCATATTAGACCATTAAGATTTGGAAAATAAGGAGTTGAAAATTCTAGAAAGTACGATATATAATTAATAAACAGACGTTGCAAAGCATCTAGTATCGGCCAGGTAATCGAACGTCATTCACACTTCTGAATTTTGTTTCCAATAAACGGAACAGAAATTGTAAAATGTCCTAGTCTTGTTACTTTATATATATATATATATAAGACAGACCTACCTTGTAGCAAGCCGTAATGTAGCGTTATCCGTGTGTGTGTGTTGTAGCAAGCTGCAATGATGTGTGTGTACGCTAATCCTGACGTTTCAAACAACTATGCTTTTACTTACTGCTATATTATATTTTTCTTCAAATATATGGTAGACACAAAGAATAATATAAAATTAATTTTTAAAATTTTATAATACATATGAAGATATATACGTAATTATATTAAATAAAAAATTGATTTTTAAAATTAGATTTTGAAAAAAAAATTCTACTTTCAAAATTTGTGTGATTAGACTAAAATTGATTTTTTTAAAAATATTACTAAATTTAAAAACAACTTTTAACTTATAAATAATTTTTAAATTTCTCAAAAATAATCCCAAATGAACCTTAAGATTTTTGAGCAAAACTCTTGAGTTTTATTGTTACAATAAAAACTAAAACGGTTGTAGTCCAAGGTACGTCAATTATTAAAATTTAGTCCAATATCGTCAAAGTGACCAATTTAAAGCCATGCATTTATAAATTTTTTTAAAAAAAATATGAATTCTTTGGTAATTTAACCAATTTTCTTATCTAGCAGTTTTGATAGGACTTTATTTATTTACTGTAACAATTTTTGATATATACGATATCTGATAATGAAACCTGCTTTATAAACTTAGCAAAATGGAGAATAGGCTAACAAATTCTGTAAAATTAAAAATTATGTTAACTAGGTTTCTTTTTTGTGTTTGTGTGTATGTGTGTGTGTGTGTGTGTGTGTGTGTGTGAGTGTATCCTAACATATCGTTTATACGATTTTATTCGATTGTTCAGATTTTAATGTCTTATTTTTGTTTATCAGCCTGACAATTCTGACCCTTTTGCCGGCATTTAGTTCATAAATTTTTAATAAGAATAAAATCAGAAATAGCTACTGAATCTATATGTTACCCAACCAAAAAAAAAAAAAAAAAAATCCGGACGAGCGAGGATTATTTTACTTAAATTTTGGACTTAAAATTCTAACACAAATAATAAACATTTAATTCCATTTAATCCGACGGCCTAAAATTAACAAATTTAATCCAATGGCCTAGAAAATAAAATTATTTAATTTACTAATTATATAATATTAATGTCCGATAATTTATGTAAAATTTTAAGGTTGCATACTCATGTTTCCTTGCAATTGTTTTCTTCTACTCAATTTTGTAAGAACACAATATATTCATAATCATGTACTTTTACTTTGACTATATTGGTCATTTCATTGGGTCTATTTATACTTTAAATTTATGATCTTACTTGCAGATAAAAAAAATAAATTATGATATCTCAATATCAAAAATTAGAAATTCAAGTTGAAAGGCTACTCGTCACAATTTACTAGTAAAAATACAAGATACAATTAGAAAGGCACTTTCAGCTCCTCGAAATCCATAGAATCAATTGATGAATTTTACTCAAACATTTAAATATGTATATAATATACTTGTGCTGGAACGAATATGACATCAAATAGCTATAAATAATTGCATGCAACACAAATGCATTATCATTTTCAACGATAGCTATAAGTACTTAGTAAATATTTTATGTGTGATGTGTTTACATCTGTTTCTATTCCATGTCAAAAACCCTCCGACCGCCTCTTAAAATGCATTTCAAGCACCTCTTTATATCGTATTAAAGAATACTGAAAAAAGCATTGAAACGCTTGTGATTCTTTTTACAGCGCTGCTATTTCCCCCGAGCCAAACTCCGAAAATGTCCAAAACGACGTTGTTTTGTTGTAACCTTAAAAATTTTTAATTTCAGCGGCAAGACTGATATTCCACAAACATTTCAGCTAAAACGGTGTCATCTCCTTCAACCTTCAATTTGTTTCAAAGCACACGACATATCACTGACGCCATTCTCCTTCAATCCTTTTCAATTGCCCACTGTCATTCTCCTTCAATAAACTCTTTTTTGGTTATTGAACAAATTTATTTTCTTTGCTTTTATAAGTTTTCTTCTTCTTCTCAACATTGTTTGAAAGAAATAGCCTGCAAAGCATTTCTGAGTTTGTTTTTACCAGATTGTCCTTCATTGACTGTATGGTAACATTGAAATGATGCAGGCAGTTCCTCTCTTCCACTTCTAAAAAAATGAAGCTGTAGTAGAAGCATTTCCAACCCCAGTACCCTGGTTTGTTTCAAATTAAACTCGAGGGAGGCTGCGAGCAAGGCTGGAGTCCGGGAGCAATTGGGGTTGAGAGATTTCCGAGAACTAGAGAGAGGCTAAGATTGCAGATTGGTGTGTGTGATTTCAATTTAGTGAGTTGACGATGAGACATAAATGCTGCGTTTCATTTTAAACGAAACGGTGCTTTTCATTTTCGGGGAGCAATTTGGGGAGAGAGTTGGGATGAATAGCTTTCTCCTTCTTTTTATAGTTAAAAGTATATAAATACTACGGTGTGTAACCACGCGGCGTATTATTTATAAACCACTTTTGTGACATAAAAGTTGAAAACAATAATAATAATAAACTTATAAAAATAATTGATAAAAAAATAAACCTCTGAAATAAATTCAAATTTTACAAGCTTTTTGTCCAACCATCAACGCACTCCAATCTATCTCTATGAAGATTCATCAGCTTCAAAACCTCACTCGCCTTCGCCTTTGTCCTCTCAGCGCAACCAACCTGCAAAAGCACTAATAACTTCTGGAAAGCACCCACTTGAAGTGCTTCAACAAAAGCAGTTTCCTCTTCTCTCTTTTCGTTCATGCATAGCTTCCAAAGAATGGAGACCGACAACTCTGTTGCCAACTCCGAAACACGCAGTATTTTCTTCACTACAACCGGCACTGTTAAAGGTTTATCGTTGGCATTTTCTCTCCCATAATCGGTGCTGCAAATTCCATCAAGAACACTCAACGCCTTCTCGCATACGCTTCTTTGTGCATCAACAAGCATTTCCAGCAGCAATGAAACCAGCCCCATGTCAACAAATTTTTGAATAAGCTTCTCATTTACTGAAGCTGATGATGCGATCGTGTGATAGATGACGACCAAAGCAGCTTTAGTAGCAGTAGGGCTGATGGGCTCTTCTATCAGCTTAAACAATGCTTCAATGGCTCCTTCATTCTCCGATAACACGTTTGCTTTTCTTTGATCCGAATCAGAAGAAACGAGCTCTGTCAACACTAACACAGCGTTTCTTCTCCTCGACGAATCTCCGCTATTCAAGAACCAAATCATGCAACCCATAGACGAAGCTGATCCCAAGTAAGTTAGAGCTTCGCCCTGATCAAGAGGAAACAGCAAGATCAAAGTTGACAATATTTCCTCCAAAACAGAAACGTTTTCATCCAAACATGTTTTCGAAAATGATTCAAACGCCGCCGCCAAAACACTCACAGCTGCGTTATCCACAATGCAACTCTTGTTGCTCTCACTCTCCTTGGCCCACTCCTTGATCTTTGCCACCAAAGCTTTGCAGCCAACTTGATCCTGCGTTTCACAAGCTGTCTTAATCTTGGAATTGATTTCCAAAACCTCAACCGAACACACCGGAATTATTCTCTCATTCTCAATCTGAATATTCACTCGATCATAGGTAATCCCATTTCGCAGAGTCGTCCCCACCGGATCTTTTTCTATAGAGCTGGCGCCGGTTTCTCTACTGGAAAGCTGCTCCTTCCTGGCACGGCGGCCGGCTCTTAGTCTTCTCCATGAACAAATCATTGTTATTCCGTGAGTGTTTAATTCTTGAACAATCCAAGGACTTATTTCGCGAAGTTTGATCGATGCAGAGAAAGTTATATGCTTATGTGTCTTAGCAAGGAATGGAATTAATGATCATACAGTAAGCGTCTTTTTAAATAAATATAAGCGAAACACGGACGGTGATTTGATTTTGAGTCATTCAAAACTCGTAAATGAAAATCCTCAAAAAGTACGAGTGAAAGAAAAAGGCTGGTCAACGTTCGACTCGGTAGACTGGCTGACTAGAGACTTTGATGGTGCATAAAATAGCCACGTGTTTTCTCATTTCTCATGTGGTGTAAAAATACAATTGCATCCATGGCCAAGTTATTTTTTTATTTCGTGAAAAGAAGTATAGTTAATCAATTCTTTCGAATTGGTCCTTGGTTATTTGGAATCTACCAAATTACCCTCAAAATGACAGCAATTGGCCGCGCAGCACATAAGGGTATTCTAGTCATGTTGGGAAACCTTTCGGATGCCAATGATCAAAAGCTGTCTTTCTTCTTGTCCGTTTGACGAGTTCAATTTTTAAAAATTTCGGTATATCTTACGCGTCCCCAACGCGCACTCCACACCTGTTAGCGTAAAGAACAAAATGGACACGGCTATGTTACAGATTCTGTAACATACATCCCCCACTTCATGCACTCCACGTGTCCCCGCACGTGGAACAAAGCACGTAAACGGCACCTTTGCGGGGCTGGCTAAGCTGGTCCGTAAGTTACAGAGTCTGTACCGTAGGCAGTTCCGTTAACATGATTTGTTTTATTTCAGTTTCCATTTTCCCTCAAGAATCTTTTAGTATCAAGTTGAAACAAAATATGTAGGGGCTGTTCAAATGGAAGAAGTAGAACAAACAAAAACAATATTAAAATTGCGGCGTTCATATCACGTATTTTGAGATTTGAAAAACACGGTGCAGCAACAGACGCCAGGCATCTAAACCGGTCAGCAGCAGTCGAAGAAGGCATCCATACGTTTACAATTTGGTAAACTCTATATTACAGTTCGCGTATTTATACGTCTGATACAATTACAATATTATAAAATTCACATAATACTGTAATTATATCGGGCATACGATACTCGAAACTGTAACATTTTAAAGTCCTTACAATTTTGTTTCCAATTAATGCAATAGAATTTTGCAAAAGTACACACTCTCAAAATATTTTCATCCTTCGCTAGATTGTATCATGGGCAAAACAAATAAAAATCTGGATTAAAATAGCCATGTGGGTGTTTTTCTTTAGAATTATTTTAAATTCGCCGATTCAATCAAAGGACGAATTTATACCAATTATTTCAGTTTAAATAGAAACCAAACTCATACAAAATGATTTATTTATTTATTTATTTATTTTTATCTTTTGACCACTCATCGAAAGTTCAATTAACGTATATACTTTTATCAATTGTGAATCCATCTCGTTTTTGGAATAAGAATAAAATTATGTAGGCTGATATCCAGATGCTCGAAAGCTGGGTATATCTGACTGATCAACGTCGAACAACGTCTTTTAATTTCCAAAATACAAATTAATGACAATAAATAAATAAATAAAGACTGAACTTCATATTTCTCTTCGGGACGCAGTAAAAATTTAGTTAGAAATTTGTTCCTAATTTCACGAACACCAAATGTGGTGACTGTATATGATTTTGCCATATGGAAATTCAAATAGGGTATATATTTTTAAAAGCAAGGAAATCGAATCCAATCAAATTGCAAGAAGTAATAATAAGGAAAATGGATGGCTACACCCGCAAGATTTGGGTATATGGTCATGAGATTCACGGGTTTTAATTAAAGGACACCAAAATTTTTTTTTTTAAAAAAATAATACCTTTTGTATATAGCAACCAAAAAATTAACTTTAAATTTTTTTAATAATACAAATATAATTTAAATATTTTAATTCATCTACTTGACCAAGAATATTAGGATTTTTTTAATACATAAAATAATTTTTAAAAGGCTAATTATTGTATTTATTTTAATAATATATTTACATTTATTATAAAAATTTTAAACAAATCTTTGGGCTAAATAGATTATACAATTAATAAACATCTCGTGTATTAATAATAGTAAAATTATTTTATATAGTGTTGAAATAATTTTAAATTTTTATATTATTTTAATATTATGTTTCTATTTATTATAAAGTTTAGTTTAATATAATACAAGATTTTAAAGTATCAATATATTTTTTAAATATAGAAATTATATTAAATGCATATATTTTCTACATTTAGTTTAAAATTATAGTTTTGTTTATTATAAAATATTGGAGTAAAAAAAAAATTTTTTGGGAGTTAATAACATCAAAGGGTAATATAGTTAAAATGAGATTTTAATATCTTTTATTGAAAACTTCATAGTATAGGTGACCATTTTTCTATATCATATAGTTGTAGGTGCCTTTTTCGAGTAATTAATAAATATCACAATGAAATCCATAAGCAAGAGATTTGTTCATCCAATTCCAATTATCCATTGTTCAAAACTAAATTTAAACATAAAAAGGAAACGTTAATAAATTCAACCAACACCCCATTATTATTGTGAGATACATTTAAAAAATGGAATACTAAGTTAAAATAGAATGCACACACACACACATATATTGGAGTTTAAAAAGAATGAAATTCAAGGTATTAAACTGTCAATTTGATAAAATTAAAAAAAATTATGAAAAAAAAAGTTTTATCAAAGCACATTACATGCGTGGATTTATTTATATATGCTTATGTTCTTATAAAATTTTGATTATGACTGCAGTAGTGCAGTTATAAAGACTTCAAAGGGATTTACAAGAACTTGTGGAGGAGTGTTTAATAGCACTACTTTTAAAATAATGATGCATAGAAAGTTACAAGGAGCTTTACAAATAAATATATATGTTTTTATCATAAAGTATTATTGAAGCTGCCCAATTGGCTTGATACGTATAATTTGGGATTCGGAAGGGCTGCAGTGCCGTAAAATTAAAAAAACAAAATATTATTGACGTAATAATAATACAATGACTTGAATGATGTAGGACATGATGAGTAAATTTGAATATCAGCAGTTCGATTATAGGCATATATGTGTAATTTGCTTCATATATTAATTAATATGAGTATTCATTTACACGATGACTTAAAAAGACAGCGGAAGTTCTCATGTTTAGTCTTCTTATTTCTCAATATATTCGCAATTCTCCCAGTGTCGGGTCTCAACCATTCTTAAGTGTGAATGCGATCTTTAATTTGCTTGTAAATTATAATTTGACCTAGAGCCACTGTCACAACTGAAAAAAATAAGTCATTTACTAGAACTGTTGCAATTATAATTCACAGCAGACAGGACAAACTAGGTAGCACCACCCCCACCACCGGAAATCAAATTCAGAGGGATGAATGGAACTATGCTTTTGCACTTCAATGGAAACATGTACGTTCTTTTGGTTTAAGAGATGAGAGCACGTTCACTACATTCCTGTGGCAGGGCTCGTTGGCGTAGCACTGGTCAGCTAGCTCGACCACTCTGTATGCACTTGCAATTATTTCTTCATTGAGCTTGATTGTTGTCGATACCAGAATTTAGGCCAACAATAAAAGTTGAGTAAGAGTTGTTTCACTTAGACAATGTACTGTGAGAGAGCTTGAGATCTTCATATTTGCCATTGTTGAAAGTCAAGAGTTTAGTGTCAGAATCTTGTGAAGGGGTTCCCGGGAGTGTTATTAGGCATAGACCTCTTAATGTTTAAATTAGAGATCAATAATAGCACGATAACAAATAAAAATGGAGAGAAAAAAGAGAATAAAAGAAAGATTTAGAGAATATTGTATCTCCTCCGATTAGAGTTGAGATGCTAGGAGCGATGAAAAAAATAATAACAAGTTAAAAATGACTGGAGAGAGAATAATTGAGGGATTTATTTAAAAGATGATAAATTATATAAAAATATATTTTCGATCTTTAATTAGATGAGAGAGAGAGAGAGGAAAAAAATGATTTGACTTTTAATAACATATTTTTTAGGTTTAAAAACATATTGACATATATCAAAATATTATTAGTAAGTTGTTCCTATCGAATGATGATCGGAACGTTAAATATACTCTAGAATTTCTCTTCTATTTTTAACCTATATGCAAAATCACTAGAGTTTACTTAAATAATACTTCCTATTACACGAGACTCCGTCCTAATTAAAAAAAAGGGGATGATTTCTTAAATGAAAAATGACAAAAGAGCTCTAACATTGACACAAAGGTGAGCCCAAAATAATAATAAAAAAAACAAAAGTAAAACCGTGTGGTGTTATTGTGTTAGTGGAAAAAATGGCGCTAATTCTTTATTTAAAATAATATTGTCTTATAATTTTATAGTTGTTTTGTTGTGATCGTTTTAGAATTTTTTGTTCAAATATTAGTGCTCTTTTAAAAGACAACTCTATCGTTAACTTTAGCTGTATACATGTAGCTTCTTAAGAGACGAGATGGGTTGTACATTTATTTTTAAATTTAAAAACCTAATTTTTTTTGTTTTCAATCTTTTAAGCAGGTCAGGCCTCTTAAGATAAATGTATATTTAATTTTGTGAAGCATATTATATTCACAACAACACTTTCTTTTTGCTCGCTTTAACAACAGCCTAGTCTCAATCAATATCACAATGTGATTATACATTGTTAATCAATTATATTTTGAGCAGGAGTCATGGCCATACTTAGAAATTAATTACATAAAGTATCCATATAAAATTTTGGCAATTAGATCATTTTTAACTTTTATCACACAATAACACCATTTCCGTCAGCCGAAATCAATGTTGGCGTGATGAAATTTAGCTTTTGCTTTTCAGCAGAACTATCTCTTTGTTGTGGTTTCCTCAACTCCGCAGGAGATGAAAGCATGTTCACGACTTCACACTTGTCAGGCCTCTGGTAGGCTAGCTCGTGCAGTAACGCGCAGTCAGCGTGGTTGATAATATAGTTATAGGCTTTTGGATAAATTTTCACAAACTCTACTCTAAATTAATGTATTATTATTTAATTGATTAAATTTAATATTTTTTTATTTATATAATTCATTTTAATTATTTTATATTTTTATTCAACTACTAAATTAATATTACGTTAGTTTATACAAAATAAATTTTTATAAAAATTTATAACTGTATCAATTGCTTGCTCGGCTACTACGCTTACTCTTGGTAGAGTTTTTTTGGCTAAACTCAATTGTTTCGTCAACGGGCCATTTGAAATGTGTCCTATTTTGTAAACATTGTTCTAAACCATGTGACAAGGTAAATGATATTCTCAGGACCAGAATGTGTTGCATCGACAGCTTTTCTTCCGCTTATGAACTTCACTAATATTACTCCAATCGTCCTCCGTTGGAAAGTCCGGAATAGTCCCTGATATATTGACCACGTTTGCAGAACAATCTGTAACTCTGTGATATCTTTGAAACTTTCAAGTATTTTTCCAGAAGTGAATCGATTATAATAAAGAATTACTGATTTTAAAGACCTTAACTTAGAAAAGAAATCGGTGGGTATGCGTGAGAAAAGATTGCTACCTAAGTTTACTTCTGGAAGAGAACTTCAGCTAGCAAGACTTGGAATCAGCCCTACAAGGAAGTTTTTAATCACAGGCACTGTCAATGAAGATAGGTCCTTAAGGTGAGGAGGGAGGCTTTGACTAAGGTATTCGAACCCGATTTGGATACGAGTTACCAGGTTTCTCGAGCACTTAACATGACTCCATCTACATGAGTCTAACCAATTGAAGTTTTTTGGGTTTCCTAGTGTCATGACCTAAAGCCTCCTTACATAGCCTGGCTTGTGGAAGATTATAGAGCTTTAGAGACTTGTATAAAGCATGTAGATATTTCCTTGAAAATTAATGTGTTTAGATGATAGTTGAGATAACTCTAAATACTTCATTGTATTCTTTATATAGGAGGGGCCTCATTTAACTTAAAAGCAACCTCAAGCAATTTAAGATTTCTAGCACTTAAGCATTGTAAGCTTTTCTTGAGTAATACAAGATCTTTCCTCCAATCTTAAGTGTTTTGAGTGAATACATATTTTGATTTTCGAATTCAGAAATGGATTTGAGTGTAAGGCTAATTAGGGCTAAGAGAGTGTGAATTTGGCTTTTAAGGCCATACGGTATTGCGTAGGAACAACTGGACCGTGACAGTTGATATCAAAGCCGTCAACACTGGTGGGTAGCTGCTTTATTCAAAAGAAAGGATGTTAGAACTCACTCATGATGACCAAAGAGGGAGGGAACCTAACTCTAATGCGAAGAAGGAAAAGAACAACAAGAAGAAGTCAGAGGACTTGCTCAATGCCATAGAGAACCGGGTTATCCATGGGTAAATTACTGTTGTTGAAATCAAGAAGCACTTCAAAATCTTTGAGCAGAACATGGAAGAGGTTGACGGCCTTGAAGGATGGATGAGTGATTTGAGTCAAGATGTATTGGTGCAACGCTAAAGTCTTGAGGAGTTCTAGGCAGTCGTATTGAACTCCATCGAGGCGCTGTGGGCTCAAGTCGAGGAACTGAAGAAGCTGAGTCCAAAACAGGTGAGATGGCAAGATTTCTTGGCTGAGTTCGACTATGGAGTATAAACCGAGGAAAGCCAATTTTGTTGCGAACGCCTTAAGTCGGAAGGATAAGCTTGCTGCCATAAATTGAATACAAGAAGAGCTTCTTGCACTGATCAAGGAAGGAATGGAACATGATCCATTGGCCAAACAGTTGGTTTTTCTCGTGGAATAAGAAAAATCGAAACAGTTTTGTGCTGAAGATGGCTTACTGTACACTAAGGGACGTCGGGTTTATGTTTCGAAGTAGGAGAACTTGTGGCGAAATCTAATTAAGGAGTGCTACAACACCAAATGGGTCGGACATCCAGGGCAAAGGCGAACACAGGCGTTACTTGAGTCGGCATACTATTGGCCACTGATACGAGATGAGGTAGAGCAGTTTGTGCGAACATGCTTAGTGTGCCAACATGATAACTCAGAACAACAGTGTCCAATCGACTTGCTTGAGCCGCTACCTACTCTAGATCGACCATGGGAGAGTATCTCGATGGATTTTATCACTAGTCTTCTGAAGTCGGATGGGTGGGGAACAATTGTAGTAGTGATGGATAGATTCTCGAATTATGCCACCTTTATTCCAACTTTGAAGGAATGCTCAGCGGAAGACACAACTAAGCTTTTCTTCAAAAATGTGGTGAAGTATTGGGGGCTTCCGAAGTCCATAATTAGTGACTAAAACAATTGATTTACCTCTAGGTTTTGGACGGAGTTGTTTAAACTTATAGGGTCAGGGCTGCACTTCTTTACAAGCTTTCACACGCAAACGGATGTACAAACTGAGGGGGTGAATACTTTGCTGGAGTTGTATTTATAGGACTTTGTAAGCCCCAACCAGCACAATTGGGCAAAATTGTTGAATGTGGCCTAGTTTTCCTATAACTTGCAGCGAAGCGAGGCTACATCGAGGAGCTCTTCTGAGATGATCATGGGACAACAGCCGTTGACACCACACACACTCATTTCAAGTTACACCAGACATTGCCCAGCAACCTACAAGGTGGCTAAGTCGTGGCATGAACAGGCAGACATAGCTCGGGTCTACCTTGATAAAACAGCCAAGCGGGTGAAGAAATAGGCGGACAGCAAGCATAGACACTTGGAGTTCAATGTGGGGGACATGGTGTAAGTAAAGATCCTTTCGTCCTAACACAAGTCTGCACATTCGCTACACAAGGGCTTTGTTCGGAAGTATGAGGGGCCATTTTCGATGATCACAAGGGTTGGCAATGTGTCATACAAGTTAAAGTTACCCTCTTGGCTCAGGCTACATCCAGTGTTCAACGTTAGCTATTTGAAGTCATATCACAGTGATTCAGGGGATCCATTACGGAGCGGATTCAAGCGGCCGCCACTCAGCAACACAAGGGTATACAACAAGAAGTGGAGGTTATTTTAGCTGATCAAATTGTACGGAAGAAAAGCTATTCACCAAGCCAAGAACACTTTGTCAAGTGGAAGGGTTTATCCGAGAGTGAAGCAAGTTGGGAGCTTGCAAACGATTTGTGGCAATTCCAAGACAAGATCAAGGCCTTCTACAGCGAGTCGACAGGACATCTCCGGATTAAGTGAGGGAGAATGTCATGACCCAAAGCCTCTTTACATGGCCTGTCTCGTGGAGGATTCTAGAGCTTTAAAGACTTGTGTAAAGCATGTAGATATTTCCTTGAAAATTAATGTGTTTAGGTGGTAGTTAAAATAACTCTAGATACTTCCTTGTATTCTTTATATAGGAGGGGCCTTATTTGGCTCAAAAACAACCTTAAGCAATTTAGGATTTACAGTACTTAAGCATTGTAAGCTTTTCTTGAGTAATACAAGTTCTTTCCTCCAATCTTGAGTGTTCTGAGTGAATACACATTCCAATTTTTGGATTCAACAATGGATTTGAGTGTAAGGTTGATTTAGGGCCAAGAGAGTATGAATTTGGCGCCTAAGACCGTACGATATCACGTGAAAACAAATTGAGCCATGACACTAGGCTGGCTTTCAAACTTGCATGGCCGCAGCTTATGGAATGGAAAGGAAGTGGATTGAGAGAGAGAGAGAGAGAAGAGAACAAAGGAAAGAAGTACCTATACAGAGTTTCTTCATTTTTTTCTTTTCTTTTCTTTTATTTTTATTTTTTGAAATTTTGAAATGAGTCGGAAAACGTGCGAAAAGATTATAAACAGCTAAACTGTAAACATTTGGAATGAAATCCTGAGGACTGTTTGCCATCCTTTTAACATAACTTAATTGTCTAACTCATGAAATCTCCAAATCCAAGGTTTAAAATATCCGAAGTAGACGATTTTTGTTGGCTACTTTTGATTCGACAATTGTTTATTTCCAAGGTGGCATTCTGGGTGGAACTTACAATGCAGAATGAATTTGTTCATATCTTGTACTTTATGTCTAAACTGTGGATGTTCGATCTTGCAAGCAATCTATTGAGAGGCTGAACTGTTCCAATTCAGTTGTCTACAGAATCAAGCAGGGGGAGTGGGAATGGTAAAGGATTTTACATGAAAGGAAATACAATTAACAAAAGAGACAATGATTTAGGAATTATGACTGTTCATCAGATTCTTTTTCGAAGTTATGGATTGGCTTTGAGAAATTAATATATATTGTTAAAAAGAAATTATGGGGAATTCAGCTTTGCCTGAATGAGTGTCCCAATAGACAAACTACAAAAAGACGCTATTTTTCAGTTTGCCCATTAGGGCAAAATTTTCAAGTGCTCTAACATGACTGATTATAAAATAACGTCTAATAATTTTTTTCCAGTTTTATAATCTAATCCATTTGTTATAGATATTAAAAGCATGTGCTTAAAGGAGTTATAACCTCATCGCAAGACCTCAAATTATCCGAGTGTTGGTATCGTTATGCTGCTTCCATTGGAAGGAGGATAAGCTCAAAAAGTTTACCAAACTTTCATTGGTGAAAGTAATTTTCATATTTTCCAAATTCGATTGCCTTTTAATTGAATGTCGTTTTGAAAAGAAGCATTTGGATGGAGCCTCTTTTTGCGCGACTCGTCCTCTCGTATAAGATATACTCTGATTGTGTTAGTGTTGGAGTTCAACATTCATGAGCGTATCCAATCAGTGCAGTAAGCAATGACAGAAGTGATGCTCATAAATTAGGCATAAACCATTAATATTTTTTTTTAACTGAAAATGTAGCTTGAATTGGCCTTCTGGAATCACTGAAATGGCCGCGTTATGACAATAAAATGGCTTTAGAAATACACTGAACTTCTTTAGTCACCCAGGATTCTTAAGGGAGTCCAGCTGAGCTCCACAAGGGGACTAAATTTTTTGTAATGGGCTTGTACTGGATCCACTAACCGGAAATAACGCAAATGATTTGGACCAGATTCACATGGTCGTGTATGGGCTGGAAAATCACAAGCCGGAATAACAATTTCTTCAAGAGTTTTTTTAAAATTAAATTTAGCGTAAAGAACGAAAAAACTAATAGAGCGGCCCAACAAGAACCGGGTTTTACCCGTAATATTCGATAGTTCATTTACACCTCTGAATATCTACCAATCACATAAGATTGGCGCAGTGGCACATTTATCCACAGAGAATTCTTTTTAAACAATTTTAACTACTGTAACAGAATTCTGAACATGGAGGTGACAAAATCTGAAGGTGGCATGCTTTTCATAGCTCGGCTAGAGATGAGAGAACGTTCACAACACGAGCCATGTCAGGTCTCCTGTAGGGCTCGCTCGCCCAGCCTTGCTCTGCTAACTGAGCAACCTTCCTTACGCTGGCAATAGTTCCGTTGTCGAGCTCGATTGTTTTGTCCACTGCCATTCTGAATGTGTCTTGGTTTATATGCACTGTTCGGAACCATGTCACAAGATACACTATATTCTCTGGATCAGAATCATCACTTTCATCAAGCACTTCTCTACGAGTTATTAACTCCATCAATATTACTCCGAAGCTAAACACATCAACCTTTGTTGTCACTCAACCCGTCACTGCCGAAGTACATGTAAAATAAATTCATTTTCAACAATATGTTCTATTGTAATGAACACAAAGGGAAACAAATCTAAAAATAATAAGGTAATTATACCTAAGTACTCTGGGGCAAGGTATCCAAAAGTGCCCGCTATTCTTGTCTCAGTTGAATGTTTCCCATTCTCTGGAGCAAGGCGCACCAATCCGATATCTGCAACCTTAGCCCGCATATCATCATCTAGTAGAATATTGGATGGCTTAAGATCCCTATGAATAAAACTTTCATGTGCTGAACCCTGCAAATACTCGACACCTCTTGCAACGTCCAAGGCAATGATCAATCTTCTCGACCATTCAAGTGGTTTCAGTCCTTCATTCGTCCAGTTGAAAAGATGTCTACTGAGTGTTCCCTTTGACATGAATTCATAAACAAGAACCCTTTCTTCACCGTCCAAGCAGTGCCACCAAATGGCGGTGCCGAACCTTGGTCAGAACTGCAATCTCAGACTTGAATTGTTTCAAGCGCCGCCCGGTTACTATTTCGACTTCCATCCTTTTGACTGCTGTCTTTGTCCCGTCTTGAAATTCCCCTTGTAAACAGTTCCGAATCCTTCTCTTCCCAGAATGTTTTGCTCTCTGAAATTATCGGTCACTTCCCTCAAAATCTTAATTGAAAAGACAATGTTTCCAAAACCAAGCAATTGGATGTCACTTGTTATCGCATCTTGACATTTCTTCGAAACAATTTTGGTCGATGGATCCTAGCAGAGCGTTTTTGTTTTCTCTTCTACAAACAGAAGCCTAATCCAACAATAGACAAACCAAAAGCAGCACCAATCAACACGGAAACCAACACAATTCCAATATTCGAATGCTTACTTGTGCCTTTTCTTTGATTTTGGCCGCCGTTTTTGTCTAGTGGTGCCAGGGGTAACTATTATTTCTTACAATATTGGGGTTTCCGTCAGTTTTAACTATCACGTTTCGCCTGAATTTTGGAACTTCACCCGAAAGATGATTGTTGGATACATCTAACATCTTAAGATTAGGCAGAGACGCTAGCTCATTTGGAATAGTGCCCGTAAGTGCATTATTCGAAAGGATCAAGTTTTCTATCGATGTAAGCATAGAAAAATCTGAAGAAATTGTACCCTGAAGCTCCAAATTCGTGAAATTAACAACCGTTATGTTTCCTAATTCATCGCAAAAGATCCCCCTCCATGGTTGAGTGACATCGCAAGGATCATTTCCATTCCAACGCTGTGCAAATACCGGCGGATAATCCATAGATTCTACAATTGAAAAATATTGATACGACTATCACAATATCAAAAGCTATTTGTTGATCCTGGAGTCATATCTACTTCTACTTTAGAAGAATTAAATTTTGGAAAAGGACCCTGGAAAAAATTGTTAGCCAAACTGATAAAAGTAATATTAGGAAGATTGACCAAAGAAGCAGGAACAGTACCCGTCAACTCGTTACTCCTCAAACTCAATTCTTCGAGATTAGTAAACCTTGAAAAATCTGGCAAGGGCCCTGAAAAATGGTTAAAATCAAGCCTGAGTTGAATTAAAGAAGTCATGTTCTGTAACACTTCAAGTGACCCATTGAGCTTTGCATCCCTCATTCGTCCGTTCAACCAAAGCTTTGGAATTGAAGACTCGAAAAAACTTGAAGGAATTGGTCCTTCAAGATTGTTCCCACTTAGTTGCAAATTCCTTAATCGAGGAAAGTTGTCTACCCCTAGAAAATCAAGAATACTCCCTGAAATATTAGCCAGATTTGCAGAAAATGTCCGCAATTCCTCGGCATCCTTCAAACTTAGAGGCATTTGCCAGGAACGGAATGGATTAAAACTAAGAGTTATGGATTTCAAAGAAGTTAATCCGGAAAAGAAATCGGTGGGTATGGATGTGAACTGGTTGTTACTCAAGTAAACATATTGAAGAGAACTCAGCTTGGCAAGACTCGGAATTGGCCCTGACAGAAAGTTTCCTGTCACATGCAGTAATGCCGATAAAGAGAGGTTTTTGAGGTCGGCAGGGAGGCTTCCTGTCAGGTTTTGGTTGTTGATATGGATTTGGGTTACCCGGTTATTCGAGTAGATAATGTGACTCCATTCACACCGGTCTGGGTCGGTCCAATTTAAGCTTCCCGGGTTTCCTAGGCTGGCTTTCAGAGATTGCATGACTGCGACACCTGGGCTGGAGAGGGAGAAGACAGAGGGAGTACTATGATATAGAAGAAAGAAAAGGAGAAAAATATCCAGGTACGGTCTCTTCATTTTCTAAGAAAATTCAGAAGTGGGAAAATTTCATGGATCATAAAATGCAATCTACATACAGTACTCGGAATAAAGACCCTGAAGCATATCTACTATTCTTTGACATAAATTCAGTATCATGAGCTCATGAAATCTATGAATCCAAGGATAGAAGTTTCGGGATTTAGCCACAGCAAAGTTATATGCATAAAATTTAGGATTCAAATGAAAGCAAGGGCGAGAGGGTACAAAGAGTCTAACTGAGTAATTTACCTAGCCCCGCGGCTCAATGTTATTATCGTTCGCTTGTTCAGTGGATCGAGGTTGTTTTTCTAA
Source organism: Aegle marmelos (assembly GCA_030449875.1). NCBI lineage: Eukaryota > Viridiplantae > Streptophyta > Magnoliopsida > Sapindales > Rutaceae > Aegle > Aegle marmelos. The sequence goes on along the minus strand of JASUUL010000094.1, from coordinate 19,808,521 downwards.
TGCTAAGATAAGATATGTAATTATTAATTAATAACAAAGGTATTTCAAATTTATTTAATTGCATACGAATATAATATACACAAAGTAAAATATTTTTTAAGCGTTATCATTTTTCTTTTCTGGGACTATCATATCAAATAAAGATGATCATAAAATAATTTAACTAATCTTCTTAAAGACTTACCTAACGGTTCAGTTGTGTTTGCTGTCCTTACCACTGGCGGAGGCGGCCAGAGCGGTGTAAAAGCACGGGAAAGCAAAAAAGAAAAACAAAATAACAAAAACAATATTCAATTTCCTTAACTGTATGTCGTTTAGCAAGAAGGGCCCTTGATTCACTTCATGGCGACAGTCCTTAGCAACTCTGTGTTATGTACAGACGGTTAAATAAGGAGACTCTGGAAGTATATACGTGGAGAATTTTTTGAAGCATTTATGTGGGAATTTTCATTGACCTAAAGTAGTGAAAGTCAAGCCCATTATGCATCCTTTGAAATCCAAGCCCAAAGACGGTTAAGGGTACAGGTACATAGAACCCTTTTGCAACGAGTTGCAAAATGGCTGTAGGGGATCATCAAAACACTGGTAGAAATGGTTAACGAACGCCAGGGTTATCAACAGCCACGAAGCTGCCTTGTCTATCCAGATGTTGGAGCAAAAGTCCCTCGTTATCTTTAGGAAGTGCATGCAATTGAACTAACATTTATTATGCATGCACCAAGGCTGAGAAAAAGCAAAATTGTCTTATGCTTGCACGGATATCATTAACAAGGGAAAAGCTACCTTACAGCCGGTTGTAAAATATTTTCCTTATAGTAACAATATAAATAAAATTTATTTATACTATTATTGTGAGGGGAGCACCTTATAACTGGCTGTAAGGTAGAGTCTCCCCATTAATAATGACATGATCTTTTCTGCTACTAATAAAAAAAATTATATGTTTAAAAAGAGTCACCATACCATTAAGAAAATAACGTAGGAAGCATATTCTTGACACAGTACAAAAACAGTATTAAATTTCATTTTAACATTTGTTTTTTAAAACTTAAGAAAAAAGACTCTCATAAAAGAGAAAATATCTTAATTGAAAATATTGAATATTATTGATAAAAAACTTGTGTGTATTACCATAAACTATGAACAACAAGCTTATATATAGTAGTAGCTAACTGGATCTTAATCTCTCTCAAATAGGAGAAATAATCTAAAATCTTGATTAGACTAAAATTACAAATATGACTCATAAATTTAGTAAAATAAGATAAATCTTAAAAAAATACTAAATAAAGCTAAATATTATAATCCCTTGTAAATTATAATTTATTTTATCTAATATGTTTCCTACATTTGAAAAGAACCAATGAAGCCTTTAATTAAGTTGTTTGATTTATTTAAGCATTGATTAAGAAGAAAAAAGGGTATAAATTTCCATTCAGCGTATTGGTTTTATACTTTTATTAGATGCACTCAAATAACTAGTTTGTATTTTTCATCAAACAAAATCAACCTTAAAATATTATCATTTTTAAACCCTGCAATTCTCCAAGCCCCAAAGTGATTGATAAATTGTTTGTCAATTATATTATTTGTAGGAACCATGATAGTAATTGAAAAACATGAGGTATAGGTTGATAAGTTTTCTATTCAAATCGAGCCTAATTTACAAACTCTCAATATCGACACAACCATTCACAAAATTTGCACATTGCCAAAGCCATTTCACGAGCATTGGATTGTCACATTTTGTGGATTGCTATTGTTGCACGCAGATTGCAAAATCAGCCACACCAAATAATCATTAAAAAAAAAAAAGAATACAAGAAATTTATATGGTTCGACAGTTATACTTACATTTACGAGAATAAAAGAAAATAATTATATTACAAATAATTATTAAAGTATAATATTTGAATAGAAAACTTACTTTTCAAAACCTAAATACATTCAGTATTCTCACACACAGTCAAAAAGAAAAATCTCTCAATTACATATACTCTCTAATTGCTCAATCTCTTAATAATTTTTTACTTGAATTGTTAAGCTCAAATTTTTAGGATTATCTCGAATGGCTGGAGTAGCTTCAATTTATAGGAGTCTCTCAAGTAAATTGTCAATAGTACTGATTAATTTATCAAAGGTGCTCATTGACAAATTGGCTAATTTGTCAAAATTATTACACAGCATTTTGAAAAAAAAAATATGCAAATGGCTCGCCTCCAATTTGTCAACCATGCATGTGGCTCACTTCAATTTTTTAACTAATTTGAATAAATAAATCACCTAATTTGACTTTTCAACAATTTTTCATCTCGGCAAAGATTTGTTTAAATCTAAGCTAATCATCAATAAACCATCCTTCTCAAAGTGACTGTATCTTTATGACTACTTACATACCCATAACCTAAGATCAACCCAACTATAGTTCAAAAATTCTCCAAACTCAACACATTTAAAGGATTTGAATTAGTTTCAAGTAATATTGAAACTTGACTCTAAAAATCACCTTTATCAATATATATGATAGATTATCTTTGGTATCAATCTTTCTCAACAATACAATATAGCTCTTGACAACCTTCCTTATATAATGATATTTCATATCTATGTTACTTTTTTGGAACATGATATATTTAGTTTTTTACTAAGAATACAAGCTACTGCCAATTAAGCATAAAAATACAAGCAGTCACCAAATGAGATAAACAAACTTTGTTTTGGTTTCCCACATTGTTCTAAAAACTGATCTTCTCTTTAGGCTTTGAACTTCTTTGAACCGAAAATACAAACATACTTACACGCTTTTTTTGGTATATACATGTATATTTACAGAATCAGAGCTGAACATTACATATGAGTTGAGTCTTAATCTTCTCATTTTGTGCTGCTTGCTAGGCATGCTACTGCCTTCAAGGTTATGAAATTGTTACATTTGTATTGTTTCAGTCCTGCCCTAAACCTGAAGGTTTAATTACACATATATGTTTCGGCAGTGACTGGACGAATAGCTGCAAAGGTTCACGTGTATAGCTTTGGAGTGATCTTCATGGACTTAATCACATGTAGAAAAGCTGTTGATGCCACCCATTCTGATCCCGAGTATATCATTCACCTTGCCACCTGGTTCCCGAAAATGCATAAAAACCATGACACATTCCATATAGCCATAGACAAAACAATTCAGCTCGACGAAGAAACCCTTGCCAGTGTAAGCACTGTGGCTGAGCTAGCGGATCAATGCTGCGCGAATGAACCCTGCCAGAGGCCTGACGTGGGACATGTTGTGATTTCGCTCTCATCTCTAGCTGACTCTTGGAATCGGCTTTGTCTTCAAATTCATCGACTACTCTAAGAATCACTTCCACCTTTTGCGATGACGAAGCTGCCGAATCATTCCGCCCAGGCCTAGCTTTCAAATGATGAAATTGTTGCAAGGCCTTGATTCCACATGCGACAACGAACTTGCCTATTGATGACCTAAATAGGTAGGCAACTCGTGTTCAATTTCGCAATTGATTTTGTTCATATGCACTTATTAAGCATCTTCCATCAAATTTAGATATCACTGATAATTGATAATGGACATCACAAATCTGAACTTCTAGGAAGTTTGGACAACTTCTGATTATAAATAAATATTAATAAACTCTATTGTAACTCAAAAAGAATTAGATAGATTTCTGAGTATAAATATTGATAAATTATATTCCACTTTCCATCATATTTTGCTCATTGACACTAGTTATTTGTACTCTTTCTCTTTTTGAGTTGCAATCGAAAGTTTCTGTAATATGCTCTTCTGAAGAAATGTGCCATATAAGTTATGAAGCAAGTGAATAATCAATCCTTTTTTTTTTTAAATACAAATAAATAACTATTCGAACTTGAGAAAATGTGCTCTAAAATTAACATGCTCATTTTCATCACAACAAAATCCATTACCAATATTGAACAACATTTATTTTTAATTATTTTTAATATTTTTCTTTGTTTTACACAAGGAACAAATGTTTAATGAATGAAAAAATAACAAATCCTCGAATCGACTACGCCCAACAAAAAACTAAGGGAACCCAGACAAATCGCAATTGAGATTTTTCAATCATGTGTTGAGATTATTTTTTCTCAATCATTAATAATTCACCATCTCTTTAGCAAGGCCTCTATCATGAGCAACTATCTAATTGTTTCTAACCGTCGAAGGAGAATAATAACACCTTATGGTTCATTTTTTTATAGCACTCAGAGCGAACCAAAGTTTGGTTCATCAGCCACCTTTAAGCTATGGCTACGCTTATAGTAAGGATGTGAAAAACTTTTGCTACTTGGTTTACAATCAGAAAGCAAAACAGGGATTTTAGCGGCATGCAAGGTAGAATTGGGATTCGACAGAGTTTTTGCGTTTCGTTCAAATAAATGCTCCCACAAATATTGTTCAATATCTATGATGGATTTGGTGGTGATTATTGAAATAGAGAGAGAAATTATGCAGATGAGAGCGAAAAGAAAAGGTTTGAAAAATAAATACTTTTTAAAATTTTTAGTGAGGGTAACTTAATAAATAAATAAAATAAATTAGAAAATTGGGGCTGTTGAGATATAAATAGAGGGGGATAAGTCATTCTGAAAAGTATAATATTTGTACATGAACCTGTTTAATTCCAAAAATACACATATCTTCATGTCATTTATAAAATTTATTTAGATTTCTTTATGATGCTTTATAAATTTTTACAGCATTGATAATGAGTTGTTATGACCTTTAGATTTAAATATTTTAATAATTACTATTGATCTAATTTTATAGATAAGTAATTAATTAATAATTAATACTCAAGTTGCTGGTATAGTACATAGGTTAATGGATATAATTTTTTTAATTAATTGATAAATATTTTTTTAAATCACTAAAAAATTACAATTATATATTCTTGGGTTTATGTATCTATCTTTTTTCTTCCTTTCTTTCTTGCCTTTTAATTGCTTAATGGCTGATATTGAGTTGTATCAATCATTGTCATACTTACTAACCCAGTAATTTTTTGGTGAGGAAAGAAAATAAGATAATAAACTAAGATTGAGCTGTGTTAATATTAAAATATATTTAATAAAAGAACAGAAAAATGTAGAAGCTTAGATAAATTATACTTGCTTCTTTTTAATTATTTACTCTTTAAAAAAATTAATCCTTGGTAATTGATAATTTCAATATATCTTTTCACTTATCAAAAAAATTTCTTTCTTTTTTCTTGGCATTTGTATATGAGAGAGAGAGCGCTATGCTGAGGTCAGTTCAGTTCCTTGAGATTTTAAAAACTGAAATATTATCCTAATTAACTCTTAATTTTGTAAACCATTCATTAAATTAAAAGCACATATTCATGCCATTATAATGTTATAATTTTTATAACAGCATCATAGAATGAACTTATTTATTTTTATTTCATAAACCTCTTATCTATCTACAGTAAAGGCAGGAATTATCATCTTGTTTTGATCATTCGTTTATTAAGATTTTAAAACTGACGGATAGTACATCCTATTTGAATAATAAATTAGATTGCATTTTTTGTTCTTAATAGTGAGCAAATCTATTTTTAAAAATGTTATAGATATCGATTAAAGGATGACATTTAAAATATTGCAGAAAAGTCGCGCATATCTGTAAGGTGTCTAAAAATATATAGATAAGGGTCGAATTCAAATAGGAGTTTTTCATATCCTTGTGTTTAATAGATGAAAATGTAGAAGTAAGTAAATGACAACCGTACATTTTATTAATAGACACGTAGTATACGATCTTTATCGCCTCAAGAGTGTTGGAATATCCAAATTAATAGAATAAAAAATCACGAAGGAAAAGGTGAAATTTATGGAATCAGAATAAAGAAAGAAATATAAAAAGCCATGCATCCAAATAAAGTGCCTCCGATTCTTCGAGTACAGCAAGATGAACAAGTGCTTGACAGCCAGCCCAGTTGACGTAATAAGCAAACTCCAACTCATTTACAGTTCATTGCTTACCCACTAAACGAATTTAAAATGCCCATTACTTATCATTCGAAATTTAGCCCTTTTGAGGAAACACAATCGTTCATTTGAATGCAATTTCAATTTCGTGAGCTACAAGATATCTTACAATAATTACTATAATTTATGGAAGATTTTTGGTGATTTGGAGGTGGTATGTGCTAGATTAGAATTTTATATAATTTTTTCTAACCTCCGTGATACCGGAGCAGTGCAAGCACAAAATCTTCAAGAATTCGATAAAAGAAAATTTTCAAAGAATTTGAGTAATCCGCGTAGAAAAAGCTGTTGCAATTAATTTTGCATTTTTCTTTCTCCCGGCTGGTTAAAATCATAAGCACCTTCTCGTGCTCTTTATTCATTTAAATACAATTTTTATTTTCAATAGTACGAGAAAATGTTAATAAAAAACTAAATAGAAAATGAAAAGACGTAGTTTAGTAATCTTAAATAAACTATTTTTAAAAAAATAGTTAGTCTTTTGGTTCAATGAAAGAGTTCTTACACTTACAATGTTAAGTGTAAGAGTTCAAGTCTCCATAAAAATATTATGTGGATTAATTTTAGTTATTTCTCAATTCTTTGATAATTAATATAATATTAAGTATAAGATTTCGAGCCTCCATAAAAATATTATTAGGATTAATTTTAGTTTTTTCTCAATTATTTGATAATCGAGTAGAGACAATCTCTCACTCACAAAATGTGAGTGGAATAGATACCCCTCAAATATTAGAGATAATTTAAAACATCTAAATAAGTACTTCAATAAATCAATATATAGCAGTGGTCCTAGGTGTATAATTTGATATAATATCAGTTATAAATATTAATTGTTATATCTGATATAATATCAATAACAATCTGTACATAGACAGATTTTTTTCAAAAAAATAAACTACTTAAAAATAAGTCATTTTAAAGAAATGAATTACAAATGTGAAGGAAAAAAAAATACTTAACCGCGAACACTTAGCCCACTCCAGCCCCGTTTATTTACAATATTAGATTGTTGGTAAATACTAATCGCCGTGACTTAAGTGCTAGATTGATTTAATTTAGCACTTGTAGGATGAAAAATCAATAACATCAAACAAATTTTCACAACAAAAGCTACAACACTTCACTACCAAATATGCCATAATCCCACGCACTTCCATCAGTACCGCGCTACGTGTCACATTCAACGCGTGCAGTGAGATCTAAACACTTAATCAAATCTTTGGACAGGGATCTGAGAAGTCAACGTTCAGCGATGGGCAAACTTTGTCGCGATGGACGCAGCCACCGCTAAGTAGAAAGATTAAAATATAAATAATCACAAATACGAACATTGGGAGGTCTGTCCATCAACATAAAACACCAACCCTATTAGACAAAACTTCCGAAAAATCCGGCTTATTCCGGGCAACAATGAATGGGAAATTAGAATTTGACATGTTAAGTCAACACTCAAACAGCACAGTGCTCATCTGATATGAACCACCTAATCTTTTATAATTATAGACAAATGATGGCGGTTTCGGCTTGTTGGATGGAACAAAGAAAAAAGAAAGAAGTCCCTACACCCGAGTGATGTACGTGTAACTGATGTCCCCATGCAGCTGCGAGTTGGGAGGATATTCTAGCAAAAGAAATGGCCAAATGGCAATGGGAAATGAGATGCAGCTGGCAGCCACATCAAACAGAACCAACCATTCTGATTCAAACTAGTGTCATACAATCATGCAGATCAAACAAAACACATGACACAAATTTATCCGGACATTCTTGGTGAGGATGAGCTGTTCGAGAGTGTCTCCATTGATTTCGTTGTCGTCATCCGTTCACCTAAACTTTGTGATAATGCATGCATAAATATTTCTTTTACTGGCACCCGTTGAATGCCGATGCTATACATATATAATATTTAAATTTTGGTGTGGTTTGGTTGGCCGGTCTAATGAATCCCACTCATCACCAACTGGGGCCCACATTTATCTTTTTCAAGCAAATGGAGTGGCGCCATGTGGATGCTGACAAGGATGCATGACAAATAAGCAAAAGGGAACTGCACAAGCATTAGCCAAAGCATGCACTAAAAATTTCACTGTAAGCTTCCCAATGACAACCGAGTCGAGCCTTTTTCATGTCAAAGCAATAAAAAGCATGAATGAATCAATTCCAATCTGAATGAAACCAAAATATAAGGAGTAAACTACTTGTAAACAAAGCACTAAAGAGATGAACATTAAAGAACAACTCTTTCCCAAGTATCTCTCTATTTGCATTTTTACGAACTTCTGACAACCAGAAAAACATTCAAAAATATTTAAACTACAGAGATAAAGCGGAGAATTAAGGCATCTCCAGCAGAATATAGCAAAAAGAGAACCAAGCCTCACAAGGAGAGAAAACAAAGAAGCATAAAGAATGAACAAAGCAAACCTCTCAGAACCATTAAGAGATACCCACATCTAATCTTCCATTCCTTTCTTGCCCTCCTTCATCGTCCGTCATCTGATGTAAATGATTCAGCAAATCCAGATGGCCTTGTAGGTATGCTAGTCTGGGTATTATCCGTGCTGGCAAGGAATGAAGACGATGAAGAGTCACCAATGTTGCTGTTTCCTTCATATGCCTGCCACTTCTTTAATGCTTGCGGTAAAGTCATGTCAAGGTCGATGCCATATATGTCATCAGAATCTGGTTCTGCTGGTTTCCACAACTCGGCTAGAGATGAGAGTACATTAACAACATGACCCATATCAGGCCTCTGGTAGGGCTCCCTTGCACAGCAGTGACCAGCCAGCTCTGCCACAGTGCTTATACTAGCAAGAGTTTCTTCGTCAAGATCAATTGTTCGATCAATTGCCTTGCGGAAAGTGTCCTTGTTAATATGCATTCTGCGGAACCATGTTACAAGGTGCACACTGTCCTCAGACTGGGTTTCATCAAGAGCCTTTCTACCCGTGATTAACTCCATTAAAATAACTCCAAAGCTGAACACATCAACTTTTGTAGTCACTCGTCCAGTCACTGCCAAGTCATACCAAAATTTTCAGCTTTAGAACCAGGGGGAAAACAAGAAATTGACTGAGTAAACACCGAACACAAAACAATTCTACACACTTGAAAAATTAAAAGAAGCTGCTGAAATATTATAATGCAGTAAAGAGGAATATTAAACACAGTAAAAATGAAAAGATGAGAAGTGCAACCATCTAGCTGCATCCTACACTGTTGAAGTAAACATTCTAATCCTATCCAATAAAGCCTTCCAGTTGCTAATAGTGCAAATAATAAAAATCTCTAGGCAGTATGTGTGGGAGGAAGATTAAACATTTGCATAAATAATGGGGGAAAAAAGAATGTCAAATAGACACTTTCAACTCAATCTGGAAAAAGTAGAATTAGTTACCAGCATATTCTGGAGCAAGATAGCCGAAAGTTCCAGCTAGTCTGGTCTCAATTGAATGCTTTCCGTTATCTGGTGCTAGACGAACCAATCCAAAATCTGCAACTTTAGCCCGCATATCATCACCAAGAAGAATGTTGGATGGTTTGAGGTCCCTATGAATAAAACTTTGATGTGCCAAACCATGTAGATACTCAACACCTCTAGCAACATCCAAGGCAATCGTCAACCTTCTGGTCCACTCAAGTGGTTTCAATCCCTCCTCCTTCCAGTTGAAAAGATGCCTACTAAGGGTCCCTTGGGGCATGTATTCATAAACTAGAAGCCTCTCATTTCCATCCAAGCAATAGCCAAGAAGCCCCACTAGGTGGCGATGTCGAACCTTTGTAAGAACTGCAATCTCAGACTTAAACTCTGCAAAGCCCTTCTCACTCACCACTCCTGACTCCATCCTCTTTACCGCAATCTTTGTCCCATCATGCAGTTCCCCCTTGTACACAGTCCCAAAACCACCTCTTCCCAAGATATTTTCCTCACTAAAATTATTAGTTACATTCCTCAAAACTTGGATTGAAATCACCATACTTCCAGCCTCGACCACATGAAGATCACTCGGCCCGCTACTTGTGAGACTTTGACTTTCACTTCCACCTCCAGTAACACTGGACTCTGTAACCGTAATCTTAACAGCATTTCCATCTCCTCCATTACTAGGATGGATAACCACAGCATTTGGACTTTGTACCCGACCAGAACGCTTCCGCTTTCTGGTATACAAACAAAAACCTAATCCAACAATAAACGCACCACAAACAACACCAACTACAGAACCCACAATCTTTCCTGTATTTGAATTCTTATTCCCACCACCAGAGGAACCATTTCCTCCACCGTCACCTCCAGGTGGCGTAGGTGAACTCCCAGGAGGTGCCTTAGGAGTAAAACTACTACTATCTTTTCCAATATCAGGATTCCCATCAGTTTTAACAATCACATTTTGTCTAAAATTTGGAACTTTACCAAAAAGATGATTATTTGACACATCTAACATCTCAAGACTAGGCAGAGTTGTGAGTTCCTTTGGTATAGTACCAGTAAGTTCATTGCCTGAAAGCACCAATTGCCTCAGGGAAGTAAGCCTAGAAAAATTCAAAGAAATTGTACCTGAAAGCCCCAAATTTTTGAAATTGACAACAGTAATGTTTCCTCCGGCATCACATGACACACCCTTCCAGTTACTATTACAAGGATTATTTCCTTTCCAACTTTCTGCAAGCACCACTGGGTAACCCACAGATTCCACAATTGACAACAAAACATTAACCCGGCCATCACAAGCAACACCAGCATCATCCAAGCAAAAGCTATTAGACCCTTTTGCCATATCAACCCTAACAGAAGAACTAAACTTTGGCGTCAGACCCTGAAATAAATTATTAGTCAAATTGACAACAGCAAGCGAAGGAAGATTAACCAAAGACGAAGGAACAGTACCCGTTAACTGATTATCTCTCACACTGAAATCTTTCAAACTACTTAACCCAGATAAATCAGGCAAAGGACCCGTAAAAGAGTTACCATGAAGCCATAGCTGAGTTAAAGAAGTCATATTTTGTATCACTGCAACTGATCCATTAAGCTTGGAGTCACCTTTTTGCCCATTCAACCAAAGGGTCTGAACAGAAGACTTGCCAAAACTCAATGGAATTGGTCCTTCAAGAAAATTAAAAGCCAAATGCAAATCCACCAGTCCAGGAATCGTATCTCCCCCGAGAAAATCTGGAATAGTCCCAGTAATGTTAGCTTCATTTGCAGAAAAACTCTGCAAACCCGTAGCATCTTTCAAGCTTTCAGGTATTACCCAAGTGTCGAACGAATTATAATCAAAGCTTATTTTTTGCAAAGACGTTAAGCCTTTGAAGAAATCTGATGGCACGGAGGTGAAATTATTGTCATAAAAAAGCACTTCCTGAAGAGAACTCAACCCAGAAAGGCTTGGGATCGGCCCTGTGAGTTTGTTCTTCATCGCCTCCAGTACTGTCAGTGAAGAGAGGCTATTCAGCTCCTTAGGGAGGGTTCCTTCGAGGTTTTGTCCGCCAATTTGGATCCGTGTAACCCGGTTACTGGAACTACACTGAATATGCTTCCACTTACACGGGTTCGGGTCGGTCCAGCCCAAGCTAGCCGGGTTTCCCAGGCTGGTCTTAAGAGCTTGCATGGCTGCGGCATCTGAGCTGGACTGGGAATTAACTGAGAGGGTTGCAGAAAGAAGCGAGAGAAGAAAAAGAGAAACACCCAGGTGGGGTTTCTTCATTTTCTGGGGCAAATTGAAGAGACAGTGAAGGGAAATGAGAAAAAGGCGAAAGCTTTCTTTGCCTTTTTTTTTTTTTGGTTTTACTTAGGGTTTTATAAGCATTGAATGCAAGGTGTCTGTTTATGTGTGTGTTTGAAATTTCATCTTCCTTTAATTCGTTCCAAAAGAGCGATGCGTGTTTTCTCACGCAGGGGTTGGGCTAAGAGTGACAGACAGATGAAGCGGCGGAGATGAGGGGAGTAATGTAACACAGGGAAAATAAAAAGTTGGGTTCAGAAAGATCAGAGATAAAGGCGTGGATTTTTTTTTTCTTTTTAGTTTTGTGTTTGGGGGAAAAGAAAAGGAAAGAAAAGAAAATGAAAGTGAAAATAGTTGGCACATGCAAGTGGGGTCCACTTTTTTCACATGGCTTGGGAATTTGGGGACCTGGACTCGAGACCGTCAAGCAAGCAGCCTGCAGCATGGCCTGGTACCGATTGCAATGGACCACTCCTTTTATCTATCGTGTGGAAGTGTGTTGAGCTATTATTGAATTTGGCTATAATTCAACAATTTATACAGTTTGTACATGACATGATGAGGCTATAAACCTTCCATTTTGCTTGAATCATATCAATCATGAAGTTATTTGAGATATAAATTTCATTGGTATGAGTTGTTTTCAAACAAAATAACTTTGTGCAAAGGGGTGCTAATGGATTTAATTTCTAAAATTCTCTACAGTGATGTAAGTTAAAAGAATTATTAACTCTCATCAAATTATTTTATATAATACTTTTGAAACACTTGTGATACGTGATACGCCAAATGGTGAGATATGTGATACAAATTTGTAACTAATATTTGAACTTAACTATTTGTTTAAGGTTTTACTTTTAACCTAATAACTCTTTTTATCCTAATTTTGTCTCTAGGGTTAAAATTAGCAAGCACAAGTTGAAAGTAACTGCGTCAATAACTTATAATGGCCTCAAAACTAAAATATTGGGGAATAAACCCTAAAGGTGTGTCGTTTTGAAATTTGGCACCACTTTTTCTTCACCGGTTTTCACTCTCTTTTATTTTTGGTCTTTTGTTATTGGAGGTTACAAAAACCTTATATTTAAGGAAAAGCCTTTTGATATGGTAACGCCAGCTGCCTAATCTTGATTCTCCCAATTTCATCATATATTCCAATTAGTGCAAAACCATGCATGTGAAATTTCTTTGACAAATATTTTGGATTCGTAAAGGAAAGATTTTATGCCTTCTAGATTTTGACAATGAGATTTTCCCGTTCTCTCAATTTTATTCCATTTATCTCAAGATTTATGTAAATTTTCTTCCTTTTCAGGTTTATATAATGCTAAAGCGATAGTTAGGTGAATTGATATTCCTCTATTAATATGGATCACCTTCATCGTTTGCATTTTTAAATGGAAACTTATATATAGTACTACACTTCTCACATGAATATCTAACTCTTTTTAATAGCAATTATTAATATATTTAATAGAATCAAGTTAGTTGTAATTTCAATAAATTCCTAGTTGCAATAAATATCAATAGGCTTGTGATTGAATGAATCAACGATAGGCAAATTGTCAAACGTATACCTTAAATTTGCCCTTTTTGTCAATAATATTATAAAAATTTGAATTTATTTAGTTTTTCACCTTAAAATTGTAATTTATATCAATCATCTACTGAAATGTTAATGTCTTCAGAATATTTAACAGATTTTAAGTAAAATAATTATTTTACCCTTGAGCTGAAGAGCATTTTTTTACTTTGCACTATAAATAATAAAATAACGTCTAGTTTTTTTTTTCTAATTTTGGAATCAAATTTAGGGATTGGATTTATTGGGTGTCTATAATTAGGCTTAGAGTCATTTGTGGATCTATTTTGATTACGTAAATTTGTGAAGATAAATTGAGAAGATAAATGAGATTTTTTTTTCATCAAAGAGAAAAATAAAGTTTTAAGTATGTTTAATTGAATATTGGTTACAAAAAATTAGTTTTAATTTTTATACAGTAAATAGTATTTTGTTGTGAAATGTGAATCTGGCATATAAAATGTCTAAATTTCTCTCTTAACGGCGTTAATTATAAAACAAAAATTAATATTTAGTGAATGGTTGATATAAATTTTAAATTTATAGGAAAAATTAAATAAATTTAAATTGTTAAAATACTTTTAATAACATAAGATATTTAAAGGTAAATTTGGCAGAAAAACAAATAAACAGAGTACTACTGCTTATCTTTTGTCTGGTTTCGTATATTATAATTATTTTTCACTTAGCAATTTGTGCATGGCATATTTGTCAACCTACCAGCAAAGACTGGCACTTCAGTGAGCATTAACAAGGCTCTGACATTTTTCTGAATTACTCCACTGATTTCAACCTCCTAACTATTTCTTAATCATCGTTTTGGTCAATTTAAATTCTATTTTACTACGGCCCTGAAGAGGAACGTCGTTTTAGAGAAAAAAAAATTGAAAAATCCCTGAAAATAATTTCTTCAAAAGATAATGATTTGTCATGTGCAGGGATGCATTCAGATTCCACGATGGATCCGTTAGTTTTTGGACGCGTTCAGAGTTGCTATAAATCCAAATTGCAGACAGCTGGAATATTTCCGCTATTCTTTCAAGATTAATAGAAATATTACGAGCAATTAATAATTTTTTTTTTATATTTTATTTTACATAACATATCATTGGATCAATATAACTTCGTTCATAGTAATTAGAATTGAATTGAATCCATTTCCTACTCTGTGGGTGGAGTTAAAATTTCAAAACGGACTTCTTAACTAAAACGGACTAATTTTTATTGTTAAAAATATGAACCAATATTTATTTATAATATTATTCTTAAATTTATTATCCATGATTCTATGTGGACACTAGCCCTTGATTTGTCGTGAAAGGCAAAAATTACATATCTTTTTGTTCTGCTTTCTCTTTTGAACTTCTCGAGAAAAATAGGTTCTTGTAAAATTATATATCATTTTATTTTGTTCATTACTGGCTTCAATTTACAATATATATATATATATAATTTTATGCTGTATTGTTTTCATATATCATTTATTCATTTAAAAAGTGATGCTACAAAAAAATTTTATTTTCATGTATCATTTGTAATAATTGTTTGGCCACCCACCTGCCTCCCCCCAAAAATTTCCACCCCACGTTCGCGTCGTGTCGTGTTTGAGAAGCTTCTGAAATTGACTGTCTTTTACAAGTGCCAAATATTAACCAGTGAAGGTATTTATCAACTGCTTAAAAAATCCCACAAAGACAGCAACATTCAATTCTTCTCGTTTGCACTCGGAAGAAGGAAACAGGGCACCGTTAATTGCCGGTGTTGCATCCTGACAGAGTGTTGATGGAGATACTTGGTCTTGAAATCCAAACTAATTAAAACCTGTCGACTAGCTTTGGATGCCCGCTCCATCAAATTCAATTCAACACCACCCAATTGAATTTGTGCGCGTGTCCGCAGCCTCGGTGGTCCGTGTTTTTCATTACCTGGAAATATGTTTAATATGCTTTTATTAATTGATTGATACGCTTAATTACGCAACGGTATTCACACGGCCGTCGGGAGTATATTTTTCAACATCAAATACTTGTTCCATGAAGTTTAGACTGATTGAACTTTGAAAACATGCTCTCACGTTGACACGATGGGAATTGGATAACACGAGTCAACAGATTCTATTAGATAGTGGGGTGGGTGTGGGTGTGTGGGTGTGTATAGTTTATTTAAAAGGGAGATAATCATTTTTTTTTAATTATTACATATTATTTATTTTTTTACTATTTTATAATAATCAGTAATTTTCCTAATAATATAATTCTTTAGTATTATCTTTATTTTTAAATAAACCTTTATTCATATTTATTAGATAAAGAGAAATTAAAATAAAAGAATTTAACTAATAAAAATTAGAAATACATGTTTTGATATAAAAATAATAATATATAAATTTTCTGGTGATTTTTATTATTTTATACATTTCTTATAAAAATATTTATGAAATGACAAAAAAAGAAAATTTCTTATTATTGATTTTTTTTATTCACATCAAAATATATATTTCTTGTTTTTAGTACCTAAATTTTTATTTTAATTTTAATTTATATAATTTAAAATAAATATGAATAAAAGTGTGCTTCAAAATAGGGTTATGTTATCACGTGACTTTTAACTATTTTAAGAACAATAAGAGGATAAATTTTCGTATTTAAAATTAACTCTCTTATAGTCTTATGAGTTATGATGCGTTTGTGTTAAGACTGAAGGTAGCACTAAAGAATTTTTTTAGTTGTTTATTGATGGGTTCGGTTAGGAACGTGTATATATATGTATATAAGGTTCGATGTAATGATATGATTGCGGAGAAATTGAATTGCAAATACATTTCAACACTCGTTCGAACATGGTACAGCATTTGACACAAACGCAACTTCACTTAACTAATACATTGACTTCTATTTAACAGGACCCATCATATATGCATAATATATTACAACTTACAACAACATCAAAAGGATGGCAATTTTCTTATAATATAATATATGGACCATCATTATTTTTTTACTCAAGTATCTTATTATTAAAACATCATGCTCGCAAACACAGACACATACATACATACATATACTTCAGTTAAGGATCTCTCTCTCTCTCTATATATATATATATAACTTGAGGCCTGTATTAATGGCATTGCTCTCACTCGGTGTCACCAGAAAGAAAACTAAACATTTGTTCTTTCACTAAAGAACTGCATTATTAGAAGATGATGGAGGAGAGCAAGGTTATGTATATTAAATTATATGTATATTATGATATATTTTGTTCATTTATATATTTTAATATTTTAACTTATTAGTTATTTTAATTGGTTCAGAAATCCTGGTTGAAAACTCATTTATATATATGTATGTATGTATGTATGTATGTATATATGTTCAGACTATGCATGCATGATCAGTAGTTGAAGCTGAAGTTATTGAAGCTGTTGATGAGATTTTGCACGTGTTTTTTTCCAATTCCAAGTCGAACTAGGTATCCTCCTTCAAGATCTAACATTAGGAAAGCAGTCTCCGGGACAGGAGTTGCTAATAGAACAGCACCTGAAAGTCTTGGTCCCCATCCAAAATCAAGGGCATGAAAAGGAAATCTCAGCCAATCGGTTACGATAGTCAATTCTCTCATTGAGGGAAAAAACTTATCCGAAGAGTATTCGAGAGCCTTTGCGTATAATTTGATATATTCATCGGTGATCACATCTTTGGCTTCTTGAATCTTTTGAATTGTTTGATGAAGAGGCTCTTTGAGTAAATCTTTTACCGAGCATGACACTGAGGCAAGTACAAAGGCATTGCCGGTGAAGTTTTCACCAAGTGGTGGTCGGAGCCTGATTCGCGAATCCACTGGAAACTGCAAGCATATGTTGGTGCTCGGATGTAGTTTAAGGGCCATCACTCTTCCCTGTATGGACAAAGAACTAATATCATCGACAAAACTTTAAAGGATTTGGGGTTTAATATAATGCTGGTTTTAGTTGTGCTGATCTTTCAAACATGTTGTGCCACCACGTGTGCATTTATAAAAGATTTAGTTACGAACATACTAAGAAAATTTACCTTCCAAACATGAGCACATAGAACATCAAATGTGGAGCACCTTGTGAGTTTGCCGCTTTCAGTTACCATTCCTTTCCAAGCATCTACAACTTCCTTCTTCACACTTAGTGTGACAAGTGCAAGCTCACCTTGCGGGTCGATCTGGCCGAATTTTGAGAGCGCTGTTTCCCAGAATCTGTCATCAGAGACCATGGCTTGCATAGGTATGCGATATAAATCGTGAATGGCTGCAACGTGGTCTTGTTCATATATTGAAGCAGCACTCGTGTCTGGACTTGAATAATTAGGAGAAGAGATTGCATGCAATAGTGCATCTCTTGAATGGTTTGGGAAAACAAGATCAGACTCATCTTTCCCACTTGATACATGAGCCCATGATGCTAGAAAGTTGAATGCTCCTACACCATCGAATAAGGCATGGCTACCTCCGAGTCCGATTGAAATTCCCCCACAAGCAAACCTAGTAATCTTCCAAAAGGAAATTGTGAAGAGAATAAGACTTGTGGAAATTTAGGGCCAAATAACAAGTAAAGAAGTAAAATTGAATTTAAAAAAACACCATTAAAATAGAGTAATTAAAGAAAGCCGCATGTATACCATCTATAACATATGAACTTGCGAACGAAAATATCCTTACAGGATAATCCAGTTGGTTGGCCTTTCGTATGAAATTAAAAATAGGTCAAAGTTCAATCTAAGGTTAGGATCTTATCATCTCAATTTCTTCCATAAGCTAAGCTAACTCCAAAACAGAGATAAGCGGGCATGCACCAAATTGGATGAAAATGAATACAAAATGAAGTGAAAACTACTCAGTCGTTTTCTCTCTTGAAGAAAATTAAAAGCTACACAAATCTAGGTTTCTTTCAAGAAGTTCAAACCTGCACAAGGACTAAGGGATTTTCCGAAACATCGCTGGATTGAGAGAGTTTAGGAACAAGCTTTTCATAGCAGGGTTTGTATTCATGCAAACAACCAAGCTCTTCAAGCTTGGATTCAGTCACTGCAGTTATCATGGTGACTCCTTTATTGTTGCAGTCAATCTCTAGCTTCCCTGTGGTCTCATTGAATTTAAACCTACCTGCTGCTGGATACCAAGAAACCAACACCCTTTGGAGAGCCTTTTTTGCTCCCTCGAGCTCGATAGGATTTTCTTCATCTTTTTTCAGCTGGGATTTATGAAAGAAGATGGTGTGGAACATTGCAGGAGATATCCTGTCAAGACCAGAGAGCTCAATAGTTTGTATATTGGCTGCCTGCAGTTCATATGGTCTCACTGATATAGTCTCTTTCAAGGTTAGCTCTATATCCATGGCTAAGGTCTTAAGATATATTGATGATGGTTGAGATTAGTGGAAAATTTAATGCAGAAACTAACAATGATGTCTCTCAACTTCAGTACTTCATGAAATGTGAGGAAAACCTTGGTTTATATAATTTCAAGACTAATGATCATGTTGTGTGATCTAGGTCAAGTTTTACAGAAATAAATTAATTAATAGCCCTAATTCTTTATTCTTTAAGCAGGTAGGGGCCTACCTAATGTTTCTTTTCTGGACAGTGGTGTAGTGGGATGAGCCACGTAACTTATAAATGATAAAGGCTTTAGATTGAAAACATTACATATAGCGCTTATGCGATCTAGTACCAATTTGCAAATTTAAAAAATAACATTGTACTATGTATAGACTATAGGGCAAGAGCACTAATATAATTAATTAATTAGTAGCCAATAAAAAACTCACAGTACGGTATGGATTATGATTTGGCAAAGCAAGTATGTGATTTTATATATTTTGTTTGTTTAATTATAGAGTATTTATGAGTCGATGAAAGGTGATCCTTTGGTAATGGGAATCGGTCCTACGGAATATCTTATTTGCGAGTTGGGACAAAATATATGTGGTCATTATTATTAATCACTCACATGATAAACGCTTGTTTTTTTTTTTCTTTTTTCCGAATAGAGATTTGAGATTTTACACTATAATTAAGTGAATTTACAATGTTATAAACTGTTGAAAAATTATTTTTCAACATTGTAAAAATTATTTTATATTTTAAAAATAAAGATATCCATGGTAGAAAAAAACTCTATTATCATAAATATATTATAAAAATCCAGTTAACTGTACACGTTTGAGTCAATTACTAAGCAATTGATTTGTGCTCAATTGAAGACGCATAGTGACTAAGAGAGAATATTCATTTGAGTGGATGACTGACCAAAGCATGATTTTATAACCCATGAGGATATATTACCAGTAAATCGACTATGGCCAATTTTCAAATTCTCATCTTATCGACCGATTTATGTGCGTATGCAGACATCTTTCTACTTATTGACAGAGTAGATTAAAAAAAAAAAATTGTATCGAATAATCAGGCCAACTCTAGAGTATTTGGAGGCTTACGCTAATATTTTATGTAAAACCCCCTTACATTCAGTCATCTCAACTCTCAAAGAAAAATAAAAGAGTACAAAGTTCATTGCATCTTTAATTTCTTATCTGTACTTTGAATTTCAACAATAACCAAGAAGATTCTAAAAATTTTCAAAAAAAGGCCTAAAATAATGATCCAAGAAAAGAGCAAGAAACTCTTTAGTTATTCATTCTTTTTTTTACGAATTATAAGATTATAATACGGTATAATTATTTTTGTTAATTGAAAAGATAAAGAATTTTTTTTTTTGGAGAGACTAATAATAAATGAATTAGTGATTAGACTCTATCATTAGTTATATCTCTTTAACATAAAAGATATCGAATAGAGGTTTTGTATAGAAAATAAATTTTAATTGTAAGATAATTATTAATTAAAGAAATTTTTAAAAATAGGCTGTCCTCCAATGTTAACTTAAAAAATTCTTTGTTAATTAAAGTATTATTAGAAAAATACTAAAAAACAGAGCCTTCCCAAAATATAAGACCCTAATCTATTGCCTTATTCGTTTGTGCTTAAAATCGCTGCTGCGAAAAAACATGGCGTACATACTTCCGCTTTCTTATCTTACCTATACTTAATTATTTGAACCTATATAGAAAATAGAAAGTTGGAACTATTTAGCAAATCAAATAGTACCATATTGAAAATTTGTATAAACCTATAGATAACTCTACTGTCTGTATAACCTTCTTTATTTTAACATTGCCAGCCGATAATACTACCCTCATCAATGCAATTTTTATTTACTTCGAAGACAGAGTAAATAGAATCAAGAAAAGTCACTGTTAATTCCAGTTAGAGCGTTAGAAGTCAAGTGTCACATATATAATTAAGATTTCATAAATTAAATTCACAAACTTGACATGATTCCTTTCATCACATCCTTCACTAATCAATAAATATTATTTTTATGTAAGGCATGTAAGTTGGACACTTGTATGGTCCAATGGAACCCTACGGTACGTGCAAAACGTTCAGTCTAAGGACAAATGGCCTACATATATGCATCAAATTATCAATTTTTTTTGGTCTCCCATGGCTGACAAATTTTGCAGAAAACATGCATATGGTCTCTTATCATCAAAAAGAAAAAAGGCCTTTACTCTATTTGTGCTTTAACAAAGTTAGCTCAGCACCATGCATTTTTTTAATGTATATGTATGTAGTAATGTTGGTGGGATCTCTTTTCTTTTTCAAGGCACTCCACCTTTGTCACTATACGTTAGGTTTTGTATTGACTTGCGAAGCCAAGTGACCAATTTCCAAATGCAAACAAAGAATAAATTGAAAAAAAAAAAGTTTGAAACTTATTGAAAGGGAAAGAACTTGTTAGTTTTGTTCCATCCAAAACCAAGTGGCCAGGGACTGAGGATTTACTAATGTTTTTGGATGCAAGAACATGGTTCGAGTTTTGTGTGGCTACATATTGGTTCAATATGTCAATACTTGATGACTGAACATATAGGATGCAATATATGATACATCATTCTTGTAATTTTTATTTGTATTTTAAATCTTTTCCTTGCAATTTGGCATTTCAATCGTGATTGTAATCTAGAATTTGGTAATTATTTAATATATAATTAAGGATCTCGTTCTGCAAGAGTATTTCATTTACTAAACTCAATATAAATTTGCTTGATTTCTAATGGCGGCTTATGGGTTTATTGAGGTTTAATATAGGGTCAGTTTAGAATTGCTGTTGAAATATAATAAATTGTTTATTTCATAATTTTTAGTAAAAATAGTGTTTGGTAAATTTTATAAAAATAGTTTATTTCGTATTTTTTTCATTTTGTCAATAGCTTTTAAAGTAGATAAAGAGTTACTATTCTTAAGTAACTCATTTAATAAGCTATCATGACTTTTTAAAATTGATATTATAACCCTAGATTTGAATAAAAAATTATTATATTTTACTTATCCATAATTTTATCATATTTTATATAACAGATTATTAAATTATTTATTTTTTAATTGAGTTTTTTAATGTAATTTTACATATTTAAGAAAAGAATACATTTAAGTAATTTATTAAATAGACTCTAAAAATAAAAAGTAATTAAAATTTATATCTATTTTAGTGGTTATATAATAAATAGTGCTTTAGTAATAAAATTACCAAATACATATACTCTACTCTTCAAACTTATAACAATTCCTGTAACATAATTTACCAAATACCAAATTACTTTTTTAATCATTAGTTTATTTTATCTGTATAGCACAAACAATTTACTTTATCAACCTTCACAATCCTAAACTAGCCCTATAATTCTATTGCTTACGCTTGAGTTTATTGTCTATTCATTGTGTGTTGTTGTATATGTTTTATTTTTGGCTTCTTGTAGTGTTGGCTTGAAACTTATTAAGAACATCTTCAAAAGACTTTATTAATTTTACTCTTTAAATATTTAGTTACTTATGAGGCAAATAAGAGAATAAAAAAATATATTATTCTCTAAAATTTCTTCAAACATAAATAAGTTAATATTATTTTAATTAAATAAATATTTTTCAAAGAAAAAATAAATGATAATTAAAGCACTTCTCTCTCCCTTTCTCTCTCTCCCCACAATAAAAAGTAATGAAATATAAACTGAAGAGAGAGAAAGTAACTCTACAATATTAAAGAGAGAAAGTCATTTTTTATTTGAAAAATCTTAATTGAAGTGACTTTTGAAATTTTAAATGCTGATATTACTCTTCAAATAAGTAATAAAATATTTTTTGAAGAAATTTTTAAAAATGCTCTTAGTCTATTACTACTAAAAAAGATTGTCAATTTCTCTTCTACTATAATTGATATATATTTTCATTGATAACCAATAATCTCCCTTACAGCATTAGTTGACAATATTATTTCTATTTTTAAATATAATTTTATTTATATTTAATATAAATTAAATGATTCATACAAATAGAAACTGAAAAACAGTATTAAAAACAAGAAATATATATTTTGATATGAACAAAAAAATTAATAATAATTTTGTTCTTGTACTTTTTATTTTGTAAACATTTTCCTCTAATAAATATTTTATAATATTTTAAAATTAAATGTAAAAAGTACAAGAAAATATTTTATTTTTAATTTTTGTGTTCATGTCAAAACATATAATTTTCTTTTTAATATTTAATTTTTTATTTTAATTTCTATTCATGTAATTTATTTTTTCTATAATAAATATGAATAATAATGTATTTAAAAATGAGGGTGAGATTGTAAACTTATATTATAAAAAATTATTAATTATTATAAAAATAACATAAGAATAAATTATATATATTAATTACTGTAAGGAGGGTAATTTGCAATCTCTCTTACTATTAAGTACTATGATCATGATGGGCTTAGCCTAACTTGTAGAAGTCGGTTAATGGGCTTATCTCACAGGGTCAACTAGGCCCATGTTTTACAGCCTGCAGGCTTAGCTAACCAAGTATGTTTAATTGTAAGCTGTTTAATCGACTGCTTCAGTATATGCTTTTTAAATAGAGTTAAGCCATTAACAGCAACCCATTTAACGCTCCGATTTCTAGAATACCTAAGTCCCTATTACCATATTGATTTTCTACAAAGGTATACAATAATGATTAGTCATCACCCGTCGATTTTGCCTTTATCAATGTTATATCAGTTATCAGTGAAGTTTTATAAAAGAAGGATATTTGCATGGTGATTATATGCTAAATATTATGCTTTTGTCATTTATTATGGGAGTTTCAAAAGCAACAACTTGTTGAACGCTTTTACCGTAAACAACTAGCTTAAATTAAGTCCATGAAGATAATACTAAAAAAAAAAAAAAAAACTTAAGAGAAATTATATGTTTCTGGAACTAATAAATGGTGACATGCAACCACAAATACGCAAGACTCGAGAAATTTCATCGTTACTTAGTACCGGAAGGATATCTGTTATATCCCAAATGGCGAAGAAATAAGTAGATCCCTACTTAATTTTATTAGGCATGGAAACCAGTCCCAGTAATAGTTAAGACTCGAATCCATAAGTGCGGCTCGTAAGGAAGACTTTGATTCCATGAAAATCTTTCGATCACAAGTTCAAATGACCCTGGACCCTGGCACATTTTGATGAATGCTGAAATTTCATAGAAGACTTTGAAGTCCTACACATTGTTTCGCCGAAGCAACTCATACTTCAAATATGTAAAATGTCTGAGGGACCAGGTATTTTACCAGAGAAATTTGTATAGATCAAGATAGTCAGTCATCGTACCCATTATCCCTTCTCCTATGAAAAGCCATTCAAAAATAGATATACACCTTTTCGACTTTAAAAGCTTCCAACGATCTATACATACAAATGGGTAAAGGGTGGTTTGTTGTAGTATACATGTACTTGGATTCTAGTCAAGTTAATATAAGTTGGTTAGACAATAACTGCAAGAATCTGAGAGCAATATTTTGGTCAAGAATCTTCGCAAACAGAAGAAAACCAACTGTTGTTGCCATCTGTGGAAATCCAAAGTAAGCCAGCAGATTATCCAAAAATTGCTGGTGCTGCTTGCAGACCCTCTAAATCTATTCAACCTGGAACTCGTTCATTGCCAGGAGGTTTAGAACTCTTGTTATGTGCCAGCAAGGGGTTTGGATTTGAAGAACTTGGCAAGTTCCTGACAGAGATTTTCTTCCTCAAATGGCTTTGAAACGTATCCATCCATTCCACATTTCAGGCACTCATCAAATGTAGCATGAATTACATCAGCTGTCATGGCTAATATTGGCAAGTGCAACTCGTCTCTTTTGGCGGAGCCATCAACCGAGGATCCACCATTTATCATCTGCTCATTTGCTTTGCTCTCCATCTGCCGGATTCGACGGGTTGCCTCAAACCTGAAAGGAGAAGAAATATAAATGAAATTAAAATCATCCTCTACAAACAATCTCTGAATATAAAAAATTGTTTATGAACATAAACTATTTTTATGTACAGATAAAAGAAAAGACGAATTCGGACTTTATGATTTCTGCACCAGAAGCATCAGCATAAGAATATTAACACAAAGTAAAGCCACTCTGATGATGTCAAGTACTCAACAAGCTATACAGCTTTGATCTTGATCCCCATAGGAAAGTAAATTTATTCCCATCAGACAAGAGTCAAACTGCCTCATTAGCAATTCAAACAGAATGTATGTGGCACAGGGTCAAGTTTGTATGGCATATATTCATCATAAAAAAGGCATATAATTAAAAGCAAATGTTAAATCTTAAAAGCTACAGAAGAAGGATGTCTATGTAAGATCAATGAAGAAAAACAAAATATGAAACAGATGACTGCCTTTTAAAGAGTGAAAAACATACCCATCCATTACTGGCATCTGAATATCCATGAAACAAGCATCAAAACAATGCGGTAATTGAAGCTTCTCCAATGCAGCTTTGGCACTGGCAGCACACTCTACAGTGGCGCCAAACTTCTTCAGTGCACCTGCGGCAACCATGCGGTTTACACCATTGTCATCAACAACCAAAATCTTCTTGCCACGGAGCAAACCTTGATGGAAACTAGATTCGTTGGGCACACCTCTCTCTGCTTCCCTCTTGTTCTCTGTACTGAGAACCTGTTGAAGACAAGCAGCAATCATACTTGCTCTTAAAGGTTTCATTATCACAGTATCTGCAAAACCTCCAGCCTTGGCTTTATCACATTCATCGTTGCTAATATTGGTTGCAAGAAGGATCAGTTTTGGCAACTTAAAGACATGTCCATTTGGCTTCCAGTCCAATAGTCGAGCATTAAAGCTGCTATCCTCACCAGAAATCCAGCAATCCTTCTCAACTAGAATAATATCAGGCTGGAACTTATCTCTGACATATTCAATCAAGGAATACCATTCAGTAGGCTCATTATTTATGTTAACAGGTAAGAAAGACTGCAATTCTTTTATTTCTGTAAATACAACATATAAACAATCATAACAAGCACATAAGCACAAGTACCTAGCATAAAAAGGTGCTCCATTGAGATATCAGGTAGATTAGGTCTGGTATGGTACAATTTACACATTTCTACTCAAGAATGAAAGACTAAATTCCCAAAGGAAGAAGGAGAACAGAGAATAACATTCTCTAACTCTCCAAGTGAATCCATAAGGGAGGAAAAAGATGGAGTGGAGAAACATACTAGGAAAACAATTCGGTCCAACTCAAGAAATTCTATAAGAAGCAAGGAATGCAGTTAGTGCTTAGTTTAAATTCTTAATCATAAAGATTGATCTGAACCTTGGGAAAATGACTAGGTCAATCTCCAGTAAATTGAAGGATGGAAAGTCAACATTCAAGTGAAAATGTATCATACGTGTTCATGGTCTAATAAAGATGCTTCCAGCCTCAAACTACAAGCAGTGGCATGAAAGACTGGAAAAGAAAATAAGGAAATAATTGCCATGGTTTCATTTTGAGATCATACTAAAAGACAAACATTGTCATCGGCAATGGACCAATAAGCCATGAAGAAGTCTATATCATCCTATTGCATTTTTCAAATTTCCTTGGAATTAACAAGATTCAACTAGAAAACTTACCCAGAAGACGTTAACCCATTTTTTGCAATGGACGGTGCTTCCTTGATGCTGCTAGACATTTTGACCATGATGCCAAGTCTATTCAAATGGTATTGGGTGACAGCAGCTCTGACTGGTTTTTCATCAACTACTACTGCTTTCAATCCTTTAAAACGAGAAGGAAGATCTTCAGATTTTGACTGTTTAGTATCCTCAAATACATATTCCTTGCACTTCCCAAAAACTGCAGTGAATGAAAATGTGCTTCCAACCTGAGGGCGACTTACAAAGCTTATCTGACCACGCATCAACTCAACCAGACATTTACTGATGCTCAAGCCTATACCAGTTCCTCCATAATGTCTAGAGGTTGAGCTATCTGCCTGCATGAAGGGCATGAAAACCCGCTCCTGGGCAGACAAAGGAATCCCAATTCCTGTATCCTCCACACACACCATCAAAGTCACATCCTCTGAGCCTCCATTAGAGGCCATCATGTTTATAATTGAAGCATTAGACCGGAAGCCTTCAGCATCAATTAAATGTTTAAAGTTATCCCAACTATTCTGCTCATCAGCCGCTTCAAGACCACTTAAGGTATTAAACTGGCCAGTGCCAGACCTACAGGCACCTTCTTCTGATCCTCCATTCAACAGAGTTTCATCTTTCACATCTGTTTTAACCATTGTGCGTTCAGCTAGATGAACTTTAACAAATATATGCCCTCGTTCAGTGAACTGTCAAAGATTAGTATGGTGAAATATATCAAGTAATTGAACCGCAAAGATTCATAAATGACAGTAACGGTAGGAAATAAAATCAAGTCATCAGTAGATCAACTGCAACAAGAGAATTGTCAGATACAGCCACTGTGGAAGCACACTTACTTTGACAGAATTCCCAACAAGATTTGTAATGATCTGTCTGAACCTGCCCGGATCCCCAATAACAAATTCTGGAACTTTATCAGAAACAAACACTGCCAGCTTCACATGCCCATTTGAGTCGATGCCAATTGCCACCATTCACATATGTGGAAACACCCCAGAAATTTAAAAAGAGAATAAACCAAGTCAGTTTGAAACTGTAAAAATATGCAGCAGTTATCATAAACTACAAGAGCTTTATTTCACATGGCAATAAATTAAGAAAAATGATGATATTTTAAGGGCACTTTAAGCCATTGATGTCAAAGAACATGGTAATGGATGAACAGAAACATATGAGCGTTCATTAGGATTTTCTCAGGCTACCTCAATGCCTTTGTTTCTAGACTTCTCAGAAAATAAAGAGAGGACATCATCTAGTATTGCCCGCGGGTTGAACGGGACAGCTTCAAGCTCCAACTTGCGAGCTTCAATTTTTGCTCGGTCAAGAACCTCATTTATTAATGCTATCAGTGCCTTTCCACAAATTTGAGCAGTTTGAGCATAATCTCTTTGTGTGGAACTTAAATCTGTATCTAAAAGCAAAGCAAGCATTCCTACAATCACAAAGATACCATTGCATCCCTGATTAGAAGGTATTCAAGTGCCTTGAGAAAACATAATATTTTGAGAAGAAAAAACTCACAAACAAGATCGGGAACATACCAAGAATGCCATTCATGGGTGTCCTAATTTCGTGAGAAACAGTAGCTAGAAACTGGCATCATGAGCACAAGTTACAATTAGGCAAGATAAAGTTGTTGCTATACCATAGGAGAACTGGAGTTCAAAAAATACATTAGATATTATACCTGGGACTTGGCAACATCAGCTGCTTCAGCTCGAACTTTCAGTTCCTGCATTTTATGGAAATCGTCCTCGACTTTAACAATGTGAATTGCTGCACCATATAAGATATAACCTACTAATAAACAAATCACAAAGAGAAAGAATGCGGTGGTGAGTGCTGTCCATGGTGTAGATGCTTTCTGATGATATCTGCATACAGTTCAATGTAATCAATAACTCAATCAGAAAACTCCCGGAACTCTGACATACATTTTTTCAAATAACGACCACTAACTAGATGCACTTGCCTGCATATCATCTTATGCTTCCTGAAAGAATCTCCGAAATCAAGCATGCTCTCATGCAAAAGAGACATGTCACCATCTTGATTTTGGTCACCGTACATGATTAACGGATCAGAAGCATTAGTGATATCATAAACGTTAACCAAAATCGCCTGATTACCAGCAAGTTGCCCAAGCAAATTCTCCACAAGGGACTCTACATCGAAAGGTCCACCAATGTATCTGTTTTCATCATGAAGTTTATTAAACATAATGGGCATCTGGACAAATTAACAAATAAACTTGAATTTGGAAGCCAGGACTTCTGCCTGTGAACAAGGTGATGGCTTCAAAATACAAATCATGTAGTGAGTACTGCAATTATAGCAGAGGACATCGGTATACACAGAAATGAATCGACAGTGAAGTTGGCTTGGTTTCAAAGGTGATGGTGTCAACATCACTGGTAGGATGATAATTAAATAGCAAAGAATTTTATTTTTTTTCCCTTTTGATATAAAAATATTAAGAAAAACTAGAGATTTTTCTACTTATGTGAGTCAGTTCCTAACAAGGTGCAAAATGAGCTAATTTCTTTTTTTGTTATCAAAAATACTATTTAACTTATCCTTAAATGATATAGTATTGAACTAGCAGGTAATTTGATTTGAGTACGAAAATTCAGCAAGAATTTTTCAAATGTTGGTGCAACATTCGCGCGGTTTTATGGAGAAACTTTCTCTCACTTCCAAGCACTAATTTTTAAACATCCATGTGTCATGCTGGCTAGCTTTGGTCTTCCATTACTCCCATATATTTCCAACTAAAACAGAAGGCCAACCTCAAAATGTCTAAAAATACATCAAGTTTAAAATAATCAGGAAAAATACCGAGGCTTACCCTGCTGTTGCTTTAATGCGCTCTTCAACAGTGGGACTTGGTGGTAGCTTGGACTTATATACAGGAAATGTCAACACAACACCAAGATGATGAGAACCTAACAGTCTAAAAGGTCTTGTTAGTACTGCTTTCCCAGTGGCCCTAGCCCTCAAAATGTTCTCTCTATCCTCCTATATCAAGCAATGCAGATATTACAGGTCCGGTTATACACCTGATTATATAGCATACAGTAAAATAATTTAATTTACATCAGAAAACAAGAAATTAAAGATTATAATTCAACATACCTCCCCAGACATCATGTCAAGTGATTCTATGTGGGATATAGATTCTTGATAAAACATAACCGGAGCATACTCATCTCGTACAGGTGAAGGTTTCCTCTCCATTGTCATTATGGTCATTTCATGCTGCCTTTCAAATTGTTCCCTCTGTGCATCAACCACTCTTGGTGCATAAGCAACTCCACTCAACAATGGCCGCTCAAAAGCTGTTCTGGTAGTGTACTCCGCAAACGTGTCCTGCATTGGTAAAAACATGTTCATCACCCAAAATTTTATTCCGAAACAAGAAAGTATAAATTAAATTGGTGTTGAATTAAATTAATCTTGAGCTATATCATTCGGCTAGATCAGCATATGAACAGAATGGCAGCAAATTTCAAACTGAATTTATTTTTTCCCCCCTCATAGAAAAGGAAAACACCAATTGTAAATTTCCAAATTCAAACCCGCTTTCCAGAGATTTCATAATAGTCAAACAAATCCAAGACACCCCTACGAAAAGAAAGCAAATAATCGAAATTGCAAAGAGAAAGAAAAAGCACAAACCTGATCAAGAGCAGATGGATTCTTGAAATAATGAAAGGTGGAGACAAGAATGGTAAGAGCATGAACATGGTTAACACTAACATTAAACTGATCTTGCAACATTCTTGCCCTCTGATCACACATGCTACCCAAAACTTCCTTCCTCCTGATTTTGTTCTCTTCATCCATACCTCTGTAGATTGACATGCTGATAAATGCCATAACCATAATCCACAACACCAAGGCTTTAGGGAGCCAAGCTCTGTTGGACTGAATAAATGTGTAGCCTCTTTTGGTCCCCATTTGTTCGCTTACTTTCAAAGCCACTGAGTGGCAATGGTTCTTTCTCATTTTTAGACCCATAATCAACGAAAAGGAACACTACCACAAGATCTCTGCTTGTGCTTCTGCTTCTTGTTCCTTGTTAGATACCCATTTCATATCTGAAGTTAGAAAGACAGCCTCAAGGGAAGATTAACATCAAGCATAAAAGTTAGAACTTTCTTTAAAGTACTCTCAATTTATCAGATTTAAAAAAAAAGGAAAAAAAAAGACAATGATAAACTCCAACTAAATTATGATTAAGATCATTGTTTTGCGTGACTCAAAACAAAGCACTCAACTTTCAAGAAAAAGAAACGATTTTTAAGAATTCAAGATTGAAACTTTTTTCCAAACTCAGAGAGACAAGCATGACTCTCAAAAGATGGAAAGCAAGAACCCGCTCAAATTCCCAGAACCGGGGATTATTAGTTTAGAAGCCTAAAAAAAACACACCAATCATGTTCTCTTACAAGCGTGAAATTCTTTTTAATCTTTTTTTTAAAAAAATAAGTTCAGAAGAAACAAGACAAAATAAGAGCACGTTCACTGTTTTTTTTTTTTTTTAATAAAAATCAAACTGCAACACTACACAAAAATTAAGTATTGACCCAGAAAACACAACACAAACAGCGAAGCACAACGGAGCAAAGAACAAAATCTTCTAGATATAAATGTGAAAAGATTTGTTAGGACTGGCGAGGTGTTGGTACATTGAATAATGGTGACTGCAGTTTGGTCTTCGTTGAATGTTCATCTGCGTGGCTTTTATTTTATTTTATTTTATTTCTCTTTCCTTCATTAAGAACACTGATTAAACATTAAATATTCCCTTAAGTTTTTCTAGTTTAATGTTTGTTTACTTCTTAAAGCAAAACTGAATCGAATTTTATGATTTTTGTAGATACGCAATTGTCTTTTGTCTCCCTCTCGGCACAGCCCCCACGTTAGCGGTTAACTATTCAACTCTCTCTCTCTCTCTCTCAGTTTTTTTTTTTTTTTTCCTCTCCTCCTTTTATTACACACCTTTCACAGTTGACACCACACACTGTGACTGTGACTATGTTGTATGTGTCCCCGTACTCTGGCCTCTTCTCTAAATTTCCTTTTTTCTATTTGAATATACTTTCCATATCAATATGTTAATTTGATGACTATACTTTGAATTTATGAATTTTTTTTATATACCCATATATTATTATCATAATTTTATCAATATTTAAAATTAAAATTTTATTAATATTTATAATTAAAAATCAATTAAAACTCTCTTTAATAATTCTATTATAGTACAGTTCCATATGCTCACTCAATATTAAAGGAATTTTTTTTTATCCTAAATAAGAAATACTATAACAGAACTTGATGTTCTATTTAACATTGAAGGGATATTTAATTTATTAAAAATAATAAAGAGACAAAATAGACTCGGCTTAATCCCATGCACTCAAGAAATCTTGAATTTATGATATTACTTGGATTGTCTATATTATGATTGCTAGTGTCTATTTATTAGGCTAAAAGCAAATGTGAACTTAAGAGATTTGTTCTACTTTGATGTCACTAGAATTCAAATAAGTCTAATTGTTCATTGATTGCATTTGGAAAATGTGGTGTGGACTTCTATTATTTTAAGGATTAACTATGGTGTATTTTTAACTTGTTCTATGTTTTTACTATGGTCCAAACCCAAAGTGCATTTTTTACTTCACTCAAAAGGTTTACCAGTCAATTAATTAGTTATGGTTTATTTCTCTCACATAGGGTAGAGAGAGAGAGAGCGTGTGTGTGTGTGTGTGTGCGTGCGCAGATTGGATATAAAGATAAACAAAAATAATGAATAATTAATAGAAGCAAATGAGGGCACAGAAGTCCAAAAATCAGTATCGCAAATCTTTGGGACAATGACATTTCGACAAGGCGGGATCTCGTTCCTTTTGAAATTATTATAAATCCCATTTTACCCTCAACTGAATTTCAAGACTGCCCTTTGCAAAGTGTTTATTTTATTCTTCTATACAAATGTGAAATGACTTTCCACTTAACTATTCATTATGCAAATTTGTAGGTTTTTTTTTTTATTCCATCAAAATTATGGTTCGGTTTCTTTCCATTGACGAAATTAATTTCAATGTTCACAAAAGAAAATTTTCATGTATTAGTTTGATCTATGTACAATATTTATTATTCCTTCTACTAATCAACAACGGAATTAAACCTTGTGGTGGAAGTAAATGTAAAGGCTCAAAAAGCGGAAGTAATGGAGTTCTAACTTGTGGTACAGTGTGCACATTATTTGTTGAGAGAGGAATCCCCGTTAAAAGTATCTTCTAGGGCACTTTTTTTTTTAACCTTTTTCAATCTTATATGAAATTGTTAATGATTTGATTATTTTTGTGTTACTGTTGGTTACAGTCCGTCTGTGATTCATCCGAATTTCTATTGCATATAAATCCTTTTTCAATTACAACCATTGGTTAAATTGGTCTTCACTGAATCCGAGTCAACCAAAAGTTTACAGTGCCATGGCTATTAAATTTATACGAAGAAAAAGGAAATTTTGTATTTTCTGAAAGTTTGATTTTGGTGAATTTTATGACCTGGTTCCAAAGATTCAGAAAATTTGAAACCACATAAACTGTTGTTTATTCAGTTGATTAACAACCTTCGTCGTATTCTTAGTTAGATATTGATGCATAAAGATAGCCCAATGATCGTTTTTCTTGATGAGTTGATTATGGAGCCTGTGCTGATTTATTTATTTATTTTTTTCTCTTTTCACTTTAATCGGCAGTCTTAGTATGTGCTAATTGTTTTAATGGATAAGGTTCACTATATTCATAAGTTTGAAACTTTATTCACTTGTGCTCATCGCAGAAAAATATACAGTCTTTTTGTGTCTACACCTAATCCCGATATGCTGCCCCAATGCAAATCTTTTGAGGCAATTTAATTATTGAAAAACCATTTGATTTCTAGAGCTAATTAAAAACATATATTAACAACCATTCATGAATCCGTAAATGAAGTTCTGGCCCTCTTTATTTTTGGAATTTTTCAAATGCTACAGTTTTTTTTTTTTTTAAATCCCCTAAATTTGTGTAAAGATAGACCAGGCATATCCTATATACTCGTAGAATCAATATGGTATATTGTATTTTGAGATTTTGAATTTCATGTTTGAAAATTACAAGTTGTCTAGACTTATTCTCATAAGAGAGAGATATATATATATTGATATATTATAAGATATATTATAAGAAAAATTCTATTGATATTATATAATTAGAAATTAATAGAGATTCTCATGTATTACTGTATTCTAGCATAACCTGAAGCACAATTCTCACTGAAATACTGAAGAGAGATTTATAACTCTCGATCTAATATTGGAAGGAATATATATTACTCCTAATATGAGGAGCTAAATAAACTCATATTAAAAGTGAACGCAAATCCTTAGTATTACTGAGATTTAAAGTCGTGTGCTAAGATTATTGGGTATATGAGTTACCAATGGGTTATGAACCCATTGACTATTCCCGTAAGAGAATTCATACTATATGAATTGATAAATCCAACATTAAATACAAAAATTATTAAAATTATTAAAGACTATTTTTCATGACACTCTAAAAAAGCTGTGTAGACATTGTGCGGAGATCTTCACTGTTAAAATCCCAATGCACAATCCAATATTTTTTATCGTAACGAATTAAGAGCTCATTTGGGATTGCTTTTGGGAGATTTAAAAGTTATTTTAAAATTTTAAAACTAATTTTGGTGTTTGGTAAATAAATAAATAAAATAACTTTTATCAACATCAACCCCTTCTACAGCCAATTTTAAAAAGTAGAGAAGATATACTTTTTAGATTGTGATTTTAAGAATCAATTTTATCATTTAATATAATTTCATAAATATCTTTATAATTATTACTTAAACCTAAAATTATCTTTTATTTAAATTGGAAACAAATTTTAATAGTTTTTTTATTATAATTCGTACATTCTTTTATTTATTCTATTTCTTCTTTATATTTTATATTACATCAAAAATCTCTATGATAATATGTGTAATTTTTTTATTAAAATTATTATAAATTTTATTTTTAGTTAAAATTACTATAATACATAATTAAAAATATTATGTGTATATATATTTTATACATATTATAATACACAATTAAAAATACTATATATACGTATTTTTATATGTATAAATAAATTTCATCCTACATTATATATATTTTAGTCATATATTTTCTTACAGTAGTTTAATAATAAAATTTATCAAATACCCCAATAATTATTTTCAAAACTCACAATACTTTTAAAAATAAAATTTGTCAAATACTTAATTGATCCTCTTTATAGCTAATTATTTTTATAGTACAATTAATATCAATTATTTTAAAAGTTACAGCATTCTCAAACTAGCCCTAACTGTAAATTAATCTAAAATTCCACAATGAAACTTTTTATATTATTAATTTATATGTTATAAGTTATGTGATGAAATGAAATTCTTTCTATGAATTTCTGCCAAATAACGAAATTTGTAGGTCAATTTGGTACCTCGAGGAATTAGGTACTTTTGAACAAGATGTGAGAAACTATCCCCTTATTAATAAAAAGATAAAACTTGGAGAACTTGAATGACAAATTCGTATTTGGAAATGGTAGTTGGCAAGATTTTGGTAGCTGCATCTTGGAATGAGATTTTAAATAGTAAACAGACGTTGGAATTTCTTCGGGGGAAAATAAAAAAAATATAAAAAGGTGGGCGCGAGAAAATCTTTTGATAGAATAAATGGGAGATTGCATGGGGACCATTATTATTATTATTTTCTCTTAAACGCAAGCAACGAAAGGTGAAGAAAGAAAAAGAAATTGCTTTTGGATTTTGTCGTGAGCGCAAATGCTCGGGGGGGTTAAAACTTGAAAAAGGTTTTACATTTTACACGGGCAAAAATGCCAGTTCTCAATTCTTATTCCCACTCCACACAAAGTGTGTTGAGTGTGAATCTGTGTGCCGGCCATGTGCACGGTTGTGGTCGCACTGATCTTTCCCCATCAGTACAAAGCCCTTTGTGTTGCTTGCCGCGTTCAATAAATCGATCATCAATAATAATCATCTCTCGCT
The DNA here is from genome assembly GCA_030449875.1 of Aegle marmelos. Lineage (NCBI taxonomy): Eukaryota > Viridiplantae > Streptophyta > Magnoliopsida > Sapindales > Rutaceae > Aegle > Aegle marmelos. Next base: position 19,772,973 of record JASUUL010000094.1, on the reverse strand, counting down.
TTTCTTTCTTTGTGCACACTGTGCCCACGACCATGCCTCACGTGCTACCGGCCACAAGGTGTTTGGGTTCCCTCACCACCCCAACATTCCTCTGTGCTCTCTTTGTTGGGATCTTCGGACGGAGATGTATTTTACGTGAGATTTTTCCAGCAGCTCTGTGTATCCAAGTAATGGGATAATTCGCTGTGGTTCTATCACGTGATAATATAATGGGTCTAAATATGAAATCATCGATGGGTCTCACATTGGTCATGCTAAATTTTATTTTGAATCCCATCCATTACTCTGTCATACCACAAAATCTTAATGACCTGTTTTACTAGGGTGGTGTGACAGTAGCACACATTTTTTTTCCTCATAAGTAAGGGTATGCCACATAATATAATTTTAAAATTTATTAAGAATCTAAATAGACGCAATTTAAATGCGTACCAAGTATAATTTTAAAATTTATATCAATAAAAAAGATGAAATCTTTACTAACTAATATTGAAAAAAAAAATATACACACTCATCTTAAAAATATAAAATTTTGATGCATGCACTACACTCAACTCCAATATACAAGTCCAATTATACAAAGACGAAGGTTTCGAGTTTAGTGCATTAAATTTTAAAGGTTCAATTATTGATCTGCGAGGGAAAAAATTGTATTAGTGAATATCAAGCTCGCAATCTTTTTCTAAGTTGCATGAACTAAAAAATTTCATGTGATATTTTTCAATTGTATTATTGTAACCATGAGAATGTTATTGCATAAGGCATTTCCAATCAAACATATGATGAGACTATCAAAATTGTGAAGTGTAGTCTATATTTCTACCCGCACCTAACAGTCCAGTGACTTATTTCACCCTCTAAAATGGAAAAGAAATTTATCTCCGTCTAATTACTTAATTGAAAGAGACAAATCATCTTACACCAAAGCACCAGCTTGACCGAGTGGCGATTGACATATAATAATAATAATAATAATAATAATAATAATAATTATTATTATTATTATTATAGCAGCAAAATACTAATCGAGAAATCTCATATTCTTGCTTTGAGTTCAGAGCGATGTGTGCTGAATGCACAATAGCCATCGGATTCCAACTTACAAGAACTAATGGACTCGCACTCATAATAGGAGATAGCTTCACCATTCACATGGCTCAATGAAAACTAATCCAAGGGGACCACAACAGAGCTCCAGGCTCTGCCAGGCATGCAAATGAAAAGCTCTACTTTCAAAGGAGGCAGGGAATCGATGCCATACGTCTATACAGTCTGTGACTTCCTCTGGAGAATCATAACCATACAAATTCCGGATGTTGAGAATTTCGTAATTTCCATTACTTGAGAGGGTAAAATGTCATAGTGGTAAAAGAAGAGAGACCAAAATCTTTTTTTTTTAAATAAAAAAAAAGGGGCCAGGTTATGGAGTGAAATATTAAATTTAATAAGATAAAGGCCAAAGTGCAATAAAAGAACAGAAATATGAAGGTGTGATGTCACAATGTTAAAGGCAAAGTATAAAACTATATTCATCTTATAGTTTTAATATTGTGAAAGACAAGTAAAAAAATAGAAAAAAAATACAAATTCTAGCTCACAACTCTGAGGATTATGAACGAAATATTCTATCAGACTAATACTAAATTTTCAAAATAGGAACTGTTCTTTTTTAGCGTAGATATTTGAATGGTTTCATAATATCAGTACATGACTAGCAGAGTCTCCTCCGTAAATACAGCTTTGCATATGATGAACAAAATATTAAAAAAGAAAAAAAAAAGTGAACCAAATGGACCCTATCGTCTCGAGTTTATCTGATTAACGAGAAAGCGCTAGCCTTTCATACCCTAAGAAGCCTTAACACAGCCAAATGAATATGATTGTCAAAAAGAAAATGAAGGTTGAATTGACTGGGGTCTCCATCTCTCCAATTTTGGTTGTCAAAGGACGTGCAAATCTTGCTAGCCCAATCGGGCAAAGATACGATTCCCTTTCTTCTAAATCACAAGACTTTTGGCTCCTTGACACTTTGTGTTGATCACAATCATTTATTTATTTCTCTTTTCGAATCATAGCTACAAAGCTACTATCATGGGCTTTCTTGAGGGAGGCAGCATCTTTGACTCTTTCCAGATGCCTTGTTTGTTTCTGCCTTTATTAATTGAATAATAAAATGTGATTAAGCTCTTGAATAGTGAAATTTAAATATAAGATTAGTATGGCCTAATTTCGATCATCAACTTTTGCCCGATGGAAAAACAAGATTTGAATCTTGGTATATAAATTGAATTAAATTGACAGTGATTAACTAAACGATATTTGAGATCATAAATTGATTGTTTTATAAGCAATTTATGAATAAATAAGATCTAATTCTTTCATCCAAGTAATCAATTATTACAATTATGAGGGCATCAATTTGAGCCGCCTTCAATTATAACAAATAATTTTATAGAGATAATATTCTTTTTTATGAAATGTAAATAAATGTTATGGAATATTAATAAGGTAGAATTTTGGGCAGTATTTCATAAGAACTAATATAAATTAATTTTAATAAGAATTTAATTATAAATATTAATAGTAGTCTTAGATTATAATTTGATAATACTATCAATATTGAGAAAAATAAATCTAACTGTTTTACAATTTAAAAAGAAAAAGAAAAAGAAAAAAAATTAAGATAAAAAAATTTAGAAGATTGAGTATTCATCATTAATCAGTTTTACAGGTTTATTTTATTGGAATCTTATATGATCAAATCATTCTAAAATTAAAATCCAGAAAATTTGGTTGGTTAACCCGTACTTTAAACACGTAAATATCATATGAGAATGATGTGTGTGTATATATATATACTTTTTTCTTTTCAAAATGCGAACTTAACAGAACATTTATGGCTGTTTGCTTGTTCATTTGATTCAATTGTTCATAAAATTTGGACAATATATTCCTCTCAAGATTTTAGAAATGACATATGATCATCATGGGCTTAAATATCTGATTGGGCAGCATATAGTTTAACCCAAACGGAAATCGAATTGATCCCTAACTTAGTTTGATGTCAATTATTCAAAAAAGGAAATGCACTTTATACATCCTAGACCAGCCGTTTACCCTTATTGTTGTCGTGGGTGGGCAATCGGAAGACGATATGATTCCGATTGGAGCCAACTTGGGTCCCCTGTCACTTTACTCTTACTTTTATTATTGCATAAATGCAACTCTTGCTATATATTACGCAACTATTTATCCGTTTAATGTTATTACTGCCGCTGGATCTCAGATGTAAGACCTTGAAATAAAGAAATAAAAATAAAATTGAAAGAGCTTCGAGACTCTGGCCAATACACATACTATATAGTATTTATAACTTGTGGGGTAAAATGTAATTAATGGGTCGAACCCTGAAAATGACCACGTTCAAAATGAAGACCAAGAGGATCAATGCTTGATTGGCTGAGCTAACAGAGTCACGCATAAACGTTTAATTGCTCTCCTTAATTATTTGACAAGGACTTGAAAATAGGATAGAATACTCATTCCAGTCGACCCATATACTACAACATTGGTTTCTTTTGAATAAAATAATCATCCATGTAAAAAATTTAGGTTTGGTACTGAGTTAAACTATACTCAATATTTTATATGGTGCGTTTAGAAGTGACGTGTGGCAACTAGCGTCTGCCAAGTGCTTGGTTGCATTTTATAGCTGGGTTTTAGCAACTCAATAGTTTTTTTTTTTTTCAATTATACTCTATAGTTATAGTTTCAACTTTTCAACAATTATAACTTAAAAAAAAAGCCTAAACCTAATTCCAAAATATATTTATAATCTTCTGTCATACGTGTATGTATAATAATATATAATTAATACTTGATTAGATTTATATTCTTGCCTAATAATTACTAATTAATTCTTTTTAAAAAAATTATCAAAAAAAAGCCAGCTCCACACCGAAAACACATCCATATGTAAAATATATGCCGTTTAGTATTGATTCACAGCTGCAAAATTAATTACGCAACATTCTGCATCCGAAACCCAAAGTTCCACTTTATTGAGAGTGAGATAGAGATTAAAATGAACAGTCAAATGATTTGGCACCATGGCCTGACAATTTTGTATTTTGTAATTTGATTAAAAGGTCGATGAGAGAACGTGAGCTCAACAGAAATAAAAGGAAAACATATCATATGTCCCTTCATATGATTTTGACCGACTTAGAATAAGTTCCTTGATGATAATTGTTTAGTAGATTCTTTGTCGAATTGAGTTTCTTGCAGATTTAACTACTGTGACTTGAGGACATTAATTATCAAAGTTCGTTCTCTTGTGATTATTAGGTATATGCCGATATCTCACTGTCTTGTGATTTTTGCGATATGGTTGGTCATCACTCATCAGAAAATATTATTAATTATGTTCTTTTAAATGTCAATTTTTATTAATTTTTTTGGGATTAAATAAATATACTTGAAATTTATTTTCTGAGGTATTTGGGGGGCTCACCGAATGATAGTACTATTTTGTTGGGATTAGATTAAAGGGCAGCATGACTAGATAGAAGTGATGGCAATAAGAAAAATGGGTATATCAAGTACAAGCAATGGCTTTGGTGGACCTTGTTAGTTAAGTTGTCCAGCTCTATGGGCTGCCCGTTGATTAGGCTTAATTTGGCACTTAAACTCCGTTTTAAGTGAAGACCACATGGTACTGGACTAGACCGGTCTCTTAATGACGCGATTGTGCGGAGCTTAGAGCCCATTAAAGGATTTCAAGCACTGAGCACTCGCCTGGCATAACAGCCACAGAATTGGCCGTACGCCTCAGGGATGGGTCGTGAGAGCATTTTACCCACTATTTTAGAATTTTTTGCAAGCATTCCGCATAAGTTTGATTAGCAAATCGAGAATATCTTTGAGGTCATGGACACCGGACACCTGTAAGGCTAGACTGTCAAATCATCATGTCCAGGCCCTGGTACAACTTCTGTTTGGTCATCAATTTTTCCTGAGAAAATCTCTCCTCTTTCTCGGCACTCCTGGTTGTTACAATGCGCTATGCATTTATGACAGTTACGCCACTAACTAAAGGTGCGCTTGCTATTGTTCTCCCATTAGTACTTTCTATCCTTATTTTAGAGAAGAAAAATGATAATTTTGATGTTGATGTCTTTTTAAAGTTAAAATACATTCGATAATTTATTTTAGGGGAAATTATGTTACAGTCGAATGTAATGTATATTTTTTTTGTTATAATAATTAATAAGACTCATAAAATTATTATAATAAAAAAAATATATGTTATAATCGACTATAACGTAACGTCTTCCTTTATTTTAGAACAACATATAAAAAAGTAAAATAACAAAAATATATTTAATTGAGAAATAAATACTAAACATCCGATAATAAAGATATCAATTTCTCATATTATACACTTAAATATTTTTTTACGTGGTTAATTGAGTAAAATATAGTTATAAATTTTTATATAAATTAATATAATATAATTTAATTAATTACATTAATTATTTTTTAATTCACATAATTATTTTATTATGTTTTATTTTTATTCAACCATTCAATTAATGTTAAATTAATTTATATAAAAATTTATAATTATATTATCATTAGAATTAATTACATTACGAAAATGACCACACCAAGTAACTAAGCAACGATAAATCAAACATTAAACTCAAACCTAATCAAAATTCCAGAATCAATCCGCAAGTTGAGAAATAAATACTGCCAAAGGACGCGATCACCGAAGGGAAAGAACAAGATTACATGCATATAAAAGGGCATACAATCTTTTTTTTTTCCTTTCGTTTGTTCCTTTTTAAAAGAGGGGTCTGGTCGGAGCTGCAATAATAATAAGAGGACAAAACCGTGGTGCAGGTGTTGCACGGTACCGCTGTTTTGTCTTTTATCTTTTACCTCCTACTTTATTTTTTATTTATAAATTTAATGATAATTTTATTTTTTTATTCTCTTTTTCTCTGCTCTACGTCTAGATATTACGTTCTTTTTTTCTTTACTTAAATAATTAATTAATTATTAATCAGCAATTCCTTTTAAATTAAAATATCATTAATTACCCAATTACCTCAATTGTTTTTTACGTCACAACTAAGACAAAATATAATAATTTAATTTCAATATTTGAATGACAATTGTGAGGTCGTTGCCATTAAATAAATTAAAGTAATAAATAAAATCTATAAACTATAAATAATTGATGTCATATTAGCTTAAATTTATAAATAAACTTCAAATTTTGTTATTTTTGAATAACTAATAATTTTGAAATTAAATTATATTGTAGTTATTTTTTTTTAAAGTCCAGTCTACATATATTTCAAAGTGGCAACCAAATTGCAAGGAAAGAAAATAAAATATGTAGTTTTATAATTATTTATTTAATATTTTATTTTAGTAATGTCATGTAATTTTACTTTTTAAGCTAATTTATTCATTAAATTTTAATATGAAGTCACTCCTTCAATTAAAAAAATATATAGAATTAGATACTGACGTTTAGTTTTATGTCTAATTTTTTTAACTTGAGATAGCTTACCTATTTTTTAATTGTTTAAATTATTCACAGATTTGAAACAATCTGGAGTTATGTGTCCGAATTTTGAAACATTTGATTTTTTTTAAATTTCAGTATACAACAAAGGGTTCAGCGTTAATTACCAAACCATAGCATCCCGCCGTTGAATCTATTCCTACGTTAAATCTAACGGTTGTGGCACAAAAAGACAAAATAGAAGTACCGTGAAATAGTTCCAGGCTAGCTGAACCCATAAGAAGATGGATAAGTAGAATTACTCCCAACGTCCAAGTACATCACCACCAGCATCAATGATTCAATATCGTATTATCATGGCACCGCACCTTTTCCTTCACTTCTCTTTTCCCGAGAAAGCAAAGCTTTCCATTGCTTCCCATTAGCCGGTGCCCAGTGGAGGGGTCCGAGGGGACCGTCTCAATTCTCACACTTGTCTCGTCTCTTTGGCTTCCAATACACACAGCACATGCGAGGGTGCTTCATGCTTGTGCCTCTCCTAAACCATGCGTCACTTTAGCATGTCAGTTCCTCAAAATGATTTTTGGGTTGCTAACAAGTTTCTTGGCAATTTTAAATGGCCGTCGATTGACTTCTTCCTGGGACGACCGAGACTCAAGTTCTAGGATTAGTGTGTGTTCTTATGTATTCTCTTGTGATTTGATCTTTTTCGCGAATTAATTTTACTGAAATTATTAAATTAAAAAAATAAAAATAATTCAATCTTAATTATTTGAGAGCCTAAATCAGGAAAAAATATATATATATTAATCTGACTTGAGCTGAGTTGGTTTGTTCTTTGTGATTGAGTGATAGATCAATGAAACAGCTACCACTCGCCCTAACTTTGATAAACACTGGCCGTACAGCCAATCTTGGAGAAGGCCCAACGACAGCGGGGTTGAGTTCAGTTCCCTGCGAACGATTCTTTTGGAAACTGAAAACTAGGCCGTTTCGGAGCTAGCTAGGTTCGGCTTTTTATGAATGTAACGTGGTCTTTTTATAATTATAAATTGAATGCGAAGCTGAGTGGTGAACCCAGAATGCATGACACTCAATGTCTGTTTCAAAATCGAGCTGGCATTTTAAATTTGAGCTTGAATGCTCGATATATATAAACTACAAAGTTCAATAACCCTATGTCACTAGGCGTTGTTAGCCACTGACAACCCACGTTACTCAATTATGTTGAGAGTGAGGTGACACAAGTCCGTGGGAGCTTATAAATTTCCTCGAGCTTTGAACAAATATCTGCTCATGTATTCGTGGAAGTATATTTTCGATTTAATGCTCAACAAGCGTTTTTGAGCTTGGCTGCAAATTCTCATTATTAAGTTTTAGCCGGAGAGAGTCCAGTGAATAAATATTTTAAATTATATAAATTTTTTTTATTAATTTATAATTATTATAATTTACAGTTAATTCAAAAATTATGTAAGCAATACATATTAATTATATTATTCACGTAATTTTAAATTAATTATAAATTATAATTATTACAACTTAACGACTCTTTAAAAATAAAGATATGATTAGATATAAAATAATAATATCAAATATATTTATGTAATATAAATACTCACGTGAATCAATGTCAGCTTGAACGATGGACAAAACACAAACATACGATCTTAACCCAAAAAACAACTCGAACTTAAGTTACCGAGGTATAACTGTTACACATGTCTAACAGCCCGGGATGTTTTCTTTAAATTAATTAAGTATGATCAAACATCCCACCCCCAAAAAGAGGGAAAAAAAGAAAAATGTTTGCCCTAATGCAAACAACAATTCGTGTTAACATAAAAAGACACCGAAACCACCAGAGTATAAATTTAAAAAAAAAAAAAAAAGCCAAGGGTCGATATACAATATCATTGATTCAAAATAATGAGACGAGACGTATAAATGGAAAGCGGATTTTTCTTTTTGGGAGGGGGGGGGGGGAGGGCGGCAAAAATAGGAAGAAGAAGAAGAAAGCGATATCATCATCATCATTATTTCTCACCAATTCATACATGACATCCCTCTTAATTTTTTTTAAATAATTATCATCATCTACGTGTTGATGAATTTGAGAATTCGAAGCACTAATTTTGATATTAGGTTAGTCGGCTAGAGCTCCTCATTCCATTCTAACTGTACAATAATCAAGCAGAAAAAAGATTTTTATAGTAATAGTGTAGAAAATGTTTGTAAAATTTTAATTATAAATATATCAGTAAAATCGTAACATATGTAAAAAAAAAATAATAATTACAATATTAAGTAAAACGCTAAGGATATTTATGCAATTTTGAATGTTACTATTCCGGTACGTAGGTGGCTCCTATAATGTGCTGAGGACAAGACAAGGCCCCACAAGTGATAATAAGATTTAGTAACTAGACAACTAATTTTTCTTCGGAAAAGGAAAAGAAGGGATATTGCACTGAATAGCTAAAATAGCACATCATTGTCTAGTAAAATCCAGCCCTATTCCTGATTGAAAATTTTGGCGACTTTTAACAAATTTTCTTTGTTCCTGATTGATGACATATTTTTGCCTTATTTTATAAAATTTGGATGGTCAATACAAAATTTTGAGAACGCGACAAAGGACTAAGAAGTTTAAACAGAGAATGGAGTGCGTCCCTGCATTATATTTACAAGAATTTTTTTAAAAAAATTATTGTAAATATAACCTTCACTAGGTCCCAGTTATCTTTTTGATGTTAACTTATATATCATAGCGATGTGACTACAGAACAGATAATTCAACACTGAAAAATTGTGTGGTAATCTATTTAGAGAAGGAATGCTTGTGTATGCCATGCATGATACATGTTCCGCTGATGATGGAGGATGACAATTTCGAGGTCTATTATTCTAAGTAGTCTTTTCTATTACAGTCGTACGAGCCTTCATATTCTCGTTTAGATGAAGTTTTCTTTCCATATTTAACATTATTTAGACAATTAAGTTTGTCCCATGTAAATAGAGTCTTTATGTAACATGTTTAATTTTTTTTAATAAAATTCTTATTTTCAAGGGAATTCTTTGAAACTTTGTATTCCATTTATCTTTATCATACTTTCTACTATATTATTTGGTATTAGAGCAGGAGTTGTTCTTAACCACTCTGTTGACGTTGATCAAAGAGCAAGAGCTCTAGTAATTGAAGTTACTACAGTTGTTGTTCAAAACAAGCGTGTAAAAATCCACTCTCCCGACGATGATTAGGGAGTGAGACCTCGAGCAGCAGCAATTACTACCGCCACTATATATGATCTATTCTGAAAAATTATGCTACTGAAGTCACCATACAAGATCTATTTTAAAAATTTCTATTCGGCAATTTGATCCGTGATTGTTTAATTTCAGGATCTTGACAGCAATAAGAATCAAGATCAAGGTCGTAGAGGTATCAGTGTGACCGTAATGCACAGTACAATTGCCGACAATTGTGTGCAAATCAACACAGGTTGATTCTTGCGAAGAAACTGATGGTGGATGTTCTGATTACCAAGTTTCATCTTCTTAATGATCCATCAATTGTCAAAGAAAACTCCAGGACGATTTCTATTTATTTTTTTTTTCAAGTCAAAGAGACTGATGTGGGATGATATTTTATGATTTATTATTTTAAGGGTCTTTTTCTTTAATCAAAGTCAAATTTGGTATGAAATTTGAGTATTCACTTTCTTATTTAAATATAGGGCTAATAAATTTTGATACGATTTAATTATCTTATACGAATACGATACAAATAAATATGTATAAATTATTAAATTTAATATGATTATTAAGTGCGTTGAGTTTGGGTCAACATGATGTTTTTCATGTCGGTTTAGAGTTAAAGTTCTTGATCCATGTACTCGATTAATGATACGATTATATTTTTTATTTTAAAATAATTTATAGATTTTTATTATCAAAATTCAAATATTAGAGATGATTCTTTCTTTTATTTTTATTTTTATTTTTTGAAAGGATGAATATACAAAAATATTATATATATAAAATTTTATATATATTTAGAATTTCAATAGTGTAACTGTGTGAAATATTGATAGATATATATTTTATAATATTGATATATAGTATTACTTACATATATATAATTAAAACTTCAATAATATAAATATGTAATATTTTGGTGTATATGTATATTTTATAATATGGTTAAATTTTATAATTATGTATGTATATATGACAATATGTAAATATTTAATGTAAATTTTATTTAATATATAGATATTAAATAGGCTATTAAGTAACCTAATAATTTTTTCGTGTTAGATTTAGATTTTAATATTTTGACACGATTTTTAAATAGATTAGATTTGGGTCGACTTAAATTTAATACGATAAGAAATTAACACGATACAAACACTACCGATAATTCATTTTGTGAGCTCTATTTAAATGTGATTCTACTCTAGGTAACTAGCGCGTTCATGGAACATGGTTAATTATCCTCTTAAATTAAATTCTTATTTTCTCTTAGAATTCTTCAAAACTTTGTATTTAATTTATTTTTGCATGTTTTCCACTGAGGTGGTATATTCAGTGAACCTATTTGGTAGAGCAAATCAGTCTCCTGATGAGAGTATCAATTTTAAACTTTTGATTTAGTGGGCTTCATAACATTAGAATTGATGTAATTATTAATGAGCTACCATTAGGACCAACTACTTCATCATATGACAAAAAATCATTGATTGGCTATACTATCTTAATATATCGGATTTTCTGTAAATTTGCATAAGAAAACATTAAATACACCCTTAATATTGATAGTTTTGTTTGAAAGGAAAAATTCAAGTACTTGGTTAGTACCCTAATAGTCATTCGTACGCCAATAGAAGAATAACACACCCTAAATTTGAATTGGCCGTATAAATTATCAAGAATAATTGAGAAATATGAAAGCAAATGTGGGTCCACATGGCCACTTACAAAGACTGTTTGTCCTAGTGCTCAGTGACATCAAAGGCAAACACATTATCTTGCAGGTTGAAAGATGACTAATGATATGCTATGCCTGTCCCAACAATTAATTAAATAAAAGAATTAAAAAACGAAGGCATGAAAAATATTATAAGGAGGCAAGTGTATGGGCTGTTTATATATACAGGGGATGTACATGTGATGCAAAAGGAGAAGTGAAGTGTTAAGAGATGGGTATGTCATGGGAGTTTATCTGGATAAAAATTCTTTTTAAAAAAATCTGTTTTTGTTTGGTAAGTACTGTTTTGAAAAGAATCTGACCACACAGTGTCTTACTTTTTCAAGTGGGAACTGGGAAAGAGAATTATCAAATGCAAAGAAAATGGAGATGATGATGAATGAGGAACCCAGTACACTACACAACATTTCAAGTATCTTTTCGTGAGACTTACAGTAACAGCCCTTTTCTTGCTTTTTGCCTGTCTCTTTGTATGTTTGTTTCTTTTTATCTCTCTTTAGTCTGTTTCTCTCTCTTTCTCTCTCTACTTATTGATTTGTTGCTGTTGGAGAGCGGAAGAGCCCAAAATTCAACACATTTTAGTGGTCACTGTATTATCTGCTTTTCCTTTTTTGTTTTTTTTTTGCTTTGCTTGCTTTCTTAGGCTTTAGCTATCTGACTTCTCTGACCTTTGTACCATCATCTTCATTTCTCCAACTTCTGCTAGTCTGCTTTCCCATAATTGTTTTGTACATCTTTCTTTTTCTTTTTTTTAATCTTCTCTTTTCATCTCCTGTTAACATCCCATTTGTGGTAAAAACTAAGAGTCGTTTGGACAAACAACCCTTCTGTCCTATCTTTTGATACTCATCTTTTTACTAAGGAAGCAAGCAAGCATCCTAGCACCACCTCAAGTATAGTTAGTAGCCTGCAATATCAAAGATTCTATGTAAGAAACCTATCTCCTACGCTATAGATTTGTTACATGTTTTTCTTGCTAGTTGTTACAGTTTATTTGTTAATATAGCCGAAATGGCTTGTAGTGGATTTGTTTTCTTCTTAAACTTTGCTATAATTCCCTTGTGCTACTGCTGCTGCTGGTTTTGCTTCTTGTTTTGAACTTTAATTGGTTATGATACTACTGGATAGGAAGAGGCTTCTTCTAGATCTCGTGTGGTTTGAGAGATGAAAAATTTTCAGGTATTATTTGGTTGTTAATTACTTAAATGAATTGCGGGTATTTGAAAATGATGTAGTTTTCTCTTAGTTATTTTCCCTATCCTCAACCACTTCCTTTTCAATCATTCCCTCTATTTGAAATACTTTAGGTAAGATAGTTTTCATGCTGAGAGACCACTTTCTAGCTGAGAGAGCAGCTAAAGAGAGGGACATGGAGAGAAAGAAGATAGAAAGAACGATGAACCTTTAGACACTTCCGGAGAGGGGTTCATAAGTGACCTATATTTTGTTCCTACACCATATCCTTGTTATGATGATCCAATTCAGATGTGATTCTTCCATTTCAGCAGTAGCACTTCAAGGTTTATTTCATCTGTAACAAAGGTTTTGGTGATTGACAAGCTTTGATTGTTCTGATGCATGAAATAAATTTTATTAGTGTCTATCTAGAAAGTCTTTTTCCCATACGTTACCCTAAACATTGTCTACACATAAAGTATTATGTATTGTAGAATATTTTCCTTTGCAGATATGGACTGAAGTATAATTGATATTCCTCATCTTTTTAAAAGTATAATTTGTGCATCTCTTGTTTTTCTGCAGAAAAGTTTATGATCCATGGTATGAGCATCCTGTCCACATTTCCTAGATGTTATTTCATCTTGCACAATTACTCTTGTGTCTGTTTCATAGACCATGCATACATATTGTTAATAAATCTGGTTAGTACTTCATTCTCTGTGTCCATGCTGTTTCGTTGTTAGCCTTGTTTGTTGGTCTCCCCCCCCCCCCTTTTTTTCTTCTCTTTGGACCTCAAAAATGTTTTGTTTGTTACATACTCTTATCATATTAGTATTAGCCAGTAATAGGAGTAGATATAAAGACAATTGAAATACTAAAAAACTGTTCTATTGTTCTTAATGTTGTCGGATTTATAGTGCTGTTATCATTATCAATTTTGTACAGTTAAAAGACATCAAATGTTGACAGCCAAAGATGGTAACATAAAAGAATATAGCTACATTGAAGTTTTTATTTTTCATTACAAGTGATCCACACTACTGCTGTGTCAACCTTCTTTTACCATCTAACTATTTTAGGATTCTCGTCTTTATGTATCTAATGATAAACTTGATTATATTATAATTTTCTCTGCTGATTTCATTTTCATGGTTTCAGCAATTAGGATATAGTTATTTCATTATCTTTAAAACTCTGTAAATCAATGCAGTCCCCCTCTGTAGTCCATTTGTTATTGCCATAGGTCATATGTTATGCCTCCAAGTTCTCTTATTTTTGTCTGAAAATCTGAGAACTCTGTTTCTGCATTAAAATATCATCATTGAACTTTTTATTATTCTTAACTAAGAAGTCTAGGTAAGTTGTATAAAACTAGTTGTAATTTGTTGTGTACCCCCTTGTAACCGATTCTTTATAAACTGAAGTAATCCTAAAAGATTTTGTGTGTTGAACTACGGTTATTCTTCATTGGTAGTAGTGTGGACTTTGGATTTACAAAGTATATTTGTTCTATATTTTGCTATTATACCCAGAGTTCTGTGTTATTGCATGATGTTTGTAGCAGGATACATGGTAGCTATTCAATTGTCATAGTGGTGGAATGTTTGTTGTGCTCCAGGGTTGGGTTTCTTGAGGTTGAAAGGGTGAGTGGAATCCAACTTCAAAAAGAAAATGAAAAGATAAGCCGACTATGTACTAGATTGTGTGGTCAATTTGTTTGAGCTTTTGGTTAGAATAGTATCTAACCTTTGTGTATGGCCAAGACCTTTAGGCTTCTGTGGTTCTCAACGACAATGAAAGTCTTGTATTGATCTTGAACCCTCGCTGGCTACAATTTTAATCGTGAAAATGTAGAAGAAAGGACTTAGAATTAGAAGGAAAAAATTAGGGATTTCCTCACGAACTAGTTCTCATAAATGTCTTTCTTAGGGCAAGAAACTTTAGTTTTTGCTTTCTTCTTTGCAATATTAAAACTTCAATTTTATCCTGTTAAGCTAGTTTTTGTTTATTTAGGACACATAGGTGACATAATTGAAATTATTTGGATTGTTAATTAATGACGTGCAAAAATTGTTGTCAAATAAAAGGGTTAATTGTTTTATAGAATCTGCTGGATAGATCTGGTGCAGGATCGCTAGTTAATCTACAGGCGGCATCGATTGCCTCTTTTGTTTGCCTAAGTTTTGGAGTTGACTAGTTTTGCACTTCAATGTGTCAGGTTTTCTAGCATATGGTAAGCCCAGAGTCTGCGGAAGTGAACGTTTCTAGATATGTGAAGCTCCAGTAATTTTTTTTTGGTGAAGTAAATTTAACTGCTCGGCATACAAATAAAACAACCTTGAAGTATCTAAATTGTGATCTAGAGTCATATGAAATTATGAATGTTTAAGTTTTTTTCTTTTTTTTTTTCTGTATGATAATCAAGCTGAATATTATTGTTCTGCTGTGCTAAATTTTTTATGTCATCTCTGTAGTGCTTCCACTTTTGCATAACAAATAATCCATTTAATAATACATGCAGGTACAGAGCCAATTTCTTTCAGCAAGTTGTCTAACTGTATCAGTGATTGCTGAAGTCTTGAGTAGAAATTGACAAACTCTCAAAAGTTAATTCACTCAAACATGCTACCACTAAACTCCAACTTGGAATTGGAGAATGATTCAGAAGCAAGCAGCCTCGTACCTTCCAACATATCTGCAAAAGAAGCATCCCCAGGTCCTTCTAAGGACACCAATTCGTCCTGTCTCACAAATGTTATAAAGCTAAACCCGGATCCAGGTCCTCTTTCCCTCGACTTAACCCTCCACTTTAAGTCCAATGACATTGATCAGTTGAAGGGTACAGGTGAGACTGCTGGCGAAGTAGCAGCAGCAGCTCAGACTCCTGCAGCCACAGTCCCAAGGGTTTTCTCTTGCAATTACTGCCGACGAAAGTTCTACAGTTCACAGGCGCTGGGTGGGCACCAAAATGCTCACAAGAGGGAAAGGACAATGGCAAAACGTGCAATGCGGATGGGTATATTCTCTGACAGGTATACTAGTTTGGCATCTCTGCCACTTCATGGTTCTGCATTTCGATCCCTCGGGATTAAAGCTCATGCTGCAATGCACCAAGGTGTTGTAACACCACAAAGGTCTCCAGATATGAGAGGTGGAGCGCGATTCGAGCATGGCTACTTTGCAATGCCAATGTTCATGGAAGATGATGATGTAGACTTGTTCTGGCCAGGGAGTTTTAGGCAGGTGGGCGAGGCAGTTAAGGGTAACCCAACATTGGATTTTGCTCAAAGTTCAAATGGGAATTTTGCAGTGATGCCGCCACCACCAAGGACGGATTCATCTGCACCAGATCTTAATTTGAAGCTTTGATTTTTGGTTGATTAGATTTATTTTCTTTAAGACATAATGGTTACAGTATTCACTCTGTACAGTGAGATGTGCACTGGCCAATGCTTCAAGCTCTTTAAATTTTTTACTATAAGTTTCTAATTGTCATTTTATTTTATGTTTCTATCCGTGTGCTAGATACTAGGTCGTTGATGATGCTGATATACAAGAAGTTTTGGGCGATTAAAGGGTGCCAGAGCGTATAATATATATACTATCTGATGGCATCATTGGACAGAGGTGTGTTTGTGATGAAAATAACCCGTTGCATATTCAATAATCAATCTCTAGTTTTATATAGTGGCTGACAGCATCAATTTAACCCGAGCAGCAAATTTTCTTTTGAATGCCTCGTATTAGCAGCCTTTTCTTTCCGTACAGGTACCGTGTAATTAGAAATTGAAGCCAAACTTGGGTTAGCATAGGAAACTAAGAACAATGTTTCAATATCATTAATATAGTGTAATGGAAGCTGCCAAACACACTATTATTATATGTTCTTTGATTTATTTATTGGATTCTTGCCACTTGTATCTTTCAATCAATCGGGTAGAGTAGCTAGAGTAAATACACATGATAAGAATTTGATGAATGAAGGAGTGCAAAGATTTTTCAATTATGTATTTTCCGGTTTTAGTGGCATATTGAGGAAGTCTGGTTTTTTTTTTTCTCCTAATTATTATTTGTTTGAGGACAAAGTAATATACTTGCTTATTATTTAGCTGTTCCTTGACCATCAAGTATTGCTATTTATTGTGTTGCGGTTTTGGTTTTGTTTTCATAAATCCCTAAGAGCCTTTTCCAACGAGGGAATAAATCTCCTCAATGTGAATTAAAGAGAAACACGCAGCCCTACAAAAACAGAAACACAGCCCTGCAAAACACAAACATCCTTATAACATAGAACCTCAATTTTCTCTTCTCAAAATGGCAGAGAGATTCATTGATGTTCTCAGCAAGGTCGGTGAAAGTGAATTAAAATATTCTACAGAAGATCATCGTAAGGAGTTGGAAAATTATAAATACATCCTGCGTCGAGCTTTGGTTGAATTCAAGCAACTAATGAAGGAGAATAATATTGTTTATGGCTACGGTTCCCACCACAGCAACGGCTGCGGCTTCATATGTTCTAATAATTGGCTTTCTCTGCTGGAGATGGAATTGAAATACTCATTTATTCAGTTGGTACCCTTTATGACTACAAGATTGGGTATAACGCACGACGACTTTGTTTCCGTCGTACATGAAGCGGAGAGATCAATGAGAGGCGGTGATTCTCAGGATATTATTATTCATGAAAATTTCAAGGAAAAAATTGTTGCACTGGAAAAGGAGGTGCTTAAGTCGTTGGATGGTATTGCTAGGGTTTTGTTGAGAGAATTTGCTTGCGGTGCAAGGGAGGGAGGGAAGAATGGACAAGTCATTGTTTGCCCTTCAACTAGTGCATTGATGGTGATTTCATCAGAGGCTGCAAAAGAGTATGGTGAAACCAACAATAATGGGACGGGATTAAAGAGATGTATGGACGAGAAAGTGTTGCCTCTGTTGTCAAACAGACTTGATGGACCAGCAGTTGCACAAAACATCACTGTATTCATTGGAACAGAAGAGGATACAGGGGAGCTGTCGTTTTGGTTGGAATCAGCTTGCCCTAGCCCTACTAGTTGTCACTGATTAAATCTCTAACCTTATTCAAGGTTTTAATGTGTTTAGGTTTTAGTTTATGATAATCTTTTGTCTTTTATAATTTATCTTATATTTTGTCACTGATCGAATCTCTAATTTTATTAAAGGTTTTAATGTGTTTATGTTTTAGTTTAGGATTATCTTTTGCCTTTTATAATTTTTCTTATATTTTGTATTAAATCGCCACCATAATATCAAATAAAACCTAATAGCTCCTCCTTCAAAGTCCTGAGAGAAAGCCTAAATATAAGACAAATTGTTAAATTTACTTGATTTTTTTTCATCTACACTATTATTATTAGATGTTTTAGCACCATATATTCCCAAGATTTTTAAGTTTTTGAACCGCCCAAAAAAAAAAAAAAAAGAAAAAAAGGTTTGAAGCTGCTACGGACTTCTGATTTCTTTTGGGCCCAAGGAGTAGAAATTTGATGTAATGAATACAATTGGATCTTGGACTTAAGAGGAGTGATATAAATAACGAGTCAAAAGTAATTAAAATTTTATTTAAAAACTCCTTATTAAACGTCCCAACCTATAATTACGATTTTGTTCCTATTCAAATTTATAGTAGTAGACAAAAGAAAGACAATTTTAAGGAATGATGTCTCTGTGGTTGGTTGAATAGACTGGTGTGACTAAAATAATTTCATTTTTTAAAAGATCTGTAACTAAAATAATTATTATAATAAAATTTGAATGGAGTAAAATTATCTCTCCATAATTTAGATAGAATAAATATCCTTTTAGTGCTATGTGGAGGTAGAATTGGAAGGGATAAAATTATCCCTCCGTAATTTGGGGTAGAATAAATATCCTTCTGAAATGATGTGAGAGTAGAAATTTATATTGTATTATAGTAGAATTTATTGAGAATAATCATAATAGATTTCTGTAGACGATTCGTACCAATAAAAAAATTATTAAAGAAAAGACGTGTTGCTTCAAAGGGAAGAAGAAGAAAATGCGAACATGCGATTAGTACCTAAGCTGTTTTTCGAATCGAAAAAAATGTGGATTTAGAAATAATATCGTTTTATGAATGATTTGGTGGGTATTTAGAGAAAAGGAGTTTAATGAGGGTGACGGGTGCCAATAGGCCCACTTGTACTTTACCAAATGGCCCATATCATCGTTCTGTGCAAGAACGATATTCAAAGCAAATGGCAAACGGGAAATGAAGAGGTTTACAAACTATTTGATAAGGTGTCCATACGACGTGCTTGCTTGTGGTCGGATACATTTGTAGTGATGGAATGGCAGGATGCTCTTCAATAAATTATATTTGCTTGACCCTTAAACATAGGTCAATGGACATTATCATCAGTCATTATCATATATTTAATCATCCATCTGCGAATTCAAACTTCTTAGAAATATTTTTATTCTTTACATATTCAATCAATTATGATGATCTGACCGAGTCAAGTATTGTTCGGCCGGCAGGAAAACTTAAGAGCAGAAATACGGGCCACCGATTTCTTCAGTCTTCAAATTTTAATACTTTAATGTTCGCCAAGCTAAGATCAGCAACGTCGCTTCTTTTAAACAAGTTAAGTTGCGACATCAATTTTCCATATTACCGTATTCAACTATTGTCAACGCTTGTGAATTAAACATATCCTATGTACAAATTGTATATAAAGATTGCAGCTCGAAACCCACGTATGGTCGTATATAATTTTAATTATTGAAAATGTTTTAAGCCAGTGATCTGCAACCTATATTATAATCTATGTCTATAATTTATGTTCTTTATCGAGTCATTCTCTAACGTCGACATCTGGATATTTTAAAGTTAACAAAAAAAAATTATATTGCATTGTTAATTATATAATTCAATAACGAACTAGAGTTAAACAACGTAGTCCAATCTCAAATTCATGAGACGTTTTAATCATTGACGTGGAACGTTAAGCTCTGGATGGTATAACAGAGAAGTTTGTAAAGTGCTTATAGTTGTTAATTTGCTATCTAAATATCGATAATAAGTTAAAGAACGCGAACAAATGAACCTGTACTAATACATCATCATAAAGGCAAAAGTTATGCGTAATAAAAATGTTTAAAAAGACTTTATATCTGTGAAAGAATAGAACAACATAAAGGGGGGAGAAAATAAAAAAAAAATCCCAGAAATGGAAACTCCCTAGCCGTTGCCCCGTGAATTCTTCAATTTTGAAAAATCAAAGTAGTTTACAACTCTCAGCCACTTTTTTGAACGCCCACTTCCAAATAGTTACTTCAACATCGGAGTCGGACGCGAAGACGGGTTGCTTTCCAATTTTATTATGGGAACCGAAAAAATTCTCATGGTGATTATGAGTTTTCTTTCTTTAGTCAACTTTCTGGAGTTCATTCGACTATCTGATGAAATCTTATTGCATAGACATTTATTTCAAAATCAAACAGCCATGATAGCGATTAAGATTAGTGAGAGGAAATAGTTTGATATACCCAACATAATTTTATTTAATAGTCGATGAGAATGTTTGTATATAGGACTTTTATGGTACCAAATAGCTCGAGACACACGATCTAATTTTATTGAATAGTCTATGAAATTATCTCTATATAGGGCTTTATCGTATTAAATAAACGAGGAAAACATTGAATAGGTGTTACTTTTAAAATGGTTAGAAACACAAACGACACGATTAAAGTCGCAGAAATAAAATTATTGCTCACATTTGGTTTGCCGAATGGAACGAAATTTCAGTTTACTTATTACAAAGAAACAAGAATGTCTGATGCATGTGAATATGCCCGCGTATGTGACGTGTCGTTTGAATTTAGACACAAGTTAGGTACAGTTGATGTTGAGATCAGGAACAGAGTCCCAAGACTTATGCGCATTTGTAATTTGGAGGCTGCATGTTGACCAGGAATCTGGATTTAAAAAAAAAAAAGAAAAAAAGAAAAAACAAAAAAAAAGAAGGGAGCGAAAAAAACGTGTGAACAAATTGACTTTTGCTGAAATCAATTTATGCTGGTTCGAATCGTTCAACTTTCTTGCCTGTGCATTCAATTGACTGCCGAATTCATTAGGCTTTGATCTTATTGAGCCAGCAGCATCTCATTAATTATCCCGTTCTTACGCCTTTTATTTATACTACTACGATTGTCAAATTATTATTATTTAATGTCTACAATTGAATATTAGTTTGAAAATCTGTTCTCACTAATAAGTCTCCATGAAAGTTAAAACTGGTGTCTTTTGATGAGAATATTTATCCTCCATCCTCCTTTATAGAAATTTTTTACCATTCCCATCATTTTTTTAAAGTAAATCTTCATTATCTCCTATCTATTTTAAAAGGAAAAAAAAAAGTTAAAATTTATTCTATGAAATATGTGGATCATCGTGGTTCAACTTCAACCTTATAATATAACAAATATTTTATTACATTTTAATATTTTTATGATAAGATTTTTAATTTAAACTGCGAGACATGTGACAAAAGATAAATATTAAATTTTATTTAAAATAATTTATTTTTTTTACATAAATTGTATAAGTGGCATCGCGCCTGTATAATTTATGTGAAAAGAAAAAATTATGATTAAATATCACTTGGGAGTTCCCGTGACAAACAAGAAGCTTGGAAATATGGTAAAAGAAAAATTCGCCCTTGGTTAAATGTAACGGTAAAATCATGTAAGCGACTATCGATCATACTAAGAGCACAAAAGACATTCTAAAAATATTGATTTATAAAAGGCACGAGATTCCTTCAATCAAAGCTAAACACATATACACACACGCACGCACACGCGCAAATTGTTCGTCGTGGCAGGAGGAAGCACTATTACAAAGGGAAAGGAAAATTCTTACAGCGTTACCCGTGCCATATATATAAGATAAAATAACGAGAGAAACATTAATAAAATTTTATTAAAAAATCAGTGAATGATGGGCACGTCCCATTCCAGACTGTCTTGTGTGCAATAATTTTGAGGGGAGGAAGCTTCAAAATTCTAAGCCTGCTTGCTTTGTATTCTTTAATGGAGGATATTTAATCTTTTATTCATTCATCAGCATGTAACGGCCAGACCAAGGGCAAAGTCATACTTCATCGCTGTTGCTCTCTCTTTTCAAACTACAGTGCTCGGTTTGGATTTTTTTTTTTTTAAACCTAGGACCACTTCAAGTAATTTCGTCAACATTAGAGGGTCACGAGTGTCAATTCGGAGAGCCCACCCCCCGCTTTGAAAAAAATATAATTAAAACATGAAGACATCGCCGTTTTTGCTTTTGTTTTGGTTATTCGTGGAATGTAATGCAATAGCTTTGGTGCGTCCAGCCGTTGCTGCAGCAGCAGGCACACGAAGAGAGAGAGAGAGAGAGAGAGAGAGAGAGAGAGGGGAGAAGGAGAGGGAAAAAAAAAAGAAGAAAAATTATGGGGGTTATGGTGATGAGCTAGTCAGAGCTACTGAGTTGAAAAGAAAAGATACCCTCCGGGGTTTCCCTTTATTGCCATTTTTGCCCCTCAGAAACCTAACATTCAATTCTCATTTCTATCAAAGTAAGTTTTTTGTTTTTGGCTTTTCGGGATTTTGATTTCTGTACACTAATAAGGCCATGTTTCGAGAGAAAGATCTCTCTGGTGATCTGCCTTGTGACGGAGAAAACTCTGTTAGCAGCAAGTTCTCACGTCAAAATCACAAGGCTTTAGAGCAGAACATAGGCAACCCAGATGAGAAAATGAGTCTCTCCCAAAAAGGCCTTGATTTTTTCAAAGAGTCGAGCATGAATCTTGATGGGTTCCCTTCGAAACCCTCGAAGAGTCCTTATAATTCTGGCTGTCAAGAGCTCACCCTCAGGTACCTTTGTGAAAACTCCAAGCTTGTTTGCTCTCAAAAGGGTAAAGAAGTTGCCTTTATGGATAGTTCGAGTCAAGATGAGAAATGGGTGGAGAGAGATTTCTTGAATTTGAATGAGAGTGGAGTTAATTCTTCTTCTTTTAAAAGACAAGCTGAAGAGGAAGTGCAAGAGTTTCAAGGAGAGAATATTACTACTAATAGAGACAAGAGACCAAAGTTAGAGACCCTTAATCTATCTCTATCTTTGCCTGATGTGTCTCTTTCTTTAACTGCGTCAAATGCTCTGCAGAATAATGTTGAGAGGCCAATGCCTACGAGGAGTATTCAATCTTTGGCACCTTCAAGGGATAACACTTGTTCCAATGATTTCACTGCTGCGTCCCTTTCGTATTCGTATTCTCATCCTTTTTCCCATAATCCCAGTTGTTCGCTAACGCATAACTCGACTGAGTATTACGAGTATTCTGTAGGTAGAGATGATCAGATTTGGTGTGGTGGTGAGGGGACTAACGGATCAGTTCATAGTCGGTTTAGGCCTATTGGAGATGGTTCTGTTGCTTTGAACAATCACGGTGGAGGAGGAGGAGGAGGGGGGGTTTCAATGATGCAGGCTAGTCGCGTGATGAATAAGGATTCGTGTAATAATAGCCTTTATAAGACTACTAGCTCTGATAATCTTTCATTTTTTCCATCCGAATTGCCTGCTCGTCCGCGAGTAGAAACAAATTCAGGGGACTCAAGGAAAAAGGATTCCGAGAATTTGAGAGGTTTGGAGACTATGGATGGAGGGAGAGCTCGAAAGCTTTCTAGACCAGAGAAAATTCTTCGAGAGATTGTATCGGAGGCTATTCCTGTCGCGGCTCAAATAATTCACGAGCTTTCGGATGAGACTCTTGAATTGGTTAAAGAGTACCTGAAAAATCTTTTTGTGATGTCTGAGAAGAGAGAAGAATTGATGGCTCTCAAAAAGCGACTTGAAAGGAGATCTGATCTTTCCAAGGAGACTCTTTCAAAATGCCACAAGGACCAATTACCCATATTGGTTGCAGTGAAAATGGGGCTTGGAAGCTTCTTGTCTGCTAAAGTTCAGCTTCCTGTAAATGAGCTGGTGGAGATTTTCTTGTACATGAGGTGTAGAAATGTCAATTGCAAGAGCATATTGCCTGTTGACGATTGTGACTGTAAAATTTGCTCCACAAATAAAGGATTCTGCAGCTCATGCATGTGTCCGGTTTGTCTGAATTTTGATTGTGCTAGCAATACTTGCAGTTGGGTTGGCTGTGATGTGTGTTCGCATTGGTGCCATGCCGCTTGTGGTATTCAAAGGAATCTGATTAAGCCTGGTCCAAGCTTAAAGGGGCCATCAGGAACTTCTGAGATGCAGTTCCACTGTATTGGGTGTGGTCATGCTTCTGAGATGTTTGGGTTTGTTAAGGATGTGTTTGTGCATTGCGCAAAGGATTGGAGTTTAGACACTTTCGTCAAGGAGCTTGACTGTGTAACAAAAATTTTCAAGGGAAGCAATGATTTCAAGGGAAAGGAATTACAAAAGAAGGCTGCTGAGTTGGTCGCCAAGCTGGAAAGCAAAGTGATGTCTCCATCGGATGCTTGCAACTTCATTATTCGGTTCTTCAATAGTAAGCCTCCTGACTTTACTCAGTTACTATTTTTCTTACAGTTCAAAGAGAAGAAAGGATCCATTGGGTTACATATAAATTTAGGTGTCCTTTCTGTGGAAAACTTCAGAAATTGTTTCACAAATGCCGACTGTTATAAGTTACATTACATGTTTAGTGCAATGTTATAAATACACTCTGAAGATACCAAACTTTATTCATCAACCAAAAGGCCTAGTTATAGAGGAATCTTTGGAATAGGAAAATAATTCTAACTAAATGCCCGAACTCAAGAGCAAGTGGAGATAAATTTTACCCTTATGAGATAAAACATCATTGAGACAAACAGCAAATAATGAGCGAAAGAGACCATTGCAAACATTTGAATTGGCTAGGATTTTGAACATGTAGAGAGATTTTACTTGGGCTTGGTTGTTTTGTTCGATCCTTTATACTATACATTTCATTTTATTTCTCTTTTATTTTCTGCTGGTAGTACTGCAGTTGAAATTTGAGAGTTGCTTATATTTCACGAGATAAGAGTGAATTTTGTTCACTTACTGTAGCGTCTTTCTCTTAAATCCTTGTTCTGGTGTCTATAAGCTTGAATATTCCATTTACTGCTGTTAAACTCATTGTTTTAAAACCTGAACAGACGTGGTTTAACAAGTCTTTTTATGAGAATCTGAATAATTGGACCTTGGAAAAGAATTCGACATCTTCGGCTAACCTTGAGAAACCATTTATTATCAAGAAGCAAATTTGCAGATAATTGGGTCGGGAATCTTGGATTATATCAAAGAAGAAAAAAGTATATGTAACTCTAGAAACTTAATGGGTCTTGCATTATCCATCAAAGTTAGAAAATACCTAGAATTTCACTGAAGAAACTGTCAGTTTTGGTATTTAGATAATAGATTAGGCTGAAAATTGTTTCCCATAATCATATACAGTATAAATATTCTTAAAAGGAAGCAATTATTATCATACATTTGTGAAATGGTACTACTGTGATTTGGAAGGAGCATAGGTAATAACTTGATAGATGGCATCTCATTACTGTTGATGACACTCTCTGAAAGATAGCTTTGGTCACTATGTCTTACTGCTTGCATTGATGGCTGTGTATTTGGGCACCAGATGTGACCATCTTCTTAGGCATCCTATTTGAAACTTCTGAACCTGAAGATGAAAAAATAAAATGGTTGTTTTGGTGTTTGTCTGACAATTTGTCTTCTCATGATGTACACCATTGACCGGACAAAACCATGTAGAATGCCATAAGAACAGTAGGGTATGTTTGTGAGCTTGAAGCAGGGGTCCTGTTGTTTGGTCCTTTCCATGTTTGGCTATTTTGATTTCTGGTCTTTGCTCCCTTTCCATTTTACTGTTTTATTCTATTGCCAAGCTTGTTTCTCTTGGAGTTTCAAATTGATTTAGTTTGCCAGACGCACAGCTCATTTTGATGATTGCACGTTTAACCATTTTCCTTTTTGGGGAAATAGATGCAAATTCTATGTCAGACCTTACTGCGTCCGGAACATCTTTCAATGACTTGATAGTAACTCAAGCCAGTGTCCAGAAAGATGCAATTCCAATTTCACCAGCCACTTCACTACCACCAAAATATACCATTTACAACATGACCTCTTCAAGTGGACGGCGGGATTCAATGTCGAATGATCTTTTCAAGAAAGACCTTATAGGTGACATGAAAGTTGGAGATGAGATCCAGTTTGGTAAGTTATCAAAGAATGATGGTTTTGACAGCTTGGAAAGTGTAGTACGTATTAAAGAAGCCGAAGCAAGAATGTTCCAGAGCAAGGCAGATGAAGCACGAAGAGAGGCAGATCAATACAAACGGATGATTCGCGCCAGGACGGAGAAGCTGGAAGAAGAGTACGCGCACAAGCTTTCCAAGCTGTGTTTGCGGGAGACCGAAGAAAGGCAAAGAAAGAAACTTGAAGAACTGAAGGTTTTGGAAGATTCAAACTGCGATTACTTCAATATGAAGATGAGAATGCAAGCTGATATTGCTGGTTTGTTGGAGAGAATGGAAGCCACAAAGCAGCAGTGGGTGTAGTAATTAGTTTTGGCTTTCGTGTTCTTTCTTCCTTTTTCTACGCCCTCTTCTCTTTTCTCCCTTGAAATTTTTCATCTTCCTCCGATACAATTATGCTAATGGTTTGTAACTTATTCTTGACTTCATCATTCTGGATTCTGCTTGCTTTCCAAAATGTAACAAATGGGTTGTTCCTCTTACGCTTCGAGCACATTGGCTTCATTTTCTTCCACAATTTTCTCAGCAACCAGACGCTAACAATGTATTGCCTTTTTTTTCTTTTTTAGTTGGGACGAAAGTAGTTATTTCATTTGTTCAACAAGCTGAATACAGTAAGAGTTTCTGTTAACAAGATGAGATTACATAATAATTTCGTATAAAATAGATCAATGTACATATATTTACATCCATTACAACAAACAAATTAGCTAAGCCACTGAACTCTTGCTGACAACCAGAGAGGAAAGCAGTATGTTGGAATACCAATAAAAAATATCTTCACTATAAATGTATACGCCATTTGGCCTGAGCTCATTTTACAACATCCACTTCTATTAGCTTGATTACCAACTGATATAGTAACAAATATCTTATAAAGACTAATCTACACATTGTATTTTTTTAGATGTGAAGTTGAAAAACTTTAAATCTACTAGAAAAATACAATTTGACGGATAACAGCGGCAAAAGAAACCAATACCATTACAAATCAGTGTTTGAGCAAAACCCATGAATTGACAACCATAAAAGAATCTACTGTCACACGTGGAGTGGCAGGAGATCTACCTTCACACATGAAGTAGAAGGAAACGAAAAGACAAAAAATAAAAATAGAATAAAGTGTAGTGTCGCCAAAAGAAGAGCTCCCTTTCAATGGCATGAAAGGGAACGACTGATCTTTGTTTGCCAAGGAGAGGGAGAAACAGAGAGAGACAGAGAAGTTTTGAACCTTTTTTGGTTGAAAGTTAAAATGCTAACAATGTACAGCTGAGACAATGCTGTAACTTTCATGAACTCGAAGTTCAATTTTGCACCAGATAAAAAATTCTCAGGTTTCTTTTAATTTAGTTTTTTAAATAAAATTTATTTAAATAGAGTTTTTATTAATAAAATTTGTCAAAGAGTTTGTAATTGTTTGTATGTATTAGAGTTTTTACTAAAAATTATAAATTATTTTAATATTTAACTTTTTAAAAAAACTCTCTAACTATTATTTTTAAAGTTTGAAATTTCAGCTTTTGTAGATAAAGAGAAAATAGCTTTTTAATCTCCAAAAATTTTACTCAAAATATAATTAAATAACAATAAAATTTTTTTTTAAAAATTTATAATTAAATAAATATTTATAATAATTAAATAAACTATACTAAATACACACTTAGATGGGTTTAATGTGCCATCTTATTTACATACTTGTTCTTAATAATATAATTAAAAATAAAGATTGAAGACTTTAAATTATTTTATTGAAGAACAATTTATCCCAATAGTGCAATATGGCAGCAAATAAATGGTTCATTTGTTTTGCCTTGAGTCATGGGTCAAATCCTTGATAATTGATACCAATTTGAAAAATCTAAATCTATTAGGTACTTTCCCATCAATCTAAAACTAAAATTTCATAAACTCCATTTCCTTATCCATATGATAACGACATTTGAGATGCTTAATGATTGTATCCTTGGTTAGTCGTTGGTCATCAAGTGTCAAAGATTAGTGGTGCCTTTACTGGTTAGTAATTGAAATAGGTTAAAATTAGGATAAAATATTTAAAATAAAATAAATTATTTATTTAAATTACATAAATTAAAATTAAAATGAATTACTTTTTTAATAATGCATTTACTTTATTTTAAAATTTAAATAGTAGTTACAAGTTACCAAAATATTTTCTATTAATTGCTGTCCTTAATACTATTGTATCTATTATAACATTAACAATAATAAGAATTAAAATATAATAATAAAATTGAAATAATGAACAAAGATAATGATGATGATGATGATATTATTATTATTATTATTATTATTATTATTATTATCTGCCTATGTTGCAACAGTTACAACGTATCACACTTTTTGTCTTTGTTCTCAAATGCCATTGGATGTGAATTAAACGAATCTAATGGATGAAATTAGATAGTTGATAAACAAGGTACGAACTGAGAACCGTTGAAGCATTGCACCAAAATCATCTAATTAGCTATATGTCACGGGATGAGAGTTTTGTCACAGTACTTAGACAACTTTCTAGCACCCTAAGTCGCTAAGTAAACTTTAACCCTTCTCAATTCAAGCTAAGCGTAGAATTTTACCAAAGAAGGTTAGTGAGAAATGAGCTAAATAGCCAATTGTGTTTTTATTACACTCAAACGTGTAATTACACAATACTTTGTACAAGAGAACTCGAGAGCTTGTGCGCTAGTGTGCGTGCGTTTGTGTTGGAAAATATTTGTGAGTGTGTGTGGAAGTGTTACCCACAATGAAGGGTCTTCCCCTATTTACAGAGTTGATGGCCAAGGGTGTAAGTGAGGCTTTCTAGAGAATTCCAACACTTGTGCAATTTGTGGAAACCTTTAGAATTCAGGCCAGATCGGTTGCTAAGCGCACCATGTTTGGCTTAGTTGTGTAGGTGACTCATTGCTAAGTGCAATCCACTTCTAAGTACATCCGTCTCTTGCGCTAAGTGAATTTGCTTTATAAGCACAACTCGCATTTAGTGCTAAACACATCCCGTGTTCGCTGTGCACTTCGGTCCGCGGTAGATTTGTGCCAAACACTCTCGTATGTGGGGAATTAGCCTCCGGTCGCGAGAGACCCTGGCAGAAATGGCCTTCGGTCGCGTGAACTCCTGGCGGCCCGTGACATACATTTATCTCATGAAAATAGAAATAAAGGTTTAACAGATTGTGGTTGAGAATGAATAGATAGACACTTAAATCGAATGATTCACATATATTGCAATTTATTGGGGGAAAAGATTTACATGGTTAGCGGGGCAAGGTCTGTAAGGCATATCAATTAAATGGTAAATTTGTTTGTGCAGTGGGTACAATTGATTTCATTTGATAATTACATCGTTGACAGCAAAATCGGAAGAAGACGATCGCAGTATATTGGCAGAAAAGATTTGGATGATTCACATATGTTGGAACTTGGGGCTATGTTGGCCGAACAAATTCAATGGCAATTTTGTTATTACAATCGGTGTAATTGATTTCAATTTGAGAGATAATGTAGAGACACTGAGATCGAATGAAGATGATAGAAAATTCTTGGTATTTTCAATGGTTGGTAGATAAACATCAGCTTAGAGAGGAATGACTCTGATTGGAAATTTGCTAATGTAGATGAAAACCGTAATCTAAGACTACGGGATGTAGAAAATTTAGGTGCTAGTCATATCTGAAACTAGAGTGAATGTGGCGTGTGTTTGGTGTATTGTGGTACCCATGTTGCAGAGAGCAGATTACGTGGTTATTTGTATTTTATTAATTGAAATTGGTATGTTTGAATATCTATTAAATTTTATTTATTTTTCTGTAATTTGAAACATATTCATATTATGAAAATGAACTTGTTCCCAGGAAATAGTCAGGAATAGTAATGGAAGGGACTCGGAACAACTTGTTGCTCTTGACTAAATTAACACAGTGTAAAGAAATTTTCCTGTCGCCACTGTATAGTATTCATATCCTTTTAGTGATAAACAAGGCATCCGTACTTTATCTTGATTTTTCATAAAACAAGCTCTGTAGACACCACATCCAATGAGTCCTATGTCTACGTTAATCGCTGACTAATTTAGAGATTATCAGGGGCATCTCTGAAAAAGCTGGAACTAGGTGTTCCGTGTGTGGGACTCGGGGATTTACTTGAAATGGGCTTTGGTGCATGTTGGGGATTTACTCGAAATAGACTCGCGGATTTTCCAGTTGGTTGCCACAGTTATGAATTCGTCGTGAATTTTACTTGCGTCTTTTCTGACTTTTTTTTCTGGAAATGCCAAAACTTTACCGTTCACAATAGCTATTTGTAGGGGAAATTGATCGCGATTTCTGAGAGTGAAAATAGTTTGATGATTTTCTGGGCTGGAAGAGATTTCAATGATCACAAACAATTCCTGATGTGTGAAAAATCTTTCCATGAACGCCTCTCAAACTAAGAGTCAATGTCAGTATATACGTGGATCTTTATTTAATTAATTTTTTCTATACTTTGTTTAATTAATAAATTTTATACAGTATCTTTCAATAACCGGCCATAGACCTTTACCCCTTTGTTTATTTCAACCATTAGTTTCGTTTAATTTACATCGAATAGTAGTCTCGAATGGAGATAAATATTGTAGTACGTTGTAACTGTTGCGATATATAGGCGAGTTATTATTATTATTATTATTATTATGTCGCCGTCGTCGTCATTATTAAAAAGCCTGTGGTGCTAAGTAAAGTAAATGAAGAGCCAGTGACGACAGGTTGAACCTATAGCTACTAGTCAAATGGCGATGACATGTTGGCCGACTAGTGATGGAGCTTTTGACAGTGACGATGATGGTGCTTAGGTAGCCATTATGGGTCTTTGATAGCCGACAGGCGACCAATGACGATGTTGGACGGGAAGCTTCGTAGCAAGACGATGGATAGTGGTTTGACCAATTTTGAGATATTAAAATTAAGGGCAATTTTGAGATATTAATAGTTAAATGGGGTAAAAGCAATACTCCTGGGAAGGCTATCTAATTCTCAACACTTCCCTTAAGAATCAGACTCCCCTTTCCTCAGGCTCATATTCACATAGGTCGCACGTAATTATTTCATATTCAGATCTATAAATATGAAATAAATACTACCAATAATTTTAAAATGTTTCAACTTTATAAATTTTTAAATTTTAATATAATTTTACCTAATGAATTAATTATGCATGTATATTTATCAATTGATAATCGAAATGGACTAAAGTCAAAATAAACTGAAATGAGAATAATAATAAGTTATTTATTTGAGTAGTAATCAAAATTAAAATGAGCTATATTTTCATTAGTGTGTTTATTTTATCTAAGAATCAGAATAAATTACTTTATGTTACTAAAATATCCTTAATTAATTATTTTTATTTTTTTTATTATTTATTATAATAATTGTGATTATAATATTATTGTTGTTGTTTTCATTATTATTAATTAAGAACAACAACAACAACAAAAATAACAAAGATAAGAAAAAAAATTATAATATAGTAATATTTTATTTGATGAAAAAAGTGAAATTATGAAATTGAAATGGAGTAAACTGGTGAGGTTAAAAAAAGAGAACTTGATTTCCAATCTCCCATAAGAATTGAGTTTATATTCCTTAATGCCAAAAATATATAGGCTCCACTCATTTGATTCATGTTTCCTACATTATTTTAACAAATAAATATCATCGGTCATTCTCGTTTAAAATTTCAACTCCCCATTATAACTCTCTAATTCCATAAGTAAAGATATCATAATTATCTAAATATGTCTAGTTCCTTATTACTCTCATTCTCATCATATAATAAACATAAACTTCATTTGTTACGAAACTAGAAAATATGCCATATTTTATTCTTAACACGGAATAAAACACACTAATTTATTTTTTCTTGCTCAAGGAATGGAAAGAATTGACTATATATATAGTTGAAATAATGATTTTAAATAAGGAGAATTTGATTCCCAACCACTTAAGAATTAAATTCTCATTCTTTAATAAAAAAATATGCAGACTCCGTACATTTCATTCTTATTCTCTCTTCTATTTTAACAGATAAATATCCTTAATCTCTATATCCATCTTGTTCTGTGCTGCTTTCAACTCTGATAATGTGATAAACATACGCAACATTTGTTATCGAACTACGAAGCATGACATACTTTATTCTTAGCTCCCAACAAACGCATTAATTTATTCTTTCTTGCTTAAGGAAACGGAATAGTTGTTAAAAAAAAAAAAAAATTGGCAGAACTGATTTGACACCGTTGAAGTTGTTATCCAAGAATATTATTGTAATGAGCCACTCCGGGTTATGCCCACAATTTATGTTGGGACCATTGAGATGCCATTGATCACGGCTTCTTGACTTTTTAATTCTAATACTTTAATAATAATAATAATAATAATCATAATCATAATAATTATAAGGAGTTAATTGAAAAATTGAAGGTGATGGAATTCAGGGGCAATTGGACCAACCACCTCTTGCTTAATTGGAGTCTGCGTATGAATCTATGATGAGATTTTAGTGCTTCCTCTTATTGTGATATATAATAAATCTTATCGTATGCTTATTAAGATAGCATTAAACCTAAAAGATTATTATCGTGGCACTAATGAGAGATGTAATTGAAAGAGATTGATTCAAATTCCGTATTTATTATTAAAAATGAAGGGACATAATTATTGCCCTCGCAGACAAAGAGCAATTGTGGTTAGTTGACTAAATTTATGGAAACCAACCTAAATACGACCGTGGGCCTAGACACGAACACGTCCATTGTAATTGACGTCAGCTGGATGTGATCACAGATCTTGCTATGGACCATGGGCCGACCCGAAATGTTGGGCCCAGTTAAGCCTGTAAGATTGAAGACCACACGTCGTGTTGAACCATTCGACATTTTTTAATTAAATAAAATCTTATTTAATCTTTATATTTTGAGATTAGTGTTTGATACTTATATTTTTAAAAATAATTCAAAGTAGTCCTATTCTTAAACTATTGATATTTATATTATTATTTTTTATTTCTTTTAGTTTACTTTTACAGTATTACACTCTTATAATAATGTTTCTTTCTTTATAAAATTAATTAAAAGTAAAAAATTAAATTATCAATTTAACCCTAAACATAAAATAAGAACAAAAAGAATATATATTAACTTTTGCGAAAGCTTATGTATACCCAAAAAATTAATATTATAAAAAAATTAAATTATAGATTTTTTGGGACATTGGTAGAAAAATTAACTTCTCAACATAGTATTCCAAAAACATAATATATATCCATTTTATTTCTATTTCATTTTTTAGATTAAATTGGTTATTAATTTTGTTCTTTTTATTAATATCCAAAAAAAATTAATGTAAGAGGGTAATATTATAAAATCAAGTTAAAAGTAACAAAAAGTAACAGCAAAGGTGCTAATAATTTAATGTCAGAGATATTTTGAGATATTTTTAAAAATAAAAGAAATAAATGATTATAAACATCAAAATATAGAGAGTAAACGAGCTTTTATCCTTTTCAATTTCATCATGAAGGATAGTTTAAAATTTTAAAATAATTTTTATTTTTTTCCGAGTCAGGGGAGGAAGAAAAATAGTGACTGTAATTTTTGTTTGTTTACGTTGAATAGATATTATTTAATAAGTGTAATGCAATATAACTTAAAATGCTAGATTAAATTAGCAAAAACAACATCCTTTCGATAGAATACAAATGGACCATAAAGTATTTACTGTGTTTCTTTCTTTTAGGATATAAACATTGTCCGATCCATAAGCGGGGGAAAAAAGTATAATAATATGTAGTTAAAAATTAGAGATAAAATAATATGACTAGCTAGGTTTATTAGGAAGTTGTAGGAAGAACAACGGTGAGGCCAACGCTGATTCCGAAGAGAAGGATCAACAATCCGGTGAAGTTGACAATAAGTGCTTCTTGGTCCCGAAATAATCCCAATGAAATGAACTTCTGAACCAACCCCGTCTCTGCCGTGCATATTGCCAAGAAGAAAATCACCAGCCCGAAGAATGAGTGCCATGGCAGGAATGAAGCTCTTGCTGACATTTCGGCGCCTGGGAACACATATGAGAAGAACGCGAGCAGCCACTGCACAATTGAAATAAATTTTATCAAACAAAGGCTCTGTTAGTTCTTCATTTCAGCACCTAATAATGTTTATAAACACTTAATTACCTGTAAAGCATACAGGCAGATGGTAATGATGCCGAGCCAAGAATGTAAAGTATACATGCTTCGGATTCCTGACTCGTGATGAAACTTGAAAACTGCATAAATCCCTATAATTCCAGCCAAAAGAGCTATCAAATGCAACAGCCAATGAACTGTCTTTTGTGCTCTTCTTGTTCCGGGGATTGTCTTGTATGCCATGACAGCTGCCCTCAATTTATATTCAGTTAGGCACTTGTAATCATTTTTTATGTTCATAAAAATTAATTTTAATATAACCAATATTTCTTCACTTACCTTCTCCTCCAATTAATACGAATCCAATTATCATTAGCAGTGGATGCAGCTGCAAATTAGAAAGCGAAAGGAAAGATGAAACAAGTGGATAAATATTCAACACCCAAGAGTTTTTGCAAGATAATTGTTTAAGGAACGCACATTAAAGATCTTCGATTTGTTATCAGATTTGAAAGCGAGGCCTTCTCGTTTGTCCACGAGCCATACAATCAAAAGCACTGTCACTGCTATGACCAACAAATGTGAAAATATTGTAACTGGAGTTGCTGAGAGTTGGTAGCTACTTTTTCGCGGCGCCATGGGATTAGCGGGCTAATGTATATCGGAAGGACACTAAAGAGGGAAGTGTTTTTCAAAGCCCATTGCATTGATTTGATCGCATCATAACTGTGCTAGCTATATAGTTTGTTTGAGAATGTACAAAAAGAGAGTGGAGTTTTGTAATAAATTATGTGGTCAATGCCTTGAAAAATTTTGCAATTTACGACGTGAAATGTACAAAGTAAGGGCTTTGTTTGCTTCCCGAACAAGAAAGTTGGAGAAACCGTCCTGGCGGCTAGATTTAAGATGGCAAGTCCAATGATTTGGGGAAAAAAAATGGCCTTCCAAGTTGGTGAATTTAAGAATGAATAGAAAAAACCCATTACAATTCAAACATAGAACTTTCGGAAAACCTGTGAATTCATTTTTTTATTTTTTACGTTTACATGATGACTTGATGAATTTGCAAATGAAATTGTGTCACTTGGGTAAATTGTTTTGTATTAAACTTCGACTACTATTAGGCATTGTCTGTAAGTAGAAGTTCAAAGTTTAGAAAGATTTTAAGAAGTTTTGTTTTGAATGCAGAGTTTAATCGAAAGAGATTAGATACATCTCTCTCTCTGATAACGACTTTCAAGATGCTTCAGATTCTCCGAAGATCCCATTTATAAGTACTGTATTTCATATCAAGTTTTGAAAGCATAACTGGTAACAGTTTCAGTTTCACTTTGGAAATTAATGACCCTAATCTACTGGCAGTACTGAGAATGCTGATTATTAAAATTGACAGCAAATTGTTTGCGTAGTGGGAGGAGTGGAGGCGAGACAGAACGGGAAAAGGGAAAAAAGAAAAAGAAAAAAGAAAAAGAAAAAGAAAAAGAAAATTAAAATTTCTCAATCTGCTTTAAGGGTGTCCTGCTTTAGAATTGTCAAAAATCAAAATAATAATCAATTAATGCAAAGGGAACTTTTTTATATATTCTTCACTCTGGAGCTTCTATTTTTTAAACAATCAACACACAAACTTTTCCTGTTCAACTTATTGGAAAACATAAACATACGAATAATCGCAATAATAGATGTTAGAAAACATCAATTCAATGCAAGCTGAATTGCAAATAACAAACCAAGAATAAAAATCACACACCCCAAGCCAGAAAGAATATGGTGCCCCACTAATAATAAAAAAAATCACACATAACGTGCAAGAGCGACAGAGAGATCAACAAAAATGCCGAAGAGCAGGATTGACAGTCCAGTGAAATTGAGCAAACGACCTTCACGCTCGTGGTGCAGTTTCAAGAATGTAGATGCCTGCATCAATCCCGTTAGAGCAGAGCATATTGCCATGTACAAGAGTGCCCTACCGCCGCATACATGCACTGGTAGCATGCTTGCCCTTGTTAATTCCGTTGGTCCTCGAAGCATGAATGTAGAGAACCCAAACAACCACTGCAGAACAATAAACTCGCTCCATTTAATTAAGTATCAGGCGGCATCTTTAAGTGCATTGTAATAAATTTTTCCTTTTTTTTTTTTTTTTTCCTTACTCATTACCTGCAAGCCAAACAAGCAAAAGGTGCCCATCCCAATCCAAGAATGCAAGCTGTACATATCCGTCAAATCGGCCATATCATGATACCTGAAAACAGCACATAAGCCGACAACTCCTAGGATAAAGGCAGTCAAATGAAGTAACATATGAACAGTCTTCTGCACTATTCTCGATGCAAACACTGTCTTGTATGCCATCATTGCTGCCAACGTACCAAATTGAGAAAACGTTAGGAACTTGTACAAGAAGCAATGATTAGCTAGTGTTATCAGATTTGGCAAAATTAATAGAAAAGGGCATACATTGACCAGCAAGGAACACAAACCCGCAGAACATGAGAAATGGGTGAACCTATAAAGACAAGAACAACAATTAGTTTCTGGTATCCACTCATTTGAATTCATTTTTAAGTACATCGAAACAATTGTAAGAAATTGGTGATGAAGAGATTCTTATATAAGTACATTGAAAACGCGGTGTGGATCGTCTGAATCATACTCGATTCCTTCTCGATAATGCAGCAACCAAACAAGCAGAAGAATGATGGCTAATATGCCAAACACGTGCGCACCTACGGTTAAACGAGAGGCTGACCGCGCGTATCTGACCCTGTCAATAGAATAATCCATGGCTACTACTGCTGGGAGGAAGGTGTGGAGTAGTATGATAAGGTACTTAACGAAATTGTTCTGCTTAAATACTGCCTTGATTGAACGACTAGAAATCTCTTTAAGAAAGTGAAATTATTATTCCTAGAATTGCTTGGCTTGTTGGGTTTGGTATATCAGGGAAACTTTGTGCTTTAGTTAAGCATCAAAAGTACTGCAAAGGAACTAATAAGAGGCGGAGGCATCAGGAATTCCCAGAATAAAAATTCATACACTGTATGATGACTAGCAGAGCTACAGTTTAATTTTACTCCCACAACTGTTCTGCCGTACACTTCAAAGACTGCACAATTTTTAATGATTTACTTTGTCCGTTCTAAGTTCTAACATAACCTCCGCTTTTTGTACCTGCTAATCATTTTTTCTTTTTCTTTTTTTTTTTTTGGCGGAGGATAATTGTACTTTCTGATAATTTCTTCTTTCAGATGAAAGAAAGCTCAAAGCATGGGACAGCTCATTAGTCTATATGGGCTTTTGTTTGATACTTGAAAGTGTGTAATTAAACAGAATAATGATGAAAAATAATAATAATTATTATTATTGTTATTATTTTGAAGTGGGTTGTAGATTAGGCCGAGCAAATTTTTATACGATTCTCTAACGTGATAAGACCTCCACAGTAAAAACTGTTGTTCGGTTGGAGCAATCATGAATCAACGAATTAAAATATATTTCATGAAACCTATTTTATTGAATAGTTGGACTATTGGCACCCTTTGAAAATTCTTTTAAAATCCTTTTAAAATTCTTTTTTCAATCATACTAAATATTGTGTAAATTTTAATGAACTCGCAAACGCATGAATATATTGTACAATAGATTAATAGTGACGAGTGTCGATCCCATGAGGAGGTTGATTTTAATTATGTGTCGAATTAATTTTCTTTTAATGTAAACAATTAAATTATGGTAACTTTATCATAAATTGTGAATTAAAATGGCGGAAATAATTAAGAATGAAACTGTTGTAATAAAGTACTTGAATATCCGGATCCGCATCAACATGCTCCATGAGCTAAATATTCTATATTAATACCAATTAAATCATAAGGGGGGATTCCACACCTCATGAACCACTCTCCAATAAATATGGTGCTTAGAGAACTTTATCGTCTTAAATAATAATAACCTCAGACTCTTAGGGTGTCGGTTTAACTGCAGGGGTTGTAATTGACAAAGACTATTATTATTTGTCGACGAAAAGTCAAAACAACAACAAATATTAGAGGGGAAGAGAAAGTAAATTTACCAAATTAAGCCTATGAAACATGTTGAGACTTCACCTTCAACCCAAGCTCAAAAGAAATTAGCCACTCATATTTTAACTAAGGATAAAAAAGGAAATTTTATTAAAATACAAAGAAACTATAAGAAGAAGAAGGAATTTCAGAAATTTAAGCTTAGAAATGAATTCAGGGGTATCAAGTTAGGGGGGGAGAGCTCCCTTTTTATAGATACATTGAGTGAATCGTGACCATCGGATTAAAAACAATTCGGATGCTCAAGATTGCACCACGTCATCAGTCAACAGTCAACCGTCAACCGTCAACCGTCAACAGTCAACATTTGTACAGTAATGCCGCCTGAATAGTAAATAATCCCATGTAAGCGCATGTACTGTACACCCGATTTCTACTCCACTGAGATCTTTGCCGTCATCGATCTACAGTACATAAGAAATTTAGTCCAATAAGATCGTGACACATCATCGGTCAACGCTACGTCATCGGTCAACGCCACATAAGCAGTCAATCCACATAATTCGTCCCAATCGATCTCGCCACGTCGTAGTAGTTGCCACATCATCGGTCCGTATACATAAACAGTGTCGTGAATGATTATGTGTGAAATCGATCGTATGTGTGAACAGTAACTTTTTCCTTTAATGCTCTTCTTAAGGTTTTCGACCGTCCTGAGTCCAAATATGACGTCTGTTTTGCTGTCTGATCACTCGTTTATTGTGAAACGATTATGATACCCCTAAAATACATAAAATACACAATTATAATAAAACACATATAATTAAATAACAAAATACTTAAATAAATAAAAGTAGCAATGTTAGTGAGATTTAAAGTATAAAATGACGATTTTCTCCTTTATAAATATACACTTTCTAACACTCAACATACCCCCCAACCAGCTTATTGCTAGTTCCTAGCAAATAAAGCGAAGATAAAATTTAAAATCTTTTTTTTTTAAACACACGTGTTTATTCAATCAGATTAATGATAACAATCAAATAAAAGTTTAAGCATTATCTCTAATATAAAGGAATATCACACCCACATCAACCATCCATATATATCAGTCCAGCAGATTTTGTTGTCGTAATAGTAATTAAGCCACTTTCAAGAATGACATATCCAACCCCAAAATCTCACCGGTTGTAGTGACACTCTCACAAAGAAATTAATCCCAATTAAATTTTGTCACTACAATGAATGGTAAATTGAGAGAAAATAATAAAGAAATATCACGCACTCTCACCAAGATGAAAAATATGCTCATAGCTTAGAAATAATACGATCTCAAATAAAATATTAGTCAACCCAATGTATTCATCATTTTTTTTATTTTTTTTATTTTATATGCATCACTACATCTTAATTACTCATATAACTAGCTTTTATGTTAGACTATAGTTCCCTAAAATCAGGAAGGACTTTTATTAGGACGTAACGTAGGCTAGGGACATGGTTAAGAAAGAAAGGAAAATAGGGAAACAAAATATATATGTTTGAGAGAAAAAAAATTCAAGAACTTTTTACATGATACATTTTGCTTATTTATTACTATTGTACATCTTTCTTTTTTCTCTTTTTTTTTATATGGCACAACTTCACTGAACAAAATAATTATTTATATTTTTTTTTCTCAAATATGAATAGGTGGATGGAACTTGTATGATATCGGGTAATACTCCAAATTGGAGTGGGTCAGGATGATAAGTTAATAAAGAAAAGGTTTTTTTTTTAAAAAAATAAAAGGCTCAAAAGGGTTAACTATGGATATTACATAATAGGGATTGATAGAAAGGCTCAAACGGGTCAAAAATGGCCTTCCATCATCTTTTAGGACTCTAAATAATCTTCCATATCTACTAATTAAGTGGGCATTTAGATGCAGTAACACACTTTTTTTTTTAAGGGTTGACTCAAAGAAAATCTAGAGATCATGTATGAAATAATAAACTGCTAAGCTGCATGAAGAATGGGCAAAAAGGGTTATTCTCCACGAAAAATTAATAAGCTCAAAAACTCACTTGGAATTTATTATGACATGTGCATTCTTTCAAGCAACTCATATTTGTCCCCAACATCAACATGTAGAATAGTAAACATGGTGTAACATTACTCAAGACTAAAGATAATACAAATATTAAAATTCGAAAGTCATCATATCATCCAATATCAAGAATTCACAAAAAAATTTTTTTTAAACATAATTATTTCCCCCTAACCTATTCTAAACATAAAAAGAAAATATACATGCAGAAAAATTAAAGAAAAATGAATTTTTTTTTCTTTCTTTTTTTTTTTAAAGAAGATGCGTTTCTAGAGTTACTACACTCCATATTCAGCCATCTTCGACTTTAAAAACTTGAAAACATATATTTATAAAGGAGAAATTATCAGCTATTCCCTCCCCCCAACCAGAACGAAACATTGTTCTCAATGTTTTAAAGGAAAGAAATAGAGATTACAAGATATCATCTGGGCATTACAATACAGAAGAAAATACTAACAAGTAGTTGCGACTGTGGCTCACATCTTCCTCTGGTTTTACATCCAGAAACTGCTTGAACGCCCTCTATGGGTCGAGGATAGGCTTCACATCCAGTTTTCTTACAAACTGGCAAACAGGGTCTTTTATAGTCAGATTCTCGAGACTATAGTTTGTACATTCTTTCTGAAATAATGGCTATAATTGGAGTATTGCATTTTGGACGTATTCACTGGGATGCGTTTCAAGAGACAAAAGGATATCATCCAATGACTCCTTATTCAAGTCATCCTTAATGAATTGAATCTTATCTTCTCTGTTATCAGACACCATTTCTAAAGAACATGATTTTTTTTATTGCATATTATTCTGGCACACTTATTCAAGAAAAAAAATATTAATAATAGTTAAACTTTACAAAAAAAATAATTTAAAAAAAAATTAAATCACCGAAAATAGATAGAAAGAAAATTCAGGTCACTTCAATGTTTTGTGCTGTTTTCTCCACATGATTGGTATTCGTGATATGACTTTACTTTTCTGACCATTAACTTTAAAAATTACATTGTTCCTTGGATTCTTAAATTTAATGGCTCCATGTGAAAAAACAGTATGATCAGTAGATGGACCAGACCATCGAGAACGTAACTTACTTGGAGAAACGTGTCATTGATAATTAAAAGAAAATACTTTCTGACCTGGTGTGAAAGATTTTCCAATGCTCCGCTTGTCACGGAGGATTTTCATTCGTTTTCTGTAGTCCTTAGCATTTTTATTGTTACAAATCTCCTCTGGTTTTGCCAGTTGTATCCTCCTTTTTGAACCAAAAATGGGGTCAATGATGTCTGTGTTCTTTTGTTTGTAATCAGGAGAGGATGGGATGATTTCTGACAATATTTCTTCTTCCTCCAAGAATGTAGAATTCAAAGGGTCGAGTGAAGGTTTGAGCTCAATTTCTAGTGGTGATTCTGATGATGGGATGAGATTTTCTTTTAATGGTGCCAATTGTTCTATCCTTGTCTTCTACTTATTAATGTCCATGCATGGCGATGAATCCAATAAGGCATTAACCTCATCAATTGATCTGTCAATATTAAAATCCAAACCAAAGTGAGTTAAACATGTCAGTAAAGGGTCATACTAAGGTTTAAAGGAAATGTGTGATCAATTAATTCATCAATTAAATCCACATCTACAATTTCATCATCAGTACTGTGAGGTTGTTTGGCAATGTTAAAAATATTTAGTTCCATGGTCATATTGGCAAATGACAACTGCATATTTCCAGTCCTGCATTGAATGTAAGCATCGGCAGTTGCCAAAAATGGACGACCCAAGATAATGGGGATATGCTTCCTTGAATCCTGCACTGGTTGAGTGTCAATTACAATGAAATCAACAGGAAAATAAAACTTATCTACCTGGATAAGCACGTCCTCCATAATACCACGCGGTATTTTCATAGATCGATCTGCAGTCGTAACACCACCGGTTGGGTGTGTAATTCGCCACCCAAGTTTCACAAAAACAGAGTAAGGTAACAGATTTACACTAGCTCCTAAATCTAACAAAGCATTCTCAATTGTGTGGTTCCCTATACTACATGAGATAGTGGGGGAGCCTGGATCTTTATGTTTTAGAGGCATTTTATGTTGGAGTATAGAACTAATATTTTCTGTTAGAAAGGCCTTTTTCTAAACATGAATGTTTCTCTTTTTAGTACAAAGGTCTTTAAGAAACCTGGCATATGATGGCACTTGTTTTATAGCTTCGAGTAAAGGGATGTTAACACTTACCTGTTTGAAGATTTCAAGAATCTCACCTGTGGATTTTCCTTTCTTCCCTTTAGCTAACCTCTGAGGAAATGGAGCTTTAGGAATATATTCTCGTGGGTTGGTTTCCTCTTTCTCCTCTGATGATGATTCCTCAGTGTTCACAGGTACAATCTGAGTTGATTTTGGCATCTCCACTTTGTTGTCGACTTCTTTTCCTTTTCGTAAGGTCATCACTGCTTTGACCTCTCCATGCTGCTGTGGTGAACTAGAACTTACTTCATTCACTGCTTTAGGATTGGGCACTGGTTGACTTGGGAATTTGTCTTTTTCAACGGTCATGACCAAAGTTTGAACTGAAAAGGCAAGTTGTCCCACCATTTTCTCAAGGTTAGAAATTGATTGGGCCTGTGAGTTGAAGCCCGCTCTCATCTCATTTCGTAACTCATCAATGGTGCGGTTCTGCTGCTCAATCTTGGAGTTAGTAAGATTTCTGAAATTTTGGGATGTCTCCTCCCATGGTTTGGGTTGAGAATGGTTTGGATTCTGATTGTATGGTCTGAATGGTGATTGAGAGGCTTGAGACATTTGAGGAACTGGTTGCATTGGTGGAGGTGAAACTGATGGTCCATTTTGTTGGAATCCTTGAGACCATGAAAAATTGGGGTGATCTCTCCATCCGGGGTTATATGTGTTGGAGTAAGGGTTGTAGTTTGATGGTTTTCTCATGATACCTATGGCATTGGCTTGATTTGAATATGAGTCATGGTCATATGGTTCTGTTGATTTAGCGGTTGTCAAAGATGCTATTTGTCGAGTAAGGCCTTCGACCATTTCTTTGACTTCTTTAATTCCTGAGCTTGACTCGCCAATGCTAACCTCATTCACTCCCTTAATTCTTCTGGTATTTCTGAGTGATCGACTCTGTTGTTGAGAATTATCCGATTGCCATTGGAAAAATTCCCAAATCTCTGATGCGCTTTTGGACATTAGCTCTCCTCCACTGGTTGCCATTAGCCATTCTTGCACATGTGGCAATAATCCCTCCAAAAAGTATTGGTATTGGTGCCATTTCTCATACCCATGATGTGGACACTTCAAGATTAGCCCATTAAATCGCTCCCATGCTTCGAAAAACAGCTCGTCATCTCTTTGAGTAAACTCTGAAATTTCCCTGCGAATAGCATTGGTTTTATGAACTGGGAAATACTTATTTAAAAATTTAGTTACCATTTGTTCCCATGATGTAATACTATTAGCAGGCATTGTATTAAACCATGAACGAGCTCTATCTTTTAATGAAAATGGGAATAATCTAAGTTTAACATCATCATCTGAAAAATTCTCATATTTAAAAATTTGACAAATAGCATGAAAATCATTCAGATGATTATATGGGTCCTTATTTTCTGCGGCCATAGAATGTGGGAGA
Organism: Aegle marmelos; assembly: GCA_030449875.1. Classification (NCBI taxonomy): domain Eukaryota; kingdom Viridiplantae; phylum Streptophyta; class Magnoliopsida; order Sapindales; family Rutaceae; genus Aegle; species Aegle marmelos. The sequence goes on along the minus strand of JASUUL010000094.1, from coordinate 19,729,030 downwards.
CAGTTTAGACACTAGGTTTTAATTCAAAACTCCTAAAGCAGCCTACATTTGGTCACTTATGCGTGATGTCTTTCAAATTAATTAAAGGACTAAAATAATCCTTAAATGGACTCTCTTGTGGTTCCATTCTTGATGTTGCAAATCCATTTCAAGTTTCTTTTGGAAAACAGTTTGTTTGTGTGTGCGAAGTGTTTTTTCCAAATCAAGGTCTAAAGGTTCAAGATTACGTGATAATGACCTTCGACCATGCATGAAAAGAATAAAAGAAATGAAAATAAAACAAATAAAAATAAAGAGGAGAGAGAAATCTCTCAGAACGTTATTATAACCTTACTTGTTTGTGTACACTGTCTTTAAAAAAAAATACAAGAAATACATTAACTAAAAATAAAATAAGAATATAAATTACAACGAAAATACATACACTTGAGTGTATGTTCATAGTAAAGGTTCAAGATTACGTGATAATGACCTTCGACCATGCATGAAAAGAATAAAAGAAATGAAAATAAAACAAATAAAAATAAAAAGGAGAGAGAAATTACAATACTAACCTTGTAACGTTATTATAACCTTACTATGAACATACACTCAAGTGCTAAAAAGAAAATACAAGAAATACATTAACTAAAAATAAAATAAGAATATAAATTACAACGAAAAAATAAAAAATTAAATTACAGAAATATAAAGAAGATAAAAAGAAACAAAATTAAATTACAGGAAAAAAAATTACTTAAAAAAAATTTAATTCTATGGAATAATAAATTAACAGAATAAATAAAAATTAAAAAGAAAAATAACTCAGAAATTAAATTATTGAAATTTAAAGAAATTTAAATTACCAAAATTAAATTACAGATTCATTTTTTTAATTTTTTAAAATATTTTTTTAATTTTTTAATTTTTTTAATTTTTAAGGAAAGCAAAAAAAATTACTTAAAAAAACTAATTCTATGAATTAATTCTACGAATAAATTAAAATAAATTACAAGATAAACAAAATAAATTACAAATAAAAGTAAAGTAAAAATTAAAGTACAGAAAGTTAAAGAAATCACACAATAAAATTAAATTGCAAAAATTTAAATTACAGAAATTAAATTACAAAAATTTAAATTACAAAAATTTAAATTACAAAAATTAAATTATAGAATTATTTTGTTATAAGGAAAAATACAAGAAAACAAAAAAAAATCAATTCAACAAATTAAAATAACTTACCTCTCCAGCAACGGCGCCAAAAACTTGTTGTGCAAATTTTAATGAACTCGCAAGCACACGAATATATTGTACAATAGATTAATGGTGACGAGTGTCGATCCCACGAGGAGGTTGATTTTAATTATGTGTCGAATTAATTTTCTTTTAATGGAAATAATTAAATTATGGTAACTTTATCCTAAATTGTGAATTAAAATGGCGGAAATAATTAAGAATGAAACTGTTGTAATAAAGTACTTGGATATCCGAATCCGCATCAACATGCTCCATGGGCTAAATATTCCATATTAATACCAATTAAATCATAAGGGGGGATTCCACACCTCATGAAACCACTCTCCAATAAGTATGGTGTCGAGAACATCGTCTTCGCGAATAATAATAACTCTCAGATCTTGGGTCTTGGGTTTAACTGCGCTATAACTAGATAAGACTATTATTATTTATCGACGAAAAGTCAAAATAACCACAAATATTAGAGGGGAAGAGAAAGTAAATTTACTAAATTAAGCCCATGGAACATGTTGAGACTTCACCTTCAACCCAAGCTCAAAAGAAATTAGCCACTCATATTTTAACTAAGGATAAAAAAGGAAATTTTATTAAAATACAAAGAAACTACAAGAATGAGAAGGAATTTCAGAAATCTAAGCTTAGAAATAAATTCAGGGGTATCAAATTAGGGGGGGAGAGCCCCCTTTTTATAGATACATTGAGTGAATCGTGACCATCGGATTAAAAACAATTCGGATGCTCAGGATTGCGCCACGTCATCAGTCAACGATCAACAACAATCGTCAATCAAATAACATTTATACAAGAATGCCGCGCTGAATAGTAAATAATCCCATGTAAGCGCATGTCTTTGTACACCCGATTTCTACTCCAATGAGATCTTTGCCACGTCGTCGATCTACGATCATAAGAAATTTAGTCCAATAAGATCGTGACACATTATCGGTCAACGCTACGTCATCGGTTAACGCCACATAAGCGATCAATCCATATAATTCGTCCAATCGAGATCGCCACGTCGTAGGTAGTTGCCACATCATCGGTCCGTATACATAAATATCATGCGATTATGAATGAAACGATGTCGCGAAACGATCTGTATATGTGAACAGTAACTTTTTCCTGTAATGCTTTTCTTAATGTTTTCGACCGTCCTGATTCCAAATATGAAGTCCGTTTCTTTGTCGATCACTCGTTTATTGTGAAACGATTATGATACCCCTAAAATAAATAAAATACACAATTATAATAAAACACATATAATTAAATAACAAAATATTTAAATAAATAAAAGTAGCAATGTTAGTGAGATTTAAAGTGTAAAATGACGATTTTCTCCTTTATAAATATACACTTTCTAACACTCAACACTAAACTTAATATAAAAAATATCCTTATTTCTAAAAAATCAATGAATTAAATAAAAATATATTTAAGATTATGTAGTAAAAATTTCTCGTGTGAGCCTAAAAAATGAGTTAGATAATTTTTTTAGAACATATTTTGTTGATTATCAATAATTTATCTTAGTAATTAAAGAAAATTTCCAGAAAGTTTGATTAAAAAAATTACATGTACGAGTTTGATAGCAAAGAAAATACAATAGTTTTCTTCTTTATTCTTTTTTAAAGAGAGAAAATGCACAAGTTTAAAGTGAGATAAAGTAGATGTGAGATATTTTAAAATAATTATCCTTAAATGTAATTGTAATAGAAATGGGTTTTTAAAAGAATTTTGGAGGGTGCCAATAGTCCAACTCTTTACCGAGTTGGTTAACACTTAATATTAATAGTTTTATTGAGAACTTAAATTATAAATTTCTAAAGAAAAGGTAAATTAAATATGTATTGATATTATAGGCAAAATAAAAAAAGAATGACTTTAAACTTAATAATTTTTATAAAGTAATCCTAAATTTTAAAATTCTTAGAGTAATTATTATAACGTTATTGTCAAGTTACATTATGATATAACTTATATCATCCCGAAAGTTGTATCTAGTAACCTAAAAAATAAATTAGTTGATTACAACATTATAAAACTTAGGTCTTATTAACTCATTGTATGATTCTTAAGATTTTTAGTCACTGACATCGGTACCTAAACTTAAATTATGGATTATTAATAGTCTATATTACTAGACCATGTTAAACATTAATAATATTAAGATTTTCTTTCATTTAGTGTTATTTTTATTTTCAAAAGCGTATTTTATAACTCGCCGCGTGTTCTAAACTAAAAAGATACAATAATTATTTTGAATAGTTATTTTAAATTTACCGTGAAGGCAGGATTTTAATTACAGCAGAGAGTTGAATAATGAGTCGGGTTTGTATTTTTCAACCCAAATAAATGAATAGATGAGTTCAGCCAAATATAATTTAATACGATATGGTAAAAACATGACATCAAATCGTCCAAGTGCGACCCATTGCAGGCCATTGCCGATTAACTATGAAAACAGAAAACACTTGATTGCCCCTTTTTGTGTTGGTAACATAACTTTTTCCTTACAGCAGAGATTAAAATATCGAATGCGGAACTTCCAATAAAACTGATGTTTCGACGATGGCATGTGTCTGCTAAAAGTCAATTTTCATTTAATAATAAAACTGATACTAAAAGTCTATCAAGCGTGGACAAAAAATATATATCAACCGACACACACCAAAAAAAAAAAAAAAAAAAGCCTGTTACATGGGTCTCTTTTGGGTTTAAGTGGTGCTATTCGCACCTCTTTTTAAAAATAAAAAATAAAAAAATGAGAGATTTCCTTTCCTGAAAGAACCTCATACAAAATTAAACGTTTTATTCTGCACAACAATCAATCCAGAAGTCTTTTACTGAAGAAATTTTGAATAGAATAATTTTAGATTCTTTGACCATTCAATTTATTTCTTAAAAATATATTTTAAAAATCCACTTCTCCATGATAATCTAATATAGTGATATTGAGAAAAAAGAACAGAACGAAGATAAAACATACATGCTGCTGCTACTCGTGATTAACTAAGCTTCGTTTGGAAGACATGAATATTTACTTTACCTATTTCTAGTTATTGTCACGTTGATTGATTTTTAACACTGCAACTTGAAAATAAAGGTAGCGTTGCATCTATCTACAATCTGCTTGATGGTTTTTAGTATAATAAGAATAATAATTATTCACGTAATGTTGTCAAATTTTTGGGTGATTTTTTTTTTTAATAAAAACATATAATGAATTTGTTTTACGAGGGATTTGAACGCGAGCCACAGTCCAACTCTTTGGGTTATTAGCACACTGGGCCAAGAATCATAAGCTCATCTGCACGAGGCCCATTTCACAACACTTACTTTCGATTCCACAGACCACAAATGGTTTTGACAATGTTACCAAAGTCCTAATGGAGTGCTGCGAAAAAGTAATTTCCAAAAGCTGGTTTGCACTTTGCAGTGTCAAAAGCACTCAACACACAGACTAGGAGCAGTAAAATCATTTGCCCGTTTGGCCGCAAACAAAATTTCCTCCTGGAATTTTCACAATCATGAATCATCTTTGGGGTAATATTTTAAATTCATTCCATTGTATTGATGGGTGTTTATGATTTTGCATGCACTCGGGTTGACAAACAAACAAGGACCACAGTCTATGGTGATTACATAAACATTTATTGGGGTTTTTTTTAACTTACCACCTTCTCTCTCTCTCTCTCTCTCTCTCTCTCTCTCTCTCTCTCTCTCTCTATGAACCCTAATGATTTCATTGCCTTGCTATTTCAAACTGAACACTATAGAATGCGAGGGGCGGAAAAAAAGACAAGTTGAGGGTTAGCAATGATTTATATGAGCATTAGTCACCGAAGCAATCCTTCATTCAAATATCAAAAGTAATATATTAAATTTTCTTTTTTAAAAAAAATGAAAATAAAAAAATTGTCGCGTCATGATTGCTAGGTAGATTTTGGGGGCTTTTTAATTAATGGGATTAGCAAAGGAAGTCATCCCAGCATATAGTGGCTGTCAGCCAGCATTCTTCTCAGAGCCTCTTGATAATAAACTTGTATTTCACGTAACCATATTGACTTTACATTCAATGGTTCATAATTTCCATGTAAAAACTACACGGAAGCAACTTCCAAAGAAATTGTCCGCCATAAAGACTATGCTTTAGGCAATGCCGATGAGTCATGTGAATGGCCATAGTAAAACTCAAAAGTGTTACACAGTTTCATAACTCTGGCTTATATTAATCCCTTTTTATGTTTTGACGGTCTCGTGACCTTAGATCCATAACCTTCAAGAAAAACAATAAATTCGGAAAGTTAATGTGATTCTCTTGGTATTAATAAATATTTCTTTTTTTTTTTGGTTTTTTTTTTCTAATACTATTTCCTGACTCATTTTTTTATGTACTTTTATTGTCATTTTTCCCCCAACTAAGCCTATTGTTGCATACGCTATTTTATTGTCATTTTTCCCCCAACTAAGCCTATTGTTGCATACGCTAATATATTTGGAGTCTAGATAACTAGATCTCTTTTTATTTTAGTCCATCTAATTTTAGGATAAAACAAGAAATCATCACTTTATTTGATTCTCATACCATGCATTTAGATAAACGTAATGTAAAAGATTAATTAACGCCGGCCACAGTAAGTAACTACATTTTTAAAATACCTATTACCAAAGTCAGCAACACACCATTATTGCAAGTCTGGCAATTGATTAGCAAGATGGGTTCCATATTTCTATACACTCACCTAATTTCTCAGTTCTTGTTATAGCAAATTATGAAATAATTATCAAGCTAGTCTTTTCTTAGTGGTTGATTTGTTTTGTCAACATTGCAGGCATATAGTTTTTTATCCTCACTTGTCAATAGTGTGCCAACTTGGTTTTGTCTAGAGTCCACAGCTAACCATTTCCTACCCCATCAACCCAACTCATATTATCTACACAAATAAGCAAGTAAACAAGCATGCTTTTTATTTTGCCTTTTCTTCCAATTTTATATATTGGTTGGTAGTTGGAGAACGTCTAGTTTCTGAAATAGCATTAGTTTCCCATAGTGTTACCAAGTCCCAGCAAAATAACGCCACATCGGTTGAATATTAATTGTACAATGTGAGAACATTATCTTGATATTTCTTAATGATATACACTGTCACATTTCTAACATGTAATATCATTTAAATAACAGCCACTGTTAATTACAAACCTATTTCGTATTGTTAATTACTAATTAACATTGTATGTACAATGTAAGTATCACGTTATGAATTAATAAAACATCACGTTAACAAAAAAAAAATACATTATAAATTACTAGAATATGTTATTTTGATAATTTTTTTCCTAGTTAAGAGTTCTTGTATATATATAAAACATATTTCCTTTTCTCTTTCCATACTCGTAGGAATAGTCTCAGGTCTCCACGTCTATGTTAACGGGTAAATACTTTTTTAATATCAGAGTTGGATTTTGTAATGTAATTTTCAGAAAAGAAGAAAGAGAGTTTCCCTTAAACAAAAAAAAGCTTGAATTCTTAGGCCATACTAGATGCGTATTGCTTTGGGGCCACAGTTTAGTTAAATGCCAAAAATGATAATGGCTGGATGATATTGATCATATCATTATAATTTAAAGATATACATACATGTCATACTCATACACATCAATCAAATACTGATGTATCCTCTGATTTTCCCATTTATGTGCTCATCATAATAACTTTTTTTTTTGGGGCCATTTTAGATCCCTTACAAGCTTTCTGTACGCCATGCCAAAAATAAGAAAACCAAAAAAATTGACCATTGAGTTACCAGGAAAAACACATTATCTGATTATCGCTGGCCATTAAAATCAACTTTTATAGATTATTTTGTACGTGGTTTAGGACTCTTCGGCTGCTTAAATTTGCCCCACAGGAGGCTGAAACTTTAATTGATGCCAAAACTAAGGACGGCTGTATGATTTTGATCTCATTTTGTTTATATTTTCACGTACAGTTGTGCTGGACAAAGACTCATATATTCTAAGTCATTTTAGATTGACCACTTTGCTTCTCCTGCTCTATTTCAGTATCAGTTGAAAAGACCTATTGAAAGCATGAATAAATGAAGCCAAAATGTGATTTTTTTTTCCTTTCTTAAATATCACCATTTCAAGTTTGAAGATTTTGCTATGCAAGAACATTATGTTCAAATTTCACATGTATATAATGTCAATAAATTTTTTAGCTAGCTCCAAAATAAACAAGTGAAGACGCGAAGGAAATTTCTTGGAAATCATCATGGGATAAAGAAACAATTGACATCAACTAGTAAACTTGGTGCAAAAGTTTGTTCTTATTCGACAGCATTCTTATTAAACAATACTTCAGTAGGGTTTATTTCCAAATTGCAGCATATCGACATTTTTCTTGAATTTGAAACCTGTTTCATAAATTTAAATCAAGCATCACAAAATATACTGACAATTAAAGCATAACCTTCGGCAATGTTAAAAATATAGTTAAACACAAATCTTAACTAGTAAAATGATTAATTACTAATTGAGGAAAAAAATTAAGAAAAGCACAATATTATGCATGCGTGTTGAGAGAGTGAAAACGAAACGAGGAATATTATACACATATATAAAAATAAATAATAATGATGGAGAAACGGGTGATGGCAAAGTGTCAAAAGGGAGCTAAGGTGTGGTGCTATCATAGGATGATGAGATAAGATGGGATGAGATGAGATCAAAAACCCTTTAAAAGAATCCACACAAACTCAATAAGAACAAGAGTAATTTATTTATTTATTTATTTGTTTTTTTTTTAATTTGCAAATAAAACCTAAAACATCATACTCATGCATGGAGGGCGAGGGCTACAGCTTCTACAGAGTGACCATCAATCATCACCATTATATTTTTCTTATGCATGGGGACCATCCGCAGCTTTCCTCAATTTGCTCACGCCTATCTACTCGAATGCAGCTCTCTTTGGACCCCATATATTCGTTTCAATCCTTTCTTCTTCGATTTATTAGCAATAAAAAGCGGCTCTCTCATACCTGGACGTCCGATAGTTGCAAGTTCTCTTCGAACATTATAGATGCTATCTAAATATTTAAAATAAAAAAATTTTCTGGCCGTATAAACTCTCTTTAAGAATAATGCCCTTTTTTTTGTTTTTGGAAATTTTTTCTGTCAAAGTCTGAACAAACAATTGGAATTGGACTCTTTGATTAACCGAAAAATAAAATCTCTTAATTAAAATATGCGATGAGCTCCAGCTGGGGCATAGAGAGATGGAGAGGATAATGAGTTGAGGATTGTCTTGTACATTTGATGTGTCGGGAATAAATGATGTGAATGGACCTACAAAAATAACCCAATTCCTTTATTGAAATAAATAATTAAGAGGCTGGAGTTGTTGAATCAAATGAACAACCCCACCACTTGCACAGAGATTATATTTTTTTTTCTTTTTGGCCTTATTGCTACTTGCTACAGCTTCGATGGAATCTATTCACGTTTAATTTTGTTAATATGATATGCAATATATCTTGTGTATTTCCATTTCTATATTGTTCCCCAATAATTTAATTACCACTCGCTAACCACATTGCTTTACATACATATTCACTTTTCCATTCTTTTTCATGGTAGGGGTCACTTCCATGATGGCACGCAATGAACAACAAATGCAGCCTCAAAATCCTGAATCTTTGATTACGATTGATTGTATTAAGTCCACAAACTGCAATTATTATTATTATTATTTAAAAAAAAATTGTTATATGGAACCGCATCAAAATGGAAATCTAATTAATAGCAAAAGAATTGATTCATTGAACGTAATAATGATAATACAAATAATTGAGGCTTATAACGTATAACGTTAGTCTAGGATGTCGTTTTTACATGGGAGATCAATTTGGGTGAGAGTGTCACCGTCGGTTGACATTCTGGCAAAGCATTTTTAAATTTTTTATGAGGACAAAAAAGATGGTAGAATAAGTTTGTAATGTAGTAATAATAAATGGCCATGAGTAGACAATACTTGACTTAATCAGTAGTCTTGTGAACCGAAAGGTACTCAATAAAATATTAGTGGGTAGACCGATTTTTTTCTTTCCATGCCTTGAATGCTAGAGATTCCTTTGTTTTCTTCCGAATACAAAAAGATTATTGATTGATTATTCTACCATTTGAAATAAAATAATAACCCATGAAAGAGGAAGGCAAGAACTAACATTTGTTTGATATATCTTATACAATTGCAACAAAGTTTTCCTTAATTTGAACCGAAATGGGTTATCTTCACTTAAAGACGAACAAGTTTTCTTTTTCCTTCTTAAATTAAAATTAAAAAAATAAAAATAAAAAGATCCTCCTCAAAGCTTTGACGTTAGCGAAACGTTATGTCTCTTAAAAAATTTTCTTGTCGCACCAATTAGTACTCATTACTGATAAGCTAGTCATTTAACACCAATAGAAGCAATGTGTAAACTATATAATTGCATTTTATATTTGTTTGTTTGAATTATGTACTTATTCAATACTTAAATTGCAATACTCTTTATGCGGAGTGCATGTAGACTTCAAAATGACTATTAATTAATAAAAAAAAATTAAATGAAAGTCGCCTATTGCTCGAAGTATAGCACACAACAAGTTGTAACAATAATACAAGCACATGACAAGGATCGAGGGTTCTTGTGGCGCTTGAAATCCCCTGTAATTAAGCTAACCCCTCGTGACTTCTTCACGAGTTGTATTCTGAGTTTGACCTCCTCAGTATATCATCACTTGTTCTTCCTGTGAGGAGGCGCTGCAGCAATGAAGCTTTAAATCAAATTAACAAGGCTATGATATCGCATTCTCGTATGTGATCAAATAGTATTTTTACATTATTTGACTACAAAAAATGATTTGATTCACAGCTCTGAAGATATCTGAACATGGCTTTACGGTGAAATTGAGAAAGTAATTAGGGTAAGAACTGTCCAACCAAGAAAGCATTTATGTCATTGTTGTTTGTTTAAGTTTACTTTTACCACATTATTGGAAGACATAATTCCGCATTATCGAATTAAGCGGGGGGTGGTGGGGTACATTTAGACAGTTTGTTGCGTACAGTCAAAGTAAAGAACGCCCCACAATGTGAATCTGGACAAACCCGAATTCGGCTGCCCAAAAAAAAAAAAAAAAAAAAGACGCCGCTAGGTTCTTCTCTGATGAGCTGGCGCCAATGCATCTCAGAAAATTTACACGTCAGCAAAACCCCTCCCCCAGTCCCCATCAAAAGAAGAAATAAAGAAATAAAGAAATAAAGAAATAAAGAAACAAACAAAAGGCTCGATTTCTTACAAGGCAGGCAAACATCCCTGTCAAATGAATCTTTTTATTTTCGGTTTTGTCTCTAATAAGCTTAAATTTGCTTTTTCTAAAAATTGCAATTTGACTGAAATGCCCATGTGGGTTTGACCAATATTACCAGTCTGTCCTAGATTCTCTCCACGTGCAGTCGTCAGCTAATCAACTCAAATCGATCGTTCTTTCTCTCAGGATCTTCCCAAACTTCTTTTTCCTTTAACTCTTTTTTTTTTTATTTTACAAAATTGACATTCCGTTCTTTCTTTTTTTTTTTTTTTTTGAACGGTGTTGATTACTCGTTTCGTTAATTTACCATACATTAATGTCGGTGTTATCTGATTTAGTTGACGAATTTTATTCAGTGTAAGCCCACCTCCATTATTCAAATAGGGTTTATAATAACCAAAATATTGGTAGGTGTTAATTAGTTTAATTGTAGAAATCTCATCAAACGTCGTAAGAGGAGCAAAGTTTAAATTTAGACGAATGGATACAATTTCATTATGACTTTTATGTGAGCTATAAAAAGTATTTTGTGTGTGTATATACACACGCGTGCTTTAGTCATATATTTATATTTTTCTTTAGACTGTATCTCTTAAAGATTTATTCTTATCACTTTTATTCTCCCACAATCACCCAATCTATATAATTTAGACTCCACCTTTTGAAAAAGGGGTTTGATTAATTTGTATTTGTGTAGAAAGAAGAAATAAAACTACTAAACATGTATTAGACTTTACTCGATGAGTGCGGCCACCGCATCATTTATGTCTTTCGATGAAAAATTAACAAACATAAAAAACACATTAGGTTATAGATTCTTCAAGCCTAGTGCATAGATGCTTAAATTATAAAAATAAAAACATATGCTCTCTTTTTTGTTTTGTGCAGCTATTTATTACGTAATTCGTATGAACATGTTTAAAACTTTATTTCATTTTGCACACTTACAAGTTTTTCATTGCAATAGATAAAAGTTCTTTGAAAATAATTTAAAATATATTTTTGAAAATTCTTCTATAATTTGTTTTTAGATAGCAAGGATGTTATGGCATCAAAATATGCACGAGGCTGTCAACCTATCTAGTCACTTTCTTCTCATTTATTTTAAAAATTAATCTAAATTGATTATTTGGTGAGCAAAGAATATCAACAACTTTTGAACTTAATAAGAATTCTTATTTTAAAAAAATAACAAAGCAAGCATTTATGACTGAAAAATTAAGAGAACATAAATATCTTATATTCGGACATATATTTATTTTAAAAAATTATCACGATAAATAAAAGTTATATTAAATATAATTATATCACGTATACAGCGATTACTTATTTTAGTTATGATATAATACAAAATTAATAAAAAACTATAGGTTAGTTTGCGACATGGATCGTACGTTCATTAAAGATAGCATGAGAATGCAATCCGGATCAAACATAGCAGAGTGATGTTGGGAATCTAGAATCTAGACCACTTCATTATTACCGAAAAGAAAAAAAAAAAAAAAACAGGCAAATTTCAACCATTCGTTAGTCAACAAAAATTTATGTGCCTTAAATTTATACAATAATTAATCAACCAAAATTTCTCTTTCTTCCTACTCAAGTAGCAAGCCCTTGAATTTCAAAGGAAAAAAAGTAGAGCTCCTGGTCCTCCCTCATGCGGAGTCTTGCCCTTCGAGTCAAAAACTTTGAGGCAATTTACTGGTCTTCACAGACAAAAATGTACATCGCCCATTAATCTATCATCATTATTGCTCACTCGGTAGAAATAAAGGTTAAACATGGATAATTGACCCAAGTCAAAGATACCCACTTGGCTAACCGTTGGGTTGTCCTTTTACTTGAGCAATAATTAGCCATTTATAATTTAGCGTACAAAATCTCTCATGTAATTAGGCGTTTGGACACATAAGGTGCCACTTGAGATTATTTAGAAAAAAATAAAAATAAAAATTGGACACCAGTTTATTTGCAAATTTATCGGTGATCGCTTTTTATTTTTCAGAATAAAATTTATTTAGTCCCCGATAAGAGCCCCCCGTCTACCGTCACCGAGCACACTGCAAAAACTCGGTCAATATCATCTTGTGACTTTGAAAGATGCCAATTTTGGGGTAGTCAAAAAACATTATTCACAAGCAACGGCTGTGATTGGCTAGAGGATCCAACCTTTACTTTTGGGACTCTAATTTTGATTGACAATGCAGCCCAAGTAGGCTAGCATTAGCATCACCCTCAATGCACCTTGGGATCCCTCACTAGATCCCCCGTTCCCCATGCAGTAAAAATATCTAATTTAAATTTCCCGATCAATGCATGCATGCACATTCACATCACTTCACGTGCACGTTAGTATTCTCCATTTACATTTGCTAACGTACACTCGACAAGCACAGTCGACACTGTACAATACCGTTGAGTCCTTTCCCAAGCAGGTTCACGTTTCCCTAGAGAAAATGAAAGGCCGTGAAAGCTTTTTAAAGTTTTTTTTGGCTAACAAATCTGTTTTTTTCCTTTTTTTTAACAATTTTTTAATTGACGCGTGAAGTACTGAAACGCGGGCCCGCTAAATGTAAAGTAACGCCGTTCTCGACGGACGTCAACAAAGCTCAATACACTTGCGGGTTTCATCGGTGCGACTCCGCCGAATCGGCTTTATTTCCACTTTAACATTGACCCCATGATTAACGGCGTTAACGTCGCTTTTGGCCATAGATTGCGGTGTAGTGAAACTTTCTGCATCGTTTCTTTGTTTTTCTCAAGCATCAGAAAATGGGACCCAGAAGTTGGGGCAACGGCTAGTAGGTGATGATATGGAACAGACAATATGTCACGTCAGATCAGGGACGTTTGTTTACTGTAGCGTACTAGGAGAACATCAGTGCATAGCAAGCCAGAAGGGAAATAATAAATGAAAATAAAAGAACATAAATAATGCAGAAAAAAGTTTTATTTTTTTTGGATTAAACGAATTTTATTTCAATTAAATTCGCAAAAAGTTTTTAAAGAAAATTTTTTTCCATCTCAAAAAACGTTTCATTTCCACTTAAATTGAGTCTAATACGCACGAGTTTTTCTTTTTTCTTTTATTTTTTTCACTTTTTTATTGATCACGCGTAAGAACCTCATGCATTATCTCGGGAGCCAAAATCAGACACATGGCGAATCCGTGTCAACTGCCTAGGTTCTCCTAGTTTACGCGCGGACCCACACGATTCTCGTTTGACGGGAGCGTTTGCGTGGGAGCGCTTCTCACTTTCTGTTCCATTAAATGCCCTCTTTTCATACTGGCCATTTGCGAAAACGCCACCCAACAATTTTATTGCGGTGGGCATATCAGTACTTTCGGAGCCGCATAGGCGAGAAAGGCTAATAGCCTGCAACGGGGCGGCGCGGGCGGTTGCCCGACCAAGAATGCAACCCAACCCGCCCAATTTCCGTTTATTTAACTTGCTTTATGCATTAAAAGAATAAAAAACGAAATTTATTAAAGGAGAACATCTTTTCGGCCCCCAAAAGCCTCAATAATCATTATTTTTCCCCCCAATGATTCATACTTTATTGTGTTGTATTGTATTGTGCTTGTTATCTTCCCCTCCCGTTGTCCTCTACCTTTATTTTTGCCTACTCTTTAAGACTTTTGATTATAATAATTTTGGCACTTTATCTCTTTTATAAGTCGTCAAATTTTGATTAATTAATTTTTAAGTTAGTGAATATATTTATAAGTCTTTAAATTTTGATTAATTGATTTTCAAGTTAGTGAATATATTTATTTCAAAGTCTTGGAGTAAGGATAAAGCGGTTAAACTATTGTTTAAAGGAATGATTGTAATTAAGAAATATGTAAAATAAATTTATCCTTTTTTTCCAAATAAAAATAATAATTATCTATCTTGTTAAAATACTCTTTTATAAATCTCTAGACCGACGTACTCATTATTCATTACGCAGAATAAAAGATGAGAAAATAAAAATATATATATATATATAATGACAAAATTTTATTTTAAATATATTCTTTAATATTTAAGTAATTTCTTATATCAAAATATCACGTATTTTCATATACGCACACGTAGAAATGAGATTCCATTCCTTTCTCGTTAGTTGTCAAGGAAGTAAAAGTGCAAAAATTGTATTTACTTAAAAGAAGAAAAAAATCAAATGAATGATCATTAAAAAAAAAACTTTATTTTGTATGTAGAAAAATTTCTCATTTTTGTTCAAATTCCAGATTCAACTGTTTAAAATCAAATGATTTCATATATTCTTACGTGAAAACTTGATTTCATCGCTTCCTCGCCAGCTTTCATGTTAGTAAAAGTGTTTAAAACGTGTATACAAATGTTAATGAGTAGTTGATGCAAGTAGTTTTCTCGTATTATTAGGCTCCCCGCAAACAAGGATTTTGTTGGAGTATCGATAAGTCCTTTTATAACAAATACTAAAATTTTCCTTAAAAATATTTTCAGAAATTATTTTTAGGAACTTGCATTTTTTTTAAAACATTTTATATTGATCTCCGTCATGTTTAAGTTACTCTAAAAATACTTCAAGATGATAATAAATGAGACCCGATGTTTGTATACTTAAGTTTGTTACTGCTCTTGCATTTATAATGTGTATTATATATATATACTCATACATTATTGAAATGACCGTGAGTTTCTTGCAATTCGGAAATGCATGATAGAAGCAGCCTAAGTCATGTCGATTATGATTTTAATTTTATAATCGATACAGTTATAAATTAATATAAGTTATCCTTCCTCAACATTCAAAGATAAAATAAATAAATTAATTGATTAATTAAAAGAAAAAT
Source organism: Aegle marmelos (assembly GCA_030449875.1). Taxonomy (NCBI): domain Eukaryota; kingdom Viridiplantae; phylum Streptophyta; class Magnoliopsida; order Sapindales; family Rutaceae; genus Aegle; species Aegle marmelos. The sequence continues at coordinate 19,713,609 of JASUUL010000094.1, read as the reverse complement.
TTTATAAAAAAAAAAAGAGAAAAGAAACTGACCAGACATGTGTTGGCAAATACTTCATGGCTCTTGTCTCCGTTTCATGATTCCTACTAAAACTTTACTTTTGGAAAAAAAAATCCATAAATAACTAACACTAACAATAAAAATTCGCCAAAAAGAAATTAAAAAAAAAAGCAACAACAGTAGAAAAAATGTATCGCAAAAATAATAACAAAAAGGACGCAAAAATTAAAAAATAAAATAAAAAATAAAGACAATATATAATTAAAAAATAATAATAAATGTCCGAAAACTTACCCTCACCAATAAAATGAGCTCCGCTTATCTTTCTTTCTCATGAGCCTTTTGTAACTCTGTCTCTGTCTCTCTCTCTGCTCACAGAACTCCATCCTCTCGGTCTTCCTCTTCCTTACGAGCACAGGGAGATATTATTTAAATTCCCTCAAGAACAGAAATACACGCACGCAACCACACACACACACACACGCAAACACACATATAAACATACACACACAGAAACAAAGCAAAAACAGAGAGAGCAGAAACGATGGTGGTATCTTATAAGAGTTGTTTTGTTTTAGTGTTTTCTGTTCTTGCTGCAGTTGCTTCTGGCTTTTACAGAAACTTGCCGATTGTCCCTTTTGATGAAGGGTATAACCATTTGTTTGGGCATGATAATCTTGTTGTTCATAGAGATGGAAAATCTGTTCATTTATCTCTAGATGAAAGAACAGGTCTGTTTGTCTTTCTCTTATTCCTTTTTTTTTGTTTTTGGTTCCTGTCAGGGTTTCTGAGTATGACTTTTATTGTGTGTATACAGGGTCTGGATTTGTGTCACATGACCTCTATCTTCATGGTTTCTTCAGTGCCTCAATAAAGTTGCCTGCTGATTATACTGCCGGGGTTGTTGTTGCCTTCTATGTAAGTTATCTTTCCAACAGTTATTTTTTTTTCCTGAAAAAAGAGGTTTTTTTCGCCCCTCCTTGTACGGTTAGCTTAGAAGTTTAATCCGATTCTTTTAGTCTGACCCATATGAACCAGGCTTAAAAATCTGATTACACCATTGATATTCGAATGGTCCGCTTCAGAATTTTTTGTCTTTTCATTTTTTATCATATTGGGTAATTAAAAGCTGAAAAAAGAAAAAGATTAAAACGACACCCCAACGGATTTTTTCTTCTATTTTCTAATTTGCAAGTTCATGTGTTTATCTATCAATGAAGAGCTGGGATTTTTCACTTTTCGTTTGCAGATGTCAAATGGCGACATATTTGAGAAGAATCATGATGAAATAGACTTTGAGTTCTTGGGTAACATTAGAGGCAAAGATTGGAGGATTCAGACTAATATTTATGGCAACGGAAGCACCAGCATCGGCAGAGAAGAGAGATACAATCTCTGGTTTGATCCTTCCGATGATTTCCATCAGTACAGTATTCTCTGGACTGATTCCCAGATCATGTAAGTATCAAACCTTGCCCATTTCCTCTATTTTTTTTTTTGAAAGTTAATGTGACCTCTATGTACTAATTCTGGGTTGTTGCGTGATGCCAATGTTTGGGGTTGCAGGTTTCTATTTTTAGGAAGTTGGTAGTTTGTATTTTGCAGCAAATGCTCTGTTCATTTCCAATACTTGCAATCCCCTGTTTCATCAATACCGCTCTTGCCTCTGTTAGCCAAAGCCAAAAATAGTTGTTTCTTGTTTCCTTGTGGAGAAAAGAAATAGGACGAGTAAATAAGAATGAAATTGTTGATCTGTTCTTGGATTTGAGAATCTATAAAACCATGATGCTCATGTGATGATTTAGCATAATACAAATCATTCATCTTCATTCGGATAAGCTTTTAGAATGAGGAAGTGGAAAGGCTTTTGTATTTTTTCTGTAGTTAAGAGTACCAAAGAACAGCAAATATTTAACATTGTAAGTTAATGATACTGCCATAGGAAGGATTAATTAATCTCCATGTCTATTATTTGCCTTGCAGATTTTATGTAGACAGTATTCCAATTAGAGAGTTCAAGAGAACTGTGTCTATGGGAGGAGATTTTCCTGCAAAGCCGATGTCTTTGTATGCCACAATCTGGGATGGCTCTGATTGGGCCACTAATGGTGGCAAATACCGAGTGAACTACAAATATGCTCCCTATGTGACTGAATTCTCTGACTTCGTCCTCCACGGATGTTCAGTTGATCCAATTGAACAAACTTCTTCCAAGTGTGATATACCTGAAAGTTCCAAAGTATCAATCCCTACTGGTGTCTCCCCATCACAGAGAATTAAAATGGAGAACTTTAGGAGGAAGCATATGACATATTCCTACTGCTATGACCAAATTCGATACAAAGTTCCTCCATCTGAGTGTGTGATCAACCCCCTTGAAGCGGAGCGCCTTAAAGTACACGATCCAGTTACATTCGGGGGAGGGCGCCGCCATCATGGGAAACGACACCACCGAAGCCGATCAAGCGGAACCAAGGCCAATGACATTTGAGGAGGACTATTTTGCTACATGGAGGGGCATTGATTGGCCATCTTTCCTCTTCATTTTATCATTGTTGATGACTGCTGTCCTTTGGGTTCTGCTATTTTTGTGTATAGAGACAGACAAGGAGATATCAGATAGCACAGATTTTATTGAGGGTGGTAGAAAGTTTTATTGAAATGGTTGGGTGGTGGGTATGTGTATAGTTCATGCCTATTCATTTTATCATTGTTGATGAATGCTGTCCTTTGGCTTCACCTTTGTGTATTGAATTCGGTTATGATTTTATTTTTATGCATCTTTTTGTTGTTTGAGGGGACACCTTCATGGGTTCAATAAAAATAATATTTAGCATATAGGGTTATCGTATATTATATGTGTTAGGTATTGATGCTTTAATGTTTTATCATCATTTATTTTGTTTTCTATTTCATTTTATATTTTACATGACTTTTGTGTACAAGAACATGAAGGCATATGCCCAAATCTGGTTCCATTTGATGTCTAAAATTTTGGCCCTCTTTTTTTTGTGTGATAATTATTTTATTTTAATGTGAGTGTTGTCATATTAAGAGGACATTTTGTCAAATGATTGGTTGGAGTAGTGAGTTGATGTTGAATGTGACAAGCCACACAAGTGCTGCGGATGGCAGGCTGTCAGTTTGGTGTCTGGCCAAATTTCACAAGTGAAAGGGGGCTTGGTCTCAGGGATCTTTCTTGCTTTCAGACTGGGACTTGAATTTTCTTCAAGCGTGCATTTGAAGAAATTGATTATAGCCCAGCAGTAGAAACAATTTTCTTAGTATAATTGAAGATCAGGAATATCATGTGAAATATGATACATATAGAAAGATTAAAGAAATAAGCAGTTAATATATTTTTCACTTTTCTTTTTCTAAACTCCACCCCCGGCTCCCTCCCCCAAAAAAAAAAAAAAAAAAAGAATTCACAATATGTACACAGCCTTGTTGATGAATCACAAATTGCACATTATTTATAAAATCTGATAAGAGTTGAGTCGTCTGTCCAATTAATCGTTAAATTATTTGTATTTGAATGGGGAATTGGCATCCTCGCATACCCTGTATCACACAAATAGTAGATAGTAAACATTATCTTTTATGATGATTTGATTTATGTTAATGGAGAGACATGTCACACGTGTCCAACTATAATGGGGCAGAGATGCTTTGTATATAAGTCAGTGCCTTAAACCACACACCATTAAGAAGATTTTGGTGAAAGCTGCCTAAAGAAGAAGACAGTGGGCATCAAAATTTTCCTGCAAGTCATTATCAGCGAACATTAAATGTTACGAGCGCATCTGGCCACACAATTAGCTGCTTTGTAACGCTAAGATAGGCTGCTTTAATTGCCTAACAAATAAAAAAAGAGTGATTCAGCTCTTTCAATTTATAGAGAGAAAATGTAAGCATTTGAGATGACAAGAATTTGTCCTCTTTTTCTCTTTCTCTCCGTATTTAACAACTAAAAGAAAACAAAAGTGAAGGACTGCTCCAAAAGAGAGGAGAAGACGACAAGCCGTCAGGCAAATTATATTTATTTTTTTTAAAAGACTTTTTTTAACAAAAATAAAATAAAATTCTTTTGTACTTTGGTCAGGCTTCAAAGGATGAGATAATTGTTTGTAAATAAATTTAAAAAAATTTGTATAAAAGATCAAATTATTGTTAACTTTTGGAAGAAGTTTTCTGCAGGAAATTCTGAAAAATGGGTTGCGATCAACTGCTGGTGGATTCATTTATTTTGAATCTTTGCAAATATAATTCTTTAAGATTTAATATCACTGTTTTTAAATTGACAAAAAAGAGTAGGGTTGTTAGAATTTTAAGTATTACTTACAACACTTTATTATTCTATATACTCATATATTAACTTTTGAAAAATTGACTTTTACTTTATACATCGTTTAAATTTCTAAAAAAACTTCATTCAAACTATTGAATTAATTAACTTTATTTAATTAAAACACTAATAAAATTATTCAACACGTTCAATTTTAAAAGATTTAATAGATATTTACAACAATATAATATAAAAAATAATGGTTTTTTTTTAGCACAATCTTAGTTTTTTTATTCAATATTGGATTTTCACCCAAAATACTTTGCAATGAGAACATAAATAAAAAATATTCTATAAATACTACAAAGAAGAAGAAGAAGAAGAAGGGCTAAAAGAAAAATGATAACGGCAATTAATAGTATCTATTTTATTTTATTTTTAAAAAAGTATCATACATACTTTGTAGTTATTTTCCCCCTCCCCCCTCACATATTGAATTGATTCCATCATTGCTCATCTAAATATTGATTAAGACTTTGAAAATAAAAATTTTCAGACTTAAGGCAAGAGAATTATGCATTGAATGGTGAGTGCACTATGTGAGTGTTGAAAGTAATTATGTTATGTTCACTTACAATAAATTGTCTTTGAAAGTAATTCACATGATGAGTCTTGTTTGTAATACAAGTTTTTATTAAGGATCCGGATCCATTAAAATTACATTATTCAAAATAATTTTTAAAGTGTAAATCATCCCACCCTTAAGCAAAATATTGAATTTCATTTTAACAAAAGCAATTTTTTTTTCCTCTTTTTCTTCTTGTTTTGGGCTTATTCAGTAAATCAGCTGTTTTGGGCCTATTCAGTTACGAGGTTTTGGTAACTCAGCTTTGGCAATTAAATAGAGATACACAAACTACAAAGAAATGAAAAATCTTGAAGGAATTAGCTGTACATTACCCCATCACTCGACTTGTCAACCAGCTGCCTTTGAACTGTAATGAAAACTCAGCCACTATAGATTCAGAGTTCAGACTCTTTAATTATGTCTGTAATTTCAGAGTTCAGACTCTTTAACTACCATAACTATCCAAAAGTACTTTTCTACAGTCACAGAAATCATAAGTGATTCCCGTGGAAAAGCACTTCCCACCATCCCATTGCGGATGAGTCTTTTCTTTTCCCATTATTATTATTCGTTCTGAACTTGACAAGCATTTCGTTTACTAGGCTGCAAGCAGATACCAAAGTTTACGAAAAGGAAAATATCAAAGCATCCATCATGAAAACTTCGAAGAGATCTATGGGGATTAATTATCATAAAACATTCATCTTACCGAATTATTTCCAAAGCTAATTGCTTCAAGATCTGATCTAAGAACAAATCATTTAGGAATCTAATAATGCAAACCCAAACATGCCCTTAAACACAAATCCTCTCTGCAAGAGAAGCCAACATAAATTGCAACAAAATCTCAAGAGTCAAGACACAGTATATTAATAAACAAGGACCACAAACTTTTGTACTGAATCTGGTAAGGAAAAGAAAATCACTGCAATCCAGAGGCACTGCATGAGTAATTTTTTCTAGTATAAAATCACTGCAATCCAGAGGCACTGCATGAGGTTTGTTAGATTGATGAAATATTGCCACATGGCTGATAGTCTAATTCTGAGAATCAGCCGCTTCCTTTCTCACTATCAATTTGATGAAATTGCGAACAATTGTCTTGCCTTCAGTGGTTATGATGCTCTCCGGATGAAATTGAACTCCCTGGTTATACCAGCAGTAACAGTATCAGATTGCTTGCAACCAGAGTGGGTGGAGAAGAATTATACTTGCAAATCGAATGCTATAGTTTTTGGGAGTGTATGTAAGTTCTTTTAGTACTTTTTTTTTTTTTTTTGGGGGGGGTCGTGACAAGATGACGTACAACCATTGTTGCACAAATATTCTCTTGCAGGACAACCACAGTTGACATTCATTGCCATTTTTTCAATCAGATGTTTGTCATCCGATCACATAAGCAGGTGGGTATCAGAGGCCTTACACGTAGGCATGAAGGAACTCCACACCCATGCAATATCTTAATGACATGGAGCAAAGAGTCCCAAAATCTTGTTTTAAGAATTTAAAGAACAGTCGATAAAAGAAAGCTTGAGCAAGGAAGTTAAATCAGAGTGGTGCATTAAATTGGGAGTCAGGAAACTCAACAATCATATAACTGGATAATGAGATTTTATGTTAATTCACCTACTAGCAATGTTTCACTGCAGACTAGATTGGGTGTGAGTGTAACCTGTAAGCACACAAGTTTTCATACATTGCTAGTTGGACAATGCAGAAAATTTTGAACAATCAACTTATCCATCTGCTAGAACGGTTTGCTCACTGGAAGAATGAAAATACAACGGTTGAACAAGAACCGAAGGAGGGTGTCACCTACTCATTCTTAAAAAAATTTCAGATGTATGACAATTTGAATTAATTCATGATGAGGCATTGTCAGACATTTTTCTTTTTCATGCACAGTAAGACATCATTTCCCAAAACAAGCATATTCTGACTCTCTTGTAATTTGATAACCAAGTTACTGAAGATAAAGAAGAGCAAAGTGAAAAAGCACAGTGTGCTTACCTGCAGATGCTTATATTTCTTGTGACGAGCAGCCATTATCAGCCCATCTGCTGTCCATGCTGTAACTTCCAGCGCATCACCAGGAAAGCTTTCCTTCTCAATCACAAGGCTATGATATCTACCTGCTGTGAAAGGACTAGAAGAGGTACACAGATACAAATCATAACCACAATTTTCAGTATATTATTTATAAAAATTGAAAAATATTGAATTAGAAAAAATGCTGCAATAATGGTGACTATATGCTTGATCAGTGATAACATGCATCAAATGCACATTAACCAGGAAACTTAGTTAGCAAAAGTAGTAAAATTGAAGGTAAGACAAAGAGGATGTAGCCAATAAGCCCATTGACTAGATGAATGTTAACTAACACTTGCAACAAAGGACAACTGTAATAGCAAGATCATAATTAGGAAGTGACCGAAACATGTTCAATATGCAAAGCACTGAATACTGTAACAGGAAATGGACACATACTTTGATAGTCCAGCAAGCAAGCCATCCTCCCCTTTCTCATCATAATACACAAGAGAACTTTTTCCATGCATGACACCAAAAGGAGAACGGACAATCTTCCCTGGAACATGACACAGCCAAACAAAAGATTTGAAAACCAATAGAGGAATATTTTCACAAGCAAGAATATGTTAAATTTACAAGATTACTCAATCCATCTTCCAGTCACAGTTAGAACTCTATGTAAATATGACACATTTGAAATCAAGGTAATTGTACACTCAAATAAAAAAACAAATATTTAAAACAAGGTTTAAGCACTAGAGGACATTTTTGAAGACTCACCTCCAAAAGCCTCTCCAATGCACTGCAAACCCATACAAACACCAAACAGAGGCACAGTAGGTCCAAGTTCCAAAACAGTCTGCAATGATATTCCAGAATCTTGAGGTGTGCCTGGAGAAAAGGACACATAGAGTTTTGTATTCTTGAACAACTCTTTTGTACGATAACTTTCAGAGAGTCATAATGTAAGTAATACAAAACACTATTAAGTTTAATCTGTTACCTGGCCCAGGGGATATAAGCACTCCTCTAGGATTTTTCCTACAATAAGATACTAAATAGTTAACAGACATTTCATAATCTCAGAATCAGTTAATCAGATCAAGGAAGTAACCTAGGTTATTTATTCTATTTTAAATGTTTCACAATCCTATTGACACACAAACTACATAACGTTAGCTAAGTATAAATTCTCACCGTTTTAACTCCTCCACAGTTAATTCATCATTCCGATAAACCTCAAAGTGATAGCCAAGCTCGCCCATATACTTCAAAAATGTCATAGATAACTTATTAGAAAAAATAGTTTTTAACCGATTAAAGAATAAGAGAGAAAACCAGAAAAAATTTCACAAGCAATGTGAAAATAGAAATTCTCCATGTTTCCTAAAAAACTTTTCATAAGCTGATAAATTTGCATAATGGGCAAAATAATTCTGCCAGGAAAACGATCATCATTTGATATTCGACAATCAGCTATGTTCACTCCAAGAAGACCTATGACATGCCATGTTAATAACTCATGCACAAGTCAGTGATTTCAAGAATAGCTTAAAATCTTAAGGGAGATTGATACAAGCCCCTGCCAGATTGCCTATTATAAGTAACTTTACATAGATACTAGCTCTGTCAGACTATTAACAAGGGCTCCCCCCCCCGCCCCCAAAATTAAAGCTCCGCCTGTGTTAGCTAATTAATAGTAAAACTAGGAGAAGACCACATCTACTTTTTCTATAGCTTGTCTTAATGTTGTTGGACATTAGTATCTATAAGAATCATTAAACACTTTTAATCATTAAACACTCCAAAATTGTCAAATTCAAATTCTTGCAGCACACCACCAATAACAGATCTTTCAAAGAATTGGAAATTTCACTGACATTCTAAAACATTTATTCTCATTTTGGTTAGACACAAGAAGGACTGCGATGAATCTGATAAATGAGAATAACAATAACAATGAATCAAAACGGGAAAAAAAATCAAATGTAGAAATAAAGAAAATAAAGAGAGCAACAAACCTGGCAGAGATTGTAAGTGAAACTATCATAATTATCAATAACAATGATGGGATTTTTATTATTCTCGCTCTTCTTGTCATCCAAACCTAAAGACTTCGAAATGGGTACTGCCTCTGCCTCTGCCACAGCCATTGACAACTTTACAACCCCATTTCCCTTCTTAGTCCCCAAGCTCAGCCCTGCAATAGTAGCAGCAATCAAAAAAACAGGGGCGAAAAAAAACGAAAAGAGCCAAATCTCAATTAAGTATTAAAGAAATTTTAACCTGGAGAAGTAGCAGAGATTGCAGAGAGATGGTCGGGTAGAAACCGTTGAAAGGGTTTTAAAGAGAGAGACGGTTTTGTTGGAATGAGAGTTGGCTGTGAAACCATTGCAGCCATTGTTGCTAGAGGGAAGAGAAGGAGACCGAGAACATAAAACCAAGGCGCGTCTTAACTTTAAAGACAACAAAGAGCTCAGCAGCTGTTTGATTGCTTCAGTTACTTTTGACACACACCTGTATATAAATAATATCCTTCTGGGAGCGAGTGGAAAAAGTTTCGGTTTTTTGTTCTTGTTTTGTCATAAACTTAGTTTTGACTTTTTTACAATCCAAGTACAACATGGTATAAATTTACATCAAAGCTTTGTTTTAACCAAAATCCAAGTAAATATCTTATACATTTACAATCAAAATCCAACATATCAAACTCAAAAGTATACAGTAAAATTCAGCATAAAAAATTAAAGAAACGTTCCTAGAGACTTAAATCTTTTACAGTAAAATTGAAGGAAAAATGTACCGACAGACTTTTATTTTTCAATTGAAAAAGCGGTGGAAAATTTTGCATTCAAGCCTTATGCTCACAGTGCCCCAATCATTACGGGCGCCAACATGCATCACGTGTAATTTTTTATTTTGATAATTTTTGGTAGGGAGCAGCTGTGTTACATTTAATATACCACACACATCCAATAATTAACTGTCACTTATTCTAAAGAGAGAAAAAATATATTGAAAAAGTATTTAAGTAAGTTACATTAAATATAACTTAAGTAAATCCTTTTTGTTAGAATCCCTTTAAGTTATATTTAACTGTAACTTATACTGCACATAGCTATAATATGTGAGTTTCACTCAAGTATTGTAATTATGTGTAGATATAAGTTACATAAGTTATAATTTAAGATTTTTCTTTTTATTATTACTGACAAACTTTTATCTATATTTATTTATTATGCAGTATTTGACTTATCAATATTATTATTTATAACGATAATTTTTTTGAAAAAAAAATTGTAGCATTCACATTATGTATTTTTGTAAATTTACATTCATTTAATTTTCATTTTTTGGCCTAATTAAAATTTAGAATGGCAATACTCTATGTAGAGCTAGCAAAACAAGTTACAGATCGTGATCGTGTTGTATCAAATTTAGACTCATTTCAAATTTAGATTGATCCAAATACGACTTATTTAATAATCATATCAAGATACTAAGACTTTAACTAATATTAAAAAATAAATGGATTACTCAATAACTATTTTATATCTATATATTTAACAAGATTTACATAAAATATTTGTACTATATATATAATATATTACAAAATATATTCATCTATCAGAATATTATGTATTTATACCATTAAAATTTTAATTGTATATATATAAATAATTTATATATTTATATTGTAGAGTATACATGTCTGCCAGTAGTTCACACATTTGCATTATTAAAGTTTTAAATTTATATAGAATTTTATAAATGAAATACCATGTATACATTCACCTTCCAAATAAAGAGAGAGAGAGAGAATCATGTCTAATATTTGAGTTTTAATAATGAGAATTTAAAAATATATTTTGAATAAAAAAATATAATTATATCATTAGTAGGGCAAATACTACCAAGAACTTTAATATAATCCAATAATAAAAAAAAAAATTATCAACATGGACCTAACCCATTTAATAATTTTATCAAACTTGATAATTTGTATCCATTCATTTATTCATATCGGGTAATTGGGTTATGTTAAATTTTGTAATCTACAACTCTTAGCTAGTGGGGAGAGACTTGGATTACTCTCACTGCACCAACCGCCACACCAGAGATTTTCTTTCTTTTCATTCTAATTTACACCGAAGATTCTTTGAAACAGCATTATTGAAATGTAATTTTGACGCCACCCATAGAGTTTTATCTTTTTCAAGCACTTGAAGGCTTTGTCAATTACAGGTTCCTTTGCTGTAAACACACAGCACGTGTAGAATATATTAAAAATGTTATAAGAGAAAATTCAAAATAATATAGTCCTCCTTGACGACTAATTAGCACATAGCAACCGTTTATTGGTTGTTTGAGTTTATGGCGCCATCACTATGTCCTGTTTTTCTTCCCCTGTGTGCCGCCCGGCCGCCGCTAATATTTGACCAATAATAAATGGCCAAAGGTCGCTTCTCCTTTTGCCGTTGCAATAACCAATAAGAACTGTCAAAATTCATTTCCATTGATTTTCACTCTTCACATGCATGAAAACAACAAATTTAGTTCAATTTAATGAAAAGATCGATGAACACATACTGTTCTTCTTCATCCAATCCGAACCGATGAGTTTTAAAAACAACAATCAAGTGTGGACTACTTTTCTATCAGCAGCCTTGGTTGGCGCAAGCTCACATTTAATAGGTAAAATGATTATTCTATTTAGTTGAGTAAAATGGTCGATTTGTGATTATGAACTCACTACTCAAAATTTGATGGTAAAAAAATTAACTGGCCGTCTGGCTCCAGGAACTGTAATACTTAGAATTTACGCAAGTGATATCATACAGGGATCAAAGATTTCTAACGGTTTGAATTTTTTGTTAATGGTCACCAGATCTGAAATTGATCCGAAACTTTTTCTCTGAGTAAAAAAATCACGTTACCATCGGATTTGAGCAAATTATGGAGTCAGCTCCGCTGTTGCAACTAGAATTTAAATCAAGGGTTTTTCTTTTTTTGAATGATTGATTGTATCACACGCAATCCAACCGTCAACGAACTGTAGATACGACAAGTTAATGAAGATTAGCTTGAGCTGCCTGAAATTTATTTCTTGTTTTAATTATTGGTCATCCACCTAACTTTTTGACTTCTTTTTTTTTTTTTTTTTTTTCCTCTCGTTTACTTGTTTTACTAATATAAGATAACTAAAAATATTGGAGGCGGCCGCAGGAATCCGCCTCTAAGAATATTGGTCAATTGATTAGGAAGACAGCGGGTAATCTTGAAAAAATTAATTTTGTGTTTGGTATTAAAATATTATGACTTTTAAGATATTATTGATATCAAGAGAAAACAGTAATTATAAAATAAGAATTTATAATGTTTAATAAATATACTTTTTAAATAATAATTTTATTAAAAAAGATATTATAAGTTTTTGTTATTAAATAAACTTGAGATAAAATCATTTAACTTTAAAATTATAGGTATTTATTAGATATTTTAGTGTTATAGTTTTAAAAAAAAATATAGTTATCTAGTCAGAATACCAAACAAATTATTAGTGTGCGATTTTAAAATATTTTTCTTCACATGAAGTCACGTCACAATTTTGAACGTTGAGTTATAAATTCATTTGTATCTAATTACGGCCTATAGATTATTTGTCTCAATGAATTTAGTTATACTTCGAAAACAAAAATGGCCACGACATTTCATTGTTGCTAATATTGTCCAGCTGTAGTAACTTGGGTCAAAATTCGTTTGTTCAATTTGATTTGACGTGAATTAAATGGGCGCGAATTAAATGGATTTGGGTTTGAAAAAAATTGATTCATTTAATAAATTAGTGAATTCAGTTCAATTCGCTAATTAAATAAATTGAATATAGGTTTGAAGATATTAATTCGTTTATTTATTTATAATTCATTTAATAAATGAGTTATAAATGAATTGAATACCGTCTATTTATTTAAATTTTATTTAATTAAATTATTTTTCTCCTTAAATTTATTTAAAAAAATTTAAAATTTAATATTCAATATTGTAATTTTAGGAATTTTAATTTTAGAAAATTCAGTTCAATTCAATTTTAATTTTCAAATTAATTAATTTTTTTAAAATATTAATAATATTTTTCTAAAATGAATTGTAAATGAAATTCATATTCGTTTCGATTCATTATGGAAACGAATCCAGATTCAAATCTATTCGTTATGGATTCGTAAGCCTAAACGTATAGTAAACAAATCTGGATTCAATTCGATTCGTTTATTAATTCTATTAAACAAATTAAACGAATTGAACTGAATATTTATTTAATATTGAATCTAAATATGGAAGATGCAACTGCAAGGCATGCCATTTACCCTTTTATAAGCACAAGAAAAGACCTTCTTTGCTGGCACCAATTTTTATAATATCACCGGTGATATTGAATCTATATATATTGGTCTTTTTTAATCAAATAAACATTGATTTCACATCATTTCAAATAGAATATGTGTGTGTGTGTAATACAGAAACTGAATAACAACTCCGCGACTTCAAAAAAAAAAAAAAAAAAGAATAACAACTCCGCGGCAGTCAGCAGTCGTCTATTATAATAATCAATGAGACCAATTTGACTGAATACTGAAAACAGTGTCTGTATAAAATATTAAAAACTGTGACAAATTTTGGGAATAGTGGGAGAATGGATTTGGAAGAATGTTTGTTCATATTTAAGTTCTTTTTACACCACTTGTGTTTCATCAATATTTAATCATTATAAAATTATATATATATTACTATTTTTGTTTTAAGTTTGCATCAGTTAGCAAATTTTAAAATTAAAAAATGATTATTTTATTTCAAAATGAATTAAAAAATATTTTATTCTTTAAAATTTTAAAAAATAAAAACAATATAATTATAAAAATACTCCTAAATTTAATAAAATAAATAAATCTCAAATCTAATATGTTAAATTGTTATAATTATAATTTAATTTTTTAAAAATTATCATATTAATTTTTTTTTGTGATAATTATTTCATTCAATTTGTATAGGGAAGTTTTTTAGTATTAATGATAAAGAAGTTTAAAATAACTGTAGGATGCTCTATTCTTCATTTTAATTTTAATAACTTCCCTATTCTTAATTCAATTACAAAATTAAATGAAATTATAATTATAAAAATTATAATTACAATTTTATTTAAAAAATTACTGTCTTAAATTTTGACATTTATTTATTTTATTAAATTTAGAGGTATCTTTATAAAAATAAGTTTTTATTTATAAAAATAAGTTTTTATTTATTAAAATTTTATAGAATAAAATAAATTTGTAAGCCATTTATAGATAAAATGGTTATTTTTAACGTCAAAATAATTGATTGATATAAACTTAAGAACTAAGGTAGTGTAGAGAATATGTTAAAAATTTATAGTGATTAGACATATATTTAACAAAACAAAAACGGTAGAGAGATAATTCCCCTTCAAATGCCTTTGACAAGAATAAATTAATTAAAAAAAATCAGTTTTTTTGTTGAAACCAAAACTTAATTTGGCCGGTCCGTGGGCTTGTAATTTGTTTGGTCCATCTAATAGATAGTTAATTTAGTGAATGCTTTTTGTTTGATTATCAAGTATCGAATGGCTATTATGCTATAAACAAATTCGCATGTCGTAAAACTCCGAATACGAATCCAATTAGAAAATTTGCGCCACTAAATTCAACGTAATTAATATTTATGTAATTTTAGATTAATTAGTATTTATGTTCTTTTGGTGTTTATACAGCAATTTAGAAAATAGAGCTATTTATGCCTTCAAAAAAAAAAAGGACTCACTTTGAACACCTTTTTATATATTTACACGCTAAAATGTACTCGAAGTAGAATCGCATTCGCAAGAAAAAATATTTTTCAGATTTTATTAATGTGGAACCAAACTTCTATAGAATAAAGTAGTGGGGACCAAATATTAGGAAAGTTTGGCTCAATATCTGAGTGCTCATTAATAGAATTTTATAACGTGTATAATGTGGCATGGGCAAATATTATGCAGGGTCCGGAGACCACCCTATAAGAGAACCACTAAGTGTAATAAAAGTTTTAGACGTTCTTTTAAGTGAGATACTCCTTTTCTGTCTTAAATATTAATGGGTGGCTTTTTCCTGTTCGAGTAATATTATATTATTTATATATTATTATTGAAGAGAAAAAAAAATGCTACAACTATACTATTGAAATCGTGTAAAGTCTCAAAATGGTTTTTATATTTTGAGATTAGCACTCGTTAAAATTTGTTGTATATATATTTTTATTCTATTTTTTGAATTAATTTGATAATTTAATTTTTATTAGCATCCAAAAAAAGAGAAATATTATTGCAAAGTAAATAAAAAGTGACGGTGAGAGTATTACTAATTTAATAGTAGAGATATTTTGAGATGTTCTTTATAAAATAAGGACTAGACAACTACTTGATCTCGAAATCTAATAACTAGATGAGTTTTCACTCTTGTTGAAAAAATACTAGATGAGCTTTCACTCTTATTGAAAAAATAATGAATAGTTAAATTTGATGAGAAAAGACTTTGATTAAAATAATATAATTTTATTTATATTTTGAGTTTTTTTTAGGGAGTTTATTTTTAATACTTATTATTTGCCACATAAATAAATAAATAAATAAGCATTTGAACGTTGAAGGGTAAAATTAGACCAGTTCTTAGATGTGCTCAAAGCCCATAATTAAAAAGGAGATAGATAATATATGAAAACTCAACAAATTTATGTTGGTTTTTGCAATTCTGATGACAGGGATACAATTATTTTCATTTCTATTAACGTAGTATATATCTAGGCTAATCTAATTTGATCCCAGTGTTAAATTTGGGAAGGGTTGCGGATGCACATCACGATAATTTTCTTTTTTTTTTTTCCCCGAGTAACATTAACGTTCTAAGAGTAATCACTAATGTAGAATTTATGATTAAGCACGTGTAAGACGATAAAAATTTATATGGGATTGTTCAATTAAGTCTACCCATTAAAAACACATCACAACATTTCAATTGGGGGCCGTGCTATAAAGATATAGGTCACGTCCCTATAAGAAAAATTAAATTTCTTTTTATTTTTTATATATATTAAGTTAGGAGCTCTCTAACTTATATTTTAATATAAGTTACTCACACACATAAATAACATGTAAGCTTCACATCATTTATTATTTTTGTGTGTGAAGTAATTTACATCAAAATATAAGTTAATATTTTCCATTAAGCTAAATAAGATGGTTAAAGAAAAATATTCCTAAATTACTTGTATTCGCCTAAATAACAAGTTACATGTCTCCTTCAATAAATTAACATTAATAGTGGATCATTTAACTCTTGTCATCTCTCTAAATTTTTAATTTGGTAGTTCTCCTTTTCTAAACCCCATTAAAAATTCTCAATTCCCAATTTTCACTTTTTTCAACTTCATTCTTTAAGAAGATTATTTATTGTTTAGGTTCTTTATTTATTTTTCAAATGATAATTTAAATTATTTTAGTATTTAGATAATTGATTACGATGAATGATGAATGTTACGTGTATTCTTTTTTCTTAATTTTTGAGTGTACCTTATCAGAGTTTGGCTTCTATAAACAATATTTTATACATTTATAAATAAAAATAAAAAAATTTATTTTCCTTACTCGTGCTTTTTGATTTTTTTTTGTTCATTATGTTAATAAATACTTACTAAAATCAGACGTTTATGTTTTTTTTATGGTAGTAAATTCTTTGGCCCCTATAGCCAAAGTTGACTTGTTTTCTCCTAATTTCAATTTAATTTTCTCTCTACTTATGATTAATTATTTTGAAAATAAGTTTAACTATATATAAATGATAAAGATGGACATATGGATGACATTTGTGCTTACTACATGTAAGTTTTTATGCCACTTAATTAATTAAATTGCGTCCAATTTAGTAAGATTATAATTTTTAAAATAATTATTATTGACTGTATTGTAAAAATAATTAGTTATGGAGATAATCAATTAAGTATTTGATAAAATTTATTTTACAAGTACTCCTATATATTAGGTAAACGTTATAATAAAATTACTGTAAGAATATAACTGATTAAATCAGACATAATGTGAGATAAAAAAATATATTTATATATAATTTTTTTATTGTGCATATATAATAATTGACAAAAAATAAATATTACAAAAATAAATATTTAATATACTATTAATTTTATTTTTTATTTTGTTATCTCAATATTTGGTGGTGGTGGTGGTGGTAGTAGTAGTAATAATAATAATAATAATTTTATTTCTTAATTAATAAGAATAATTTAAAAATTTATAATATATATGAGGATGTATATAGAATTGTATTAATTATAAAAGTAATTTTCAAAAGCTACTTTTCCTATTTTTCAAAACCTGCACTAAGTGATTTTGTCAAAAATAATTTTTAAAAAATTTACCAAAAAATCACTTTTAGGCTTTTAAAAAGTAAGTCCAAATGGGCTATTAAAAATATTAATAATGTTATATTTACTTAGTTTATATTTTAACTAATGTAACTAATGATATGTCACTATTTAATTGGTTAAATTAATAAATAATTATTAAGTTTTATCATCTTTAACTTAAATAATAAATTTTTATTAATAACACCTTAATTGAAATACAAACTAAGTATTCCAACCAAATAATCATAAAATCACTCAAAATATATTCTTAACAAACGAATACTGTTTTTAAATTAAAAAAAAAAGAATGAATACTGTTCTTAAGAATCTTAAAAGACGGAGACGTAAGATGCCATTATGCTATTGCTTATTGGTCATACAATAAATTTGGGCCCTAGATGATTTAGTCTCCTGATGGCTGATACAGTTAAGTTTTTTAAAAAATTAATTTATAAAAGGCCAAAAAAAAAAAAGAAAAGAAACTTCGAAAATGATAGGATTAGCTCACATGCATGAACTCCTTCGTAAAAGTGACTTAATCCGAAACTAAACGGGAAGCGAGTGTAAACACGAGGAAGCTGGAGAATATTAAATTTTTCTTCCGAAAATACCCTTACAATTGAGAAAATATTCCGTGGTAGTCCAATACACACTCAAGAGTCAAGACTCAACTAAATTACGCTCGCAACAAAACGAGCCATTGGAAATCGTAGGCACAGCCATCATTTAAGACTCACAGACGAACTTATTATAACTACGGCACAATACATGATGCGTGTTCAATAAGCTAAACCCTAGATCTCTCTAAGATCTCAGATCTCTACAATTCCACTTCCAATTTCGTTTTCTCTTGTTAATTAAGCACAGATCTATCTCTGCACTGCACATTGTTATGATAATATTGATGTCGAATTAATTAAAGAAAGAAAGTTAGAATTTTTGCTTTTTTTTGTTATTGGGTTTGTATGTGCGTGTTTAATTAGTAATTAAAAAAATGGCAATGCCTGAGAAAATGCAGCAGTTGGCAGCGGATGACCCGTTTGTGATGTGGTTACGGGGCGAGTTTGCGGCGGCGAATGCGATAATCGACACGCTGTGCCATCACCTGCGGGCGATTGGCGAGCCGGGGGAGTATGATTTCGTCATTAACTGCATTCAGCAGAGGAGGTGCAATTGGAGCTCGGTGCTTCATTTGCAACAGTATTTTTCTGTTAGTGAGGTAATGTTGGCTTTGCAACAAGTCGCTTGGAGGAAACCGCAGAGGTCTTTTGATCATCATCATCATCATCATCAGCAACAGCATCATCTTAATAGAACTAAGAGATCTGGTTTTGTTAAGAAGGACTTTCATAACAACAACAACAACAATCATGCCTTTGATTCCACTTCATCAGCTTTCGATGATAAAAAAGGTAACCTTTTTCTTTTATTTTTTTCCCCTCTTTTGTTGCCATATATGTGCTGTTATGTTTTCTCTAATTAGAAAACTGGATTTTGTTCTAGTTGGTGGTTATTTAGCTTGTGGGCACATATGGAAAGTAAATTAATTAGTATTTATGTACGTATAGCAAGTATCGGCCACATTTTTGGAGGACATATTGTTATTTCACTGTGTGTGTATTGGAGCAGATGCTGTTACGAAAGCTCATGATGATGGAAGCACAAAGAGTTTAGGAAATTCAGAAATCACCAAAGTTGGTGATGCTGAACCTAAAGCTGAGGCATTGGATGATGGATGCACACCAGGCCTTAAAGGTATGCCCTTTTCTTTTTGGCTTGGGAGTTGGAGGGGTGGTTCTGCTTGTTAGATGGTTCTTCACAATTTGCGATTAAAGTTTAATTGCCATTTTGTTTGGGATCTAAATGATAAATTTGACATTTATCTTCCATGATTGGACACTAAACAGCTGCTAGTTTGTGTACTTGTACAATGTGATAATTGGCTGTTGTTGGCCATAATGGTTTGATGTTTAACTTGTGTTATTTTTGTACTTACTTGGATTCTGTATTATGTTCCCCTAGAGAACGATTCACAATCTGTCCAAAGTCAGAACGAGAAGCAGAATCAATCTATGATTCCAAAATCTTTTGTTGGCACAGAGATGGTGGATGGCAAGATGGTAGTGCAAATTGATCCATGTATTGTATGTAATGTTATTGTTTCTCTTGCTTCTTCCCCTTTTTACATCTGCATGTTTCCATTTCAAGGTAAACGTGGTTGATGGACTGAAATTGTATGAAGAAGTATGTGGTAATTCAGAAGTTTCAAAACTGGTTTCATTGGTTAATGATTTGAGAACTGCTGGGAAAAGAGGACAAATTCAAGGCGAGTTCACTGCTTTTTTTAATTTTTTCCTTTTACAAATCTGAGTAACCCTTTCTCTCTATAGGATCTATGCACTTTCCCTGAACTGTATATTATCCTCAAAAAGTTCTTTTTTTCATTGGAAACATTTAGTTAGTGCACCTTATATTACACACACAGACACACACACACACACACACAATGTTACCCTAAATGATAGATGTTGAGACACTGAATAGGAAATTCACTGTTCTTCTACTTTATTCTTATTAACAAAGTTATCTTTTTCTTATTAAAGATGAATGTTGCTTCCTTTGAATAATGGGTTACCATGGTCAAATGATTCTGCTGATGGATAAGGATATTTCCATCTTTGGGCAGCATAACAAAGGAAATACTTGTTCATAATGCTTTTAGAGCTTTATTTTTAGTCTCTTTTGATTACCGTTTTGGGTACCATAGGTGTACAAACCGTGGGGGTCATCTTATCTCCATTTAGCTTAGCGTGTTTAACCACTCTGACAGAACACATCCTTCCATGTTTAAGTGCTATATCTCCATATTATTTACTCATGAAATGTTCTGGGATTCTGTTTCAACACCTTTGCTACTTGCACCTTAGGTTTGCAAGTTTCTCCTTTGTATCAAGAGAAGGGAAGCCAATTTAGGTGTATTGTCTATAGTCAATTGACAATTTGTTATTAAGGTTTTGCTAATAATTTTACTGGGGAGAAATCTTGGGTTGAAATTCAATGATACCGGCATCATTGTGCTATTGATAGAAATACTGTTTAATATGTGTCAGTAATTTGTCCCTTTTGCAGCAACATTGGCTTGCACAGTTTATTACTTTATTGTGCATTTTGAATCCTAAAGCTCTTTGTCGTGTATGCAGTGTGCGCCCTCAAAATCCAGAGCTAAATCTTGAAAGTGCTACAATTGTTGCTCCTACAATTATTTTTAATATTAAAACCTTAGCATTGATCATAAACTGTTGCAGAGTTCAAGATGTGCTCATGTGAGTGAGAAGCAGCCTATGGTTGAGCTGACGTTTGTGTGTTTTAGTTTCTACTATTTCATCTATTTTTACACAATATTATGAACAGCTTTCTCTGAAGTCTTCTAATGTGTGTCAAATTGTAAAAGTGTGTAATACTTGAATGTTAATAACTGCCTAATTCTTGTTATACTTGAATGTTAATAACTGCCTAATTCTTGTTCAACAAGAAACAGGTCAGGCATATGTGGTCTCGAAGAGGCCCATAAGGGGGCATGGAAGGGAGGTGATTCAACTGGGCCTGCCCATTATGGATGGCCCTCCTGAAGAGGAAATTGCAGCAGGGACCTCAAGAGGCAAGTTCCGGTTTTGGATTAATTCAGAAAGTAATTTCTTTATGTTCCTTTTTCATTTTCGAATGATATGAAGAATTGCTAACTTTGTGTTGCACTTACAAAACAACTTTTTAGACCGGAAAGTAGAACCCATACCTCCCTTGCTTCAAGATGTTATTGAACGGTTAGTTGGCCTGCAAATCATGACAATGAAGCCAGACTCTTGCATCGTTGATTTTTTTAATGAGGTTTTGTAATTTTGATATTGTGCTTAATGATTTAAGATAAATATAAATGGTAAGAGAAGCTAAGTTTGTGATGATTCTGCAGGGTGATCACTCACAGCCTCACATTTCACCATCTTGGTTTGGAAGGCCTGTTTGCATCCTGTTCCTGACTGAGTGTGACATGACATTTGGCAGAATGATTGGAATAGACCATCCTGGGGATTATAGAGGCACACTCAGGCTTTCCCTTGCACCTGGGTAACTTGTTAACTTCCCTTTCTCTCTGAGTTTCTCTGCTTGTTGCTGTTTGTAAATACTGGCATCAATATTCATTCTCTAGAACATGCCACCCCCGCTTTGATTAATTTTTTTTTTTTTTTGGGGTGGTGTCCACCTAAGTTGGCAAATATCTGTAAGTAGGTTAATTGTCAAGTATTTAGTCATAGTCATAACAGAGGCTGATAGACTGATAGTCCTAATGAAGTGGTCTGAGGTGCCATATCTTATACAGTGGCCTTCTGAAAACCATTTTTCAGTGATGTTACTAACTGATGGCACAAAAATACGACTGCTTTATTCTGCTGTCTGAAAAACCGAAGCTGCTTTATCCTACTAACAAATTATCAGACATACTGAAAGGAGGTCTTTCTTAATTGGGACCTCCTCAGATGGTATCTACACCGGCTTTATCATTATCCTTCTTGATTATAATGCCAAGCTCCTCTAGGTGCTTTAAAATTGTCCTTAATATGAGCGACTTCAGTGCATGCTATAAACAGCATATTAGAATTTATTTTCTGATCAGTTATTATTATTATTATTATTATTATTAAAGTTTTTGAGATTCCCCTTTTAAGGCTTGACATTTGTGGTATTCTCTCAATTTTGTGAGAACACAGGTCTCTGCTTGTGATACAAGGAAAATCTGCAGATATCGCTAAACATGCAATTTCTTCCACTCGAAAACAACGAATTCTTGTTACCTTCACCAAGTCCCAACCAAAGAAACTGACACCAACTGATGGCCAGCGTCTTCCTTCACCTGCAATAGTCCCATCACCCCACTGGGGTCCACCACCTGGTAGATCTCCGAATCACATACGCCATCCTTCTGGCCCTAAGCATTTTGCACCAATTCCAACAACTGGGGTACTGCCAGCTCCAGCAATTAGGGCACAAATTCCACCAACAAATGGTGTTCCTCCCATTTTTGTTAGCCCACCGGTTACCCCAGCAATGGCTTTTCCTGCACCAGTTCCCATCCCACCTGGTTCAACAGGATGGACTGCAGCACCACCAAGGCATACTCCTCCTCCTCCTCCTCGCCTTCCTGTCCCTGGAACTGGAGTTTTCCTTCCCCCGTCAGGTTCTGGTGGTTCATCATCTCCTCGACAAGTATCAAGTGCTGCAACTGAGCACTTAGTCCCAGAAATGGGTTCCCAAGCGGAGAAAGAAAATGGTTCAGGGAAATCTAATCATGAGACAAATGCTCCAAAAGAGAAATTGGTTGGGGAAACACAAAGGCAAGGCTGCAATGGTAGTGTGGACGGTACTGGTAGTGTTAAAGCAGTGATGAAAGAAGAGAACCAACATCAAAGTGTCGAAGATACTAAGTGTAGGAGGCAAAGATAGCTAGTGCAGTTTAAAGAGGGGAAGAGGGAGCGGACTGCTAATTGGTTGAGGGGAGAGGAAAAGGGTAGGCTGATGATTGCAAATGAGTTTGAAGCAAATGTAAAAAGCGGCTGAAAATTCAGGACTTTTGACATCACATATTCCACGGCTACTGTCATCAATCATGGCTCATGGGAAAAAGATGGGAGGAGTAACTAGTCGGTTCTTTTTGCAAGATCTATTGTTCCTTTTTTCTTTTTGGCTGTCACGTATTATACATATAATACATATACATGTGAACTCGTTCTTACACTTGATGGAAAACTCATTCTTAATTCAGTCGTTGCTCGTTTTTCTGCCGGAAAAAAGTTTTGTTGGAGAAAGACTCACTTCTTGTTTATTAAGTGATTTTCACTTGCTGGTGGCCGGGTATGCTGATACTGTGTTGGGGGGTGTGTGTGTGTTCGGCCGCCTCCATATTATATAATAATAATATCTACAGGAAAACGGCCATACAGAAGATACAACTGCGGATACACGGTCCAAGTTTCTGGTTGCAACAAATTCAATTTTTTAAAGAATTCGGGTTTTTTTTTTTAAAGGAAATGATAAAGAATTTTATTGAAAAGAACTAGGAGATATTGGGAGGAGCTGGGACAAATGGATTTGGGCTTTTCTTTTAATTTTGAGTGAGGCCCAGGTAGAATTTCAATTTCGTATCATATGCACCGTACTTCTACATAAATATTGTGCGTGTGCCTCTCTCACTCTCTCTCTCTCTCTGTCTCTGCAGGCGGCTGTTCATCAAGTCAAGTTCATGAATTAATTAATATTGGCGATGACGGAGATGGAGAGTGAGCGTAGGAGAGTAATAATGAGCAATATGCTGAGCAAGGAAGAATGCGAGGAATTAGAATTGATACACAAGAGCTGCAGCACAGTCGGGTACAGACCCAACGTGTTCTCGACAACGCTCTCTCATCTGATCGCCACTAGTTCTTCTCACTTCATCATCCCCTTTGTTCCCATCCGAGGTTCGACTGACTCCGACTCACCTTTCTTTTCCTTCTTCTTCCTCTAAAGCAAAACACAAAAACAAAATAATCTTTTGCCTTTGCCTTTGTCTTTGCCTTTATGTTATTTTATCTTCAATGGCAGAGCGATTGAAAGAAAAGGTCGAGGAATTTTTCGGTTGCGAGTTCGAGCTCGTCATTGAATTCACCGGCTTAATCAGGTTCATTATTTGCCTCTACTTCTTTTGTATCTTTTTTTTTTAATAATATTAGATTAGGTCAGAGTGTATAAATAAAATATATAACAATGCGTTATCGTCAATTACTGATTAGTAATTAGCAGCTGGGCAAGAGGAGCAAGTATTGGATGGCACTCCGATGATAACCGCCCCTATCTCAAACAACGCCACTTTACGGTCTGTTACTCTGTTTAGCTAGTTAGTTATATCCCTCCCCTTTGTTGTGTTGACTCCTGCTGACCATTTTCGCGTTTCTGTTGTTCTGAAATAAAGGCAGTCTGTTATTTGAATAGTTATGGGAAGGATTTTCAAGGAGGGCTTTTTAGGTTCCGGGATGGCGAGCCACAAACTTTTGCTCCCTCGGCTGGAGTAAGTGATGCAATTACAATGCTTCTTGAGATTTTTTTCTTTTCCTTCAGTAAATAGATTTCAATATGAATGTATAAAACAATATGGATATGCTAATATGAGAATTCTTAAAAACTGAGTGTCAGTATGACAAGTTACAAGCATACATATTTCCACTGTGTAGAGTTTTACTAATTGCTGAGGTAGTCTGTCAAACTTATAATCAGCAGAGCACTCAAGGCTAGTTGTAGGTTGTCGTACAAGTTTTAGTGATACAAGATCTCATACTCAATGAATTATTCTATTCCAGGATGTTGCAATGTACACAGCTGACAGCCACAATGTTCATTCTGTTGATGAGGTTAATGCCTTCTATTCTTATCTGTAATCTTTTCATCTCATGGTGTACTGTATCCCATTCTTTTTGGTTAAAAGGTTGTCATGTGGTTTGATTCCCTCAAAAATCCTTGCTTGTAGTTTCAATTTTAGAGAATGCATCCATCTCTCTCTCTCTTTCTCTCTCTTTAACCATTTGGCAAAACTGGAGTGAGTTATACTTTTTGTTTTAACATATTGTCTACTGAATTTCATGCTGTACATCCATTTTCAGGTAACTCACGGAGAGAGACTTACTCTTACTTTATGGTTCAGTCGTGATAGTTCTCATGATGAGGATGCTAAACTTCTCTCCATTCTCTCACAAAACCTTCTCCACAGTTCCGATAAGGTGCCCCAGTTGTGCCTACCATTACCAGGATCAAGTAATATGTACTGGTTTTGTCCCAATCAGACTTCTCCTGATGAGTTGGGATGTAATATATGCTGGGCAAGAATGAATGTCCTTGGCTATGATATCTATTATTCTCAAAACACAAGCAGCGTCTCGGATTGCTCGAAGCTACTGTTGGAGCCAATGCAATTAGCTAGGGGAGATGAGTTGTTCCACCAACAATTTGCCAACATTTTACATGCACTTCAGGTATTTTAACTGTTTACCCTTGAACATGTTTTGGTGTTGGCATTGAGAAGATTGGATTTGCCTTTACTTGAATAGATTTGAAGCATTACGAACCGGTATGCTTTATCCAGTCTTCGTGTTAAAAAATTTAAAAGCTATGATTTTTCTTTCTACTCCCCATTTTGATTCCCTTTTCCGTGTTTTACAGTTATTGATTTAGTGACTAAATACTTCAAATTAAAAGCTGCATGGTTTTGATTGACCATTACTGCCCTTTGTGCTTTAAGATTATTAAAGGAATATATGTAACCAAGAAAATTTGAATAACTCTAATTCTCTTTACATGTTGAGGAATATAATAATTGCACTTTCTCGGTAGGTGAAAGTCTTAGGTACTTTCTTTCACAGTGGTTTCTGGTGTGGTATAAAGACTAATGACTTGCGCAATATTTATTGCATGGTTCCTTTGGAAGTATTTAAATCTCTTTAACATAGAAACATGGTTCTGTAATGCAAATATGCATTATGCTTGCTGAACTGTACATGTAAGATACATGATATGGTATTGTTGACCTAATTGACTTGTGTTGCTAAATAGGTAGTCCAGTTTTTCCATTGGAAAGCCTCTGAGTTCCCTACTTCCAAAGTTGAAACAGGAGCTAGCAAGGTGGTGAACTTATCACAATCACAAAAGGAGAAAATTAGCAACCTGAAATCTGTTTTTGTTAAGAATCATAGATTAGCAGAGACTATGTTCCGTCCTGTGATCATTGATGAGGAGGAGCAGCACTCCTTCAGTTGGGTCAATTTTTCTGCTGCAGTTACAGCGTGGGAAGATTATGTCTGTAAGTTACATAAACAATTACTAAATAGTTTACCACACTGGAGAACTCATCAATCAATTTTCGGCAGTCCATTATATGAATCTTTAGAAGGAGCTTGAGTATCATGTTAACTGCTTAGAAGTTTATTGAATTTTTATCTCATTTCACATATACTTAAACTGGTATTTTGTTTCTCATTTTCACTTATTGCATTCTATATGATGGCTACAAATTCTTCTATCTTCCAACACTAGTTGTCGATTCTTAACTTCTAAGCAGCATTGAACAGCTCCCTGGAGATGCTCCATTTGTGCAGAATGTTACCATAAACATCATAAATTAAAACAACAGCTTCAGATTGCGTCATTTCAACTGACATAAAACCTTGACCATCATAATAGAGCTTCAATTCTTCAGGACTCCACCAATTTCTATCACCTCTCCAAGCCTTAGAGCCTCCTCCACTTGTTAAAAATTCAATTCCGTTGCTACTTATATGCTGCAAGCAGTGGTCATGTCCATTCACATACATATCTACACTATTTTCCTGCAAACGGAAATACGGATCATCTTCTTTAGTTAGGTTATGCATCTTAAAGGGTCATTTTCTGATATATGGAGCTAAATTTTACACCTCAAGGATTGGGAGGAGCCGAAGTAGGAGCTCTTTGGTGACACCGTGGTGTCCAGCACTTTTGATCGTATGGTGACCAACTGCTATTTTCCATTTGGCTTTGGAATTCTCCAATGCAGCATTGACATCCTATGCATTTTGCAAAATTGAAAATACACCCATTATATTATTTAGACTCAAAAGTTAATTTTCTAAAAATATTTTCCCTGTAATTCTTAGGCAAATTATTGGATGACCTTTAGGAGATTTGAAAGGTATTCTTTGCGTGGGTACACGCCTCTCCAATCGTAGGTGTTGTCTTCAGGATCTTCAAAGTATTCATCTACAAATGGAGTTGTATCCACAAAGAAAAATTCCACAATTCCTGAAAAATTAAAAAGAAAGGAACTTATCAGTCATAGGCACAAAATAATTACTGATTAAAGAATCATAAAAAGGGTAAATTAGTGGTTGCAACTATACCTGCATCGAGGATAAATGATCTTGAGCAAAACCATCTGCTGTCCTTTTTAGTGAGCACAGGGCTCAGCTGTGCCTCGACGTCGCCTCTGTAGTCATGGTTGCCCAGAACTGTCAGAACCAAGATATGATACAAAATTATTTTTTACTTACAATTGCAATAATGGAGCGAAATAAAATAAATAAAATTGCAGACCAAGTCATTTTGGTCGTTGAATTAAAAATCAGCAAAAATGACTTGATTAGAATTGGAATTTATTTACCATTGTACCATTGCTTTTGCAAGCTTGGAGCAGTGTAAATGCTAGTGAACGAGTCTAAGAACGCCGGATCATCCTCTCCTGTCAAACCGTCTTCATAAAAATTATCCCCAGTTGAGATTACGAAATCTACCTCCAGTCTCTCTCCGATTAATCCCATCTACAGAGTATGACTAAAAGGTTAAAATATAATATAGTTCTTTATTGAATAAAATCTACAAGTATTATTCAAATCAATCCTGCTCAATATATTTGACATATTGAATTTAATTAGCCATTGCTTTCTTTGCTGCAATCAAATTTAATTTGCTAAAAGTATTAAAATCAACTAACATTGATTGATTTGGATAAATTGGTGTCACGAAGAGACGTATTGTGCTATATATCAATAGAAAACAAGAAAGAACCAAAAAAATGAGAAGCACATAAGCCAGGTGATTCAATCAAGATTGAAGTTAATGCCAGAAGAGTTAATGGTTGTTTGAATGACCACGTCTCTATTATTTATTATTATAGGCGGCAGGTTAGGTGTATTATGAACTTCCGTCAAACTCTATTTAGGTCAATTAATTTGGTGTGTCATATGATTACCAAACGTGTCTTATTTTCTTTTTTAAAGAAATAGAAGATCATAAATGGTACAAAATATGTGATAATGTTATAATATATCACGTTAGTATTTATAAGAATTTTTTTTCTTAAATTATTTTTGACCGTCACTCAAAATAAAGTGATACGACATATAAATACTATTCTACAAACTAACATGAGCATGTTTTAATATTATTGATAAATACTGTATGTCCCATATTTTATTAAGCATTATTGTTTAAAATTATTATGCTGTATCTGTAAGAGAATATGCTCTGCTTAGCTGAATGCTGATGCTGATGTAAATGTTGACAACTTGAAAAATATTCCACATCCATACGGAATATGCATGGAATTATACCATCAAATTGATGAGCTTCATCCATAGCACACAATTTTGCAATCAACAGCGACCCGCTGTGAATGACTGAACGTACATGTATGTGCATAATTTGATACCTATTCAGAGCAACTGTTCGGGAATTGTGTGACTCTTCCATATAAAAAGCCACACACCCAGCCACCCACCATGTATGTCACATGACATGTTCATTATCTTTTTGAACTGAAACACGATGTAAAAGTTAAAGGCCATTTAAGATACAAAGAGTATCAGTGTAATTATTATTATTATTTTTTTTCAACTGTTTGCTTATGTAAGTCTAATTTAACTATATTAATTTATTATATAGCATGGTTTTTTCTTAATGGTTGAACCAAGAAGATTTAGAAAATGACACAATATATAATAATACATTTAATATGGGCGATGATATGAAAAGCACGTAACCTTCTTTCGTTCGTTTATTTTGTTTATTTATATTATGATGATGATGATGATGATGATGAGAACAACAATTTGCAATCACCCACACAATTTCCACGTAAGTTCAATGATAAAATGATAAATAAATATATATGGAATCTTAGCCTGAAAATCATCACGACCAGGAGAAATTAATTAAAAACGATGGAAATGTGTCAAAAAAATATTTCTCTCTATATGCATTTATGCAATTCAAATTATATTTACATGTTCCATGCATGAATCAAAATTATACCCATTAAATTAAGAATGAAAGTTTTGATTAGGACCTGATAAGCGACTAGAGACTGGTTGTACAATCCTCTTCTCCCCCAATCTCCGACGACCAGAAAGCTGAGGGAGCCGTCGTGCTTTGGCCGGTGATGGAAACGTTGAAGCTCGGCGGCGGAAAGCCATAGACAGGCAATGGAGATTATATGAAGAAGCACAAGTTTCTTGAAGGGAATTTGCATGCCCATATTAAATAGCTGATGACCAAGAATTGTTTTACTTTTTTTATGATCAACCTATCGATGCTTCATTTTATATAGCTTTTGTGGATGAAAAAAAAGTGCGTATAATTTACTAATATTTGACGACCACGACATGCAGAATTATGATCTATGGCGATTATGGTCAGCTAAATTGTTGATTAATTAGAGGTAAATTGATGCTTTTATCTAACATTGTACATTTTAAAACGGCTAAATAGTTAACGCAAATTAATTTATACCAATCGTAGAAGGCTTGACGTGGTGTACGTCTATTGGAGAAATAGGTTAAGTAAAGAAAAGAATCAGAATATGTGCATAAAATAGTTAACCACTAACTCAATCCTTGTATAGCTTGACTCAAAAGAAGTGCCAATTGAGAAATGATATTTGTAAAAATTATTTTTTTAAAAAAAATATATTCTACAATTATGTGAAAATAAATTTAGTTAAACCGGCAGTATGAATTTATGTTGAGTTTAGGCTCTTCGAGCATTGTTTTTTTTTTTTTATAAAAAAAAGAAATTATAACAACATATTAAAAATTTTTATTTTATTTTTATATAAGACTTTAGAATATGTCTGATATTTTGAGAATGATGGAGTATCGTAGAAGTAACTAATTGATATGTGTGTGTGTTTGTGTGTGTGTGTGTGTTGGTTTTTCCGGGATGGTGATGTGAGATTAATAGTTCGTTCGCAGGTTATTGATCATCTCCGATATGTCATTGTAATAAAAATAAAATGGAAACATTTTTGTGGTGACTGGTGACTATCCTGTGGAATATTCTTACGATGTTTCAACACGTCGAATGAGAATATTCTTGGAATATATTTATGCTTATACCTTTACATTTACAATTAAATATCTTCTTTATCGATCAACGAGTCAACAACTATCAGACGTCGGTAGATGTTTGAATCATGGAATTCAATTTCGTGCATTAAATTTGCAGTGGCAAATAAGGTAAACAATTATTTAATTTTTATATTTTGACTCAAGTGATATTTATATTTAAAAAAAATTGAAGACACTTTTTTTAAAAAAATATTAAAATGCTTTGCAATCTTATCTTTGGTTTTTCTTTTCTTTTGTAATAACCTTGTACTAATATTCTTACATTCTTGAGAATATTAATGAAAATGAAAAAAAAATGTTAATTTATCAAATTTAACCTTAAAAGAAATATAAAAAATTTTTACAAATTTTTACATTATTATTTTATTTTGGGATTAATTTTATAAATTATTTTTTATAAAATAACCATTAACAAAATTATTACAAGGATATCGAATATTGTTTTAAGTTAGTTGATATTAATTAAATTATAAATAAATAATTACTAAGATTGTTGTATGGATATAAATAAAAAATATATATCAGTTCCTTCATATTGATATTTATTGATAAATTCGTTAATTGAATTTTTATAGATAAATTTTTATAATGATATTTATTAGTAAAGGGATATTATTATAAAAGTAAAAAAAAAATGAAGGTGAGAATGTGATATATTTAATTATAAAGATGTTTTGAGATTTAAAAAAATAAATAAAGGACTGAACAAAATTTAAGTCAATATATAAACTAAACCAACATTCACCTGTAGTAGATTCTTTATAAACAAACCAAATAGTCAGTTACACTACTACTAAATTTTAATGCAATGGCTAAATTTGGATGCAAATTAACGGCCGGGCCTACAAGATAGGGACCTTAGTCTCTTGCATATATAAAGAAGTTGCAACTAAATAACATTACAATGACAAATAAAATAACTAAATATGTGATTGGAATTAAAATTGAACAATTATATCTTAAAAGATACAGTAATAAAATATTTGATAAATATTAATTATCATATCTTAAAAGATATATTGATATAATTTTTTACTTGTATAATAAAGAATCTATTATATATTTAATAATTTTATTAAAATTATTATTTATTACATATTATAATTATAACTTTTAAATACAACATTTCAATCTCAAACAAATTCTAAAATTACTTAGAGAACAGAGTAAAGCTGTTTGGAAGTGCTCCATCTGTGCAAAACTTTGCCAAAAATGTCATGGAAAGCAACGTCAACTTCGGTTGGGGTGATTTGAAGTGACATAAAACCTTGTCCATCGTAATAGAATTTATCTTCTTTTGGATTCCACCAATCGATGTCTCCTTTCCATGCCTTTGAGCCCCCTCCACTTGTCAAAAATTGAATCCCACTGCAAAATTAATTATAATTATAATAAAATGATCAAGTAGAGACAATCGTTAATCTAATTAGTTTTATGCTTGTGAATCGACTATATATTTTAAAAATTACGCACCTGTCAGTGGTACTGATGTGTTCCAGGCAATGATCATGCCCGTTAATGTAAAGATCAACTTCGTTTTCCTGGAAACACAAGACAACATAAATGTCTTTGAAACAAAATTCGTCTGCTTCCCACGAAATAAGAATAAAAAAAATTTCAGCTGTTAATTAATTTAATTAGTTTTATATTATCAGCAAACATGGACGTTTAATAAGCAATGGATTACCTGAAGTATTGGGAGAAGCTGCAAGTTAAGCTCATGAGTGTTACCATGATGGCCGCTACTTTTGATTGTGTGGTGACCTACTACTATTTTCCATTTCGCTGTTGATTCTTTCAAAGCTGAATCCACATCCTGCTTGACCAAAACTATTTAAAGATTAGTAGATATAATAATAAATAATTAAATCAATTCAGAAAATACTAAAAGGATATAATTTTATTTTGTCTTTATGGGTTTAACAAACTTAATTTACCTTGAGGAGATTTGCAAGGTAAGATTTTCTGGGTTGAATGCCACTCCAATCATAAACATGGTCTTCCGGATCTGTGAAGTACTTATCAACGAAAGGAGTCGTGTCTACGAAGATAAATTCCGCAATTTCTGACCAATATACATGCATCACAACATTGAAACCACAATTAATTCATTAATTATTCACAAATCGCCCAATATTACTATTAATTGGAAATCAAAAGAAAATAAAAGATGAAAAGGTTGTACATGCATGTTGCATGAATTATTACCGGCGTCGACAATGAAAGACCTCAAGCAAAGCCATCGGCTGTCTATGTCTCTAAGAACAGGACTCAATTGTGCCTCAACGTCGCCTCTATAATCATGATTACCCAGAACTGCAAAAAATAGTTAATTAATTAATTTAATATCTGTTAATTGCATACTTTGCGATTATACCAATAAAGATACGTGCGCAATAACATAATTTGTATTAAATTCAATTGAATCAAACGGAATGGTGTTTGAATATTACCATTATACCATTGCTTTTGCAAGCTTGGAGCAGTGTAGACATTGACAAATGATTCAAAGAATGCGTCATCATCCACACCAGTTAGTCCATCGTCATAAAAATTATCTCCGGTTGATATTATGAAATCAATCTTCAACTTCTCTCCCACTATTCCCATCTATATTTCAACCAACCAAAATAATAATTAATAAAATAATAAATAAAATCATTCCAATTGACTATATATACATATTTAAATTAGAACCTCACAGTTAGGTGGAGCGTCAGCGAGTTGTACATCTAAGTATTACCCATGAGGGGACAAGAAACTCACAATCTCAGTAAAATTGTCATTTCAATCAAATAACTTTAAAAAATCCAATCCTTATAATTTGAACTTTTTTTTTGTTTATGCGTTTGCATGTGGCACATGAGGGGTGCCATCAAAGTGAAGGGAACATTATTTGGGATTTCTACTTTCTAGGAAATTTCTTGCATCGTCTTCTGTTAGGCCCACAATTAATTAACTTCATTACATTTGAGGGAAATCAAGCGCACAGAAACTTGATCATTTCAATGTGTTCTAACATTTCAACAACAAATAATTCGATCCAAAAAAAAACTCATAGTGTTGTTTCAGAATTGGTTCTTCAAATTAAACAAAATTCTTATGGACGAATTGCCATAAATATTTACTTTGGTGCTATTATAATTGGTAAATCTTGTGAACAGTACTAAGAAAACTTAAATTAATTGTTAAACAGCCGATTAGCTAGGTTAAGACGTTTGTCATTTTTCCTATTGCCCCACAACATAAATTCCTATTGCCCCGCTTTTAATTGGCCTTAAGACAACATGTCATGCAGCGGAGAGAAAAGGAAGTATATGGAATCTGAAATGGAATTATTCGCTCTTTGTAAAGCCAATAGAACAGAAGAAACAAATATATTAAAGGGTTCTGAAATTGACTCATGGGGTAGGTGTCACGCTTTCACTTGTTGTTAATCCTCTTACTACGTTTGTCAACGTTTTTCACTCGTTATAATACTCGAAATTGCTAGAATATTAATGCATGCCGTGTGAAAATTATACATCATTGATTAACATGTTCCAGTTAAGTTTTAATATCATCAAGATATGTGTATGTTCGATATGATCAAGAAAATTTAACTATAAGTGATACAATCAATTAAGGGGGAAGACTGAAAAGTAATATAATATAATATAACCTGGTGGGCAACTTTAGTTTGGTTGTAGGCCCCTCTTCTTCCCCAGTCTCCGACGACCAGAAAGCTAAGAGACCCATCGGGTTTGGCCGGGTGTTTGAACCTTGGAAACTCGGCTGATGAGGAGCAAACAGCACGCAGGCTGCCTAGAAGAGCAATGAACGTAATAATAAGTGCTAGGCTCATGGCTTTGTTCCTCAGATCAGCCACGAAATGAAAGCGAGAGAGAAGTTGAGGAAAAATTAGCAACTAGAGAAGCTAGCTCTGGTTAATGAGTTTATGCATGTGTGGGTCTTGGAAGGCAACAACAAAGGTTTATATAGACCATGTCACGAGTTTGAGATAATGTCATATAAAATATAATTTAATTAATGCACACAAGTTGGCGCGGGGTGAAATATCTTTACGGTGACGTGTACTGAAAATGTTACTAAAGTAGTATAATAACTTTTCTGTTTCTCGCTTGTCATGTTAAAATTCTGTGGAAAAAAAGGATGGCATTTTTATGAATTAATAAAAATAAAGGAAATGGTCGACGATAATAAAACCTAAAAAATGTGGCCCATTTGAGAGATGGCAGGATATGGGGGCATCCGCAGAATATTGCCACATTTTACTTTCTATCCAATTATATTATTTTTGGGATAAGGATATCAATTTTTATTCATTTTTAATTTGCTCATTCGTTGGGTGGGAACCCATATTCTATTTGAGTGAACTGGCAACCGAACATTATCGATCTATGGATTTTTCTGCATGCTCTTGTTTTCTGCAGACAAATTTGCATTATTGTTGTTCTGGATTATGTGCCTGATTTGCTCTTTCATTGAAAATAGATTATATGAGTGTGATGAATGAAAGTTGAGCTGGGGAAATGCACTGTTTCGAACATTAACATGAACTTTAAGTTATGAAAATGACATCAACATATAAACCGTTTTTAAAAGTTAATTAACTAAAGTGGTTCCAAGTAAGAATCCAATATGTGGAAGTCGGTCTGTGGGCATATGGCTTTTCACCGGGACAAGAAGCACTTCTGTGAAGAAAGTCGGTACTCGTGGCTCTTGCGTATTGCATATTGCATATTGCATATTGTAAGGCTTAAATCTAAAGGTGAGGAAACGGATTAAAGCATAGGTTAAAATTTTCAATTAACAATTAATTAATGTCTCTCTCTGCTTATCGTCTTGAGAGTAATTAAAGTATGCTGAAGCTGATCAGACAGAGCCTAACTCCATTTCTGCCATATGGTCTATAAGAATGAAGTTATTTATTTATTTATTTATTTTTAAGTCTAACAAATTATTTTTGACAATGCAAAATTTCAGATTTCTCTTTATCAAATTTTTTAATTAAAAATTCACTTTATCTGAAATTTTCATAATTTTAAAATATTTCTTATGCAATCAACAAGAAAATCAATGTCATTAATAAAGAGTTTCTACGGAATCACAATGATTTGACATGTAGTATTTCTTTATTATTTTGGTCCCGGGATGCGGTCATCACCACAAGAAGTCGGGACCAGATAAGACTTGTTTCCGCATTAATCAATTGTAAATTATTTCATTTTAAATTGGTTAACTACCGCCACCCCACTTATCATCTCACATTTCTGACTCAGCACTCAACTGCAGGCTCCTTGCTTACTTTTACTTATTTATTTGAAATTCTCATTAGAAAATTTGAGAATCGGTCAAAAGAGGGACATTAAGGCTGGTTTGTATTCCTGGAAATCCAAAACTACTTTTTTCTGTTTGTGTAATTTTATTTATGGGGATAAAGTTATTGATTTAATGCTTTTGACTATCGGTTTACATTTTTATATTGATTTAAATATCGTCCCTATTAAAATATTTTTATCCATTTTTATTAAGTTTATTATATAAGGGTATTACTAAAGTAGCAAGATTAGATATGAATTTTCATTCAATGGTGGAGAGTTGGCTTGCTTAGTAATAGCTCTCTAGATTTACACCAATTTTTGCTTTATTGTTCTGATTTCACAAGCTGGCTTTTGAAGGCGTGCATAGGAGACATGCTTATCGATGCTAGGGACCATTGGGAATAAATGAGTATATTCCCGAAATTAGTTTTAAATTATCTTTTCGACTCTCTTTAAATAATTTTTCTCATTTTTTAAAATCTTAATTTACCTTTTACTTTTGTTGAGAGGACCCAAAAAAAAAAAAAAACACACACACACACACATCAACTCACTTCTATTTTTCTCATATCTTTTGACTAATTGTAAAGATAATTTGAGATTTTTTTTAAAAATAAGTTAAAAGATTCAAAAATATTCAATTCAACGAAGGGATGATATGAAATTTACCCTTAAGTAATTCAATTAACTTAAAGAAATCTTATGATGTGCATTTAGAAATTTGGTTTTACTAGAAAATAGAGGATCTAAATACTAGGCCCTATAAAATAAATTTAGAACAATTAACACTCAAATAACAAGCTAAAATTAATAAATTAACTCAACTCGCACTTGGGTTGTATTGAGGTCTGGTCGCGTCGAGTCCGATATGTTTAGGTCAATTGGCTTTTTGTTACTTCCAATAGAACTATCACTAAGGTTAGTGTTGTTTGCATATTTTTATTTACAAATAATTTTTTAAAAAATTAATATATTATCAGTGCTTTTATGCTCGTTCGAGTACTCCGTTTCATGGCAACCTTTAAAAAAAAAAAAAAAGTTTTGCTTGCTGTGATTTGACCGGTCCATTTTACTACCCCAAGATAATAGTATGATTTGCATTGATATTTCATGAAACTAGAGATGCAAGTACAGAGGAGATATTTGAGTTGAAGGAAGTTGAACCATTCCTCTTGTTGAAAGTTGAAACAGCCGGTCAGAATTGATGAAATGGCCCAAAAATTGGGAAGATGGGTCAGTAATTAAAACGAACGTTCTCGGTCACTAAAAGAAATTTAACAATTAGGGCCTAAAAGAGCAAGCAGAAAGGTTCTGTAATAGCCGGAAGTCTCAGAATGGACAGCTTCGTTCAAAGTTTTACCATACTTGTTGACGTAAGCAGCCTTGATGTACCGCATATCGACCTCAGCCCTCGTGACAACTATCCACATCAATGTTGAGTCATCTGTCCCAAATCCCTTCATTGCCTTTCTCAGCAGCTTTGCAAAGTGCATTGCAGGATTCTCCACAAACCGCAATATCGTTAAAAGACCATACATTAGATTCCCCGACGTTTCCTTCTTTATTGCCTACATGCACCCCGAGCGCATGCAAAATTCATTTAATAACATTAATTCTTTCAAATCATATGCATATATATTTATAATATACGAAGAATTAGTGGATGATTTAGGAGTTCATGCACTTACGTGTTCTAATGGTTTTCCGAACATGGATTTGTAAGTAGAAATAAGAGCAGACATATGAGCTTTGCTTCTTTCGGCGAAAATGCGAACGAAAAAGTTGTTGTCTCTGCCTTTGTTGATGGCTTTAGCATCGTCCTCTACCAAGATTTTATCAATTTCTGGGCCTTCATACCGTGTTGTACTGACATATCCAAGCAATAACTGAAAACGGATAAAAGAATGAAATTAATTAGTTGAATTACCGACAATATTGGTCTTTAATTTAAGAACAACTGAACGGGGCTTACGATCCTGCGGTTCCATTCTTGGTACCTTTTTGTGATCACCGTAAGTGGCACTTTCTATGTCGTGTTCAAGGCGAGCACCGCAGTTGATGAGATAAACTTGTTTGAGTTGACGAAGCTGGGCAGGAGTCCGAGAACAAATTACATCCGTAGCGGCTTTGCAATCCGTAACCGTTGCTCTTAATGCACGCTTCAATACATTTGCATCTCGCGCCGCTGGTTCACGTACCCACAGGCAAACCGCTCTCTGAATTACCAGGTAACCAATTAATTAATATATTAATTAACTTTTCAAGCAGAAATTAAAGTAACAATAATTTTACAATATGTTGTTATATATTTGGTAATCAATTGAAGTACCTTGAAATCACCGTGAAGCTCAGAAGAAAGGCGTTTTCTAAGAACATCTGAATATTTATTGTCGTATTCTTGCGTGATGAGTTCAACTTGTTGCGAATCTCGATGGGCAAGAA
The DNA here is from genome assembly GCA_030449875.1 of Aegle marmelos. Classification (NCBI taxonomy): domain Eukaryota; kingdom Viridiplantae; phylum Streptophyta; class Magnoliopsida; order Sapindales; family Rutaceae; genus Aegle; species Aegle marmelos. The sequence continues at coordinate 19,675,470 of JASUUL010000094.1, read as the reverse complement.
TATTGATAATTGTACTACTGTCGCACCCTAATCCTGAAAAATATATTTTAATTTATTATGAGAATGAGTTTTATCTTATCTAACTCTCTGTTCAATACCTCTTTACAACTTTAAAACTATACATATATATGCATAATTTTACGTGAAATTGATTTGTAATCATATGTAAAAGTTGAAATCTTCGACAAAGTGTCATGACTCACATACTCTATTTTACCCTTAACACTTGCTAGAAGAAAGCTTCACCTCCATTCCATCTATAATTTTATGCACAAACAATCGACAAGAAGAAGTAAAAATCATTAAGAAGAAGTAAACTTGTATGTACTTAGTCAAAAATCATTAAGAAGAAGTAAAAATAATTGATAATTTAACCTTTCTTTTGGGGTAAATTTTGGCAGAAAAGAAAATAAATAAAACGAGATTAAATGATATTTTATCAGATTTATCACAAAAAAGAAAACAAAAAGTTAATGATGATTGTTTTCGTTTTTCTTAGGAGGTACTTGGGCATGCACATTATCAATATATTTTTTTAAGCAAACCTCAGGAAAATGAAGTAAAAAAATCTTGTTTTTGGCAATCACGTACTAGCATACAACCCATTCTTTATTTTCCATGATTCTAAGAGCGAAAGGGAGGGGAAAAAAATAAAACAGAAACAATACATAAACGACAATTTAAAAGAAAATAAATAAAGAAGCAAGATTTACATGAATTATTAATGATTCCTCGGGTCAAAAGGGATTGTTTATGCATAAATAATGATGGAGAAATTGAAGCTTAAAATGACAACGTTAATACCTTTGAAAGCTTTGTGAAGGTTCTTAGCATCCTCTCGGGCTGTAGGTATAACCGGCGGTATCGTTAGGGTTGACATTCCGTGTATTAAAAAAGAAAAAAGAAGAAGAAGAAGGAATTAAAGCAACTACAATGAGGTAGCTAGAGGAAAAGATGGCGGATCAGGTTTTTAAAGAAGAAAGGAAATATGTTGTGGTCACAAAATTTTCTTTATTTATAATTTTTTTTATGGGTTATTAGGATTACTTATAATACATATAAAATAGTAAAACAGATCATCATCAGCAGTAAAATAATTCTAAAGAAACAGTACAAGTAATTTTAAACTGGTTCTTTAGTTGTAACAACACACACACATATATTTTTAGAAATCCAATTGGTTTTGATATATGATTGATTGTAAATAAACTTTTACAGATACAATTAAGATTCACACAACAGATTAATATATAACATAATCTTAATCTATAATTAAAGAAAAATTTCATTGTTAATTAATCCTACCCCCAATTCGGAAAGTACCTTATTAAACTTTTCCATTCAAATTGTAACATTTTTTTTAATAATTTCCTTATGAATTTACATTTTCGATTCATTGCTATTATTTTAATATTGTGTTTACTTGTCAGTAATTGGTAATGGTTGGAATGTGAATGAGCTGAAATGAGAATCAAAATAAATTGTTTACTTAACCCTCAGGAATCAGAATCGGAATGAGCTGAAATTCCATTGATATGTTTATTTTATCTTGGAATTATAATCGAAATGCATTAAATTGTAACAAATTAATAACAAATACTTACTAAATTATTATCATAATTATTATTTTATATTTTAATTATTGTGACTATTTATTCAAAACTATAATCATTAATATATTATTGTTAATAATATATTAATATATTGATTAATAGTAATAATTATATTAATTAATTAATAAATAATAATAGATTAATTAATTATAATTATTATATTAGTATATTAAGTAATTACTTATAATAAAAATAAAAGATATTAATTATTGTGATTATTTTTTCAAAAATTATAATTATTAATATATAGTTGTTAATAATATATTAATATATTTATTAATAGTAATAATTAGATTAATTATTAATAACATATGAATTAATTAAAATAATTATATTATTAATTATTATAACAGTAAACTAATTAATTAATAATATATTAATTATTGTGATTATTTATTCAAAAATTATAATTATTAATCATTATTGTTAATAATATATTAATATATTAATTAATTATAAACGAGAATAATATGGACATTTTTAATTTTGAGGAAAGACAAAATAGTTAATTAAAAGAATAAGATTCTCATTCATATCTCCCTTATAAGAATGAAAACTCTAGTAATCATTCTCAATTTTAGATAAAGTCTACCATTTCGATTCTCATTCTACCTCTCATTTAAGTAAGTAAATACAACATTCATTCTCATTTCCAATTAGTAAACACAACATAAATTAATTAAAGTTTTTTAGGGTAACATTTATTGTGTTTAAATGATCAATTTTATGTCATCTAAGAAGAACAATTATATTTCTTGAATTGAATATTCACTATCTTATTTGAGATGAATTTTGTTAAACATGAAATAAATTATTAATTATATATATATAGTATTTTTCTAGTCTTGTTGAATCATCAATTTGATTAGTAAGTGTTTTCTTATCATTTTTTAAATTGAGTTTTCAATATCAATAGGTTAAACGAAATAAATAATTTGGTAGAATTTCTTTAGAATTTTTTTAAAGATCCTCACGCACCGTAGTTCGTATATTAAAGACTTTTACAATTAGCACTCCTTAAATTTCTCTCAATATCCTCTTTTAATTATACCCCACTCAGGGCTAGTTTGGAAATATTGTTGAAATAAAGAGAAGGCCTGTGAGTTTTAAAAATAATTATTAGTGTTTAATAAATTTTGTTGTTAAATTACTGTGAGAAAATAAATAGTTAAAATATATATAATGTAGAATGAAATTTACTTACGTATATAAAAATATGTCTATAAAATATTTTCAATTGTGCATTATAATAATTTCAACTAAAAATAAAATTTAAACTATATTGGCTTAAAGAACTTTGATATAATATAAAATATAAAGAAGAAATACGGTAAACGAAAAGAATACATAAATTATAATAAAAAATTATTAAAATATTGATTTTGTTTCTAATTTAAAAAAGAATAATTTTAAGTTTAGGTAATAATTGTAAGAATATTTATAAAATTATATTAGATAATAAAATTTATTCTCAAAATTAGAGTCTAAAAGTTATTCCTTCCTTACTTTTTAAAATCAGTTATAAAAATGGTTGATTTTGACAAAAGTGATTTCATTTTTTTTTTTGGCCAAACACAAAAATTAGATTTTATATTTTCAAAATTACTTTTAAATCTCCCAAAAACAATCCCAAACAAACCCTCAATGCGAAAAGACTCTGTTCTTTGTAATCTATTTTGATTAAATAAGCAATTTCAAGTGCTTCAACAAAAATTTCAGGGCTTGGCTGTTCTGCTTACTTATACAGTATCCAAACTCTTGCAGTCAATGGAGTCAGTTTGGGACTTGTGAATCCTAGAATTACGTGGGCTTATGGTTTTATCAAGTAATTAATTGGAGTCTTTGGTAGTAGAAGATGTAATACTCTGCTACGTCTAGTTACTTGATAATTAATGTGAGGTTTTGGTGATGGAAGATGCTGTACCCTGCTGCATGTAAAAATATTAATACATTCACATTTTGGGTTGAGAGTTCATTAATTTGCAGATTTAAAAGCAATTCTAACAATCGTATAAATAAATACCACAGTGAACATGAGATGGAGACGAAGAGCAATTGTTAATGCCAGTTTAAAATGGCGTGTGTTCATTATTGAAGATGAAGATGACGAACAGAGGATATCAAGCCTAGGATTTATCAGAGAAAAACATATCAGTCTAATAGATTATATTTGGGATTTTGCCCCAAAAAAAAAAAAAATCACACTTGTGCAAGTGAAAGAAATTGAAGAGCTTTGAGAGGGGAAAAAATTGGTGAGGTTAATTTTATTTGTATTTGTTTTAAACGATTAATGAAGAGGTCCAACAATCTAAAATATTAAAATCAGGCTCTACTGTTTTGTCGATCCAGAAGTTAAGCCCAAATTCTGGTTGGCCCAACCATCAGCGATATTGACGGCAATTTGGTACGTACATGTTGTCGTATTTCTTTTCTTTCTTTCTTTTATTATTATTATTTTTTATTTTTATTTTACTTGAAAAAGTAAGAGAGTAGCCGGTGCATAAAGTCCAAATCAATTCTTTTAGTTTCTACTTTTTTAAAATTTAAATTCGAATGATCAATTAAATAAATCTGTTTAAAAATTATTCGGTCAAGCACCTTTAGAGTTGTCTTTGCTTTTAGTTCTTTTCAAAAATTACATAATTTAGAAAGAAACACAATCAACCCTCGACGCATGAATAATTTTTCTTTAGAACAAAAATATTACTAATCACCTGATATGAGCAATCAAAATTTTTTATATTTTCACATGAGGAACTTAGATCAAGAAAGTTTCATACCTAGAAGTGTTCCTTGTTCATTTAATAATTAAATAAATAATTTGAGACAGACATATTATGTGCGTGGAATGCATAGATATATATACTTAAATTTGAAAAGTAAGCAAAGGTTTATGATTCCTTTGCCCATTTGTATATACTTAAATTGATGAAGGATACTTAATTATATATATTCAATGTACAAAAGATTTACAATATGTCATGTGACTACTCTAAAGGGAAAAGTAAATGATCTTATTTCATTAATTTGCGGCATTTTTTCACTCTCATGATCTCTAGTCATACCGTTGATTTGATTAAGAAACCAGTGCACAAGAATACCCCTTATTTCACTGCCAAATTATGCCGTATGTATGCGTTTCTCTTCCAACTATTGTACTAATTTATTATAATCAACTTGTACCATCAGTACGTAGATGAGTGTATATCTTCTTTTATATTACTATTTCATATCATGGATACGCGAAAATCTTGACTAACCGAAAAGTGATTTAAAAGACAACTTCATAATGCTATCAAAGCTTCACATTTCTATAAATATATATACAAGAATTCTCCGACACAGATGTTTGCACTAAAGAAAATGAGGATTTACATTATAGCCATACATCTACGGCATGTTAGATTAATTTATATTAATCTAATATTTGGAGCCACATATGAAATAAATAAAATGTGTGTGCTATTATTTAATAAGCCAAAATTAAGTGGTCTATTTAAAGTTAATCAAATGGCTGAGGGTATAATTATTGTGGATTAAATGTATAGATACCAGAATTTAATTATCACTATTAATGAGGGGCTAAAGTGATAATTATCATAAATAACTGCTGAACGGTTTTTATTAGAAAACCAACAGTCACATTGTTTAATTAAAAAGGGGTTATGGTCCCCAATCTCTCTAATCCTCTGCAATTTCTCTAATCCTTTCAAAGAGAATTCTAAATTCAAGAGATAAGAGGAGATTGGAAGTCCATCTCCTATATTCAAGAACCACTACGAATCACCATAGATTCAAGTATGCTTCTACTTTCGTATTTCTCAATAATTTAATTTGGATGTTATGAAGATTTAAGGATTGAACAAGTGGTATCAGAGCCTAATCCATGATTAGATTATTGAGATTAATGGTAGTTTTCTGAAACCCGAAACCGAAGCATGATTGATAAAACTGAAGAATAATTATCTAAATTAAGTTTGCAGTGGCCATGTGATCTTGATTTCACTTTTCAATATTTAATAGTTTGTTGAATTCATATTTGCATTCAATTGAAGTGGCCACAGTTTCGGTTTTCATGGTTATTTGTAATTCAAATCAATTGAATTAAATTTGAAGTGGCTTGTTTCAGTTTGGAGCTGTACCTTACGCCTCTCATGGGAATAGTTCCCGTGTGGTCCCAAGAGAACTGTTCCCGTGAGAGGCGCTTACTGTACCTTAGCAACCTCTTAATAATAATATCAATTTGCTTTGGATTTAAATTGGCCATGTTCTGTCTTAGTTTAATAATAATAATTATAAATTAAATGAATTGAATTAAGTTGCAGTGGTCATGTATGTTTTGGTTTCAGGTTTAATAGTGATTTTAAGTTAAATCGCATGACTTGAGTGTTCAATTCTTTGAATGGCCATGTTTCACATACATTATAATTGGTACTTGATCTGGGCTATAAATATAATATGGGAATGAAATCAAATAAATTTGATTTGTACAGTTTCGATTTTATAATCTTTAAATTAAAATGCTTTATAACATTTATGTTAATTTTTTGTCTAACATTGAAAATAACTAATTAAAGCGGGAAGTCACCAAAGTGATGTCTCTTGTGTAGATTAGTTTATTTAGGGTGTTAGATGTTTGTGTTTGTGTAATTACTGTGGATGTTAATTGGCATAAAGGAAGGTTAATATTTGGCTTAATTGCGCAAACACTTGTAATGATAAATTTGTGATGATTATTAGAATAACTTAATGTGAGTAATGTACTAATTCTAAGATAGGTTCATTACTTGACATAACTTATCGTCAAAATTTGATCACTGCAACAAAAGTACCATTTACAGTTAGTATTATAGTCCAAAGACTTGTTACTAATGTTGTGCTAGGTATCTTGAAATGTTATTATTTGCTTTAATTTTTTTTAAAGATTATTAATTAAGATGTTTAATGTGAGCATTATTTGTTTATTTATATTTTATTTATTATGTTCTCGATTTAACTTTTTTATCCACTACTTTTATATCTGTAAATATGACTAATATCCTGATTCTGAATGGGACTAATTTTAAGGAGAAGAGAATATGATGATTCTCTTAGGCTGCATGGATCTAGACTTGTCATTCATACACCCTAAGCCGAACGAACTAATTGATAATAGTATATCTGAGGATGTGTTGTACTATGAGAAATGGGATCGATCCAACAGGATGAGTCTTATGATCATGAAGTACGGCGTTCCGGAAGTATTTAAAAGTGCTATAACCGATAAGATTACAAGTGCTAGTGAGTTTTTTGCTGAAATTTAGAAGCGTTTTACAAAAAACGATAAGGCTGAAACAAGTACGTATTTAGCAAGCTTGAAATTCAGAAGCATTTTACAAAAAACGATAAGGCTGAAACAAGTACACATTTAGCAAGCTTGATTTCGATGAAGTATAAAGGCAAGGGAAATGTTCGGGGAGTATATCATAGAGATGTCTCATCTTGCTTCTAAGCTTAAGGTATTAGGGCTCGACCTATCTAATGATTTGGTCGTGCATTTGGTTCTTATCTCTCTTCCAGCATAATTTAATCAGTTCAAAGTCAGTTACAACTGTCAGAAGGAGAAGTGAAATCTCAATAAACTGATTTCCTTTTGTGTGCAAGAAGAAGAAAGACTAAAGCATGAGAAAACCGAATATACACATGTGGTAAGCACTTCTAAAGATAAGGGCAAAAGAAAGAAAAAGGGTGAAGCTGCTGCTTCTAATGGTCCAGAGCCAAAGAAACCAAAGGCCAAGCATGGCTGTTTCTTCTACGACAAGCCTGGACATGTGAAGAAGAAATGTCAAAAATATCACACATGGTGCGTAAAGAAAGGTGCATTTCTTACTTTGGTTTGTTCTGAAACTAATTTAGCTTCAGTACCAAGAAACACATGGTGGATAGATTCAGGTACTACTAATGTGTTTCACTGCAAGGTTGCCTGAGCTACCAATCGCCAAGTGATGCTAAAAGATGCATTTATGTAAGAGATGGCAAGACGGTAGAAGTTGAAGCAATTGGGCATTTTAGATTACTTATGCAAACTGGTTGTTATTTGGATTTGTTAGATACTTTTGTTGTTCTGTCATTTAGATGGAATTTGATTTCAGTATCTATTTTGGAAAAATCTTGTTATTCTTGTTTATTTATAAATAGACAATTTAGTTTATCTATTAATTCTAATATTATTGGAACTGGTTTGCTTAATGTTTATGACAATCTATATTTGCTAAAAACTGTTTCGAGTTATAGTGAAAACTTGCATTTTAGTTCCAAAGGTACAAAGCATAAATTACAGAAAGAGAATTCAGCCTTATTATAGCACAAACGCTTAGGTCACATTTCTAAAGCCAGAATTAAGCGATTAGTGTCTGATGGGATTTTAGGATCTCTTGATTTTATAGACCTTGATGTTTGTATTGAATGTACTAAGGGAAAACAAACCAAAACTAAGAAATTGGGTGCCTACAGAACTTCTGACGTCTTAGAATTAATTCATACATATATCTGTAGATTATTTCCTACACCTACCTGGAATGGTCAATAGTATTTCATTACATTCATAGACGACTATTCAAGATATGGTTATATATTCCTGATTCATGAAAAATCACAGTTTTTGGATGTGTTCAAAACTTTTAAAGTTGAAGTTGAGTTACAACTCAACAAAAGAATTAAAAGTGTCAGGTCTGACCGTGGTGATAAATACTATGGTAGATATGATAGTTTAGGTGAACAACATCCAGGATCATTTGCTAAATACCTAGAAGAATATGGAATTGTCCCTCAGTATACCATGCTAGGATTGCCTAGCATGAATGGTGTATTTGAGAGACGAAACCGAACTCTTAAAGATATGGTAAGAAGTATGATTAGTCATTCTACTTTACCAGAATCACTCTGGGGTGAAGCACTTAAAACAGCTGCTCATATTCTAAATTGAGTACCAACTAAAGCAGCTGCTAAAACACCTTATAAGCTTTGGACAGTTTGAAAGCCTAGTTTAAAGCATTGACATATTTGGGGATGTTCAGCTGAGGCGAGACCTTATAGGCCTCATGAAAAGAAATTAGACTCTAAAACTATAAGCAGCTATTTTGTTGGCTATGTAGAGCGATCAAAGGGATTTAAGTTTTATGATCCTAGTACGCAGTTAATTTTTGAGACGGGAACTGCAATATTTTTTGAGGATGTTGAGTTTGGAGGGAGAAATCCAATAAGGAACTTTGTCTTTGAAGAAGATGAAGGATCCACTATTACTTTTGATAATGAACAAGTTTTTATACCTGTTATTGATAAAAAAGTAAATTTGGATCATCCACCATCTGACAATGTTGTTCAAACCCTCATTCAAAATGAAATGATTGTTCCTGAGGAACAAACTCAACAATCTCAATAGTCTGTGCAATTAAAACGATCCACAATAGAAAGAAGAAATGCAATTCCGGATGATTACATAGTATTTCTTAAGGAACATAGAGGATGAAACTGGAGTGATGGAAGACGATCTAATCAATTTCTATCAAGCTATGCAAGGTTCTAACTCTCACAAATGGATTGAAGCCATGAATGAAGAATATAAGTCGATGCAAGACAATAAAGTTTGGGAACTTGTCTCATTACCTTCTGGTGCGAAGCCCATTGGTTGTAAATAAATATTTAAAACCAAAAAGGATTCAAATGGTAATATGGAGAGGTATAAAGCACGTCTTGTAGCTAAAGACGTTACTTAAAAGAAAGGAATTGACTATAAAGAGACTTTCTCTCTTGTTTCTACGAAAGACTCTTTTAGGACAATTATGGCACTTGTTGCACATTTTGATCTTGAGTTACATCAGATAGACATTAAGAATGTTTTCATCAATGGTGACATTGATGAAATAATTTATATAGTACAATAAAAAAACTTTGTGTCAGGAGATCCAAAGAATATGATTTATAAGCTAAACAAATCCATCTATAAGCTCAAACAAGCTTCTCGTCAGTAGTACTTTAAGTTTCATCAAATAATTATCTCATATGGTTTTAAGGCAAATGTTGTTGATGAATGTGTGTATCACAAGTTCAGTGGGAGTAAACATATATTCCTGATTTTATATGTCGATGATATATTGCTTACTATAAATTATATGGGCTTATTGCACAAGACCAAGAGTTTTCTATCAAACATTTTGAGATGAAGGATCTTGGTGATGCCTCCTTTGTTTTAGGAATCAAGATACATCGAGATCGTTCTCGAGGTATTCTGGGATTGTCACAAAGGAACTATATCGATAAAGTTTTAAAAAGGTTTGGCATGCAAAATAGTAAACCTGGTGATACCCCTGTCGCCAAAGGAGATAAATTTAACCTCAATTCCTTAAGATCAATCTTGAAATCAAGGAAATGCAAAAGATTCCTTATTCTTCAGCTATAGGGAGTCTTATATATGCTTAAGTATGTACGCGTCCAGATATTGCGTTCAAAGTTGGCATGTTAGGCAGATATTTGAGCAATCCTGGCATGGATCATTGGAAAGCAGTCAACCGAGTTATAAGGTACTTACAGAGAAAAAAAGAGTACATGCTCACATATAGGAGATCGGATCAATAGAGATCATTGGGTATTTCGACTCTGATTTTGCTAGATATAAAGACAGTAGAAGATTCACATCAGGCTATATTTATCTGTTGGCTGGTAGAGCAATTTCTTAGAGATCTGCCAAGCAGACACTCATAGCTTCATCGACTATGGCAGCAAAATTTATAACATGTTATGAGGCATCCAACAAGAAATATGGCTGCGTAATTTTGTCACTGGGCTGCGCATTTTAGAGGGTGTAGAAAGACCATTTAAGATATTTTATGACAATAAGTCAGCAGTTTTATATTCCAACAACAACAAGAGTTCTACAAAGTTAAAACACATTGAAATCAAGTTCCTTGTTATGAAGGAAAGAGTGCAGAGTGGACAAATATCTATAAAACACATTGAGACAAACTCCATGATAGTGGATCCGCTCACTAAAGGATTGCCACCTAAGGTCTTTCATGAGTACACTGTTCATATGGGTGTGATTTTACTTGAGGATATTTAGATTTAGTGGGAGTTTGTATTATTTATTGTGAGTGACTTTTGGATTTTAATTATATAATTCAGATTATTTTTTGCAGAAATAAAGTATTTCAGTTTCCTACACTTTGTTAGACTAACTTAAGTTTAGATCTCAATAAAGTAAATTAGGACCAATTGGGAATAGACATGTTTAGATCACATTGCATGTAATTTCCATGCTATGCATCCACATTTGATCTATGTCATGTAACTATATTGATATATGTGACTATAGATGGTTGAGTTACGATTAATATAACAAAGGCCGCTATGATTCTATATCGATGTGGTTATTGAACTAGATTATCCAGATATACTCTAAGGACATAATAGTAATTTTATGAGCTTATTAAGTTAAACACATTTTAATTTTCATTTGTGGCTCAGTGGGAGATTGTTAGATTAATTTATATTAATCTAATATTTGGAGCCACATATGAAATAAATAAAATGTGTGTGCTATTATTTAATAAGCCAAAATTAAGTGGTCTATTTAAAGTTAATTAAATGGCTAAGAGTATAATTGTTGTGGATTAAATGCATAGATACCAGAATTTAATTATCACTATTAATGAGGGGCTGAAGTGATAATTATCATAAATAATTGCTGAACGGTTTTTATTAGAAAACCAACAGTCACGTTATTTAATTAAAAAGGGGTTATGGTCCACAATCTTTCTAATCTTCTGCAATTTCTCTAATCCCTTCAGAGAGAATTCTAAATTCAAGAGATAAGAGAAGATTGGAAGTCCATCTCCTATATTCAAAAACCACTACGAATCACCATGGATTTAAGTATGCTTTCGCTTTTGTATTTCTCAGTAATTTAATCTGGATGTTATGAAGATTTAAGGATTGAACACGGCATCCATTGTCCAATGGTTAGGGCATAGTCATAATAAATAATTTATTGGGGCGAAACATTATAGAGGCAAATATAATTTTAGGGTTAAAATTAAAAAAATATTTAATTATCGAAGTAAAGGGTTAAAATTTTAAGGCTATATGTAAGAGCCATATCAGCAAAATGTCTATTTTAAAGATTTTTCCCCCTTCAAGTAAAATGCCTTTTCATCTCTGTAGTTTGAGCCAATGACTTAATAACTTTTGTATGACAAAATTACTCCAAAGGTTCATGTTCTGCACCTATTTTGATAAAATCAACCTAACTATATCATCTATTTTTCATTTATTACATGACAATTTTTTTTAATTTTAAATCATATCCAACAATTTTTAAAAATATAGAGATTAACTGAATAATCAACTTAGACTACAGATAAAAAAAGATTCACCCTTAGAAAAGGGCAATACAAATTTGAAAAAACAAATGGTAATTTGTCACGTTCTTATGCATGGCCAATAAGAAGAAGAAAACTATATTGGCCCCCTGTATGTATATTTACCTATGTTTTGATTGCAACTTGGATAGTTGACTTCTCCACGTGAAATTAAGTAATACATTTTGAAAGTTTAATTAAGATAAGCTTCTAATCAACAAGACAAACAAAAGCATAAAGACTAGTGCAAAAGCCAATGAATTTTTATTTATACGAATCTAGAAATAAGCAGTACACAAAAAGGTAAATAAAAAAGTTTGGACCAATTGAATCGTAATGGCGGGCGGTGACAAACTCGTTTTCACACTTTAATATTTCAATTTGATACCTTCATGGAACCTCACCATATTTAGTAATGTCTAGTTGTTACCAACTAATTAATGTTTCTTTCATTTAAATTATCAATGAAGGAAGGGACTGATCACAATATCACATCACTAAATCTCAGATTGCCTGGAGCCGGAGATCAGTTAACCCTTTCGATTGGGAGTCAAATGCAATTACTTAATACAAAAATGATAATTTATTAAACAACTTGTGAATATAATTATATACAAACACTTATCTTTGTTGAAGTATTCAGTCCCTGATCTTATATTTGTGAAACAAAAATAAAAGATTAACCAAAAACGTACCCTTCTTTTAATTTCACTGTAGATTTTATGGCAAACAAGTGAATATTCCTTTTTTCCCCTTCTCTTTAGATATATAAGTTTGGGTGGTTAATTAAACTCCAAATTGTATAATCAAAGGATGAGACAGAAAAGATCGCCTCCAACCTTTTCCTCTGTACATTCTGGACCAAACGTAATTAATTAATGATCTACATAAGTTTATGGCTTTCGAAGTGAAATTAATTATTTAAATTTTGATCGAATACTGCGATCTATCTTTACCTCACATGGATTTTTAAGTATCTTGTCTATGTTAATGAGTTAGCCAATTTTGAAATGGAGTTTGACATTTTCCCTATATAAGTTTTACAATATGTTGTTAATTTTTTGTTGTCAAAATTTTAGCTAGAAAAAAAGTGATTATTTTGTAGTTGTGCCTAAGATGAGAACTTTCATGAAAATTTTGAGATTGGAAGAATACTGAAATATTATAAACATAGTAAAACATAAGAAATGGAACTCAAAAAATTATATGGATAAAAATATTATTCACCCATTTTGAAATTAGTTGAAATTTGAATTATTGAAGTTCAATGTATCTTAATACGAAGAAAAAAAAACATGTCTCTATTTTTACTAGAATTCATAAGAATGAAAAGTATGGAAATTGATCATTACTACCTAAATCGCTCGTGTTTCCAAATATTTGTTTCCTTAAGAGCCATAATGACCCTATAATGGCAAAGGCTATCAATTGGTCAATCTGTGCAAGTGACTCAAAAATATATGTGTATGTTTAGGGAGGGCCTAAGTTACAATTATTGAAACTTAGGCTTATCCGTATGTTTATACTTCAAAATTTTGATTGATTGATAGAGATTGGAGCAACTAGTCTTTGTGTTCATTGGTAACAACTGATTTGTCAGAATTTTTGGCAACTAACTTCTTCGAACCACTTGCCCTTATTAATTAAATTATATATTTAGTATTACAGAACTTTATGTCTATTTCACAAATTAATTAAGGGGCAGGTTTAGGGCCTAAGGATTTAATCCAGTGATTATTTAAGCTCGAATCTTAGCAGAAGTGGGAAATTAAAAATTAATTTATTAAAATAAATAATAAATTATAAGAGAGACTTTTCAAGGGACGTAATTTTAAATATAACCTAAATCCTGTTCAAGGGATGTAGTTTTAAATATAACTTAAATCATAATTTTCTAGTTATTAAATTAGTGCTCATCTTGGAATTGAGATTAAAAATTTATTAAATTTAAAAAATAAAATAACAACATGGGTCTTGTTATGGTAATTAATTATTCTCCTCAATATGCTTCTCTCTTATTAACATGTTTCATTATTTCCCATCAATATTTGCTATCAAAACTTAGAAAAGTGGAAAAAAAAATTGAATTAATGTGCCAACAGATGATCCAAGCGTTCGAATTGAATTTATGTGCCAACAAATGATCCGAGCGCTGAAAGCTCTTTAAATCAAAATGAAGAATCAAGTAATCTCTATTTATAATGCCCCATTATCTGCTGAGAAATAGCACAATGGTATAACTTTCAAATAATAAACGGTAACCTCATTGCAGCACAATGGAGTTCGACAAACAGACGAATGCTCACTAACTTTTGAATATTTTAATTAAATAAGAGAGAGAGCATTGAGGAAAATCATTAATTATTATAATAGGACTCACATTAATTTATTAAGAATAATGATGGAGCCACAAATGAACGCTCATGTAATAGTTTGAAAATTCTGTTCCTCAAACCTAACACATTAATTAAACTAAGAACTTGATGCATGGTGCTCCCACAGTTCCACAAAGAACCAATGGCCTTGCTTACATTTATCATTCCGAACTGCTCAATTATTGCCATTATTTTTTAAAAAATAAAATTCGTATTCTTTTAATAAGAGATCTTAACGTTTTTTAGATCCGCCAATTAAATCGATTCTTAAGCTGCACTAATCATTTGAAAGTTGAATATATTAAATGGACGCCCTATGCTTGCTTGGAGGTTAGCATGCAAAATCCTAATTTGTAGCAGATAAAATAATAATTAATTCCGACCCCATATATGTGTGTGTGTGTATAGATTAGAGCGAAACGGAAACGGACGTTAAATTTTATAATTCAATGAAAGCGAGGGAAGGAGAATTGACTCGGATCGGCTACAAGCTTACTCAAATGGAAGACAGCATCACTGTAGACTCATCATCATCATCAAGTTTAAATTCAACTTAATAACGTACACGAGAAGATTCTATTGCTTTTTTTTTTTTTTTCAATGTCTTTGTCCTTGCATATCTATATATTATCCTTCTGAAGTGTAAATGCCCTCCTTTTTTAAGAATGCAGATTTGAAATTTCACAATAGTGTAAAAGATTTTTATAAAATTGTAAACTAAATTTTTCATTAGTTTACAATATTATAAAATATTTTATAATGTTGTGAATTTTAATTATGTATTTAAAAAATTTCAGACATTCACACTAGAGAAAGGCTCTTTATAACCACTTGAAACATCATACAACCATTTTATAAAGGTTAGTTTATGCATTAATTGGGAAGCTCGATCATCTGCTGGCACATACGAAGCCACCATCATTTAGTGACATGTCGAAATGGCTAATTTTCTCAAATCTTTCTGATAAGAAGAAGCTTTGAATTCCTTTCAATGTACGTAAAACCCTAACTTCGACAGTGAATATCGCCTTGACCGGTCTATGGTCTGAGAATTTTGACTCACCTCTCGCATATAGATGTTGTTTTAATCCCCTTCCATACCATATTATCCGATCACACCTGAATGATCATCGCAAACTAAATTAATCCAATAATAAACCCATTTAGTAAGATTTTTTTTTTATAAATTTAATCATTAAGGAGATTGATTTACGTAAATCGTATGTTACCATGCAGGCGCTCGTAATTTTTTCCGTTTTTGGCCATTAATACATCCATAGTAATCCTCAGAATTTCGAAAATATTTGTACGTTGGAGCAAATTTGATTGTTCCTTCATGCCAACCTTCGAATAATTGACCTTGCATGAGCTCCGTCCTCAGCTTCATTTATACAATACAAATTTAATGCAAGTTAGATAATTGAAGGAAAGATCAACTAATTCTTGATTAGCTACATAGAAAAAAGTGGAATATATTGAATTTGTTATTAAAAGAAGTTACCTGATCATTTTCTAGCAATACATTCCATTCGCTTCTTTCCACCAATAATCTTGTTGTTGCTTCTGGTAGGGAAATTCTATAATTTAAATCCCCCAACAAAATTACCCGGCTGAGCTTGTAGGACCAATTAAACATAATTAGCTGATATCATCGAAGATATTTTAGCTTAAATAACTCTTGATTAGCTGCTTGTAATAACAAAAGACGGTTCAGCAGATAGTTTAGAGCTTAAAGTAGACTTTTAATTAACTTTTTGATTAAACAGTCAACTTGGCCCAAAAATGATTGTTTACTAGAGTAGAAATAATATCTCTTCAATTGATTTATCTTCCAATTTGTGAATATAAAATGATAACTGACAACTAGCGAAATTAAAAAAGTATATGTACAAAATTAAGGTCTCTGACAAAATAATTTTTATATATTAGGCGGCCTCAAACGATATCGACAAGTGCCAATTTGGAAATCAACAATAGTTGTACATGAATTCTTTTAGTTTATTACCATAGTCCATCACTTATTTAAGGGATTTGCAGTGAAACAACCATGATTAAGAATTTAATTCAGTTAAAAAAGAAAACAGTGTGATTAAGAAATATTTCGGACTATTTCATCAAGAAATTAAATTAATTAGGACTTTTTGTTCGTACTCATGATCTAGAATGTTTCGCGGCAAATTCACCAGAGGGCCTCTGGGAAAGCTCGTTCGAGACAATATTTCAGCAACATCAGAATTTCTGTATTTCTCATCCCCTTCTTTACCCCCGGAGGCTAAATGACTGCACACAAAGCAGAAGCTTGTTTCGTGTAATTGAAATCTAACCGACACAGAACCCTGCAACCAAGTTAAATATCAATTACAAAAAATAAAACGAATAAGTAAGATAACCAATGTATTGCATGCTCATATAGTCACATAATATAAACAATCAAGGTGCGTAGGAGCACTGCGTGTGTAATTTATAAGTAAATTACCTTATTTCCGAGGCAGCCCATGATGCCACAACCTACACAAGAAACACTAGGATGCCGGATGTACGGACGAAGATCGCTCCGAATCCAAACGGATATGAATATGCCAACCATCTGCTTACTTATTATACACCGGAACCCCGGAGAAATTTGAACATCATTATCCGGAGAGATGCTTTGCAATTTCCCAAGTTTGTTGTCTTGGTCGTATGTTCTTTTGTTCAGAGCTTCTCGGATCAAAGAGTTCCATTTCATGAAAATCTTGTTGTTGTCTGATCCTAGAACATTCGATGCTCTTAGAGGCACAATTTCCTGGAACCTAAAGAGAGATCGTACGTAATTAATTAGTCATTATCATAAGCTTTGGCGATAAATATTTTCTATTCTTCTTTTCACTGGTAAGATTTTGTAATTACCCTAAAACATAGATGTCGCAAAGCGTGTTTGGTGTATGCAGCCAATCTTCCATGTCAATATCTTTGGTTGGTGCAACCCCTGCAACGTTCCATGTGCTAACAAAAACCCTTTACATGTAAAAATGAAAATGATCAAAGAAAGATAATTAGCATGCATGAATCCTATAACTGAAGCACGCCCGCAGACATTCAATAGTATGCATTTGTTTATCCTTACTTGTAGTTGTGTGTCTCCTTGTTATCATGGCTCAAAGATTGTTGTTTTTCCAAGCTTGGGATTCTGAGCAAGTTTTCTTCATCATTGGTAGGAAAATCAGCGACAAAGTTGTTGCTTCCCAACCGTTTTCTGAGGAATTTATTGGCTACCAATCGAGGCCACATGACCTGATCATGAAAACAGCATAAACATGATATGCTCATAGAACCTGAAGGGAATTGTACTGCAGAAATTATAAAGAAATAATATATGCACAAAAGTGTGAGGGAGCCAGCTGCTAGAAAAGAAGTTCTAATTAAGTAATAATTACTTCAGCTTGGTTTCCTTGCATATAGACAGAGCGAGAGACAGAGAGAGCTACAATAATGGTAATTCAAAATAAGAGAGGAGGGGCTGTATGGCAAATGCCAAAAGAGATAAAAAAAGGAAAATAATGGCAGCAGAGATCACGCTGAGGAATCCAGAGAGAGACCTCTGCAAGTTGAGAATAAATGGAATAAGGTCACCTAGATATTCATGAGTGACGTGCTGATGATGCACATGCGCTGTTGATCGCTAGCTAAGTTACTTATGAGTTTATTTCATTATTAAGAAATCAAAATCTGTTTGTAAACGAGAAAGATAAGAGAAGAAAACATTGGTCTTTTTGCAGGCTTAAGCTTTTCTGTTTTGTTAAAAAATGGTGATTGGAAAGAAAATACATCTTATATTTTTGGGGGAAAAAAAAGTGTGCAAGTGGGAAAGGAGGTCCATGATACAAGATATAAAAGTACTATAAGCTTAAATTATGTTTTTGCTGACGTTTCAACACACTATTGGCTAAATCATGCATGGCCTTGAAGGGCCATACATCTTGTTTTTGTAATTGAAATTTTTCATGTAATCTTTGCTCCAAAAGATAGAATAGAGTTCTTGTGGATCCAGTAACTCTATGACATGTCAGCAAAATCACGTATAAATTAATTAATGCATTTTAACGGCAACTTGTTTTCTTTTACACTTAGGGTCTCTGTCTTTTTGGGGCTCTGGGTTCAACAACTACACCGCAAGAATTCGTAGAACAGTGCTTGATAGTTGATAATAAAACGCTATCGTTATGTATTGGGGGCAAATTCAACGGATAAAGTGATTGCACATCCATTGCATGGACATTGAACTAAATTTCCCAAATAAATTTGTTCACTGGTATCCTATCTCAAGCCTAATAATTCATGTTGTGGTGTAAACAGCCTGTATGCACGGAATACGTAGACTGCACGCGATGCGCAAAGACATTAATAAGGAATTGTAAAGTTGCAAATTAAACAAATTCAGCTAGCCATTTATTATTGCTGCGATGTGATTGTTGCAACAGATTGAACAAGAACTGCTAAGAATCTTATAGTTAAACAAAGAGATTTGTCCGAAAATTCAATGACATATCTTAAACATTCAATTAATTTGTAAAACAAATTGTCATTTTGGTTTCGGCTATATCAATTAATTAATACAGTATTTTGGATCCTGAGGCTGAGAGCAAGTCAGGCTGGAGGCCAAAAGTGGCCGGTACAAGTTGGTGCATTATGCATACATATGCCGAATAATCAAGAAGGATTAAAAATATATAATAGTCCCCTCGTGAGCTCCTGTCGTGTAATGGATATGATTAAAAATTCTTATGTGACCTTGGAATAGTATCCAACCTAACCCTATAGAAAGTTTCAATTAATTCTTATAAATTCATAACTTATACTTATCCCGCGAGCTAGAACAGTGCCATACACTGGCCTAAAACACATCAAATTAAATTGATACTGTGTTGCGTGCAGTATGGCCAATCTACTTTATCGTATTCGATAAATAAACACGCCTGTTTTTTTTTTTTTGGCCCTTTTCCATGTTGTCAATTTTTATTTCGAAAGTATTGTTATAAATCTTGCAACTGGGTTGAATTTTATAAGAATGAATGGGCTGCGGGCTGCCACAGAAACTCAATCACAAAAGATTGCATTTTATGGATGCTGACTCCTTGCAATGTCAATGGATTGCATATATAGGATAGGTTGGAGCTGAAGTTTTTTGTTATTCATAATAGGTTAAAGCTGAAGTTTTTTGTTATTCATCTTAACATACGGATAATTCATTTTAAAAAAAAAAATCAATTCAAGTGACATTTGATTATTTGATTAATTCAAGTGATAAATAATTATAAAACCTTATCATTTTTAATTTAAATAGTAAAATTCTATTAGTGATATATTAGTTGGGATACAAATGGAGTATTCCAACTAAGTAAACATAATTTCACTCTAAAAAAATAAAAATAAGATTTGATTGCATTCACTATAAACCATTGAAATTTCTCTGTGTTAGTACTTAATGACTATCTTCAATAAGGTAATTTTAAATTTGGCGAACTTAAAGATAGTTGTGCTCGCGTGAGAAGCAAGTGGATCAAAACAAGAATCTAACTGATTCCCACAAGGCAATATTCTTGAGAAACATGTAGCGATGAAGTTATCGAAGCATTTTAATTAGTTATTAGCCCATAATACTATGCAAATTAACAAGGATTAAAGTGGATCAAAACAGCCAACATGTAGAAGAATAATAGAGCTAACTTGTGGTCCAAAATATCCCCATCAATGGAGCAACAATAAAAATCATGCATGCAATTGGTCGTTCATAATTTCCTGTCACGTCATTTGTTTTGTAGGACAGTGGGTTTAAAGCTTAACCACCCGAAACAAGGCCGAAAATTAATAAAACAGAAAAATTTTTGGAAGTCACCTTTTACCTTCCCTTGATTGATCTGGGAAGTTAAAGGATCAACTTGAAATGTGAAGTGCCCCATGCGCGTCATCTGCCCATCATATTTGGCTAATACTTCAGCAAATTTGTTTTGGGATTATCAAAAATTTAATTAAAATTAACTTATTTAGTTAGATCCGGAGGCCATCGAATAATTAAAGATACTCGCAAGTTGTGTTGTGAAAATATTTTTTTGCACATTAAAACAGTTAATTCAACTGGCTCTCCGCAAGGTTTTCGAATAATCAAATAATTGTTGATGTAATTAGAGTTTAATTATAACATGTTTAGTTCATCTAAGACTTAAATCAATATTAAAATAAAGGCAACGTGAAGCACAAGAACGAGTATACAGGTATAATGAAATTCAATTGCTCCAAAATTATCTGCTTTTCAATTTCGGATTAGAAGTTACTTCCCTGGGCTTTTGCATCGGCCTTATTCTTTTGTTTGTTACTTAGCTTCCCTGTCTAATTTGAATAGAATGTGATTTTAAGCTTTAAATATTTTCTCACTTCCGGGGCCAGAAGAGCACATAAACTGCAATTTGATTAATTAATTAATAATTATATTGCATACACAATAAACCCGTTAAATATATAAATATTCACCCAATATTATAATTGAGTATAGCATACATTGCACCTGACTGTA
This sequence comes from Aegle marmelos, assembly GCA_030449875.1. Taxonomy (NCBI): domain Eukaryota; kingdom Viridiplantae; phylum Streptophyta; class Magnoliopsida; order Sapindales; family Rutaceae; genus Aegle; species Aegle marmelos. The sequence goes on along the minus strand of JASUUL010000094.1, from coordinate 19,654,538 downwards.
ACATAGTCCAATCTATATAAATAATATCGTTCACTTTCTTCGCACTCATCCGGATATGTACAAGTTAATTGATGTTTAAATTATTTATTAAAAAGCATCTCATAGATTCTTTTCTTCTTCTTCTTTCACAGATTCTGATTTGTCAATTGACCCACAATAAAAAAGTTGAATCCCATTTAACCGTGGTGAGTACTGGTACTAACTCTAATTAGATTTAGCAACACCAGTGAATGAATTGGACGACAAAAGTCAAAAGGTACGTAAAAATTTATTACGTGGTCGGTGCGACGAGTCGAGATTCAATTGAAGCTTGGAAGAGGATCGGGATAAACTTAATCCTAAGCAATCGCGTTGATTATTGCACAATCTAGAGGTACATAAGGGTTTATCAATCATGGCAAATTAACGGTTGAATAATGGTAGGGATTCTAAACCTAATTAATGTAGTATTTATTCATTAAATAATGTGATAATTATTTATTAATTATAAATTTTGTTAAATAATGATGAATAATGCATGTAGTTAAGATACAATTTAAAATTAGGATACAAAAAATTAAAATTTCTCAAATTTGTCCTTGTTATGAATATTGTCATTTATCCCTTTTTTTTTTGGGTCATAATCATTAGCTGAAATTTTTCAAAAATTAGAGTAAATCCTATCAAAATTTATGTTTATTAATAACTTTTTAGGCAACTAACATTAAATAATTGTCAATATCTGATGCGGCATTTACTATGTCACTCAATAATACATATCATTACTCTCAAATATTATCCAGATCCCAGCACTATTGGCTAAGCAAAATTTAATTTCAAAAGAACGACACCAAACCCACCTGAAAATTTTGGAAAATTTATTCTTAATAAATATAAGCATGCCACGTGGATAACGTTCTCTCACTCTCACACAGAGATCAGCAAGCCCAGCGTTTAAAATCGAAGCTCCCGCCCAAAAAAACGAAATTGAATCGTTTGAATTATAGAAGATAAGAGAGACGGAGAGAGATGGCGGCGATTGAGTGGGCTTGGAGTGGAGTAATGGAGTTCATCATTCAATCTGCTCATGTCAGTCCCTCTTCTTCTTCGTTTCAATTTTTATCAATTTATTCTCTTCTAATTTTACTTTTTTTTAATGCTGTAATTAATTAATTAACTAATTAAAAAGCAACTTGAAGTTTCGCCTATTGTCAAATACTCTGCATTGTCCCTCTTCGCCGATCGATTTTGCCCCTCTCTAACCAGGTTTGCTTTTATGCTAATTAATTAATTAATTAGCATGAATCTTAATTTCCCAAATTTATTGCGTGCTTAGGAAGCAAGTTGTATTGTATGTATAGATATACTGAGGGGAGTTATGGTAAGGGAAACTGGCTTTTGCAGCCGATAAGAGAGAGCAATTTGCAGCTTTTTGCTCTTATTTCATTATGGATTTCAAGCAAGGTTTGTTTTTGTTTTCTTCCCTTTTATTTTCATCATTCATTATTTAAATGATTGTGAACCACAATTAATAGGATACATTCTTCATATATTTTGTAGATACATGATTCGCGTCCCGTATCTGTGAAAAATTTCAAGTCTTTGGGAGATAAAATTATCAAGGATGAACATTTTACGACTCGTGATTTCTTGGAAGCCGTAAGATAATAATTTTCTAGCCTACAACAATAATGCCTTGGAAATTGGTTTCTTATATCAGTTGCTAAATGTTGATGGTGCACGGTTGATGAGCATATGGATACCTTGCAGGAGATTGTCTTCATGCAGGTCAGTCTTATATGTTCTGTAACTAAATAGTCATCTTGCACCGATTCATTATCAACTCTTGATACGGTGATTCCATTGATAAAGCTAGGTTTTGGATTTTGAGATTGGTACATCCAATATTGCTTTCTTATTACTTGAAGAACTTTTACTTCAGTTCAAGTAAGTTTCTTTTATTAATCTGTCATACCTATTGAATGATCTGTATTAGCCTATTTATATTAAGGATAAATTGATGTCATCTTAGTACATCTTATTACTACAGGGGAGTGGCAAAAGTTGGAGAACTTCTGAGCTTTGAAGCATGCATGGACCTTATGGATCTTCTTTATGAAAAAGAGGAGACATCGACTCTCTACCGATCTCCAAGTTCTCTTGCCGCATCCACCTTGGCATGTTTATAACACTTAATACTTCTGTTCACAGACATCGTTCAATTTTCATTTCCATTTTTTTTTTTTTGCCCCTTAGTTTTTCTCTCTTTTGCAGATTGCTTCATATCTCATTACTGTACCTAAACAGAGGTGGGAGTTTCCCGTACTTCCCTGGGGTAAGTACTTTTTTACCCTTTAGTGAGTTTTTTTCTCTGTCCTATTATTGTAGTAAAATTTTTTGAAATAAATTCATCCATTTTTCATTCATATAACTACGACTTTAATTTTTCAACTCCATTAGATTGTGCAAACAGATTATAGTTTCCTGCTATAATCAGTTCATTCCCCACCTTCCCCTCTTAAGTGGTTTCCCATTCTAGTTGAGTTACCATATCATCACTTTCTTATGTTAATTTACTACCAAATTTAGGCAAATTACAGCCTAATGTCATTTCTTCTGCCTGTTTTCTTCATTTTTCTCCCATTGAAAAGATAACTACTCCAAACAGTGTCAAATAAACCAAAAAATAGTGCCTTATTCATCTTCCGTAGGCTGTATGGCATTGTCATCTTGGTTTATAAAGTGTGCAATTTACTTCCTAGTTTGAGGTTTTTTCCAGAGTAAGATTCTAAATTATACATAAGTCTTTTATCAAATTTCTACCTTCTGAGAAGATTTTAGATGAGTTTTAGTTACAGAATTGTTTTTACTGTTTCAAGTGATTGAATGCCACCAAAATTTGTTTGGGTGAAAAAAATTCACCTGAGGGAGCCTTGAATGTGCATGGCAGTTCATGTACATATAGGACACTCTACTGACCCTAGGACTAAAAGTTGATGCGTTCCAAGTCTACTATTCTATTTGGTGTTCTGAGATAGATTTTTCAGAGACCTTGCGTGGCATTTCCATAAACTGATTCTGAAGATTGAAGTTTATATGGCCAATATTTTTTTGACTCTCATGCTGCACTTGGCGTACAGAGTGTATTGCGGAATAAGATTGAACCATTTGATGAGATGAGACATTTAGTTTGATGAGATGAGACATTTAGTTTATAGGGAATTGCAATGGCAGAGAGAGCAGTTTTTAGAAGTATGCAGCATCTGAAAATTTGCAAACTCACCCTACTATTGGAGTATTGTGTTGCAGAATAAGGTCTAATCATTTGATGAGACCAGAAGTTTAATTTGTAGGAAATTTCGATGGCTAGCATCTATATAAGTTGATTCTGTAGATTAAAGTTTGTATGGCCAATGTCTTTCGACTCTCATCCTGCTCTTGAAGTATTGTGCGTATTGCAGAACAAGGTTGAACCATCTGATGAGATGGGACTTAGTTTATAGGCACTTTCAATGGTCAGATACCAGTTTTCAGAGGTATTCAGTAGCTGAAAATTTGCAAAAGTGGAGTTCCTTGTGCTAAGTATTGCTTGAAATCATTACTTTAGACATAAATGTTCTCATTAAATAAATGAATCTATGTGGAAGAACTATTCTACATTTGGAAGTTAGCATTTGTATGCAAAGTACTTCATATTTGATAGTTTATTCGATTAATTAATACCTAAATCTCCTGGAGCTTCTTGCATTATAAACTTTGTTTTAAACACCCCAGGGGTCTTATAGAATTGCTGTAAAACAAATTTAGTTACTTCTCTTTTAGGTACAGTATCAAACTGAGTCAAATACTTAACCTTTTATTGCTTAATCCTGACCTTGGGCGGCCAACAAGCTGAGATAGTGTATGTTGTCGATTATATATAAAGGCGGTCTACTCAGATTTATATGCCTAACCTCACCACCAAGCTACACTGTAGCTTATAATGTTTGGCCTTCTGTTTGCATTTTTTATTACAGGTATCATAGTATGTAATTCTTGCCAGCATTTCCCAGGCAGAAAGCACTTATTTTCCTTATTTTAAAGTAAATTCAAATTTACTTGTAGTAGCATTAAGAAAGATAATCTCCTTTGTTTTTTAGGTTGCTTTTTTAGTAAGATCTAAAGGTTTTGCTTTGCGCATGCTATGGGTTCAATGAGAATTTAAACAAACGTCGGCAACGTCTCCTTGAAATGAAATTAGTCGGCTTAGTTTTTCAGGATGTTATTTCATGGTTCTTAAAGAAGATAGAAGACACAAATAGGACACATTATCCACGGCAAAGGCAGCAGTTCTGTTGGTGCTCGAGTTGTAATATCCGTGGGAGGTGCTGCTAGTAGTAGATGTCATTAAGGGTGAATTGATTTCCTAAATTAGGGAATTGGAATTCAAAATTGGAATTATTAACTACATTTATTTCATAAAAAAGAAAGGTATAATCAGAATTAGAATTGTGAGGTCTACTTCAATTTGAGAATGAGAAATAGGAGATTAATTTACAAAGAAAAATGGTAAGAATTAATCTCTTACTCTTCAATACTTCCATTATCTCCCTATTAACATTTCAATATTTCCAAAGTGTCTCCCTTTGAATCAAAAATACAAATATCTAAAAATCAAAAGGGTCAAATTCCTAAGTCACCGATAGTCATTGTCACAATAATAATAATAATAGTAGTAACAATAGTAGTAGTAATAGTACTAGTTGTAGTAATAATAATAATAAGAAGAATGGAAATAACAACAAGAACAATAATAATTATCATTAGCCTCCTCCTCCTCCTTCATTTTGTTATTATTATCATTATTATAAAAAATTATCTTTTATTCTTTTAATTATTATTGTCTATATCATTATTATTATTTTTAGTGTTATTTTAATTTTTATTATTGTTGATATTATAATAGATACAAATAATATTAGAGATAACAATTAACAAAGAATAATTTTTAATAATTTGAAACAATACATTCCGATTTCATGATAAAGTAAATGCATTAATGAGAATAGATTTCATTCCGATTTTAATTTCTACAATTTGAGTAAACAATTTATTATAATTTTTATTTTTTATTTTTATTTCAATTTTAATCCATTCTAATTTTTTGTCTAGTAAATGCATCATAAAGAAAGATAGAATCTTAGCTACGGTGACCAAAAGGTACACCAACAACCAGTTGTTGTTTTTGCCTCTAGATAATAACGCTGCCTTAGGTCTCTCAGCAGTAGCAGAGATCAAACTCCAGAGAAACTCTGCTTGTACTGATTCTGTCTCTGTTCTTATGACATATAAATACTGACTGTTAACTTATTGGTTTATGCTCTGTTTATGGTGCGTCGTGTGTGGTGCATTATTTGCATCCTTGGAAATTATCTGTGTGGTTCCCGAAAATTTTTGCTTTTTCGTATTCAGGTTTTGAATTTAGAAAACTAGATTGGATGTTAGGTTCCTGCCAGGCTTCTTTATTTGGGCTTGAAACAAATACAGGAGCTCACATGCTTCTTGTCCATGCGTTGATTGTTTGGGAAAATATCCTTAACAATGTCAAACAAAAACTTCTTGAGCTTCCCCACCGTCATCTTAGCTTCAAGTTGTTTTGATTACTTTTTGTTCACCAAATTTTAGCTCATAATTATAGACTATAGAGTGATTGAAATCTTCTTGCCCTAAAGGACTTCGTACCTGATCGCCGTCAACCAATTGTCCTCCATTCTCCAGCTGTTAAGATTGACCACCGGCCACATTCAATCATCAAAGTTTGTGGTCCTCAAAATGTAACCCTTGTGGTCCAGGGTTCAATTACTACAAGAACTGTAAAATCTTTGCTGACACCATATAATCAATTTTCAAATTAATTGTCACTGTTAGAAGGCAACCTCTATTCCTCGCCTTGCCATTTCTCTCATACATCTCTTTTTTGGAGTACTACTAAATGTGGACTCCCCGGGTCTCAGCTTCTTTCTATGCATTTGACCACTCATCCCTTGAATGCAGGTCTTAATAGTTGACAGCAGAACCCCACCATCACCATGTAACAATGGTGATGATTAAAATAAAATCTATAGGTGAAATAAAATTGTAGTTAAAATAAAATTAGAAAGAAAATAAAAAATAAGTCTATAGGAGATATAAAAATGTATGTGATTCAATCTTTAATTTAGGTCGAAGATAAAAGAAAAATATTTTATTAATAAAATAAAGATTATAATTTTAAATTCTTTAAATTCTCTAACTATTGAATTGCTTCTCAAACTTGGATCCAACAATGTTGTAATTAGCTATAACATATGTCAGATCCAATACAGTGTTGGGAGGTCCATTTAACATTGTGATTGAGTATGACGTATATTGCAGCTAACTGCAATTCAGCCGTTACCTTTAAAATTAGAATGATCAAAATGAAGGGTGATCCCTCTATTTATCACTAAAGCTTTGCTACTATTCACCTATTCTTTTTTGTTTATTGTTGTTCAAGAGTCAAAGTTTGATATTTGCATTAAGCATGAATACAAAGTCTCTGTTATCAAAAGCGTTTGCAGAACAATAGTTTGAACTTTCAAGTGTGCATAAACAAATTAAAATAATTATCATATATGTTGTATACTTCAAAGTCTGTCAATTTTGTCTCTCTCTTCTAGGTACCGCGCGCCTCGGACAGTAGATAAAAGTTATATTAAGAGAATCTTTGACGCCATAAACCACACGTGTGAATGCATGAGTGAGGGAGTAGTGACTTTTATGGTTAAGGTGGGCGAGATCAGGAAGGGGAGGGACTCCCCACAGGCTGTCTGTTTCTTAAATTTGGACTTTATCCAATGGGAAGAGATATAATATTAGACTACTCATTGTGAGAAGGATTGTATACAAAAAAAAATACATATATATGGACCCAACAACTCCCCATATCGAGTAATCTTTCTACCCAGAAGTTTCATTCAAATCCTCCACTACACCTACGCTATCCAATTGTTTGGTCCCTTCTTGTGCTTCAAATTTCACTAGCATATCATCATAATGTTTGTACCTGCGTGAATCATTCTTCTACTTCCTTTTCTTCTTAGATTCTGCTTATACGCGTTGTTGTCATGCCCTTCACCAAACATTCATTCATTTTATCTCTCTATTGAACTTCTTCAATCTCATTGTACAAATAGGGAGAATGCACAGGAATAGGCTTCCAGTATATGATTGCAGAAGGATTTGGTTGGGAAAAAAAAAAGAAAAAGAAAAAAGAAACTAAATGAACAATGTTGAGACTTCCCTTGCTCTCAGTTTTTTTCCCCCCTATTCCACAAAATTATTGGCTCCATCCTTTCTAGAAGCATGTTAGCTTGTACATAGCAGTCAAACCTACAGAGACGAATACTTTATTTGGCCAGGTGTTGGCTAGCAAAATTAATATATGTTTGTTTGAACCCAAATCCAAAATCCCCTCATGTTTTCAGAGCATTAAATGGCAGTACGAGTGTTGTATATTGCTGTCATTAAATATATTATCACGTGGAGTACTTAATTTCAGCTTTTAGTATATTATTATTAATGGACAAAGTTTATGGTACAATACTTATATTGGAAGACAGTTCAGCCGTTGAATATATAAAATAAAAAATAAAATTAAAAATTTAACGGTTGAAATAAATTATTGTATGATACAACTATTGTAATATAAGTAGATACTTATTAATGTTAATTTTTTGGGTTATAAGATAAAAGCATTATGTCCAAGACTGACAAACATCTAAGCACGTACTAAATGAAGGTGTTTTTGTTTTTGCATGCAGTTGAGTTTGTAACTTCATGCAAAGAAGAGGATATTGTAGAATTGGTGCAGGACATTCTTCAGCTTGTATTTGAGCCAAGATAAAGCAAAATCGGGGTGTTTCTCAACTCCATCAAAGTTTGCTGGTCCCTCATTTGCTGTGTTTACAAATTGTTGATGGAAAACGGTGGGTCCCTTTTGTTTTTAATCACATAGATTACTTTCATTTCGCGTGTGATCTGGTGACTCCTTACACGTGGGCTCTACCCACACGACCAGTTGATTGATTTCCTTTCAGAAATTACTATATTCTTGATAATCTTACATTTACATATTCAGTCATTAGAATTTAGACGTGTTAATTGCAGTTAGGATTGAAGAATCATAGTTAATATATGCATATACACAGTGTTTATTCTTAGTCCCCCCCTCTTAATATTGTTTATTTGGGCGTTAATAATACATACTTTGAGTTAGGTTAGTGTAAATAATAATAATAATAATAATAATAATAATAATAATAATAATAATAATAATAATAATAATAATAATGAATTTATTAATAACAAAAAAAACAATAATGGAAAACCAACAGAAGCATCCCAAGTGGCGAGATTGTTTCGTGATTCAATGATTGCCAACTATTTTAGATTCCAAAGATGTTAATCTAACAAGTTAATATATGGCAAATCAAGCCCTTAATTTATGAGATGATTAATTATACATATATAATCTTGGATGCTCTTAAGACGTATGGTCCATCACATGGTGGCTTTATTCCATTTCAAGGGGAAACACAAAGAGTATTTTAATCTCATTCTTTCCCTCAAAATAAATAACTAAACTAACAAGATGTCAAAAATACTGCAACTAATAATTATAACTTTTATGTTTCCGTTTAATTTTAGAATTATAGAAGTTATTATTTTTAGAAAAAAATAAAGAATTTAATGAAAAAAATTTAAATTATTTTTTATTTTTATATCTTTTAAAATTAAAAATTTAAGTTATTAATTAATAACAATTACTTAAAAATTACTGCGCACTGTCTAGGAGGACAATGACAGATAATTAAGTCCTTTAATAAAGGTTATTGAAAAGTCACATTCCTCTTAATTGTGTCGGCTAATAATTCTAGTTGTGTAAATAGCCAACCCCACAGAAAAAGAAGTACTGCTCTTAAAAAATCCAACAACCGTCCTGCTTCTCCGTTGATGGTAAAAGGTTCGTAACTTTTTCTTTCTTTCGTTTTTTCTTTTCCGATAAAGTCATCTCATTCATATAGGTAATCAGTTGTTGAGTAGGTAAGAGTTGAATACAGTTGAAATGTCGAATACATACACTTCATGTTCTTTTTTCGCATTAACATTGCTTAATTTAATGCCATTATCTCTCATATTCAAGCGGCAATCCTTTAGTTTGTTGATGACAACCAAAAGTTCTGGTGAGTGAAAGTGCAAGGAATAGATTCCAAACTTGTCCTTGGGAAATGATTTATGGGTATGAATTCAATCATCCACTAACATACCTTTGCATTATTATTAATTAGATGTGTCGTTAAGCCTTAGCCGTTAGTAATAATTGTATTAAAAACAGAAAGAGAAGAAATCCCAACAAGGGAAAGATTGTTCTTCAATCTTCAACAGTATTCCTTGGAATCAATAATGCCAGAGTTGACTATGGAGAATTGGAGACAGTGTACTTTCTCTCTTTTGCTTAGCTTCATTAATGATTGGCAAATACTTCACAATTGTGGAAAGGCAAGAAACGCATTTATTGGCATGTTGCGCAATTATTTTGATACGGCAACAGGAAACTATGTTATTGATTAGGTTGGCGTACGCGATTGAAATTAAATTTTTACACACGTATATATATTCATGTAAAAGGTGCACTTAGGAACACATTCTGAAGCTGAAGCTCTCAATTTCGGAGTACACAGTACTACACAAATAGGTTTCATTCCCTTGATTATTGAATCAAATAGTAGGAACGCTGTCTCCCGACCAACAGTAGAGAAAGCATCGCCAATTTTCTTTTCTTCTTTTTCTTTTTTTTTTTTGTGGTGGTGATACAAACAATCTTTTGCATTATTGTGTGCATGTGTGTGTGTGTTGAATTAATAAATTTTTAATTTGTTTGAATTTTTAATTTCTTTCACCTTGAAAGAGAATGGAATAAAAATAACTAGTAGGGACATTTAAAGAAATTCCTAGAGATAAATTAATCGAATCAAAGACAGCATCTTTCTTTGTATGATTTGTTATGATTGATACTGAAATCAATTGAGGGGCCATCTCTCTGCATTTTCCTTCAATGGCCAGCTATACTTCCGTTGTCTTTTTCTTATATCTCATTCGCTGCTTTAATTTCTTAACAAAAATACTTACGATCGTGGCTAATGCAGCAATGCATTTTTATAATACAATTGAAGACTTATTGATTTTGATTTATAGCATTCATTATGAAGATGCACATTATGATCCAATCCGCCAATAATGATGAGCATGCATATTATTGTGATAATTGATGGTATTAATGCTGGTAGATCACATGTCATTCGATAATAGCGTGTTGGATATGGTACGTGGACATGTTAATTTATTTATGCTCCAATGGCTGTTCAAATATTTAATCAAATCAACTATTATTCAGTGTCTCCCAACTAAATAGCATATATTTAGGAATGTTTATGAAGAAACTTAAACTCAATGCAAGGATATCTTCATAATTTGGTATGTATACATACAAATTAACTAATGGTTTCAAATTTTAGGAGTTTATTTGGTTTGTTGTATTGTAGTTTCTAAGCTAAATTTGCTACGTGTAATATGCTTTTATATCACAATTATGGATTTTTTTCCCCAACAATTATGGTTTAAAAACTGCAACACTTTAATATTAAACAAACCCTACTTATGTTTTATTGACAATGGACTTTCTCGTTAACCTCTTTCTCTTCCTTTCTTAGGAAGGCAAAAATCCCTATAGAGACGGGCCCTAGGGGATTTTCTCCATTCAAGAGGGTATGTCAATAATTCTATATCTAATTTCTTATTCAAAAAATAAATGAGGATAATTTTTTTACCTAATTTCTTATTTAGGAAAGAGATAGAAATGTGATGAAATCCCTACTCCTTCCCCATTCCCCCATTTTTATTTCATCTATAATTATTGTAAATAAATAATAAAAATTAAATTTTAAAATACTAAATATTAGTGTAAATAACAAATATCAAAATATTTGTACAAAAAATATAAATATTATTCTATATAATGGCTTTAAATAACAAATATCAAATTATTCATGCTGCAAACAGCACCCAATTAGTTCTCATCTCTTTATAACTCGCTGTGACTTATCTCATCATAGGCCAGTAGCTTAGCTCATCATATTTTCAGCTAGCAGCACAACTTACAGCGTTCGTCACGCCATGGTCTGTGATCAAGAGATATCATTATTTACAGATAATACTCACGTCGACATTGTATAAAAATAATATTAAGAGAATTTTTTTTAAAGTATTATTTAAATATTATATATGCAAAAGTTTGACGAAGTTGAACAAAATAAAACCCGTTGATAATTGACTAAAATAAACTAAGATCCATTCATGATAATTTTATTTTATATATATTTTAGATTAGTATGATTATATTAAATTGAAAAACTAAAAACATATTGGATATTCAAGGGTTAGAGACCCTTAGAGATTCTCTATTATTATTCGAAAATCTCCGCTCCCTCCCATCCAGTAATTCTGACTGAAACGAGAAGGAGATGGAGACATGCAAAACATAACATATGGTAATACATGCATCTGACTGTCTCAGCGTTGTTAGTGATAAATAAAAAAGCGGATTTTTCGGGGACAAAGATAATTAAAAAATAATTATATTATATAAAATGAAGAGGAAAACAAAAAAGTAGATGAAATATCACATCGTTGTTAGCAAGTGAGTATGACAATGGAGCTCTAAAACTGCAGGGCGGCCTCCATACGCTTATACGCTCATTTCCTTTTTATTTCCTGTACAATATTGTATTGCTGCCTGCATATGTAACTTTTTTTTTCACTGTTTACAAAAAAGATATAAAATCCACTTTTTATTTATAAGAATTTATATTTTAATTACTATGTATATTTGTAAAACTATTATCGTTATTTTAGTTAATTATTGAAAAAAAACTGGAGAATTGTTTGATTTATATAACATTAGTGGTAGAGTTGAGGGTTGTTTAAGTTTTATATTTAATTCAAAAATATGTATAGACTTTTAGGAGTTTAAGAGTTAAGAAAATTATCCGAACCTTATATTTTTAATCCAAGATTCATTCTCTGTTAACATATTATTCCTAGCAATATCTCCCCGCTGCAACCTTTCACTAACAATTCGTACGGTGATTAGAACTTTAATCTTTATTTCCTTAATTGTGAACTGATTTCAATCATCAGCAACATCTGTGTGATTGGATAGAACTAGATTTCAACAGTATCGACGAGAACAAAACACACATGCATTACTGTTAGTAAACGATAATTATGTATCTTAAAATCAACAAAGATTAAATGAAAATTTTAACTTAAAAAAAGAAATTGGTTCAAGGAAAGATAATAATTTTAATAATGTTAGGAATCTCAATATTTGAATCCCAACTTAAATTTTAATGTTTTATCTCACTCGTCTCTTAGCTAATACAAATTATTTAGCTACCATTTAATAGATGACTGTTATATCAATAAGGACTTATAAATTGAAAGGTAGATGAATAGATTTTGGCATTGCTCTAATAATTCAGCCATCTTCTTGATTTTTTTCAAGAGCTAACTAACGACATGCAAATTTTTTTTTTTTGGGCATGTAATCGTTTTAAAAGACAAAAAAAAAAAAAAAAACTAATGACACAGACGAGTTCATGATTAGCACCTCGATTTTTTGGTGACACATTGATAATTAATCCTCAACTATAATTAATTATCACGTCCATTTTCAAGAAAGTGACATATCTTATTAATTGGGTCTGGATTAAACTAGTAGGTACTGTGATAATCTCAAGATTTGCAGAGCTAAACCAATATTAGGTGCAAAATTAAGAGAGATTAATAAATGATCAATTCAGCTAAATTAACAGGAAAAATTTAGAAAAAATTTAGCAACAACTTATGAAATGAAAAACTTGAGATTACATATTTAGTTCTAAAAGCCTATGAATACCTAGAGGTGTAAACTAGTTCGTGTGATGACAAACATTTTGCATGAGCCCAGCGAGGAAAGATATCCCGCGCTGGATGAGAATTATCTTAATCTATGTTAAAGGTAATGTAGACTTACTTACAAGATCAGTTAAAAAGAATTAACACACACACAATGGGAAGTTTCAAAAGAAAATATTCTATACCGAATGAGAATGTATAGTGGCAAGTAGAGAACTCGATAAATTGTATACTGAGCTTAATTTAGGAATCATTGTCTAAAGGGTCGACTGCGAACTCGCCTCCTACAAATTGCACCACATGACACAATATATTAATTTATACCTTTATTCTCTCGTAATTTAAAAGACAAAATGAATAGAAATTCATTTCACTTTAAACCTTGCCATCAACTGTGATGGGCATACTTCTCAATCGAGAAGGAAGCTAGAAAGACTCTTGGTCTCTCAATGCATTATCCCTATGTGCGATATTGCATGCAGGGAGTTGTGATCGGAGGTTATAGGACTCACAACGCAAAATTGGATCAAGATTCATTGATATCGCAAAATTGATATCGCGCACTATAATGCATACGATGTCGAGCGTTGGATCAAGATTCATCATCTATTACATTAAAAAAGAAGAGTCTCAGCCCCTTGATAATAAGATATTTATTTCATTATTGTCATAAATTGAAGATTTTGTCTCCCTTTGTTGCCGAATTTCGGTATGGCACGTAGTACTACTACTGGCATGCGTTAAAAAAAAAAAAAATTTATGTGTCATGGAAAAGGTGGAGATGAGTAAGGAAACAAGCCGTTGTTTCCCTCCAAAATTTCAGGAGTAATTAGACAACCGATCATTCATTTACAGGATAGCTTAATTTGGATACGCATGTACACCGGTTTCTACATATAAACACTTAATTAAAGCACACCTAACGCACCACTTGAGCTAATTTGGCAAGAATCAAAGTGGAAAAGCAAGAACAAATTATGACTTAACCCACCGGCGATGGTCTCTCGTCACCTCTGGCCATGCAAAGGAAGTCTTTATCTCTCTCAAACGAAGGCGCAAAGATTTTTACAATATTTCGCTTTAATCTTTTAGTCGATCAATCATTAAAAATCTAGTTGTTGCACAAGCCTTTTCTTATAATAATCACCCCACATTATTTACATGTCGGTTAACAGTGAAACTTGAGTTGGTATCTCAGCTTTCTGCTTCTTCTTCTTTTTTTTTCTTTTTTTTTTAAATAATAATTTGCTAAAGTTTCGCATGCTTTATATATTTTTGGGAGAGAACGTCAAAGCTTACGTTTATTTATTATTCTTCTTGTAAATAATAATGTCGCATACGCATTAGTTACACGACTCGCGGTACTGTGTGACGCTAATAACCATACCAGTCACGTTCTTCATTCTCGAAATTAAATTGAGCTTGCTGTAGAAAATTGAATTTCAAACTGGTATTTATTCATGTTCGATCTTCATCGGGTCTATTTTCCTTAAGAATAATTAAATAGAAATTACGGATGGAATTTTTAGAAAATAAAACTTGGAATGGAAACAAGATAAAATTGAAAATTGATTTCTTGTACAAGATAAATGGAGTGAATGATTGAGTTGAATGGAGACCCTCAAATGATTTATTATTTTTTTTAAAAAAAAAATATGCGTCAATTGTGTCTGCAATTGCATGTATGTACCAACCGGATTACAGTTATACATCGTACGATAGATAATAAGATCCAATAAAAAAAAAAGAAAAAAAAGTAATTATTTAAAGGAATAACCCCCAAGGAAAAAAAAAAATTATGGTCACATCCTTTATTAAAACTTCAACATCAAAACAGCTATTAGAGTCAGTGGAAAGAGAGTAATGTATGATATTCTTCGCTGCTCACGACGCTCCCCGCTTGTAGTAAAATTGCACTTCTGTTATGATTGGTCCGTGACGAACATGCTCCAAAAAAGAGAATGAGAATGAGATCCCAAGTTGTTATGATAAAATTTATAAGCTTGTTGACACTCGGGAGTTCACTGTATCTCTTTTTTATTTTTTTGTGATTTTTTTAGAACTGAGTTTGCTCGCTCACCGTCACTGCTCACTCACCCAACTCACTTCCCAAGAAGAAAGAAGAGAAAATCGGAAAAAGTGGAAATGATTTTGGTGCTAAAACGCGCGGCTCATTTGCTTGTTCAAGCTTCGTCTTCTAGTTCTATCCTTATATTTCTATTTCGTCTACCTGCCACGATTGGCGCATTTTAGCTTAACCCCCACCACACATCACAGACAAACACAACACAAACCATAATAAGATAAATAAATAGAGGGGAAAAACCGTTATAAAATATAAAAAATAAAAAAATGGAGAAAAATCGATCGTTTTTTAATAATCTCTTTGTTTGGTGGGCTTTTTTAGCTTAATCCCTTTTATTAACTGGCAATCATTATCTCTTGGTTCCTCCCTTGCCAGTGTGCAATTTCTTCTCTTTTGTATTATTATTTTTATTTTTGTTTTCATTGAAGTTCAGATCTGGGGAAGCAAAGCTTAGGCTCAAGGTTGTTTCAAGTAACTGCCCATTTGAGTTTGGTATCTGGGATTCTTTTTTACTTTTATCAACAACAAGAACAGCAAAGCCACTCGCCTTCTTTCTGTACATCTCACATTTTCATTCTAGTCTTTCTTTGTTGCTTCCCGCTTTTGTGTTTCCGAGAAGTAACCAAACCCTCCAACCTGAGAAAAGAAGAAGCTTTAACTTGTTTCTTGAGTTCCAAGGGAGAAAGGGATCAAGTAAAAAAATGCTGGCGATTGGGAGTCCTAATTACAGTGTCCGTACAAGCACTACCTGCAATGCTTTACTTAGAGAGCTTCAGGTCTTTTCTCTTTCCTCTTTTCTCTTTACTTTTTTCTTTGGGTTTCTTCTTCTTCTTTTTTCTTATGAATTTTTCTTTTTGATATAATGATGTGTTATTTGAGACTGTTTATTATTATTATTTTTTTTTCCGGGTTGTATGTCAAAAAGGCAAAAGCACTGATTGTTTTACTTGTATCATTATGGGTCTAGTCCGAGTAAGCCTAACTGTGAAATGAATTAGGCTTTCTTTTAGGTTGTTAAATTAAAGGCTCTTTGAGAAGTGATCTGTGTTATGTTCACCCAAGTTTTAAACTTTTTATCTTTATTTCTAATTGTTGTGGTTATTTGTGTAGTTGGGTTGCTACAATTTTCTTGAATTCTTGATAAAATTCTGTTGTTTTACTTTATGCTTACCTATGTGGGTTTGTTCCATGTTCTGTTTTCTGCTTTGGGCTTTGCTGGTAAGAGTCCTTGGGTGGTTGAATTTGGAAACTGTTTAATTGTTCAACCGCCATTATGTTGATGGGTTCTGTAGTTTTTTGGTGGGCTTTATAAAAGATTAATACATAAATGGTAGTTGGATTTTGTGAATGGTTTCTTCCAAAATGTTTGATAAAGTTTCAGTTACTGTTTTTCTTATAACAGTCGTTCTCCAGTCTATGGTGAAAATAGTTCCACTTCAATGTAATTAGTGATTTGTGGTTTGATTTTGAAAGTTTTATTTCCTGTTGTAGTTTAATAGTTCCGGAAAAGTGAGTATTCTTTGCTCAGATTGTCATGTAATATTCTCTACTTTTTGTTTATTAAATAAAATGTAATTTTGCTGTTATATCATTTGATTGTAAGCCATTTTATTGTAAAAGAGTATTTGATATAACTCATATTTTTAATGGCTTTATTTATTTATTGTAATGAGAGCAGCAAATATGGAGTGATATTGGGGAGAGTGAAGCAGAAAAAGATCGCATGCTGATGGAATTGGAGAGAGAATGCTTAGAAGTTTATCGGAGAAAGGTTGAGGAAGCTGCCAATGCCAAGGCACGTCTTCATCAGACTGTTGCAGCAAAGGAAGCTGAGCTTGCAACACTCATGGCTGCTCTTGGGGAACTTAAGATCCACTCACCGGTACAATGAATTTCCTGCCTCTAAATTGTCAAAGATTCATGTTTGTTCTGTTGTCATCTTGTCTCACTCCTTTTGCTGTATATTCTATTTTTGGTCCTTTTGGTTTCGTGTCTGTATGGTGTTTTCTTTAATTCTTCTGTTAGAATCTCATATACAGAGATTCAGTCGCCGACTTTGGAGCCGTGTGTGTCAGTGATGATCCAACAAGTGTTCTTGCCATCTTTTGGAGAATTTTAAGTTCAAAATGGCTGGAGAGATTCAATGGACATGTGTTTGTGCTTAGTAATTTAATAAGTTTTGTATAGTCCTCCAAAGAATTTTCTATCCAATATCAAGAAAGGTTGAGAAAGGTGGAAGACCTTTACTGGGACTCTATGTTGAATCCTATTTTGTTGGCATTTGTGTCTTCTTGCATGGTCTGTTATGATAATTAATACTGAAATAAACTGAACTGTTTCAGTAAAAATTATAGCTCGAGAAATGTTTTTATAGACACAAATTCTACCTTTGTAATGAATGGCAGCATAAATTCTTCCTTGATAATGAATGGAAACTTTTGTTCTGGATCCATTTATCTTTTGGGTTATCATTATTTGTTGTCTGTCTTTCTTTTTACTTGTCTGCAATGCTGCAGAGTTTTTACTATGAGCAAAGCTTAAAGTATCTCAAAGATAATGCAACCAATTTTACTATTTGAGGTCAAATCCATATTTTATGCTCACTTGATCCTAGTCATAACATTTTGCAGATTCAGACAGAGAAGCGATCAACATCATTGAAAGAAAAACTTGCCTCCATTGCACCCTTGGTAGAGGATCTGAGAACCCAGAAAGAAGAACGAATGAAACAATTTGCTGACATAAAAGCACAAATTGAGAAGATCAGTGGAGAGATTTCGGGCTATGATCATCCCAGTAATTCGCTGATAAATTCTTTATCTCTGGAAGAAGAAGACTTGTCGCTAAGAAGGATTACTGAATACCAAACACATCTTCGTACCCTTCAAAAGGAGAAGGTATGGATGTAACAATAACATCTGAGTTTGAAGATTTTATCATTCTGTGTGCAGGCTTAGTGGATGCATGTTAATTGTCTAAATGATTGTGTGATTGAAGTTTATCAAAATTACTTATGTTGCTGTTTAGTGCTTTTGGCTGAATGAATGATCAATAAATGCCCTCATGTTTTGATAGAAGATAGCTCACATATTTAGTGCCTTGTGCTGCCATGAATCAAATTTATATTCGTCAAACATTTTGTTCATTTATGGAGATGCTTAATACTTTTTGCAGTCTGATCGCCTGAATAAGGTTTTGGAATATGTGAATGAGGTGCATTCAATCTGTGGTGTGCTTGGTTTGGATTTTGGGCAAACTGTTAGTGATGTGCATCCAAGCTTGCATGGGACTGCCATGGGCCATTCCACAAACATCAGTAATAGCACATTGGAAGGTTTGGAACAAGCAATTGTCAAACTGAAAGCAGAGAGAAAAATTAGAATACAGAAGGTAATGGAGATATTACTGTAGTATTTTATTTGTTTTACCTGAGCTATTTGGGTCAAAGCCATATTTTGATCTGCAGCTGAAAGACATTGTGGCGTCACTCTTTGAACTCTGGAATTTGATGGACTCACCAATTCAAGACAAGAAACACTTTTCTAAGATTACTTCTGTTCTTAGATTATCAGAGTCTGAAATTACAGAACCTGGTGTTCTTTCAACTGAGGTTATTGAACAGGTCTGGAAGCACTCCCAATTATTTTTTGTTTTATTACTGAAAATCAGATCCTCAAGTTTCTCTTCTCTTTCACAGGCTTCAACAGAAGTGGAGAGGCTTACTAAACTGAAAGCAACTAGAATGAAAGAACTGGTCTTGAAAAAGAGGTCAGAATTAGAGGAAATATGCAAAATGATTCATATTGAACCTGATGCCAGTACTGCTGCTGAGAAATCCAATGCTATGATAGATTCTGGTATGATAATTTATTTGCTGACATGAAGGATGCCAGCTATGATCTTTCTGTTTTATTGTGATATAAGTTGATAAGCAAGGAAATATGTAATTGTCTGAATTTTCTTGTGTTTTCAGGTCTAGTGGATCCTTCTGAACTTTTGGCCAACATTGAAGCTCAGATTATCAAAGTTAAAGATGAAGCACTTAGCCGGAAAGATATAATGGATAGGATAGATCGATGGCTTTATGCATGCGAAGAGGAAAAATGGCTTGAAGAGTATAATCAAGTAAATTTAATCTTTTGTATCAACAAGTGATGATAGGACACTCGCTCTAGATTTTCCCGTTTTGGCTTTCTTCTCCTCTACTTCTTCCATAACTCTTGCTTCAGAATAATAGTATTTTAAATTCTGTCTCTTCTGATTTATCGTTTAGCATGTTGTAGAAGTGGTTTGAATCAGCACAACATTAGTGATTGACAAGCCATTCATTATGGTTAGAGAATCTGTCTTGTTCCTATTTTGAGAAAACTTTTCATGTAATTACAGGATGACAACAGGTACAATGCTGGGAGAGGTGCTCACATTAATCTTAAACGTGCAGAACGAGCTCGAGTTACCGTGAGCAAAATTCCAGGTACTGCATTTTTTTTTTGATGTTGCTGTCATTTATTTGATGTTGGATCTTGTTTTGTTGGCTAATGTGGTTCTCTCCCCAGCAATTGTGGACAATCTGGTAAATAGAACACTTGCCTGGGAAGAAGAGAAAAAAACATTCTTTCTATATGATGGGGTAAGTTCTTCTAATTTATAGTTTGGTATATTCTGGACATGCTTCTTTTGTTGCTTATTTTAAAGTTGTATGTGATTACTGGCAGGTAAGGTTAGTGTCAATATTGGATGATTACAAGCTGACGAGAGTACAGAGAGAAGAAGAGAAGAAGAGATACAGGGTAATTTAACCAATGTTGTTATATTTGTGGGTTTGTATAGATTTTCGTTTTGTCTAGCTCAAAAGTTGGCTTGCAGTTTGGAAACACGATCTCAGGATCCTCCTTGTATAATGACATACTAATTATTCATCTACATTTAATTGAAAGGACAGGTCTATTCAGAATTATATAAAATGTCCAGATAGTTCCCACATTGATTGCTTCTGTTGTTATCCATGGATATATCATGGTGATTTAATCGTTATCACATTTCACAGGATCAAAAGAAGATGCAAGATCTCCTCCTGACAGAGAAAGAAGCCATATATGGGTCAAAACCTAGTCCAAGAAAATCTAACAGTTTTAGGAAGCCAAATGGATATCGTGCAAATGGAAATGGATCAACGACTGCCACACCTCGTCGGAACTCAATTGGTAGTGGAACTCCTGAGCTCCTCACACCCCGATCCTACTCGTCACGTCAAAATGGACACTTTAGGGAAATGAGAAGGCTGTCAACGGCACCACTGAATTTTGTGGCCATATCAAAAGAAGATACAATGTCCTCATACACATCTGTTTGTGGTTCTGAGTTAGGGTCTCCACCTCACGGTTGAAAGTAAGTACGTGGAAGTGGTAAGCTATGCTTTAAGCTTTACCCTCTGCTTAATCTGTTATTTATGATTAATATAATTCCTTACCGCTCTGCTTACTCTCTTAATTTGTGTCATCACAGGAACATCGGACCATTGCAATTTCAACAACTGTACACTCAATTAGATCAACCTTGTGAATATGGAAAGGACTGTACAGAGTGTATGATTGCCAATTGTAGGAGTAGTCGGACAAACAGGAACTGACATTTGAAGACGTGCATTTAGGCTTTATTTGGGTTAACACCAATAGGCAATACTTTCGGAACTTGGAAAACTTGTATGTGGAAACAGGCTAATGTGGAAATGTTACAGTAGTAGTACCGAGCTTGTCTTTTTGGTGGATTTTGTTTGTGCTTTGCTTGTTCTTGTAAATATGTATCAGTTTGATGATGGTTTTCATTTTGATATACTTGGAAATGTAGTTGTAGCCTAGCCTATCAGGTCTCTCTGAATTGTGATGCTGCTAGCGGTATGAATGTCATATGTGGAATCTCTTACTATTTTAGTTTTTAAATTTACGTTTGCAACCAATTAACATTGAAAGGATTGCACTCATGTGGTAATAGGGTTACTTTTTTATTAATTACGCACCCGTTATTATCGTCAATTCTAAGACGGCTTGGCTTGAGGAGGGGATATAAAAAATACTCGTTCAGACGGGGATCCGGCCTGGCTCGGGAATGAGCTTGGGTGGGATCCGATTTCACTTGATGAGACCAAGTTCAATTTTCGAAAACCCAAATTTTTATAAAAGAAATTATATATTATTTTAAATAATTATATTTATTTAACGTAACTTTTATATGTATTTAAAATATTACACATTTAAAGTCCGCATTTTAGGTCCAGCCCAGGTGTTCAAAAAACATTTCTTAATCGAATCCATGCGCTGTCACATCTGGGATCAGCCCGAACTTTTGTTTTCCCTACTTACAAGTTTCACTAGAGAAATAATGCAATTTTTTAAAAGAGATAGCTCAACTACTTGGCAGCTGGAAAAGAAATCAAAGAATGATTCAGATCGTCCATTTTTTGGCTCATCAAATAAATCTTAATACTTATCCCTACTTCAATTATTTTCTTATCCTATTATATTTTAATTCCTACAATAAGAAGTTAATTTCTATCAAATAGCTGGAGAGTATGATTCAGTATATATATAATAAATCAATCACCCAAGACCTAATTCCAATCAAAGATTAATTAATGAACTTAAGAACCAGAGTTTAATCACATATAGCCACCAAGAAAATCAAAAGAAGCAGAGTGGTAAAGAGATTTATGGGCGTTCTACCGGTTACTCAACTTATATTCACATGAAACCCAAAGTAGAGCTTTTATTAATATACGAGAATAAACTACAAAAGGAGATCGTTTGTAATAAATTAAAGAAATAGATTATGTTCACGTTGAAATCTGATCAAGTCAGTTAAGGTGACCAAGCTAAAATAAATTTGAGGAATGAAATAAGGTGACTCTGATAAGATATTTGCTCAAGCATTCTCTTCTCGAAGTAAAGACTTGGCAAAATAGCTTATAGGCGACTAGGAGATAATTTTGGTGACTTTGCGCAGACAAACTCAATCAAAATGTTATTTAATGATCTTGAGTACATCACCCTGACTAAGAGTTAATTCTAACGACCTCAAGTTAATCATCTCGACCAAGAGGAAAGTTTGATGACCTCAAACAGATTACATTAACCAAGAAGTTATTTGATGACTCAATCATATCACCTCCACTAAAAGATAAGTATGGTGACTTCGAGCATGTCACTTCAACCAGGAAGTAATTTTAATTACCACGACCTAATAGGTTTTGATGAGACATTTGACTAAGTCACTAGGAAACAAGACTTAATTAAAAAAATCTAAAATATATCACATTTTTATTTTCTTTTTCAAAATTCTAGAAAAGCATAAGTATAAAAATACTATAAAAATTCAAAGTAGGTTCAACTTCTCTGTCTGTGTGTGTGTGATATACTTTATTTTTATTTTTTTTTCACACTATTAGAGGGTTTTCATCCATCTTTAAAAGAAAATTAGAAACTCTTTATTTATATATTTTATTTTTTTGAGGTAAACTTATAAACTGACTTGAGCATCGAAAAATTAATATTGAAAAAACTTTTAATGTCTCTTATTGTCTTTTGTGGTTTCAGGTGCTCATTAATCATCAGCTCGCAGATTATTTGCTCATGGTGGGAGGATTTTCTTGAACATTAACAAGCTACTTCCCCATAAACAAATTCAATAGTGATGCAAAAACCTAATATTAAGCCACTATCCAACTTGACCAGTTTTTAGCATCAACAGATTATTTTTTGTGTTTTCTAAAACATACGACAATAGTAGGGGCTTTATATACAGAGTCTAAAGGACTGTGTAAATTTTTAATCTGATTAGGATAAAGTTTCTTCTTTTAAAGAGGAAATCCTTCTTTTAATAATTTTTAATTATCTTTCACATGTGCAATTGGTGTCCTAATTAATTCTCTTCTAATATGGCATATATGAGTGAGATTATATCTAAAATCCATTGATTTCACTTAATCAAACGGATGACATTTGCTAATTAGCGTATCTTTCTAATTCTCCATCAATCAACATACCACACTATATAAATAGACTTGTATGATCAATGTACATATATAAAACAATATGTCACTCAATTATTATTTTTCATATTTGATCATTTACTTGTGGGTGAAAATTATCCTAGCCTAATTAATGATCCTAAAGACAAGACTTACAAAATAAGGATTTTATCAAGTGTAAAGTAAAATTATTGTAGCAAACCTAGAATATTAAATGAGGAGATGTTCACTACTTGACTAAGGAATAATTTATTAATTTGTATTAAGTTAGAAGAAAGAAAAAGAAACACAGCACAAAGTAACGAAACATGTATGACTTATCGTTTCGAATTTCAACACGTAGATGACTGACATGCTGTTTAAAATTTTATTATATAGATGGCATGTTGTACATTAAATGAGGCCTGTACGACAAATCATTTTTAGTTTTAGCACAAAAATGACATGTTATAAGTTTTGTTTTTTGGCCCCCTTTAAAGATGGAACTTATATGACACGTCGTGTATACTGTTAACTAATCTTTTTGAATTACTCAAATATTAATTTGATTCTAATATTATTTTACATCAAGTATTAATAAGTTAGTATATAATAATAAATATTTTAAAATTTTTTGAAATAATTTAAAATATTTTTGCTATTTGGAGACGCTGTAGATTAATATGTCAGCTGAGTCCCATATGTTATTGCACCCTTTACCACCCTACTAACTACGGGAAAGTGCAATAGTTAAAATGTTGGTGGTCCCCAGATTTAATCAATGTCATCATTATTACATAATGTCAACAAAACATTGTTAATAAGTCTATAATTGCCGTTAATCATTCAATTACAGACTTTTTTTTTCTTTTTTCTTTTTTCTTTTTTTGCGGGGACTGGCCATTGCAGTGATAATATTTAATTATGCTGAATTAGTATTATAGAATTGTAATTTGTTTATATTGTGAGGACATTCAGCTTCTTTTGTATTTATGATCCCAAGAAAAGAAAATAAAAATATAAAATAAAATCAACAAAAATGGATGTCATAACGTTCGGCATCATAGTCGGAATAATCGTGCTCTTCTTTGTGGCTGTTTGTTACATAACCATCGAGGGCACCTGTAAACGCCGCCATTCATAGCTCCCAGCCAAACACGCCCTAACAATTTTACCATTTTATCCGTTTGAATTCCTTTGGGGTTTGTCTCAATTCACGGACAAACACTTAAGAAATGTTGGCTTGTAAGAGAAAACTGATCCTCCTAGTAGTTGCACTTGTTCTGGTCTCGTATTTGGATCTGGGTTTAGGGAGTGGATTCTGTGCGACGCCGTTGCACGGAAAGGATCATGGGCATGACCATCAATGTGATCATGATCATGATCATCAACACAAGGTGAAGAAAATGTTGCTTCCGGAGGAGTTAGCTGAGGAAGAAGATATGAGATTGTACGGATTTGGGCCTTATTATGGCCATGATCATGATCATGGTCATGGTCATCATCATCACGATAGAGATTCGCAGCTTTCGGGTCTAGCTCTGTGGGTGAAAGCATTGGGTTGTTCCCTATTGGTGAGCTTGGCTTCGCTCATTTGCTTGGTACTTTTGCCGGTGATATTCAGTAAGTGAAGTTTTATTTGTTACTTAAATGATTTTATTATTATCACTATTGTTATTTTCACTTTGGATTAGTAATGGGTTTTTGATTAATCGATTGTGGAGTGATAAATGAGCTTGTCTTGTTACTTCAGTTCAAGGGAAGCCGTCCAAAGCCGTTGTTGATTCGTTGGCTGTATTTGGGGTAAGGTTCTTCATATCACACCTTTGTATTTAGTTTTGAAAATTTGATTGCTTTTTAATTGTACTTTATAGATTTTTGCTGTATATTCTTGGCAAATTTAGTGAAATTATGCAATCATTCTATGATATCATATGTTTGGGACTGCTTTTGAAGTGTCAACTTTTACTTCACAGCTAATTTCTACCACCCAGCTAGACTTGATAACCCACTTAGGCTTGTTAGCTAGTGACTGAAAGCCACAGAAACATATTTCAGGAAACTCAATGTTTATGTTTTATATAATTGCCGGTGTGATTGTTATTACTATTACCTTTGCTTCCTTGTTACTGGAAAAATTCCACAATATTTATGTTATTAGAAAGCCTGTTGAAGGATTCAAATGGATTTGAACACCAAAGTTATCTGTTCTTTTTTTTTTTTAAAAAAAAAAGATTTGCAAATGTCAAGAAATATTTTTACTTTGCAAATGTTAAGATATGTTTTTACCAGTTCACATTTTAACCAATTCCTTTGGGTACCTGTTATCAACCAATATTGATTGATTTTTTGCTGTAAGCTTCCCTAGATTTTGGATTACTTGATCATTGGCAGATTCGTTATTATTTCTGCTTCTACAATTCTTAACTTGTGTTACTAAGGGGCTAGATTTTCTATTTCTTAACTTCTATTACTGAAATGTTAAGAATCTCTCAATTACACATTGTATGAAGTTTTTCATGCTTTGTTTCTATGGATGTAATAAGAGTAATCTCAAAGCCACTATTTTTTTGCGAAGTTATAGGCTTGATCCTTAAGTTTTTTGTGATGAATCTGGAGTTTCCTACTTTGTGCAGAAGTTCTTTTTATGCTAAGCTTGATGTTAAGATAAGAAAATGCATTTTAGAATACTTGAGTTTCATGACTTATCAGGATAATTGCGTGGCCGGTATATAACACATTTTCACTCAGTAGAATTTTTAGTTATTGACACTAGTGAATGCTATTTAGTGTGTGAGACTTGCAAGAACGGAACAATCCATCCACCATGTAACATTTTTCCCTTTTTGGGATCGTAAAGTAATGATTACTTAATGCTTTTAAGTGTAAGATAATTTTGGAAGATGAATTACATGGAGAGGGAACGAAAGGACAAACCAATCAAGAGTTTGATGCTAGTGTCATGAGTGTTATTGTAGCTAACATTATGCTTATAGGGGATGATTGACTAGGGAGGTTTATTAAGGATCTAATGCGTGGTGGGGTAGTTGAAAGAAACCAGATAGCTAACAATTTCTTTTCTTTTGTTTTGACTAAACAATAGAGAATTTATAAACCTTATGATGTTTGTTAATCTTGCAGGTAAAGAAAGTATTTTCCAATAATATGGTTGTGTACTAGATTAGTTAGAAAATGTGTTGATCTTAGGTTTACATAAGTTGGTAGCAAGCTAGTCTTTTGGGTTAATGACAAGTGCTCAGCTTGTGACAAGTGGGATTAGTGTTTGCTTGAGTTTTTCTTAGTTATGTGCTCCCTCGAGATCTGGTCTGATGTACCTCAACTGAATTGCCATGTTATAATGTGTCCTCATGATATAAAAGGATGGTTTGTTCTTATTGAAATTATTACAAGGATGGGCAAGGTAGGCCAAGTATGCCCTTGAAAGGTAGGTTAAATATAACAAGTGTTTGACATGATTGGTTAGGGGGGGAATATCACAACCTTGAATTGGATAGATTATGGGCGGATTTGGGGATTGGTTAATGTATATACATGCACGTAAACGACCATCAATACAAAACTTGAAACTTCTTACACAAAACCTAGAAATTTCAATAGTAACATTGAAATCTTGACGTAAAACTCTTAACACAGAGCTTTGAAGTGCCTGATGGAAACTTGAAATCTCACCTATAGTAAATTTTATAGTAAATTTTGTTGATTTTGGGTTTAAAATGTTAAGCCAGGCTTTTTTTTCCTTTTCCTTTTTTGCTAAGAGACACAAAAAGATAAATTGAACTAGAAAGGGGATATACAAGAATAGGGGGGACTACAAGTCCACAAAAACAAGGACAAGAAGTCCCAAAAATATCTACAAATGATAAAAAAGCCCAAAAATCCCCCCAAAAACAACAATGCTCAAAAGAATGAACTTCCTATTAGGATAGAACTGCTTCCCAATTAAGCAAAATAAAGAAGAAAGAGATATCTTTAAATTCAGCAGTAATAGAAGCCCATAGGGAAGCCCAAAACTTTACTTTGTCCCATAGATACGAAGGACCGTCCCCACGTTGTTGTCAAATAATATCACCCAATAGGTTAATTTTGTGTTGATTGCATGGATAAAGTGTTGCACTAATTTGCCAAAAAAAAAAAAAAAACCATATTTAGGTTGCCATTGGCACAAAAGAATATCCTATTAGGTGATGTTGCCTATCTATCCTTAGTAGGCCTAAAATCAACCATTATCCAATTTGCGTCCTTGGACGTTCTTCTCCATGCATTCATGTTATGCCCTCATTACATTATAGCCTATTCATCATGAGCTTACCTAGCTTATCTTACACATCTTTTGTGGCAATCCTTATTAGAGCATGCTTGTCCCGTTTACCATAGGGACACACTCCAACATGACAATTCTTTCATGGCACATGGCATAGGTTCTTGGGACCCACATAATGAATATAGTTGAATTTAGATCCTCTTTGACGTTGATTTTTACTTGCCTTATTGAAATCCTTTGAAATGTGTCATTTATTAATTTGGATGGCTAGGCTTTTTTTATTTGGTTTTCAGTTTAGTAACCATTAAAACACTATGTTTTAGTCTTGAAATACTACACTCCAAATCTCTCTTTTGTGCAACTCTCATATCCATTCTCTTGTCAAAAACGCAAACCCAAAATCTCTTCAAAACTCACCAGCTAAAATTTCAAAAGGTAACTCCTAATGACTTATATGATCATTCATTTACTAAAATTTGCCCAAAACCATTATTTTTTTCCTAATAAAACTGAACTCATTTTTAATTTTTATAGTAGTGCTGCAACTTTTGATGAATGTAATGATCAGGGAACTGAATGGAATTCATAGGGAATAGAGCTTTTATATGTGATGGAAGAGTAAGGAATTCGAGCTAATAGTGAGACATTTCCTTGGCTTTCAAATGTTTGTTTGACTTGTGTATATTTAGTTGAAGATAAAAGATTCATGGAATTCTAAAAGTTGGGTTTTGATGGAGAGCAAGTTTTGTGTGATAAAATTTTCGATGTACATCTAGCAAGTGGTGATTTAGATATGCGATTAAGGTTTTTGATGATATGTCTAATACTTTGAAGAAAGAGGGAAAAAGGGGAAAAATTAAAAATAAAAAAGCTCTATTCTAGCATTTGTACATTAAAATGCAGTGTTTAAGTGGTTACTCAATTAAAAACCAAATTATTACATCCATCCAAATTAATAAATGACATATGTTAAAGGATCTCAGAAAGGCAAGGGAAAATCAAGATCAAAAGATGATCTGAATCTTAGAGATATAGACATGCTTTATTACCTCCCGTCACTGTTGAGCACTTGCCAAACAACCCAAAAGACTAGCATGGTAGGTGATGCCGTCAGCCCATCTTTATAGGGTTGAGAACAATCCATTTTCTGACCGTGACACTGTTATTTCTGGTACCTTCTCTGCTTTGAATATTAGCATACTTAGGAGAGGTTTATTCCCGATCCCTTATTTCTGCTCATGAGTGACCTCCCTAGTAACTCCTCCCAAATCTTGAAATAGTTGCATTCTATCAATGAAATAGTTGCAGATGTGCGTGTTGAACTTTTAAAGGTATATGTTACCCTTTCCTATCATCTTAAGTTTCTGGGACTAATGTTCTTCACCCCAGTATTAGTGTTAGATTGACTGAGATGTTGTGTTTTTGGTTTTCCATGTGATACATGCATTAATTAAATTTGGCTATTTACTAGAATCGCCATGTTATAGTTCAAATATATCAGCCATCGCTTCCTTATCAGATTAAGCTTTTAAGATTAATGGTGTCTTGACGTCTTGCTTTGTTTTTGGTTGACTTTCTTATTTGCAGGCTGGGGCTATGTTGGGTGATGCTTTTCTTCATCAATTGCCACATGCTTTTGGTATAGAATTGTTCAAATGATATGTCCGACCATTCTCATTAGAATCCTAAAGTTATTCTGCTAGAACAGTTCTTAAAATGTAATTGCTCCTGACAATAGTTTAGAGTCTTTATCTGCTCCCACTGGTGAAGCTGTTCTGATGAATGCTTCCCTGTAGTGGCTGTTTTAGATACGTAAGTCTTGTTTTCTCTTTCTGTCATTTTAGATAATAAGGTGACAAAAGAGTTCATTCATTCCTGGCTTTCACTTGTAGTTGCTGCCTCTTCTTTATTACCTTTTTTTTTTTTGTTTTTTTTTTTTTGGGGGGGGGGGTAATCTATAATAAATGTCCAATTTTGGTTCTATATTTTCATCCTCTTATCACTTCTTTACGGTCAACTTCAATTATCTTTGCTTGCTTCATGTTTTCCGAGATCCAAGTTTCAAAATTCTGAACCTTACAGCATTACTTCCAACTAGCATTATTGTACCGCTGTATCTATTTAGTTGGCCATGAATTATCAAATCATCTTTTGCAGGTGGTGAGCATTCCCACTCGCATGAGAACCAGGTTCCTCAGGTTCACATTGGAAATGAGCAGCATTCGCATTCGCATTCTTTACAAGATCTTTCTGTGGGAATATCTGTCCTGGGTGGGTAATTAAATTTTTTGATGCACATATTACTTATCTGTATTAACCCTATGCATTAGAAAACTCAGATAGAGTGATAGATAATGTTTATGCAAGGATTAGAACATGTTTTGTAACATATGCTATTTTGCGCCATATTCTATTTAACACTTCCAAATATTTAGGGTATTTACATAATGTTGTTTTGTGCTTTCTCCTCCTTCATTTATATTTTGTTATTTCGTTTTTTTTTTTTTTTTGGTGTGGGGTTGGGGGGGGGTTAAAATCTTAATTTTAACAAAGCATTTAACTGATTGGATCAAAGTACGTTTGAATTCTTACTGTGGTATATTATTTGTTGCAGCTGGAATTGTACTCTTTCTTCTTGTAGAGAAAATAGTGAGATATGTTGAAGAGAACTCAGGGGAAGCTAACTCTTGCCATGGTCACCACCACCTCCATCATAAGAGTAGTAAGAAATTGGAGGATGATGATGATCTTGGAAAGACAAAATCACAATCTTCCAGCGGAGCTGAAGGAATCGTTTCAGATGAGGTGTCAGAAGACTCTTTGAATGGGGATAATCTTGCTCAACATGAAACACTTCTTAGGAGGGTAAGCTAAGTAATTATCATATTGTGATTCGTTTGGCAAGTTCACTCTCTGGCTCCGGCCGTGGCTTGAGCAGTTTTGAATGTAGAGTCGGTTTAGGCATTTGAAAAATGTACTGCATGGACAACTAGGAAGTACCATGTTTTGCTGGCAACTGCAATATTTCAAGTTTAAATCTTGAGCTGGGGAGCAGGCATAGGATAGAATTTGTTTCAGGAAAAGGATTTGACCTGGCAATGAGTGCATATCATATGGTAGAGCTTCCATATTTATTTGTGTTGGTAGTGTGTCATTGGATGGATTTGAGCAGGCACCATCACAATTGCTTCAGAGGAAACATATGTATGTGTGTTTGTCTGGGGATATGTATTAGGTACTTGGTTCTGTGAAAGTTAAAGTAAATAGTGCTAATCGGGATTTTCTTTGAATAATTAATTACTCATGTAATTCGATGCTTGTTACAGATATTAAGCGTTATCTGATGTGCTTGCATTATGCAGAGAAAGACAACTTCTGTTGATGGAGGTGATAAATCAGACATAGATGCTGCAGATGGCTCTTCCAGTGATGTTAAATCCTCAAAAAAGAAAGAACCTGCTCAATCAGCTTCAAATCTCGTGTTTGGTTATCTCAATCTCTTTTCTGATGGTGTTGTAAGTATGTGTTCTTAACCTTTTGCACTTGAGCTATCATGTAATTGTGCTTGAAGGAAAAGTTCTTTGTTGTTGAGCTATGCTTTTTTACTTTATATTTGACTTTAATTAAAATGGTTAATGTGTTGATGTTGCAGCATAATTTTACCGATGGGATGGCTCTAGGAAGTGCTTTTCTGCTCTATGGATCTGTTGGTGGATGGTCCAGAACCTTGTTTTTGCTTGCCCATGAGCTACCTCAGGAGGTTAGGTTTCCTCTTCCAGTTTATTTGATAGTGAATGGTATTTTGCTATGTCCCTTGTAATTTTGACGTATGATGAAATTAACTCTAGGAAGATGCACACTGAAAATATTCATTTCCAGAGAATTTTTTCTGACAAAATGACTGTCATTATGCCGAGCACATTGATTATCCTTCTCATATGCAAATAAATATTGAAGGTGGAATCTTTTCTCTTCTGAACAGAATATATCTTATTCAGTTTTGAATATTTGTCCTTTTCGACATGTTTGAATTGTTTATCTCAGTATTATATTTGCTTTTTCAAAAGTAATGCATTCCCACATTGTGAGGGTGGTCGAGGAAATTGCATTTTCTAGTTATCATTACTGTTGTTAAACTAATAGCTTTATCCTTTCTCCCTCACAGATAGGTGATTTTGGTATTTTGGTAAGATCAGGTTTCAGCATATCAAAAGCTCTCTTCTTCAACTTTCTCTCAGCTCTCCTGGCTATGGCAGGAACTGCAATGGTGAGTGTTATTTCTTCAGTGTAAGAGTAGTACCTCAGTATTATTTGAAGCAATGGAAACCAACTAAGAGTTGCTGCCTTCGCTGTAGGCTTTGCTCTTAGGACAAGATCCAGGACAGTCATCTTTGATCGAGGAAGGGCATCCTTTGTACCATATGTAACATTAATTTTCATTGGATGTCATAATTTTAAGTTGATATATGTTTTCTTTGTTCCTTTGGGTTTTTGCAGGGTTTTACTGCTGGTGGGTTTATTTACATTGCAGTTGCTGGAGTGCTTGCAGAAATGAATAGCAATGGCAACTCAGCATTGAAAAGTACTGCAGTCCAGTTGACCTCACTGATTTTGGGCATGTCTGTTGCCCTTGTTATTTCCCTTGTAGAATGACACAGCATTTAGAGTGTTGTACTGTATGCCAAAATGTAACCACACAGGTACAAAATTAATTTTGATTCTGCAATTATACATGAATGTACCGAGTAGTACTGGGGTGTGGACCAACTTTTACATATTGTTTCATTTTGTGAGGGGAAAGGAAGTCAAAATTATTTTGGTTACTGTATGAAAATTCATTGTTTAGAATAAATCATAGATTTTGTTTAAGTACTGCAGGAGGATTTTTATTAAATGATGTGACAACTTGTATGGATGTCAATTGTTTATGCGACATCTTAGTTATTTCGTCATCTAGAAAATCCTCTTTTTGTAAACATTAATGTACGTCTAGCATTACTCTACAAGTTTTATCTAATTTCCTTCCGCTGACTTCTGTGCCCTCTGTGCCTTTTTACTCTTTTCTGTAGACATCACCCAAAAACAAAAAATGAACTTTTTCGTTTTTGTGCTTTGTAAAATAATAATATTTTTCTCTCTTTTAGATTTAGCTCCTTGGTTCCCTGGTGCACAGTGGACTGATTCGGTGATTCCCATCAAAGACATTGAATATTTAAGAGAGGGGCAAATGTTTCAATGTTCATGTAAAAAGGGAAAGACTTGGTCAGAAATACTTGCTCATGTTTTTGTTTTAGTTGCTGTTGAAGAGATAAAATTAGTGCAAAATCTATTAGAGAATTAGGACTTGAATCTTGTGTTCTCATTCTTAAAAAGTATTCGGTTGGCTTATCATGGTTTCAATTGAATCTGCTTTTGGGAAAGAGTAACGATATCACTTAGTGGACGGATTTGAGATTATTTGATGACGGGAATGCAGGCAGCCGAAAGCCATAGGCTGTGGCTGTTAAAGAGGAGTAAGATAATATACATGCTCAGATTCATATTTATAAATTATTTCTTAGTTTATAGTTTTGTAGTTCAATTAAGCAACTGTGAACTCTTTTTCTTATGAAGTAATGATTGCTTTAACCTTCTTTATTTTCCTCCTTTGATGTAGAGGGAATGCTTTTTTCGATTTGAAAGCATATAGTTTTGTTTTGGGAGATTCGCATTTGCATATGATTATCTGCACGTTAACATGTGATCGAGGTTGAAAATGGCTCAGTTTCGAGGTTTCAGTCAAAAGGAATCTACGAGCATGCCAATAAATAATAAGTATTGTTGGCATTCTTTTCAACATTCCATTCCATGCTCACATTGTAAAACTCTTGATGATTGTTATGGCAAATCAAAGTTGCACTGTTGCCTTAAAATACAATAATCTTCTAAACTGGAGAATTGGTGTCCAGCCTTCGGGCATCACCTTGCTGTCTTTGACAACATTTTAACGATTTAGTTTTCGAATCTGTACGAATGATGGATTCTTTCTACTTCCATTCAATTCAAACCCCAAATAAGCAACCTTCCCATGATTGAACTCCAGAAGGCTCAGCTTTTGAGCTTGCACATACATATATAGAATTGAGGCTACAACTAAGATTGGACGATAGAATACAGAACAAGTGTTCCAAAATGCTAGTAGTACAGCAATTCTAAAGAATGTCCAACAGAAGCTGTAAAATCGGAATGGATACTTTTATTACAAGTATATTATACATATGGGTATATATCAAGACTCGAACTTATCAAAATCCTGAAGCATTTCTAGGACGGTGATTTTCTGGCTTTGAGGTGGAAGATGAGGAGGCGTTCTCACGAGAGACTGTGTATTATGATCATCATTGGTGAGACTGTGATGATGCCTCTTACGCACTGCTCGAATCGGAGGCTCGATGTTCACGTCAATTCCTTCTCTGTCGCTTATATCTGTTGGTACCTCTGCTCTCTTCCGAAAGCTGTCACTTATTCTCTCCTGATCTTCCATTCTTGAATCCTTTTTTTTTTTTCCAAAAGAATTGTTTGCACCAGAAATTATGTAAGAAGAAATTATACGCAAGAAAATTTTGATGATAATAGTGTATGTTAACATGTACTAAATTTAATCTAAGAAAAGAAAAACCAACTAAAATTCCCAAAATCATACATCTTAATTGGGAAATATTCATGCATGCATGCCAAGAAGGGACGGGGAAACAGAAAATGAACAGAGTAATAATGCTAGAAAAAACCTCAGACAAATCTTTTATCCTTTCTTTGGTGGTTTTGCCTTAAATTTTGTAAAAGAGAATATTGAAGAAGCTTTACATTATTAATAACAGAAGAAGCAGAAGGCATAGGACATTTGACAGGGCGATCTTCGTCTTGTGGCTCCAATGGGTGCTCAACTGGCCAGAATTCCAGCTCCAATAACTCATGTTCCATAACGTTAACGCCCCTGCTCTGCCTCTCATCGATCAATACAACTTGCTTTTCTTTTTTATCCTATAATTAGATTCACAATTAACGCAAGCAGATAAATAAAATAATTAGAAAAAACGTACTTTTTCGAGAGGGAGCATGCAGATTGAAGATGAATAAAGAATGAACTTACAAAACCATCCTCGCATGAAATACCCATGGAGAAATTAATGCTCATAATAAGCTCATGCCAGCACAACAGAAGAACTGAAAATCTAACTTTGCTAGTGACCGCTGAGAGAGAGAGAGAGAGAGATACTGGAAAAGGGCGGAAAAAAAGAAGAGAAAGAGAGCATGAAAAGGGGAGAGAGAGGTGGCGATGTGGGATCATTTATACAGTGAAAGTTGAATAAAGATTCCCCACCATTCCATTCTGCTCTTTTTTTTCCTTGATTTTATTACTTAGCTTTATTTCTAACCTTTTCTTTTGTTTATTGATTCTCAGACAGTCTTGTTTTTGTCTCTCTTTCTGTCTTTGCCTCTCTCTATCTCTCTCTTTGTTCTTTTCTTATGACTGAACGAGAAAGCATGAGATGAGAGTGCTTTTTTTTTTTTTTTGGTTTTCCCAATTCATTTTTTGTTTTTTTTCTTCTTGTTGCTTTTGAAAACAGTGGCCGCAGTTCTGTTGAAAATCTTACAATTTTCTACTTTTAATTTCTTTGCTTTATTGGTTTTACAAAAGATGGAAAATGATGCCAAACGAGACATGCTTGCTTGGTGTTATCCCTGTGCCATGATGCCCTCCGCCTATAAAGAAAATAAAAGCCATAGTACAAAAACAATTAAAGCAAATAGATAGCGGAAAGCCAGAGACGGCGGCCTGCAATTAGCTGTTATGACTTATTATATTTTATCAGAAAAATCCATTGATCTTCTCTAATTTATATATTAATACACGTACGGTTCAGAATTTGAAATTGGCGGCTCTTCTAGTTTATATTTTCGGAGATCATTTAGTTTAATGATAAAACTAATGATAAAATCAGCCCCTTATATCGACAACTCGGCTCGGCATCCAAGTTCCATTTTACTCTGTCCTGTTCACAACAAATTAAATTGATGTCTAGCTGATTGAAAGACTAGGCTGAGGCTTCAAATTGACATCTTCAAAGTTTCTCAAGTCCATTTTAAGTTCAAGTTCTAGGATCTTGAGAAACCATTTGCGCCATTACACAAGATATAACTCGTGCATATATGATTTATCTATTTTGAAAATTATACGCGCAAGTAATTTAAGTCTTGAGTTCTTATCAGTAAACCATGAGTCGCTTCAAGAAGATTCACATAATGATTAAATAAGTGATTTTTTTTTTTAATCTTCTCAAGTGCACCAAACTAATGAACCATCCAAATAAAAATATTGCTCACATTAAAAATATAAAGGAAATCCATTTTCCTACTCAAAAGAATTAAATATGAACAGTATCAAAATCTGGTTGACATTATTTATCGTGTAATTTTTGAGTCCTCTAGATTCTTACACTCTATTTTCTTTGGTTTTTTTTCTCTTTTTCATTTGTTTTCTCTTATAGCAAACACTTAGTGAAAGTGTTTTTTATAGATATATATTCGATCTAATTAAGCTCATAATTGAAATTTATTTGTCAGAAGTGAAATATGATTCAAGAAAATGATTACTCCTCAAGAAATCAAGACACAATTGAATTCTCAATAAAGAAATCTTAAATTTAACCGGTGACCCAAAGTAATAAAGTTAGAGAGATTTAGTCAACAAAATACAAAGATTTGGGCTAAAACATTGAAATATTATTATTATAAGAACAAACGTTGAAATGGTAAAGATGTAGAGTCCAAAGTAAAATAAAATAGAAATC
The DNA here is from genome assembly GCA_030449875.1 of Aegle marmelos. NCBI lineage: Eukaryota > Viridiplantae > Streptophyta > Magnoliopsida > Sapindales > Rutaceae > Aegle > Aegle marmelos. The sequence continues at coordinate 19,618,344 of JASUUL010000094.1, read as the reverse complement.
TAGAGGTAAACCATTATGCTTTTAAAGCTATAACAGCCAATATATATGTAGTTCAATTACGAGTTTATTCAATATTATAAAGACTTAAATTATTTCCTAATTATATATAAAAATTGAGTGAAAATAATCTTTTTCTCTTTGAAATGAAAGTGGATAGTTACTAAGATTCAAAAAGAAAAAATAACATTTTAGGTTTCAAACATGCCACACTATAGTTTCACCTCCGTAAATACGTATAGTCCATATCAAGTGTTAAAATGATACTCATTTATTGGACAACAATTTCATGTCTTATAAAATTATTCAATGCTCGTAATCTAATAATAAATATTACATAGTTTTTTATTTAATAGTTAGGATGGTAGTTGGGAAACGTGATGCACGAGACAGCATTGCTGTGTTTTAAACTATAATCCGATGATGGCTTAAGTCTCTTCCTTCCAAGGCTCGCATCTTATAACACCCCCAAGAGATTTTACGTTTAATTAAACTAGCACGGTAGCACCCGCAATTATAAATTTTTACATTCAGAAAAATCACATATTCCCCCACCTAGTTTGGCCGGAAAACGCTCCGCCCCCTTATTTCAAAACATAACACTTTCTCCCCTCGTGCTAACTTCTGTTACAATTCCGTTAAAGATAAAAGGGGCAATACAGTAAACACACAAGAAAGTAAATTGACTGACTTTTTGTCGACCTACACACGCGCGCGCGCGCGTATGTGTATGTTTTTTTTTTTGGAGAAAACACGTATATGTATGTTGAAACTAGAGTTTCATTAAAAAAATTAAAGCCAATTAAGACAATGTCAGGAGGAAGATCCTGCAAACAAATCCTTGCTTCCTGGAAAGTCTAGGCTAGTTTAGCAAGCTTATCAACAGCTAAGTTTCACAATCTGTTGACATGAGAAATATGAAGTTTCCAGAATATTAAAAGCCTGTGAATGTCTGAACTAAGCCAACCCATGTCCCCTCTACTATTTGATCTTTCTATTTACCAAATCTATTTTTTTTTTTTTTTTTGGCATCAGATTCAATGAGAAGAGGAGTTGGACAAGAATCCACTGCCATTTCTAAGCCAAAAAGATTCGCTGCTGCCGTTGCCTGCTCAATGTCTCCATATAAATCAACAATGTTTATTGCTATAGCCATAACTTCCCCATTACAATATCTGGCCATATATAGCACCCAAATCAGCATGAGTTTTACAAGGACTTAAAGCTGCAGCTGTGTTTAAATTAAACCATGAAGCTGGTGGAAGAGTACACAATGTTTAAAGAGAACTGGACTGAGGGAACTCTGTTAAAGTAAGAGAGGATTGGACCGAGAGATAATTTTCAATAATACCTTCAGCTCTGACCATAACCTGTTCAGGACCCACTCTGGTTTGATTGTGGATGAAGGTGTTTCTGGAAACCAACTAGACCCCATAATAGAAATAAACATCTCCATTTCTGTTGTAGACTGACATGTAGCAGGATGATAAAGCTAATGTAACGAGGGTTCTCATTTTAAACCAATTCAACAAAAAAGAAAAATGACCATGACACTTAAAAACAGACCAGGCATTTTGATTTCCCTCACCATGCAACGATGTTGCTGCATTTAGATCAGTTAAACCAAAACTGTTGATCCGCATGTCATGTCCAAACGAATACAAAGCAATCCTATTCATCGACAAAAACTACCCGGGATTTATGAATTGTGTAGACTGTTGAAAGTTTATTTATAGATTGTAAGAAAGCACCAGAATGGTCAATGACACATTGGTCAACTAATTGGAGATGGGAAGCAATTAAATTTGGAAAAATTGGACCTATAAATAGAGGACCTGAAGAGTTGAGATTGTTGAGTGGAAGCAGACTGGCGAAAGATGAGAAGATGAAGAATCAAGAATGTATAGGAAACGGAGCCCTCGCTCAGATGATAGATGAGTTGATTTTTTTTTTCCAAATAAGATCGTTGAATTTAATTGGTTTATTTTCAAAATATGATTTTTGTTTCCATTGATGGGTGGGTTCTCCCATACAGCTTTGTTCAAGTGTTGGCTTGGAAACATTCCATCTCTTCACGTGTATGAAGTTCAAAGTTACTTGAATTGAATCAATGGCATTATAGACTTCTTCCTACTTCCAAGAAGTAAATGGCTTATAATAAATGAAGTTAGCATTGGGGAAAATATTATGTTTTGAAAGTAGAAGGGGTAAGTGCAGCAGCTTCATTGAGTTTAGATTAAGGAATCGTTTACATTTTAGATTGGAGTGAAAATTTTTAAAGAGTAAGAATCATAGTATTGAAAGTGTGGAGGGGGAGTGAGAATAAATTATTTATTTATACTAAAATAAAAATAAAAAATGGAGATAAGAATCAATTTATGGTTTAATTTGATCTTAAATTAGGAATAAATAGTTTCAAATTATGATTTTACTTTTATTTAAAGAATTGTAGCTTTTAATTACAAAGTTAATAAAAAATATATTTGAAGAATAAAGTATTTATCTTATTGTATTTGTGAATTTATAATAATTATTAATATTCTTAATTATGTACACTAAAATTTTTTATTAACTATAATTTTAATTATGCAAATTAAAAATTATTGATAAGGGCAACATCAATAAAATATTTATACTATTAACATAGTATAAATTAATATTTTCTTAGAATAAACTATTTATTATTATTAATTATTAATATTAAATAAATATAACATTATTATTTTTAAATAAATATAATAATATTATTTTAAAATAAATATAATAATATTATATTTTTAAATAAAGATAGCATATAATAATATTATTAATTCTCTACTAAAATAATAATATTATTTTTAAGTAATTTTAACTTAGAATCAATGCAAATTATTATTTAGTTAAATATAATAATATTATTTAAATAATAAACTATTTATTTTATTTTTATTAATATAATGATATTAAATTTATTATTATATTAAATAATGATATTTTCTTATAATAAACTATTTATTATTATTAATTATTAATATTAAATAAATATAATACTATTATATTTAAATAAATATAATATTATTATTTTATTTTATTTTTAAACAAAGGTATTATATAGCAATATCATTAATTCTCTATTAATGTAATAATATTATTTTAAAGTTATTTTAATTTAGAATCAATGCAAATTATTATTTATTATAATAATATTATTTAAATGAATATAATATTATTTATTTTATTTTATTAAATATAATTATATTAAATTTAATAAAAAGGGGATAAAAAATAAAGAGGTGGGTGTGGATTTCTACTCCCCTCACTGAAGAAATAGACGGGACCCATAGAATAAAATTCTCAATTATTCCATAAAATGTGATATTAGAGTAGGAGAAATTTATACTTTTTATCCTTATTTCAGAAAATAAACACAACATAAGTAGTTCTCAATCAATCTAGAGAAAGAATTTGTAATTTTCCCATTTCTATACTTCTTCGTTGGATTTTTTTTTCTTTTTATCAATTAGCTTTATGGTTTGAAAACATCATTATTATTTGGAGCACTTTAAAGATGGGTGGTTTTTCACATAAAAACTCAAGGTCAAAATTTTATAATTAATAAAAACAAATGCTAAATTCTACATGAATTATGAGGATGTGAATTTAAATTATAAATAATACATCCAAACTAGAATTCATTTGATTGGTTATACTTATTTTAATTTTTATTTATTTATCGAAGAATTCAATGAATGAAGGTGTGCCTACCAATTGAAAGAGCATCCAAAACTTTCTTCTCGATGGTAATCAATGTTTCAATTAATCAGTTTAGTTCATTCATAAACTCTTCTTCTCTATACAAATTATTCTTATCTAAGTACTCTTTATGTCCGTCTGCACCCCCACCTCTAATATATAAACTTCCCATGCATACATTAATAAGTTTAAATTCATGTATAAACTTTCCACATATTTAATAGAACAAAGATACAATATAGCTAAGAGGATTTCGCATCTTCTATCTGCTGGGAATTTCTCGATCAACTTTGAAATAATTCAAAGATTTACAGAAGAAACAAAATATATCTCCCTCCGTGCGTGGCCAACAAAATATTTGAAATTATTTATTTTGCTCACTTTTTATAATTAATTGATTTAAGAGTTACCATCAGATTGCGAAAAATATAAAGAACCTAATCCAAGACCTAATTAAAGAGAAAAAGGTAAATTAGCGTAAATTCTGCCTAGCCTGCGAAAGCGAAACCAATGACAAAAATTGCAACTCTGATCAAAGCATGCCAAACCCAAAGGGGTTGGAGAGAAGAGGCATTGCTCTGATATGGGTTCGGGAGAGGTGCCGGAGAAGATGCCGAGCCCGATGACGGTGGCGATGAAATGCAATTAGGGGCTGATAATGGACTTGCACTCGGGCTCAGAGAAGCCGGAGTAACCATGATGTCAAGTGTCTGTCCTGCTTCACAGTGCCCCGGAACGCCGCACAAGAAATAGTAGTGGCCTGGCTTTTCGAGGGCGATAGAGTCAGAGCCCGTGGTGAAGGTCGCTATCGGAGAGGCTCCGTTGCAAGATTGGAAATCTTGGTAGGTCACTTGCTTCACGTTATGAAACTGGTTGTTGTACTCGAATACGATTGTGTCTCCAACATGGAAGTTCTTGGAAGAAGCCCATTGGTTGTAATCGATGTTGCCCATTGTAGTCCATCCAGCGGAGTCGCCAACTTTGTGAACAGCACCAAGAGACACCCCAACAAGCGTTGCCATCAGCAAGAAAGCTAGTGTTTTCTTCGTAAAGGCCATCAGTGTTCGATCAAACGTTCGAAAGGGAAGGAAAAATTAGCTGACTAAAAGCAAGAAATCTAAGAGAGAAGTGCAGGATGATCGGTGAATCAATGTAAAAACAAGAAATCAAAGAGAGAAGAGCCAGATGATCGGTGAATCAATGTATGGCAAAAGACGCAGCGTTTGGCCTTATTTATAGGAATTTTTTTAACTCCAAAATCCTGGATTGAAAAGGTTTCCTATGAGGTTTAGGATTTCGTTTGATTAATGAAGCTACGATGTTTCCATACTGGTAAAGGATTATTATTTATGAAGCTGCGATTTTCCTTTTTCCTTAAAGCTTCGGATTCGTGGGATGTCAAGCTTTTGCCTTATTATTAGGAAGCGAAAAACTTTCATTTCTTGGCTACGTTTTAAATTTTCTTAACATCTCAATCATTCTTGTTTTGTTAACCCATCTTGGTTTTCAAATCCGTTAGTTTTTCCATTAAGAAATTAAGATGACTGATATTACTTGAAGCTCTTTAAAATGGTTAAACACTAATTGTTTTTCTAAAAACTCAAAATTAAACCAAAAAATATAAAATACATTAAATAAATTTAGCATTAGGAATGACTATAGTGCTGTTTCGATAATGAGCACAAAACCCAAAACGAAACATAGTAAGAGTATATTTGGGGAAAGGTGTTTCAAGAAAATGCAGCTACAAACTAAACGACATGGACATCTAGTCACAGCCCGGTGTTAATAGAAGTGGTGGAAAAAGCTAAAGGATGAAAATACAGCAGAAGGTCTTTCACAAGAATTTACCGTGAAGACATGTGGAGCCCTTATGAAAGGTGTAAAGAGCTTGTGAAGAATGAATGGATGGACGGTTGTAGATGGAACTGAGGAAATCCAGTAATGTTATTCAAAAAGAAGGCAAAGAGCTCGATGGTTGAACTGCAGATTTGGAGCAGGACTGAATTCGAAGGAAGGAAAAAGAAATTAAATCAGTTGCTGCAACAATTACAGAGCAAGAGAGAAAATCACGAACAGTATGTGAGTGGGGAGGAAATCAAGAATATCGAAAAGCAGATTGATGAAATTTTATTAGAAGAAGAGATCTACTGGAGGCAAAGATTCAGAGCAGTGTGGCTGCAAGAAGGAGATAAAAATACAAAATTCTTCCATTACAAAGATTCACCTAGGAAGAGGAAGAATACAATTGAGAGAATTCTTGATGAAAACAGAAAATGGACAGAAGAGACAGATCAGATCGAAAGAATGTTCTATGAGCATTTTGCAAATCTCTTTACCTCAACACATCCTTCGGATAGTCAGCTGGAGAAAGCTCTTAACCATATGCCGCAACAAATGACAGACGAAATGAATGAGCAACTGAATCAGATGTTTACAGAAGAAGAGATAGTGGTAGCTTTGAAACAAATGCACCCAACAACAGCTCCTGGCCCTGACGGTTTACCAGCTGTGTTTTTTCAGAAACATTGGAAATCAGTCAGTGAAGGAGTCATTTCTACATGTCTGCATATCCTTAATGAAGGAGGTAACGTTGCCCCATTGAACCACACTTATATTGCCTTAATGCCCAAGAGTGATATAGCCTAAGAGAGTGGTTGATTTTAGACCTATTAGCTTATGCAACGTCATATACAAAATAATAGCCAAGACTATAGCTAATAGGCTAAAAGAAATTTTGCACTCTGTAATATCACACACTCAAAGCGTATTCATTCCTGGTAGACTAATTTCAGACAATGTAATCGTAGGTTATGAGTGTTTACACAAAATTAGGATGAGCAAAAGAAAGAAATGTGGGCTGGTAGCTTTAAAATTAGATGTTAGCAAGGCTTATGATAGGCTAGAGTGGAGCCTTTTAAAGCGTACAATAGACATGTTGGGCTTTTCATCACAGTGGATAGAATTAATTATGAGATGTATTACTACTCTTTCTTACTCTGTTTGATAAATGGGGTGCTTAAAGGGTTAATTCAACCCTAAAGAGGGCTCAGATAAGGTTGCCTTCTATCTTCATATTTATTTATTTTGTGTGCAGAGGTGTTTTCAAATCTCATGACTGTAGCTAAGAGAAATAATTTGATCAAAGGGCTGAGCTTTAGTAGAGAGTTATGAATCAGCCATTTTCTCTTTGCTGATGATAGCTTGATCTTCACCAGAGCCACCATCGAAGACTGCTTAAATTTGAAGAATAGTTTTTATTGTTATGCTGATGCATCTGGCCAAATCTTCAATTATGAAAAATCTTCTATGTTTTTCAGTGGAAGAACTTAGCTAGAGCAAATAGCTTCCATTAAGAATTTGTTCCAACTTAAAGTAGTGTTAAAGCACAAAAAGTATTTGGGCTTGCCCTCTATGGTGGGGAGGAAAAAATTGAATTTCTTCAATGGCATCAAGCTCAGAGTTTTGAGTAAACTATTTAATTGGCATTCGAAGATGTTTTCAAGAGGAGGAAATGAGGTGCTGAAAAAAGTTGTTTCTCAAGCAGTCCCTGCATATGCCATGAGCATGTTTAAATTGCCAATGAGATTATGTGAGGATATCCAAAGAGCCATTGCAAGATTCTGGTGGAGTTCTAAACAAAACCAGAGGTCCATTCATTGGGTTAAATGGGAGAGCATGTGTTAGGCAAAATGCAGAGGTGGTTTAGGATTTCAGAATTTGGTTTGCTTTAACCAAGCACTGGTGGCCAAACATGGGAGGAGAATCATCCAAAATCCCAACTCAATGGTAGCAAAGGTACTGAAGGTCAGATATTTCAAAGACACGGATCTCTTAAAGGCTAAGTTGAGAGCTAATCCATCTTTTGTTTGGAGAAGCATGTTGTGGGGAAGACAAATAATTCACAAGGGGCTAAGATGGAGAATTTGGGATGAAAAGAGTGTTCAGATTTACCACAGTTGCTAGATTCCAAGGCCAACAACTTTTAAGCCCTTTTCTCCTCCAAAACTGCCACTGGAATTGACAGTAGCTGAATTAATAGATGCTGAAAATAAATGGAATATGGAGCTGGTTCAACAGAGCTTCATGAAAGAAGATGCCCAGCAGATTCTAAGTATCCCACTACCAAGAACACCTAATCCTGATCTATTATGACATTTTGATAAAAGGCGAGAATATACAGCTAAGAGTGGATATCAAATAACCTTAAATCAGAAGTTTCTAGATCAGCCAAGAAGTTTAAAAGGACATTAAACCTCATGGAGCATAATCTAGAGTGCAGAATTACCAGCAAAAATCAAGATTTTTATATGGAGAGCAGTAAAAAACCTACTGCCAGCAACAATAATTTTGTAGAAGAAACAGGTGCTGCAAAGCCCTTGGTGCTAGAGAAGTAGAAGAACAGAGGAAACAACAGAGTACACTATCTTTTATTGCAAAGCTACTCAGAGAAGTGGAGCTGCACAGATTATCGGGAGGAGATAAGAGAGACTGGAAGCAAAACGATGTTAAGTCTGTTGTTAGAATTGGTTAGTAAAAAGTGCAAAACGGAGATGGAATTGATATTTGCCTTATGTTGGGTGTCTTGACACTCAAGGAATTTTTGCATCTTAAGCAACAAGATGGAAGATTCTCAAATATCAATTGCAAGAGTAGAAGCATTGGTGCATTCATATACAAAAAACTGGACAGCCCTATTTGTAAGAAAATCAAATAAGAAAGCTACAAAATTCAGAAGTGAAGACCCCCTACTGTAGGATATTTTAAAGTTAATCTAGATACTGCAATGAGAGAAAAGCATGAGAAAGAAGGGATAGGTGTGGTGATAAGAAACTCAGAAGGAAAGTGTATGACAGTAGCTATGAAACCATCAGTTTTCCAGGGAAATGTAGCTTATGCTGAAGTTAAGCCACAAAGCTAGGATTGGAGATTGCAGAAAATGCAGGCTGTCTACCTTTGATTATTGAGTCAGATTCACAAGTAGTAGATTTGGTCTTGAACAAGAAAGGTACAAGGATTGAGATTTTTGGATTGTTTCTGAGATTCAAGCAAGCCTAAAGAGATTGCAGTAGGTCAAAATCCAATATGGATCAAGAAACTATGATGAAATAGCTCATCTTTTAGCTAAAACAGTATTGGAACAAGAAAAGTTCGTAACATGGCTAGACAATATTACAAAATACATTTTGTACTTAATCTCTGAAGTCGAGAAATGAAATATGCAGTTTCATATTAAAAAAAAAAAGTTATATTTGGAATTACAATGGATTGTATAATAATCTACTCCCTCATTATGTTTAAATTATCAAATATAATTAACTTGAGTTGTTTTGGATCTATTACACTGAGAATTATCAAATATAATTTGATAATAGATTATCAAATAATTATTTTTTTGTGAATCCATAGCTTAAACATGCACTAATAAGTAGGGTGATTTAGTTATAAAATGAATATGCAGCATGTTTATGTTAATATTTGATGATTAGGTCGAGATGGTCTCTGAAAAGTTCGGATTTATTGAATAATTTGACCTAGATGCATTGATATCCAAATTATATGCTCCATATTAGTATATTTTTAATGATTAAAATTTTTATTGGTTGATTTTAGATTAGCTTAGTAATGATAAAGATGTTCCTCTTTCGTATTATAACTTATAATTTTGCTTTTATTTTTACATTAGTAAATTATTTAAATTAATTATATTAATTAAAATTTTAAGTCAACGAATTCGTGATGGGATTAAGATTGGACGTCTATTTATTTTATATGGGTTTACAAGTGGTAGAACTAGAATTTGATTCAATGGGGATTCAAATGATGAATCTACAAAGTTTATTACCCTAAAGTAAAAATATTTAATATAAATAGGACAAGACAAATTTTCAAAGAAATTAACCGAATTTCAATTAACGCTCATATCTTTCTACATATTAATATCTAATCATTAATATGTAATTAAGCAGCTCCCCCCCGCCCCCCAAAAAAAACCACAACAAAAAAATAAAAAATAAAAAAGAGGTAGGAGCTGATATGAGAATGGATACAAATTTATAATTAACACAGTTACTTCTAGGGATCAAAAGAGAAAAATATAAAGGAAAATACATACACTTTTAATGTTATGTTAATTGATAATACAGAGTTTGTATTTCAACTTTGTTTGAGTATTTTTACACAATATCAATCACTACAATATAAACTTATACTTAAAATTCCAAATCGTTTATACAGTGCCAATTTTGCAATAGACAATAAAAAATAAAAAGCGCCAACTCCAAAGAAAGAAAGAAATGGTTTAGTGTGTTCTCTGCGGCTCATCTAATGGGTAATCCATTATTTCTTGAGCAGTAGGTGATAAAAATTGATAAATTACTGAAAAGAGATCTGTATTGCCGAGCAATAGAAGATCAGTAAAGCCAATTGTATTAACTGAAGAGGTAGGAAGCAAAGCACCGTCAGCTACTGCCCAAGACACTCGATCAAGATCAGCAAGATTCTATAAAGAAGATCTCATTGAAACTTGAACAAGATAGAGTGGTTACATAAGATGATGCTTGACAGAAACAATCAAGAACAAAAATGAATCAAAGAATTGTAAAGCAAAGAAAAATAATTGTTGACGTGGTTCAACTAATTATGACTGAGAAAATTATGATCCTGTTTGGTTGCTGAGAGAATTATGGCCGAGTTATTTTTGTGTCGTTTGTTTGTTGAACTAGCCGTGATTAATTTCCCTTTAATTAGACTTGATTCAACATAGATTTGATAAATTCTCCTTTATTTCAAATTATAATTTTTAATTTTTTTTTTGGGGTTCGTTTGAGAGCCTCCGAGTTATTTTTTCACATCTCAGAATTCTCTGTGTGTGCTAGTAATTATATATATCTTGGTGGCAGAGTGAACCAAGCGTTCATTTGTTTCATGTTTTATTAACCGGAGGTTCTTGTTTGTTTAGCTAGTAAGTTTTCTAGAGCTTGTGAAAGCAGTGCTGGAATCAAATCCCACACACAGTCTAGGATTGAGGAGCCCAGGAGGATTTGGGATACTGGTACCGATATAGAAAATTCTGTGCTTTGTTTGTCCTCTCTATTTATGAAATTTGGTAACTACAATAAAAGTCACTAAATTATGAAATCAGTAATAATTCTCGATGGAACAGAGTCATGATAAGAGTATGATAGTTTTTCACTTTGATAATATATGTTAACGCGAATAGGAGGCGAATTTTTTTTTTCCTCTTAAACTATTTAATACATTTCTTCCCCACGCCCGTCGGGGGATGCTATCATGGCTATTTCCAGAATTTATTGGGTTGAACTATACAGTTTAATTATTTTATTTTATTGTTTCTAGTGTCAACGCACATATGTCAGTCACTACTTGGACAATAGTTTTTATTTATTTGGCCTTTTCATAATATCTCCAGCATATTTCATTGGTCTCTATGTACTTCTCTGCGTTGAAGCTCTAATTATTTTATAATCTATTTGCCATCTATAGGCACCAACTAGGTACTCGTTTAATTTTTGTAAATCATTTTTTCCCCCTCTAAAAACAATCTATTTAAGTTTTATCTCAAAAAAATAGACATCGATTAGGCTGTTTACCGTCCCTTTCTGGTCATTGAAAGGCTGCTGTGGCTCCTGTACCAGTATTGTTTTGGCAGGTTAATGGTTTTCATCTGTCTAAATTTTGAAATTTGTGGCACATCCTCTAGTATGAGTTTGTGTTACAACTTCATGAGGATCCCAGCTTCTGTGCATCTGGCAGCATCTCCTCTTTTAAGATAATTCTACTTGCCTGGACTCTCACTTGCAGATCATTTTTTGTACTTGTCATTGCTAACATGGGTCTTTTTTTTTTTTTTTTTAAATTTGTTTATTGTTATAAAGAAGTCCTAGAGTTTATACGCTCAAATCAAACCTGGAGATTACCGTTCATTAGAGAAATTTGGTGAAAAATAGTTTTCAAAGTTTGTTAGAGGTATTAAAGAGATGGTTTTATTTGTAACAATATTATACTATCATTGCATGTACTCGCATACACTCACAAAGATTTCCATGCATAGATGTTCAGACTTGGAGCTCTCTGAGGAGCAGGATTACATTTATTTAATTGCTTCTCTCTCTTCATATCCGTTTGTCCCTTGTTTTGGCCTTTAATTTGGCTTTATTATTAACTCTATTATTTATTATCTTTACTTAGTTTTAATTTTCTGGTTTTACCATTCGTTGTCCGTAGTTTCATAGAGCTTAAATTGGTATACAATCACCGAAAGGGATCGCAATTATCTCGGACATATTGTGAAAATTTTAGTGACTTCCTAAATTTGATAATTTTAAGCTTATTATTGTTTTGATAACTTATTTTAGGTCTCTTGTTTTAATGTACTCATTTTAGGCTTTTTGTTGTTTTAGTGCACTTATTTTAGACTTATTTGTGTTTTGATATACTCATTTTCTGTATCTTGTTATTATTATTTTCTTTTTATTGTCAAAATTTTGAAGCATTTAAAATTTAGAAGGATGTATTCTATTCCACCCACATTTTATCCTTACTCTACTCTATATATATATGTGTGTGTGTGTGTGTGTACATATGTACATATATGTATATGTATACACACACATTCTAATAGATCATGAATTTTTTGATAACCTCTGACATAAGAAAAAAAAATTTATAAGTTGAGAAAAGTTAGTATTGGTATTAAATTATATTTAATTACTAATATCAATAGTTTAGCATTTAAGATAAAAGGTAAATTTATTTAAACAAAAAGAATATAATTCTTATTCTCATAAAATTTTATGTTAAACCAGACAATAATATTTAATTTCACTATTTTTCTTCTCTCTTTTCTTCTCCATTTCCTTCCATTTCTCTTTTCTTCTCTCCTTCACTCTCTTCAAACCAGACATCACTTGAAAACCTGTAAATGTCTGAAATGAGCCAAGCCATGTTTCGTCTACTAGCTGATCTCTTTGTTTACCAAATCTAAAACATTTTTTTGCATCAGATTCAATGAGATGAATCCGCTGCCATTTCTAAGCCAAAAAGATTCGCTGCTGCCTCTGCATGCTCAATATGTGTCTCCATAAAAATCAACAATGTTTACTGCTGTGGCCATAAATTCCCCATTGCAATATCTAAAAATATATAGAACACAAATCCGCATGAGTTTTACAAGGACTTAAAGCTGCATATATGTTCATGGTGGTGGGAGAGTCCACAATGGTTAAGGAGAACAGGAATGAGGGAACTCTGTTAAAGTAACAGAGGATTGGACTGAATGATAATTTTCAATAATGCCTTCAGCTCTCACCATAACCTGTTGAAGATCCTCTCTGGTTTGATTATGGATAAAAGTATTTCTGGAAAAACAACTAGACCACATAATAGATATAAGCATCTCCATTTCTGCTGTAGACTGTGATGCAACAAGATTATAAAGTTAATGGCACGAGGGTTCTCCCTTTGAACTGATTGAGCAAAAAAAAAAAAAACATTGACATTAACACTTAGAACAAATCGGGCTTTTTATTTTCCCTCACTATGCAATGCTGTTGATGTATCCAGACCGGTTAAATGAAAACTGTTGATCCACATGTCATCTCCAAACAAATGCAAAGCAATTCTATTCGTCGACAAAAACTACTCGGGAGTTATGGATTGTGTACTTTAGAAAGTTTATTTATAATTGCAAGAAAGCACTAGAATGGTCAATGACATTGGTCAACTAATTGGTGATGGGAAGCAATGAAGTTCGGATAAATTGAACCTATAAATACAGGACCTGAGGAGTTGAGATTGTTGAGCGAAAGCAAACTGGCGAAAGATGAGAAGATAAAGAATGTATAGGAGATGCAGCTCTTGTCCATGATGATTGAGGAATTGATTTTTTTAAAAAAAGAAAAATTAAGATAGATGAATTGAACTGTTTTATTTTCAAAATATGATTTTTGTTTCCATTTAAGGGTGACTTCTCCTATACAGCTTTGTTCAAGTGTTGGCTTGGAAACATTCCATTTCTTCACGTGTTTGAAGTTCAAAGTTACTTGAATTGAGTCAATGGCATTATAGACTTCGTCCTACTTCCTACAAGTAAACGGATTACAGTAAGGGAAGTTAGCCTTGGGGAAAGTGTTATGTTTTGAAAGCATAAGGGTTAAGTGTAGTAGTTTTATTGTGCTAATAAAAATCATAATTTTTTTCATAAAAAATATTTTTAAAATCGATCTTATATAATATATAAGAAATTTATAATCTAGAAAATCATACCTCAATAATCTGAAAAGATGAACTGCAGAAAGCAACAAATCCACCACCAAATGATCTTTCAGGATATAATATAAATTTGATTTACACTGAAAGTGTAGGCATTTGTATCACTACTTTAAAAAACTAATGACTTTTTTTTTTCAGTGTCTTTCTCAAAAGGGGTCTCTCTATTTTTTTAGAGAAAAAAAATACTTATATAATATTTCCTTATAAACCTCTAACATTTGTTTTCTTTTTCCTTTAATAATTTAAAATATTAAATATTTTAAATTTAATATATTATTATATCTCCACTTACGTAAATATAGAGATAATGCGTAACTATTTTGGGGTCTATCTTATAAAATAATATAAGGCTCTATTTACCATATAAATATAATACATAGAGCCTTAACAAATACTATAATTAGGTTTATAATTTAATATGCTAGTTTTCTTATTTTTGGATCCAGTAGTGGTGTAGTCAATTAAATGAGATAATTCGAGAATCATTTGGGAATATATAATAGTGGCTACAATAATTAAGCATGTAATTAAACAAACTTAATTATTTAATTTTAATTCTACTCCACTATAAGACTGGAACTGACCTCCATAATTGTATGCTTGAATGATAATTTGTCCCAAGCCACATTGATCTCTTTATTACATAATTCTTTACATCACATCATTAATTAAATTAATATCTCAATTGTCCAATTAATTTAATTATATCTTATTCTTTGATCTTTACTGGTTTTCTCTAACAATCATTTTCAACATATTAAATATGTCAACACACTCTGACCAGAGAATTCTATGATAAGTACCGAAACCTATAAACATATATATTGTACAAATTTCATATTGTTAATCTATAACTTCAACATTTATAATTGCTCCCACTAAGATACTGGATAATCTTGACTATAAGTATATGTCATGCCAATTGATAACTCAAATGGAATGACAATCATAATCATGAAATTATAACTAATTTAAGATTAAGATTATAGTAAAATCAATGCCTATGAGATTTAATAAGTTTGACAGTTATTATAAAATTAATTAAATCTCATATGTGATCCTGTTCAATGTAGTCGTACTACATCAATAAATTCATACATGATTAAGACAAATCATTAAATGAATTTATTATAATCTATACCTAAATAAAGTGCCCAAATTTATTTATTAACTGTGAACTCAATTTATTAAATCATAAGATAACTTATATTTATTCTTCCGTAAATCTATATAGTGATCACATAAATATATATAATATAATTAAATGGACTTTACAAAAAAAAATTAATACAAATAAGATATTTGAATAAAATATCTCAATTATTTTATTAATAAAAAAATATTTATTACAATTAAATAAATCTATATGCTTTTAAAGAGCTTATTTTCCCATCACATTGAGTTTAGATTAAGTGTTTCTCAACCAAATTTGTAATTTGTAATTTTCATATTTCTATACTTTTTCTTAGTTTTTTTTTTTCAATTAGCTTTTGGGGGTTTAAAACATTATTATTATTATTTGGAGTGCTTTAAAGATCGGTTGTTTTTCCAACGAAAAACTTATAGGCAAATCAAATTTTTCTAGTGAATAAGAAGAAATGGTAAATTCTACAGAAATTATGAGGATGTGAATTTAAATTTTAAATAATGTATCAAATAACTAGAGCTCATTTGATTTATTATACTTATTTTGATTTTAATTTATTTATCCAGGAATTCAATGAATGAGAGTATATATACTAATTGAAAGAGCACCCAAAACTTTCTTCTCATGGTAATCAATGTTTTCAATTAATTAGTTTAATTCATATATAAATTCTTCTTCTCTAAGTACTTTATGTCTATCTGTACCCACACATTTAATAAATAAACTTTCCGAGCATATATTAATCAGTTTAATTCAAATATAAGCAGAATTTTGTCCCTTCTGTCCGAGGGAATTTGTCGACTGACTTTGATTAAATTGAAAGATTTACAGGAAGAAAAAAAACATATCTCCCTCAATGCTTGGCTAACAAAAGAACTGGAAATTATTTATTTTGCTCACTTTCTATAGTTAATTGATTTAAGCGGTGAATAGAAAGAAAGCTTATACAAGACCTAATTAAAGAAAAAAAAGATAAATTAATTTAAATTCTGCCTAGGTTGCGAACCAATGACAGAGACTGCAAGGCTGATCAAAGCGGTCCAAACCGTAAGGGCTTGGACGGAAGAAGCATTGCTCTGACATTGGTTTAGCAAAGGTGCCGGTGAAGATGATGAGGCTGATGACGAGGGGGATGAAGCATAATTAGGAGTTGATAATGGACTTGCACTTGGGCGCAGAGAAGCCGGAGTAACCATGAACTCAAGCGTTTGTCCTGCTTCACAGTGTCCCGAAACGCCGCGTAAGAAATAGCAGTGGCCTAGCCTTTTTTGAGTATAATAGAGCCAGAGCTTAAAAGGCTCCATGAAGTATGACTTGAGAATTAAGTAGAGTCCTTAAAAGGTTGAGTATTGTGTAGGTATCTCCTCATCTACTTTTTAGGAAATGTTAAGTTACAATTGGATGTAACTTACACGACTCACATGAACAGTGAATAGACCCCACTTTACTTACTATTCATGTGAGTAGTGTAAGTTACAATCAATTATAACTTAGGGACATCACTGCTTTTTAAGGTGGAGGAGCATTGTTCTCTTCTAAGAGGGTAGTAAATTTTCTTTGATTACGCTTAGTTAGGGGTTACCTATAAATTTATGGGCCAAGCTATTTAACCTACTTGTGATGGTAGTAGCATGCACATGTTAATACTAGAAAAATCTATAAAATATTAAAATTATACCACCTTGATTATTCAAGATTATAATGCATGCAAAAATGCAATAAAAACTAAAAAGATATGTAAACAAATGTTAAATTCCTGATCGAGTAGTTTTTAAGTAACTTTATTTTGTTACTTTAAAAATACATATACAAAAGTGTATATATGTAAATGTGTTTAACTAAATTTAAGAGAGAGAATATATTATTTCCATTGTAAATTAGATAAAATTAATAAAAACATAAAAAAGATTAGCATTGATTCTTTTTAATTATGTTGCCAAAAGAAAATTTAAATTATTTTTTAAAAGAAAATTTAACTATTTTTCTAAAAAGAATATTGAATCCCTTGAATCTTTTTACACCAACATAAGGTTGTACAATTTTACAATTATACCTTTATGCTGACTCAAAGGTTGTTTGACGTGTTGGTTAAATATTTTATAGTAATATAAGAATTGATAAATGATATTAAAAGTGTATATTGGACCACAATTTTATCTACCAATAAACTGTGAGCGGCACATGATAATGATTAATGACTATATCCGAATCTGTAGAATAGATTGCGCTCTTAATTGCATATCTAGATGTGGTACTTTTAATAGTATTGTCAGAACTTTTGGAAAAATATAACTTTTTAAAAAAATTTTTAATATCTAAATAGAATTTTAAAATGATACAAAATCTAAATTTCTATATCTCATCTCACATTCTTGTTTCAACGATCTTTTTTTTTCTCAATCTTATAAGAATTGTCGGTTATTAGCTAAATAATGAGCATCGTATCTAGCTACAAATTGCAAAATCTAAATCCATCTACTTTCTTAAATGCAAGATAAAGCTATCACCTTTTCTTACTTATATAAACCCTAACTAGCTGTGGACATTGGCATTGCAAAGAGTATTATAATTAAGCAAGCAATAAGGTATTCCAAACTAGCTTCCATTTGTTGAGTTCTTACTACGTCTTGTTATTTAAGTCTTCTCATTGTATTTGTTCTCCATTCTACGATAATTATCATTTTAGCATCAATATGGAGTAGATTTACTTGCCAACTTAAAATTTGTGTACTAGTATCTATTCTGCATCCTTATATTTTCATTTTCATTGAAGATTATAAGTTCATTTGACTAATCGGATAATAATTCGCAACTAGTACTTGTATGTACTTAAAAGATTGATTTTGTTTTTTTTTTTTTTTGGGTTGCATTTAGAATAGCTAAACATACCACTTTCAATTATTTTTTCAGCTAATTCATCATCATCCCATTAAATCATGATTGCTTCCAAACACAAGCTCATGCATGACTGCAACCAAATTTTTTTTTTTTTGCATTGATATGTAGATTACTATAGTGTATTGGCTTATTTATATTTTATCCTTGCAGAAAATTAAATTGCAAAAATGATGATTGGAGCAGAAGGTGCATCCAGTTCAAAGAAAGCGAGGATCTCAGAAAACCCTCTATCTCAGGACAGGCCTTATTTTGCCCTTGTGGTTGATGATGATCCTATGATTCGCAGAATCCACTCCATGATTTTGAAATCTGTTGGATTTAAAGTGGAAGTAGCAGAAAATGGGAAAGAAGCTGTTGATCTATTCCGTAGTGGGGCCAAATTTCATATCGTGTTCATTGACATGGAAATGCCTGTCATGGATGGAATTGAGGTATAGATATTAATTAGTACCATGATATTATTATTAATTTTTATTTTATTTATTTATTTATTGGAGAGAGCTTCTTTTTAAAACTTTATTCATATTGAAATAGACCAGTCGTAGAATGCTACAATACTACTTCTTGCATTATTTTTAAGATAATTTGTTGATTAAAATTACTGTGCATGAACTTAATCTGTCAAATTTGAACAAATGATTATTAATGACTACGTACGCATGAATTCAATATTAATTTGTTGATAGAAAAATAAGCCAGTGAGGATAATAAAAATGAAATAATAAGATCCCAATCAGCTAATTTACTTTAATATCCTTTAAGAACTAATTTTTGACCGTATGCATCGAGGTACAATAATGTGAATTTCTTCTCCCCCCCCCCCCCCTTCCCCCCCTCCCCAAACGATCAAATTAGCCATGCCCTGACCTATGTATCTCCTTTGCGGTATAATTAAAACAGGCAACCAAAGCGATGCGAGCCATGAAAGTTGAAAGCAAAATTATGGGGGTCACTTCTCGCAACTCAGAGACTGAGAGGGAGGTTTTCATGAAAGCTGGTCTTGATCTTTGCTACACAAAGCCACTCACTATGGCCAAGATCGTTCCGCTGCTGGAGGAGCTACAAAAGAACTAAACATCATCAAAGAAATGAAACCTTATCATCCTCGATCTCATCGGTCAATGAATTTCATAGCTTCATGATTTTCTAGACCTTATATATAAGTAAATGTGTGGGTGTCTTGTTTTGCAGATGATTATATATCTAGTGTTTGTCATGTTAGTCCAAGTAAGAGCTAGCTGAAGTTATTTAGTCTAGCTTTACTTTGCCTAGCCAAGAATAAAGCTTTTGTGCCAAGTCTTTTTCGTTTTATTTCTTTCTTTGCAGGTGTCAGGTCAAGTCTGTGTTTGTTCCAGGTCTATCTTAGTTTCTGTTTGGTCACCGGTCTTTCTCAGCTATGATGTTTTAATATAAAGCTATAAAGAATAAAGCCTTTTTTTAAAAAAAATCTTTGGTTATTAATTTAAGCACGTTTTAATATCCAATTGTCTTTTTATTTGATTGTTTTAGCGTTAGACCATAACATAATATTCATTTGTCTTTTAATTTGATTGCTAGAGCTATAACATGCATGTCTCCTCCAACTAAGCTGTCGCGTCGAAATGTAATCTATTTTATTTACCCTATGATCACTGTCGCAACAAGCCAACAAAAGATAAGCCCCGATTATGCGTCAATAAATTATTTATCCTAGCTTGTTCCATAACAATTAATCCAATACGTCCTGTATTTAAAACTGTGTACGTTGAGCACGTGCACGACAGGTAATCATAAAAACAAATAATAACAAAAACAATTATATAACGGTAACGATGACTGACAAAGTCAACAATAAGAGCTATTTGAATCTGAAAATTAATAACCATGAGACAAGAATCATGAAACTGTTAATTTGTTTCTTCTCAAATTAATTATTAGACAAGAATTATTTTTATTAATTAATCAGTGGTACTTACACAGCAGAATTAATCATAAATATGCTTAATTTGGACAGCAATTTTTAGCATTCATATGTCCACACAAATAATTACTGACAATTAGTTTCTTTACCTAAAAAAAGACCAAAACAAAACGCGAAAAAGGAGCGGAATTAAATCTAAAAAAGAGAAAATGCAATGATGTGACAAGCTGCTGGGGGCAAAACAACAGGAAATGAAGCTATGGCAGAGAGCCGCCGGTGCTCTCAAGGACCAGAACAGCATCTGGGCGGCCAGTTTTTCAAGAAAGTCTTCATACCGCAACCCCAATCTCGAAGCCGCAATCATCAAGGCCACAAGCCACGATGAGTTGCACGTCGATTACAGAAACGCTCAGAGAGTCTTTGCATGGATCCGAACGACACCGTCTAGCTTGAAACCTCTTGTGTGGGCCTTGTCCAAGCGCATGGAGAAGACCAAAAGCTGGATTGTTGCGCTCAAAGGGTTGATTCTCATGCATGGTGTCTTCTGTTGTAAGATCCCAGCCGTGCAAAAGATTGGACGGTTGCCATTTGATCTTTCCGGTTTCCAAGATGGACATACGAGGCCTAGCATTTCATGGGGATTCAATAACTTTATACGCGCTTACTATGCGTTTCTTGATCATAGATCTGCCTTTTTGTATGAACAGCAAAGCAGACGCAACGACGCACCGATGGTACAAGAGATTTTTAAGCTGCAAAAATGGCAAACTTTGCTGGACTTGTTGCTTCAAATCAAGCCACAATCTAAAAGCATGAGAGTGGCTCTGATTCTTGAAGCTATGGATTGTCTGATAATCGAAATATACGATGTGTATAGCAGGATTTGCAGCGGGGTCGCCAGGGTTCTTTTAGGAATTTACTCAGCGGAGAAACCTGAGGTTGAAATGGCGCTTAAGGCTCTTCAAAAGGCAACAGAACAAGGCGAAGAACTTTCTTTGTACTTCGAATTCTGCAGAGAATTTGGCGTGCTGAATATGATGGAGATACCCAAAGTCATCCAGATTCCTGAAGAAGACATTGAAGATCTCAAGCGAATCATTGACGGGTTTAATCCAGAGGACAAAGAAGAAGATGCAGAGAAGAAATATGAAGACACAGAGAGCAAAGAATTTTGTGATAATTTTGCGGATGAAGAAAAAGAAAACGCCATAGCTGTGAGTGATCAAGAACAAGAGAAATTGAAGAATAATAATAATAACAATAAAGCTTTGACGACAATAATAACAGACAAATGGGAAGTTTTTGATGAGGGCAATGAAGGAGATCATCATCAAAATTGTGAAATACGAAATAATAATAATAATCCATTCTTGGACTCTGCAAATATTCTTCCCCTTGTGCCTGTACCTGTACCTGTACCTGTGTATAAGAACGATCTTCCAGATTTAATTCTTTTCTAGTAGTTTTAATTTAATAATGAAGGTCATTTAATTGGATTATTTTGCTAATTTTTATTTTCCCGTTCAGGAGCTTCACACATATATCAGGTCACTGTATAGATTATTGTTTTTTTTTTAAATTATTAGAAATTATTAAGTGCTAGTATTTATCGTGTTTTCTTAATATCTCTCGTCTAATTCTGCTTTTTGCTCCGAATACTGATTAGTTAACGCTGACTCTTGGTTTGGTTGCAATGAATGAGCTGATACATGCATGCAGGTCATCATACATGATAATTTTACATTTAAAAAAAATGACGTGCAATTTTACGCGCTGACCGACTGCAGTGTTTGTTGTTTCAGGCAAGGTGCAGCAAGCTGCAATCCTTAAAAAAAATGATGTGCATATTTATCTCTTTTTCAATTTTTTTTTTTAAAAATCTCACATTTGGTTTCATTCTTGGAAAGAAAATTGAAGACGCTGTTACTTTACTGCACGATGTTGATTAGTCATCTCCGTACGTCAATATGGATATGAAAGTTGAATTGGTTTCCGGCGTGAGCTGTGCTCAAGCGCATTTCATAATACCATACCTATGTATTTTTTTTAATTCAAAAATCAGCACAAAATTCAAATTAATTAATTTTCTGGAAAATAAAACCAAAAAATCAACAGAAATCATTTGACAATTTTTATAATGCAACTTCGAGTGATTGATTGAAATTTTAATAAATAAAAAAGGAAAACAAAATAAAAACAAAATCCTCCAAAACAAGGGGTGAAAATGCCAAGCACTTGATGGGTCCGGCTCAATTTGTAAGAATCCGGCCTTGCTTCCCAGCCCGCCCAATTGACACCTCTATCCTGTAATCACGCTACCAATCCAAGTGTCAATGTCAATTAATTTGGCATTTCTTAAAGCCCAGACAAAGGCAAAATATGAAGGATGAGTGGATAACTCCCATTCTGACAGGAGACCAAACAATGGTAGCGTATCGCCAGACCCCTCAATTGAAACTTCAGTCACTGGCGTCTTTCCACCAGTAGCATCTCAAGAAATGACATCCAAGAATCTCGTGGAGTCACCTACGTTCTGCCCTTCAAGGGGAGACATACGGCGTCGCATACATATTTACGGGGCAAAGGTTTAACCGAACAATAAATTCTTATTCCAACCTTCACAGAAGGTCACAGAAACCTCGGGATTATTTCATCAGCAGGCATTAGGACACTTAGCAAAATAGTGTCCCCATGCCAAGTCATCTAACAAAAACACGACCTATTGATATATTAATCTCCTAGATTCCCAATATTTCAACATTCCACTCAAAAATTGCCTCAGGATCATTGAATTAGAAATACTTGTGACATCAATAATAATCTTCATGGCAGAAACCAAGCCCAAAGCTCACAGGATGGATAACCATGATGCCAACTAAGAGAAATATATAGGCCCCACCAAAGATTCATATACATTCTGAAAAGACATAGCGGGTACTTCATATCATACAAGTGGAAAAAATATGTTAATATTAGACTACCTCGAAAATTTCCGAACCTAAAGTGGTGGGGGAGGGGGGAGGGGGTATAAGTGTTACTATTAGACTAGCAAAATTTCAGAACTGAGTAGACTAGCCTGAAATTAGTGAGGGGAAAAATACATCTATCAATGCCTGAGCAAGTAGTTAAAATAGTCCCCAATTACCTAGCAACTAATTTATCCATCAAAAGATTCATTAAACCAAAACTCACCACTTGATCTTGCTCCCAATGTCACAAATGAAATTTGCTGCACTGGAGACTTTTAAGTCACAGGTGGCACTTCATACATTTTCTAAAAAAGGAAAGCAGCACGAATGTTCAACTTTTGGTTCGTTGATTAACTTTTAAGGTCTCGGCATAATACAAGGCTAAAGATAGTTTCCATATCACATTAGCATCTGCTTCAACCTACTAAACAAAGATAGAGATGGGGCATCGTGGCCCAAGTGATATAGAAACTGTCAATATGACACTTCATCAAAAGGTAGCTTATACAGCAAGGACTAGTGGACTAACAAATAATTATTACATCAGATGCCCTGAGATTATGTAAAATTGAAGATCATTCTATAGATAGCAAAACAGTTAAATCATGTCAGGAGTCTGCCTATCTCTGCCAAATGCCCAACCATGTTCCCCGATAAGGTCTAAGGGCTCATAACTGTCCATAGATTATTGTTCCTTTTACTCCAAGCATAGTTAAATGCAAAATTGTTCTGCAGTAGAACTCCACTAAGAAAGTTTGATGCTAATTAAAACATTGCATTCTAAACAGTTTTCAAAACTTCTTACTTAAAAAGAAATCTCATAATAAGGCACCGAGATCAAACCTGCGCACATAATAACCACAGTAAAATGCCACATGAAATTGAATTATGCATTACTTAAATATGTCAGATACTATTACCAGAAAAGAAGCAAACCATGCAACCTCACAGTTCAGTAAAAGAACAGACAGCATAAAATTGCCCCTTGAAAAGAGTAAATAAAAGGTCAGAGGACGTTAACCAAAATCCATGAAATAAAAACTCATCCACATTCTAATTCCTGGTGACTAGAAATTACTTGTTACCTTATAACAAAAGCATAAAGAAATCTAAAGAACAATTTCCAAGATCCCACATGTCTGAATTTAAAAGAAAATGTACCGCGGCTGCAAATTCATGGACTACAAGTACCAGCCAAGTCCCCGCAAAAGGCCACAGAAATATATACAGGTGACACAGACCAAATGCCAAAGGATTTCCACTACTGGTACAGGCAACGTAAATCTACCTGATTGTCACAAACTTGTTGGTACCATGTCTAGCCCAGTGAGTCCTCAAATCAATTGGGTTAGCAAAATTATACCCTTCAGCTGCAAGCTTCTCCAAGACCTTCTTAAATGCCCCCTGACTCATCTTACGTCCAGCTATCCTTGCACCACGCCTTTTTGTGCTCATTGGCAAAGGGTACATAGACACATTTGTCGTACAACAAGCAGATTGCCAACCGCCACATCCCCATCGGTAACATTGCTGAGGAGCTCCAGTGCATGAGCAGACAGGAATAGGAATTCCCGAGATGTCCATATCAATCCCATTTATAACGACATCCATACTCTTCTTAGCTGGTTTCACGCGCTGCACAGCAGTGCCATTATTATCCTTGGGCTTCTTAGGCTTCTTCGCTTTCGGGGTTTTTGAGGTACCCCCACCTTGCCTTTTCTTTACTGGAGCACCTTCAGTTTTGACAACTGGTTCTTCGACTTTAGGCACAATTCTGTCAGATGCCACTCTTTCAGGCGCCAATCTGTCATCCCTTGACATACTGGGTGGTGGCTGTAGCATTTGCAAGGAGTGAGCTCCAGAAGTTTCTGGAAGAACCCCATAAGTAGGATTCGAAGGTAGCATGTTCAAAAACTTATCCCTCTGACTGATCCAACTCTCCCTCATGTAGTTCATTGGAATAGATGCCTCAGAAACCACACAATCCCGAGGATGAAAGGCACCATTGGCACCAATTATAATATTAGGGTCCCGACCAGGAAGAAAAGGCTTGGTGTCTCGGTCTACCATCGGCATTGTCGACATGAGCTGCAGACCAAGATGCCCCTTAAAGGACGGTTCATAGTAACCCCAATTGCGCATGTTCAACGCATCATCATCCATGAAAAGCTACAAATTTACAGCAACAAAATGGTGTAAGAACTTAAATTTTCTCACAATCTTAACAGATCTAGCATTGAAGATGTTCGCCTCATATTAATAAAATGCAAAAGAAAACAGAGGCTTGAAAGCTAAGACATCAAATAAAGTTCTAAAATGTGAAGTGAGATCCAAGAAGAAAATGTTTATCAAACTCGGATCCAACGTAACATTAGCATTTGGGGGAAAAAAAACCATAGCCACAAAAAAATCAGCCAAAGGAAACAACTTTGACCCACATAAAAGTTGCATTTCCTTAAGAAAGCCAAAATGGAAACCCAAAAATGTCAATATAGTTTCCATTTTCGTGGATCCACAACAAAATGGAAACTTCAATGATCCCAAATGAACAAAAATGGCAAACAAATAGATTCCGGTTAGAAAAATGGCAGCTTTCAGATTCAAACCACTTCTTACTTTCCCACATTTTCCCCGTAACCAAACAGAACCCCAATGAAAACCCATCAGCAGATCTACAATATAGCGCCTTCAAAATTGAAAAGTTTCTACAAATCAGACATTTTTCCTCCGAATCTGAGACTCAAAATCATAGATCTTAGCATGTTCATGTCAGAAAATAGCATTCCAAATATGTAAGCATGTAAATAAGAACACAAATAAATAAAAGAAAAAAATAAGTATAAAAATGGAAGTTTTAACAGTACAAAAGGACCCATATATTCAAATTATAGAAAGAGGGAGGATGAGAGAGAAAGAGAGAAAGATAAAGAAAGAGAGAGAGAAAACTTACTTGATGGTGTTGTAAACGGCTCTTTAGGGTTTTGCCCTTCTGAAGAGAGAGGAGAGAGAAACCTTTGAGATTGGGAGAGAGAAGAGAGAGGAGAGAGAAACAAACCTAAGAAAGAGAAAGACAGAGGAGAGAGAATGAGAAAGAAAGATAATGAGAGAGACCTAAAAATATGTATCTGTCAAGCCTTCTTATTCCTCGTTATATATTTTTTCATTTTTTATTTTCCATTTTTATTATTTTATCAACTTGTCAAAAAAAAAAAAAAAGGAAAATCCAAGAGAGTTATCTAATATCTATTTATCTCAAAAGCAATGTTGTATTGTGCTGTAGGGCACATATTCCATATCCCATTTGCCAAACAACAACAAAGACAAAAGGGCTAATTCTTATCCTTTTTCCCCCAGCAATTTGAGGTGCCCACTTAATTTTTTTTTTTCTTTTTAACACGATTGACAAATTTGAGGATTTTTATCTTTTCATGACATGGACATCTATGGTATTCCAATCAGTTAGTCAAATAACACCAATGTTTTATGTACATTTTTCCTTGCTTGACTGAAGTTGGATTAAGATTGGAGAGTTGTTAGCTGTTACGATGGAATTTTGAATCAATAAATATTAAATGTTCACAAGCAATCCAAAAAATGTAATTTATTTTTCGGGATTCTGTCATTTACTTTTTGGTAAGATATGTTATATTCTTCAAATAGAAAGCTAATTCATTGGTAAATTGTTTTTGAGCAATTAATGATTTCAAAAGGGTGGAAACCCAAATTGGATCATACATTGAGCTGAATTTCCATGATACTAATTATAAAAATTTTCCTTGTGTGATTGGGATTCAAAGGCCTCAAATGATATACTATATATAGGTGCTTTAAGATTTTCAAGTAAAAGAGTAAATGAAAATTTAGATTATTTATACAAAACAAATTACGTATTAATATAGTATGACCCCTCCACATGTCAAAAAGAATTTATTTAATACCAACAAAATTTTTTATAATAACCAAAAAAAAAAAAGCTTCTAAGTATTTGAAAAAAATATTTTTTATTAAAAAATATTTTAAAAATTAAATAAAATTTACATCAATTTAATCAAATAAACTATATAATACATATGTTCAGAATCAGAGGCATGGAAAGTCATGTACAATAATGGGTTGGGCTTGAATTAGTAAACTCACGGACAGGACACATTTTACCACTGAGATTGTAAGTGGATTTTTAGTTCTTCATAGGCTCTGTGGTTAAAATGGTGGGCATCGGCGTCAATGCGTCATGCCTTTTATGGGCTTTCCAAGCTTTGTTAAAGTCCCTCTAGCTCGGGAAACTTTTGAAGTGTTGTGGAAAAGAAAGCAAAAAAGCAAGCATTTCCTATCCGACTCCTAATAAAGTCAAACACAAGCAAAGAATATGATGCAATTGATTGAGATTTTGTGGATAAGTTATGCCAGATTTATAGGTCACTAAAGATTGTTGATTAGTTGTAATGAAAAGGTTGTCTTATTTCCAAGCCTCATATATATATATATAAAGACTCATTTTAAATGATTAAATCTATTTTACAACTTTTAAATGTCTAAAATAAAGGCATGCCATTTTTTTCTACTAGTTTATTTATTTATTTTGCAAGCAAAAGATCAGAACAACATGATTTTAGAATATTTATTCAATAAATTTATATAACATATGATCAGTTTTCTGATTATGAGTATTTTATTGCGGTGAATATACACTTAAAATTGAGTATTTTATTATGATTCCATCTCTAATGAGGATTCCTATAATTAGGAATAAACTAAAATAAAAAATATAAATTTCAATATACTACAAGACTAAAAATCTTTACATTGGAGTCTTTTTCACTATATCTTCTTATTAATCACTTATTTTAATAGAATGAGAAATCTCTTATTAGATGATTGCTCTATGAGTAACAAGGCAAATATGCTTACGATCCAATTCTTCTAAATTCAAAAGTATTAGAATAAGATTTTTTTTTATGCTCTTTTCCTTCTTTTGTCTGAAAATTATTTCTATTCTCACCGTAAAAACTACCGAAATTTATTCTCTAAAAATAGTCTATTTCATACTCACATCTTTTCTTTCAAGGATTACTTGTGTCTTCACTACTTCTGACACCCCTACAAACTTCTTCTCAAACCCCTCACTTTAGACATTTGCAATTTTAACCCTAATAACAATTTTTTTTTTTTTGGGAGGCAGGAATGAAGATGCCTTTTACAACCACTCCTTCAACACAAATGCATATTAACCCCAAAAAAATTATATTTAAAAGCTGAAGATGTCTTAATAAAACTGCCTTTCTTCAATGTCCGGCAAAATTAAATAGTCTTGTTCAAGAGATTTTCTCTAAGAAAGCAATATTTAAACCTATATCAAACTATTACTTTTTTGAAGAAGCAGCTGAGTAAAAGAGAAGAATGAGGTTCAAGAACGAAAGGAGAATAACTCTAGATGTTTAAAATTTTTTGGAATTCTTGTTCTTGTTTAAATTTGAGGAAGTCATGTGGAAAGTGAAATTGTCAAATGCTTTCGAGAAGGAGAAAGGGTATATTTTGAAATTTTGTCGAAAAATAAGCGTGCAGAGTTATTTTTTGAAATTAAAATGGGTGTTACTGGACAAAGCGGGGTTTCATGAGGAATTTTTATGGGTGATAATCGCAAAATGAAATGGGCGTCAGTACAGATGTTGTGCTTTTCAAAACAATCAAATCGGGTAAATTAAGCCGGGAGGTTTGATGAGAAATTTTTCCGGGTGGACAATAGCAAAGTGAATTAGGTGTTACCATAGATGTTGTAAGTTTTAAAACAATCAAATGGGGTATCTTAGGAAGCAAGGTTCTGATAGGAACTTGGGGAGTGGCAATAGCAAATGGGTGGGTGTTATTAGAGATGCTGTATTTTTCAAAACAACCAAAGCGAGTACCTTATACTGCGGGGGTTTATGAAGATCTTTGTGGGGTGGTAATGGTACCACTCTATTTTTAACTCCTCGATTTACCCTAACAGCCCCGACTTTTTAATTTATTTTATCTATTTTTAAAAATACCCTTATGAACAAAATAAAAATAAACACGTCTTTTAATTTTTTCCCCCCTTCTCTCTCATTTCTTTGAGGCAGCCTCATCACCAAATCAATCATCGTATTAAACAATATTCATTTTTAATTGCTTTTTTATTTTTAATATTTTAAAACATTGTGAAATTTTTGTTTAATGAGTGAAAAAATTATTTAATGAATGAAAAAAGCAAATAACAAATCCCCAAATGACTATGCCCACACAAAATTGAATTAAATTCAAATCCTTAAACCATCCCCGCAAGTTGTAGTGATCACCGAGACTTGCCATCATCAGAGTAATATTGCAATATGTTTAATCCTAGTCAATAGTCAGTAGTCACTAGCATGATCGGGGTCTGTCTGTCGCTGATCATTGTACGCGTCCACATTGCCCGTGCTGTAACCCAATAAGGATCTGCTTGTGATAGTGAAATCATTTGCAGCCCGAGTGGTTCTTGCGACTGCATACTTGCACGTAATGCCTGGTTCTTATGATAATTTGGTATCTCCTTTGCTTGACTGATCGCCCTAGGAGGAAGGCCTCTTTCGCTACTTTTGTTGCGATGGGTTAAAATTCTTCTAACTTTTGGCTTGATTTCATATTAAGATCGACATTCACGACGTTACTAAATGAAATATTTGTTAATTCATTGCCGGGCGTTGATAGAAAAATTCATTACCGAGTTAGTTCAGACATTTGCTAATTTTGTTTTTATTTTTTTTCACCTTTATTTACTTTAACAAGGATAAATTTAGAAATAGGTGGGATTAATTAAACAAATGGGGCTTGTAAAATTGTTTGAGGGGTTCAAATATTACTAGTGTGAAATAATGAAATAACCTAAATGAAGGAAAAATTTAATAATATATTAGAGGTTTCATGTCATAATCTGATGTAGAATTACTGACTAAAAATATTTACACACGTGGCAAAAAAAATTAAAAAATTTTGAAATGAAAACTATATATTACCCTCTTTTTATTATCCCACATAACTTAGTTTTCAAAAATAATAGACCAAACATTAAATTTTTCTCTGTCACCCTTAATTAACTCAATCTTATTCCCCCCCCCCCCCCCAAAATCTTTATCTATCATCTTTGTTCCACTGGCTGCCATTTTTGAAACATGATGAAGAAGTTTTTTTCAAAAGGAAAAAAAATTGATGAAGATGATTCTAGTTAATTTTTGTTAGCATACGAAGGAGAAGATTTCTGTTGATGGTGAAGAGAAGATGATTTTTGAAACATGAGTGCCGCCATTTTTTTTTTTTTAAATAACTTTCACACTCTCCTCAAATTCTAGTATCAAGCATTCCAATTACTACATCATTTTCCACTGTTGTTGCTATTTCTACAGATCCTATACCTCCAATTCCTTTAAAAAGTTCAAATTAATTGGCTGTTTCGTTATCTATTCCATTCTATTCTATTACGGCCAGCTTGGAGACAACAAAGGAAGACTATCATCTCTATCCGGGAGCAATCATAGCTTCGTTCATTATTTCATTCCTTGAACCTTAGGCAAGAACCGGATGGCAAGTGGAAATACCATCTAGAGTTCGGGGAGAGTATATAATAAAAATTAGAACTCTATTTATGTATTTACATTGTCTCGAATTACGAGAAAATTATTTTAAATTATAATTTTATTATTATTTAAAAATTTATAATTTTTAGTTACAAAGTTAATAAAAAATATATTTATAAAATAAACTATTTTTATTATTACTTTAATTATATAACTTAATAATAATTATTAATATTCTTAAGTATGTAATTATTTTATTAATTTTAATTTTAATTATGTAAATTAAAAATTATTGATAAGAGCAACACAAATGAAACTTATTATTAATAATATTGTACAAAATTAATATTCTTCTAAGAATAAACTATTATTAATTATTAATAGTAAATAAATATAGTACTATTAAAATTAAATAAATATGATAATATTATATTTTCTAATAAAGATAGTATATAGTAATATTATTAATTCTCTATGAATATAATAATATTATTTTTAAATAATTTTAATTTAGATTACATAAATTATTATTTTTATTAAATACAATAATAGTTTATTTAACAAGTTTAATATTATTAAATAATATAATTATATTATATTATATTAATAAATAAGGAATAAAAAAGGAAGAGGTATAAGTGAATTTCCATTCCCACCTCCCTCCCATGGGAGTGCTAATCCCATTTTACACTTTAAAAGTAGATGGATCTCATGGAAAAAGACTCTTACTACTTTAAATAAATAAGTAAACATTTGAGTAAGAGGACTCCACACTCTTTACTTTAATAAATAAATACTACATTAAACTCTTTTTATAATTACGAAGAATTGATTCTTGACCTATATTACTAAAATCAACTTACATATAATACATAATGGGTCAAAGTGTTGGTCTTTTTTACAAGAGATGATAGATGAAGAATTGAGTGAGAGAAAAAAAAAAAAGAATAAGATGACTTAATTAAGTGAGAGATAGAAAGTTTTAATGTTTTGTCTTATACTTTGAATAGTTTCGAGGGAAGAAATTTTATAATATATTAAAAGGAGTACAACCAATTGATATATGCATTACATATTTAATTAAATTTAATGTAACCATCACTTGTATGGTAATCTTTCAAAATAAAAGTGCATATATTATAGTATTATTTACTTATTGTATGGATGATATTGGAGTGATAATGAAAAGAGGAAATTCTTACAAAATATTTTAATTTTTTAAAACTTATATTACCACACGTCTTAAAATCATTAATTGGTGGTTCCACGTCAAATCGTGATATAAAATTTCTGAGGGTCTCATTCTAGCTTGCAACAGAGGCATTCGGTTGCTGACCGTGAAGGTTGATAGACTTTGAAGGCTGATGGCTTATGTGTTACACAGCTTATCCAAAGTCAGACTCTATCTACTAATCCATCATCTTCTCTTGTCAATGGTATCTTGGTGCTTGTCTCTCGCAATTGGCAGGTTTCTATGATCAGCCTCTCTCTTTTAAAACAAAACGCCAAGTTATCGAAAAAGAAAGTTCTATATATTAGTTGTCTCTGGTTTTTCGTATTTTTGAATTTCACAAAATTCATTAAATTAATGTAGTGCATGTGATTCATAGAACAAGCTTTGAAAACTTGATAACAAAAACTTTATTTTCGTGGAGTAGTTGGCCAAGAGGTGTTGCGTTTATCACTCTCTTAAAAAATAAATCAACATAACCCAGCTGACCACAGAATTTGACGGGCCATAAAACGATTTAAATTGGTCAAATAGTGGCATGATCAAAGCATGATAACATATATCAAATTCAAAAATGCATGTCATGGCATACATAGGCACGATAGATTTGCATGGGAGGCTATTTTATAACAACTCATGCAAATAGTGAGCCATCCACATCTCAAATTGATAAGATTTATGCATGGTGTCATTTCGCTCCTATCCAATTTTATTAATTTCTTGGCACTAATTGTGTGACCAAGTGCTCGCCAGTATATCTAAGACTAAGGCCTCTCTTGATTCTTTAGCTTCATTTTGTTCTCCTCTTTCTTCTTCTTCAATCTCTATCTGGATGTCGAATTTCGACCGTAAGAAGAGGAACAGAGGGGAATCGAGGGTGTTTAGATTCAAGAAATTTGGTGACAATGGTTACCCAGTTGAGTTTGATGGGGCATTTAGGCATAACGTGGAAGCTCTTCTGGAATTTGGACAAACACGGAGAAATTTATGTAATGGAATGCCAAGCTGGTCATTTCAACTTGAGGTCCGTCGCCATCCTCCTTTCCATGTCTTTTTAATTGTTATCGAGGAACCAGTTGGGGCGTCAATGGATCATCAATGCAAGCACTGCCGCTACGTTGGTGATGCCCTAATTCTTTAATTAACATTGTTATTTTGCATTTCTCATATTATTTCACTATGCTAATAGTTACATATTAAATTTTCTATTTCATTATGAATATTTGTTTATGTCGCACCACTTAAGTTATTGAATCATAGCACAGGCTGGGGACACCATATGGTCTGTGTGAAGAAGTACCATTTTATTTTGCCCTTGAAGAGCACAGCTACTGCTTATTTAAACTTCCAAGGGAATGAAGGTGAAGTTGCTGGTATGTCGTCGAATTTAATGCAACTACAGGGCCATGCCATGCATGGTGTTTTCCACTCAAACGGGTTCGGGCATTTGCTAAGTGTCAATGGGGTTGAAACGGGTTCGGACTTGACTGGACGCCAGATCATGGACTTCTGGGATCGTTTGTGTAGTGGATTACAAGCAAGGTTCGATCATGATGTTACAATTTTTATTTTATTTTTTACTTTTTAAATTTTTTGTTTTATTATTTTGGTGATAAGATCGATGAAAATCTATAATTATTTACGTGGTAGGAAAGTGAGTTTGTATGACGTTTCAAGGAAGAAAGGCATGGAATTGAGGCTTCTTCATGTAGTGGCATATAGCCAGTCATGGTTTGGTCAATGGGGCTACAAGTTTGGGCGTGGCAGCTTTGGTGTTACTCAACCCATGTACCAAAAAGCAATAGAAGCAATGCAGGGCATGCCCCTGTGCTTGCTTCTTAATCACCTCGGACATTCAAATCAAGACATTCCGCTCATTTTCACAAGATATCAGACACTATCGGACCATTCTTTGGCCACGCTTGGTGAACTTTTCCATTTCTTGCTGGACCTGAAGTCCAGGCTTCCGAAAGAAAATTGTAATTTTGGTTCTTACAATCCTGGAACCCTAGTGGAAACTAACTGCAGATGGTCCGCCAAGAGAGTCGAAATGGCTACTCGAGTGATTGTTGAATCACTGAAAAGAGCTGAATCGAGGTGGGTTTCCAGGCAAGAAGTTAGGGATGTTGCTCGTTCTTATATTGGTGACACAGGATTGCTAGATTTCGTGCTGAAATCTCTTGGAAACCACATGGTGGGGAAATATTTGGTTCGCCGCAGCTTGAATCCTGTGACGAAAGTTCTTGAGTATTGCTTGGAAGATATTTCCAATGTATTTCCTGAACAGGATTTGGTGCAAAGAAATTCAAGAACAAAAACTCGGTACAGGATTTCGGAGGCTCAATTGATGAAGGACATGCGCATTTTGTACAAGCTTATTTTGCATGATCAAAAGCAGGCAACGGGCTCAGGAATTTTCAGTGGGATATCAGTGGCTTCCAGGATAATTCTTGACACCAAATACTTTGTTAAAGAATGTTGTCGAGACCAGGTTTGTTCTAATGAACCTCGATTGGACCTGGAAGGGAAATTAAAACTCTATTGCACGGTTATAGTAAGAGACAGTGAAAATCCAAACGAAGGGAGAATCAATAGTGCAATGCAGCCATACGAATGTGTCACAATAAAGAACAATGCTACATTTGACGAGCTTAAGCTAGAAGTACAAAGGAACTTTAGAGAATTGTATTGGGGATTGAGGAGTTTCGTGATCCAATCAATAGTGAATTTGAATGCCTCTGACACAGATTTGGTTTTTGGGTTTGTTGAAGTGGATAGAAAAATTGTGTTTGAAGGAAGCAACAGCGAGAGAGGAATTATTTATGGCCAAATAT
This sequence comes from Aegle marmelos, assembly GCA_030449875.1. Classification (NCBI taxonomy): domain Eukaryota; kingdom Viridiplantae; phylum Streptophyta; class Magnoliopsida; order Sapindales; family Rutaceae; genus Aegle; species Aegle marmelos. The sequence goes on along the minus strand of JASUUL010000094.1, from coordinate 19,583,775 downwards.
ATGAAAATGGGATGGTAAATTGTGTTGTAGAATGTGCTTGCGGTGCTGACGAGGATGATGGTGAAAGAATGGTTTCTTGCGATATTTGTGAAATTTGGCAGCACACACGGTGTGCTCGAATTCCTAACAATGAAGAAATTCCCCATATTTTTCTTTGCAATCGGTGCGAGCAAGAAATTGTACATCTATCTTCTTTGCCATAGCCCATGTACAATGTGCAAAATAATAAAGCCATGATATAAGAAAGAATGTTGATTCCTGCTTTTTCGTCATCAAAGAGCATCCAGTTTGAGATTTAATTTCTGTTCATAAAATTTATGCCTTATTGGCTCGCGATTGCTTGTAGAATCAAATTTGGAATGTCAATCAAGGTCATGATGATTCGCGAACAATTAAGGCTGGAGCAAATGGATGTGATTAGGAATATATCGGGTGCATTTGAGCTCTTGCACCTTTCTTTAGGATCAGCTCTCTTCCGACCCATTTCCGGCCCATGATGCAAGCCCATTGGTTATTTCACAGCTACAACAAAAATACCGAAACAAAGAGTTTTTTTTTTTTAAGTGAGTCTTTGGTGGGTCAATGGGCATTAGCACTTCGATTAGTGCTACAATTCTAAAATTTTTATCTTAAAGAAAATTATTTTAAATAATGTGATATTTATCAGTTAGTTGGTGAGATAATAAATTAATTTATTTAAAATTTATAAAAAAAATTATTGACTATTTAATTAATGACGTATTATTTAATATAAAATTTAAGGTAAAAAATTTGATAGATCTATCATTACTGTTATCTCTTTTAAATTAAAAATTACGGGTGTGTATTCAATTCGATTATTTTAAATTGAATTGAATTAGTTAAAATTAAAATTTTTTAATTCAATATGATTCTAAGGATAAAAATCAAACAAATCATAATTTGAAAACCTAGTTAATTTATATTTAGTTCAACTCAATATTGATCCGAACACATAAATCGATTGGTTCTTTCAATGAAATTGAGAATATTTTTTTTTTCAAATTAAAAACATAAACAAGTGAAAAAAAAATCTAAAAATTAAAATCTAAATCTAAGCAGTCACATCTCGCTCTCTCTTTCATCCTCTCACTCACGCTGGCAGTGCAACGCACTGTCCACCAGGACGACCACCGTTACTCGACAGCCACCCTTCTGCCGTTCATCTCGTTATCGTCACCATTGCCTTAGCTGGCCTGTCACAGATCGTCCCGTCGCTCTAGTGTCGTTGCAGCTTTGCCATTCATTAGTTGTAGGCTCACCTCCCACTTGTTGTAGGCCGTGTCGTTACCAGCCTTCCATTGCCATCGTGTTGTGAGTTGTGCACTTGCATTGAGCATTTGTCTTTTTATTATTATTATTATCATTATTCATTTATTGTTCCTTAAAATTTTCCCCTTAATTATATTTGTTTTGTGAGTTAGGATCACTAGATTTGTTGGGCGTTTTCTGAGGAAATTGTTGAATGAATCAAGATTGTTTGATTTATTGGGTGGTTTTTCAATAAATTGTTGTCTAAGTTGGCGTTATTATATTTGTTTTACCATGCAATATCGGGTGCGTAGTTTAAATTTAATACATGTGGAACTAAATAAAGCAAAACCAATTTGAACCGAACCAAAATATTTTGGCTCTGTTTTAAACTTCAATTCGCATTCTTATTTAATTTTATAAAACCGCTCAGTTTTGATTTCGGTTCGATTCTCAACCTAAACCGAACCGGACTGTATATGGCCAATTCCTGCAGCAAATCTTTTTGATAGAGAGGGTAGGAAAATGGTTTATGTTTTTTTTCCCCCTCTTCTCTCTCTTTTGGAAGGGAATGGTTTATATTTCTTACGCAAATTAAAATAAGGGTCTCTGAATGGGGTATATTTGTCTCTGGGAAGTTTGATCAGCTGAAAACTTTTGAAGAGTACTTTATTGACTTTCCGGGATCTCAGTTATCATGTTACCAAGCAATTTTGTCTTGTCTTTATTTTTACTTTATCCTCCTCCTCCTTTTACAATTTTTTTTATCGTTTCTTTACCATTTTATCCTTGTAAGTTGCCTTTTTCTTTTCTTTTTCGTTTCTTTTTGGCTATTTATTTTTATTATTACGCAAGGCACGTTTGCTTTTCAGAGCTTCTGACATTGCCCACCAAACAAATTGTCAGCCTCTCTCTCTCTCTCAAAAACAAACAACCAAAGATTGCCTAGAAAACAAAAATGAAAGTTCCATGAAGGTTAGAGAAACAAACAAACAAACAAATCTCCTCTATTTATGCCACAAATGCAAGCCAGAGCTTTGGTGTTTGGGTGTGGAGCAATTAGCGAATATATCTATTATTTGTCATGGGATCTTGTAATCTAATTCTTTTGTTTATAATTTTTTTTTTTATATTTTTTTGGGTTTCAGTGAGTACAATTCAGGGATGATTTCATGTCTTTGGATACCAACAAAACTAAACCAGACAAAGGCCTCAGGTTTCAGTGCAATGAAAAAGGGCCCCATTAGTTTGCGGAGCCCATCATGACATTATTGAGGAACGCATGAATTATGTTCTGAATTTTTCATAATTATTCTCAAAATTAATCTCCTCTTGGTTATGAAAAAAAAAATCATATCCTAATCTTGTTATTTTTATTGTTGAATAATATTATGCAAGCAAAAGCAAGAGCTCGTGTGTGACATACAAATAAGGGAAGAACAAAAATAAAAAGGATCATTGACAAACTTGACTGATATTGTGGGAGTTACAAATAGTTGCAATAATAACCCGACAATATTCAAATAGATATGATTCCCTTTGGTAGAAAAGCAAACCTCTGTCATACAAGGAAAATATATTTTAGCGAGATTTGTTTTTCGAATATTACAGTTGACTAAGAGTTACTTAAGTTAATTTATTTCAAATATTCGAATATCAAATAACTCAATCAACTTTTAATTAATATTTAGGGGAAAGCATATATCATTGTAGATGAGGAGCTCAAATATCTTCTCAAAAAATATATAGATTGTTGTTCAACTAGTATATAGTTTTAGAGAGAGCCTAGATGATCAAGAATGTAGTTAGTGTCTATAAAGAAAATTAAAAACATCTCATAAATTTAGCTTTCTTGAACTTTTAAGAATTACTTGTGGCATAATGCATAAAATAATTGAATGAATACAGTTTTCTCTCTTTTAAAATGTGAATCAGCAAACATTCTCAAAATATTATAGAAGATAAAAAAATTTAGACAGTATTCTTAAAGTTTAATATAAGACTACTTTCATTAATTATCTAATTATAAATACATCAGTATTGGTCTCATATAATATTATCAATAACCTCATGTAATTAAAAAAAAAAATTACTTATTGCATATGCATTATTAATAGTTTAATATTAAAATTTATCTTTTTTTAATATTTTTTAATGAATAAAGATCAATAATGACCTAATATCTTATAGGGAAAAAAAACATTGATTTGGAGGAATCTCAATCCTTACATGAGTAACTAAACAGGACGTGACAGTAAAATATTACAAGGACAAACTTTAGGGTGTTGTTGGATGTTGGTTGCTTTACCAGAAATGGGTGAATTTTGAAGAGTAAAGTTGAAGCTACATTGAAATGAACATAACCTGATTGAACTTTCAGCCTAAGTCCACATAATTTTTTTTTTTTTTTTTTTTTTTGCTCCAATGGGGTTGCTTTCAATGTCTAATTTGGATTAAGAAAAACTTTGTTAGATTTTGGAATCTACAGCACTTGGGAGGGATGATTGCCGCCTACTTACCTTTTTCGATTCAGCAGCATGTGTGGGAATCCCATCTTCCCATTCTTTCCAGCTCGACATCAGGTATAAGCATCTTCTACTTTTTATTTAATTACTCTTTTTTTTTAATTATAAAATCATGAAATATTTAATTTAATTTACTATTTGGGTATGTGCATAAAATTAATATTCTTCCACGAGTTTATAAGTATTAGTGGATTCACAGTAAATGTCAACTGAGGTCAAACATGAATATTGTATGCAATCCGATATTAATATATCCTGCCACATAAGTTTCTATAACAACACTTCACAATTAAGACTATTTATGAAAGAAATTAAATACTCCTTTAGTCTTTCCCTTCTTCTCGTGGGCAACAATCAGGGAAAAAAAAAAGAAAAAGAAAGAAGAAGAAGAAGAAGAAGAAGAAGAGAGAGAGAGAGAGAGAGAGAGAGAGAGAGAGAGAGAGAGAGAGAAATTGTGGTACTTAAAGAGTAGTAACTTCAGTGAAACTTCTTATTGTTGTCTTGAAGTAATTACTTCTTATGTGCTTGAGCGTTTGTACTTTCTATTAACAATACAATAGGAGAGGAATATGAACGTATCCAATTAGTAATGTTCTATTCTTTACAACTAGAAAAGCCAAATAGTTTTCATTTGGAAAGAAATGAGAGATGTAGTTGGCTATGACCCCACCAAAATAGCGAACGACATAAGTGATGGAGAAAAATTTTTAGAGATAAAATCTAGTATGATATTATTATTGTTATTATTATTATAACAATCATTCTAATGAAATGTTTTTATGTTGATGGTGATTCTAATAAAGTAGTAGGTGTGAGATCGTATTTTATTTTATTTGTTTTGATAAATAACTCATTGATAAGAAAAGAAATAAAATCTTAAACCTAACTTTTGATTGGTGATGGGATCAAATGTACCGTCCTTAATTTTCATAATACAAGTTCTCCCATTAAACTAAAACAAATTTATTGGTATTCCTATTTCTTTATTTAAATAAGGATAAAATTAAGTTTTTAACATTAAGCAATCTTCGAAAAAATAACTATAACATATGGTGCAACACAATAATAAAATTGTTATGTAAATTATTATCATTTAATTATTTTACTTTCATGAGGTGATTTATACGAGGAACCAACCATCAAAATTCACACGCAGTTATGCGCAAATTTTATATTATAAGGTTGTAAGCGTAACAATATTGTTTGACAATCAATTACAATGCAAACATATCCCCTAGCTTATCGGGCTAAAGCAAAAAAGGCATTTGTAATTGACCCCAAAATTTGTTAAGTCTTTTTCTCTTCTTTCTCCATTGATCAGCTAAAACTTTAAGTACCGCAAAAAAATTGAAGTCTAATCTAGAGAAGCAAACGTACGCGGCAAATATGTGCCTAGATGTGATTACCTCAACGGAAAAAATGAAAATCACGAGTAAAATATAGATATATTTTTTTGTTAACGTTTTCTTTGGTTTTAAGAAATGATTGCATCGCCCTTGAAAGTGACTAATCGTGCTTCCTTTACCTTTTGAAAAAGCCGATAATTCAAAAAGAAAATGTGAAAAAAAAAAACTAATCAGGGTTTACTTCAGTATAATGATTAAACAAATGCAGTAAGCGAGTACTCATCATTTTGAGATTTTACTTTTAAGTTCGAAAGGAGGGGAGGGGGAATAAGGTCACGTGAGGCGAAAGTGAGGTCACGTGCAGTAGATTTGAGTAGAGTGAAGAGAGAAGGGGGGGGGGGTGGCAGTCATACATGCCGAGTTATACAGTGTGTGATTGAATAATGACTGTTTGTTTTCTTATGGGAATGGATGTTTTTTTGTTTCTGTCCAAATACTTTCTGTGAGGGTGGGACTGGGCTCAAAGTTTCAAGCTTTTCTGATTGGGTCAGCTACAGCGTCTCTCTGTGTAGAGTGTTTGTTGAGATAAAATAACAAAAGCTTTTTTAATAATAAAAAATTTGGACTACTTACTTAGCCTCACAAACACTAAAACAAGGTGAAGAAGGGTGGGGGGTCAATGAAAACCGAAAAAAAAAAAAGGAAAGAAAGCTTCCATTTTTTTTGGTTAAATTTAAAAGAGCTTAAAAGATTAAAGAGAGCTGATTTGCAGAAGGAAAGCAAGAGCTTTTGCTTCCTCTCCCCCTCCTCATCTTCTCTCTCTCTCTCTCTCTCTCTCTGCGAAAAGAATTTAAAGTAAGAAAAGGGGAAAAAAGGCAAAAAACTACACTTTCTTCTTTTCTTTCTCTTTTTCCCCCTTCCTCTCCACCCATTTTGTTCTTTTATCACTAAAGCTGAAAACAAAGAACACTATTCCTGCATCGCCACAACTTTGTAGTATCGCCTTGATGGTCAACAAAAATTCTAACCCCATGTTAGAAAACAACACCAATATTAATGCTCCTTCTTCATCTTCTGATCCTTTCATCTCTTCAGAAAATGGTGCTCTAGTTATTCATAACAAAAGGAAAAGAAAGCCAGCAGGCACCCCAGGTAGCTTTCTTTTTGTATTTTCTCTCGTATATGGGTTCAATTCTTTTAACGTGAATTTTCAAGTTTTAATTTTTGTTTTTTCGTTTTTTGTTTGATATATATATATATATAATACGTATACACACACACACGCATAGATCCGGATGCAGAGGTGGTTTCTTTATCACCCAGGACCTTGTTAGAATCAGACAGATATGTATGTGAGATCTGCAACCAAGGGTTTCAAAGAGACCAAAACCTGCAAATGCATAGAAGAAGGCACAAGGTGCCATGGAAGTTGCTGAAGAGAGAAACACAAGAAGTCAAGAAGAGGGTTTTTGTTTGTCCAGAGCCAAGCTGCTTGCACCATGACCCTTGTCATGCTTTGGGAGATCTTGTTGGCATCAAAAAGCACTTCAGGAGGAAGCACAGCAACCACAAGCAGTGGGTTTGTGACAAGTGCAATAAGGGATATGCTGTTCAATCTGATTACAAAGCACATCTCAAAACTTGCGGTACTAGAGGCCATTCTTGTGACTGTGGCCGAGTGTTTTCCAGGTTCTTCTCTTTCTCCTAAATTTATCCCCTTTTCGATTCTTTCAATCAAACCCTATGATCCTAACAAAATCGTGCCAAAATCTCGATTCACCAGGCGTCTTATTTGAGCTAAAGCTTCTGTTTTGTTATCTTTAAAGGAGCTAGAGTACTTAATCGTTCTAAATCCAAGAAAGATTTTCATTAGTACAATTGACCTCATGTTTTCTTGCCTCTTGTGTGGTGTGATCTACATATGCCAGCCAATCCAAGGTCAAGGGGCAGTACTAGCTGCATGACTATTTCTAAATAATTGTAACAGTTTCCATGTGGCTAATACAATAGCTCAAATAAAAGCCAGTTCCACAGAGAACAAATTGAACAGTCACACTTGCACAAACAGACCCCATTTCATAATCTTTTCTACTTTATTTTAATATATATAGTAAACGTAGTCGCATAATCTATTCTACAGATCCTTAATCATTTTTATATTGTTTGTTTCTCTGTAACCCTACATGTGCTAGCCTTAAAAATCTTTATTGCTTCCATTCCATGACTTGGTCATTTGATTATTAAAAGCAATAAGAAAATTTCATCATCACTTTGAATCAACTTTTTTTTTTTTTTTGTCTTTTATAGGGTTGAGAGTTTCATCGAACACCAAGATGCTTGCACTATGCGGCGTGTCCAGCAGCCCGAATCGCAGGCAATGCATGCTCAGCCGGCTTGTTCATCAAGAACTGCTTCAAGTACAAGTCCATCTAGTGATGCCAATTTCAGCATACCACCAGCTTTGCCCGGACTGCCGTTGCAAAAGCCCGAAGAGTCTGTTTTCTTATACTCTAGTCGAAACAATGCTTCAATCTCTGATCATCAACAAGAACATAATCTTGAGCTTCAGCTGTTACCATCATCATCGAACTCCAATGCAACACGAACTTCGTATGAAAACTATGCAACTCATTTGAAGCTTTCTATTGGGTCAAGTGACAGCGGCGGAGAAAACAGTGAATCAAATAAGCTTATCGGTTCGGATGCCGTAGCCTGCGAGCCTTCGTTGGAAGCAAAAAAATTGAAAGATTTTGCTAACGAGCAGCTAAAGTTAGCCATGGCTGAAAAGGCATATGCTGAAGAGGCTAGGCAGCAAGCCAAGAGGCAGATAGAGATGGCCGAGCTTGAGTTTGCAAATGCTAAAAGGATTAGGCAGCAAGCACAATCTGAACTGGAAAAGGCTCAAGCTTTGAAAGAGCAAGCTACAAAGAAGATCAGTGCTACTATCATGCAAGTTACTTGCCAAGCTTGCAAGCATCAATTTCAAGCATCAACATCGATGGCGCCTCCATGTGATGAAACCTCTCTTGCCATGAGTTACATGTCCTCAGCAACCACTGAAGGAGAAGGAGAGTGATGATGAAGAAATTGTCTTCAATTATATACCCTCAAAATAAAAAAGGGCAAAAAAAAAAAAAATTCCTTATTATTTCAACAGGCTTCTTATATAATCTTTGTTTTTGTGTATGATTGTTCATTTTCTCTTGCTTTATTGCAAGTACTTATTCTGACCAAATAAGTATGTTGTGGAGATTTCAAGTAGCTAGATGGGGCTGTAACCTGTTCTTCAATTGATTTATATAAATTCATTTCTTTAGTGGATGTAGAAGCAAGAGCCTCATAATGCGTTTCAGTATTGGTGATACCGCAGTGAAGTGAATAGTGCTATTGTAAAGTCCTCTAGTTTGAAATGTTATCTTTAGTGATGAATGAGAATGGAGACAACATATAATGATGAACACTTGATAGAAAATGAAAGAATATATTCTTCGCCCCATGAGCAAAATTAATTACTGTAGAAAAGAAAACATCAATCATTAGAAGAATCCTAGAGCAACATAATCACTTCTATGCATAAAAATGCATGCCTTTCTGCGATCTTCGAACTATTTTCTTTTTGTTTTGGACCGTTAAGTTTGAATTAATGCAACTTTAATTTGGTTATCTAATTTTCTTTTTAATGATTGTTTCAGCAGAAAGTGCAATCATGAAACACTGAGGGAGATGACTCTAAACCTAATTGTTTTAATACAGTAATTACGAACCTCTACCCTTTCAGAGATACTTAAGAATTAAAAGCATAAACCCTCTTGTTCGTACATTTGCAAATGTATGATGCTTCCTACTATTCAGAATTATAATGCTTTCTTTTTATACCCAAATGATATAAGGGAAAAAAAAAATGTCCGTAGTTTGAAGGTTTCAAATTATGTTCTTTTATATATAGCTGCATGCTAAGCTAGATCAGGACCTTTTCTTAATGAAGCATAAATGAATGACCCATGGAGTATCTAGATTTTCTCAACATCTTAACCCATCTAGGGACCATTTTGCTAGAATATAGGAAAAACCATTCAAAGATGCTGACCTATGTATTTCAACTCAAATTCAATGCCATAGAAAAAGGAGAGAGAGAGAAAAGAAAATATATAGAGCCTAGAAATGGAGTGAGTGTAAAAAGGAAAAGGGTAATGTCATTTTCATAGCATTTGTTGTCTCTTTAAATGCTTATAAAAATGCCATGTTTTTCAGTGCCACAGTTGAAATGGATACAGGCTTGCTATAGTCCCTCTCAAACGTAAACAACTCAAAAATTTCAGAACCCACCAAAAAAACTTTTCTCTCTCAAAATTCAGGAACAATACTTTATCAGAATGTGTGAAAGAGGCAGCCCCAGCAGAGTCTGCAAACAGAGAGGGTTACAGATACAGTGACTTTTTCATCAACTTAAAGGCCAATACAAATTGAATGACTCTCAGTTGAATCCATTCTCAAGTTCAAAAGAAAGAGGGGGGAAAAAAAAGGTTACATACATGCATTATTGGTTTGCTATGTGTATTTATGTATTTAAATAAGTGTAAAGGCTCTGTTTGGTTTTTGATTTCGTTTCACGATTTGAACCAAAGCAAAAGCGAAGTCAGAGTGAAGGTGCACAAAAAGTGTTTCCATTTCTTGCTTGCTTTTTTGTAATTTTTGGGACCATGTGTGTGCTCATCTTTCTTGCACCTTTTAATGCAGCCTTTTTTATTTATTATTATTATTATTTTATTTTGCTTTTTGTGTTCACTGTTTTTAATTAGTTGAAAGATTTGAATGTAAGGTTTGTTTGAGATTATTTTTAAGATATTTAAAAGTAATTTTAAAAATTTAAAAATTAATTTTGTTATATAATAAAAAAACTAAAATTATTTTTGTTTAAATCAATTACTTTTATAGTTAATTTTAAAAAATAAGAAAGGAATAGTATTTAAATTTTAATTTTAAGAATTAATTTTCTCATTTAATATAATTTCATAAATATTCGTATAATTATTATTTAAATTTAAAATTTTATTTTTAATTAAAATTATTATAATACACAATTAAAATCAACAGAGTATAAATTTTATTTTTTGTTAAAATTATTATAATACACAATTAAAAATATTGTATATACATATTTTTATATGTGTAAGTGAACTTCATCTTACATATTTTTAATTGTGTAAGTAAATTTTATTCTATATTATGCATATTTAGTTATTTATTTTTTTAAGACAGTTTAATAGTAAAATTTACTAAATACTAATAACTACTTTTAAAACTCACAGTATTTTTAAAAATAAAATTTATCAAATACTTAACTAATTATCATTACAACTGATTATTTCTATAGCACAACTAACAATAATTATTTTAAAAATTATAATATTACCAAATTGGCTCTAAACATTGAAATGAAAAATTTTGCTATTGTACATGTAAAGTGAACCAAATTAGCGAGGGATTTGTTAAATAACATAAACTATCGAGTTATTTGACATGTGATTTGACATTTCTGTTTATTTTTCAAAGTACACTAGTTTATATTTTTAATTTTATCTTTTATTTTTGTGTATTTTTCAAAAAGTATGGATCATCCACGCCAAATTAAGACTGTGTTAAAAAATATCTATCATAATGTGTAACCTTATACGGCTTAATTTCCTTATCACCTTTCGTTTATACTTCTATATTTATTTTGACCCAAGTAATTTGTCCTCTCTTTTATTACATGGCTCATACGAATAACTATTAAAATTTGAGTGAAAATAGTTATCTTCTCTTTAAATTCATGTGAGTTGTTGGATCAATCATGTACATAATTGTACATGCTTTGTGCCTGACAGGCCATATATATATATAAATCCAATCTGGAATTTTAAAATTTAGAAATGTTTGAGAAAATTTTAAAATTATAGGATTTAAAATTTTATTTTATAATACTATTAAACTCTACAGTTTTAAAGTTTTCATAGACTTTTCCCTTACTTTAAGGTTATGGATAAAAAAAAATACTCATATATAAGGAAAGAGACTATTTTGATAGTATATATCTGGAGACTATTTTGATAATAATGTGGACAGTTTATTAGATATGTGGTATAGCGTGATTGATGGGTGGATATGTGTCCAGTTTCCACAATCTTGAATGTTATAACAGTGCCATTAATTGTTACACATCACAATGGGATTTGCAACGTCAGATATTGCTAAAAGGATGCTGTCAAAATGATAACAGAAAGCAACATTTTAAAAGAATTTTATGGCAAGTGAAAATTTGGATATATATCGAATACCATATGTAAACATTAAGGGATGAGTGAATGACATTTGGGTGGGGTTTGTGAATTGTGATTGGTCGGATCCTCATTAATGGCGCATTCTGCATCTGCCAAAATCTTGCAAGTTGGTGTTGCGGTGCAAAATTTCGCTAAATTGCCAAACAAAGGTGACTCGAAAGAGTTCAAGAACATGGATTTTTTATATAGTGGTGGCACCAAAATGAATCAAGACCACGTGGGCACTGTCTCTGAATTTTATTTTATTTTATTTTTTGGGTTTGGGCTAATTCTTGGGTTAAATTTGATAAAGCTGAAGCGTGTAGAGCTCATTCGAAGAGGAAAATTAATTAGATATATCAATATAATGCTATGATTTCTCGATCACATTATAGACATCATTGATACACTTGTTAATATATAGCCGTGCAAAAGGCAGATGGAGGAGGAGTTTACTACTTTTTAAACAGAGGGAAAAGGCAAGTAATAAAACTACATAAATAAGAAACAAAAAGGTTTCTGCTTTCAGCTTTGACAGCCAGGTTAAAAGTTGTGCCCTTAACATTTTCTCCCAACCCATAAAATGAGATCTCGATAAAAATATATGCAAAAAGCGATTCTGTATCTATGCCCTAAGCCCCTCACCTCCATTAGTTGATGGCAAGGAAATCTCTTCCCACATGGAATGCAAGCATGGGAGAGATACAAAAAGACCACCCTACTTTGATAAAGCTAAGCGTACGTGAACACTTTAGACCAAAAAAAATCATCTAACCAAGTGAACTTTATTTTTCACCCTCAAGAGTAATTAAAGACGTATTTAAAAGAATAAAGGATAATCTATAATGTTGTCTTCATAATTTTTATCGAAAGTGCATTCTCTCACAAATTGGTATATATATTTTTTCATTAAAATCCCGATTAATTTTAATTTATTCCCTTAATAAATTGAATATCTTTAAGATATCTTCAAACCCTTCGAAAAATCAATTTATGCTCAATTATTATTGTGTATGTATATATTTTTCTCAATGAGCATCCATTTGGTCTTATATTTTCAATAATAATTAAAAATAAGTTGAAGTGCGTAATAATTTAAGAAATATTTTAAAGATAATCAATTTATTAAGAGTAAGTCAAAATTAACTCTCGGAACAAATGCTTTGGGTCCCCTAATGTTTGAAAAAGTGACATTACCTCTAAAATATCGTTTTTAATTCTAAAAACATGTCAGAAAATATTGATTGTTCTTTTATGCGGTTTTTATAATACCGTCCTTAGAAGATTAAGTTAGCTTATTTGTTTTGTTCGTTGAATTAAGGAAAAAGGAAGGATGGGGTTCCAAGGTTTCAAAAATGATATTTATAAGACCTTTAAAATCCTGCACGTATAAAATTTTTCCAGTGAAATCTTGGACTTCATTTGGCTTTGACTGGGGGGCCAAAACATGTAGTTATTACTATTATTATTATTATTATTATTGTTGTTGTAAAAAAAAAACTTAAGGGACTGCATTGAAATTTAATAAACTTCTGTTCATTTTTACGTTTGGCTCCCTAGCTTTTATATTTACTCTTCTAAAACCTTCCCCTACTTTTGTAATAAATGGTCCTGCCGTATCATTGTTGCCTTGTTGGCCACGCGGCCTTCTGAATTTTATTAATTTTATGTTATGGGTTACTTAAGTTTTTAATTTATGCACAACAACCTTAACTAAACCAAAATCCTCGTTCTACGTAAAATATTTGTTTATTTTTAAGGGACGGAAACTTATACGAGACTATTAGGCGAATAAACCACCTCAGTCAACCCACAAATTAATTAAATGAAATTATATCATTTAAAATAAAAATTTTGTGCGTCTTATCTACAGTGGGGAAACACCATCTCAACTACAATGACTTTTTTACCTTTCCGAGTATTAATATTATCTAACCACGTAAGATATTTATTTTCGCTTAATTATTTACTCTCCTCTTTAGAGTTTAAAGTGATTTAATTTCTGTTGGATTGCACGTGACACTCAAAATTTCAAAATTTATGAAATACTTCTAATGCGTATTCGCTTCGCGGTTCTCGCCGTAAAATAGCTTAAACAGACGCCACCAGCCAGCTTTCTCTTTGAGAACCTTCAAGTCTTTCTTCCCGGGCAAGGATTGATCCCCAATAGGCGGACACATGAAGATTTTCTACATACCATTACGAGACCCTCTGGCGAACAAACACTTGGTATTCACTTTTTAATCATTTATCAAATCTCTAGATCAACTTGTCCTGCTCAATTTAGGCAGAGGAGTTTTTAGAATCCTCTCTGCGACCTCTCTTTGGCCATTACGCGACCGCTTTGGGAAACCTTTAAGAACTTCATTTAGGAAGGTCTCCTGGTGATAATGGGTTTCCACTTTGGGCCAATTGTTGGGCCTTGGATCTTAATATCAATCAAGACCCTTTAGAATCTTTTGAAGGCCCATTATTATGTTTATCGCGCTAACTATTATATAAAATTACAAAAAAAAAAGCATTATAATATAGTAAATCAAAATTTAAATACACTTTTTTAAAATAAAAATATTATCATTAGATAATCTTATTTCTTCGTTATCTCAAATTTATTTTGAATTTGTAATATATATATATATATATCTCACAAATGGAAATAAAATTCATCATTTATAGGTGTAAAATTTTTAATTTTGTTAAATTCATATTCTCCGTTAATGTAAGTTCTGGAGACATTGAATATAAGGTGAACTCCATTAATCATCCAAATGATACTCCATTAATCATCACGAAATCTATTCATAATTAGGTCCAAATATCCAAACAAAGCCACCAGCCACCCTCTTTACTGTTTATTCACTTAATTTTGTTCAAACACTCATAACCAATAATAATATTATCAATGAGTCGGTTTGGGACTTTGATTAGGTGATATAATCTCCTTTAAGATTTGTTTAAGTCTGTTAGCCATTGTTTTAGCAATGATTACATAAACAACATTACAAAGGCTAATAGGCCTAAACTCACTCACTTTTCTAGGATTTTTCATAACAATAGAAATAGAACGGGGTTATATAAGGATTTTAAACAAATGCATAAAGATTTACTCTTACTTTGACAATATATTGTATACGTGTTATTGATCAAAGTGACTAGTAGTTTAAGGTTAAGAAGCTCAAATTAGGAGATAATTATAATTTTTATTTATCTTATTTATGTATGCTCAGATAATTTATTTTCATGTTAAAAAATGTGAGATTTAGGGGTTATTTGTTTTTTAGTTTGAAGTATGAATTTAATTTTTTTTAACATTTACTTATTTTAGGTTATTTATTTTTTTAACTTATCACTTATTATCAGATAACTTTATCTGAATAAAAAAAAAAGAAAATGTCCACTTTTATTTAAAGTCTGAAATTTAAATAAAAAATTTTAATTTCAAATCTCAAAATTATCTTTAACAATTCATGTATTTCTAATATTACGTATAAATCTAATATTTTTATGTATTATCCTAAGTTATTTTTTTAATTATTTTAAATTTTTATTCACATGGTAGTATTAACTAAACTGAAATATTGAACAAATTAAATTATATCTATTGCGAAGAATTAAAACTAAAACAATAATATTAACTTAATAATAAAAGTTGATGTTATAGTCACATCTTCTATTACAAAGTTAAATTAAAAATCAATAGTGATATTAATTTTTTAATGCTATTAAACTAATCAATTTGTAAAAATTATAAAATTATAAAGAATAAAGATATACACTACTTAAAATGATATTTATGTCAAATTACTAGTTTTTAAACTTTTAAATTCAGATATTGAAAATATAAAAATAAACATGTCATTCAGATATCTTCATTCAAACATATTTAAATTTTAGCTAAATTCATATCTATTCATATTTTAGATAAAAAATTAAACGCAATCTTAGACTATCCAAACTGTCTAATTGAGAATGAATCTTGTATTAGCGAATTTACAATATGAGATTCAAATCACCCCACATAATTTTGACAACTACAATCTAAATTGAGAACTTCAATCAAAATACCAGAAGGTAAAACATAAGTCATATTTAATATTGGGACATTACAAAGTTACAATTAGTGTCGAAAAAAGAAAGTCGTAATTAAATGATCATTTTAACAAAAATAATAAAAATATTATACATTTTTATCAATAAACGATAGATCAAATTAATTTAACTTACAAATTACAGTAGTCAATTTCTATCAAACACTTTAGTATTGTAGCTATTTTAAATTTTGAGTTACGATTGCCAAATCTTGATACTAAACAGGTCTAAGTAAGTAGTTTTACTAAATGACAACTTTCTCATCTTGCCACAAATAGTTTTCTGCAATTGCAGAATATGTTGAAACTGCAGCATTAAGACTAATTAAATTACCATCCCATGGAGGTGTAATAGTAGCATTAAAAAATAATATTAATTATAATGTAATATTGATTAACATGCAAACGTATCACTTCGAAAAGCCTAAAAACGATAAGAATAGCACTAAGTACGGCTATTATCACATAGAACCCAGAAGAAGGGGGGGGGGGGGAGGGACTGCAACACGATTATCTTCACCAATACTTGTTACTTAGACATGGTACGAACTAGAGTCACTCGAACAAATTTTGCATTAAATTAAGTTATTTAATGATTTGATTGCATTGTTAAATTAATTAAATTTCTCCATCCCATATATCCTCTAAGGATTTATAAGGACCATCCTCTGATATGTACAACTCAGCGCGACTTCCTCTGTATTGTGGAATTTGTTCGGTCTTTTGCAGCTCTTCGGCACTCAACTCCCAATCAAATATCTCGAGGTTTGCCTCCATTCTTTCTCTATTGAAGCTTTTCACAACCAAACTCACTCCTTGCTGATAAGCCCACCTCAGAGAAACCTTCAAGTGCACCAAAATAGTCCTTACATTCAAGATCAACATAAAAGATGCCCTTCCATCTTACGCCACGTGTGCATTTACCACCAAGTAATGTTTGTCAAAATCGAATAAAAATTTTGAGGGAAAAAAATTACCTGAGCAACAGACTTTCCTCGAGCGTTTGCAATCTCTTTCAGCACCTGACATTCCATGACTCGATTACTCCCCCATATTGTTCCTTTGGCTCCTAACGGCGAGTAAGCTGTAATATGAATGCCTTTCTTCTCACAGAAATCTCTCAGCTTCTTTTGCCGCCAAACTGGGTTCATCTCCACCTATCCAAATAATATATATATATATATATACACACACATATTTTCAAGGTTTATGTTTTTAGCTTAAATTAGCTGTCACGGGAGAAATATTTACACGGTACAGTTTCATTTTAAAATTAAAACTACATATTTCTCCTTCCAAGTGTTAATACGTGACCGAACATAGTAACATAGTAACATTGTCCCACATACTGCAGAACTTGCACTCACTTGATTGACAGCCGGAGGGATCCAACTTCATTTTAAGTACATATAATTAAATTAATTAATTTATACTAAACATAATTGAACAGCTCTACTTTAATTTTTCATGCATTTATTTTCTTTCCGATGTATTTTCAGATTTATATATATAAAAAAGCTCTATTTTAATTTTTAAGTACTTATAATTAATTAAGATTATTGGACTCACTTGATTGACAGCAGGAGGGATTTTGGCAGTAGCAAGTAACCTCTCAAGTTTCTTGCAAGCAAAGTTGCTGACTCCAATGGATTTAGTGAGGCCGAGATTTTGGCACTCCTCCATGGCCTCCCAAACACCCTCATAATCAAGTGGCACGATATCTTCTGTATTGAATGGGAACCCTGTTCCAGGCTTCAAGCTTCCCGGAAAATGAATCAGATACAAATCAATATACTCCAATCCCAGATTCCTGCAAATTTAAAATCATCAATGACGTCCACAACCAATCAAATCAACTTTAAACCACAGATGATACGTGCCCGCAGCTAGGCAAGGAGCTATCTTGTAATTAATTTAATTTGGTTACTTAAGAGAAGTTCGTAGAGCAGGGAGGACAAGTTGACGGTGTGCGTGGCCGAGCCAAAGCTTTGAAGTGATAAAGAGCTCATCGCGCGATTTAATGACTCCAAGACGCAACGCTTCGGCTATTGCTTCCCCGAGAGGCTGCTCGGACTGGTATAGTGCAGCGGTGTCGAAGTGTCTGTAGCCGACTTCAATTGCACGCAGAACGGATTCTTTTACTGCTTCATTGGCTGATCCGAACGGAAATTGGGCCGTGCCGAAGCCAACAAGAGGTATGGTCTTGCCGGTGGAGCCCAAAGGAGCCTCGGGAATGCTTACTATATTTTTCATTTTCAACGACGAAGAATCAAGATGCATATGGCAGACAGGGCGGGGCTGCAGTGCCCACCTATATATATATGGGGCAATGGGGCCGTAACTTGCCACGCTATTGGTGATGAGCTTCTTATTGTCTGTGCGTGTATTATGAAGCCGGATCAGGATCTTTCATGATTTGAGTAGAATTCGTTTTTACGGTGAGTGGTTAATTAATTAAAAAATAAAAGTAATTAAGGATCTTTTCATAATTATTTTTGGGAGATTTATAAATAATTTTGAAGAAATGAACATTAATTTTGGTGTTTGATAATTTTTTTTAAAAAATTACTTTTCTTAACACAATTCTATATGTATGGTCATATATATTATAAAAATTTAAAATTATCTTTATTAATTTAGAAATAAAATTATTAACTCTAAGGTGATCATCATCATCATCAATTATATTGGGATAACAAAATAATAAATAAAACTAATAACTTAAAATATTTATTTAGGTTATTAACTATTATATATACACAATAAAAATATTTTATTTGCATGTTTATAAATGTATAAATTAATTTGATCTCATATTATATCTAATTTAGTCATTTATATTCTTAAAATAATTTATAGTAAAATTTACTAAATATATATATATATGACTGTTTTTAAAAGTCACTACACTTTTAAAAATAAATTTTATTAAATATTTAACTAATTCTTTTTATGGTTGATTATTTCTATGGCATAATTAACAACAATTATTTAAAACAAATTATAGCATTATCAAACTAGCCCTAAATCTTAATTATATATTAACACTAAAAGATAGATAGCTCAAGATCTTTACAAATTTAGAATAACTCAAATCAAGAAAGGATTTTAATATTATTTAAAATTTCATTTTTAGGGCTGTACTCCTTTGGTTCTTGAAATTGCATTCAGTTACTGTTATGATGAAAATTGAAGAGTGAATCTCAGAAAGGGGGAAAAATAAAAGAAAGGCTAAATTATGTTTGAGTGAGGTTTTTTTTTTTTAATAAGGAGTGATGTTATTTGTACTTTAAAAATTATTTTACAAACTCTTATTTCAATAAATTATTTTGTTATAAAAATGCTTATCACATGAATTACTAATAAAACTCTCTCTTATAAACTAACATAATATAAAAATTTTGAACAGTCATATGGTAAACTTACTATTTAATAAATAATTCTCTTTCCATAAACTCTAAAAATTTTATTTCCAATCTCTTAATCAATATTTAGTTAAACAATGAGCAAATCACTACTTTTAGTATATTTTTTACCTTTTAATTTAAGGGAAAAAAGTATTTTTACAGTCTTCTCCTTCTTCTCCTTCTTTGTCTTCTTCTTCTATTTTTTTCATCTATTTCATCTTGTTTTCCTAATTTTTTTTAAATTGTCAGATTAAAAAGTTAAAAGTATAAAAATGAACACTAAACATGTTCAGACGTTCTTTAATAGATAAAAACTAATAGATAAAACTAATAAATAAGTCGTTGAAAAAAAAAAGAAAAAAGAAAAAGAAAAGGATCAAATCTAACGCGTTGTTTATGGGCTAAATTAATGCAAGAGACAAAATAGCAACCGCGTAATGACTTGGTTTTACACAAGGAAAGCAACAAAAAAATGCTCGAAATTGAATACTTCGCAAGTCACAACTGCATTCAGATCAAAGCCAAATGGAATAACGCCAAATTAATTAGTAGTAAACGGACGGGGAAATCACTACTTACTCTTTTTGAAATCCCCACGAAATTTGAAAAGCCTGTTCAAATCAATGCATATTAAACCTTAAACAAAAGGGAATCTTTCATGTAATTGATCAAGAGAATGAAAACTTAAGAAATATGTATCTGTATTGTACGGAAAATAAAAAATATTCCGTGTGTAACGCTGCCATCTGATTTGAATTTTAATGCAGAAACTGGCACGCAACGCAGGCGCAAGGTTTGATATTAGACCCTAGAAGAGACTCTTTAATAAGAAATATCACCGTAAATATTTGGCACATGTGACTCGGTAGTTTGATTCTCTAAGGTGTACCACGATAAAGACCTTGTCTTGGGGCAATAAGGTCTCTTCCGCCATTGCTTTCATTTTATTTTTTCACTTCTTCTGAAATTATTTTTATGAGTACTAAAAAAAATTTGTTTTCGAATTTGAATATTAAGCGTAGTTGGTGTAATTTATTTTATTACTATTTTTTTTTGGACTTGTGAATAATGATTCCCTTTTTTTGACATTGATATAAATGAGCAGCGTCTTTGGCGCTTTAAAATGTGTTATTTATAAAAATGCAGTAAAATTGTGACTTTCAACTCGTTTTCAAAGGTGGTAGGCAATAAAAAAAAAAACTTATTTTTAAAACTTAATTTTAAATTTAGTTCAATAAAAATTTGGGTTTGAACCTTCCGAAATATTAAATAGATTTAGTTTTTAATTAGAGTAAAGATATTTGATCTCTTTATTTTTTCTCACTAGCCCCTATTTTTTTAATTAATTTTATTAATTTTCAAAAATATCCTTAATTAAAAAAAAGAATTTTAAAAAATTAGTTTACGTTTTTCTTCTCTCTCTTGTGTGCGCATAGTACGCTTCCTCTCACAAATCGATCAGCCTCTTTGACATTTTTGCTTACGGTATTGAGGCGTTATGTAAAAAAACTTTATACAAATTAGTGGGGGAAAAAGAAAAGATCTATACTTCGGCCACTTGCTGCGTCACTGTTGATGATGAAGCTGAATCAGGATTTTGATCTAAATTATTAATAAAATTTATTCATTTAATTAGTAATTAATAAATTAATAAAATAAGTATAGTTGAATCTTAGTAATATACTAATATTAAAGGAGACTTGACCCAACATCTTTAAAATAAGTAAATAAATCACATGACTTGGCTGCCATTTTGGTATATTTAGTAACAATGTAGCAGGTAGCAAAATAAGATAAAATAAATGAAAAAGAGAAATCTTCTCAAATATCATTGACTGAAATCCGCAATGGTTATTATTTTTTTGTCCGATCTTGAACTTGTATCTGTTGTACTTTTTCATAGTTTCACTGGTTATGTCGTAATCCGTGAGGTCAAAACTTTTTCTTTTATTACTTAATTCATTATCTTGTAAAATTTATGGTGATCGTGGAACTTGTATTTAGTGCACTTTCTTTTTTCTAATTCCGCTGATTATATCTTAATCTGTTAGGGCTAAACTTTTTTTAATTATTTATTTCATTATCTAGTAAAATTTATGGGACTCACTGTTGTAGTGATATGCCGTTACCATTGTTTAATTTGGTTAGTTAAGTAAGATTTGCATTGAATGTATATTTAGTCTTTTCAGATAATATAAGTCTATCTAGGTATATCAATTTTTTGGATTGGGTTTCGGCTTGCACAAATTAAGAATCCAAGCCTAATAAAAATTTAAAATTTTTTAATATTTAAATAATTTAAATCCTAATATATTAAAATTAAATATAAAATTACTCTAATCAATATCTCAATCATAAAATGATATAAATCACTAAAACATAAGCGGAAAACAATGGTATCTAATTCAAATAAAAATACATATATAATTTTTAAATATCAAGTCGTCAGTTAGGATGACTTATGCCTAAGCCATGAGCCGAATTTGATCAGGCTTTTATTTTAAGTCCTAACTCGAATTTTAACTCTTAAATTTGAGTTAAAGCCTGAAAATTTATACTTGATCAATCAAGTTAGAATTTAAATCGATCTTTTTTTGTCATGCTTAGTCTATTACGACGCCAATAGGTTTGATGGAAACCTGAGCTAATTAACTACGTATACTGCTTGATTCTCTCAAATATGAAAATTTATGTGGTAAAGAATGATCACATGTGAAGATAATGTGAGTTTTGTAATCATGCCATGAGTTCTAAAACGTAACAATTTATGATTGGACGAATAGCACCATAAATAAGAGAGCTAAACTTTGTAATATTTGTACCAAAAACTTGAATGACATAATTCTCTCATGCATTAACATAACGCTTCTTTTGCATTGTCTTCTTTTAAAAAATATGTTGAATAATATCAACTTTAAAAAATTTACAATTGTTGTCGTTAGCACAAATTTTTGCACGGGGAGGTGACCGGGTTTATTGGGCACCGATCAGGGGAACTTCACTATATGTGTTCAGTGCTTTCTACCTGCAAAACAAAAAGATCATAAGGGTGCTGGTGTTGTTACCGACAAAAACCCTTCGGTGGTTAATTCAAAGTCCGAAGATTGTTGAAATAACAACTTTAGGAACTAGAAAGAGAAGATAGCTGTTTTTTTTTTTTTTTTTGATGACTGTTTGCAGGACCAAGATACCATACCTTGTGGTCAAAAGGACCTTTCATTGAATGATTTCTCCCAGACCATGTAATATTTGGGGTGTCTCTAGAGGATGACACATCTGTAGATTAGTTTGGGTTGGATAATAATATCATGATTGGAATCGTATTAAGATTTCCGACCCGACCTAAGTGATGGGTGAAATTAGGCATGACAATTGTAAACATAGAGATATATCAACTTCATTTTCTTTTCCTAAACTTGAGGTTGGATTTTTTAGCACGGTGAGATCTTAAATTAAAGGGCTTAGCACAATTATCAATGTTTTTATTTGTTGTAAAATGAAGAGACCAAAATCTCCTTAGATAAATTCCCTTTTTATTTTTTTATTTGTACGTTATGATAACTCAATTTCTGATCATGCATGTGAACAAGATTTCAATCCGAAAGCCTTTTATTTCAACCAAAGAGGTAGCACTCGCTAGACAAATGCCATTATTTGTCCTCTTACGTTCACAAAATTTGTTGAAGTGGGCATTGGAGACCCATGAGCATTATAACTAGTGTTCACAAAATTTCTTTCTTTTTGTTCCCTTCTTTTACTGGAAATAGAAGTTCCCAACTATTTTTTCATTTGATGTCAAAGCATAAACCTAATTTTAATTTATGATTTATACGGAAATTTATGTCTTAATTTGTTAAGGTTCATATATATAGATGCTCTACTTGTTTTGCCTAAACATAGCTTTAATGGGAATCAAAAGGACCCAATTAATGATGACTAATTAAGTTCACAATTTCCATAAACATAACAAGATTATCGGGAGGGTAGTAAAAGTTCGAAGGTTAAGAGAGGATTCCAGCCCACAATTATGTTAAAAAAAAAATCTGGTCTTAATTAATTAATACTTGACCTTAACAACATATTTTTCAAACTCGAGTACCCTTACTTCATTAGGAATACATTAAAACTGAACACGAACTTAATCACCAATTGAAAAGAGCAAAATTTCTTCCTAAACTCTTTCTTACAGCCACCACTACGATTACTTCTCCCAAAAACTTTGAAGCTTAATAATGCTTCAATCAGGCAGCAACAGCAGGGTCAGGGCATGCTGACTCCAGTATAAACAACAGCTCTCCCGTCTTCTCTTCTGTTTCAACGAAAACAGTGACGTTTCCTTCATGTTCAGCAAGTTTTTTTGACAACAGAGGGAACACTTTCTCATCCATCCATCTCTTTATTTCCATCCCAGTCTCACAATTCTCTTTTACAGCGTTTGATAAGATGGCCACCAATGCAGAACGTGAAGGGCAAACAATCACATCTCCTCCTTTCACTCGTATGGTACACGCCCACTCTCTCAACAGAAACCGAGCGATACACTCCAAAGAATAAGGCCACTCATCCTGCAATAACTCATCTAGCAATTCAATCACCTCTGGATCTAGGGCAATAAATTTTTCCTCGAATTTTGCATGAATATCCTGGGAGCAGCCTTCCATTGATAGGTATGCATCGTGTAAAGCCGAAACAAAGTCGTCGTGCGGTACGTCCAATCTTGTCTTCATAAAGGGTACCAACTGAATAAAGGAATATTTCAGTTCCATCTCTAACAGCGAAAGCCAAAAACAACTGAAGAAGCAGCGGCTGCCGTATTGGGTAGCAGAGCCATTAGCAATATTAATCTCCCTAATCAGCCGCTTTAATTCAATCAACGCTCGCTGCAGGATGTATTTGTATTTTTCTAACTCTATACGATGATCTTTTGTAGAATCTATTAATTCTGTTTCACAGGCCTTGTTAAGAACATGAATGAATCTCTCCAGCTTTGATGTCTCCTCGTGGGTCTCCTTCACCATAACTCCTTGTTCTGCCATTACGAGATTATTAATTTAACTGACGTTGTAACGGTAAGTTCTAGTGTTGAGTATAATGATTTTCTGTGTCTAGTTTGTAGTCTTATATAGAGAAGATTTCCTGTTTCCTTTTTGACATCGGTTTGAGGACAAACGATTCCTAGTTCACGAAGTAGTCTCCCGAGAATTTTGATAATTGCAATCCTGGAAGCCAGGGGTAAAAGCACGGATGCTGCCCTTGAAATTGGATCAAAACTCTGCGCGTTAAATCTTAATCTATAAAGCCTTTAGATTTTAAATATGTTTAATTATAACATCAAAATATAATTACAAATGATATTTTGTTAAACATGCTTAACCGATAAAGCAATGCACTTCATAATTAAAAAAACCTGGAGATAGCCTTAGGAACCAGCCCAACGGAGGAGAGGATGGATCATGGAAGTTGGATCTTGGGTGAAAGAAAATTAAGGGCGGGATAGACGTGAAACGAACAATGTATCTCTTCATAAATGTCGAGTCCACTATATCAAACAAAAACACAAGGCCTATTTATAGGCAGTTACAAGTATAGCCCTAAACAGCTCATAAGAGGAAAAGAAACACGAAGTCTCCTAATGAAAACCTGAACAAACTGGCAACAAGATAACTCCCGAACCCTGTGAGCACCATTACATCAACCTTCGGTGATACGTTACTGGACCAAAAAGAATGAGCCCTTACTCACACTTGATTGACCTGTATATATGTCGAACAAACAGCAGCGAAGCGCGAAAACCCACTGTGCCCAGCATAAGGAAGAAGCCATAACAGACACAAGCCATGTACCCAAAGAAAAATGAGGTCTGCATAAAACCTGACATGTCTGATCGTGCATAGTAATAGTACAAGCAGTAGGCATAGATGAAAACACCAGTAGATCCACCACAAAGAAAAGACCTGTGAAAAATTCAAGACCCAAGATCAGTCCAAAAGTAAACATAAAGGTAGCAATTGAAAATTGATCCAAGTTAAATTAATTTGGAAAGCCAAGCTACAACATAAAATGTAATGCATTAAATATACACTTGTTTTGTACCCAAAATCACATCACTCTCTCAATCCAGTTCATTGACTTCTACAACTATTGGCTATTGTCAACACTGGAACTTGATAGCCCAGAGACTCGTGGGATGTGACAAATCTCAAATAAGACTGCCCAAACTGATCCCTGAACACTTGGTTGAGAACCATATGTCTTAACCGCTAAAAATTAATTAATCTGCCAAGTATAACATAATATACGCACGGAAGTGATCATCTGTATATAAAGAGGATATCCAAATGCAAACCCAATAAAAAATGAGATAGCAACCAACAGAAGGCTTAATTATAGAATCTGCAAGCATCATTATATTCACAGCTAATAGGAAGACACCTGGTGATGGCCATTATTCCACACAAAAGGAATTTAATTATGTGAACATCCACCAGCTCAAGGCACACTAGCCTGTTTATGTCATAATAATCCCAAAATGTTCCTCAGAAGTCTAACATCCAGGAGAGAGTAAAATGTTACCTTTTAACACACTACTGCCACCTAAGATATTCTAGAACATTAGGTCTTAGACCTGAACATCACCCATTCCTGGTAAAGATACCATCTAGTTTACCTTAAAGGAGGGGAGGGAGAAAAGGCAAAAACAAAAAGATGTTCAAGTACAAAAATAATCAAGAGTTTTTAATGTTTTTGCCAAACGTCTAATTTTAAGCAATATATGCACTCCATCTTGCATTGGAAGCTTAATATGTTTTTGGCATTAAGTATCAACCTAAAATGATCATAGGCAAAATCCGCACAGCAAAACAACATATCTATCCCTCCCAAATACAAATTGTTACAGAATAAGACCAATGCGGAAATCAAAATCGGTACCCCAAAAAGATCAATGTGAAAAACAAAACCAGACAATAAGAACAATAAGTTGCTAATATTTAAACCATCAAAAATTAAGAAGCTTAAGTGCACCAGGTAGCATCAAATGACTGAATGGTATACTAAAAACAGAAAAAGCTGGCTGCATACAACCACTAAAGTTACATCTAAACTGGGAAGAAAGTACAGCAATTAGAAAGCACCTTATACAACACATAGGCTCAGCATGCGTGAATGAATGAACCTGAATAAAATTCTGTAATCTCCTGGTTGGACACAACGGTCTAAGACCCAAAACAAGCAATAAACTACGCCCTACAGGAAAGCAGATGTGTCCCAAGGAGCAGTCTAGCTAACCACAATCTGATTCTTACTAGAATATGAATTTGCTCAACACCATGCAGGGGGATGATACTTCATAATAAACTCCTACTTTGTTGATGTCAAAACAAAATTGATCTAACATTCAATCACCAATTATGAGACACCACATTTTGTTTAAAACAGGAAAAAGCTTGCTGAGAGAAATAAACTGCCTCACATTATCAAACCAAAAACGGGAACTAAACAATCAAAAAGAGACCCCAAAAAAAAAAACAAGAAATAACAAGTTCAAAATTTCACATTGTGATTATTAAAGAGAGAGGGGGGGGGGGGGGACAAAAAAGAAGAAGAAGAAAATAGACAAGAGAGTTTACATACCTCCACCACCATTCATGATCTTCAGCGGCAAGTTGGAAGTAAGTTAAAGCCACAGTTATGAAAGCAGTAACAATCAGCAGAATGATAAAGACAATAAAGAGGATGCTGTATATTGTGTAAATCCTGTGGCCCCAAACACTGGCAAAAATATAGTAAAGCTCAATGTAGATGGCACTAAATGGAAGGAAACCAGCCATTGCCATCTGAGGAATAGCACTCCTATACCAAGGTAGTGGTGGGATCTCTCGAGGGTACTTGGTCGTACGACAAGGAGCTTGGAACTCTGCCTTGCTGTTTTTACCAGCAATACCTCCCAACACAAGTAGAGGTGATGTGACTAACGTCCATATGAGGACAATCACCACAATTGTGCCAAATGGCAGTGCTGCCGTGGCATTGTAAGCAATGGCAACAGTATTAAGGAAGCAGAATGTCAGAAACAGAGGACCACAGAAAAGGCATCCAGTCAGCAACAGATTCCTCACCTGTCAAACCAGCAATTTGGAAATAAATTATTCCAGAATATCCAGATTTTAGAAAGATCATGCTAGAAGTTATAATAGCTCAAGACATAGTTCATTCAAGCATACCCAGTTTGTTCCTTCTAGCTGACAGTAGAAAGAGGCAGCTGTGTATCCTGCAATCCCAGAAGTGAGTGCATATATGATCACTAGTGCCGTAAATAGAGCTCCTCGGTTGTATGGATAAAATACACCCACTAGCGCCAGCATGAAAATAAAGACAGTGCTGGAAATGAATGCAATTCAATAAAAAATCACTGGTTGGCATAAAATGACATCATAACAAACTGAATGAAATTTGAACAAACAGCAATGTAAAAGATCCTTACAGAGTAAACAACTGGGTGCCAGAACCAAGGGCCGCAGCAAACAAAGATTTGTATTTAGGGAACCGGAACACATCACCATGGATGTACTTCCATCCTGTTTCTTCCTGGTCATCGGCAGCTTCCTCATCTTGGGCATACCTATCAATAAATTAAACATACATGATAAAACACTTAGGAAAGAAAAGATATATCAGTAGTTAAGCAAATGAAGTAAGAAATTTAAAATGCAAAACTCACTTCACAAAATCATTCTTCAGAACTCGCATGAGAATCGTGGCAAGAAAACCAGTCAAAAGCAAAACCGTCACACACGAATTTATAATTGAAAACCAATGAATTTCCAAATGATGTGGCAACGAAGAAGAGAGTGAGTACTTCTCCATCCTCTTCTCGAAAGGGGTATCAGTTTCCTTCCATTTCACACTGTACATGAACTCCACATCAACCTCCTTATCCTCTGTCAAGTCCACCAAAGAATGAGGATCCATTCGAGCGCTGATCTCAATAACACGGTCTTTGTTATAAAGAATGTCAAACTGGATATGCTTGTAAAGGAAGTACTTATACTCGCTCGGATGAGTCTTTCCTTCCTTGTCAACTTTACCAATGAACCCCCAGATGGGTAAGTCATCATAGTACATTTGGAAATAGAAGTCCTTTTCCACTGCACTTCGGAACTGAGCAACATCTTGCTCGGACAACTTTTTCCTACTAGCAACAGCAGAGTCTTTCTCGTCTCTGAAGTTGAGTTTATAGGGGGCACTAACAAGCCGGTCCCCATTCAACACCTCACCAAGTGCTTCCTTTTTCTCTTTTATTATTCCATCTGCCATAAAATAAAACCCCAAAATCATTCTAGCACCTACATAACTCAGTATTGGAATAATTCCATTGACCCTTCCCCGAGGTTTTACTAATACAAAAAAAAAAAAAAAAAATAGAGCAAAAGTGGTAAGAGGAAGAACCTGGGGAGCAGAATGGTAGATCAAAATATCGATAAGTTTCACTGAAATCACAGATTATAATAAACAATAATTAGAATGAAAGTATCGAATTCTTGAGGGCGTGTTTGGCAGGATTGATGATAATCGACTTTAGACACCTGAATGCATAAATTGCATTTGCATCCAAACAGACCCTTGGGAAAGAAGGATCTCACGGATCCAGTTCCAGATCTTAAAACCAAGAAAATAAAAAATGATAGAGTTACCTGGGGTTGTGGAAAGGGCCAACCTTATTGGCGTACAGAGGGACGACGTCGCCGACCTTGTAGCGGTGATCAGAGGCACCAGATCTCACATTGGTCAAGCTACAGGTGATCAAAACCCCGATAATAAGAATTCGAAAAGAGGAATCGCTCATTGTTTTTCGAATTTTTACTTTTATTTTCCTGACGAAGGAGAACGACGAGTGCAATTTTCAATAGCACATGGATTTCTATATTAAATAACTCATAGATGAAAGATCTGAGTAAGAGTGATTATTAAGAAACAAAAGTGTTTGTTAAGATGTGTGTCAAAGAGTGTTTGTTAAGGAAGAAAGAGCAGATAGAAATGCGACTATGGATAGCAAATCGTGGGCCGTGTTTGGTTCGCCACTGCTCAATGCAATTTCCAGATATTGGTAACAGAAATTTAAAACTTGAGGCCTATAGCCAAAAAAAGAAAAAAAAATTCAGTTGAAGTAAGATTTAAAATTTTCTTCAAATCTTTATATATATATATATATATATATAGAGGTTTGTAGTATTTGGCACTTAGATCCAAAATACTTAATAATATTAATCTGTAATGCATTTAAATAGGATGTGTTTCCTATTTTTATGTAATGCATTTACAAATTAATATCATATATGGAATGATAGGTAGAATTACATTACACACACCCCCATAAAGAAAAAGATTATCTTCCTCAATTATTTAGTGTAAATATATATTATAAAGGAGAAGATTGTCTGAAAGGAAATAAGATTCTTATAATATTTTATTGAGTTCAAATACTTGTTCTGTTATTTTACTCAACTAAATGTTGATTTATTTATTGTGTGCTGATTTCTCATTAATTTTTATTTAAAATACTTATAAAGAATATTGTCTCATTTTATTTGTTTTAAGAATCATGTCTTGAGTTATTCCAAAAAAAAAAAAAGACTAATATCTTGAATTGTGTGAGTCAATTTTTACGGGTTAAAAAATAACTCAATTAATTTTTTTTTCATTTTTAACTAGATTGAGCTTAATTATAAATTATTTGACAACAATTATCAACCTAACGCATCTTGCGACGAAAAAATATGTGTCTAATATCTTCACCATTTTCACCATTAATACAATAATAGTACACTTATCAGTTAATTTACCAAGAATTTTTACTCAATAAATAACCCATAATTGGGGTGTCAATGTCATAATAATAAAGATCACATGGACATACAAAATTGTAGATACAAATTAGATGTGGCCATGCGGGTACTGTCGGTTCGCCCAAACGGAACAGGTTTAAAAAAAAACTAATCGGTTCTTCAAGTCGGATCGCATTCATGAAGGGATGAGTTTATTTACCCCAAAAGACGAACTGATAAGAAGAAGAAACAGCCGATGTCAAGCGAAAATGAGAGTTAAATAAAAAAAAAAATTTACTCAGGTCTGCGGTCTCGCTTGTGTGTGTGTGTGTCCTGCACGACCTCGAGCTCCCTCAGAGGCCTGTGTCTCATTCATTGTCAATAGAAACTTGCCCTTCTCATCACGTTGGGTTTCTTTATTCAAATATACTCCATTTATCTTTAAATACTAAATATATATCTTATTATATAGATATATATATATATATACACACACCTCATAAAAGTATAAAAAATTAAAAATACCATAAAATAAATAATCTATTTATTTTTTCTTCCCGTCGTAGTTTCTATATAATAATATAACTAAAGTCGAGATACTCGTCATTTTTTGCAACTTTATTAAAAGAGAATTTTTTATTTTAATTTAAATTGAGTATTCTAAATTAATTACTAGATTTTCACAAAAAAGTTGAGAATTTTTGTTGAATAAATATCAGGTAAGGTTAAATTAAGATTAAACATTCTTGATTTTTTATTTAATGGAAGTGAAAAAGTCAAGAATTTTCTAAATAATTTTTTGTTTCAATTAAAATCGAGTATTCTTGACTATTTATCTAAATTACATGAAAAAGTCAAGAATTTAGGTTGAATTACAAATTATGCATGATTTGATTGAAATCGAATATTCTCGACTATTTAACAAACTTTGATGATATGGGTTCAACTTTGTAATGATTTAATTGAGGTTATTTTTTATACTTCTTTATTTTTTTAATTTTTTTTAAAAGTATATATGTCTAAAATTAAAGAGAATTATATTTTAAGATATATATCGGGTATTTTGAGCGAAAGGGGGTACATGCGAGCCAATTACCTCATCAGGTTCTCAGAAAAATTAGTCAACCGCGAGCGGTTCCCCTATCAAACAGTCGCTGTTGTCAAGGTTCTGATTGACTGTTGCTTGGCCCATTTGAGATTTGATTCCTCCGATCACTGCTTCAAGGTCAGTGACGTCGTCCCTCTCTATGCCAATAAGGTTGGCCCTTTCCACAACCCAATGTAACTTTATCATTTCCCCTTGCTCTCTCTTTTTGACCTGCCCATGGATCTGGGATGCTGACCTCTTTCGATTTTTTTTTTCAATTTTTGGGTCGAACCCATGTTTTCATGCATATTTGCTTTCAAAAATGGAAATAGTTTATCAATATCTGTCTATATGCTGCCAAATATACCCTCAAAAGAAAGCTTCTTACTATAAAAAAAAGTAGATTATGTGGCTAAATCAAGATCTAATTTGAATTAATTTTGTGTAAAATTTATTCATATGATTGGTAATTAATAAATTTTTAAAAATAATTAAAATATTAATTATATACTAATATTAAAAAATGCATGAAACAAAATCTTTAAAAATAAATAAATAAAGAAATTACATGACGCAATTGCTGCTTTCATATATTTATTGACAATGTAATAGGTAAGAAAATTTATGTGTTTATTAGGTAAAAATAATAATTTCCTGCAATTTGAGGCTTCAAATAAATGTACGAATGTCAAATTCAGATTCTAAAGGTTTGAAAAATTATGTCATCGTTGAGGAAGATTCAAGACTTTTGTTGTAAATTTACAAGTTGTTATCATGGTAATTGTGGTAATTATGAAATTATAAATTTTTATCATGTTAGGTATGGTAATTGGTAATGAAATGTGTTGGATGTACTTGAGTGGATTAAATTAGGGATAAATGTAATGAGCTAGGTTTATACTTTATTAGTGAGACAAATACAAAGTTAAAATGTAATTAATTTTTTTATTTGTACGGTATGGATTAATCATATGTTAGTATAAATTGAGAGAGGGGGACACACCTTTACACCCCCTTCTTCTCTCATTTCCTCTAAACTTCTTCTTCTCATATCTCTTTATAACATATTTTGAATAAACAAAATTAATTTTATTTTCAATTTCAAATGGCATTTTTTAATTATGTTTTCTTTAATTTTAATAATTACTTTTATTTCAATTATGCTTAACTAAAATATGAATAGTTAGGGGAAGGTAAAACTCTTAGTAACAAAATATAATTTAACCAAATTTTATTTTTTATTATATAAATTAAATTATTTTGTATTTAATTTTAACCATATTTTATATTTTGTAATTTTGATTTATTACAGATAAACATGGGAGTTTGACACAATGAATTCTTAATATCTTAGTAAAATATGGTAAATAATATTTTGACTTATTGTAGACAAATTACATTTTGGCACATTAAGTTCTTAATACATAATAAAATTAATGGGAAAATAATTATAATTTGTACAATTAATTTTTGGGCAATAAAATAAAAACAAAAAGAATTTATTAAATTGTATTTATTATTAAAAGTGAATCTATAACCATAAGTAATTGAATTTCATAATTTTATTAAAATTAAATTACATAATTTTAATTTTAGTTTTTTTATAAATTTACATAAATTAAGTAAATATTTTCTTTGTGGATGGACCTCATACTCATCGAGCTACTTTATAATAAGACACTCTTATATTTGGAAGTTAGAATCACTTTTAAGTCGTGTCAAAAGACGTACTTATATTGATAAAGGCAAAAAAGATTGGTGTTAATCTATTTATACTTAAAGGGAAAACACTACAGGAAATTAATGCATGTGTTGCATCAAATAGAGAAGAATCGATGATGATGTGACATCTAAAACTTGATCACATGTCAAAACAAGGTTTGAAGATTTTCTTTGAACAAAAATTACTTCCAGGGCTCAAATCAATAAACTTACTACTTTACAAGCATTGTGTTACAAGTATGTAGTGTATATTAAAGTTCAGCAGATCTATTGTTCGAAGTAAATGCAATTTAGACTTGGTTCATTTTAATGTTTAAGACTCACTAAACATATTTATAGGAGGTGCAAAGTACATAATGACTTTCATTAATGATTACTCTAAGAGATGTTGGGTGCATCCAATCAAGAAAAAGTCACATGTATTTCTATTATTCAAAAAATTCAAAGCTCGGGTAGAACTTGAATCCAAAAAAAGGATTAAGTACTTAAAGATAGATAATAGTAGAGGGTATATAGATAGTGAGTTTCTTGCATATTATAAGCAAAAAGATACTCAGAGATAGTTCAGAGTGGCATACACTCATTAACAAAATAATATGACAGAACAGATGAACAAAACTCTTATAGAAAGAATAAAAGTTATGTTAAGGACTGCTGGCCTACCTAACTTATTATGGGTAGAATCAACCTAAACTACCTGTTATGTGGTTAATCAACCTCCGTCAATAACAATTGAGTTGAAGATGCCAATGAAGATGTGGACTAGAAGGTCAAGTGATTCTCTCATCTACATACATTTGGATGTCCTGCGTACAAAACATATAATGCTCAAGAAAAAACAAAACATGATTCATAATCTAAGAGATGCATCTTTTTGGAATATATTGATCGAGTGAAGGGATATCTTTTGTGAGCCCCTTTTGCCTACAAGATTGTTGTTAGTAGAGATATTATATTTATAGAAGATCAACTACAAATGAAAGATGAAAATGATAGCATAATAAAGGAAAAGGCAGATATTGTATCAGTATATGTGGAGAATAATCTAGAAAATGAAGATTCAGATTCTTCTAAAGTAGCACCAAAGTATGAGAAATAAGAATCAGTCGAGTTTGAGGCTCTAGAAATTTATCGATCAACTCGTGAGAGATGACCACCAATGTGGTACTCAGAGCACATTACAGAGATTAATTTTGCATATTGTCTTTTAACAGAGGATGAAGAGCCATCAACTTTCTATGAATCTTTGAAAAATCTAGATGTTGCTTTATGAATGATAATACTGTAGGAAGAAATTAAGGATTTATGCAAGAATAAGACATAAGAACTTATACTACTACCACATGAAAGAAAAGTCATTAGAAATAAATTGATCTATAAAATCAAACATGATGGTAATGACTAAGTGAAACAGTATCATGTAAGATTGGTAGTGAAAGAATATACTTAGAAAGAAGGTGTTGACTTTAATGAGATATTTTCTTTTGTGGTTCAACTTACAACAGTAGAATAATCTTGGTTATGTGTGCTATATTTGACCTATATATAGAGCAGTTAAATGTGAAAACTGTCTTTCTCAATAGAGAACTTAAAGATGAGGTTTATATGCTCTAACTAAAAGGTTTTATAGAAATAGGAAAGGAGAACTTAGTTTACAAGTTGAACAAATCTCTATATAGTTCAAACAAACGCAGAAGTGTTGGTATAAGATATTTAGTTTATTCATTATGAGCCTTAGATATATCAAACTCAGTTCAGACTATTGTGTATATTATAAGAGGTTTGAGGATAATTATTTCATCAATTTGTTATTTTACATGAATGACATATTGGTAGCAGGCATTAACAAATATTAAGTCTAATAATTGAAGGCACAATTGACTAGGGAGTGTGAAATGAAGGACTTATGATCAACAAACAAGATTCTAAGGATGCAACTTCATTGAGACAAAAATAATAGAAAATTTTTACTTTTCTAAAAGAATTCTTTAAAGAAAATAGCTTCAATATGCAAGATTATGAGCTAATTTCTACCCCACTTTCTATTAATTTTAAGTTATCTTTAAGTGTATGTCTTAGTAATAAAGTAAAGTGAAAATAGATGTTTTAAGTACTGTATGCATCAGCAATAGAAAGTTTAATATTTGTTATAATATAAATTGACTAGATATTGCACAAACAGTGGGAGCAGTTAGTTAATACATGGTAAATCCTTATAGAGAGTATTGAAAAACTGTGAAAAGAATTCTGAGATAAAGGAACCTCATATGTTGCATTATATTATGGAGGATTAGATTTTATTGTCAGGAGCTATGTGAATTTAGATTTTCTAAGAGACTTTAATAAAAAGAAATCCAATATTGACTATATGTTTATACTTACAGGAGCAGCTATAAGCTGGGTTCTGAAACTACAGATCGTTGTAGTTTTATCTACAATAGAAGCATAATACATGATAGCTACATAAGCTTGTAAGGAAAGTATTTGGATACAAAGGTTATTTGGGGAACTCAATGCAAATAAGAGAAAATTTCAATATTTTATGACAGTCATAGAGCCTTGCACATTATAAAAAATCCAATATATCATTCCAGGACAAAGCACATAGGAGATCAGTATCACTTTATTCGAAAATTAGTGGATGATAAAATATGGATTTATAGAAAATCCATACAAATGAGAACCTAGCAGATGTTACCACCAAATAAATAAATATTGATAAGTTTATATGGAGTAGATCCTCTTATGGCCTTATAGAAACGTAAGTGACATGATAATGGTGAAGTAGAAAGGATGGTGTAGAGATTGATTAATTCTCGATTAAATCTCTAAATATGAAAATGTTAAAAATATTAGCTGCCTCTAAAAGCAACCAAAATTAAAGTCGTAAGATTTGAAGCAAGAAGAAAGAATAAGAAGAAAAAAGAAAGAACAAAAAGAAAGAAATCAAAGGTGGTAAGAAAAAAATATTTTAAAAAATAGAAAATGAAAGGGAAATAAAGCCTCTAAATAGATACATCATTCCGCTCTTCAAAACATCCACTTTCTTTAGTTTCTTTTCTCTTCATTATCGAGAAATTAAGAAATTGAGAGTGTCAACTCTTGTATAATTAGTGATTTGAGAGTTTGAATGTATTGGGTTTTGGGTAATGAGACAAAATATCATAATACTTGTAATTTTCTTTTACTAGTAAAAATATTTTCTGTTATTTTAGCTCGTGGATGTAAGATTAAAGCCGAACCACGTAATTCTTAGTGTCCTTTGTGTGTGCTTATTCTTTATTTTCTTTTAATTTTATTTTAACTATGGCCATATTTCACCCACTAATTTTCTAACAAAATTTGTTAAGGTTCATATTTATAAATACTCTGCTTGTTTTGCCAAAACGTAATTTTAATAAAAAGTAACACGGTTAAGAGAATCAAAAGGACCCAATTAATGATGACTAATTAAGTTCATAATTTCCATACATATAAAAAGATTATCGAAAGCGTAGTAAAAGTTAGAAGATTAAAAGAGGTCTAAGTCCACAATTATAAAAAAAATATGCTTTTAATTAGTACTTAACTCTAGCAATATATTTTTTAAGGTAGCAAATACAGTGTTAGGGCATGATGACTAAAAAAAAAAATGATAGCTTTCCCGTATCTCTTCGGTTTCAACAAAAACAGTGACATTTCTTGGATAATCAATAAATTTGTTTGACAATAGTGGAAACACTTTCTAATCTAGATTAGGAATCTATATATTACTAAGATTAGTTTCTTTATTATTTTAAGTTAAGGACTTTATTTTTTCTTTATTATTTAGAATATTATTTTCTTTTTACTTTATGGTTTAGAATAATTGTTACTAGCATAAATAACTCTCTCTTGTAGCCATTAAGAGGCATGATTTTCTAAATCAATAATATTTCAATTTTTAAATCTTTATGTGAATATTTGAGTTAGTTAATTCTCGATATTTTGCAAAATCAGTAAGCTTTAACCCTTAAATTCACTATATTTCTTTGAATCAACGTGAATTTAATTATTCTTTTATTCTGTTATTTTCTAGAATCAATGGAATATTTTGAACATCAAACTTTTACTACGTTAGCTTGGTATCAGAGCTAAAACCTGATATTACCAATTTAATCCCATCTACCACCAAAACCTTTCTTTGGCTCACTTTTTTTTTTCTATTTAGCTTTATCTTAAAAAGAAAAAAGAACAAACAAAATTAGAAAGTCATCCCTCATTGTTGATCGGCCATCGAACACCAAAAAAATCACCAAAATAGTCGAGTCAGCCACCGTTGTATTGACAAGTTTCTGCCATAATCTAGTCAGCACCACCACCACTAATTTGTTCCTCTCTACCATCCTAACCTTTCTCACTATTCTCCATTACCGATTGATAAATCGGTCGTTGTAATCAAACCAACACATAAAACCCGCTACTTTATCTTTAATTTTTGACCAAATCATTGCCTTATTTAGCAATCCTCCACCATCATCATACTCACCAACCCAAATTCTGTCAAATCTACCTATCTTTGCTCGATTTTGGACCACTGTGATAAGAAATCTAAAACTTTTACTTAATTATAATTTTGAGTCAAACGTTTATTTAATTTATAGTTTAACCATTATACTTTAAAACCCAAATTTGAAAAAAAAAATGCCTTTAAGAAAAGCTCAATGCTCATGCTACAATTTATAATTAAGATGATATTTTTAGAGATGAAGCCTTAACTAGCATGATAGCCAGAATTGATATGGTAGCTGTACAAATGGCATGAATGACGAAGTTACTTGACGAATGCCATTGTACTCTAGAACGTAAGAATAAATCAAGTGAAAGTTTTGCTAACCCATTCTCCAGGCATCAACATAGAATTGAGTTTACTGGTGACAAAAAATGGAAGTCTCGGTTAAGAATTGATATTCTTGAATTCTAAGAAAGTGGTCGACCTAAGAAATTATTGGTTTGGATTAATGCTATTGAGGAAGCTTTTAACTATAAGAAAATTCTTGAAAATAAACTAGTTTCACTTATTGTAACTCGATTCCATGGAAGAGTAACAACTTAATGGTAGTAAACAAAGTTTGTTATGATGAGGAAAGTAAAAAGAAATTTGACTCTTGAGAAAAGCTTAATAAGCATTTACATAGAGCATTCTTACCTTATAATTAAGTTAAACTGTTATACCAATAGTTAGAAAATTTAAGGTAAGGTAATCGATTAAGAGATGATTACACTATAGAATTTCATTAGTTGATAGTATACAATGACTTGGTTGAAACAGAAAAAGAACAAGTTTCTAGTTACATTAAAGGCCTATGAACACAATTTCAAGACCAGCTAAATTTACTAGATCCATACTCAGACTAAGAAGCACACTAACAGGCTTTACAGTTAGAGAAAAATTTAGTCAACATACTAGTGACTCAAGCTTTCGAGGTTCTTATAGTGTGGTTTGAGATAATTCAAACCTGATTTCCTAATTTGTAATTTTACTCTTTTAAATCTTCTAAATAAAACTAGTAAATCTAGTGAAACTAGTCAAAGAAGCAAAGCCATATCCTTGAGTCCAAGACTACACTATTGTAGTTACAAAGAAAATGGACACAGAATAACAATGTAAAAAATAAGGAAAGTATGATAAAGGTTTATTTGTAGGCACTGAGGAAAGTGAAGACTACCAAGAAGAATAAATTGAAGAATTCACTGAAGAGACAATTTTTAATAGTAGCAGCAGTGCACAATCTATTGAAAGGCATGGTGATAGCAGACCAATGTTAATAGTAAATCGTACATTCTTCACTTCTAAGGCACAAGACAAAGACAATTGGTTATGAAAAAAATATTATTTAGACCACTTACATAATTAAAGGAAAAATATGTCGTATGGTTATCGACTTGGGTAGTTGTGAGAATGTTCTCCCTAAAGAAGTTGTAATGTAGCTAAATTTAAAGACTAAACCTCATTAAACTCTATACAAACTCACATGGCTAAAAAAAGAAAATCAAGTAACAGTATTAAAATATTGCTTAGTTTTCCTTATCCATTAGTTCAATCTATAAAGACAAAATTTGATGTGATGTTATAGCTATGGATGCTTGTCATTTATTATTGGGTCGACATTGACAATATGATCGAAATGTGTATAATGAAAAGAGAAACACCTATAGCTTTATGGTAGATCATTTTCTTACCTAATAATGAGCTCACTCTTAAACATAATTTAGATAATTATTTGTTAGGTAAAAAATAATTTGTAGATGTTATAACAAAGATAAAGAGAGTATATATTTTATTAGAAAAATAGAGTCACAGTGATTCAAATATTCTTGAAACTCTTGAAGCTATGACATGTTGAGTGTTAGAAAGTGTATATTTATAACGGAGAAAATCGTCATTGTACACTTTAAGTCTCACTAACATTGCTACTTTTATTTATTTAAGTATTTTGTTATTTAATTATATGTGTTTTATTATAATTATATATTTTATGTATTTTAGGGGCATTACGATCGTTTCACAATGAACAAGTGATCAGACAGTAAAACGGACATTATATTTAGACTCAGGACGATCGAAAACCTTAAGAGGAACATTAAAGGAAAAAGTCATTGTTCACATATACGGTACTGTTCATACGTACGGTACTATTGATGGTACTGTTCACGACACTGTTCAAATATATGGATCGATGATGTGGCAACTACCTATGACGTGGCAGTATTTGATTGGATGAAGTGTGTGGTATTGACTGTTTATATGGCGTTGACCGATGACGTGTCATCGACCGATGATGTGTCACGATCTTATTGGGCTAAATTTCTTATGTACTGTAGATCGATGACTGGCAGCATCTCAGTGGAGCAAAAATCGTGTGTACAGTACATGCGTATACATGGAATTATTTACTATTCAGACGGCGTTACTGTTCAAACGTTGACTGTTGACTGATGACGTGGCACAATCCTGAGTGTCCGAACTGTTTTTAATCCGATGGTCACGATTCACTCAATGTATCTATAAAAAGGGGGCTCTCCCCCCCTAATTTGACATCTCTGAATTCATTTTTAAGCTTAGATTTCTAAAATTCCTTCTCCTTCTTGTAGTTTCTTTGTATTTTAATAAAATTTCCTTTTTTGTCCTTAGTTAAAATATGAGTAGCTAATTTTCTTTTAAGTTTGGGTTGAAGGTGAAGTCTCAACATGTTCCATGGGCTTAATTTGGTAAATTTACTTTCTCTTCCCCTCTAATATTTGTGGCTGTTTTGACTTTTCGTCGATAAATAATAATAGTCTTATCTAGATACCGCTCTGGTTAAATCGGCACCCTAGTACAATGTTATTATTATTTGGCACGATAAACTCTTGACACTATATTTATTTGAGCGTGGTTCATGAGGTGTAGAATCTCCGCTTATGATTTAATTGGTATTAATATGGAATATTTAGCCTATGGAGCATGTTGATGCAGATCCGGATACCCAAGTGCTTTATTATAACAGTTTCATCTTTAATTATTCCCGCCATTTTAATTCACAATTTAAGATAAAATTATCATAATTTAATTGATCCCATTAAAAGAAAATTAATTTTGCACATAATTAAAATCAACCTCCTTGTGGGATCGACACTCGTCACCATTAATCTATTCTACAATAGATTCGTGTGCTCGCGAGTTCAATAAAATTTGCACAACATGACACCTATACTAGAAGAATTTTAAGATTTGTTCCCTAACGAACTACCACAAGGTTTACCACTTCTTTGGGATATACAACACTAAATTGATTTGGTACCAGGCTCTATATTATCAAATCAACCTCATTATCGTATGAGTCCTATAGAACATAAATAATTAAGACATCAAATAGACGAGTTACTTGAAAAAGAATTTATCCGTGAAAGTCTTAATCCATGTGCAATCTCTACTTTATTGACTTCAAAAAAAGATGGTTCCTGGAAGATGTGTATAGATAGTCAAGTTATCAATAAAATTATAGTTCGATATCGTTTTTCAATCTCTCGATTAGATGACTTGTTAGATAAGCTTAGTAGAGTAATAATTTTTACCAAATTTGATTTGAAAAGTGACTACTATTAGATTTGAATATGGCCTAAAGATGAATGGAAAATAACCTTTAAAACTTGTGAAAAGTTATACGAGTAGTTAGTAATGTCATTTGGCTTATCCAATACACTAAGTACTTTTATGCGAGTTATAAATTAAGTTTTTTGCCCTTTCATTGAAAAGTTTATGGTTGTTTACTTCGATGATATACTTATATATAGTGCCAACCACGAGTTACATCTTTACCATTTAAGAGAAGTGCTGTCAGCCTAAAAAGCAATAAGTTTATACATAACAGTAAACAATTGTATTTTCTTAACAGAGAAAGTATTATTTTTGAGATTGTAGTGTTAAAAGATGATATATTTGTTGATCAATAGAAATTGAATATTATTAGGGATTGGCCACAACCAACTACTTTATTCGCTACTAGAAGTTTTCATGGATTGACCTCTTTTTATAGGCTATTCATTTCTTATTTCAGTACTATCATGACACTAATCACGTATTACATGAAAAGAGGATAAATCTCATGGATAGAAGCAACTACTAAGGAATTCAAGATTATTTAAAAAAAGTTGATTGCTATGTTAGTACTTGCCTTACTAGATTGTTCGTTCACTTTTAAGGTGCATTGTGATGCTTCCAAAGTTAGCATTAGAGTTATTCTTAGCCAACAAAGTAAGTGTAGGAAATCTCGAATAAGTAATTTTAGGAGATATTTTAGAAAAGTTAGTGATTCGAAATCAGGAAGTTAAAATCTATTCATAAAGTTAAGGGAATTTGCTATAGACTTGCCTAATTTAGTGTAACAAAAAATTGTATATATAGACTATAATGAATTGCAAATGAGAATGGACATAATTAATAAAATATTTTTTCTAGAATTTTTTCAACATGGTATTAAAGCTGAACCGCTGAGATTTCTGAGAAAATTAGGGCACTTCAGCAGCTCTCTTTTCTGTCTATCGTCGCCATTCTACCTCTGGTATTTTTTCTTCTTTTCTTCTTCAATTCAATTTCCAACTCCAGCCTTAATCACTGGTTTATCTTTTGCATTCATCTTTAATTTTAGCCTTAATCGCTGGTTTGTTTGCTGTTATTGTTTGATCATATTCAATCAAAACGGACACCACATTGTTAGTCAATGACCTTCAATAGTTACAGAAGAATAGAGTACGCGAAGCACAACAGAATTTTTAAATATTCAGGCAGCATACTGATTAAATGAAAAAAATTATTTAAAATGGTCTCAATTAGTTCAAATGTTTTTGAAAGGCAAAAGAAAGTTGAGCCATCTACTGGAGATAGCATTGGATAGTAAAACGATAGGATTTGAAGCATGGGAAGAAGAGGATTCAATGATCATGTCGTGGTTATGGAATTCCATGACCCTTGAAATTAGTGATACATGTATGTTTTTTCTAACAACAAAGACGATTTGGGATGCCCTTCATTAGACGTATTCTAAAGTCAATGATGCAGCTCTTATATATAATATTAAGACAAAGACAACTAGATCAAAATAGGAGACCAAAGCAATGACGGAGTATGCCAATTTTTTGTATAACGGTGGCAGGAATTGGATTATTATAGGACACTTGATTTGAACTGTAGCAAACGTGTAATGGTCATAAAAAATTTTATAGGCAGGGATCGAGTTTATGATTTTTTTATTAGCCTAAATTCTGAATTTGATCTTATACGAATTCAAATTCTAGTTAGACCTAAATTTCCTTCCCTAACTGAAGTAATATCTCGGGTTTGTGCAGAAGAAAGCCACAGGGGTATGTTAGAGTTGCCTTCAACTAAAAATTCTACTCTTCTGAGCTCTAGATTCAGGGGTTGGTGCTGGACAAAGTTGTTGCAGACAAGACCAACTAATTAAATGTGAAAAAAGATCTCGAAGAGTTATGGTGTACATATTGCAGTAAACCATGACACATCAAAGAATGATGCTGGAAACTATATGGCAAACTATCCACAAATATTCGTGAATGAGGAGGGAAAGGTGGCCAACAAAAGTAGGCTCATGTTTCGGTTTGACACCTAACTTAGTTGTTTGAAGGATTTAGTATAAAGGAAATTGAGTAGTTTAAAAGTATGTTGGGGACTATTAAAAAAACCATCAAATAACAATTCTCAATCAATGAATCAGGGTATGCATTCATTGACACTTTCAGGTGAGGCTCTTATCCTCTTGGATTAAATGTTTTAGGTAATGAGCTTAAAAATACCTAGATCCTTAACTTTGGTGCTATGGACCATATGACCTATGCTTTAAATAAATTCAAAACCTATACTCTATGTCCTAGCAATAGAAAGATTATTGTTATTAATGATTCTACAACTATAGTAGCATGAATAGGCGATGTCTAGGTTACCCCAAAACTAGTGCTTAAAAATGTTCTTCATATTTCCCATTTATCTACCAATTTGGTTTCCATACAAAAGCTTACCAAAGATCTAACTAACTATGTTGTATTCCATGATTCTTATTGTAAATTTCAAGACCAGGGCTTGGAGAAGAGGATTGGACTTGCTAAGGAGCATAATGAACTCTATTACTTGGATATATCAAATCAACCGGAACTCTGTAAATCTATGTTGTCCACATCCATGTTGTTTTCTTCTTCTACTGAAGATGTCATCTGATTACATCATATGCACCTAGGTCATATGTCTTTTTCT
The DNA here is from genome assembly GCA_030449875.1 of Aegle marmelos. Classification (NCBI taxonomy): domain Eukaryota; kingdom Viridiplantae; phylum Streptophyta; class Magnoliopsida; order Sapindales; family Rutaceae; genus Aegle; species Aegle marmelos. The sequence goes on along the minus strand of JASUUL010000094.1, from coordinate 19,540,444 downwards.
ACATTGAAAATAATGTTTCCCTCTTTGTTCAAGGGATTTGATGTTCAGTCTTTTCATTGTAATATTATAAGTATGTGAAACACACTTGTGTATCATTTCCTATCAATAATGAAAGATCTTATTTTCTTTTTTTCCTAATCTATAGTGATATTTGGGGGCTATCAACTATTCTAAATATCTCAAGGTCCAAGTGGTTTGTCATATTTTATTGATGATTGCTCAAGAGTCTCTTGGATCTATTTACTAAAAAATAAGTATGATGTGAATCACATTTTTCTTATCTTTTGTGTAATGATTCAAAACTAATTTGACACCAAGATAAAGCAATTTCGTTTGGACAATGCTCATGATTATTTCAATTAGATCTTGAGCGCATATTTCTAAAAAGATGAAATTATACACGAATCATTTTGTATCACTACTTCGTAACCAAATGGAGTAGTAGAAAAGAAAAACTAACATCTTCTTGAGTTACTAGAGCCTTATTGTTTCAAAAAAAAACATACCAAAAACATATTAGGGAGAAGTCGTACTCACATCAGCTTATGTTATAAATAGAATTCCTTCTAGGGTCTTGGGGTTCCAAAGTCCACTAAAAAACCTATCCAAATTTTACCCTAATATTCGATCTTTCTTCAATCTCACTCTTCAAGTTTTTAGGTTATTTCTTTTATCCATATTCATAGTCATAACTGGGGGAAGTTAGATCCTCATACTCTTAAGTGCGTTTTCATGGGCTACTCATCTATTCAAAAGAGTTATAAATGTTATCATCCACATACTTAAAAACTCCATATTTCGATTGATGTTATATTTATTGAAAATAAGTCTTATTTCACCATTTCTTATCTTCAGAGGGAGTTACATACACTTGAAGATAAGGAGTCAAACTTTCCATCGTTAAAGTCGTTTAAATCTAAGTCAATTCTAAAATCTCATAGGTTGGAGGAAAAAAAAGAAGGAACTAGTAAAATCTTTAATTCATTCCAGTTTGACAAAGTGTATGCGAGGAAAGAAGATCCCACTATAACAACAAGGTAAGAATAATCGCCTAAACCAAGCTCTAAGAATGAGGTAACAATGAGTGAATCAAATCTGACTTCTACATTACCAACAATCTATTCTTCTACTAGTCCTGAATCACCTTGTCTCAAGCCTCTTAGCCCTGACCAGGACCTATATTTACCTATTGTTGTAAGAAAAAAAGACTTGAAAATGCACCAAAAGGCCCTTATACCTATTGTGTCACTTTTTGTCTTTTGGGAATTTTTCCTCAAGCCATCAAGGTTTCCTTTTCACCTTAAACACAATTTCTAGTCCTAGCTCATTATCTGAAGCATTATCAAAGAAAGAATGGAGATTGCTATAGAAGCATAAATAAATGCATTAGAGAATAATGAGACTTGAAAATTGGTTGATTTACTAAAGGATAAGAAAATAGTGGGTTGTAAATAGGTGTATGTAGTAAAATTTAAGGCAAATGGGTTCTTGGAACACTACAAAACAAGATTAGTAATAAAAGAATACATACCAACATATGGAGTAGATTATCAGAAAATGTTTACTTTGGTAGCAAAGATGAATACAGTGATGATTTTGTTGTCCTTGGCTATTAATTTTGATTAGGAATTGCAGCATTACGATGTGAAGAATACCTTCCTTCACAGAGAATTAGAAGAGAAAATTTATATGAGCATTCCATCGGGATTTAGTGAGGTTGCAAGAGCAAGGTATGTCGATTAAAAAAAGAAAACAATCCCCACATGCTTGGTTTGGACAGTTTACCAAGGTGATGATAGCTAATGGCTACAAGCAAAGTCAAAGAGATCACACGATTTTTATCAAGCATTCGGCCTTAAGGGGAGTCATTATTTTAATTGTGTATGTGGATGACATTATAGTAACAGGAAATGATGAAAAAAAAAGAAGTGCTGAAATAATGTCTGAATAAAGAATTTCAAATAAAAGGTTTAGGAAGATTGAAGTATTTCCTTAGAATTGAGGTGGCTCGATCAAGGCGAGGAATTTTTATTTCTCAACAGAAGTATGTTATGGACCTATTCAAGGACGTTGGCATGATGGCTAGCAAACTAATTAGAACTCCCATTAGAACAAAATCACAAATTAAGTGAGGCTCTCGGAGATAAGGCAGTGGACATAGAGATGTACCAAAGACTTGTTGGGAAAATCATTTATATCGCACATACCAAGCTAGTTATAGCTTATTCTGTCAGTGTTATTAGTCAGTTTATGCATGATCTTAGAGAAGTTCACCTACAAGCAGTTGTTGTGCAAATTTTATTAAACTCGCAAGCGCACGAATTTATTGTAGAATAGATTAATGGTGACGAGTGTCGATCTTACGAGGAGGTTGATTTTAATTATGTGCAGAATTAATTTTCTTTTAATGGGAACAATTAAATTATGGTAACTTTATCCTAAATTGTGAATTAAAATGGCAGGAATAATTAAGAATGAAACTGTTATAATAAAGCACTTGGGTATCCGGATCCGCATCAACATACTCCATGGGCTAAATATTCCATATTAATACCAATTAAATCATAAGGGGGGATCCACACCTCATGAACCACTCTCCAATAAGTATGGTGCCAAGGGCTTATCGTGCCAAATAATAATAACCTTGTACTAGGGTGCCAGTTTAATTAGGGCTGTATCTAGACAAGACTATTATTATTTGTCGACGAAAAGTCAAATCAACCACAAATATTAAAGGGGAAGAGAAAGTAAATTTACCAAATTAAGCCCATGGAACATGTTGAGACTTCACCTTCAACCCAAGCTTAAAAGAAAATTAGCCACTCATATTTTAATTAAGGATAAAAAAAAGAAATTTTATTAAAATACAAAGAAACTATAAGAAGGAGAATGAATTTCAGAAATCTAAGCTTAAAAATGAATTCAGAGATGTCAAATTAGGGGGGGAGAGCCCCTTTTTAATAGATACATTGAGTGAATCGTGACCATCGGATTAAAAATAGTTCGGATGCTCAGGATTGCGCCACATCATCAGTCAACAGTCAATAGTCAACAGTCAACAGTCAACGTTTAAACAGTAACGCCGTCTGAATAGTAAATAATCCCATGTATGTGCATGTACTGTACACACGATTTTTGCTCCATTGAGATGCTGCTACGTCATCGATCTACAGTACATAAGGAATTTAGTTCAATAAAATCGTGACACATCATCGGTCGATGCCACGTCATCGGTCAATACCACATAAGCAGTCAATACCACATAATTCGTCCAATCAGATACTGCCACGTCATAGGTAGTTGCCACATCATCGGTCCGTATACATAAACAGTGTCATGAACAGTACCGTACGTATAAACGGTACCGTATATGTGAAACGATATGACTTCCGTTTTGCTGTCTGATCACTCGTTCATTGTGAAACGATCGTAATGCCCTTAAAATACATAAAATACATAATTATAATAAAACACATATAATTAAATGACAAAATACTTAAATAAATAAAAGTAGCAATGTTAGTGAGATTTAAAATATAAAATGACGATTTTCTCCTTTATAAATATACACTTTCTAACACTCAACAGCAGTCTATTGAGTGCTTTATTACTTAAAAGAACATCCAAGAAAGGGAATTTTATTCAAAAAAGGACCTATAATTGATCTAACAGTTTACACAGACGCAGACTTTGCAGGATCTCCAGTCGATAAGCAATTAACTTTAAGCTATTGTACTTTTCTTGGAGGAAAATTATTATCATAGAGAAGAAATAAACAGAGTATAGTAGCAAAGTCAAGTGCCGAAATAGAGTTCAAAGCTATGACAGTGGGAGTATGTGAATTAATATGGGTCAAGATTATTTGGGAAGACCTAAAGATTCAATGAAGCAAACCAATGAATCTATAGTGTGATAATAAATCTGCCATAAGTATAGCCCACAACCCACGGCAACATGACCAGACGAAATACATAGAGATAGATAGGCATTTTATTAAAGAGAAGCTAGATAGTGGATTGATTTATACTCTATTTGTTCTGACAGGACTTTAGCTTGCAAAAGTGATGACAAAGGGACTATGTAATAACACGTTCCATGAGAATGTTAGCAAGCTAGGAATGGAAGATCTATATTCACTAGCTTCATGAGTGTAGGAAATCTCAGATAAGTAATTTTAGGAGATATTTTAAGAAAGTTAGTGATTAGAAATTAAGAAGTTAAAATCTATTCCTAAAGTTAAGGGAATTAGCTACAGATTTTCCTGATTTAATGGAACAAAAAATTGTATATATAGACTAGAATGAATTGTAAATGAGTGTGGACACAATTAATAAAATATTTTTTCAAAAATTTTTTCAACAATAAGCCTATAGCTTACTTCAATAAGAAGTTGAACAGAGTAAAAGCATATTATAGTACATACGATGTGGAGTTTTACACAATAGTTCAGGCACTAAAACATTAGTGTTATTATTTAATTAATAAAGACTTTATTTTATACACTGACTATGCCGCATTGAAATATCTTAATAATCAAGACAAGCTCTTATAGGCATGCCACATGGAGAACATTCCTTCAACAATTTACTTTTGTGATAAAGTATACCTCTAGCGTATCCAACTAGGTAGCAGATGCACTTAGTCAACGCACTTCTTTGTTGACTCAAATGTACAATCAAATTCTTAGCTTTGACATATTTTAAAAGTTATATGCTATTGACCCTTTCGTTGTTCCTATATTAGAAGATATTACTGTGGGGTTCCACTCTGACTATCATTTACATGAAGAATTTCTTTTTATAGGTAATCAGTTATGTGTTCCTGACTTAAGTTTAAGATTAAAGATTATTGTAGAGTTAAATAATGAAAGGCATATAGGTCGTGACAAAACTTTAGTTTTAGTAGCCAACACTTATTTTTGACCTATTATAAGGCACGATGTCTATCACTATGTCAAGACTTATAGCGTTCGCTAAGTTTCCAAGGGCACCACAACTAATATTGAGTTATATATGCCGCTGCCGATTCCAACACAACTTTAGGCTAACATTAGCATGAATTTTGTTTTGGGATTACCCCACAATCAAAGGGGATTCAATATTTGTTGTGGAAGATTGATTTTCAAAAATGGCTCACTTTGTTACTTGCAAAAGGACTATAGACATCTTAATTGTTGCTCACCTATTCTTCAAGAGGTCTATAGGTTACATGGCTTAATGAGTTCTATAATATCTGACCGTGATATATGATTTCTTAGTCATTTTTGCAAGACATTATGAAAGTTGATTAACATTCGATTGAATTTTAGAAGTACTTATCACCCATAAACAGATGGTCAGACCAAAGTTGTTGGCCGTTCTTTGGAAAACCATTTTCGTAGTCTACTTGGCGAAAACCCGAAGATGTGGGATTATAAGTTATATCAAGTCGAGTTTATTTATAACCGAGTAGTTAAGTGTAATATCAGTTTAAACCATTTTCAAGTGAATTACAGATATAATTCAGGAGCTCCCATTGACTTGGCTCTAGTTTCATATTTATTTCACAAAAGCAACAAGGGAGAAGACTTTATTGAACAACTTAAGAAGATTCATGTAGCTACACAAGAGTCTTTAAAGAAGACTACTCAAGGTTATAAAATTATGACAGACAAAAAGCATCAAGCTTTAGAATTTCAAGTGAAAGATCTTGTTTTTGCTGTTCTAACCAAAGATAGGTTCTCTGTTGGCGAGTACAATAAACTTTCTACTAGGAAAATCATAATTATAAAGATTTTAGAGAAGATAAATCATAATGCATACAGATTGAAGCTCCCCAATACTGCAAATGTATTTAACGTCAAGCATTTTATTCCTCATAGAGGTGATGATGATGAAGATGCTATTGCTGACCATCTAAATTCTAAGGCAAATTCTCTCCATCCTAGGAGAAATGATGCGGATTAGAAATCTATGTATTACTAAGATTAGTTTATTTATTATCTTAAGTTTAGGACTTTGTTTTTTCTTTTTAATTTAGAACTTTATTTTTTTAATTTATGATTTAAGATAATTGTTACTAGTATAAATTGTAGCCATTAAGAGACATGATTTTTTAGTTCAATAATATTCCAGTTTTTAAATCTCAATGTCGGTATTTAAGCTAGTCAATCTTAGTATTCTACAGAATTAATGAGTTTTAACTTTTGAATTCACAGTATTATTTTGAATTAACATGAATTCAATTATTCTTTTATTTCGGTATGCTCTAGAATCAACGAAATATTTTGAAAGTCAAACTTCTGTTGCATCACTTTCTCATCCATCCATCTCTTTAGTTCCATCCCAGTTTCACAACTCTCTTTTACAGCGCTCGATGAAATGGCCACCAATGCAGAACCTCAAGGGCAAACAATCACATCTCCTTTCACTCGTATGGTACGCGCCCACTCTCTCAACAAGAAATTGAGCGATACACCCCAGAGAACAAGGCCAATCATCCTAGAATAACTCATCCAGCAATTCAAACATCTCAGGATCTAGTGTAATAAATTTTTGCTTGAAATTTGTATGAATCGGGTAGCCTTCCATCAATATGTCTGCATCGTGTACAGCCGAAACAAAGTCGTCATACGGTACATCCAATCTTGTGTTCATAAAGGGTACCAACTAAATGAAGGAATACTTCCGTTCCATCCCCAACAGCAAGAGCCAAAAACAACTGAAGAAGCCGCTGCCACCGTATCAGCTGCTTGAACTTAATCAACGCTCGCCGCCAGATGCATTTATATTATTCCACCTCTTTATGATGATCTTCCGTAGAATATATTAATTCTGTTTCACAGGACTTATTAAGAACATCAATGAATCTCTCCAGCTTTGATGTCTCCTCGGGGGTCTCCTTCACTGAAACTCCTTGTTCTGTCATTATGAGACTATTAATTTAACCAACGTTGTAACAGAAAGATCTAGTATTGAGTACAATGATTTTCTGTCTGGTTTGACAATCTTATATAGAGAAGATTTCCCATTTCCGTTTTGACATCTGTTTGTGGACAAGCGATTCCTAGTTAAAGAAGTAGACTCCCCAGAATCTTGATAATAGCAAACCAAAAGCCCGGAGTAAACGCACCGATGCTGCCCTTCAAATTGGATCACAACTCCTTGTGTTAAATCTTAATCTACAAAGCCTTTAGATTTTAATTATGTTTAATTATAATATAAAAATATAATTACCAATGATATTCTTTTAAACATGCTTAACCGATAAAGCAATGCACTTTACAACAACAACAACAATAATAATTAAAAAAAAAATAGAGAAAGCCTTGGGAGCAGCCCAACGGAGGAGAGGGATAGATGATAGAATTGGATCTTGGGTGAAAGAGAACTGAGGGAGGGATGGGAAGTGAAACGAACAATTTCTCTCCTTATAAGTCCACTATATCAAACAAAAACATAAGGCCTATTTATAGGCAAGTTACAAGTATAGCCCTAAACAGCTCATAAGAGGAAAAGAAACAGAGTATCTGAATAAGAACATGAACAAACTAGCAACAAGATAACTCCTAAACCCTGTAAGCACAATTACATCAACCATCGGTGATAAGTTACAGGACCAAAAAGAATGAGCCCTTACTCACACTTGATTGACCTGTATATATGTCGAACAAAGAGCAGTGAAGCACGAAAACCCACTGTGCCCAGCATAAGGAAGAAGCCATAACAGATACAAGCCATGTACCCAAAGAAAAATGAGGTCTGCATAAAACCTGACATATCTGATCGTGCATAGTAATAGTACAAGCAGTAAGCATAGATGAAAACACCAGTAGATCCACCACAAAGAAAAGACCTGTGAAAAATTCAAGACCCAAAATAAGTCCAAAAGTAAACATGAAGGCAGCAATTGAAAATTGATCCAAGTTAAATTAATTTGGAAAGCCAAGCAACAACATAAATTTGTAATGTATTAAATATAAACTTGTTTTATACCCAAAAACACCTCATTCTCTCAATCCAGTTCATTGACTTCTACAACTATGGGCTATTGTCGAACACTGGAACTTAATAGCCCAGAAACTTGTGGGATGTGATATATCTCAAATAAGACTGCCCAAACTGATCCCTGAACACTTGGCTAGGAACCATATATCTTAACCACTAAAAATTGATTGATACGCCGACGGTATAACACAATATATGTACGCAAGTGATCATCTGTATATAAAGAGGATATACAAGTGCAAACCCAATAAAAATTTGAGATAGCAACCAACAGAAGGCTTAATTATAAAATCCGCAAGCATAATTAAATTCACAGCTAATAGGAAGACACCTGGTGATATCTATTATTCAACACAAAAGCAATTTAATTATGTGAGCATCCAGTGGCTCAAAGCACACTAGCCTATTTATGTCATAATGATCCCAAAATGTTCCCCAGTAGTCTAACATCCAGGAGAGAGTAAAATGTAGCCTTTTAACACACTACTGCCACCTAAGATATTCTAGAACATTAGGTCTTAGACCTGAATGTCACCCATTCATGGTAAAGATAGCAACTAGTTCATCTTCAAGGAATGGAGGGAGAAAAGGTAAAACAAAAAGATGTTCAAGTACAAAAATATTCAGAGTTTTATTATTTTTGCCAAAAGTATAATTTTAAGCAATATATATACTACATTTTGCATTGGAAGCTTACTTAATACATTTTTGGCATCAAGCATCAACCCAAAATGATAATAGGTAAAATCCACACAGCAAAACAACATATCCATCCCTCCCAACTACAAATTGTCACCAAATAAGATCAATGCGGAAATCAAAATCGTTACCCCAAAAAGATCAATGTGGAAAACAAAACCAGACAATAAGAACAATAAGTTGCTAATATTTAAACCATCAAAAATTAAGAAGCTTAAGTGCACCAGGTAGCATCAAATGACTGAATGGTATACTAAAAACAGAAAAAGCTGGCTGCATACAACCACTAAAGTTACATCTAAACTGGGAAGAAAGTACAGCAATTAGAAAGCACCTTATACAACAAATAGGCTCAACATGCGTGAATGAATGAACCTGAATAAAATTCTGCAATCTCCTGGCTGGACACAACGGTCTAAGACCCAAAACAAGCAATAAGCTAAAACCTACAGGAAAGCAGATGTGTCGCAAGGAGCAGTCTAGCTAACCACAATCTGATTCTTACTAGAATATGAATTTGCTCAACACCATGCAGGGGGATGATACTTTATAATAAACTCCTACTTTGTTGACGTCAAAACAAATTTGATCTAACATTCTATCACCAATTATGAGACACCACATTTTGATTAAAACAGGAAAAAGCTTGCTGAGAGAAATAAACTGCCACCCGTTATCAAACCAAAAACGGGAACTAAACATTCAAAAAGAGACCCAAAAAAAAAAAAAAATACAAGAAATAACAAGTTCAAAGTTTCACATTGTGATTATTAAAGAGAGGAAAAGGGGGGAACAAAAAGAAGAAGAAGAAAACAGACAAGAGAGTTTAAATACCTCCACCACCATTCATGATCTTCAGCAGCAAGTTGGAAGTAAGTCAAAGCCACAGTTATGAAAGCAGTAACAATCAGCAGAATGATAAAGACAATAAAGAGGATGCTGTATATTGTGTAAATCCTGTGGCCCCAAACACTGGCAAAAATATAGTAAAGCTCAATGTAGATGGCACTAAATGGAAGGAAACCAGCCATTGCCATCTGAGGAATAGCACTCCTATACCAAGGTAGTGGTGGGATCTCTCGAGGGTACTTGGTCGTACGACAAGGAGCTTGGAACTCTGCCTTGCTGTTTTTACCAGCAATACCTCCCAACACAAGTAGAGGTGATGTGACTAATGTCCATATGAGGACAATCACCACAATTGTGCCAAATGGCAGTGCTGCCGTGGCATTGTAAGCAATGGCAACAGTATTAAGGAAGCAGAATGTCAGAAACAGAGGACCACAGAAAAGGCATCCAGTCAGCAACAGATTCCTCACCTGTCAAACCAGCAATTTGGAAATAAATTATTCCACAATATCCAGTTTTTAGAAGGATTATGCTAGAAGTTATAATAGCTCAAGACGTAGTTCATTCAAGCATACCCAGTTTGTTCCTTCTAGCTGACAGTAGAAAGAGGCAGCTGTGTATCCTGCAATCCCAGAAGTGAGTGCGTATATGATCACTAGTGCCGTAAATAGAGCTCCTCGGTTGTATGGATAAAATACACCCACTAGCGCCAGCATGAAAATAAAGACAGTGCTGGAAATGAATGCAATTCAATAAAAAATCAATGGTTGGCATAAAATGACATCATAACAAACTGAATGAAATTTGAACAAACAACAATGTAAAACATCCTTACAGAGTAAACAACTGGGTGCCAGAACCAAGGGCCGCAGCAAACAAAGATTTGTATTTGGGGAACCGGAACACATCACCATGGATGTACTTCCATCCTGTCTCTTCCTGGTCATCGGCAGCTTCATCATCTTGGGCATACCTATCAATAAATTAAACATAAATGATAAAACGCTTAGGAAAGAAAAGATTTATCAGTAGTTAAGCAAATGAAGTAAGAAATTTAAAATACAAAACTCACTTCACAAAATCATTCTTCAGAACTCGCATGAGAATCGTGGCAAGAAAACCAGTCAAAAGCAAAACCGTCACACACGAATTTATAATTGAAAACCAATGAATTTCCAAATGATGTGGCAACGAAGAAGAGAGTGAGTACTTCTCCATCCTCTTCTCGAAAGGGGTGTCAGTTTCCTTCCATTTCACACTGTACATGAACTCCACATCAACCTCCTTATCCTCTGTCAAGTCCACCAAAGAATGAGGATCCATTCGAGCGCTGATCTCAATAACACGGTCTTTGTTATAAAGAATGTCAAACTGGATATGCTTGTAAAGGAAGTACTTATACTCGCTCGGATGAGTCTTTCCTTCCTTGTCAACTTTACCAATGAACCCCCAGATGGGTAAGTCATCATAGTACATTTGGAAATAGAAGTCCTTTTCCACTGCACTTCGGAACTGAGCAACATCTTGCTCGGACAACTTCTTCCTACACGCAACAGCAGAGTCTTTCTCGTCTCTGAAGTTGAGTTTATAGGGAGCACTAACAAGCCGGTCCCCATTCAACACCTCACCAAGTGCTTCCTTTTTCTCTTTTATTATTCCATCTGCCATAAAAAAATAAACCCCAAAATCATTCTAGCACCTACATAACTCAGTATTGGAATAATTCCATTGACCCTTCCCCGAGGTTTTACTAATACAAAAAAAAAAAAAAATTAGAGCAAAAGTGGTAAGCGCAAGAACCTGGGGAGCAGAATGGTAGATCAAAATATCGATAAGTCTCACTGAAATCACAAATTATAATAAACAAGAATTAGAATCAAAGCATAGAATTCTTGAGGGCGTGTTTGGCAGGATTAATGATAATCTATTCTAGACACCTGAATGCATAAACCACATTTGTATCCAAACAGGCCCTTGGCAATGAAGGATCTCACGGATCCAATTCCAGATCATAAAACCAAAAGAATAAAAAATGAAAAGAGTTACCTGGGGTTGTGGAAAGGGCCAACCTTATTGGCGTACAGGGGGACAGGGTCACCAACCTTGAAGCGGTGATCGGAGGAATCAGATCTCACATGGGTCAAGCAACAGGCGATCAGAACCCCGATAACAAGGACTGTCACAGGGGAATCGCTCATTGTTTGACTAATTTTCTGAGAACGTGATGAGAAGTGCAAGTTTCAACGAGACACAGGCCTCTTACCGGGAGCTCGAGGCCGTGCAGGATATATATATCTGTATAGATCTGTTTAAGTGAGACGATCTGAGTAAATTTTTTCTCTCACTCTCATTTCCGTTTGACGTTCGCTGTTTCTTCTTCTTATTAGTTCGCCTTTTGAGGTAAATAAATTCATCCCCGCACGAATGCGATCCGGCTTTATTTGGCTCAATTGTTTAAGAACCGACTAGGTCTTAATTCTTTCTAAATCGGTTCGGTTTTGGACAAACCGACTATACCCGCGTGGCCGCATCAAATCTGTACATACGATTTTGCATGTCCATATGACCTTTATTATTATGATATTAACACCCCAACCCCAATTATGGGGTTATTTACCAAGTAAAAATTCTTGGTGAATTAATTGACAAGTGTACCATTATTCTATTACTGGTGAAATTGTTAGGTTTATAATAGTTGTCAAATAATTTATAATTAAGCTCAATCTAATTAAAAATTAAAAGAATTGTTAGTTGAGTCATTTTTTTAACACATAAAACTAGTTTAAACTCAAACCTAATACGTATAAGAGGGGCCAAAAAAAAAAATGACTCATACATCTCAAGACAATATTAGTCTTAAGACAAACAAAATGAGACAATGCTTTATATATTCATTTTAAATGCTTTATATATGCATTTTAAATGGAAATTAATCAAAAATTAACACATAATTGAAAAATGAGCATTTGGTCGAGCGAAATAATAGAATAAGTATTTGAACTCATTAAAAATATTGTAAGAATTTTTTTTCTAATCTTCTTCTTTATATATACGTATATACATTATGTAAATAATTGAAAAAGATGGTCTTCCTCTTTATGGAATAATATATACGTATCATGTAATTTTACCTATTATTTCACGTGTGAGTACACATAATAAGATTGTAAATGTTGAGATAAAATTTTTGATAAAATACTATCACTTATAACTCAAAAATATCATGTTGTATTATAAAGAATCAATAATAAATTATGCAGATGCATACCTAAATTCATAACGATAAATTAATCTCTAGGATTGTGTGGTTAACCTTCCAGATCTACATATTTTCGTAGAGAATCTTTTAATTCTCTTTGTGCTCTCTCTCTCGACGATGAGATATTAGAAAAGAATGGAAAGAATAGTAATAATATTGTAACCTGAAAATCATAACCACTTATATAGATAACATTTTCTTATTATCACTGGGTATTCCTAATTTTGTCCACCAATTAGAATACTATTATGTTTCTACATATTAAAGGCTTACACTTTATTAAATACATTAAAACCTATAATACTGAAAACCTTAATTAATTACTTTAATTGGACTTAATTTTATATGACAGTCTACAAAACATAATTATTCACATATAAGTCTAACATTGGATTAAAAATACAACGTTATTTGATTAAAAAATCTAACAGTAAATACATTACATAAAAATATAATACATATCCTATTTAAATGCATTACAAATTAATATTATTAAAGGTCAGTTTAGGAATACTGTAGTTTTTAAAATAATTATTATTCACTATAAGGAAATTATGTTTTGATAACTGTAAATTTAGTCTTTAAAACTTATTGAAACAGTCGTAAAATAATTTTACGACGATTTATTTTTAGTTGCAAAACAGACACGGAATGTCAATCGAAGAAAGCTTTTAGGACTAACTATCTTAATCACTCAATACACTTGTAAATGACTATTATTTATTAGTCATAGATGATAATTAAATGATTCACCTTTAGTTGATTAGAAAGATTCAAAGTTAGCCACAAAACCTTTGAATATGTGACTAATTATATAGGTTACAAAAAATAATTTTTTACGACTATTTTAATAGCCATTCAAATCTATGAAATTAGTCTGCTTTGGTTCCCCTGAAAGGGCATAAATCGGTCACTAAAGGTATTATTTAATCACCACTAGTGTTAGTCACGAACTAAGTGTTTGTATAGAATCAAATTTAGACTTATATTCTTAAAGATATTCAAGATTTAGTCAACAAAGGACACAACTATTAAGAATCTGTACAGGACCAAAATTTATGAATTTTCTGGTATTAATTCATCAAGATATACTAAGCATGTTATATATCGTCAAAAACATATGTGAGCCAAGAGTTCAAAGAATTTTACGGTATTCAATTTAGAGTTTTTTATCTAAAGAAATGAGTAAATCAATGCTCACTGTTTAAAACCTAAACGATAAAATGTAAAAGCATGAAGCTCAAGTAAACTCTTAAATAGATAAAATATGATTTTTTCTAATACATAGAAAATAAAACTCGATCCACATATATACAACTACATGCTTCAAAATTGCTTTATCTTTAAAATAGGGATTCACTTAACACATGAACAACAGATAATTGAACTTCATAAATACTCACCTCAATTTTGATATTCAGCAACAGTTATATTTTCTTACGACCTTGACGTAGGAGACCTGTAAAAAAAATATAATAGATTTTTTTAAAAAAAAAGTCTATATTCTTATTAAACCTACATTAAAAATTAAAGCAAAGTGTTTTCAGATTTACTATATCTGAAAACAAACAATGAAATGAATGGGATACTAGATAAACTAGACAGTGAAATTTTCAAATTTATCATTCAAAAATTTCAAATTAACTGTATTGATTAAGAAATGTTTAAATTTTTTATTATATATGGTTAGAAAGATAAATGTGTCTAGTTCCTAAAGAATTTTACAGAATCAAATTTAGACTTATATTATTAAAGATATTCAAGATTTAGTCAACAAAGGTCACAATTATTAAAAATCTGCACAAGGCCAACATTTATTAATCTTCTGGTATTTATTCATCAAGATATATTAATCATGTTGTATATCGCTGAAAACATATGTGAGACAGGAGTTCAAAGAATTTTACGATATTCAATTTAGAGTTTCCTATCTAAAGACATGAGTACATCAATGCTGAATGTTCAAAATCTAAACTATAAACTATAAAAGCATGAAGCTGAAGTAAACTCTTAAATAGATAAAATATGATTTTCACTTATACAAAGCATATAAAACTTCATCCACATGCTGCCATATCCATTTCCAGGACCACAAATAAGAAACCTAATAGCAAAATAAAATAAAATAACTTTTAGAAAGACACATGGTTCCCTTTTCGAAATCATAGATACAATTACATGCTTCCAAAATTGCTTTAAAGAAATCCCAAGAACCCTCCGGGACCACAGTAACAATAGCATAGAAGTTGAAGACAAATACAGAGCACAAACTTTACAAAACATTTTCAATCAAACCTTGCAAATATATAGAAAATGTATTATATTGTACTCAAATTTCACCCGTAAATAATTTTCTTTTCCAACATATGGACAACGAACTGTATCTATCTAAAGTTAATAGACTGATTTTTCTAATAATAATTACGAATCCCCCAAATCAACCCCCAATCTAGGCGTCAATTCAAAACCCAATCATATTGAGAGGAGTTTTCTCTATAGCATATGAAAACCCCAATTTACAGTGAAAGAGTTGGTAAAAAAAGAATAGAGAAGCACAAAATTTATACCAATCAACAGTGAATGTGTTTGGTACCTTTTTTGCTAAAACAAGACAGACTTTAAAGCTCGCAGGAATCTCGTTATGCTGTGGACTTCACAGTTCACGGGGATTTAGGGTCTGTTGGATTGCTTTAAAAGTCGTAGGTAATTTGGATTTTCTTTGTGAAGGCGGTAAAGAGTGTGTGTGTGCGCGTGTGATTCTTTTTAAGTCAATCCTAATAATTTTATAAAAACTATAAAATAAATATTATTGATATAATTTAAGTACATATGAATGAAATTAAAAAAAATTACAAACGAACAAGTCTATCTAACAAAGATATTAATTGATACATTAACAAGCTTTATGTTTATGAATAATCACTTCATAATATTTTAGATCTAAATTAGTAAAATAAGAAAGATTAATTTAAACATTTAATAAATTACAACTAATGTTATAGTAGTTTGTAATATTCATAAAGTTCAGTTATAAGATAATTTTGACAGGAATCATATATAATTCTCATTTAGTTGGTAATATACTTATGTCACAAAGTTAGACATATAAGCCAGTTATTACAAAATTCATAGTTTACATTTTCATACAATGAAAGAGTTTCAATTTCATACAAATAAAGAAATAAAAATAAATTTAAACATACATGTATTGGATTGATTATCTCAGTACTTTATAATCAATTTTTATTCAAAAAAGATGCTGTTTATAAAAATATGTTAAGTGACATTTAACGAAAATAATTAATTCATTTAATTAAATTTGCATGTGACATTTTATTTCCTTAATTATTTATTGATATTTCTCATAATTTATAGTGGATTTCTTCTCTGCAATATTCTGTTTCATAGTAATACTACTGAATGATGATTTTTATTATATATCTTTTATGCTATTTAAATATTTTATAAGCTTTACAACAAATCAAAATTGATGGGGTTATTGAATTAGAAAAAAATAGCTACCAAATAATTCAATAATTGTATAGACACTTTTTTGACTAACATCTTTAGTCGTTATATTAATTCAAAATTTTTCGTCCTCCATTTTCGTAGATGGGTGCCCAATATAATTATGGCGCAGCGAGGAAGCGCCAAAATCTACTATTTTTTAAGTAACTAATTTAATATTAGTTGCCAAATTTATTTTATATTATGACTAAGAATAATAGTCGCACTGTCTTTTCTCAACCTAATTAGAAAACTTAGATATAGTAAAGAATAAAATTAGTCACCGAACAATACTGAAATTTTTTTTCTTTTTTAACATATTTAAATGTTATTTGGTGACTATAGTCGCTCCATAATCTTCATTGCGACAATGTCATTTAGACAAGAAAAGTAGATAAATAAATACCATCTTAAGGTGACTAATTTTTAACATAGTCTTCCATTATATTCTAGTTTGTGACTAATTGTATTAGTCGCCACATTTTCTACACTTGATTTGATTATTATTTAGTGATTGTTTGTTTTAGTTGCTTAAGCACACTGATTGAACCCAATTCCAATAATAAATGTACATGCTCTGTAACTAAATATAAATATGTCACTAAAAAGCATATTGAATGACTATACGATATAGCCATCCTAAGTTAATGTCGATAAAAAAAATAATATTTCGTTGGAAAAATGTTTTTGCCATATACAGTGACAGTATTATTTAGTGGCAAACACATATGTTTCAGTGACTAATATGTCAGTCGTTGATGGCATTTATTCAGTATGGAAATGTGATGTCACTTGGAGTGTCATAAGATAAGCTTCTTACTGAGACTATTTGATTATTTGTCACGTAGGGTAGCCTTTAACGACCAAGTAAAGAGTCATAGAATATGGATGATAGTGGGAAAAAAAAAAAACCAGAGCATTAGGTAACAAATGGTTGGACTAAATATTTATGTTAGTCATAGAATAATCTATTAAATGATTAAAAATTTAATACTTATAAAATAGTTAGTCATAAAAACACAATTTTGTTATAGTGGTTACCTGTGTTGTAGAAATAATTAGTTATAAAGAAAATTAGTTAAGTGTTTGGTAAATTTTATTTTTAAAAGTACTCTAAGTTTTAAAAGCAGTTATTTATATTTGATAAAATTTTCTATTAAATTGTTTTGAAAAAATAAATAACTAAAATATACATAATGTAAGATGAAATTTAGTTACACACATAACAATGTTTATATACAATATTTTTAAATGTGTTTTATAATAATTTTTTAAAATAAAATTTAAACTATATTGGCATAAAGAACTTTTGATGTAATGTAAAATATAAAGAAAAATATGATAAACGAAAGAAATGAGTGAATTATAATAAAAAATTATTAAAGTATTAATTTTTTAATTTAAATAAGGATAATTTTGGATTTGAGTAATAATTATAAGGACATTGATGGAATTAAATGATAAAATTAATTTCAGAAATCAGAATCTAAAAACTACTCTTTTCTTGCCTTTCAAAGTAAGTTGTAGAATGGCCAATTTTGACAAAAATAATTTTGATTTACTATTACAAAATACTAAAATTAATTTTTAAAATTTTAAAATCACTTTTAAACCTCTCAAATGCACTCCGAGTATTTTGGATCAAGTGCCAAATACTAAAAACCTTTATATATATATATAGCTAGATTTGGAAGCAAATTTTAAATTTGATTCCAATTGAACATTTTTTTTGGCTAAAAAAGATAATAATATTAAGCTCTCAATTTTTAAATTTCTATCCTAAAATCTAAAAATTATATTATAAACTACAAACCAAACACAGCCTAAGTAGCTTGATTTTCTATCTATAATCACATTTTCTATTTGTTCTTTCTTCCTTACCAAACACTCTTGACATGCATCTTAACAAATAGTTTTGTTTCTTAATAATCACTCTTACTTAGATCTTTAAGTCATTTAATATATAAATCCATGTGCTATTAAACATTACACTCCTCGTTCTCCTTCATTCGGAAAAGAAAAGAAAAAAGTCCAAAAACAATGAGCGATTCCTCTTTTCAAATTCTTATTATCAGGGATTTGATACCTGTAGCTTGACTAATGTGGGATCTGATGCCTCCAATCACAAGGTCAATGACATCATCCTTCTCTATGCCAATAAGGTTGGCTCTTTCCACAACTCAATGTAACTCTATCATTTCTCTTTGTTCCCTCTTTAATATCTACTTTTGGTTTTGAGATGCTAGTCATTTTAATGCTTTTTTTTTATTTGTGAGTCAAGCTCTTGTTTTCATGTATTCTTGATTTTAGAAATAGAAATGGTTTATCAATACCAATCAATGTGCTACTAAACGTGCCCTTAAAAAAAAGCTACAATTTTAATGCTCTTTTTTTTTATATTATCTGATTTCAGTGAAACTTATCGTATTTTGATCTACTATTCTGTTCCCTTGATTATTTTTCTTAATCTTTTGCTTTATTTGTTGTTAAAAGAATTGAATTTGATTTTGCATCTCAATTGGTGTTAAAGGCTTAAGAGTAAAACAACATTAGGTACATTTGATTGACCAATAATATTTGACTAAAATGTAGACACCTCTTATATCTTAAAAAATAAAATTACTTAGAGACATTCTTTGTAGCTTGTAAGGAGGTCATTGCAATTATTGCTATATATTTAATGTAGCTCAAATATATTTCATTTTCCTGTCTTAGTTTACTATATTGATTATTTTGATGTATTTCATTGCAAATTCTACAATTAAAGAGAAAAAGAAAGCATTTGGTGAGGTGCTGCATGAGGATCATCTTGTGAGTGCTCTATATGAACTAAACTTTAGATGTGATAAGGAATATATTGTTGTTTGTAGAAAGAAGCTAAGCAAGGAAGAAGTTGCTTAATTCTATAGTGTCATAGAAAAGGGCTATTATTTCTAAATGAAATATGATGACTTACCTATTTGGGGTTTCAGTAGTAAAGTTGACAAAGAAGGGAAGACTTAACTAAGCAAGTACATATTCTTTCTTTAGCATATTCAATTTGATATTCTTTACAATAAAGACTGTGTGATTAAGATTAGTACATGAATAGATCCTTATTTTTGAGTAGACTTGATTGAGCACATAAAGATAGATGTGGATTTCATGTAAACCATTAAATGGAAAGAAACTAACACCCTTTTTTAGAAGTGAACGGGAAAATACTTAATGTCTTTTTATTGCTACATTGTTTAAAAATTCATTGGTTTTTTTATTATAAATTCATCTGTGATGCTTCTTCTTTTGATTGGTTTTCTTACAACGATTCTTATGCAAATTCTTGAGAATAATTTCATGAGTTGAGATTTATTTCTCAAAGTCATGTCTGTACAACATTCATTCTTGGGATTTATTCTTGTATCTACTAATATTCCTTTTCCTTTCATTAAGTATTTTATGTTTCATTTGTTGACAGATATGCCTAAGATGAAGAAGCTGCTAATGACTAAGTAGAGACTGGATAAAAGTACATCTATGGTGATGTGTTTTGGTTCTCCAACTATAAATCTTTGTTTGCTGCAACCCTAGGTTTTGGCACACGATTGGTTACTCTGTAAGAATCTTTTGGATTGAGATCTGTGTAGTTTCATTTAGTTTGTTGAGATTCCTTTTCTCTTCCAATCATTAGCTTCTAATTTCTAATTAGATTGCATTTGTTTCTAAGACTGTACTTACTTTTATACTCGCACTTGTGGGTGTATTTTATCCCTACAACTGAAGAGCTCTATTCATTTCATTGGTGGCCATATATGCTCTCACTTCTGGGATTGCAGGATATATGACAGTTTGTTTCTACTATCAGCTTGAAGGAACGAACTGGGTATACATAGATCAACTTTGTTTGCAGCTTCTAACTTGAGGCTTCTAAATTTGATTATTAGGAGCTAATGTATTCTTAAATGTTAGTTTGAAAAGTGAGGAATTTTTTGCTGATTGGATGCCTTTTCTATAGTCCTCTATTCCCGACATTCTCCTTGCTTAACACTATTACCATTACTTACAGTGCGACTGCAGCACTGCGATTCGGCACAATTGTAGTGATAGTTCTCATATAGACACTAGTCACATTACAATTACTTGTGTTGAGAGGTATTGCTGGTAAAAAAAATAATGCAGAGTGTTAGCGTCCTTGTCATACAACCAAGAGATCCCATCACTACCTTGGTGTAGGAGTGTCATTCCTCATATGGTAATGACAGACTTACTTCCATTTAGTGCCATCTGCATTAAGCTTTTCTATATATCTGCTAGTGTTTGGGGCCACGAGATTTACTTAATATACAACATCCTCTTTATTCTTTTCATTGTTCTTCTTATTGTCACAACTTTCATAATTGTGGCTTTAACTTACTTCTAATTTACTGTTTGTTATGTAAATTTTATTGTACTCGTAAGTACACAAATTTATTATAGAATAAATTTTATAGTGATGAGTGTCGATCTCACGAGAAGTAAATTTAATTGTGTATAGAGTTAATTTTCTAGATGTAAATATAAGTTTCTTAAAAGTGAATTTATTTATATTTTTCTATATTAAGATTTAAAATAAAAAGTTTGGAATGAATTAAAGATGAAAATAATATAAATAAAATAATTAAGTCTCTGGATTCACACTCAACATTCCCCATGGCTTAATATTTTCTTTTTTAATTCTAATTAATTTATGAAATTTGATTTGTTGTTACAACCAATAGTTTCTTTTGACTCAACAAATGCTAAGTTAGGTTATAAAGTACAATCCCAATGCATTATGTTTGTCACATCCATATTTTATTGTGATGTGAGTTTAGTAGTCTGTATCTTAGAACATATTGACTTTTTATAAGGATAGACTTATTGGACTAAAGGATTACCCATATAATTCTAAAGTTAAATTATTTATTCATATTTGTAGACCAACTACCTCTTGGAAATGCTTCCTACTTGTTATAGATTAATGGAAATTAAGATCTTAACTACAAGAGTTATAGGGCAGCTTTATTTTTTTTTCCAAGTATGTTTTTTAGTTGTTAGATGCTTTTACTACTCTTCAACTCCCTAGTTTGGTTAGTTTAACCTTAGTAGTTTACCTTTGGTTTGTTTTCCTTTGTCCACTTTCCTCCTAAACCTATTTGGGTAATACATTTGGCAGGAACATATGTTTTATTGGGTTATTAGGATTTTATAAGATATGATTGATGCTAAATATTTTAGGTAAATTTCCACTATAACAAAAATCGCATGCATCACTTTCTTAAAAATAGATTATCAAGAGAAAGGTTAAGAACTTAGTTGTTCAATGTTGTACAAAATCTTTATCAATTGTTATTTTCATTTCTACCCCTCTCCTTTAAATGTAAACGAATGTGTTAGCCTAAAGGGGGAGACATATTATAATTTTGATAATCACAACTATGTATCTAAATTAATTTGATAAACATTATATTTTATATTTTTAGTAGTTCTTGAAAAATAATATTTATATAAGTGAATCAAGTAAAATCAAGTTCAAGACATTCAACAAACAATAACTCGATTAAAATTTAACTTAATAGAGTCATTATTGCGACAAATTCTTATAAAGCTAATATAATTTAATATATGCATGATTTAACATCTGAGAAGCTCAGGATTTTGTTTAATAAATATTTATTTTTTATAAATCATTATAAGTCAAGTATTCTATGCAATTAATTATTTTTCAATATGTGGACTAAAATGAAGAAGCTTTGCAATAATTAATTTTAATAAGTATCATGTTGAATTTTGGATTTGAACCTTTTCTTCAAACATTTGAAAATTTTAGGTTATATGATAATTTCTAAAATTTTAAGGCTAAAGTGTAAATATTAAAAATAGATAAAGAGTTAGTGGCTAACCGCTTGAAGGCTAATAGCTAGCCACCTGAGGAAAATTTCATATTTGCAAATTTTGGACTAAATTAAAAAGGTTTTGAGAACTTTAAAATTTATAAGTATTATATTAAATCTTAAAAGAACTTTCTTGAAAAATACTATTATGCTTTAGGTCATATCATAATTTTAAAAAATTTTAAGAATAACAAGCATTATTTAGAAATTCTAGAATTTGACCTTTTTGTAAAGTTTCATTTTGGTTATAGTATAATTATAGAAAGTTTTAAGTAAAATTATAATTTTAGTAAATAGTATTATTGTAGCAAATTTAAATTTTAACAGTAGATTCACTATTCTGAAGTTGGGAGTCGACTAAATTAAATGCTTAGTCGCTTTCTTATTGGAATTTGTTTATAACAGCTAATTTTTGTGTCAAAATTATATAAACTCAAATCCAATCCATTTTTTAAGACTTTTGCAAGCATAAACAAGTGTAAACAACATATTTTGAGCTTCTAATTTGTAAATCATCATAGATTAAATTTTTATTGAATTACTATGTATATATCCACTTTAAAAAAAGAGTATTTGTTGTAACTCTTAAATTTATTGTTAAATTTATGAGTGTGTAAGTGTAGAAATACTTGAGTAAAGAGATTGAGAGATAATCTCTTAATTGTAAAGGTTTATTGACACCTTAAAAAGAACTTGAAGCATTGAGAGACTTGGATAGTGAAATCATTGAACTTGGTTAGCTTGGAAGTGTGGATGTATGCGAGAATTGAAATCATTGTGTTTCCTCTCTCTTCTCTTCCTCTTTTATTATTGTAATTTATTGAATTTATTTATTTTGATTTCATTAAGGCAATAGATTAAATTGTCTTGTGGTTTTGATTAGTTAAGTTTAAAAATCCAATTTATATCTTTCTTAGATTGTATAACTTGCATTTCAGAGTAGTTCCCCAACCTTGATGTGGTGGCACCGGATCCAAAGAGCTCTTGTAACACCCAAGGAAACTTAAAACTTGTTCAATATTTAGGTTATCTTGGAAAGCACTATTGTGTATTATGTATTACTGGGCTGTCCTTAATAGCGAATATTTGGGAAACACTACGGGGTCGTTTGTCAAAATTAGGCTAGAGTAGAATGACCCTCTAGATTATATCATATTTGGTAACATGGGGAATAAGAAAAATAGGCATGTCTTACTTAATGAGCCCAAACTTGAGTTTTATCATGTTTGAGTTTATGCGAATAATAAAATAAGAGTGTTATCTCTATCTCTTCATATTAGCTATGAGGTGAATCTAGTATGGGGTTTTAATTGTTTCTACTATTATGCTGCACAATTGGTATATGTCTGGGTTTATGCAGACCTCATTCTTCTTTAGGTAGATGGCTTCTATTTGCTATGGCTTCTTTCTTGTGCTTAGGATGGTTGGTTTCTGAGCCTCTCTGCTCTTTGTCCAACAAATATACAGTTCGATCAAGTGTGAGTAGTGGCTTGGTTCTTTTTGTCCTCTTGATTTTATCATGGAGAAAGATGATGGATATCCTCACAAAGACTTACATAGACATGTCTAGCGTAAGTATAGGGTTTTAGAAGTTAATCTTGTTGCTATTTTATTTCAGTACTTTTTTTCATGTATTTTTTAGCAGACCTTGTGCTTCATATTACTTGTAACTTGCCCATTGTATTTTTTTAAATATCTTTCATATTTGTGATGAAATATACTGCTTTTCTGTCTTACTTTGCTAAAAGGTCTATGATTTTGGCTAGAAGTTTTCGTTAGCTAGCTACTGTTTCGAATGTTTCTTGTGCTTGAGCTTTTGCTGGCCTAGTATAATCAGGTCCATTGTGTACCTTGTACCACATTCATTACCTGAGACTGAATTGGATTAATTTTTGAGTAATCATTTTTCTTTTCTTTTTTTTTATTAGATAGTAATCTTTTTCACACCCCTTTAATATTCTTATAAGATTCCATTTTTATAATCATGGTTTTATTGCTATAAGAAATAATATGAAAGGATAAAATTCCTTTAGAAATCATCAATTATATCTTTATATTTTAATATATGATATAATCATTTTTTATAAGATTAAAATAATTTTAAAACAATAAAAAAATAAATTCTCTAATGATATGAATTTTATTATGAAAAATATATTCACAATTTAATTAATTTATTTTAGGCTTTTAATTTTAATTAAATTATTTATAATTTTTTGTTCTTTTTTTTTAATTTTATGAAAGAAACAACTATAGTTATAAAAAGTGGGCTTCACAAGGTATTTAAAGAGTAGGGGTGTTCGCGGATTGGGAATCAACCCATATCCGATTCATGATTTTGTAAATTATAAATCTTCAATCCATTCAATCCAATCCATAAATTGATAAAACTTAATCTAAATCTAATCCACATAATTACGGATCATATATGGATTTAACTCAATTTATATCCAATCTACTATTTTATGAATTTTGTTACAGATTAAAAATTTTTAAATCTATCAAATTAATGAACTAACTAAATAAAAAATTTAATATAAAAATAACTTTACCATTGATTAAATTCAAAATTAAATAAATTTAAATAAATTAATTATTTGAATAAAGCTGAAAAATACATTTAAAGTTTCAAAATATAACACACTAAAAAAAATCTCATTTGTTTAGATTGATACATGAAAATTAAATATTCAAGAAGTTATATTTATTTATTTATTTATTTTTTATTATATTATTATCAAATAAGATATAATATAGTGTTAATGTAACTATATTTTTACTTATTTATTTATTAGTAAGTAGTAATGTCATATTTACAAGTTTAATTTTTAATTAAATAAATATATTTTTTGCTGAATAGTGAATTTTTGTGAATTTACAAAAGTAAATCTATATCCAATCCATCGATTATGTATTTTTAAATTTTCAATCCATTCCAATCCATTCAATCCGTAAATTATTTTTCTATAGATTAAACAGATTGAGTGGATCAAATTAAATTTTGAACACCCTTATTAAAGAGGCATCAGAAGCTCCACTCCTAAATTTTTAAAAGCAAAAGCTGAGTAATGACTTAAGATAGTATTTATTTTTTAAAGTGTGAGTGAACAGTGTAAATTCCTCTCATTTTAATGTTTACTTATAATATTTAAGGAGGGAGTGGGATTCCCACTCCTATGGGGAGAGAGGGAATAGAAATCCTCTTTTTACCCTTATATTTAATAAATAAAATAAATAATATTATATTTATTTTATTTAATAATATTATATTATAAATTATATTTATTAAAAATAATAACATTAAACATATTTAAATATAATATTATTTATTTATTTAAAAATGATATTATATTTATTTAATATTATTCATTAATAATATTAATAATAAATATTTTATTCTAAGAAAATATTAATTTTGTACTATATTGTTAATAAAAATGCTTCAGTAATAATTTTTTATAGACATAATTAAAATTAAAGTTAATAAAAAATTATGATTTATATAATTAAGAATGTTAATAATTATTATTAATTTATAAATACAATATTTATTTTAAAAATATTTTTTTATTAATTTTATAATTAAAAATTTCAATCCTTTAAATAAAGGTAAAACTGTAATTTGAAACTATTTATTCACAATCTAATATAATGTAAACATATAATATAATGTAAACATATAAATTAAATTTTTATTTTAATTTCATACTCTTATTTCAGTATAAATAAACAACCTACTCTCACTCTCACTCTACACTCCTAATATCAGGATTCCCACTCCTCATGATTTTCACTCCAATTCAAAATATAAATGCTAAGTAAATCCATATGACAAAATGCAGAATCGAGAAAATCCAAATATTTATAGGAGAAGTGAAGTGGGATGGGTTGTTGAAGTGTTGGTGAAAAATCATAATTTTTCTTATAAAAATATTTTTAGGACCGATCTCATATAATATATAAGAAATTTGTAATCCAAAAATTCATACCTTGATAATCTGAGAAGATGAACGATACCAAGTAATAAATCTGCCACTCAACGATCTTCCAGGCTATGACCCAAGTTTGATCTACATTGAACGTGTGGGCGTTCGTTTCACCACTCTAAAAAATTCCTGACTTCCTTTTCTTCAGTGTTTTTTTCAAAAGGCGTCTCACTCTCTTTTTTAAGAGAAAATAATACTTATATATAATATTACCCTAGTTAAAACCCTAATTTGTGTTATCCTTATTATATAATAATTCAAAATATTAAATATATCATATTTAATATTTTTCTTTTCCACTTACGTAAAAGTACAGATAAAGTGTAACAATTTTGGGGCCCACCTTGTAAAATATCACAAGGTCTCATTTACACATAAATATAACACATAGGGTCCTAACAAATATTATAAGGTTTATCACCTAATATGTCAGTTTTATCATTTTTGAATCCAGTAGTGGTGTAGTCAATTAAATGAACTAATCCGGGGATCATTTGAGAACATACAATAGTAGTTATAATAATTAAGTCTGTAATTAAACTAGCTTAATTATTTAATTCCAATTCTATTCTACAATAAGATTGAAACTGACCTCCATAATTGTATGCTAGAATAATAATTCGTCCCAAGCCACATTGATCTCTTTACTGTACAATCCTTTATACCACATCGTTAATTAAATTGATATATCAACTGTTCAATCAATTTAATAACATCTTATTCCTTGATACTTACTAGTTTTCTCTAATGATCATTTTCAACATATTAAATATGTCAACACACTCTAACTAGAGAATTTTATGATCAAGTACCGAAAACCTATCAAGAGATGTATTGTACAAATTCCATATTGTTAATCTATAACTTCAATACTTATAATTGCTCCCACCAAGATACCGGATAATCTTGACTACAAGTATGTGTCATACCCATTGGTAACTCAAATGGAATAACAACCACAATCATAAAATTATAACTAACTCAAGATTAAGATTACAGTAAAATTAATGCCTATGAGATTTAATAAGTTTGACAGTTATTATAAAGTTAATTAAATCTCATATGTGATCCTGTTCAATGTAGTCGTACTACATCAATAAATTTATACATGATTAAGACAAATCATTCAATGAATTTATTATAATTTATACCTAAATAAAGTGTCCAACTTTATTTATCAACTGTAAACTCAATATATTAAATCATAAGATAATTTGTATTTATGTCTTCTGTGAATTCACATAATGATCACATAAATACATATAATATGATTAAATAGACTTTAATAAAATATTAATGTAAATAAAATATTTAAATAAAATACTTCAATTATTTTATTAATAAAAAAAAATTTATTATAATTAAATAAATCAATATGTTGATAAAGAACATATTTTCCCCACATGAAAATGTTAAAGCCTAGATGTCTGTTAGTCACGCTAGTATCCAGGTTAGCTACGCGCCTTGGTCTTGGAATGAAGCGGTACATCATGTAGTTAAGCTTGTTCGCAGATCCGTTCAAGACCAATTTTGGATGGAAGCGGGAAGATGTAGACTTTGTGGTGGCCCTGGGGAGCCAGTCTCGCATGCCTTAGTTGTTTACGAGCATGATTCTGATGTGTGGCGTATACCCCCTTTTTCTGGATATGTTTTACCTGGTTGCTTGCTTTCTTCGGAGATGTATGGGATAATGGATGTTCATTTTTTTTCTTCAGATGAATTAGTTGTTTGTTTTGCTCATGTGGGGATTTGGGGGCAGAGGAACAGAATTTTGTAGGAGGGAGCTGGGAGCTGTCGCTAATTCTTTCTGACGTATCTCTTGTGCTCAAGGGCTGTTTGATACCCTTCTACGACAGTATTCCATGTGTGCTGATATTTCTTTCCGTATTGGTCCTCTATTTGGTTGGTCTAAGTTTAATTGCGATGCAGCTGTTAAGGTTCAGTGTGGTCTAATTAGTTATGGGACAGTGATCTGCAATCATAAAAGTTTACTTATGTTAGCAGGGATGGACATTGGCGTTTGTACTAATGATGTTAATGCGGCTGAGGCGGAAGCTTTACATTTTAGTTATAGCTAAAATAAAAAAATTCATTGTGCCAAAACATGACTTAGGATTTAATATATCTCAAAGAACTCCATCAAACTGTGAAGAGTTTAAACTTCGTTTTAGTAGTTTTTTTCTTTTCTTTTCTTTTTTTGGGTATTAATTGAAGATTTTTTGCAGGAACTACCATGATATCCTCGAGTTTTTCAAATCTTGATTTTATGAGAATTTCTTTTTTTAAAAAAAAAAGGAAAATGGTCATGTGAAATCTCAAAATTCCAGGCATTGTGGCCATTTATCTTAACATAAATTCCATTTTTTTAAAAAAAATAAAGGTAAAGAAAAAGAAACAACCCTACAGTAATTTTTGGGCTCTGGTACAAAAAATCTGGCACTGTATTTTTTGGGCTCTGGTACAAAAAATCTGGCACTTCTTGAAGCTTGAGTTCAAGAAGTTTAGCGAGGATAACAACTTCTTGAAAGTGAAGATAAAGAGCATAGTTTAACGTGGATAACAACTGTAACGAAATAAGAGCATTATCTGTTGCTGCAAGGGAAGTAGCTCTTTAAGGAAAATTTGACGGCTATTTATACGTTGTTTTGTATTGAGATATTATTATTTTTAAATTATAATTGTAGTAAAAAAAATTATAGTTAAAAAATAAATGTTGATAATATGTTGAAATATATTCACAATTTTAATAAAAAATAAAAATATTATAAATTTTTTATCATTTAATTATAAAATCAAATCAACCTAACTTATAAATCATAACACTAAGCGTTTACTTAATTATAATTTGAAACTTAAATTATCATATTACAAAATCAAATGGGGTCTAAAAATACTTGAAAGAACATGAATTGCAAGATTGTACGGGTAATTATGGACCGAAGAGCAGCTAAATCCTTGGAGAATTTATGCAATTGCTTAATGCCTGTCCTAAAATTAAGGCTTCATCATACTTTTTCTAGGAAGAAATTATTTTATATTTAATTTATTATTTAAACTTGAATTATTATATTTGTATTTCTTAAAAATAAGGCACCATCTTTTTCTATTTATTTTTGTTTCGTAAAAATATAGAGGGATAAATAAAGTCCAAATCAGTTTTTTTCCCCTACCGTCCTAGAATTAATTTGAACTTGGGTGGCCAAACAATTAGTTTGTATTTATTATCTTATTTAAAAAATTAAATTTCAATATTTGCCTAGAGTTAACGATTATACTGGACTATGATTTAATTAAGGATTACTCTCTATTTTGAAAGTGAATCACTAATCTTTAATTAATAAAAAAAGAAAAAAATCTGTGCAATTTTTGTTTCTTTATTACTACAACACATCTTCTTTGTTTTTAATGGGGCAGATCGGCAGCCCCTGAAATAACACCTATGTTTACACTGTTTTCAACTATTAAATAAGATAAATGAATCGCTCCAATTAGATTGATCGATTAGCTAAAATTATTAATTTTACACGTTAATTTCCAAGATTTTTCTCTCTGGATATCCTGTTTCTTCAACTTTTTTAATCTTTTCTTTCTCCTCACTTCCGTGTTACCTGAAAATTCCATTATCCATGTAATAATTTGTTAGCCATGTTAAAATTCCTAGATTATGTGAGCACTTAAAATATGATTTTCCAACATTATTTGATGCTAGACCAATAATATATCACGGAATAAAGTTTTTGAATTGCTTAGTTGTTATAATTCAAAGCATGATTGATATTAATTTGAATGATATGAAAATGATTGAAATTTTGGATTAATTGAACAAGAATAAAGATAGAATTACAAACTCTTATATGAAATTATTTTGTACAATTTGATATAATATAATATAATTTATTATTTAAGTAGCCCTTAACTCACATAATTTATTTTTTATTAGTTTACATATTCATCTAACTAATAAATTTATAACACATCAATTTATACAAAATTAATTTATACAAGAGTCTATAAATAGAGTTGTTGATTTACCCCCCATTCTTTATAATCTGTCAAAATTAAATGTATCTGAACATTACTCCAAAAAAAAAAATCTTAAAAGATAATAATAGTTTTTTGAAAATCTTAAATAAATACTTATTACAAAAATCCAATCAATATCATTAATTTTAAATTAAACAAAAATGCCTTTTTTTCTTAGATAAAAAATGCCTAATTTTGAAAGGTCACGTTAGGCCTACAATTTAATTGACCCGGCGAGTCAGACAATTTGGAAAAGGTTCACTGATTATAATATATATCGTGCATCTATTGTATAATGTTGGCATAATTTGGAAAAAAATATATACAAATGTATTCTTTTTTTATTCAGAGCAATCCTTTCCAAAAGGTACACTGATTTTGTGGACCGACGAGATGGCCAGTCTTATCTTTTCCTCTTATTTTTTCGTGTATCACTGTTGACCGGGTCCATGAAGTGACTCATGAGCAGGATCTCCACTTTTATTGCAAATTTGCCCTCTCGTCAGTGAGCATTTGAAATTTTCCTATTTAGGGATACATTTCACCTTTTCTCTACGTCGGTCCCTTTCGTCAGTTTTTGTGAAACGTTTGTTAATAAAATCAGTAAATTGATTAATGTGCCATTAAAAATAGGTAATTAAGTAAATTTTATGATATTAACTCCCCCATTTTCCAGCATCCTTAAAAAAGTAAGAAAATAGAAAATAGAAGGCCAAAATTTTTATCCCTACATTTTTTTTTGAAAATTTTACCTCTTCTCATATAACTTTCATAATACATCTTCAAATAACAGACATTAAAATTAAAAAAAATTATTAATTATTTGTGACTCAAATAGAATGAGATTGTCAATAAAAATTTTCTAGGAATAACAGGATATTATAAAAATTATAAATGGTAAGTCATCTATAACAACCCAAAAAATTAAACGAAGAAGTCATTCTCTAAAATAGAGTTTTGACAATAATTTTAGAAAAATAATGAATAAAGCAGTGAGACTAAAAAAAAGGAAAGTAAGAAAAATCACCGAACCTTGTAAGTGCCAAGATAAATTTTCCATTATGATTATAAATTGTATTATCATAAAATCAGTGCATAAAAATGGCAATTACGATGCTTTTACCAAGATCAATTTTGATTCTCGTAAATGTCCTTCAGGCCTGAAGAATGAACTAGATAACATAGGTCTGGCTTCTATAGAATTAACTAATGTATGTTTTCTTCAAAATCAACCACTGGACGACATGTATGCTCACCGACGTTAATTGAAGAATCTTTTAATAATAAATAGGTAAAAACCGACGGCATGGAACGGGAGGGATATATACAAGAAAAAGAGAAAACATATACATTACTTCAGGGACCTAAATGTAAACATTCTTAGTCCTTGTTTTCCTCGTATAAATAAAGAGCATGGAAGAGTCATCATCGTGTTGAAAGTAAAGCGCCCAGCGTGGAACCCTTGTGGCAACTTAGCTAGCAAATACTGGATAGGAGGAAAATGGGGACGGGCATCCCAGTGGAACCCTTGGGCTCAACAGGGAAATCGATTCCCCTTGTAGGCTTTGGGACCGTTGAATATCCGTTGAATGAAGCCTTTAAAGAACGTGTTCTGCATGCAATTAAGCTCGGGTATAGACATTTTGATACCGCTGCGGCTTACCCATCAGAGCAACCTCTTGGCGAAGCATTAGCCGAGGCTTTACGTCTTGGCCTCGTTAAATCCCGCGACGAGCTTTTCATCACCTCAAAACTGTGGCTCACTGACTCCTACCGCGGCCGTGTCATTCCCGGACTACAAAAAACTCTCAGGTAATTTTAGGTTCTATTTGGTATTAAAGTTAGACAGTTATATTTTAAAAATTATAGAATTAAATTTGATAGGCACTAGATAGTATGTTTTTAATACTAAATTATGTGATCCATCACTTCTATAATAAAAAACTTATAATATCTCTATTATTTTTATTAAAATTATTATTTAAAAATTATATTTATTATATATTATTAATTTTTATTTTATAACTATAACTTTTTTCTTTATTACAACTATCACTTAAAAATTATAATACCTCAATATCAAACAAACTTTAATATAATGTGCGCACCTAACCTTTTTCTTTTTTAGTTTCTTAATAAATTTTATTTATTTATTCATTTGTTATTTTTTTCCCTTCTTTGTGTAGGACAAATTTTTTTCTCTTCTTTGTGTAGGACTCTTGGAGTGGAGTACCTTGATCTCTATCTAGTTCATTTTCCGGTAAGCTTGATTCCAGAGGCGACGTATCCCGTGAAGCCGGAGGATATTCGTTCATTTGACTATGAGGGTGTTTGGGAGGAAATGGAGAAATGTCAAGAGCTAGGTCTTACAAAAATAATAGGAGTAAGCAACTTTACATGCAAGAAACTTGAGAGGTTACTTGCAACTACAAAAATTCCTCCTGCTGCTAATCAGGTGAGTTAATAAAATTAAAATATTAGGACTAAATATTGTTTTATGCCTCTATATATATATATAATCCATTTTGTTGGTAAGGTGGAGATGAATCCGGTTTGGCAGCAAAAGAAGCTGCGAGAGTATTGTAAAGAGAAGGGGATTCATTTTTCAGCTTTCTCACCGTTGGGAGCCATAGGTACTAACTGGGGACATAATCGAGTAATGGAAAGTGAGGTGCTCAAACAGATAGCAAAAGCTAAAGGAAAGACTGTTGCTCAGGTAATTCATAATTCATTTTTCCTTTTTGAATTTGAGAATTAAACGACAAAAACGAAATCTAGCAATCACTTTCATCTGCAGTATCAAATTGAATGACTAACAGTATTTATTTTGTTTCAAAACAGTATTTATATTCGAGAAATAATTCTTTGTATAAGCTTAATTAGAAGTTGAAGAAATGTAAAAGATTATTCGGCTCATTGCTTCTCAGCAAATTCAATAAAAAACGAAAGTAGGCAAAATTGTATTATTTTATGAACCCATGCGTCCATCTGTTAAATCTCATAAGTTCAAAAAAGAGAAATAGGATTTCAATCCTACTCACATAAGAAGGAAAATAGTTTAACTAGCAATATACAATTCATAAATAATGGTAATAATAAGAAGTTATATTTTAAGGTTGTATGATATATCTAATTGAAAGTTATGGAATTTTATTATTGAATAGATGAATGAACATCATACATTACTTGAGATGATTTCCTGTAATAGAAGCGACAGAAAAATACAAACATCCTACGTCTATGGAGAGAGTTATTCTCTAGTGCCAGTGCTTACTTATTTTGATATGTAGATTTGAAATTTCGCAATAGAGTCAACATGCCTGATAATAATTATACATTTTCTCCTAAATGGTTGACTGTCTTTTTTTCCCCCTCTTTTTATTTTTTTCTGGGGCATGTAAAGGTTGCTATTAGATGGGTTTACCAGCAAGGGGTGAGTGTCATTGTGAAGAGTTTTAATAAAGAAAGAATGGAACAAAACCTTGACATATTTGACTGGGAGCTAAGTGCGGAAGAGCTTCAAAAGATAGAACAAATTCCGCAGTACAGAGGAAGCCGTGCGGAGGCGTACCTATCAGAGAATGGTCCTTTCAGAACTGTGGAGGAAATATGGGATGGAGAAATTTAATAATATAATAGTATGGCTTTGTCTTCCTATTGTGTGCGGCCCATGCTGTTTACATTATGTAATTCTTGTTCCTAAAATAACTCTTCAGCCTTTAGCCTTTTTTTCTTTTTGGTGTCTTTTTTTATTTTTTGGGCCCCGGGGGGGCGTTTGGAAGATTCAGCATTGAGCTTGAGAAAAATAAAGTTAGAAATGTATACCAAATATTGTTCTACTTTCTCGTGCATCACAGCACCAGTGGCAAACAAAATAGATTTAGCACCCTTACAATCAACAATTTCTTTTGCATGAGTACACAAGGAAGTAAGGAACATACAAACACACGATGGGATTTCTGATTAAACCAATGATGTTAATAATAATAATCACATCGTAGTTGGACAGAACACGAAACAACATCAACATACCCTAAACTGTTTTAGCTCACCTTTCGCTCAATAAAACATAAAATAATAGCAATCACAAACTTAGCTGAAATATCAGCAATACCAGCTACAGTTTGTTTACAAGAACAAAGTACAAGAAGGAAAAATTGACAGCTTTCTGTAAAATTTTGCACCAAACAAATGAAGATACGCAATAACTAAAAACAACTGCAAAGAACAGAAAAATGTCATTTATCAAACGAAGCATAACAGAAAGTACCAAGAACTAAAATAAACCGTTGCCCACACTGCAAACCTACTCGTTTGATGCACATTGTCCAAGTACTTGTGTTGCAAACCCTACAAGCCAACAGTATGATGAATACAAATTAAATTGCATGTAAATGATATCAAATACCTTACAAGCCTATGGACTTCTTGAAAAGAACATTCCAGTATCATTGAAGCCACAGCATGAGTGAAATGCAAAATGCAAAACACCAAACTCATTACAAAAGAAATGTCTTTTTAACTAAACGCGCTTAGGCTAATTGTTTTAATATACTTATTAGTTAAAATAAAACATTATAATTTCATTTATGTATTTCTGGAATTCACGTAACTACCTTTCTTTAGTGTAATATTTTTGTTTCTTAACTTCTTCTCTCCAAAGGCTGAAGCTGAAAACTTTTGTTACGAGGGCAGCACGAATAATGTAAAATAGTTTAGTTAAGATCGTCAAAGAGCAGAACAACAACAAATTTAGAGGTGAGTTATGGAAGCTAGCTTTTGAATTGGATATCGAATTAGACAAGAAAATTTTGATTCATTACTGTCTATAAAAAAAAGAAGATAAATTATAATAAAATTATAATAAATCATAGGATTTTAGGAATTATTATGAATGATTAGAAAGTTGAGGCACAAACGACTAGGGAATTTTGATAAATACTAATAAATACTTTAGAGATATTTTCAACTTCAATTGTAATTTAATACCCAACATGCTCACTGAAAAAATAAAATAAATAAAATTCTGAGATTTTTACAAGGTCGTGTATCGGGTCCGCTACGCTCTGGTGACAGCCGCTCAGCCATCCATCTTTTATTAGCACGAATCACCATCATTTTTTCATCTATTTGTCTTTTCATCTTTTATTTTTTAATCCTAAAAGCAATGACTCATAAAGCGGGAAAAGCTTGCTGCGATATGCAAGTGCAGTGTATCAAAATTATAATTTAATCTTGCCTTTAACCAGTTTCAATGTGCAGGAAATTTTACTCTGTCATATTGGAACAGATCAATATTAATTTAGCTGTCCATTTTCAATTATCTTTTTTAATTGCATTTTTTAAAAGGTAGGGGAGTGGATCACAAACTGATTTTTGTTGTCCGCTACTTCTCAAGATTCAGATATGGTGATCATCAAATAACACCGTTTGAAGCCACTTGTGAGTAAGTCCGTTGAGCCCTAACTTTCAGTGTCTTCATTACTCATACACTCACTTCTTTTTTACTTTCGGTATTTCGTCGTCCAGCTAAATATTTGAGAATTGGCTAACTCAAAAAGCTAGAGGAAAGAAAATGACGTAAAGCAATTCAATTTGGAATGATCCAAATAGCAGAATAAGGGTACGTGTGGGAGTGCTTTGGGAAGATTGAAAATGCTCTTAGAAAGTTAAAAGTTAATGTTAATGTTTAATAATTTTTTTCAAAAATCACTTTTAGTAAAATTATTTCATCTTACAATAGATTTTGAAAGTTGAAACATAAGGAAAGTGTAGTTTTTCAAAATCTAATTTTGAAAATCACTTTAATACTTAATATAATTCCATATACATACATACATACTTATCCTTATTAATTAAGAAATCAAATCATTAATTTTAAAGAGATTATTATTGTTACCAATTATATTGACATAACAAAATATAAAAATAAAATTAATAATATAAACTTTATTTTAATTATAAATTATTATATATAGAAAAAAAATATTTTATATACATGTTTATAAATATGTAAATAAGTCGTTTTCAATATTTTACCCAACTTAGCCATTTACATTCTTACAGTAATTTAATAATAAGATTTGTCAAATTATATGTTTGCTTTTAAAATTCATAGTACTTTTTAAAATAAATTTTATCAAATGTTTAATTAATTCTCTTCACAGTCGAATATTTTTATAGCACAACTAACAACAAATATTTTAAAAGTTGAAGCACTACCAAATTATCCCCAAATAGTCGATGGCAAAATATAAATCCAACATGAATAATAATACTAAATGCAAATCCTCATGCACATAGACAGCACTATATATATATATAGTCTCAATCCTTCCTAGGCTATTACTTTTATTTTAAAATCTCTGGTACATATAAGACATTGTACATTAAAGAATATATCCACCTTGCACAATCAATTTACAGGTGCCTATTCCTTTTATTTTGCTTTAACTTTGAAGTTGTTGCCCACATATATCCATCTAATCCCTTGACTGATTTGATGATACTCCACAAATTCATTTCAATAATGAGTTATAAGGTTTGTAGTTCTTGAGTTAATATTTCACACAGGATGAAAATTGATTAAGAGTACAGAACTCATAACCTTTTTCGGCTCAATTTATTCACGAGTGAAATGACCTAGTTTGCTATAGTTGTAGTATTTATCTTGCTTTTGTCTTTTTTCTTACCAACACAGTTACCTTTTGAGTGCTTCTTATTATCTGGCTTTTTCTTATCATTATAAGATCTCTTACCTTTTTAGTTATACTTATGACCACTTGTAGCTTGAAGCCTTACGCGAGCTTGACTCAGCCATATAAATATGATCAGTAAGCTTAGTTACGTCAAGGTGCCCTACCTCCAGTTCAAGGATATGTTCAAATCATTGAAAGCTTTAATATTTTCATTATGAGTCATATTCAC
Source organism: Aegle marmelos (assembly GCA_030449875.1). Taxonomy (NCBI): domain Eukaryota; kingdom Viridiplantae; phylum Streptophyta; class Magnoliopsida; order Sapindales; family Rutaceae; genus Aegle; species Aegle marmelos. The sequence goes on along the minus strand of JASUUL010000094.1, from coordinate 19,503,321 downwards.
CTTCGTGTGTTTCCGGGTAGAGTTTTTATCTCTACCTAGACTTATTATTCATCAATCAAAATATATCTAGCAGACTTAAGTTCACGAACCACATTTGACATTTCTCTTAGATGTTGCCTTATAATGTGATATTATTGCTTCTGATAAGAATCAAACTTGATCGTAAGCCTTCTCAGCTTAATGGTTCAAGTGCCACCAAACTTGTCTTTCAGAGCGAGTTGTATTTCTTGAATAGTCTCATACTTCTCAAACTCACATATGAGGTCGTCTTACATGCTGCTCAACATTGTTATAAGAGCATTACTATTCTTCTTTTTTCAAGCTTGATAAGCCTCATAATCTCTTGTGTTGAGTAATGTTACTTTGCTTAGGCTCAGTTAGGGTGTTGTTAAGAGCTTTTAAAGTCTATTACTTTTTAAAGATACACTAAATTTTATTGTGTCAAATATCATAATCGTCATCATTGAGCTTCTCACCCTCGTTCAACTTGGCTACAGTGTTCTTAGATGCATATTCCATTTCAACTTTCTTTTAACATAGAGATAATTCAAAATACAATCAATAAAGGCATATCAATGATTACACACAAACAATTAATTTAGCCTTAATATTAGGAATGAAATAAAAAAAGTTATCAAAGCTTTCAATTATCATCCAATTCATTTTATCATATTCATCATTATTTTGATTTTAACGCACAAAATTATCATTTTTAATATTGAATTGATTAAATTTAATTTGTTTAAAACTCCCACTTAATCGAATAATTCATGAGATATCATAAGGGAGTATATTGAGTTGAGCAACAGCTAATATAGAAATTCATTAATGAAAACATAGCAACATTATTGTTCAGCCGACAAAGTGAAAAATAATATTTAAAATAATAAAAAATTAACAAACGAAAGAAATAACCAAATATAGTCAACTTAATATATAAAATCTTCTACACGTTTTTAAAATATTCTTTTTTATTGCTTGTGACTCTTTTATCCAACTTATATTCAAGTGTTTTTCTATATATAAATAGTTGTTCCTTTTTTATAATCTTGTTTATGGTTTTCTCATACCATAACTTCTATCCTTTATTGAGGTGACTAGTTTGTCTCTCATTTTGAAGGTTTGTGTGAACACTAAGTATTAAGGTCTATCTCATCTTTAAAGTAAGACGACGCTCCTTTATCAGCTCTATTTAACACCTTAGCAAATGATATTTACCCAAGAAATTTTGAATCTCGTAGCCTTAAAGACAAGTAGATTATCATCATTATGTAAGAATTTATGAGGACTGATTGGTAGTAATCCCGGTTTGCATATTTAGTCTTCATTTTTCCATATATTAAACAAGTAAAGACCTTATATATGTCTTCTATATTTATATACATAGAACGGTCAAGGTTGATCTTATAGTTCTCCATTTTCTTCATAAGTTCTTCATAAGATAAGTCATAATCAATCTCAATTAGATCAATAGGTAAAACCCAAGCTCTATATGTCATTAGCTTGTCTTTCTTAGTCCATAATTTTCTAATGGAAGACATCTAAGACAAATAATATAAAATTTATATTAGTGATCGTTAACAAATGACTGCAAATACGAGATATAATTTAATTCCAGCCAATGTTCGTAAAACTAATTTTCAAACTTTCACTAGAGCGAAATATTTATTAACATATGATGCTCATCCATGAGACTATATATTTAATCCAAAATTTTATTTCAAAAATTAAAATAAAAATAATTAAAATTTTTTATTTTATATAAAAAATAAAAAAAATTAAATTTTGAATCAAATAGCATAAACGGTGCCCAAATCGGAGACCCTAATAGCAAGATATATATATAAAAAATACCATTCTAAACATATTCCCCCACATGTCATCTTGCACAGCTCTGATGATGTCAAGTCTGACACCATCCAACTCAATTTTTCATCCTAAAAAAAATTATGGCATTATTCATCATCTTCTCCAGAAATTAGGGTTTTTGAATTTTAGTGACTAGATTCTTGTTTCAAATCACATGTCTTTGGAACACTCTTTTCTTGAAAAGATCTTTCCAATGATATATTACACACAATGTTAGGTTGCTTAGATCAAAAGATATAAGCAATAGAAGTTTCTAGTTTCATGATTTCTTAAGGTCATGTAATCTAAACCCTATGTCGATTCTATGTCTATCAAATCCAAAATTTATACTTTGATTCTAGTATTCCAAAACATGAAAGTAATAGCCACCAAATCACATATACTTTACAGAATCAATTAACATATAAAATTCAAACTTTTTCATGACACAAACTCAACCATATGTATGAATCCAACCTAAAAATCTAGCTCTAATATCAATGATGAAAAAAAGGGAATTTAAGAGCCTACCTTTTTTCATAGATCAAGCAACAGAATAGTCAAGTATTAAATCACGTCAATGGCTGAAAAGAAATAATAGATGAAAATCTTCATCTATACCATAGTATATGTTAGCCTAATAGGTTATAAATATTATAATTTTGATGATAACAAACATATGCATTAAAGTGTTTCATTTTGTATTTCACAAGTTCATTAGTTTTGAAGGATAATAAATCAAGTGGAATCAAGTGAAATCAAGTTCAAGACACTCAACGGGTAACGGCGGCTCAACGGATAATTTATTGCAATAATTTCTTGTAAAGCCGGTATGATTTAATTTATACTTGGATTAGCATTTGTGAAGCTCAATTTTATATTAATAAAATAATTATTTTTCAAGTTAAATACTTTTATGCTTAGGAGATAAAATATTTTATGGATTAAAGTATTTTGGATAAAAATAAAAATGTTTTAAATTTCGGAGTTGGACTTATTTGCTAAATTCTAAAACATTTAGGCTTTATTGTAACTTATAATAGATTGTGGGTTTAAGTGAAAAAGTTTTGAAAACTTTAAAGATTATGGTGATTTAGCTAAAACTCAAAAAGGACTTATTTGAAAAGATTTTCTTTAGTTTGGGCCACACTATAATTTCAGAATATTTTTAAGAATTAAATAATAATTAAAATTTCTGAGATTGGGACTTTTTGAAAAGTTTTATAACGTTTTGGGCTATAATATAATTTGAATAAGTTTTGAGGTAAAACTGTAATTTCATGAACAATGTTACTGTAGTAAAATTCAAAATTCACGGTAACTTCACTGTTACGAGCGAGGAGCCGGTTAAATTAAGCGGCTAGCCGCTTGAGCACTGGAATTTGACAATAACGGCTAGTTTTTGATCTTTAACTATAAAAACTCAACTCCAACTTCATTTTAAAGTTTCTGGCAAGAAAAAACAAGTTTGTAAAATATATATTGAGCTTCCATATTGCAAATCATAATAGATTAAATCATTCTTGAGCCATTATTTGTGAATCTACTCTTATAGAGAGTGTTTTGCTGTAATTTCTATTTTGTATTGTATTAAGAGTGTTCAAGTGAGGGAAACACTTGGGATAAAGAGATTAGGGTGATAATCTCTTGATTGTAAAGGTCTATTGACACTTTGGAAGTCAATTGTAAACATTTGAAGCCTTGGGAGGTTTGGATAGTGAAATCCTCAAGCTCGGTTGGCTTGGAGGCGTGCACGTAGGTGGGGATTGCCGAACCACGTAAAAATTACTGTGTTTGCTTTCTCTTTCCTTACTCATTTATTTTGCAAGCATTGCCTAATTTATTATATTTGATTTAATTCCTGTAAAACTTAATTTTTGTTTGCATTAAGGCATTAGATTGAATTATTTGTAAAATAAATTTTAATAACCCAATTCACCTCCCTCTTGGGTTGTTTATTTGTATTTCAGTATAGATAACCTCTTTTAATGGGTTGTTTTATATTTTTGAATAAGAAGAGAAGAAGAAAAAAAATTCACATTTATAGCCTTCAATCATGAAGAGATCTTTTAGTTAAGGTGGGAAAGTTGATTCCTCTAAGGCTCTTAAATCCTTGCATAATAACCATATGTGGGGTGGGTTCAGTTAAGTCAAGTCGACCTATTATGGGCGATTCACTAATGGATAATATTATAATATAAAAGTTTATAAAATCATGAGTATTTAAAGTATTTTTCAAATCGTAAATAGCCCCATCCAATCATATATTAGTAACCTTTTCCCAAAATTTATAGGTGGAATATTTTTAATATAATCTAATTTTCATTTTTGGTTTTTGAAATCTCTTATGGACTTCTCATTTAAAAGGTAACATCACTAATAAAAGTTTTAAAAAACTCTTTAAATGAGATTATTTAATTCTTTCTCTTTAATTTATTATTTTTTATCTCATCAAGATATAAGAAAGAAAAGTGTATATATTCTATTATTTTGATGGAGGAAAAATTTTAATTAAATAATATAATTTTATTTTTATTTGAAGATTCTTTTAGAAGATATACTTATTTTTTCACTTTTTTATTTGTTATAAAGGTAAACAAATAAGCTTTTTGCTAGTAGAATTAAAGTATATTACTAATGCTCTATTTTTACTCTACACACTTTAAAATTCCAAACTTACCTTTCCACTATTTTTTTTTGTCTTAATTAACTCTTTTCCTTCCTTTTCTCTCTCTCTCTCTCTCTCTCTCTCTCTCTCTCTCTCTCTATATATATATATATATATATATATATATATATTTATTTATTTATTTATGTATGTATGTATGTCATAGTTGCCTTTTCTTTTGTTCTCATTTCACTATTAGTAATATTTTTTCTTGAGATAATTACACACTATTAGATAAATTTTACTTTTTTTTATTTTTTCTATGATTTTACTTCAAAGTTTAGATCAAACATCACCATTTTGTGACCCGTAGTATACAATTATCTTCATTCTTGTACGTTCAAGAGGTTTGTGAAAGATTTTTCATCGCTAAAGTAATTATCTTATTATGATGATGATGATGGTGATGATGATGTCTGCTCATTTGAAGAGTAACATCATTAACAAAAGTTTCAAAAAACTCTTTAAATGGGATTATTTAATTCTCTCTCTTTCATTTATTATGTTTTATCGCATCAATACATAAGAAAAAAAGTGTTATATATTCTATTATTTTCACGGGGAAAAAAATTTAATTAAAATGATATAATTTTATTTTTATTTAAAGATTCTTTTAAAAGATAAATTTATTTTTTCATTTTTCTATTTGTCATAAAGGAAAACAAATAAGCTTTTTGCTAGTAAAATTAAGGTTTATTACTGATGCTCTATTTTTACTTTACATACTTTAAAATTCCAAACTTACCTTTCCACTATTTTTTTTTGGGTCTTAATTAACTATTTTGCTTTCTCTCTCTCTCTCTCTTTATACATTTGTTTATTTATTTATTTATTTATGTATGTGATAGTTGCCTTTTCGTTTTTTCTCATTTCACTGTCAATAAATATTTTTTCTTGAGATAATTACACACTATTAAACAAATTTTAATTTTTTTTATTTTTTCTATGATTTTACTTCAAAATTAGATCAAACATCACCATTTTGTGACCCGTAGTATACAATTGTCTACATTCTTGTACGTTCAAGAGGTTTGTGAAAGATTTTTCATCGCTAAAATAAATAAGGAAAATATTGAAGTTAATGAGGACAAAAAGGAACATGGAAAGCAGGTTAAACGAAAATTAAAAAAAAAAAAGTTGATTTCATGAGCATTTGTTATAAACATGTATGTTTGGAAAAATTTTAGATTACTTTTATCTTCTTTTTTTAAGTATTTTGTTTTAGAATAATGATATAGGTATAAATCCTTCTATTACAAATTGGTGTGACATTAACTAATTGATTGATTAAAAATATAAAATAATAAAAATAAATCATGTAGACAAAGAGAGCTTGTGACGAAGAAAAAGAGTTTGTTATCTTTTGTTTAAATGTTAAGCTTATTATTTCTTCGACATAATATAGATAAATCATTTCATAAGCCAGCTATCGTGAAACAGACCCTAAAACACTTACATGAGTTACTGGGGGAGAATCTTAGTGGATCCTCGTGTGTGTGGTTTGATTGTTTTCGTATTGTTCACTGGTAAATGCGAAACATGACCTTTTCATTTTTCCTGTGGAACAATCTTGAAATGAATCATTTTAGGAAATGAAAATGTAATTTTATCGGAATATAAAATATAAATCTTATTATGATGATGATGAGATGACGACGACGACGACTATTTGGACTTGCTTTAATGAATTCATAAAATCCGACATGGAAATCCCACTCCAAGGACTAAGGAATTTTCATTTACTCCGATTAAAGAAAATAAACAATCATCACAAGGGGTTTGTTGAGACTTGTCTTTATGAAGTTCAATTAAAAAATCTATTAAAAATGAGAGTTTCACGCTTACTTAGGGAAAAGTTTCAATCCCTTAAATTATGATCTTATTTACTACTGAGGTGTTGTATTATAATTTAAAAGATACAATAATTATGTTAAAAAAAGAATATAATTATAAAATAAAAATTAATAATATATTATAAACATAACTTTTAAATAATAATTTTGATAAAATAATAAAAATATTATAGGTTTTATATCATATAAGTGATGAATTAAATCTATTTAATTTTGTAAATACAATAATTTACATTTACAAATAATAAAATACTACAACCTCCACGTACGCTCAATACCAAATAATAAGACCTACAACACATACAATTTACAAAACACTTGAATTCTCAATTTCAGTAATTGAACAAAAAAGTGATATAAAGCGATTGTCCTTGATGCTCATAGAGTATAATTATACATCCAGTATATTTTAGGCAACTAGTATATGATTTTTTTTTATTTCGGATAGAGTATACATAGTCAATTTTCTTCTTCTTTTTTTGGGTACAAAAATCGTGTTAGTGGCGTTCGTATGACCCTATTGCCTTACAAAAATTGATATTACTCAGGTAATTAAATAAACGGCGCCATAATTACATAATCAAACTGGTATGCATTGTGATGTAGTTCTTTCAGAAAAGAAAAATAATAATTGTGATGCAAATTGGATAGCTGAAAGTTGAGAAATGAAAATAAATTAAAAAAATAACAATCATAACTCGGCCTTTAGGCTGGTGATTAGAGCTTTGGAGGGCAGCAGTTTGAATTTCCTATAAATATATTGTGGAGATAATTTTCTTTCTTAATTATAATATATAATTGAATAAATTTATCTTTTAAAATTTGGATAATATTTTATAGAATTGATATTAAATTTTAAGATAATAATTCAAATCTCTATAAATACATTGTGGGAGTAATTTCTTTCATTAATTATAATGTATAATTGAGTGAAAATTATTTTTTAAAAATCTAAGTAATGTTTTATAAAATTAATATTATATTTTAATAATAATTTAATTTATAAATATTAATTATAATATTATATAATATGAGTTATATTTTAAACATTAATTTCATATAATAATGATAAAAAAAGAAAAAGAAAAAGAAATAAGATTACAATCTCAAAAGAAACTGATGGGCTTCCTTATCTAATGAATTTGATCCACGAATTACATTGGGTGAACGAACGCATTATTCTGTTTGGACCTCAGCAACGGTCTCGCTAACTTGACCAAATCAATGGACACAAAAAAGAAGTTATCTTTTTTAAATTAGAAAAAGTTAAAAAAGAAAAGAAGTTCAGTATCAACTTGACTTCGACATTTCACTATTTTCTAATCAAAACCGCTTTTGAACAACACAATTAAATAAAGAAATTTGATGATCCGTGATTGAATGGGACAAGTCATAAATCGTAATTAAAAAAAAAAAAAACGATCCGTGCCCCGAACACAAATTTCATGTTAATAAATTCGTACGATCGACTCATTATCCACGTGTCCCCACCAGTGGAAACAAAGCACCCAAATAACATTTTTGGGGAATTGGCTAAATTAGTTTGTAAGCTACAGAATCTATACCGTAGGCAGCTCCGTTTAGTAAACGCGCACTAGAACCCAAAAAAAAAATAAAATAAAATAAGGTTATCGTAATCACAGCTAAGCAGTAGACGGTAATCCAAATATTAAAACAAAAGTGATTATTGTTTGAATTCGCCGCCCTCAATTATTTCGGTACGATTAATTAATTTTATATGATAAGGTCAGAGAGCTTAATCCAAAATATGTGTTAATACGCTGTTCGATCCGAGTAGTCCCCGATTATTCCTTAAAATCTAACTTAAAAAATAATATAAATTTTGAATTGATTGCAAAACCAAGATAATATTTGCCCAATTGCTGGAAATTTATAAAGATATATCTACTTCGTTCATTAAAATGGGGAAAATGTCTAGTATTGCGTCAGGGCTTAACTGCTTCACTGTTATGAAGACAAATGAGTAAATAAATACCAATTCCATGAAGCATAACTGAATTATTAGGTGCTTAACACTTTGAATTGATTGTGTGGAGTTTATTAAAACAATCTGAATTAATTTTATAAAATTTATTTATAATTTTTTTTTAAAAAATATAAATAAAGTAAAGATATTTATCGTTTATAAAAATTATTTATTTAGGTATATATTTTATAAAATTTAATGTAATGATATAAATTTTAATTATATATTTAATTATAAATATTAATGTAATAATATATTATTATAATTGTTATAAATATTTATATAATCGAGTGATGATGTCTAATAGAATTAAAAAAGAAAAAAAACAAACAAACAAGCAGACAAACACCAGAATTGATCACATGCACCGCAGCCACGCCATATATCTTTCTATCGTGAGAAGAGTCACTGACCGTTAATCGGTAGAAAGCGAAGCGAATGAAAATTTCCAAAAGCAAAACGAGAATTTAACAACTCACAGGCAGAAAAAGAGTGGCGAGTGAACTTGATAAACAGCCGTTCCGTGGCAGCATAGGAAAGAACCGGGGGGGGGGAGGGAGCATATCTGTGCATGCATACACATTCACGTATTTATAGGCAAGCCAATTAAAGGAGGAGAGAATGTTGGCGTAAGAATTTGTCTGAGAGTGAAAGAGAGAATGGAGAGCCTGAGTGAGGATCTGCTTCAACTTCCGTACAGAATATTGGAGGAGGAACAAAATAGCGGCGGCGGTGGCAGCTCAAGTGAAGGGAATCCAACAGACGCTGTCATTTTTGTGGGAATAAGTTTGGTGCTTGGGATTGCTTGCAGACATTTACTCCGTGGAACCAGAGTTCCCTACACGGTTGCTCTCCTTATCATCGGAATTGCTCTTGGATCTCTAGGTTCCTATTTTTTCCTTTTCCTATTTTTTTTTATTAATTCAATTTGAATTTTACTATTGTTAAAATTTGGATATTTAACTAAGTTCCATAATTTTTTGGCGGCGGCAGAGTATGGGACAAGTCACGAACTGGGAAAGATTGGAGATGGGATTCGTCTTTGTAAGTTTGTTAGATCAAATTAGTTGTTTATCTTCCGTTGCTTAGCATTCAAGTGTTAGCTTAGTTGTAATTAATGGTTTGATTGATGCTGTTGTAAAATATGCATTCAGGGGCAAGCATTGATCCTGATCTTCTATTGGCTGTTTTTCTTCCTGCTCTTCTTTTTGAGAGTTCTTTTGCAATGGAAGTCCACCAAATTAAGGTTTGTTTAATTTGTTTTATATGCTATGCTTTCTTCCCCAGCCCTTTAGGCTTCCATGTGCTCTTTTTATGTACTGTAATCGTCACTTTTGGTTTTGGCATTCTTTGGGTTCAGTCAACTCATGAGGTAAATGATTAAAAGCTTCTTCTGTGCAGAGGTGTTTGGTGCAAATGATCCTACTTGCTGGTCCAGGAGTTCTGATCTCAACCTTCTTTCTTGGAGCTGCTTTGAAGGTATCAGGCATTGCAACTTCTTGGACAACAACTTCTTCTTGTTCAACTCACCTTTCCATATGGCATCTGAAATATCATTCTGCAGCTCACTTTTCCGTATGATTGGAGTTGGAAAACATCATTGTTGCTTGGAGGACTTCTCAGTGCTACTGATCCGGTGGCCGTAGTTGCTCTACTGAAAGAGCTTGGTGCAAGCAAAAAGCTGAGTACAATAATTGAAGGAGAATCCTTAATGAATGACGGGTATTTTTCATTGTTGACCTCCCTGTTGTGCTCTTTTAATACATCACTTCTTCTGCGTAGTTGATATTCTTTATACACACTTTTTACCAGGACAGCAATTGTGGTCTACCAGCTATTCTATCAAATGGTCCTCGGTAAAAGCTTTGGCTGGGGTGCCATAATCAAATTTTTGGCCCAGGTCTCACTTGGAGCGTATGTATCTCTCAACCCTTCCTTTTGACTCGGTGGGAGACTATAGTTTGGTCATAAGACACTTTACTTTGTCCAGTGTAGGCATGGGTCTTGCTTTTGGGATTGCATCAGTTTTGTGGCTTGGATTTATTTTCAATGATACAGTGATAGAGATTGCACTGACACTTGCTGTGAGCTACATAGCTTTCTTCACGGTACATTACTTTCCAAACATGTCATGTTACCTTTTCTTATGATCTGGTTAACATATCAATTATTATTGTTGCAAAAGTTGTTGAAAAACTATTGTTGTGAACCTCAATACAATTAAGAAATAATTTAAGTTCAAGTTTCTTCACCATGGGTGCACCAAGAAAATTCCTGTGACAACAAAGCCAAAAAATTCTGCTTGTTTGTCAGATTGTAAAGTTTTGAATATTTAAGGCACCATGATTTGCAATTAATAGAGAGCAATACTTCCCTAGCAATTTTAATGTTTTATGTTTATACCTCATCAAGCGTGCAACTTTTTCTCAATCCAGATATATGGGTAGCATTTTTCCTTGAGGCATCAACAAAAAAATATTTATATGTTTATTTGGATTCCGTTAAAAAATTTTCAATATTCAAGCAGCTTCTCTAGTTTTGCTATTATGGAATGTTTGATAATGAATTAACTGTCATCTGTAATGTATGAAAAGCCTGATTAGCATTTTCACATCATAGGCTCAGGAAGGTGCTGATGTTTCTGGTGTTCTGACAGTAATGACTTTAGGAATGTAAGTAGAATTAATCCTAGTATTTTCCCCTGGACTTGAGGAAAGGATACCTCTTGATTATATCTGTTGATAGGTTTTATGCTGCAGTTGCCAGGACAGCCTTTAAGGGTGAAAGTCAGCAAAGCTTGCATTACTTTTGGTATGCCTAGCATCTTTATGCTTTAATTTTAATTAATCTTTCTGATTTATAAATTCAATGATGAAAAGCGGAGTTTTCCTGTGGATGGAATTTACAAAGTTAGCATAAACTTGGCAATGTAGCCCCCCCCCCCCCCAAAAAAAAAAAACAAAAAAAAACCGAACCTCTTTTTTTGGGGGCGGGGTAACGAAAGTTAAAAGTATTTTGGCAATGCATATGAATCACCCTCCCCTTATGCTTAATGACATTGATATAAGTTACAATGGAAAAGCCACAAGATACTTTGAGGTCTTATGTTGTGTTTGCTGGCTTGCTCTTGTCTCCTTTTTTTGTGAAAACCAGAGATAACATCAATGTCTGCAAATTTATATCATAAAAAGAGGCCTGATTTGAAATGAAAGTGGGTGTATTTTGTCAATGTATTTTGTGAAATAAAAGTAGTCTAACATGAGGTAAACTAGCTATTTATTGAAGAATTTTGCAACTATGAGCACAGAGACTGTTGTCATGCAAGTCCTTTCTGCTACCCTTTTCATTTCAATTTATTTGTTCTGGTGCTGGACTGAAGTAATTAGAAAGATGTAGTGACCTCATTCGTTACACTTTTATAAAGATTTATAGCGAAAGTAGAAAAACAACAAATATTACTGGAGTATAGAGGCTCTTGCAACAATACCGTGCTGACGGTTAAATTGCAGCATACCATCGGGATTCTTTTGCTCTACATTAGATTTTTGTCCCCACATTCTTTTTTTCTCTTGTTAGGCGTCATTGACCTGAATATCATATTGATGTACTCCTTTGCCTTGTTTGAAAAGCCAAAAGGAGAATAAGAAAGAATAGTGATAAAATTGGGGCGGAACAAAAGTGAAATGACATTTGGTTGGCTACTTTTGGGAACTAGTTAAATTATCTTCGCTGGAGCCAAAATATGAGAAGAAGGAAAGGGGAAAAAAAAAAAATCTAGGATTTGAAACCCTTATGAGCCTATGATGGATTACTTTCACTTAAAATTTCCATCAGTCTGGGAGGATTAAATCTGAAAAGTTAATATAATGTGGAAGGTTTTCTGCTACACTTGCATTTCAATTGTAAGCCACTGTCGGATGAAAAATAATCACACTTACAAAAACTGAAAAATGAAATATGAGAAATGAAAATTAAGTAATGTGGATTGGCCAAGAGTTTGCTACTCATGCATTGTAGAGTATAATGTTAAGGACATTTTATGTTTTAAGGATCGCTGCTATGACTTAATTGCTAAATATGTTCTCAAAAGAAAGAAGAAAACAACATCCATTTGCACCATAACCACCAGGGTATGTGTGGGATATTTTGATTGGAGTAGCTGCATCTTGTGCAAAGATTTTAGATGTAACAAGTGAACATTTTGTTCTTGCTTTGTTATGTTACTGTAAGCTTAATATTTGTACTCTGACCTGATTTAATTCTTTCAGGGAAATGGTTGCTTATATTGCAAATACTTTAATCTTCATCTTGAGGTAAGAACATAGACTTCTTAAATTCTGTGCTTTTATTGACTAGTAGAAATGAGCAATATATCCCGTTCATGATTCAACACACAAGGAGCAGCTCTTTCTCTCTCTGCTTATGTTTTGCCATGCTGCAATTCGTAACTAAGCTTGAAAATATTTTCTCAAACTCAGCATATTAATGCAAGTTTCTTAAAAATTTTGTTTCTTTTTCTTGGTGATGAAAATTTTTCAGATGATGATTTTGTAGTTGTTTCACGTCTGTTAAAAATTTCTTCATGCATTGTTTTGAAAGGTACATATGCTTCAGTTAATAGTGCATGATTTTCTATTTTGTTAAACTTTTTACCATAATTTTATGAAATTAAAGTGCCCATTTAAGCTGTGAGAAACATGCATAATTCCTTTTCCCTGTCGGTAGACATCCAAGATCAGCACTTTCACCAAGTTGCCAAACCTCACTATAATATAAGGCCTGCTTATTTAACAGTGAAGCACTCAACTTCCTGGAGACAGCTTAATGATAATAGAAAAACATAGCTATTTCTTGCACTCCACTTAGCCCTAGAAGGAAGCTTTGCTGCTTCTGAGATTTTCTTTTATGGGCAGCAATCCATGCATTATGATAACGTGGAAATCTTTGAACGGCAGCCTTTTTTTTTTTTGGGTCACTAGTGTATGGATAAATATGCATGGAAGTTGATTTTTTACCACACTTGAATGCTAAGTGGTGCCAACTGAGCCCCTTGTTCATCCTTGGAAAATTCGAAGTATATTTATTTGAATAAATTCTGATAAATTACAGATGGAATTCAACGTTACCATATACACTTGTAAATTCTTTTTGTTGTAAAATTAATATTACTTTAAAGTTTTCAATTGGTATGCTAAGCTTTGAGAAACCTTATATTTTTATTTGATGCATTCTAATCGAACAATTCTTAAAAGTATACTAATATTTGTTAGCACCAGCTGCCTCCTAGATCTCCATCCATTGGTTGATTATATTGTTCTTACAATTTCTTGCAACACAAGTGGAAGAGTTTTTATGCGATGAAATTTTAGCTTTGATGTCAGTCAAAAACTTCCTATTTCACACTTGAAGTAGATTTCTAGCTGTTCAGCCATCAGGTGTTATATCTTTCATTATTTATTTATTTATCTATTATTTGACATATCTTTGTTTAGGTATCGTAGTTGGCTGGCTTTGTGTTCATTTGTGGATTGATAAAGGAGGGGCTTTAAAATAGGAATGTGGTTTTGAGGGTAGCTTTCAATGTCCACTTAGCAGTTTCACTGAGTTGAAGGAGACAATATCTTTGTTTGTTGACTTTGCTGGGAATAAGCCATGAACTATTGTCTTTGAATACATGTCAAGAGAATACTGTCGAAATCTATGGTCATGAAATCCCTATGGAAGCCAAGAAGCTTTCCCCTTGTCCTCATACTCTTAGGAAATTGACAGTTTATATTCATCTCCACACCACACACTCCCCCCCCCCCAACAAAAAAAAAAAAAAAACCAAAACTATTAACACTGATTCACTGTATTATATTCTTGGCTTTCATTGTATTCACTAGGCGTCTCTGTTGTTTCTTTATCTTTTGCAGTGGTGTCGTTATAGCAGAGGGAATTCTAGGCAATGACAAAATCTTTGAGAATCATGGTAATATCTCCCTTAAAATGTATTTACTTTGAATGTTCATAATATAAGAAATTATTTTGTAAATTATATTTTGATTTTTTGATTTTGTGAAAGCAATGCCTTGCTTACTAAGATAAGAAAGTTGTGTAATTCTGATGCTCTATGAGTTTTTTTGCTCACTATTCTTAGCTCTTCAATTTTGTAATCCATTATTGGTTTTATTACAGGGAATTCATGGGGTTACTTAATTCTTCTATACCTTTTTGTGCAAGTTTCACGATTCTTTGTTGTTGGAACATTGTTTCCTGTTTTGCGGAATTTTGGCTATGGTTTGGAATGGAAAGAAGCTATTATTCTCATATGGTCAGGCTTGCGAGGAGCTGTCGCATTGTCACTTTCACTATCGGTTAAGGCAAGTTTTGAATGAATGGGTTATCATAACTATTCCCATAATTTGTCCATTGTCCTGAGGGTTAGCTGAAAATGAATAAAGTTAGTGCTCCTACAATAACCTATTACATAGGCAAATCTAAATTCCAAGCTTTTGTTTGTCAGATCTTACTTTCATGGTTAACTGTTTTCTTGGTTGATAAGAAATGATTGATGGTTAGCTATGGACATTTTATCTATCCTAGATAGTGCTTAGAACCAACCTTTTTTCAATGCACTCACACATACTTAATTACTCACTGGTGGTTGACGAGGGACATGCTTCATTAGACTGTAGTCTATTACATAAGAAAACTATCCACAAACAGTTTTGGTTACCTTATCCTATGTCTGTGTAACATATAGCTTGCAGTGGTGCAATATTCCATGGCCAGAAATAAACACATTTGTGTTAAGCATATTAAATATAAAAATCTATTGTCCATCTAAGCTAATGCGACTGATTATCAGTACATGAGTTTTATTTCTGTATATATCTTGCAAATTTACCATTTTGTTTCTGATTCCTCTACTCTTTTTTTCAGCGTTCCAGTGGCGGATCATCGCTTCTCACCTCTGAAACTGGAACCTTGGTGAGTTCCTAACCATATGTATATATAATAAAGTATTATATGTCTTAACATCCGGCTTTATTTCTAAACTTTGCAGTTTGTATTCTTTACTGGTGGGATTGTATTTTTGACGCTCATTGTGAATGGATCAACTACACAGTATATTTTACATTTTTTGGACATGGACAAATTATCAGCAACAAAAGTGAGCTTTATCTTGATTATGTCATCTCCTATTTTAAGCTGAAGCAATTTGATTTGTCTCATTTCTTTTTGATAAATTAGCTGCTTGATGATTATGTTTCAAATGATATCTGGGTGAATGGCATAATAAGATGGCAAATCTGAAATGCTGCTGAACTATCCATATTATCATGACTGTTTCTGGGCTATCCATATTATTGTAACATCTCTTTCCTTTTGTAGTTTTCTATACATAAGGCAATGTGTAAAGAGCTATTTGTTCAAGAGCTAACTAATGCTCAGTGATGACAAAGATCTTACAACTTTATATAAAGCACTAGTATTGCCATTTTGATCAGATTTAACATTGCCTGTGTTGTTATAAACTGCTATAGACTTCATCTAGTTTCAGATGAGCACTCAATTGCTTTAGTCCCTAGTTAAGTTGTTCTCAATCACTAGTGGACACAAGGTTTTGCTCTTCTCTTATACACAATTTTTTATCCTTTTTCTTATCGGAAAAGAAAAAGAAAAGGCCAAAATTGAAAGTTAAAATAGGATCTGTCCTATTGCAAACATATAATAAAGAAGATTACTAGTCCAAAGATGGATTTTTGTCTATAACAACTATAAGAATATGAGAGGAAAAACAGGAATTCAAACCTATTTTAAAATGAGCCTGTTGATTTAAACCTTGTATAACTCCTCTAAGAATGAGAAGACAAAATTATGTGATCTATGGTGAAGCAGTCCCACAGATATGCAAATGACAACAACAAATAAATTCTAAACAATATTATCATACTTGTTACTAGAATATTGAGATGAGGCTTTAGTTTAATCTTTGGCTACTGTTATACAGAGTATATTTCCTTGATATTTAATCTTGATCATTGACTATTGTTATAATGAACTGTACATTCCTAAGATAATGGACTGTTTCTATTTATGTTTATATATATATATATATATATTAATTATTCAGTTGTATTTTTAACCTATAAATATCCCGCTATGTGGTGACAGAGGCGTATATTGGACTACACAAAGTATGAAATGTTGAACACAGCATTTAAGGCTTTTGGTGATCTTGGTGATGATGAGGAGTTGGGACCTGTTGACTGGCCAACAGTTAAAAGGTATATAAGATGCTTAAATGATTTGGAAGGGGTGCCCATGCATCCTCACAGTGCATCTGAAACTGGCGATAGTCTGGACCCCACAAATTTGAGAGATATACGAATACGCCTTTTGAATGGTTTGTACTTTATTGTTTTTGCTTTTGCCTGCTACTGAACTTTTTTATTCTCAATGCATTAGTTCCTGTTAAACTCCCCTTTCGTGTGCACATTTGCATGCATGAAAGTGAGCCCAGTGTACCTTGTTTCAAAATTATGCTAATTTTAATCATGCCAAGTTCAATCTATAACTAGCAAGTTAATAATCTACGAACAAATTGGATACTCCTTAAGTTTAGCGACTAGAAGGATCTTTGCTGTTTTCTTTGAGACGGAAGAGATATACTCATGTGTTTGCTGCTTAATTTTATTGTTAATGTTCATTTCAAATCCTTTTGGAATTAAAACTTCTTCTAGCTACATAATGACAATGCCAAATTGATAAAGTTTCCATATCAGGTGTCCAGGCTGCTTACTGGGGGATGCTTGATGAGGGAAGGATAACACAAACTGCTGCTAATATTTTGATGCAATCAGTGGATGAAGGAATTGATTTGGCATCTAATGAGTTATGTGATTGGAGAGGCTTAAAAGACAATGTTAGTTTCCCAAATTATTACAAGTTCCTTCAGACAAGCATGTTTCCACAAAAATTGGTTACATATTTCACTGTGGAGAGGTTGGAATTTGGGTGTTCCATCTGTGCGGCATTTCTTCGTGCCCATAAAATCGCTCGTCAGCAATTACATGACTTTATTGGTAAATTCTTCTCCAGTGCTATATTCTATTTACTCCATTCCTACTTATAAAATTGTTCTTTGACCAACAAACTCATCTCTTCCCTACATGGTACTCTCTTGATTACTCTTTTATTTTTAACCATCTATTAGTGGTAAACAAACTCTGTGCATGCCAATATGCCTTTCTTCTTATAACAAAGCTTCAGAACATTTTCAATTGCGCAGACAGAAAATTAGTTCCTAAAACACAAAGAATTGGTCAAAAAGGAAAAATGGATAGGAATATATGTGGAACCATGCCCAAAAATGAAGGATGAGGCGCATTCTCCAGTGCAGACTTCTTCCCTGGAACAAGTATTTTAAGTGGAAAAGAACTTTGGCATACCAAGCACATAGGTTAGACTCTGACTGAGTAATTCAAGTGACCAGAAGAAGGAATCAGTATGGTATGAGCATGGTTAGCAGTAGACCTAGCTGAAAAAAATGTACAAATTGACACAGCAGCAACTCCATTATGGGCAATGAATTGTCTAAGTGATTGTATATCTTATCTGAAAGGCATTGGTGTCGTTTGAATATGCTAACAAAGAAGGTGCTTTTGATCCATGTTATTGTCAAGCTACTATGATCACTGAGAATGGCTCCTTCAATCTCTAAACTAATTTGTCAAACATGAGGATTCCTGCATGATTTCCTGATTAGTTCTGACTATTCTCACCAATCACTTTATAATTTTTTTCTTTTCTCAAGATTTCCTTTTTTAATTCACTTTCAACGTCATTGAAGCATACTTAAATGAAGGAAAAGGAATTTCACCTGACACCTGAATCCACATCTAACCATGTTGAGAGGTACCATCCACTGTGAATAAACTCAAATAGCATGAGGTGGCCTGAAAATCTAGTGAGGTTAGTGATCTTTTCGGACTCAATTGGTGGCTGTGAAAATGACATTCTTTAAGAATAGCTTGTAAAACTGGTTTAGTGGGGTTAGTTGCCTTTCTAGCTCCTCAACTGCCATTGGTGTTTTTTGGCTTCATGTGTTTTTTTGTGTATGGAGGCTTGATGATTTGGATGCAAGAAAGACCTTGACATTATTGTGGGACTGCTGAATGTGGGCAGTGTTATGGGACTTTTGGTTGGCAGAATACCAGAATGGAAGAATATATGATGTGGCTTGTGATGAACACTTTGAATTCTTATGGGATAACCTTATTATATGGCTTTGATTTGGATTTTAGTTTCTAGTGAATTCAAGGGCATTTGTCGTTTATTCAAAAAAACTCGGATGTTATTATTGGAATTTATATGTATATAGAGAAAGAGGAATTCAAAACTAAATCTGTGTTTAGATCCATAAAGTTAGATGATCTTGTGTCCAAACTAAATAGTTGCCGCGCCTAATCAATTTGAGGCAGGCTACATCAGTCATCTTGCATCACTTTGGTATGATTAGGAGGATAAATGGCACTGTCATACAGCAAAAGAAAGGGAGATATAGTCCTTGATGTTTCTAATTTTCTTGGATTTTTATAGTCAATTGTCTATTACTACCTCATCGGGAATTACCTCTTTTCTGAAACAGTGTTCTAATTTCTTATACATCCAACTCAATTGTGTAGGTAACAGTGGTATTGCTTCTGTTGTCATTGAAGAAAGCAGGGTGGAAGGTGAAGAAGCTAGAAAATTCTTGGAAGATGTTCGTGTAAACTTTCCTCAGGTTTGTAAAATTAATTGGCTCGTATTGACTTCCTGTCAACTTTTTGTAATAATTCTCTTCCAATTCACTTTTTCCCCTTTCCTCTCTTTTTTTTTTTCTTTTGTCTTTCTTTTTTTTTTTAAATGAAAAAGTATTTTCTGATAATCAGTAATGTTATATACTAGTCAGACAACCATTTGGGTGCGTTGTTTTAATACCTCTATTTCTACGTAGAGCATGCAAAGATGAAAATATCATTCATATACTCAGAGGGTCCCATGCAATATGTTTACCCACTGGACTTTTTCAGGTTTTGCAAGTTGTCAAAACAAGACAAGTAACTTACTCAGTACTAAACCATTTGATTGATTACATCCAAAATCTTGAGAAGGTTGGCTTGTTAGAAGAAAAGGAGATGCTTCATCTTCATGATGCTGTCCAGGTATCTTTTTGTTGTATTGGTCTTCATTCTATGCATTACACTTCATTTATGCTGTGTTTACTTTCTGGAGTGGGAGTGAGGAGTGTGGATTCCTTCCACTCCAAGGTTTACTTCTAAGATTTAGAAAGGAAGTGGGAATTCTACTCTGTTGGACCTATTATTTTTTAGAGTAAGAAGTAGGATTCTCACTCTCATGACGGGAGGTGGAAGTGGAAATCCACTCCCCCTTCTTCCATATTTACCCTTAACAAAATAAAAAATAAATTTAATTAAATATTAATATTTTTATTTTATTAAATATTATTAATTTAATTTTATTAAATATGTTTAATATTGTTAATTATATTTATTAATAAAATAAAATTATATTATTATATTATTTTATAAATTATATTTATTAAACATATTTACTAAATAATATGTTCAATGAACTATTAAATATTAAACATATTTAATAAAATAAAATAAATAATATTTAATAAAATATTATATTTAGTAAAATAAAATAAATAATATCATATTTATTTAAATAATAATATAATATTATTTTATAAATTCTGTTTATTTGAGATAATAAAATTAAATATTTATTAAATATAATATCATCATATTTAGTTAAAAATAATAATTTACATTAATGCAAAGTTAAAATTACTTAAAAATATATTATTGTACTCATAGATAATTAATAATAGTACTATATGCTATCTTTATTTGAAAACATAAAATTATTATATTTATTTAAAAATAATAGTATTATATTTATTTAATATTAGTGATTAAGAATAATAAACATTTTATTCTAAGAAAATATTAATTTTATGCTATATTATTAGTAATAATGTTTTATTTGTGTTGCTCTTATTAATAATTTTTTTATTTACGTAATTAAAATTAAAATTAATAAAAAATTGTGATTTACATATTTAAGAATATTATTAATTTACAAATATAATAAAATAAATATTTTAATTTTTAAATATATTTTCTATTAATTTGGTAATTCAAAACTATAATTCTTTAAATAAGGGTAAAACTGTAACTTGAAACCATTTACTCCCAATCCAAGGTAATGTAAACACATAAATTCAATTCAATTCTAGTTTCAATTTTATACTCCTATTCCAGTGTAAGTAAACAACCTACTCTTACTCCCACTCTACACTCCTAATCCCGCACTCTTCAAGATTTCTACTCCAATCCAAAATGTAAATGCTACCTTAGTTCTTTGTATGACTTAGTATTATTTTCTTGCAGTCTGACTTGAAAAAGCTTCTAAGGAATCCTCCTTTGGTGAAGTTTCCAAAAATAAGTGATTTGATTAGTGTCCATCCCTTACTAAGGGAGCTTCCTCTCAGTGTTCGTGAACCACTTGAACTTTCCCCAAAAGAAATCATGAAACTCAGTGGCGTGACACTGTACAGGGAGGGGTCCAAGCCAAGTGGTATCTGGCTTATATCTAACGGTGTTGTTAAGGTAAATAATGTGTTTACATGGGAAAATTGTATCCTTTTGGGACTTAAAAGCTAAAAATGCATGAATAATTTTGGTGGATGCATATTGAGATTAATTTATCTTTTGGTAGTGGACGAGCAAGAGCATTAGAAGCAAGCACTCGTTGCATCCAGTTTTTACTCATGGGAGTACTTTGGGTCTCTTTGAGGTGCTAATTGGAAAGCCTTACATGTGTGACATGGTCACAGATTCAGTTGTATTATGTTTCTTCATAGAATCTGACAAGATACTTTCAATTTTGAGGTCAGATCCTGCAGTAGAAGATTTCCTGTGGCAGGTACAAATTTTTGCTAATGATTTTATTGCTTCATAGTCTGGACAGGAACATTGAGAAAGCCATTGTTGCTTACATATGAAACATGTGCCTCTGTCAGTTATCAAACCAATGCTTACTTCACTTATCAAGCATTTGATGCTACCTTGGTTTATATTTTCTCAATGTCTAATCACCATCGAGAGGATAAATTTTAGGAATATACTACTGGATTTATTGTGGTATGGTTATTTAGTCTTTATTTCATTTATCTTGTTTTTGCAGCAAAGTGCTATAGCTCTTTCCAGGCTCTTGCTTCCTCAGATATTTGAAAAATTGACAATGCAAGACATGAGAGCTCTCATAGCTGAGAGATCAAAAATGACTACATGCTTAAGAGGAGAAATTATAGAAATACCTTACCATTGCATTGGGTTTCTACTGGAAGGATTCATAAAGACCCATGGTCTCCAAGAAGAACTTATTTCACCACCAGCAGCTCTGATTCCTTCACAGGAGAATCTAAGCTTTCGAAGTGCAGAAACATCTGGTAATTTAAGACGACCTCTCGAAACACTTTTGCTAATTACCCACAGAAATCTATGTATGTTTGAATGTGAACATGAAAGCATGGAGGTGTGTGTATTTGTATATCTGATGAACTGTTCCTCATGATTACTTTTAATAGATTATGATAGCTGAAAGGAGAGCTGTGTCTATGCAGATCTGCTTGGCCTTTTGACATTGCTAATACTGCAATTGCTTTTCCCTTTTTTAGATTTCCAAATCAAAGTAATCTTAAAGAATGTAAGTTCAGATACTTGTAGCATGTTTTATTCTAATGAATAGAAGAGCAAAAGAGTGATTAGTTGGGAACTTCCAAACTCCAATAGACTTTGTGAAAGCATATTAATATAAAGAGAATGTTGACTTGAAAATTGTTTTAAATTGTTTTAAATAATTTTAAAGTCTACTTTCCTTGACCTTCTCCTGGTGATTTTTTGCTTATGGATTTAGTATCAGCTCCTAGAGGAGGTGAAGCAGAAATGGTAGGTAGTTCGGTTCAAAACGCTCTCGTTTTATACACCCAGCAAGTTCTGCTATGTATTAGGTATGCAATCATTTAGCTTGTTCACGGAAAAAGTATTCTTCCGTGGAGAGATATGTCCAAAATTTGGTTTTCTACAAAAGAAACTCATTACATAGTTGGACCTGCAAAGCAAAGGCCAGAAGAGATGACTTGGATGTGTTGTAGGACAATCCACAATGACTTAAAGAGTTTGTTTTGGATTTCTTTTCTTCATTGAAGATGATTCCTTTGCCTTAGTTATGGAAGAGTTCTATTGTTTCTTCTAGGTGGGGCTTAAGATATAAGTAACTTACATGCCCCAAAATGAATACTGCCTGGTAAGATCAAGTCATCAGTTGCATTTTACCAAATATGCATGAAAAAATGAAATTAGACTTGGTGCCCTGCTAGCCAGCTATATAAACTTATTAGGCTGGATACATCATCTTACTTTGCTTGTTTGAGACAATTCAAATTTAATCATGTTCTTTATGCAGTGATGTTAAAGCAACTAGATTATGTCACTGATTAATGACAGGTATCAAGACAGTCAGTTTTTCTCACCAAGGATCTTGCTATCTAGTGGAGACAAGAGCAAGAGTAATTATTTTTGACATTGCAGCATTTGAAGCTGACAATGCTGTTGTTCGAAGGAAATCCTCATTGTTATCACACTCAAGTGATCAACCTCACAGGTCTCTAAATAGAGACCATGGAAATCTTATGAGTTGGCCAGAGCATTTTTACAAGGCAGGGCAAGAGAGGCAGAAATCTGAGGAGACAGATCGTAAAGCAAACAGTTTGTCTGCTAGAGCAATGCAGTTGAGCATCTTTGGCAGCATGGTATGGTTCTTTTCTTTAATTGAAGAGTTGTTCAGTCAAGAAATGAACTATAGAAGATTAATTCATTAGTTGTAATTGAATTAATGCATTCAATTCTCATTGAAAAAAAAAATTATTATTTTTATGTCGTTTCTCTTTTTTCTTGGAAGGGACATAGGAAAGGTTGGAAAATGTTAATTTTTTGGGTCTTCATTGTCTTATTGGACTAATTTCTATGTTGTTACAAACTAAGGTTGACGTCCAAAGGCGTTCTCGAAGTTTCTCAACCGGCACTCAAGCCATGCCATCACAGAGCCTGTCTTTTCCAAGCATTCCATCACATCTTAATCATCGACTAGTTTCTGTGAGATCAGAAGGGGCTACTACTGTGAGGAAGAAGCTCGAAGTGCCCAGGTCCACTGGGCAAATTCCTGCAGACCCGTCCCAAAATGCAGGCACAAATGAGAGTCATGTAATAGATTATTCTAGTGACGACTCTGATGCTGAAGATGAACTGATCGTGAGAATTGATTCGCCAAGCCTCCTATCTTTCCGGCAGGACTCTTAAAAGGTTTGTGGTCATGCTTATATTGTGATTGTCCACGGTTGCGAGTCAAATTTGTACCATTTAAGTATGTTAAAGTGTCTTTATGTAAAAGGGGATAATAACCAATAAGCAAAAAGCATAAAATCTCAAGCGCTTTTATGAAAATTTCTTTGTTGCTTTAAAAGCAAGGATTTAATCAGTCGAATATGTGTGAGTAGATCTCTCTAGTGCTGTGGTGTTAAGCGTAGACTTTATTATGTGGGGTTTTCTAAGTGCTATATATAAAGCTACTACTTGAGCAAACGGGGTTGCCCCAACACCGAATGAGTTCTGATTAAGAGCGGAGAAAAGTTGCCGTGGATGTCCAAGAAACTTATCACTATATGAACATCAGATGTATTGCCATGATTAGAAATGGGGAGCAATGACATCATTTTTCCCCCCTTTAAAAAAATTTTATCAATAGCAATCGTGTTATCATAAAAACAAACAAGATTGATAATAATAATTAAAAAAAAATCCTTTCTAATAAGATGAAACCCCTTGTTGGTGATACCCTTTCCAGGGAGTACGATTTGCAAGACTTTTTCATTAAATAGTCTTACATAAGAATAAAACACGGTGACAAGATTTCAGCAAATAATATAGTTCTGCAAAATGTTTTGTGGCTCGTTCTTGCTGCTCTAAAGTTTAAACTCCTATCTTACATGTTTCACTTTCAGTAACTTCCTTTTTTCACTATTTTTTACCTGCTATATGTGTAACCTGTGACAAACAGACAGAATACGTTAGACGATCCTCTCAAGCCTCGTATAGCATTCCGACTTCAATACGTTGTGAAAGTGGCACACTCAGGGCTGGCAGTGCGGACCTACAATTACTATGCAAAACTTCATAAAAGGCAAGCATTATTCGATCAAACCGCTTGCAGTTCTTGCCTATGTAGAACCTCGTCTTCCCTCGAACGTGAATCACATCTGAGAGCTTTGCCTCTTCCAGAGCAGAAATCTCCTCCTGGATATCAACAGGATTAGATGGTAAACGATCCCAATATTTTTCTATATGCTCCCGCAGGCAATCAGTTACTTGATTTACAAAATCATTGCCATCAAGATTCAGATTGTCAGCATAGCCATACTGAATCACGCATCCATAAACTCCTTTAAGGCCCAGTTTTCTTACAATAATTCTCTCTTCTGGAGCAACCTTAGGAACCAACAAGTATCTGAGTGTAGTAAAGACGGTAACATTGTGAAGAGATCTCATGTTTTTAACAAAATGCCCAAGTAAGGGAGTCAGTCCATCTTGATGAATGTTGGTGTAAAAGAAGCACAATCCAGGAACCCTTTGAACACCTGGATCCGATAGTAATGTTCCAAGTCTTTCCAAGTCAATCTTGTGAGTCAATTCATATTCTATCTTCTTTTGCCTTCCGTTGAACCAGCCGAACATAATGAATGCAAGGAAAAATGATATGGCAAAAGGAATCCATCCACCCTCAGGAATTTTAGTGAAGACTGCACTCATATAAACGCCTTCCATTGTAAAAAATACTAGGAAGTATAGAGTGACCAGCAGCGGAGGAGTTCTCCAAATCATGATCATGACCAATGTCAGCAAGATAGTAGTGATGAGCATGACTAAACTAACAACAACACCTACAAGTAATGTTATCAATTAGTGAGTTTTATACCAGCTAGATATAGGTTTAAAAGCTAAAAGGTAGCCATTAGTTTACCATACCAAAAGCATTTCCAATATCTTTCCCCTCTCCAAAAATAAGTATAACGGATACACAAAGAATCATAAGGATGTAATTGACTTCTGGGGAATAGACTTCACCCTCTTTGTTTGAAGATGTGTGCACCACCTTGACCCTTGGAAAATAATCCAAAACTACAGACTGCTTGATGACAGAAAAGGTAGCTGAAATCAATGATTGACTTGCAACAATAGCTGCCAATGTGGCTATGATAAAAATAGGCCAGTAAACTGATTTTGGAATAAACTTATAAAATCCATCTTCATGATCATTGGGGTGTCTGATCAGGTATGCTGTCTGCCCCGCATAAGTCAGAACCAGTGACGGGTATATTGTAAACAAAAAAGCCATCTGCTGGGATAGAAAATGGTGAGGAACCCAATTTATATGCAGAAAGAACTCAAGAAAACTGAAAACTGGAAATCACCTGAATGGAACTTCTGTTGAAATGGCCAAGATCAGCAAATAATGCTTCAGAACCTGTATGCAAGAAATAATTTCATCCTCGAAAAGCACATGTCATAGTTTCTCTGAACATTAAATAAAAAAAAAAAAAAATGATGGCATTAAGCACATATGACTCTGAATCCTAATACTTCTTCACTCTTTTTTTTTTTTTTTTTTTGGAGATACCCCAAGCTCCTACCTTGACTCGGACCATGGGTCCACCTCAGCCAAGTCCTAAACTGGGGAGTCAGTCAGGCGGAGTTGTAAGAATAAGAGATATTTTAAGGTCACTAGAAGAATTGAACTTGAGACCCCAATGCAGCCAAGCACTGGATCCCAAGCCCCTATCCGAGTGGAATGCCCCTTTGAGGGCTTCACTCTATTTTGACATACATGGAAATTGAAAATAAGTGCAGACCATCCAAATAGATTATCGCAAAACAGAGATTTACTTCCAGGAAATCATATTTGCCAGTTCACATATGGCATACCTTCATCTGGTCAAATAATCCTCATTAGTGTTTGGCTACTGTTATTGGACCTTATTTCACAAAAAATAGTTTTTCAAATCCTCCTACCATTGGCTAAATGATAATGTTAAGTTTTTGTCAGCAGTAATACTGCTGAAGAAAAATATTGAAGATATTTCTTATTCATAGAAGTTGCAGTCTTTACATTATATACTAGTCTAACTAGGCTATATAAGGAAACTATAGGTAATTAAGAAAAAATAAGTTATACAAGGAAAGAATAAATATATACACAAAATTAGGATATAATCTTTGACTTTCAACACTCCCCCTCAAGCTGGTTCGAAGATATCTATCATTCCCAGCTTGGAATTCAGTGATTGAAAAACTTGTTTTGATAATCCCTTGGTGAGAATATCAGCTACTTGCTTTTGAGTAGTAACGTATGGAATGCATATTAGACCTCTCTCTAGTTTCTCTTTTATAAAGTGCCTATCAATCTCAATATGTTTTGTCCTATCATGTTGGACTGGATTATGCGCAATGCTAATGGCAGCTTTATTATCACAGTATAGTCTCATTGGTCCAGCTTTCCACACCTTCAACTCCATTAGAAACATTCTTAGCCACAAAAGCTCACAAATCCCCAATGCCATTGCTCTAAACTCAGCTTCAGCACTTGATCTTGCAACCACTGGTTGTTTCTTGCTTCTCCAAGTAACTAGATTTCCCCCAACAAATGTACAATAACCTGATGTTGACTTTCTATCAACAAAGGATCCAGCCCAATCTGCATCTGTATATGCCTCAACTCTTAGATGATTATTCTTAGAGAATAAAATGCCTTTTCCTGGAGATGTCTTTAAATATTTCAATATTTTAAACACAGCTTCCATGTGTTCTACATTAGGAGAATGCATAAATTGACTCACAACGCCTACTGCAAATGTAATGTCCGGACGAGTGTGACAAATAAATTAGCTTTCCAACTAACCTTTGGTACTGTTCCTTATTAACCAAACTGTTTTTAGTAGTTGCTCCAAGTCTATGATTGGATTCTATAGGAACTTCGCTAGGCTTGCATCCTAACATCCCAGTTTCTTTCAAGAGATCCAAAGTGTATTTCCTTTGTGACAAAAATATCCCTTTCTGAGACCTAGCCACTTCAATTCCAAGGAAGTATTTCAGAGAACCTAGGTCCTTAGTTTCAAACTCTTTGGTTAACAACAGCTTGAGTCTTTCAATTTCATCTGTATCATTTCCTGTCAAGATAATATCATCCACATACACAATAAGGACAGCGAGCTTATCTTCTTTACCATGCTTAAGAAACATTGTATGATCACTATGGCTTTGTCTATATCCACATTTGAGAATAAATCTTGCAAATCTGTCAAACCAGGCTCTTGGTGATTGCTTAAGCCCATATAAGGACTTTTTCAGCTTGCAAACTTTTCCTCTTTCAAACATATTCTCAAACCCTGGTGGTGGATCCATATACACCTCTTCTTCTAAATCTCCATGGAGAAATGCATTCTTCACATCTAGTTGTTGTAATGGCCATTCTAAATTTGCAGCAAGTGACAATAGGACCCGAATAGAGTTCATTTTTGCAACAGGGGCGAATGTCTCTTGGTAATCAATTCCATATGTCTGAGTATATCCCTTCGCCACCAGCCTAGCCTTGAATCTCTCAACTGATCCATCAGCCTTATGCTTAACTGTAAATACCCATTTACAACCCACAGTTTTCTTTTCAGAAGGCAAATCTGCAAGAGTCCAAGTTCTATTTTTATACAATGCTCTCAGTTCTTCATGAATCGCTTCTCTCCACTTTGGATTTGCAAGAGCATCCTGTACTGTTCTAGGAATAATTACAGATGACAGATTAATAGCAAAGGCTTTAAATGATGGTGACAATCTATGATAAGAGACAAACTTAGAAATAGGATGTTTAGTACAAGTTCTAACACCTTTTCTATAAGCAATAGGTAAATCTAAATCAAGTGATGGAATAGTACCTGTGTCTTCCAACAACTCTATGTTCAGTTCAGAATCTTGGCAGTCAGGAGATGTACAAACTGTTTTATTTCGTCGAGAATACACCTTTAGCTTTTGAGCATCCTCTTGATTTTGTGTAGTGGATGGCTGAATTTGTGAAGGCTGTTGTTGACCATCACTTGGGTTAGGCTTTTCTTGCGGGGAAGGGCAATATTGTTCCTCTTGTCGATTGCTACTAGGAGGTGGCAAATTTTGTGGAGAACAAACTATCAAAGGAGGAGTTGAATTTGTGATATTATCTCTAAAATATGACCCATCTGAGTGTGTGGATTTTGGAAAAAATTTAAAAAACTGATCTTGCATATTATATTCCTCTCCTTGGAGAGAGGTTTTGGAGAAATAAGGTTTAGTTTCAAAAAAAGTTACATCCATGGTAATAAAATATTTCCTAGTTGGAGGATGAAAACACTTATACCCCTTTTGTGTTGGAGAATAACCCACAAACACACACTTAAGAGATCTAGGATCAAGCTTACTTTTATTATGATTCTTATCATGAACAAAAGCAACACACCCGAAAACCTTAGGAGGAAGAGAGCTAAAGGACCGAGACATAGGATAACATTGTTGAAGAAGTTCGATTGGGGTTTTAAACTTCAAAGTACTGGTAGGTAATCTATTTATAAGATAACAAAATGCTTAAAACGCTTCACCCCACAAGTAATTTGGTACTCCCATGGTAAACATCAAAGATCGAGCCACTTCAAGTAAATGTCTATTTTTCCTTTCTGCAATTCCATTTTGTTGGGGAGTATCAACACAAGAGAATTGATGAATGATTCCATTCTCAATCAAATAGTTTCCCAACATAGAAGAAAAAAATTCTTTACCATTGTCAGTTCGAAACACTTGAATTTTTGCTTCAAATTGGGTTTGAACCATTTTATGGAAGACCTGAAAAGTTTTAGAAACTTCAGATTTTTCCTTTAATAAATACTCCCAACAAATTCGAGTGTGATCATCAATAAAAGTGACAAACCACTTAGCTCCAAAATTATTTGAAAAACGGAGAGGACCCCATACATCACTATGTATAAGAGAGAAAGGTTGTGAAACTTTATAAGTTTGGCCAGGAAAATGAGTACGATGATGCTTAGACAATTCACACACTTCACATTTAAAATTAATGTCACTTTTATTCTTAAACAATGTCGGAAACAACAACTTTAAATATGAGAAATTTGGATGTCCTAATCTGAGATGCATCAAACTAATTTCATTCTCACTAGGCACTAGAGAAACAATTTTGTCAACAAGAGATAGATTACTCAAAGCTTCAGGCTCCTCTTCGAAATAATAAAGTCCATCCACCTCCTTAGCACTGCCAATCTTCTTCCCCATACACAGGTCCTGAAATTCACAATGGGAAGAAGAAAATTTAGCCACACAATTTAGGTCCTTTGTAAGTTTACTAACAGATAAAAGGTTACAAGACAGATTAGGGACGTGCAACACTGATTTTAAGGTCATTGTTTTAGAAACTGAAATTGAACCTTTTCCTGCAACTGAAGAAAGAGACCCATCAGCAATTTTCACCTTTTGCTTACCAGAAAGAGGTATGTAGGTAGAGAATAAGTTGGACAAACCAGTCATATGATCAGTTGCCCCTGAATCAATGATCCAAGAGCCAAAAGTGTTTGAGGAGATGCTGAAAGCATTTAGAAAATTACCTATTTGGGCTAGATTAGCAGAAGGTGTTTGACTCATGAACCTGACAAGTTGCTCAAGCTGTTCCTTAGTGAACAGATTTGATCCTTGATTCCCTGAGTTTGCATTGGCATTATCAGTTGCAGCTTGAAAGCCCTTTGAAGTTTGTGCAGAAGACTTATTACCTTTCCCTAAGTTTTGTGGCCTTCCATGGAGCTTCCAACAAAACTCTTTGGTATGTCTTGGCTTATGGCAATAATCACACCAAAGTTTATCCTTGTCATCTTTCTTCTTGCTCAAACTTTTTTGTTCACTTACTAATTCTGAATCAAAGATAAGTAATCAAGGCAGAATTATCAATATTAGGGCTGTTCATCATTACCTTTCTTCTACTTTCTTCCCTTCTCACATATGCATAGACTTCTCTAATTGCGGGGAGAGGTTCTTTGCTTAGTACTCGTCCTCTGACTTCATCCAAATCTGGATTCAAACCAGCCAAAAATTCAAACACTCTCTCCTTTTCCTGTAACCTCTTAAATCTTTTACTGTCATTTCCACACTTCCATTCTCCATCATAGTACAAATCCAACTCTTGCCATAAGCTATTCATGATGTTGTAATATGCAGTCACAGTGTTGCTTCCTTGTTTGGTTTCATGAATACGACACTTAAGTTCATATAACTGTGCAGTATTTCCAATATCAGAATATGTCTCTGATCGCATCCCATAAATCTTGTCTTTGATGGTAAGAAAAGAAATGCTTGACTAATGTGAGGATCCATTGAGTTAATAAGCCATGACATTATCATAGAATTCTGCTCATCCTGCATTTTATACGAAGGATCATCAATTTCTGGTATATCTATTGACCCATCTAGATAGCCCATTTTGCCTTTTCCCTTCACATACAACTTCACAGACTGTGACCACTGCAGAAAATTTTGGCCATTTAATTTGTGAGTTGTAATCTGCAACGAAGGATTGTCAACGGAACTATTGACTTGAACATGTTTAACGTTGACGCCAAAGCTGGATTCACTGACATCTGACATTCTATATTAGAATTTAAGAGTTACAGACAAGAAAAAACCCTAAAGGTATTGGCGGCTGAAAGTTTGTTGACTAAATAACTTTTCCAGAAACCCTAACTTGGGCTCTGATACTATGAAGAAAAATATTGAAGATATTTCTTATTCATAGAAGTTGCAGTCTTTACATTATATACTAGTCTAACTAGGCTATATAAGGAAACTATAGGTAATTAAGAAAAAATAAGTTATACAAGGAAAGAATAAATATATACACAAAATTAGGATATAATCTTTGACTTTCAACCTCATCCTAAAATTTTCATCTTAAATAAAATGTCAAGTAACATGGCATTCACCATGTGGGTGATGAATTTTGTCAACACTTCATGATCTCACCATCCCCATGAAGATTATCATTCCACTTAGGATGAAGAACTAAGGAATGGGATGAGTAGAACAATCTTCCTCTTTGTAATTCTATTTATGTTTGCGTGTGATTCACATGTGTCAATACTACCTTGTCCAGCATCTGAAGGTGCATATCAGAGTACAAATACTAATTATTTTGCCCTTGTATATCAGCTTAAGCTTTTGGTTTAATTTTTTTCTTGATAATACTAACACTTGTTTGATTTGCAATCAATTCTCCAACTTGAAGAGCATAAAAACCTCATTCTAGTTCTCAAAACTGAGTATATGAACAGTCAAAAGTGATGGCAACAATTTTGGTAACCCACTGGACTATTATCTGCAGCATATTGCTGAGTATTGGTCTTTCTTCACAAAAAAATTATATCCTTTTGGATGTTCTATAAGTCTACTATGATTATAATAAGTCAGAGCACATAACCACAATATACGCTCCATGGTTTGGCAGTCTATATTTTATCCTTATGAGAAGATATTTATAAGCAAAGGTCCACAAGCAAACAATAATCATGCTTCTCTTTTATCCTAGTGACAGCATAGAAGTCAAATGCTGTGGCTCACCTGTAATACAGAGGACAGTTCCACCAAGCAACAGCCAGCCTTCCTTTCCTTTCCTCCAAAAGAAATGGTATATGTAGTGTGGGGATAAAGCTTTGAATATACCAGGATAGTGATGTCTAATGCTATAAATTCCCACAAGTGGAGTACTGAATGTCCATGCACCCATGATGGGGGAGAAAAGAAAACTCACTCGGGAGGTGCCAAACTTTTGCAGTAGGAAGAGAACAATTAGAACTATAGCAGAAAGAGCTTCCACCAAAGCTGAAATATCGTAAACCAAAAGTTGAAACCCATAAAGAATCTACTTCAAGGGAAGAAATAACATAAAAAATATTGACAAAAGAAACATAAAGCTCTCTCCTGACAGCCACTAGAAAAAAGAAAACAGAATTATTCAAGGTCACTCAACTTTGAAAAGTAACTGCACAAAGAGACAAAAATAAGGTAAACGGATAAAGTGCTCCAACTATAAAGTATCTTAAGAGCATCTAAGGAACCAACAAAATGTGAATAACAGAGTCAATTACAGAATATACTGCATTTGAGTTGAGTTCTTGACATAATTATAGATTTCTGTAAGATTCTAAGATTATGATCATGTTAGTAACAATTTTCATCAATACTTACATTTACTGACGGAAGGAAAAGGTGATCTGATGCCATCCATAGCTGATAATACTGACAAAAGATTTACGCGCCAGATTAATTAATTCAAGTGAATGTTTCTACCAAAAACAAAATGTTGAACTACAAAAGAAAATGAATAAGAGAAAAGCCATGGTGGCAAACCTGAGATTGCAGGTGTAAGTATTCCATCTCCAATCATCATGCACATTCCTAACATTGCAATGAAGAGCAATATTCCTCTGGCAAGAATACTTTTCTCAAAAAACTTGCCTAGCCTACTTTTATTTTCTGTGCCCTCATGAAAAATAGAGTTTGCATCCAGGTTTTTAGCAGAAAAGAACCCAATATCCATTTTCCTACTAAGTAAGGAATATAAGGCAAATGTTCCTCCTGCAACCAATCAGTTTTCTTTGGAAGTGAGACATTTATGAACAACTGGTGTTGAATGAAAGACTATACATGATGGCTCCTGAAATGCCTTATATACCTGCTGAAGAAGTAAGTTACAAATGCAGGTAAAAAAAAAAAAGGGTAAAAAACGAGAAGAATAAATCATCTCTATAATTCCAATTTACAGGAAAGATGGAATATAGGAAGCACATCCTTTGTGGGATTACAAGAATATTTACAAATAGAGGGAAAAAAAACTCAAAAACCAAGAAAATTATTGCCTTTGTTTGTTTGAATCATATGAAAAAGTGTCAAAAGTCCAGAAAAACCAAGATTACTTTCCAGCAATCAGGAAGTTTCTACAATTTCAACCAATTGTTTCTGAAGTTCAAGAAAAACCAAAAATAATAGTTTTGTTTAACATTCAGATAAAATAAAATCTGACTACCGTTACAGGTTAAAGCCAATTGACGCCTCTCATTTTTCATTTCTCAAACTAACTTTGAAGAAGTGTCTCATTTACACACTTATTGATGTAAGAATACTCAGCGCCGGTGTATTATCACAAGAATTGGAGTAAATCGGTGAAGCTTTTTTATTTGGTACTTGGTAGAGCATAATACTATTGATTCCATTACCTGCTAGCTTAAGCTTTGAGGTCAAGCAGTAATGAAATGGAGTCACGGATAGTTTGTGAACCAAAAAGGAGTTAGAATAACTCTAACCTCGAAAGGAAAGCTAAATCAAAGCTAAATGAAGTGTGCCATTTCGACAACAGCAATGGCAATTAGAAACCATAAAGAGCATAAATAACTAAGATTACCTTCGCCTTGATCATCAGCTTTGAGAGCTATGCCGGCATATTTGACAACACCAATTAGAGTAAGAGTCCAAAACATGATACTGTAAATGCCCAAGTAGTCATCTTCAGTTGGAGACTTCAATAGCATTGATGGGTAAACATATAATGGAGATGTCACAAGCCCTCCAAATACAACTCCTAGTGTCTTGTATGCGAGTACCAAATTCTCCCATCGACCCTTCTATTGATTCATAACATTTCATCACCATTGAACTTCTAAAATTTCAAGACCATACGAAATTCTTTAAAAAAAAGGATTCAACACAAAACGAATTATTTAATACTTTTTTTATGATTTTAAAAAAAAGATTTTAAAAAATCCGGTAAAAGGAAAGGACAGAAATAAATATGAAACGGACACAAAAGGAATGGCACCCTGAGGGGAAGAAGAAGCGAGAAATCGA
Source organism: Aegle marmelos (assembly GCA_030449875.1). Taxonomy (NCBI): domain Eukaryota; kingdom Viridiplantae; phylum Streptophyta; class Magnoliopsida; order Sapindales; family Rutaceae; genus Aegle; species Aegle marmelos. Next base: position 19,468,875 of record JASUUL010000094.1, on the reverse strand, counting down.
GGACATGCGAAGATGACCGACCTTGTTGTCTGCAGCAGAAGCAGAAGAGTCGATGGAGTTGCGAGAGTGAGGAAGATGGAAATGGACATTAACATTAGAAGAAGGCTGAACGTCGACGACGACCTCGGAGAAGCCGGACGCAACAACTGAGTCAGCGCCTCCGAGTTGACGTTCCATAATATTTTTTTAATTTGTAGAATTCAAACTCCGTCTCTAGCTTCACGCTTTTCGGGGGAGAGTTAATCATAAAATTAATTAATAATAATAATTATTATTATTAATTTAATTAAAAATTATAATTAATATATTAATTAATTATAATATTTTTTAATAATAATAATAATAATTTATTTAATAATTATTATATTTTTAATTATATAAAAAATATTTTTAAATTTAAAAATTATAAGAGTTAAATTTAATATTGTGGAAATTTAAATAAAATAAAATAAATATAAGAATTTTAATAAAATATTAATAATATATATAAATAAAAAATTTTATAATATTTATGAATAAAATATAAATAAAATAAAATATAAGAATTTTAGTAAAAATTTTATTGAAAAAGCAAAAAAATGTAAGTTACGAGGACCCGTAGAGTACATATTGAATATATCCTTTCAATATGATATGATTATAACGATGAAGTCTCGTGCGGAATCTTGTATGCAGTAAATACGTATATTCTAATTTTACAATAAAAATTTAAATTGTGTCAAAATAAAGTTGACAAAGATTTATTTTAGTAAATTTTTAATCTAGATGTGTTTACACTACTGATGGTTACACGTCAATATAAAAGAATATTAGATATTATTAAATCAATTCATACTTTAGATCTGTCGCAACATCAATTTGTAGAGCATACACAAGGCTGCAGACGATGGATGCTCTAATAGGGTGGTGTTTTGCGTAGATGGAGTTCGCTTCTGAGATGTACGGCTTAGATTCTCCAATCTCCATGCATGCTTATATGGTTTTGTGTTTGAGTAAAATACAAATTTGTATCTGGTGGTGTGTAATTATTATTAAATTAAAAAAAAGAGAGAGATAAATAAGCGATTCAGATTCAAAGTTGTAGTCATTAAATTAATATTTAAAAAATGGGGAACGGAGGTATCCTCCATTAATCCTCAGTGCTTATTATAATAATAGATTGGAGGTGATGTCAATTGACTTTCAAACTTAAATAAATTAAGAAATAGAACTGGACTTCGCGCGTTGTTTTAAAAAAAAAATTTAGAATTATCTTTTTTTTTACTTTATACTGAATGAAATTGGTAAAAAAAAAATGAATTATTTTTTAAAAAAATGAGGCAGCGTTATAAAATTAATGTGATTTATGAAAATTAATTTTTTTTGTTAATTTTAAAAATATATATTAATGTGTATGGTTTGAGTGTACAGATTTTATATCTTTTGTAACTGTTGATAAATTCCTAATTAAATTTTATAATTGAGGATCCTTAATAATATGTTGAATTATATGTATTCTTAGTCTTGCCGTGCACAATAACATATTTCTACAATTAAACAATAAGCATTTAAAAAAATAGTAGGGACATTCTAAATTTAAGAATAAATAATATAAATAGACAAAAAATAGAAAAATAGAAAAATCATATTCACTTGAAAACTCCAGTCACCCTCCAATAGTTCTTTAATACTCATTCCGTTGAAAAACATCTCTTCCTCAAAATAATCTTATTCAAATTCAAACTTTCAATAACTTGCACAGCGTTGGAGATGGTAGAAAATCTTTCAATTAATAATGCTACATAATATATTTGAAGATTTATATACATTTTGCTTGCACTTGTGGTAGATAAACTAATCTCACTTGTTTAGAGTAAATGTAAACTTGAACAAAATCTAAATTCTTGTATAATACTAAGATAATCATATTGCATTTGAAAATGTTAATTAGTGGGATCTAAATAAAATAATCACCTTAGAATTTTTTAATGATATAGAAGTTACTATCACAATACACAGATTATTTTCTTTTTTGTACAAGTTCGAATTAAACATTTTTCCCAACTTTTCCCATAAAGTAATCATTGTGTCACCGAGCTATCCATAAAAATTAACAAAGTTAATAATATAAAGAGAAAAACTAATTATAAAGATATCATATTATCATTCAATTCGAAAGTCTCGAATTATATTATTGTATAGTTGCTTACTTCTTTTTATTCCAAATCATTAATATTTTATTCTCTGTTTTAATATGAATATTACCACTTGACTTTTTTATTTGTGTTTATAAAGAGGTGGGGTGTCAGAAAAAGAAAAAAAATATTTTTCTTAACAATTAGAACAAATAATTAGCCAATAATTTAAAGAATTGAGGTTGTTCATTCTACATTTCAATTGGATTTAGAGTGATTGTCATTAATTTTTTTCCTTTACATTAATTATTTTAGTACTATTGTTTATTCTACTGTGTCTGTGAGAAGATGCTTGGGCTACCTAGAATATATTTTTTAATTATTCTTTTGTGAATATGTTGAATAATCTCTAAGGTTATACCCTTTTTATTGTACTTTTAATGGTCTTTCTTCAATAAATATTGGATGTATTCATTGGAAAAGAAAATTAAAAATTAAGTAAAAATTAATCATATTAGTAAAGTCAAATTGTTAAGTAATTCTTATGATAAAACAATAACTAAAAAATATATAATCATAGTTTTCTTAATTATGATCAACTTACTAATTTATTAAAACTTTCATATATCTTTTTTTCTAACCTGCTCCAATGATCTCAATATCACCTACATCACATAAACTTCCGACAACATCTATAATATCAAGGGAAAATAACATAAACATGTTAAAATATAAGGATCACTAATTTCTAATATACACTTAAAGATTAACAAATATTAATAATTAAAATATACCTGATTGTGTTATCGTTACACATAAATCAATCCAATTTGGAGTACAAATTAGAATCCATTGATTAGAATCTTAATAGTATTAACATATATATATATATCCATGATTTTGATGATAACAAACTTTGTATGTTTTTTTATTAAATTGTTATTATTAGACTACTTTTTAAAAATCGTAAAATATTTCTAGACACGTTCTCTTGAATAAAAGTTGGAAAACCATTTTCTATAAAGAACCCAAAAATACTGATTTCAGAAACTAACGGTGAACCATTTATATATAAACAATTAACCGATAATTTTCAAGGAGTCATTAATTTCTAAATAGATAAGTATTATTGTTTCTAAAAATAAATGGCTAATCGATAACTTGAAATAGTTAACCAATAAATTTCAAAATGTTAATAACTTCTAGCCTTGGACCATTTAGTAAGAACGGATAACTTCAATTTGTTTTGCAAGTTTCTACTAATAAACGTCTAACCAAGAACATTAAACGGCTAACTAATAATTTTTAGAATTGAATTATATTCTAAGTATGAATCAATTAGCAAAAATGATCAAGCACAAACTGCTTCACAAGATTCTAGAAATTAACGGCTAATCAATAATGTCAAATGGTGAATCATTTATTTGAAATTTTAGTTCAACGATTATTTAGACTAGCCAAAATTACAAACCAATAACCATTAACGACAATCTAATTTTTCTCAAAAAAGTCAACAATGCCTAGTTTTCAACTCAAATAATAAATTGGCTCATTCAAATTTAAATAAAAGAGATCTAAGAGTTATTATTGAGCTCGCTATTAAGCATACAATTGTTATTGAGCTTTAAACTTATTTTTGTTTCTTTAATTCATACATTAAGATTTTATTTGTAATAAAACACATTGTGTAACAAAGAATTCATTTGTAATCTTTATCTTTGAAAAGTTATAAGTGTTAGGATATACTTGGGTTAAGAGATTGAGGATAACCTTTTATTGTAAAGGTTGATTGAACCTATAAAGTTAATTGTAAGAGTTCTTGAAGCTTTAAAGACATGGATAGTAGAATTCTCAAGTTCAGTGTGCTTGGAGGCATGGACGTAGGTAGCATTGGCTGAACTACATAAAAAACTTTGTGTTTGAATCTCTCTTCTCTTAGCTCTTAATTTTTTTTTGTACACTAATTTTTTTATTTACTTGTTAGTTGGTTAATTTATTTCTTATTGTTTCGAAATTGTTAAAGATTTGCATTAAATTTTGTTCAAGCATTACATATTTTTTTAGAAACCCAATTCATCTCCCCTCTTTGGTTACCTTGTTATTATTTTATTTGGTATCAAAGCTTGATTCTCTTATTAGGACTTAACCATTTGGAGTAAAAAATCTATGGCAATCCAAAATGACTTTACCTTTAGAAATTGACAATCTACAACTAAACCATCATTTTTTTTTATGGCAATCACTACCTATATTAAAACTAGAATGAGAATTTATTTACAAGCATTAGATTATGAAATTTGGGAGGTTGTTTATAATGGTTCATTCATGCCTATGGTTAAAAATGAAGTAGGGAAGGATATTTCAAAACCTTCGTGGAAACAGAATGAATTGGAAAAGAAAAAAAAAGTTCTTAACAAGAAAGAGTTTCATAAAGTGTGTAACTATGAAAGTGCCTATAAAATTTGGAATAAACTTGAAGTTGTTTATGAAGGTACAAATCAAGTGAAAAAATTTAAAATTAATAGATACACTTGACAATATGAATTGTTTCAAATAGAACAAAATGAGAGTCTGTATTTTATATATATAGATTTACAGACATAGTAAACACCCTAGAAGCCCTAGAAAAGATGATAAAGCTAAAAATTTAAATACTTACCTATTGATATTTTAATTAGTTCAGTTATTTCTTATGAAGAAGATTTAACAGTAGAAAAAAATAATAAGGAGAAGAAGAAAAGCGTCACTTTCAAAGCTTTAAAACATGAGAGTGATGAGAAAAGCGAGATGGATGATGAAGACATGGCAATGATGGCTAGAAGGTTAGAAAATTTTTTAAGAAAACCGATGAATGAAAAAGATTCAGAAACTACAAGAACTAAAAGGAGAAAAATGACTAAATCACTTGTTATGAATGCAAAAAGCCTGGACACATATAATCGGAATGTCCTCTTCTGAACAAGCTCAAGAAGAAGACAATGGTAGCCACATAGGATAACAATGAGGAAATAAGTGATGATAAAAAGCCACAAGAAGTGTCAAATCTCACTCTTATGGCAATTGAAAAAGAATTACTTGATGAACTCAATGAGTTAAGTAATCCTACTTATGATAAACTATAAAGAATTGCATGATGATTGGATGAAATTAGTAAAAAGAATACATGTCTTCAAAAAAAATTATAAAGCTCACAAATAAAAAAGGTTCTCTAAGTGCAAAAATTACATATCTAGAATTAGAGAATGAAACATTGCATGATAGAGTTGCATTATTGAATGAGAAACCTAAAACTTCATATGAACATACAAAATCATGTGTAGAAGATTTGAAAAAAAAATGAAATACTCAGGAAAAAGAATAATTAACTTAATGATGTTGTCTTAAAATTTACAAATAGGCAAAATATATTGAACAACTTGCTTAATTTGTAAAAATATGCGTTTGACAAATAAGGCATTAGTTATAAGCCAAATTTGAAATAAAAATATTATAAAAATTATTTTATAAAGAGTACTTCCAATCAAATTATATGTCATTATTGTAATCAAGATAGTAATATGAAAAATAGATGTTCTATTAAAATAAATGCACATTATGGAGCAAAATGTATTTAGATTCTAAAAGAAATCATTGCTAACACTCAAGGGCCTAAGAAATTTTGGGTACATAAAACTTAGAATTTTCTTCTTTAGGGATCAAAGAAAAGAAAAAACAAATGGTATTTAGATAGTGGATGTTCAAGACATGTGACAAGAAATTACTCTTAATTTTCAAGTTTTGTTAAAATGGAAAATGGTGGATATGCATCCTTTAGAAATAATTCAGAAAGAAAGATTATCAGTATTGGTAATATCGACAAAGATTCCCTTACTCTCATTGAAAATTTGTTATTGATGATAATGTATATAAAGATTTATAAGAAAAATTATCAAAAGATAAACAAGATAATACATCAATGCAAATCAAGAGGAGCAACAAAAAAAAAATTGAAGCAAAATGAAGGTAATTCTCAAACACTTCTCAATGAGTAGAGGTATATTTTTTTTTCACCATAAGAACATAATTTTTGGTAATCCCTCATGATAAGTAACTATTAGATCATCACTTAGAAATACATGTGAGCATGCTGTATTTATCTCTCAAATTGAACCAAAATCTTTTGCAGATACGGAAAAAAATGAATTTTGAATTATGACAATATAAGAGGAGTTAAAACAATTTGAAAGAAACAAAGTATGAGAATTAGTTTATAAATACTGAACATCAATCAGTCATTCGTGTTAAATGAGCATTCAAGAATTAAATGGATGAATCACATACAGTTTATAAGGAACAAAATTAAATTAATAGCTCAAGGTTACCACCTAGAAGAAAGAATTGATTTTGATGAAATTTTTACATTAGTAGCTAAATTGGAATCTATTAAGATAACACTAACAATTTTATATTATAAAGATTTCATCTTATATTAAATGAATGTTAAAAGTGTATTTTAAATAGTTATATTATAAACAAAGTTTATGTGAAACAACCTCCTAATTTTGAAAATGAGAAATTTTCAGATTATGTGTATAAATTGTCTAAAGCATTATATAGTCTAAAATAAGTACCTAGAGCATGATATTATATGTTTAAAAATTTCTTATTGAATAATGATTTTTCAATAAGTAAAGTTGATACAACTCTCTTTATTAAATATAAAAATTATGATATTCTCATTGTCCAAATTTATGTTAATGACATTATCTTTGAATCTACTAATAAATTATTGTACAAGGAATTTTCATTTTGTATAAATAAAGAATTTAAAATGAGTATGATAGGAGAGCTAAAGTACTTCCTTGGACTATAAATAAAACAAAACAAGGAAGGAATTTTCATAAATCAAGCCAAATATGTGAAAGATCTACTTAAAAAGTTTGGTTATGTAAATGAAACGGCAAAAAAGTACTCCAATGAGTACTACCATTAAGTTGGAGAAAGATAAAAAAGAAAAAGAAATTGACATAAAGACATATCGAGATATGATCGAATCCTTACTTTATTTGATTACCAGTAGGCCTGATATTATATTTAGTGTATGTTTATGTACTAGATTTCATTATTATCTGAAAAAGTCTCATTCACTTGTTGTTAAATGAATTTTTTGGTATTTGATCGGCACCATAGATCTTAGTCTCTAGTATCCTAAGGGAACATATATATACTTAATATGTTTTTCAAATGCTCACTTTACTGGTTATAAGATTGATAGGAAGAGCACTAGTAGAATATATCATTTTCTAGGTCACTCTTTAATCTCTTGGTTTAGTAAGAAACAAAATTTAGTTGTACTTTCAACCACTGAAACAAAATATATTATCGCCGATAGTTGTTATGCACAAGCTTTATGAATGAAACAAACTCTTAGAGACTATGGCATTAAACTATATCATATTCCTATTAAGTGTGATAACACGAGTTGTATCAATTTGTCAAAGAATCTCATTCATCATTCTAGGACTAAGAATATAAAAATTAAACATCATTTCTTAAGATATTATGTTCACAAAGGAGATGTTGTGATTGAATTTATTTTTACTAAAAAACAACTTATAAATATCTTCACAAAATCTCTTAATAAAGAGTAGTTTACTAAAATTAGGCATGAGCTTAGAATGATGAATATTACAATAGCCTGGCTTTATTTGATATCAAGTTTATTTTTGTTGTTCTTGATGTGATTAAATTTTCAAATATTATTTAAATTGTGTACATTCATTAATCAAGCATTAATTTGTCCATTAAGATATTTCTAATCAACGAAATGATCTCGAAATAGATTAAATGTTAGCCATATATGAAAATAGATATATGAAATTATTAGTTACAATAAATGGCTAATCATTTTAATCGTAAATAATTTATTGTTTAAATACAAAAACCAGGAATGATATGACAAATTATTAATAAACCGTTTGTTGAAAACAGTGATCTGATTAAAAGTAGAGAGCTAGTTGTATTTAACCCTTCACCGATAATGCCAACATGCTAACTATTTTCTCCTTAGAAGCTTTCTGAAGTTTATCGATTCGTCAATTACAGAAAACAATTCACCATTTTCGTACGATATAAACAGTTTCTAAATTTTCTTCTTTATTTTCACTTAGCCTCAAACCATTTTTCTCCATCTTCACATTACCCAAGCTTTATCTCTCTAAAATCCTTTATTTTTCTTGTAATCTTTTACAAAATTAACCTAATAGAAACCTTTTTAAATACCTAGAGATTAGTTTCATCAATTCAAAACACCAAATCAAGCTCCAAAGCCAAAATCCTAAATCAAAACCCCTAGACCAACCTTTCTATTTTCTTCAGTTTTAGCCAAAATTTTAATGATTTTTGGCTAAATTGATCATCACAATCTCTTTCACTATCCTCTATTATCCTTTTAATCGGTTCGTTTTCATCATTTTTCAAAACACCCAATTTTTGTAGAACAATCATAGCTAAATCTTTAAAGAGCTACTCACAAGAGAAAATCTGCTCCCAATAAGAATCTTATACCACTTAGAGACACCTAAGAATTCGAAAGGTTTTATTTTCCTATAGCTCCTCTGGCCAAACATTTCAAAACCCCCTGTATGGTTTGAAAGGTAATTGACTTATACTGTGTTGACTTGGATGATTTTGCTGACTTAATTATTTATGCAAAAAGTGTGAAGGATATGTTATTACCTTGAGAGTCAGCATTGTAAATTGAGAAACGGATTTATCCTAGTTTAATTCGAACTTTTTTACTTTAATATAGAAATTTTCGCAAATCGGCTAGATATGATATTTACCTCTGTAGGAGGCATACCCATAGAATTTGATGTTGATGATTTAAATAACATTTTGGGAACTTCTACTAGTGGTCACTACATTTATATATCCAGGAAGAAACTTTCATTTGCTGATTTTATTCATCATTATGGTGTTCAACATATTTGTAGACATTAGGATCTTACTGATGATATTTTTGCCCTTCTTTTTCAATCCCAACTATTGCCTTTATAAGTTACAATCCTTCACACCATCTACAGCATATTGTTATTCCTATAAAGGGACATTTGGATGAGGTGACAAGAATGGATGTTGGATTATTAGATAGTCTTATTAAAAGGCATTCTATTATGATTTTAAAAAAAAGGCATTCTATTAATTGTGATTATGTTACTTTGAGGTATATGCTGAGTACTCCTACCATTAACCATAGATTACTTCCATATAGTAATATTATTTATAAGATACTGCGACATTTTCAAATACATATTCGAGACTCAATTATGTTGCAACTAAAAAGATTGGTAAGGAAGTTATAACGAGTATTGATTTTTCATAGAAGAAAGAAAAGTGGATCAAGATTTCCACTTCCAAAACCAAGATACTCTTGCAACTCCAGAAGATGATCGCATACTTAATGATGTTTATCCACCTAATGAATTACTCAATTTTAGACTAAGAACTAAACTTCTACCTTCTCGTCATGGTTTTCTATTATAGCCTCAGGCCGATTCTGATTCCGAGGAGCATAAGGAGTATGAGATAGATACTGATTAGTTTATAGCTCCAAAACATCCACCAACTTCGAATGATCTTATACAGAAATTAGTTGGTGATGTTCAGAGTCTTTTTGAGCAGTAGCAGGAGCTTTTGTCACAATTTATTGTATTTCAGCTTCAGCAGTAGTAACTTCTTGATCAATAGCAACTTCTTAATCAATAGCACAAAATTCTTGATGGTCAATGGTGCATTCTAGCTCTTCTTGGATCCTATCCTAGTGGTTCCTCCTCTCAGCCTCCATCTTCGTCTTTCTCTATGGTTTTCACACATACATTATCTTTTATCATTTTGGATGATATTATGACTTATGTATCTATTTAGTTTTCTATTGGTCTTTGATTGCATGGATATTTTAACTTAATGATTTTGATAATTGATAGTTATCTTATATGTTGTTTTGTTGGTTTAGATATAGTCTTTGAGATGTTGTTGGAATGAAGTTTGTTTGAGAATCTATATGGAAGTGTTTTCAAATATCTTTGTTTTTAAGGGTATGCTCATTTTTCATAAGAATGAAGCTTGTTTTTAAGGGTTTGCTCAAATTGGGTAATATCTGAACTTAATTTCGATCTCTTTTCCAATTATTTTATTTTTATGATAAGGAGGATATATACTAAAGGGGAATAAAATATACTAAAGTCATATACTCAAGGGGGAGTATATATTTAAGAGGAGTAAAAATTGCACAAATATTTGAAGTGTTATTTTCATATTTTTCTCTAAATAATATTAAAAAGTTTATCACCATAAAAAGGGAGAGATTGTTAACATATATATATATATATATATATATATGTCTATGATATTGATTTTGATCATAAAAAAACTTTGTATGTTTTATATTAAATTATTATTATTAAACTAGTTCTTAAAAACCGTAAAATATTTTTAGACATGTTTGTGATCTCTTGAATAAAAGTTGGAAAATCATTTTCTATAAAGAATCATAAAAATATTGATTTTGGAAACTAATGGTATATAAATAGTTCAATGATAATTTTCAGAAAGCCGTTGATTTTTAAATGAATAAGTATTATTGTTTCTAAAAATAAACGGCTAACAAATAAATTGAAATGCTTACTGATAAATTTCAAAAAGTTAATAACTTCTAACCTTAAATTATTTAGTAAGAACAGATAAGTTTTTATTTTGTAGGTTTCTGATAATAAACACCTAATAGAGAATATAAAAAAATGAGAAATAATAATGTTTCACCAACTCTTTTAGTTCTAACTTTATATAGATAGATAGATAGATAAATAGATATTTGACTTGAATTTAAGTCACTAAAGTTGTATCCCTTGAGATTTGAGAATGAATTAACATAATAAGTGAAATTTTAATTATATTAAAAATAATAACAAATAAAAAATATATATTTCATATATTATTAAATAAAATGCATTATATTTGAATTTGTATCCTTAATTAAAAAATTATTCCAAACATAATATCACAATAACTATGTAAATAGAAGCACGACCTATGACACGTTGAGTGATGAATTAAGAAAAAAGAAATTATTTTATTTTATTTTCTAGAGTCCTCTTATAGTACAATGTTGTACACAACACAGCCCTGCCTACAGTGAAAAAATAATTTAAACAATCAGTATTTTGCTGGTTGTTCATTTAGTAATTTTTTAAAATTATTTTTAACATAGAAAAATAAAATAAAATGAAAAATATAAAGAAAATTTATAAATATTTAACACAAACAATATTTGAGTGAGAAAAGTTTTTTTTTAATTTAAATGAAAGTTTAAAAAGTTAAAATAATCATATCTCAACACTTTTAATCAAATATCAATATGTTTGGTAAATGTTCCAAGTTAATTTCATATGTCCCTAATTTTTGTTAAACTTTCTCATTAATAGGTTCATTTATTTCCACTTTCCAATCCACTAGTTTTGTGTTTAATATTCTTATGAGATTTATTAAATATTAATATTTTTTGTTAGATTCCAAGTAAATTAATTTCTCATATGATGAGTTTCTAAATTTGGTTATATTTTATTCCCTTTTGGTTTATATGTTTCAATTATTATTTTACTAATTTTGCATTAAATATTCCAATTAACTTGGTAAAATTTTAGCTATTTAGGTTGAATACCCAAATTATTTTTTTTGGTTAGATTAGTTTCTAATTTTAGTTAAATTTTTCATTTATAGGTTTACATATTTCAACTTATTAATTCACTAGATTTGTGTTTCACATTCTTATTAAATTCGCTAAATGCCAACATTTTGAATTATATTTTAAGTAACTCGATTTCCCATTAGATCAATTATTAAATTTCATTACTCTTTCTCTCTTATTGGTTTGTGCATTTCAATTAATTATTCCTTTATTTTTACGTTGAATATTCCCATTAACTTGTAAGATTCTAGTTATTTATGTTATGTATCAAAATTACTTTTTGTTAGATTAATCCCTAATTTTGGTTTAAATTTTTCAATTTTTGGTTTATATATTTCCACTTATTAATCACTAGTTTTGTGTTTGATACTCCTAGAAAATTCATTGTAATACTAATTTTTTATTGGATGAATTCCTAATTTTCATTATATTTTCTCTCTTATTGGTTTACATGTTTCAGGTAATTAGTCCTCTAGCTTTATGTTGAATGTTTCTATTAACTTAATACAATTACAGATATTTAGGTTAAGTACCAAATTTATTTTTTATAATTTTATTTTGCTTGAATAGGTCCTTAATTTACTTGTATTACCAAAAACAATAATAAAATGAATTATGTTTGAACCCTTACTATTTTAACAAACATCAATTTGCCACATAATATTGAAAAAAATTTATTACGACCATAAATATTTTTCAACATTTTGGATCCATTTTTTCTATTTTCATTACTTCATAGGATCTTTTGGACTTGATTGTATGCATACTTGAGCTTTCAATTTTCATACATATTTATTCTCATTTTATCATTTTAATCAATATTATTTAGTTACAAAATTTTTTAATTTAGAAAATTGAAGCTTATTGAACTATTTATATTGAAACAACTTCTTTAAAAAAAAAAAAAAGAATGAGGAGAGTGGCTAGGGTTTCGAAAGAAATGTCACCATGCAACAATTTATATTCATAGTAGAAATAAAAAAATGAAATTTTTGAAATTAATAAAAAATGATAATAAAAGTTTAATGAGCAACCGAACTTTCACAAATAAATTTATTCTGATCATTCAAATTTTAAAAATTTATTTTTGTAATTTGTTAAATATTATTTTCATTAAGGCGGTAATTTTACCCCACAAGATAAAAACTTTTTATGTAAAAATTTTACATAAAAAAGATAAATAAAGCTTTTGTGCCGATATAAAATTAATTTTTTTCAACTATATTAATATAGATGAGATACATTATTGTATAAATATATTAATAATCAAATTGTGGGTACAAGTTGATTTGGTTGTAAATCATTTGAGTTAAAAACAAAATAATTGAGGTTTGAAACCATGGGAGTAAATTTAGTTGTTGTTAAGCTGGGTTAAAAAAATACTCAAATTCAAATTCTTTTGCCACTGGAATAAAATTATATATATTAAATTTAGTGACAAGTACAACAAAAACATATTTAATGCCTCGTGAGATTGTTACAAGCTCAAGATGCATAAATAAGAATAAATTTATAAAGTTACACTTCTCTCCAATAGGATAGAAAGTTTCAAAAATAAATTTACTCAAACACATTGCTTAATATGAACATGGATATATAATTCCTATATTTTTATTATTTTTAGTTGTCATCTAAATTAACTTAATTCTAAAAAAAATATAGATATAAATGAGATTGAACAAATTTTGCAATAATTGCACATCACTCAATATACAAATCACGTAAACATCTAATGAGTGCAGTATTGCTCAAATAATTTGATTTAATTTAGAAACTTAATTGCCATGCTTAAACTATATATCCATGAGTATAATATGGTATAACATTATTCAATATTTGTTGCATTCAAATTGTAATTATCCATTTTATGTACCATTATGAATTTGTTAATGTTTAATGAAAAACTATTATATCAGAAAATATTACATAAAGTAACTAATTTTCAAAAGAGATTGTATGAATTAATTTGCATAAGAGTTATTTAAAAATATCAAATATTAGATGCTTTATACTTCTCTAACATATGAATATTTTTCTAGAAGGTATACATAAAACATATTAATATTAGCCACTAATGATAATAACAATATTTGAGGGATAATTATGATGTTTAGAATGATAATTTTTCGATAATTGGATAAACATTATCCTCGTTTTAGTAGGCAAGACTTAAGTCTCTATGTGTATTATGAAATACTGGTGCAAATACTTAGAAATAAATTGGTTTCATTATATGTTTAGATACATGGATTGTAATGTAATTGAAAGTTAATTAAATTGTTTTAATTATTTTATAAGCAAAAGATCATTACATTTATAGCATAATATTAAAAATAGTTTAACTAATATATAATTTATTTGCATTTATTATATTTAAATGTTATTCTTATTTGTACATAAGTTACATTTTTTTGAAGTAAAATATCATTAAATTTATAACGTAATATTAGGAAAATATGTAATTATTTTGATTTAAATATATTAGTCTAATGAATTTGGTTTAATTATATTTTTTATCTGTACATAAGTTAAATATATTAATTATATTTATCATGAATTAAAAAAAAAGAAGTATTTTTTTCAGTTGGGTGTCTTTGATAGTTTACTAATTTTGAATTTATTATCTTGATATTTAGATAAAATTGAGGGAGCTGTATGATAATTACCTTTTAATAGTTGCTGCATTAACCCATCGAAATAACCGAAATAAGAACCGGTCGCCGGTTGTGTGTAGAATTAAAAAAAATAATTAAAAGCGGCTGTATTCCTGTATTATAAGCGGACCCTATTTTGTGGAGTCTACCAAAGAAGATGTTAATTAACTAAAGTAAATATGTTCTATCGATCGTGTGCTCATTAGGTTAACATATCTTTCCGAAGAATGCGTGGTTGAGGTATGTCTAGTGTTATAAGAATGCGTGGTTGAGGTATGTCTACAGTGTTATCCACTCTTATCTTCAATGACTTTTTTTAAATTTTTTTATATAAAATTATTATTTAAATTACAATATATATTATATGAGATTATAACTAATATTCATAAATCAGATTATTACTGATTTTTAATTTTTATTAATATTTAAAAAATATTTATTTCACTCACACTTGTTATGAAAGAATAAAAGAAAAAATTATCATTACTTAATTATATATTATAATTAAGAAAAAAATTATCCCATAAAAGATTTATGGGGATTCAAATTGTTGCCCTCTAATTTAAATATAATTAACGATATAATTTAAGTTTTGTGTGATCCATTAAAAAATTAACAACATAATTTTATGTAATGAATGTTTTAATCATCTCATCGTCATACCTCCCTTTCATTTAGTGGACTTCAATACGTTAATTAGATAAAAGCAGCACCATTATTGAATTTAAAAGTTTATGTGAGATAGTCTCAACGTAAAAAATTAAACTGAGGGACTCTTATCTTCAACGATTTTCTTTCAATTTAAGTTTTGTGTGACCATTAAAAAAAGTAACGATATAACTTTATGTAATGGAGGTTTTAACCATTTCAGAATCATACCTTCCTTTAATTCATTTAATGGATTTCCAGTACTTTAATTAGATAAAAGCAGCACCATTATTAAAGTTAAAAGTTTATTTGAGATACGATCAGTTTGGGATTAAGGAGCTTGATGAAGTAAATAATTTTTATTATGCAGACGAAATAAATTATTGATTTAAAAAATAATTTGATATTTGATAAATTATGTTATTATAGTTATTATGAATTTGAAAAGTAGAATACAGGTGTTTGGTAAATTTAATTATAAAAATTTTATTTTATTATATAATGATTAAAAAAATTTAAAGAACTTCATAATATAACATAAAATATGAAAAAATTCATAATTATATATAATCCAATTTAAAAAAAGTCGTATTACATTCATATTAAATTGTTTACAATAAAAGTTCTCAAATTACAGTAATATTATCATATCTAATTATTTATATATTATAATTTATAGATAAGAAAGATATAATTATATTTTTTTATTAAAATACTAAGTTATAATAAGAATTTTAAAAATGTGTAATACCTTATTAAATGAGCTGCTTATAAAAAGTAATTCCTTACCTACTTTTAAAAGCTGCCGATGAAATGGAGAAAATTATAAAATAAGCTGTTTTTATAAAATTTAACAAATTTTATCTTTATCTAAAATTATGAAATACGCGGTTTATTGAATCTTAACTTCAATTCTAAATGGGGCCATCTTCTTATAATATCATTACATGGATGTAGGAAGATTATTCATTCAAATTCTGACACATAGTGAAGTGTTGACTCTACAATAATTTTCTTTTTTTTTTTTTACAATTATATCAAATATAGCACATTAAATATATAATAAGGAAAAGATATTATAATACGTGTCTATTTATTTTGTAAAATTATCAAGTGAATAGTAATTATATTAAATTTAATATCATTTGTTATACACATATTAATTGCCAGTATCATCCATGATGTACCTTAAAATTCTTCTTTTTGTCTTTTTCACTCCCTCTTATTTTGTCCCTCTGTGGCATGTCTCCTCTGCCTCAAAGCAACGCCATGTTTTCTCTCAGATTTGTGATTGGAAATGTTTTGGTCCTTTAATGGTTTGCTCATTAGGGATAACTCTAGGCATGAGTTTCAAGATTCAACCACCATAAGTCAATCAAATTTGCCGGAGATGAAGCGATGCATATACTTCGGGAGAAAAAGAAGAAGAAGAAGTAGTGCATAAATTGAAAACAGATCATAACAGGGCAAACAGCGCATATGCGTACACGAAAATTAGCAATTCCTTTTTCAAGCACCTTCATGGAATTGGTTTATTTTAATTTTTTCAGACCAATTTCATTATTATCATGACCCTTGGTTTTGCGAGTATTTTATCTACAAATGCCTATAAATTATTGCTCATCCATCCCGTCATTCCCTCTTGAAAGCTAAAATGACAGAAATAAACTATTCCTAATTAAATAGGATTCGAAATCTTGTTTCCGTTCCTTCGTATATTTGGCACCTTTATTTAATATGCTTCCTGATTAAGCTAGTTTTCTCCCACTTTCTACCAGCCGGAATTATTATCGTTTGATTTTTTTAATTAAGGGTTGTGCAAAACAATGACTCTGCTGACCTTGAAATTTGATCAACAGTCAACTGGCCCAGGCATCGGATGTGCGGGCTGATGCATTACTGATGCTTTAAATCAACTATGCTCGCGTGTGTTGTTGGGGGACGAGAGAAAGAGGGAGGGGCGTGTGGGGGTTGTATCCATTCATTGATAAATTTTTAAAAAAAAAAAAAACTTAAAGATAAACAGTAGTTTTGTTCTCTGTTTAATTTTAATTTTGTTGTAGAATTAATGATTTTAAAAAATAAATATTAAAATTAACTTTTAACTTCAACTTTAAACAGTTATTATAAATAATCTAAAGCATAATCTTAAATTGACCTTTTTAATGACTTTGTCTATTGTGAGATGATCTTATTAACACACATGTAGTCTCATGAGTTTTTTATTCATTCCATTATAAAAGTAACAGTAGGTGTCTCAATATTTAAATTTTAATTTAAGTCTTAATTAATATAAAATTTAACTATTGGATGGTTGTTAAATAATTTTATAGATTATGAAATTTGTCATCTAATAGATGAGTGACATATATTATTAGAATTTAAATATTGAGATCAGTAATATTATTAATATAATAAAGTGATTGATTGGAACTTTAACTGTTACTCATAGCATAACTATTTTAACACAGAGTTTGATTATTGGCACTCCTAATTAATCTCATAAACTCTTATTCTATTAAAAATACATTTAAAAGGCAATTATAAACAAAATCAATGTACATAATATCCCCGAGAAAAGACTTGAGAAAACCCATTTGCTAAAGATGTGCCATTAAAATAACTAAAAATTAAATTAATTCTAATAACACCTTTATCATTTCATAACAGCCCCTCTCTATCTCTTTGTTTATTCAATTTCTACAGTCAAAATTTGCAGAAAATTTGTAATGAAACGATATTTCTCTCTCAGAAAATTTTTTAATTAACTGAGATAGCGTCTTTTTTTTCTTTTATTTTCTTTTCTTTTTTCCCCCCTTTCTTCTTCAATTTTTTCCTTTTTTTTTTTTTGGTTTATTCTTTTTCTTCGTTCTTTGAAGTTGCAGGCCATCATAGTTTCTTAATAACTTGGCAGCTTCTTTTTTTCTTTTCTTTTCTTGAATTTCGCGTGTTCATTTTACATTATTGATGCCTGAGATAAGGAAGGGGGAAAAAAAAAAAAAGAGAGAGAGACACAAAACTGGGAAATGGTTTTATAAATTATTGAATGTTATTGCCCAAATAATATTCTGCAGATGGCTATAACTAGTAATCATTAGTGTAAGTCTAGTGTAAGTTTTAGAGGATGAGTCAAACCCAAGACTTGATCCCGAACAACGGAAGCGAGAGAAAAGAGGGGCTTCACATTTACTTACAAATGAAAATGTTGATGAAATATATAGAACGTATGGTATGATTGAAAACGGGGGTTTGAAGAGGATTTTGGGAGGGTCCCAATAGTTCAACACTAAAGGGACCCTCCCTTACGACCACAAACTGCGACTAAACTTCAGTCGTTATGGCCCAAGAATAATGAATCTGACAGTTTCAGGGAGCCCAGTTTCCATGGACGCTTGCAGTCCGAACAGAAGCCCACGTGTGATTTCTAATAATATCTTATTATGGGAACATCCTAACAACCGAACAATCAGTAAACTCACTTTGCTTCATGTATAATATTTTTCTGTTGGTTTTGTTAGGAATTAAGACACAAATAAAATAATTTTTTATTCTAACAATACTTTATAAGAAATAATCAGTCGACACTCAAATCACAAAAAGACAAGATGTAGATTAAATTTAATTATTTACCAAGAGCGTGCTCTGCAAGCGAATATAAAATAAGTTGTTTTTTGTTTTATAAAATAAGATGACATGACACTTAAACTTCTACTCCTCTGCAAATTTAGTATCCCTTTTTTTAAAAAAGAAAATTATTGTCTAATTCTCTCTATGACTCTATCTATTAATAATTACCTTCTTCTTGAGTATATGCATCTCGTTGAATACATTTTTTTTTCCTCTAAAAAAAAAAAGACGTATGAAAATAAGATTTCTGAAACGAAAATAGTATTTTTATAAATTTTGATACCGAAACAATTTATATTTTTTTTCTTTTAAATTAGAGCTTGGTTTCATAATAAAAATGGTTAATACAACATCACTAATCGATTTATACTTTAGAGACATTTCGTAAGATTTTGGATTTGCAAAAGGCTTTTCTTTGCACCTCACAACATGTATTAATATAAATAAATAAAAATGGTTGAAAAAAAATTTATTGACCTTGAAAAGAAAAAATAAATTAAGAAAGAACTAATATATAATATTTTCCAAAAAATATCAAAATCCAAATTTAAATAATTTTTTATTAAAAAAAACAATTGAAGCATTTCAAATACATTAAAACTAAATCGATGACAAAACGGGACTTGCAAAATCTTGGTTGCTTACAACTCTTATTGATGTAAGTGTCGGTTACAGTAAAATTTGTATATAAATATTAATTTATTTTATCCATGCCAAAGGTCATTTGGACCAAAATTCATGTATTATTTCATTAGAAAAAAAAATAATTTCTGGAGTATTCACAGATATGTAATTATATATAATTAATATGTAATTTTACCATAAAATTCTTCCAAAATTTTTTTTTGATCTATCAGGAAAATTTCATAGGTCTTTTGAATCATTTATAAAAATATTTAAAATATATTGATAGCATAATTAATTTTCATAAATATTTTTGAAAACTGTCTTGACAGCTAATATGAAATTATATAAAAACCATGAGTAGAAAAAAAAATTAAACGTAATGATAGCTACGCATGAAAAAACTGTATTTAATTACATATATTATTAATAAAAAAAAAAAGAAAGGGTTAATGCTAACTATCGATGCATGTGTTCATAATACCCATTACTGCCAAATCCAAGGCCGAAAAGTGTATGCGTGTGGCCCCGGGGAATGGTGTTTCTATGCCTTTATGAATGTTGAGTATGTTGAGTAAAGGTGGGGACAAAGAAAAATTAAAGCCACTGTAGTGCTGCACTAATATGGTCGTGGGGATTGAATAAGAGTAGACATTAGCAATGGTAGTTTGTTGGTTAGAATTACAGTTTTGGGGGCATGCAGGCCTGGGGTCGAGTGACCTTACGCCCGCCAACGATTTTTTCAACCCAAATTGAAAAACATAAAGAGGTCTAAAACATTCCAAAAAGAGAAAGGGTACAGCACCGATTATTCTCTTTTCTAAGCAGGTCTTGTTGATGGCTTAATTAATACATGTTAGTTTAAAGTCGTTGGATCTTTCTCTTGATCACAATTTAACAACCATTTGGTAAAAAGAATAAAATCGGTGATTACTTATCACTTGTGCGAACGTAGATGGACCGTAATGATCAATCTCTAGAGGGAATGTCAACAAAAATTAACGAGCAGAGGTCCAAAAACATTGTACGAATCCTTTAGTTTCTTTTAAAAATAAAAATTGAGTAATCAATAAGTCAACCTAAAAAATCACAAAAAATTTAGTTTAGTTTAAGAAATTATTTTTATAATTTAAGGAGAGAGGTAACGTTCACCACGTTCGTGGAAAAAAATATTTTTTTAAATAAAAATATTTTTTTAAATCATTTTCATAAAGACAGCAGAGGAAGAGAAGCTAAAAGAAATTGATTCCTCCCATTGTGTTCACACTTCACCTCAGTTAAACCTGCCTCGGAAGGGGGATTTACCACTATACCCTTCACCGCGTTGTCGAAAACTCGAAATTCGTCCGAGGGTAACTTAGTCAATTTCCGCGCCATGGCCCGGGGTGAAGGCGAAAGCCATCAGTTGCGACCGAGCGCGAAAAGGAGAAGTAGAAAACAACTAAACCGCGTGTTCAAAAACTTCAACCGTTCAACGCATGCCACGTAAGCAAAACATCGCATGCCATGTTTGCTGTACCGAGTTTTTAACACAGAAAATTTTTTACAGATCAATTCTATCATCTCAATCTATTAGGTGCTAAGAAAAATTAATTGATATTTTTGTTATTTGATAGAATAGTAGGTTCATTGTGTGACCATAAATAAGCCCCACAATAAGATTTACTAAAATTTAATGTTACAAAAAAAAAACAAAACAAAAAGAATCCCGAATAAGACTCGTGCTTTGTTAAATGAGAAAACATTATTAGCTATCCTACCAGCTCGGCCTTGGTCCATACAAGTCTTTCTCCGGGGAGTAGACGTGGAGTCAGAGACGTAGACTAAGTCTTGGGTACGGGACTCTGCTCTAGGCGCGTGCTTAAAACAGAGGACTCGATCCAAAAAGAAGAAGAAGAAAAAAAAAATAAAAAAGAGAGAATGGTAAAGATTTAGAGCCAAAATATTTAATCAAACGCCGGGGGCTTGTATTTAAACGACCAAGAGTCTCCTATTTCTTTCATAAACGTAAACTAAAACACTGAAATTCACCCCAGCACACGGCTCCCAACGCGGAAACGCGTTCTCGACACAGCATATTTCTACACGTCGGTGCTTCGTTCGAGCTTCATCTCTCTCTCTCTCTCTCTCTCTCTATCCATCTCTACACCCCTGGCTAAGGCTGCTGCTTCCCGCCAATCGAACTTTCCTTAAAATCTCCCTTTAACATGGAGGCTAGAGCTGCACCTCCTCCGAGGACATATCCGCGTTTGATCCCAGAACGAGGCCAAGTTCTCAAGAATGTTCTCAAAACCATTTTCTATGCTTGCATTCCTTGCGCCAGACCCACCAGTTCTGGTTCAAGAAAGTCTTCTACGATCTTCCCTTAGGGTTTAGTCCCGCTGCCGGTAGCTTAATTCCAATTAATCTTACTTTCATTTTTTCTTTTCTGACAGATGTAGTTGTTTCCTTGGCATTTTCACTTCTGATTATGTTTGATGGGTCAACTATGGTGACGAAGGAAAGGAAAGGAATTTCTTATTCCTCTTGTCTCA
The DNA here is from genome assembly GCA_030449875.1 of Aegle marmelos. Lineage (NCBI taxonomy): Eukaryota > Viridiplantae > Streptophyta > Magnoliopsida > Sapindales > Rutaceae > Aegle > Aegle marmelos. Next base: position 19,446,950 of record JASUUL010000094.1, on the reverse strand, counting down.
TTTGAAGTGCCAAAATGTTTCAGCTTCAAGATTTTCAAATTGTTCTAGGTTACTAGTTCTTTTTGTAACGTTGAGTTTTTTGCATGTTCAGTAATTTTATCTATTATTAGAATGTTGATTTTTTATGTTTTCTTTGTCGCTTTTTGGTTCAAATATGGCTAAAAAAAACAGAGAAGACGCCTCGCTTATGCTCCGTAACTCCTCAATTTGATGAAACTGTCGACACGTAGGAAATTTTGATTCCTTGTTCCCTCATCAGCTGATCGAATGGGCAATTTTAATAATAGATTGTACTCATTTTACTATCCGACTCCATCGAAAATCACAGGCAACGGCATCATAATATTCCCGCTTACCATTCTTCGCATTTCAATCAATCTTTTGACCACGGAGCGCCGTGCCCAGGAATTACAATTTGACTCCTGTCCTGATGGCCAAGGCTACACATCATCGTGATTTGTGCGTGATGCAACCAACATCAAATCAACAAGACAAGTTTTATGTGACTGCCAGCCCTAAGAGGCGCGACGTTAGTCTTTCTCAGTTTCAGTACATAGAACTTAAAAAATAAGCAGCTCATGGTCCCTACGGGCCATGGCCGTGCTTGCCAGTTTCGCCATTTTCTTAAGGGGAAAATTTTATTTTTGTCTCTTTCAGAAGTACGTCATATTATTGGCTAATGATTTTACTTTCTAGTACGTCATTTTCACGAATTAAATAATGGGCAATTCTCTAATTCAACCACCTACTTTCTCTTAACATAAAAATAAATTAAACAAATAAAAATTAAAATATTAGACAAAACTATGCATAAATAATCTCTAGTGTTCGTTGAACATGGTTCGTTATTCATTTTTTTTTATCACGTATGTATGCATATCAATTCATTTTTAATGCAAAAATTCCCTTCTACAATGCACCAAAAAAAAAAAAAAATGGGGGCAAGAGTTCTTATTAGTAGCTATTGTAGAGTACAGTTTCTCTTCGGGGTCGGTTCTTAGTTATTGCCGCATTTGGTTTTTATCTTGATAATTAAATTGTTTGACCCGGACCCGATCCAATTGTCATCGGGTTTACCGATGTATGGGGTCAGGAATGAAGCTGAGTATAACAAAAACAAAAGAAAAATAGACTTTCCTCCGGTGGAAAGGTAGCTGGATTTGGGTTTTGCACAGAATGAGCTGATATGAAGAGCGAAAGAGATTGGGAGAGATTATCCTACACTCCTTTTTAGGCATGTTTGATAGTGATGCTATCTATATTTTAGAAGAAAATTAAAACCATTGATTTTAATGCATGAAGAAGAAACTTTCCTATTTTAAACTTCTCTTTTGTAATCAGCTTATCTTTCAACTCTTTTATTATATTTTATTTTATATCACCAACAAAAGTCTCAAATCGGTAGAGAATATTAGGATATGTGAGCTTTACAAAATTATCATTATAGTTTTGAAGACAGAAATATCAATCTCATGTTTTAAAACATTAAATTCACAGCAAAACGCATACAAAAATTGCAGAGTAAATGTAAAGTGAATTTGTATAAGATTATGGTACAATTAAAGTTCATATTGGTATTGCATCAAATGTAATTTATGATATTTAATATAAGCTGATTGACTATTCAATAATAGATTCAGAATGATTGAAAATCTTTATATTTAAGAAATTTAAAAATTTAGGTTTCAATAAGTATGTAACAAGTTAGCTTGATGAAGCACATGGATCTAACATATTGATTATTTGATAAAATAAAGAGATATGACAAGTCAATCTTATACATATAAACATATCATTTATGTTAGAATTTGTAACATATAATGTCAAACTACTAGTCATTATGGCTACTAGAAAAGAAAAAGTAAATAAATTTTCATTACTTGACTTGCATTTTAACAACCCCTACCCTTTTTTAAATATTCACGAATCCGAATCAAAATTTAGAATAAAATTAAAATACTTTTTTTGTCCCAACTTATTATTTGGAGACGAAATTCGAAATAACTCTCCCTCTTAATTTGTTGTTTCGGGACTGGATTAGGATTGAAGATTGTCAATCGGGTCGTCCAACCCTAATTTAGACAAACCCTAAGAATAAATATCTTAGGGTCGTCCAACCCTAATGCGAAGAATGGTAAGCGGGAATATTATGATGCCGTTGCCTGTGATTTTCGATGGAGTCGGATAGTAAAATGAGTACAATCTATTATTTGTGTTTGGACCAATGGTAGTTTTGCGTTTGTACGGAAAACCCCTGGATTCAACTTTCAATCATGTAACGCCACATCGGAACATGTTTTACATGGTCATGCACTTTATAACTGCTGTGGGGGCATTTAATTGGTTGAGACTTGAAACTGGGAATCGGTCAACGTCAGCTCGCAGCACTACAATAATTGATGATGACAACGAGCTCGTGCGCCATAGTAATAACCGAAGAAAATCAAAGTCAAAAAACAAACTCCTGACTGACCAATGATTGACCATCTGATGTCGTCAGCCATGACTCTTTGATGGGACCAAACTATACGTAGTACACAGTGCCGCGCTTTTTGTTTATTTGTTGATTCATTTTTACACAAGATTAGTTATTATTGTTGTAGTAAGGGAGATTGTTAATTTTTTCTCCCAAAAATTAAAAAATATATTAATTATTATTTTAAAAATCTCCCTAACACTAAAATTTTAAAAGTGAATAAGGAGTAAATGCATCATTTGCTTGATTATTTATCTTAAAAACATAAAACATATATTTTATTTTTTTATTTTTTATTTACACTAAAATATAAATTTCTTATTTTTAGTATATATATATTTATTTATTTTATATTTATATGATTTATTTAATTTACAATAAATATGAATAAAATTACATTTAATAATAAGGACAATATTATAAAATTTTGAAACTACGAGGATTATTGGCTGTTATGAAATAATAAGGGAGTAAATAGTCTACATTAAGGGTGAAACTATTTAAACCCACCAAATTACTCATTAAACACACTTTTACATATAATTTTTTATGATTAAAATATCCTAAATTAAATTACAATAATGGACATTAAGATATAATAAAACAAATAAAACTTTTACTCTTTGAAGCCATCTTTATAGTCATAAAATCCTAATCAAATTTTTATTAAATGTATAATCATTCAAGAGGATTTATGAAGAAACAAAACAAAATTGACAATAGTTTAAATCAGGTACACATATGAATACATCTTATTTTTCTTATAAAGCGGAAGAAACCCAGGCTTACAATCCAAAAAATACAAGAAGAGGAAAAAACATGAGCAACTGATATAAACTCAATAACTAACAATCAACTTTCAGTTTCAAATAAGTAATATGTGTGTGCATTCTTCCTGAACTTGATGGGCTTAGTGCTGAGATTGTCTATGACTAAAGGGCGGGAGATTTTCTTCTTGTGTTGTCTTCATCAGCTTTTCTACTTCTCCTTTTGATCGGATTCCAAACTTCAGCATCAATGGAACCTTACCTCCAATTGGAGAAGTTTGGGTAAAAAGCAAAAAATTTCTTCAAAATAAAAAAAATTATAAAATATTATTCAAGGGTTTATAAATAAATTTAATATGTTTAATAAGTAAAATCACTACTATTATAAAAAAAATTGGGTTTAATAAGGGTACACTAGATACTTAAGTAGGTTTATTGAGTAAAATTTAAAAAATAAGTTTATTTATTTAGTAAATGAGTTAATAAGTAGTTTGGTGGGTTTAAATAACCCACCCCTATGTTAGTTCATTAGAAGAAATCGGTAATCTTCCTTATAGTAATTTTAAGTTACGCCACACTTCCAAGTAATTTATCAAAAAAAAAAAGAAAATATTTATGGTAAGGGTCTTGCTACAATGCAACTACACTGGTTTTTTGTTGTTCATGAATACGCTTTTGTTAACTATGACAATACTTTTATCATCTATAATAAATTTTCTTGATATAACTTGTATAAACCATAACAAAAATTTTTTTTAATAATATCTTAAGTGATGTGATATTTATTTAAGAAAAATATAAGAATGATCCACACAAGAAAAAAAGTTAAACTAAAATCAAGACCAATAAATATTTGAAGCTCTCCACTATAGTTGGGGCTGGGGACCAAGTAATTGATGTTTAAAAAATTCAATAAGAAAGTGACAAGTCATATAATAATTATTTATTTATTCATTTATTTTGTCTAGAGTTGTTGTTTGATTAGTCAAATGCAATGACTCCTTATTATGTAGAGTCATGACGCAAGTCATGTTTGCACAATGTGAGAACATGCTTAGTTTTTACTAGCTTTTAAGTTTGTAATCTCAAGCAAGCTTTATCATTTAAAATTTGATGTTAATCAACAAAAAGTGTAATGACTCATGAGTAGTATTATTTTAGTAACTTATAAAATTTATTTTAGTGTTTATTAGTTTCTTAAATTAATCTCATTTATATCTTTTTTTTATTATTTCGTTGGATTTCTCGTTACGAACATTTGTGGTTGTAATAGTGAGCTACACAATCTACTTGTACTCAAAACAAATGCAGTTTTTCCTGCTGCAAGCTCACTGAGTCATTAGACTCATAATATACAATTTTTCTAATTTTCTTACCAGGGATTGTGGGGCTTGAGTAGAATAAGTTGACAAGCCGACGCTTGCGCGACAAGGGAACATTTTATAGTGCATCTTTAATTACATGTGCGCAAAATCATCCGACTGAAACTTTTCGACTTCGGCAGAAGAGCATAAACAAGACAGCGCATGAAGGCCGCCGCGAAATTGCGAATCCATAGATCATAGAAAGTTGGCCCAGAACGTCACATTTCGCGGTAAAACGATAACCAATTTGATCTGAAGTCGGCCCAAAATGGGTGTTTCAATCCTGAAAATCTTTTACGTATATCTGACATCACAAAAAGGCCTTTTTGACGTCACTAGCACAGCACCGTACACAGGCAGATGGGGAATTATAATATGTGTAAATTAATCGTATCTCTTAGAAAGTAATAAAATACCATAGGGGTGAAATCCCCATAGCAAATATAAAATTCACAAGAGAATCTCCTATCAGCAATTTGGGATTTGGAAAAAGCAAAAGATATTCTCACGAATATCTATGATTTTCTTTTCTTATTTTCTTGCCCTTTTAGCCGATAAAGAAGAAAAAAGATAAGTTACAGTAATAATGATGGATAATAAACTACTTAAAAAAACATTTTAAGACAAATCTGGTGTGTCGGGCTTAAATGGATTACACTGATTAGGCTATATAGTGAAATTGAATTAAACTGAGATTGCTTGCGTGGGAATATATTGAATATTACCTTATCTATCTCGTATTTAGAATAGCATAGGATTATGCTTGATCACGAATTTAATTTAATTATAAAATAATTAGCTAGTGATATAACTACCATTAATTTAACTAAAATGGTTCAAAAAAATTAATTATTTTCGGGAAGTAATTTAAATTTGAAATATAAAATTTTACTCTATTTAATATTTATTTTATTATTAACTAAAAACATATTAGCAAAATTAATATTTTTTTATTACGCTTTATTTTCCTCTAACTATTTGAATAGTGTAAATTTTTATTTCCAAGTAAGTATTTTTGTCTTTTTTCATATAATTTAAAATTTTATTTTAGCAATTAAATTCTTTTAATTTATTTACCAACACTTATCTCAGTTCATCTTATTAAAAGGGTATGAGATAAATTTAATTTTTCTTTTTGGGACTAAAAAAAAAAGGGTTCTATATAGTTCATTCTTTTAACTTTTTGTTTTGTACTACCTTAGTGCAAACATGAGATTAAACTAAAAATAATTCAATCTTTTTATTTAACAATATAAACAAAGAGATCTTAACTGTTTTGACACTTATTTGTTTTTATTTATATAGGGTGGTCAAGATTTATAGTTGACTATACCCTCATCTATTAATTACCAACTATGTGCTTGTATTTTCTCGGATTAAAGAATTCTAATGCAAAAGATTCCTAATCCATTTATACGACTTGTTTGAACAAAGTGGTCACGGCGTAGAGTCACATAAATTTGTATATTTATTAATGAATCGGTATCCTCTTAAAATTGAACCTTTAACTTATACAAGCGTCCAGCACCTTATTTGTGCCGTAGGCTAGATTTCATAAATTCAAACCATGTTCACTCTGATCGGAGTGGCACATGGATGCAGCCATGCTACGCAAATAACTTTTTAATTACTCTTTTTCCTCGAGAATAGATGGATAATTAACGAGAATTTATACTTGAAAGCAAGCAAAAATAACATAAATTATACAATTGGGGTCTACTCGATCAGTTAAAAAAAAGTTGGTAGATTTCTTCACCTAAATTTCAATAATAATTGTTGTAAATTAATACTCTCCACCAAATTTTCAAGCCACTTTTTGAACACAGCATACAGCTGTTAGTAATAATTATTTTTTTAAAAAAACCATTAATATTTTTATTGGACATATCCATTTACCAAAACGCTATATAATTACACTATAATAGTGCCATAATAAAATGACATTAGACATGTAAATCAAGCCTTGTATTTAATTTGCGTTAGTAAGAAGTCAAGCTAATGCACGGTGCTGATTAAGTGTGCACAGTGCAGATGGAGAAAGGCTGAGCCGGTGCGTTTAGATAGGGGTCCCACGTATTAGAGATATAATATTGCCTTGAGATGAAGATTTCAAATTGGTGGGTGTTGACTAAAAACAGCAGGAAGACGCACTTAATGAAGAATTTAGCTAACAACCACAAAGAAATTAGAGTAGTGATGATTGATTTTGGTGCTCCCCCATGAATTTCATTTATGCCAAAAGCCTAAATATTCTCCCTATATCTCCTAGCTGGCTATTAATAATCTTAATTTGTTCCACATGTGGTCCGTGATATTAATGGAAGCTTACTAACTATGTAGTAAAGTAGAAGCTCGAGGTAGCTTTATTGATTGGGTGCCGAAATCTGAGATTTTCTTTTTGATTGGGTGCCCATATCTGAAATTTTCTTTTTAAGTATCCTTATCAGGATTCTTTAAACACAACATTTCAGCCTACAAAGCAGCTAGCCATAGCAAGCTAGAGCGGCGAACAGATTTTATATTGAAAGTAATTCTTTAAATTTGCGTGAAGGCAACTCAAGCGGGATTTGCAGACATTGTACTGTGGTTGACTTTCATTAATATATGTAAATTTTATCTTATTATTAGTATTATTATTATTTTCAAATAATCACACTTGAAGATAGATTTAGAGTTTATCTTGGTCTCTATCTTATCTTTTTTTTTTTTCAAATTAATTTTTTGGGTGCATGATTTTTTAATCCACCTGAAGTGTGTGTACCCCACATGAAGCTGACAAAATTGCCGGGTCTGTGTGATCTTCTGTTATTTCTTGCCAATTCTCGTGAGCTGCCAAAATATTTTTAACCTGAGGTATCCCAACAGAGGCATGATCTGCTGTCTCCCTCATCAAAAACTAAATTCTTGTACCCTTTATTCTGGATATGGCTTCTTCCTTTTTTTTTTTTTTTTTGGCTTTGCTTCGCTTCCCTTTTACTTTCTAATTTTTCTTTCTTTCCTTTCTCTTTTTTCTTCTACACACTTCCTATTTTTGATGAGTTCAGATCAAACCACTCTTCGCATAATTATTATAAATTAAATTTATAAATGACCCACAAACAAGAAGCTTCAATGAAAGTAAATTAACTAAGTATTTCATATGTGTAATCTAATCAAAGTAAACCGTGCATATATATTAGTTTAGTTACATACACCACTCTCCCATTCTATACATTTAATTCAAACACAGCTTGAACTTGAAAGCTAAATGAGCTGAGCTAATTAACTTAAGTAACCAGTAATAATAACAATCCTAATTACCTGATTAACTAACCTTTGGTTCTAATGATAGTGATTGTGCCACTCCCTTGAGTGTGAATCCTTGTTAGGGCAACCACAGCTTTCCCAGAAAGGCCTGGACCATCAGCAGAAACGCATGGCCTGCAAGCAAAATCCCCCACCGGATGCCTCACCGGCCTTGTCGGCGGCATCAGAATTCTCTCATTAATGTCGTGTAACGTCACGTCTCCCTCTTTCCCCCCTGGCTTCACCAATGCAAAAGGATACACCACTCTTGTAACAACCCTCTTCTTTCTCTTTTCTTCATCGTCAGTACCTTTAAATTTTCAATGCACCGTCCAAGACAGCGATTCGGTCAAATTAACAAAATAGCTATTAATTTTTAATTTAATTGCAACATGAGAATGAGAGTTACAGGCGTTACCAGCTGAAAAGTGTAGAGCGTCTCTGTCGAAGACGGACTTGGTTTTATTAGCTGACGAGGACGAGTCAAGAGCCTCAACAGCAGATGAATTTATCTCTTCTGGTGTCTTGATCTCAGATGGTACAAAATTTGCATCCTCGTTACTGTCTCTGCTCATTGATGTGCTCATGCGTAGTTCATCTAACAATAAACACATGATGTAATAATTATTCCTAAAGACAAATTCAAATCATAATTAACTTTATTGTAAATTAAAGCACTCATCTCTCTTATTACTACTAACAGATATAATGTAAACTGTTAATAATTACCTGAAACTCCATTAAAGCTTGGCATCTGGCCCATGCAACTAAAATTCTCAGACAGGCCCCAGTTGCTGCCGTTTGAACTATTCCAGTAGGACTGTTACACCCTCAAAATCGTGAGCTTGCATATCTATAATAAAGAATTCAAATTGATGACGAACAAATTTAAAAGATTTACCATAGCAAAATCCTTGGAGGTTACATTTGTTTGACGGTCGTCATCGTCATCACTAAACACCAGCAGCCTTCTTCTTTTGGATCGCTCACTGAACTCAACCAATGCATCTTCCAAATACCCAGTTGAAAAATCACCAGACTGATCCAACAGAGAAGAGACAAACGGCGCACTTTCATCCATAACTACACAAAAATAATAATTCAAGTGGCTAGCTATATATTATTGAAGAAGCAACAACAATAAAAAATAATATTAGAGACAAAACAACAAGGGAAAAAAAAGAAAAAACAAGTGAAAGCAAAGACAAAAAGAGAAAGAAACAAATAAAAAGAAAATTAGAATAGTATGAATACCTAAAGACATGTCTGCGTTGAAAACTCCAAGGTTTTGAAGATCCCAACTGAGGAGAGAAGAGCCGTGGAGGCTGCTTGAGTAAGCCATGGAGTGAAGCTCACCCATGATTGTCCTTGAGGTAAAGAGGGGTCGCTTAATTAGTGGGCAAGAATGATGGGTATTTATGTAAGCCGGAATGGGGAAAAAAGAATGGAGTTTAGATAAAATTTAGAAAAGGAGTCAGTCAACCGCAATGAGAGAGGAAAATTTTTCGTTTCTTGGGATATGGAAAGAAAAAAAATTAATGGGGTCACTTCATTCTTTCTTTTATTTTCGTGGTTTTATAAATGCGGGGGTTTGGTACATGGGGGCCTGAACAATGGCAATGGTTATGATATCATGTTTGGTTTTGTTTGCATGAAAAAGTAAAGAAACAACATGCTTAGACACAATTCAAATTTCAGCTTTCCCCTTTTTTCTCTTCTCCTGTCATCCTTCTGATTTTGTTACCAACCGTCTCTCCTTTTACAACTTTTTCTCACACATTGTGGGCCCTTTCCACTCATATCATCTTCCACCTGTTGCATCTTTTCGATGGGTGTTTAATTTATTTTTAATGTTTTCCTTTCGATTTTTGCAGGGTTTAATTAATTTGATCGACCGTACTACTATTTGGTAAAATACTAGTAACGAACACAAATAAGGCTTAACAAAAATTTGATCGTGGGGCTTGTGTATTTAGCTTTTGGAATATCAGAGAGTTTTGTGTTTTATTTATTTATTTTTAAAAATAGGACTATAGACATATTTTTTTTTGGGGGTTAATCTTATAAAATAGATGGGATTTATCAAATATGAGAGAGATCTATTTTTACTTTTGAGTAATATATCCATAAAAATTAAAATGATAAATCTTATGGGAAAATTTAATCCATAGACAATTTTTTATCTGTTCAAATAATTTAATTGAAGTGATATTTTTCTAAAATTATGATATTTTTTGCTTAATTTTCTTATTCAGTCACCTATGTGGATTATTTGATTTAGGCTAACTATTATTAAGTATATATGTGTCTAACTTCTACTGTTCTGGTTATACCGTGATTCCACTAATTAGTTTTAGCAGTATAAAGATAGGTTGCTAAAAAAAAAACAGAGGTAATTTGATTATTTCATCTGGAGACAAGCCACGAAACTCAAAAAAATGAAAAAAAAAATTCTAGGATATAATTAATAATTACACTACCGTTACAATAAATAATCTTCCGCCTTCAATTCTTTTTGTTTTCTTACTTTATATATATCTCATATATTACCTTTGAGTGTGATTTTACTGGTGGGTCCGTCCTCGGCATGCCATTTCAGGTGGGGCCCAGTGTGAGAAAGGCATGGGGGGAAGAAGAATTCTTACGGGGGTTTGGGGACCATCACCTTTGAATGGTCCAAACTTTGTCACAATGTTGTTCGAAACACATTGATTTTTGTGTGGGATTTTTTATTGATGTTCGATCGGACGGTAAAGGGGAAAGCTTGTGTGACGTGTCTCATTGTTTGTGGTGTTTTGTGCCAAATTTTGATCGATAATTGAGAACCACACAGTCGGGTGATGAAGCTATTATGGGCCGGGCTGAGGTGGAAATTTTTTCAAATACTTTTCCAACAATGTCCAATCAAAGTGTAATGAAGAGCTAGGCCCATTTGACAGCTGGATTACACACCCTCGGCAAAAGGGCATTTGTGTCCTGGTCATGGAACTCATGGTTCCACATACACGAATTAAACAAGTTATTTATTATTTTGACTTTGATTCAAAGAAGATGAATTGCTAATTATTAAAATTGTTTTTCTCTTCCAATCATACAGAGTGTGGGGGCGAGTAGTTATTTGACGACAATATCTATAGTTCAAATTTGAAATCCCCATTTTGTGTGCCCATGATATGCGTATGAAAGGGAAAAGCAGTTCAAAAAAATAAAAATTATGCATACTTTAATTTCAGCAAAGGCCCATTGCTTATTGGTAGCCTTCAAATCACCTTAAATTTTCAACAAATGTAAGAAAAAGAACTTGGTTTTAAATTAGGAAAACAATTGTCACACTATAGTTGAGCTAGGTAATAATCTTCGTCAGATAATTTGTTGTAAAGACATTGAAGTTGACAAGGTCAAGCTGATAACTAATGTATTTCTTCTAAAAAATTAATAAATGAAGTAAGATTCTGTTTTTCTATAGATATATTGGCTTTTATGAGGAATTTAATGAAGACTTAAATAAAATGTGTAGACCCTTTTGTAATTTATTCGTTAAGATGCATCGTATATGATGTTCGCGGTTAAGTTGCAGGATTAATTTTAAAGTTTTCAATAGTGAAAAAAAAGATTACTGTGTGGTAGAAAAAAATAAGATAACTGATTATTTAATATATGATAATTTATGGTAATGTCTCATCATATTCAATATTAATCAAGGTACAAACTTTGTAAAAATAACCTTTATTATTTATTGGCTCCACGATGTTGTTACAATTTTAGCTTGGTGACTATGCATACCCTGTACTATCAGTTTTTTTTTTTTTTTTTTAACTTGGAGTTTGTATAACCCTGATTTGAAGGCAATGGGGAAGTAACCATCCAAATTTATAATAGCTTCAGATGCTTTATCACAATCTCTTAAAATCAAATGCAAATTAAGTTGTTCGTACGCAGATTCTGATCAGAAACATAGTAAGAGAAATAAGAGATAATTTATTTTTATTATTATTATTATCAGTAGATAGTAATTAAGCAAGCACAGAAGGAATAAATCCTTATTTTAAGCATCAACAGCCTCTGCATTAAGCCAATAACTCTTTTATAAACCGTAAACAACTACCAGCTAGAGCCCAAATGAGCCGAATGAACCCGCCCAGCCCAAGGACAATTTATTTGTTACTACGTACTCTCTCATTCATGACATTTAATGGACCTCTGAAATTCTCATGGCACAGTGTACCCTGCGAAGAATGAAACAGTACTTAGTCGCTCATTAAATGCATAATGAAAATGCACGAACGCAACAACATAACATGACTGATTGCAGATTTAATAAAAAAAAAAAAAAGAAAAAAAATCTTAATGAACACGTACTTCCACATTTCTTTCCAACGGGTCTCCTGAGGTTGCATCGTTTTGGAATGGCAATAGCAATGGCAGGCCTTATTCCAGCTTGCTTTGCCAATGGTGACAATAAGACGGCACACAGACATCTCGGGGAGGTTCTTATTAGAGCACCAACTTTTGCACAGCAAATTGGCGGCACCTTGACCCTCGCGTTTCGGGCCGCACCCAAGCAGGGGGTCAAGCTCGCCGCCGCCGACCTTATCGGAGTCCTCCCACACTCTCCTGCCGCATCAGTTTCCTTAATCAAAGTTTCAGAAACCAGCAAGAACACAAACAAAGTGACAAAGCAAGTCTTCATGGTAAAATTCACCATTCTTGTTACGCTTCAATTAGTGGACTTACGTTAGTTCTGTTTTAACTGAACACTGAATTTAATTGGGGCAATCGCTTGAAGCGCGAACATATACACACACACACACACACACACACACACAACCGTCAAAGAGATGGACATAAAAATATTAGTGGGTATCTCGCTAGTGCGGTGGTTGTGGAAACGTGGAAGAATTTTATGGCTCTGTGGTGTTGGGTATTCAATGAAAATCATTATAATCATTTGGTCTGAGCATTAGTTATTCGGAGTCGATGCTTTTATAACCTGACACGTTTGGTTTTGGTCCGTAGGCGAAGGATTTTTCTTCTTTGTTCATTGAAGCTCTGTTGATTTTCCATGGATTTAAACGGCTGCTTTTGGTGAGTGGAAAGAAAAATTAGTGTGAACGTGCAAAGTTTGAGCCATGCAAATGTTCTGTAGTCTAGAGAGGTCTCTGAATGATAATAGCATGCTCCTTCCACTAAGGTCTTGGCCTTTGGGAGTCGCATACTTGCGTGTGGCTTATGTAATATGTATAATATACTTGCTTGAATTGACGAACACTGAAGACATTATCGAACTGATAGTATGTTTTCACTAACATATTAATTGAATTAGTTTATTAGAAAACTTAAGTTGCAATATTAACAAACTTAATTTAATTGGTTGTAGATTTGAAATTGGATCTGAATTGGACCTAATGATATTTCTTGACAGTTGACACCGACAAGAGCAAATAAAAATGTATTAATTTTGAACCGTGCAATTCTAATCCAAACCATCAATTGCCCTACCAATTTTATTGAAAAGCTTTACATACGTATCTTATGATTTGATTGTGCACATGTTCTGATTAATTAGTTCGATCAATAGATTTTGAAATGATGTGAGAGGGTTGGGATTACAGTGGAGTTTGATTTATGTTTGCATAAAAATTAATGTTTATTATCTTGTGTCAAGTGGAATTTTCTAATCTTAACGCGTCTGAATCTAATTGGGTGTAAGAACCCGGCCGTCAAGCCCTTCGCCAGATTTAAATTTGAGGGTTAGCCGCCCAGCCGTTAGCCCATTAAGGCCACAGAAGAAAATAAACCGCAATATTAAGAGGCTTAAAGAGCAAGAATAATAAAATGAGTGGACTATATGGACCCCACTCAAATTCTCATAAAACCCCTTTGCAATTATACTACTTAATACCAAAATACTTTTTTTTAAAAAAAAATTAACATTCCTTTCATTTACAAATATTTCAATTTCTAAAATTTTTCTCACTCTTTAAATTTTTTATAATAATGAATATCTCTATTTTCTTCAAACTTTCTCTTTTTAAAACTCAAAAATACTACTTTCCAAAAAATAAAAATAGTCAATATGACAAAAAAATAATTATTCTTTTTTGTCTTCATCTTATTTCTATTTAAGAAATAAGTTATTTCTACTCAAGAAAGCCATCTTTCTTTTCAAAAAAAGGAGGAGAAGAAAGCCATCTTTAATGGGGTTGGGCTCTTCCTTGCATCAAAACATAAAGGCAACATTTTGATTTTTTGAGATAATTAAGAATAATTCTAGATTAATGTAACTTAATAGATTTATTTTAATAATTGTAAATTAGTGTTGTTAATGACAAAGAGACACACACACATATATATAGTGTGTGTGTGTGGCATTCTCACTCTATTACAATGAGGATGTCACTAAAAAAAAAAATAAAAAATTCAACATACTGAAAACTTAAAAGTTGGCGATAATTAGAGTTCTAGCTTAACAAAACTTCTTATGGGGATGAGTTATTTAAATAAATTTAAATTTATAGTTCATCTGATTTCACAGAGAGACAATTTAGAGGGCAGATAACTAGTTATAGTTAAGGTTATTTTACTACAATAAAATAATATTACATTCGTCGCATTTTACTAGTTCAATGTGCGAAAGTTTTAAGAGCATCGGATTGACTGAATTTGATCCAACCGCTTGTATTGGACCTGAAGGGGATAACTAATATCTGTACATTTGCACATTAGACATGGCTGGAACGGGGGTCTTCAAACTTCGTTTGTCTAATGTGCAAATGTACAGATATTAGTTATACCCTTCAGGTCCATTTTTATTTTGCTACAATGCGACATGCGACATGCCAGAGATATTATCACAAGCTGCGTGCCATTTTTATTTTTCCTGTATTAAAAAATCTGGACTCTGACTACCATAGATGAAACAAAAATATATAGATGAACTTTGATTTAGTAAATGGTCTTAACAGTTAACATTGGGTTTCAGACAAAATTACAAATAATCAAAAATCATCAACACGCTACACGCCGGCAGTTTCATATGCCAATAATAAAATGTAAAACACTAAATCTCAAAAATATGAAAGGGGCCCCCCGCCCGGGGGGGGGGGGTGTTTGGGGTTAAAAAAAATCTAACAAACTTTATTCTTGTTATTAGCTTTCCTGTCCAAGACGAATTTCTTCCAGTAAGTAGTGACTTCCCTCTGAGTCTCAATCTCAGTCTTCTTTCCATTCCTTCCATTCTGTTCAGAAGCAGGTACAAGCACTTTTGAAGGAAGCGAATCAAGCTCATGAAGCACTTTTGTGATGTCAAGCACGAGGCGTTCGGCAAGGGTGCGAGAGAAGTCTTCCCTGATGACAACACGTAGCACGGTGATGTGCTGAGCGTCAGCAGGCATGGTGTACGCAGGCACAATCCAACCAAAACGGCGCAGCATTTCAGCCACTTCGAATTCATCATGGCGTTTGTTGTCCTTGAGAGAGAATGCCACCAACGGAACCCCTTCGTCCTTTGACACAATGTTGAAGCGGCCAGTTTTCTCTAGTCCTTCTTTCAGCACCATTGCATTTTCGTGACAATTCTCCATCACATTGCGGTATCCCTCAAAACCTAAGCGGATTAGTTGGTAGTACTGAGCAATTACTTGGCTAGAACCTGCAAGTCCCCATGTAAAATATTACAATTAAATTAAACCTGACGGTAACGCAAAGTAATCAAATTATGCTGCCAAAGACAAGCAGCAAGTAATGGAGAGGAGCTGTTTTGGATTTATACCTTTAGAGAAATTGAGGGTGAAGGTGGGTTGATCAGCTCCGAGGTAATTGATGTGGAAGATGAGTTCCTCAGGCAAGTCCTCTTTGCTTCTCCAAATAACCCAACCAATACCAGCATACACAAGCCCGTACTTGTGGCCACTAACATTAATACTCTTCACCAGCGGCAAGCGGAAGTCCCATTCAAGATCTGGGTACAAAAATGGTGCAATGAAGCCACCACTAGCAGCATCAACATGAATTGGAGTATCCCATCTGAAAGAACGTAACAAGGAATAACATAAGCATGAATATACATACCAAATATTAATAGTGTAAACAGATTAATTCAAATTCTCAATTCTACTTCAACAGTTAATGGCACATAACATACCCTGTTTCCTTGTTCTTCTCTGTCAAAAGGTCATTCAAGAGCTTGACATCTTCAAATTCTCCATTGAGAGTAGAACCCAGAATAGCAGCGACACAGATAGTGTTTTCATCCACCATCTCTACAGCTTTGACAGGGTCCATCACATAGTAGCCTTCCGACAGCTTCACTTCCTTCAACTCCACCTCAAAATACCTTGCAAATTTCTCCCAGCAGACCTGTAAAATTGTGCAGGGGGTTTTATTATTTAAATTTCCAAATGCTTGTGTACTTTATTTAGGAATGTAGCTTGGTCATGTTTAAGCAAACAGGTCATCGTGGTTAATTACTATTGCCGAATGAATCAGTTAGTGGCAATGACATTGACGATACCTGAACGTTGGCTCCAGTGACGATGTTGGGTTTGTCAAAGGGCTTTCCTTCAGCCTTGCGCTTGTTCTGCCACTTTCTTTTGAATGCAAGGCCGGCCAACATTATGGCTTCTGATGATCCTACGGTTCCAACTCCGACTGCCGTCTCGGAGTCCTCCAGTGGAGCATTGAACAGTCGGGCTATCATGTTCACACATCGATTCTGTATATAAAAATTAAAAATTAAATATTAAAAATTTCAATTCGAGAATTTGTTTAAGTTTGGATGTGTTATGGACACACTTTCAGAATGTTGACCACTTTATGGAACAGTAAAGTTTGAAGTTTCAATTCGTTGAAATCTATATGTGAAAGATAGATATATAATTATAATAATTTCTTAGATATATAATTATAATAATTTGTTTACTTTCCTGTTTAATTGCTCGCGTCTCATGATTAACGCGTAATCGTGTGTTGACTTTTGGTTTCTCTCGCTTTTTATTTTAATTTTTTATGAATTAAATTTTTATTATTGTTTACCATAAAAATTTTCGGAAGCATATATTGACTAACGACGGAAAAAAAAAAAATTGTCGGCAGCAACTACATTTCTCAAAAAGTGTCTACGAAGTACCCAAAAGTAAATATGAATATAGGACCACGAAAATGTCTGAATTCGTAATAGCATATAAAAAAAAAAAAAGGTGCCAAAAAACTATATATGTTCACCGTTATATTAACCTTTTTTACCAAGTTTTTTAATCGTACTTTTCCAGTTAATTTTTTTCCTATTGCCGTCTAGAAAAGAGCTAAAATATCTTTATTATATTATACTCACATATATATACACATAAATTAAATATAACTCTGAACTAGTGCAATAAAAATACTCGATATTCTCTCTCTGTGCACTTACCAAATATTCTCTAAATAACCATAAATTAATATTTTATTGTCTTGATCTCTGATAGGCCTCGTCTTTCATTTTCAGATAGCGCCAGTCTCCGCCAGACAAAAACATTAGTTAATGAGCCAAGTGGAGAGGCGCACGCAATAATGCCCACTACAGTAACCTTTTTATTTTTTTTTATTATTTATTTATTTTATTTTTTCAGAGATAAAGAAAGAGTGATCGGAATAGGATTCTGATTTCTGATCCAACTCCGTCTCAGAAGGGCTTGAGTTCAGACTTCAGAGTCCGAAACGGCAATCACAATCGTTATTAAATTTTTAATGAATAAATACGCATAAAAAGAGAAGTCACCTGAAGCTCGGTGGTGACGGGATACTCATCCATGTCAACGTAGTTCTTGTTAATGGCAGCCATCATGAGCTTGTCACACTCGGGCTCCATCCATGTCGTGACGAAGGAAGCCAAGTTCAATCTTGGATTCCCGTCGAGCATCAGCTCGTCGTTTATGATCTGGTACGCCGCCTCCTTCGGTATCGAGTTCTCCGGCATCATGAATCTGCATGGACGGGCGACGATGTTCAATTTAAGAACAAACAAATAAAAAAAGTAAAAACATTTTATACAAATACATGAAATTGAAAGATATTTACACACATATACTACAAAAATGATGAGATAATCAAATTATATTTACCGAGGAAGAGAGTTTCGGACGTAACGAGAGGCGAAGGTGGAGTGAATCGACTCATCGGATTCGGAAAATGTCTTTGAAAGAACCATGATTGAAAGATCGAAACAAACAAAATTTAATACTGAATATTTTTTTTTTTTTTGGGGGTTTTGTGTGCGTAAGAGAGAGTATAGAGGGCAAATGAACTACGAGCTTGGAATTGCTTGGAGAAGGGAATTGTTTATATAGCCAATAAGGAAGCCTCACTGAACCTGCTCTCAGAAGTTTCTTTCTCCTGTTACTGTATTCCAGAGAATTAAAGACTTAGAAAATTAAAAGAAAAAGAATAAATGACTGCCTGAATTTTTTGACTCGGTTAATGTAACGGAGAAATAAATGCAACGTGTTGGATGATTTAGCAGCACAACTCGAGATCAGGGACCATCGAAACTTCAAAGAATCAATCAACGGTCAAGCTAATCCTGGTCGTTGCTGTGGACCTTGGCCTCTTGAAGTCCTCCCCTTGTTCAACTTTTAGTTTTCTAATTAAATCTTAACGACTTTTGGCTAAATGGCACCCACTGGAATTGACAATAATTGCGAGAGTGCCCTACCAGTATTTCAAATTATGGGATCCTGGTCCATCCATGCCGCATTAGCTGTACAGATAATTGAGATACAATCGGCATCCAGTGTTACATTTACATTTATTTACTCACTCGTGATCACTTTTTAAACATATATTAGCTAAAGCATAACTCAATGTTTGCCTAATTATCAGAATTCGTTAAAGTTTATATAACTGTCCCCGCATTACGACTATTTAAACGTGCATATATAAATCAAAGTTTTGTTAAATGATCGTGCATAATTACACAACATGCATTTCTTTAAAATTAATAAATCTCCCAGTCCAGCGTTTTTCCTAGTCAACCAAATTACTTTCTCAAATATTTGCTAAACCACAGTCAACTTTTCACACCCCTTTTTACATTACTTTGTAATAATATATACTGAGCTTCATAAGTAAGATGCTTAAATACAGATTTCATACAAATTTATTGTTATGCCACGTAACATTATACTATTTCTATTCAATTAACCATCACCCCGTAATAATTAATTCGCATGAAATCTGCATTATTAATTATAACGTTTAATTGATTGATTTTATGTTGCACATATTAATCAGATATGCGCAATTTGTATGTTACTTGAACTACAGGTAATTTGGATTTTAATTAAGTCAATCAATCGTCAAAGCATAGCATTTCCAAGTTTTGACATCTTTGACAGATAATTTTCAATTTCAACCTGCTATTAAAAAATAAATAAATAAGACGATAGCTTTAAAAGTAAATTTGTATAACAATGGGCATCAATTTGAAATAGCACCATTGGTGCCTGTGTAACGTGAGGGGCCTCGGGGCCCCGATGCCGACTTAGTCACCTCCGGAGGGGAATATGTAATGAGACGGAAATCCGATTCAGATTGGATCTTTTCCTAATTTTCTCGGACGGTAAAGGCCTTAAAAAGCTGGGACCACATTCCCTTTCGATCATTACTTGTTCGCAAAGGAAACAATTGTGTGAAAGGAACCAATGTTTCAAAATACAGTATCCGATACGTAACCCTATTTTCAAGAAAATAAAAGAGAGCAAATATGCCTGAAAGAGAGACATTCAAAGTCTTATAATCTTACCGAGGGTGGCATTCTCTCTCAAGATATCACATAACATCAATTTTATGTAAAGCATCAACATCCCATATGAAAAGAAAAAAAAAATTTGCATTATCAAACTTCTTTCCACCCCAGAAAAGGGGTTAATTTTAGGGCGCCCCACAGCAAGTGACAGGGTTGATATTTTCTCCTTTGTTTCTTAGGACATCGAGTTACTTGCTAAAAATTATTGCCTTTTTATTATTGTTACTAGGCAAAATAATATTTGTGCATTCTCCTAATGATCAATTAATGGAAAAATGTCAAATGTAGACTAAATTTCATGGGCATAAATTTCTTTCAAGGTTTTTAAAGTATTCACAGCTCATAATCTTTTTAGTTTCATGTGAGAACACAAATCTTTTAGAAACTTTAAGAAAGGACATAAAGATTTAGGATCTATGAATATTTGTTACATTTACTTTAAGGATCTCCTAAGTTACTGTTATTCAGCGTTTGCCTTGGTTTAATTTAGTTTTGAAGACATTGCTCAGTGTTCACCGTGCGGGATCAGGCGCGTCTATTGACTAGACCAAAAAGAGGCTGAGCCCAGTGTAAATTAAAGTTTGTTGCACTAATCAAAACTGACGGCTTCAGATTCAAGGGGCCGAAAACTACAACCCAAGCGGACCCTTTTATTGGAGACGCGGCGAATCTGATGCGACAAATGCATCGGACCATTCGCCGACTCACCCGCCTCCAATTACTCCCGTCTTTCTGTTCGTTTGAATTTTCTTTTTTCTCCTTGGAGACCAAAATTTATTACGTGTGAGCGGAGAGAATGCGACCTGCACCGCATCCACCCGCTTCAGTTAGTCTTGCGTGAAAATGATGAAAGTGAGCGATTTTTCTTGGCCGCCGTTTGTCTTGTTTCTGAAAACATTCCGACCTCTCTGTAAAATGTCCTCTATAAAGCCCCGCCACTTCTGTTGAGTTTTTCAAAGAGGAGTGGTTGCTGATAAACTCGCAAGTTTGAGCGTTGGCGTCACTTTTTGACAATGTTAAATTACTTCTCCTCAATTGATATTCATACCTTTTTTTTTCCCTCGATGTAAGTCAAAAGCCATAGGTATCTTAATTAATTAGCGGTTTCACTAGCTAATTCTGAGCTTTTCTATGGTCGTTATTTCTGGGTAGGTTGTAAGCTTGTTCTCTTTCAGTCGTAGAAAAAAGATGAAATACGGAGTGTAAAATAGGATTACATATAGGCATTACAACTAGTAAATAGAAAGGTAACCCAACAGGCCAACAAGACGTGACATTTCACAAGACCCTCGTTGCCACCAATCACTCCTGCTTTATGGTTAATTGGATTTTTTTTCTTTTTTGGATGGGGGCCCCGGGGGGCGGTGGTGGTGGGGTTGGTGCGGGTGGGTGAGTTGGTCTGTTTACGGGATCAAATAAACGCTAGCACAAGTCGATTCAATGCGGCCTCCGACCCTCCACCGACTCACCCAGGCCACCCGCTCAATTATTTGTGTTGAAAAATATGAACAAATATTTTTAGTGTGCGTACATGAAATATAATAAATTTATATACACAGAATTTTTTTATAATAAAAACATCTTTGTTTTTTTTAAAAAATGATGGTGTTACTCTATATATTTATATAATGCTAAATTAAAATATTCTGTTGAATAAATAAATCCAGAATTTGGTAGCTACTTTTGTTTTGTATCTAGTTTCAGTAAATTTTAAAATAAAACACTTATTACGAAAATGTGTTTGAAATGATAATTTTGCCAGTCGGCTGAAAACAAATGTCTGTACAGTAATGTTTTGACAATTTGAAATTCGTAACCACCTATTCAATTCCCCTCTTGCGAATGAAAACTCCCCTGTACCCCCATTTGGTCCATTTCCATTAAACCCGGACAAAACCAAATAATAATAAAAGTCAAATTACAAATTACATCACTCAAAAGTGCCAAAAAAGATGTGAAAAAAATAACATTTTAAATTAAAAAAATGGTCCTAGAAACCGTAAGACGCGGGGACTACTACAGTATTTGACATGTTCAATAACCAAATAAAAGTCATATGTCTCCAGTCAACTTGATACTCAAATACTTGAAATTTTATTACTTATTAATTTGAATATTGGCAGCTTGACTAGTTGTAATGCACCCTCATTTTGGTTCATTTTCATTGCCAGCTCTTTCCTTAGAGCCGACTTGGGCAGGTTGATCAGGTGCCACTCTGCGGTCTATAGGACTGCCGAAGGCCCCACAAAATGGCATATATCTAATTATTACCTACTACAAACGTGTACTTTTCCTTTTCAGTCTAAAAATATTAAAAAAATTTATTTCATAAACTATTCTTACAGTAAATTATTGCCTTAATTATCATTCGGGTCCGCCTGCAACAGTTGCACGGTATCTCAAACTTTAGATTTAATTTCTAAAGTCTCTCAACGGTTGAGATGCGTTTAATAGATTAATAACACTTAGGTCCCTAATGTTTATTATAATATTATAAAAATAAATATTTTTAAATATTTATTTATATAACTCCTGCTGTTTTATATTATACTACTCTAAGCTTTTTGGTGATGACTAATTAACCATCACAAAAGACTCTATCATGATTATTTTTACTTTCTCTACATTCGACTATCATCACTTAAAGAATTAAGGGTCTATTTAGCATATTGTATCATATTATATGATATTGCATTATTTAATATAAGTATATTGTATTACATTATATTACATTAATAATAAATTATAATATAAATCTTTGTACAACATTTGGTGATTGGTATTACATTATTAAACTAGCATTCTTAAATTTATTACTAATTATATTAAATTATTATTTTTTATATTAATTATTTTACATAAATATAATATAATATAATATAATATTATTATAGTATAATTTAATTTTACATTTTTATTTATTATAAATAAAAATATATTTAAAATATATTTAATGCTCAATTAAGATAAAATAATAATAATAGCAATAGTATTACTTAAAACAAAAAAAATCTAGAAAGTCTAATGATAATGATGATGATGATGTCAACGACATTAATAATAACACAACAATTATAATAATAAAATTAATAAATTTTAATAATATTAATAAAATGATAATAACAATAATTAACATCACCTAAAATAATAAAGTTAATATATTTTAATAATAGTAATAAAAATAATATTAATGACAATAATAAAATTAATAAATAATAATGATTTAATTAAAGTAATCATAACAATTAAAATAATAAATTTTAATAATAACAATAATAACAACAAAATATTATTAATATAATAATAGTGACATTGATAAATAATACTAATTATAACAGTCAAAATTTTTTTAAAAGCCATTTTAATAAAAAAGGGCTTATATATAAAAATTTGCAAATTTAGACTGGATTACAATTTGTGTTACAATCTCAATTTTAAATTCAGCCTAAAATTGTAAATTGTGAACAAAAATGCAATTAAAAAAAAAAGCTACAAAAGTTCTAAGCTGTACAGTTAAAATACATACGACAACATATACGAATCTTAATTAGGTTGAGCAGCATCGAATACATTCAACAACGTGTGCACAAATTTGAATCCTAATTAGTATAATGCGCGTTCATGTTCTTAATTAATTAATTTTACAGAAGACCATCACTAGACGTCATGTTTTTGGACAAAATACCTTGCAGAGGAGGCAGAGGAGCCGGAGGATGACGTCTAGTTTCGATTCAATGGCCGTGGCTGCAACAGGAGGCAGTGCCGACACACCTAAACAGAGGTGAAGGCGATGGCTTTGGTGGAAGTGTCTGTGTCAATTGCTCGGTGTTCTGTATAGAAGTCGGGAGGGTGAAGCGAAAGGTGAGAGCATTATTAAAAAGTTCTTCGGATGATATTTTACATTTCATCTGAAGATCTACATTGATAAAAAGGGTTTTGTAAAATTCTTCCAATAAAATTGTCACTATCTCTTAAATAATAGAGAAAATAGTGTTATCTTATTTAGTTAAAAATCTTATTTAAATAATTTTTTAAAGTCTCTAATTTAATATTAAATTGTTTTTATCTCATTATTATTGAAAAAGAAGAAGTGTTATAATTTTTATTATTTTAGTCAAAAAATGTTTAATTAATTAATATAATTTTATTTTTATTTAAAAAGTCTTTTAAAGAATTTTTTTAACTCTTTTATTTATTCTATTTATCACATACATAATCAAACAAATATTTGAGGAGTAAAATTAAAATAACTTTTTGGTGATACCGTAAGATTTATTAGTTTAGAATTATTTTTTTACTTTTTTGGTTCTTTTAAGCAAACATGATTGGCTTACAACTCATTTTGACTTAATAAAATCCAAACCGATTGGATTATAAATTTCCAATCTATTTGGAATATAAGAGTAACTTAATCCAAGCCGATCAAATCCTGAATGTTTCACTTCCGGAGGAGGGTGCTCTCCGCTAAAATAAGGAATGAGTGGGGGATTGGAAATGTGAATCAAAACTGATAGTTATATCTTTTATAGAGTAAAAAGTCCCTTATTTGTCCCGTACAAATAAATAAAGATATAAAATCAAAATCTATCTGTAATTTTTGCCAAACCTTAACACATACGAACACCCAATTCATGATGCACATTTCTCGCCGCAACCGCTCATCTCACCACTACCAATCGTTTCACGGTTGCCACTACCGGACGGTGGTTTGGTTATGGCTTGCTGGCATTACTAGTGAGTAGATCTAGTAAATTTTGACATAACCTGATTATCCAACACGAATACAATACGAACAAATGAGTTTGCATCATCAAATTTTATATAATTATTAAATGGACAGGATCTTGACCAATATAGTTTTTTTACCTGTCAGGTTAGTGTTAAATTTCTTAACTCATTTACTTAATTAATAACACGATTATAATTTCTATTTTAAGTTTATTTTTTGGTCTTAGTCATTAAAACTCAAATATCGAACATGATTCTATTTTTTTTTATTTTTTGGAAGGATAAACATAAACACAATATTTTATTTATACAATTTTTATATAAATTTAGAAGTTTGATAGTGTGTGTGTGTATATAATCCGTTTATTAAATATTTAGATATTAAATAAGTTATTAGATAATCCTTTTATTTTTTATTTTATGTTAGGATCTCAATAATTTGATAAGATTATTAAATAATTTATGTTTTAATTGACCACGATATAAAATTGACACAATGTGAACATAATCTGATGATCCGTCGAACTAACTTTAGTTGGAAGATAACTGAGTGTCGGTGTTGTAGGTGTTTCACTCTTTTGAATTTTGGGTTCTAGAAATTAGTTTTTTTTTTAAACTTTTTTTTCAGTTCTTTAATTATATTAAAATTTAAAAAGTAAAATTAAATGAAGCTGAATGGGGCTGCGATGGCGGTGGCTGGGCTTGAGTTCGAGTGTTTAGTTTTAGTTTTAGTTATTTTTTAAATAATGAAAATTAACATAATTAAAATAACAATAATATTCATTCAAAAATAAAAATATTAACGTTATGATAAACATGCAGATATTTTAGGAAAAAATATTTAATATTTTATTTTTGGTGAACAAATACAAAATGTTGACTAAAAGTGTTTCTCGGATCTAGTTAAAGTTGTTTACAGTAGTGTCGGATATGCTGATGATTTTAAAATAGGGGCGCAAGCAATGTCAAATAATTTCTGTTCTTTTTAATGAGACTTATTGATGGGAGGGAGGTTCTATGAGCGGAACCTTTTCCACCCCTTTGAATTTTGAAACTCTCAAAATACCCCTCTTTCTTACTTTTATCATTTTAACCTTTACACAACTACGCTACAAGACATAATATATTTTTTATACATAATTTTTGCACACCCCATAAATATTATTTATTTTTTTTCCTCATCTTTCACATTCACCCTGACTTGTCATGTTTCTCATTTCTTATTATATGTAAGGGCTTCTAATGCTATTGACCATTCTTTAGCTAAACTATCTTTAGAGAGATGTGAAATTGTTGCATGGACAGGTTCATACCCTTCAGAACTAATGTATTTGTTCTCTTGTATGGAGTGAAAGTAGCTTTTATTCTTTAAAAAAAATTCATATGTAAGGACTATATTGATTATTCAATTTTCTTTTGACATTGTAAAAAATTAATGAGTTTTGCGTTAAAATAAATATTTTGTTTTACTATTGGAGATTTCTCTCTCAATCTTTCTAGAAATTTTAGGGTTTTATATTGTTTTTAAATGTGTATTGATTCTAGAAACAATTTGATTTGCTTGTAATGTTCATTTGAAGTTTTTCTTGTTTTGAAATGATTGTCAAGAGTAAGAGAGAAATATTGGACACTAAATCTTAATCTAAATGTTTTTTTAATTGAATTAAAAAGTAATATAAAAAGGAGAAATATTGGACACGAAATTTGATTAACACTCCCAATTGAATCAATTATGATTCATCAACAAATTTGAGGCAACAAATATTAATTTTTTTTTTAGCCTTATTATTCTTGAAGGAGGAGAAGTGTTATAATATCTATTATTTTAGTGGAGGAAAGTTTAATTAAAATAATATAATTTTATTTTTATTTGAAGAGTCTTTTGAGAGAGGACTTATTTTTTTACTATTTTATTTATTACATACATAATTATATAAATATTTGAAAATAAAAATTAGATGAATCTTCTGACGTTGCCATAAATCTGGAAATTTTTTTACTTATTTTTTGTTTTTATCTTAAGCAAAAACGAGTGGGTTGCATTTCATTTCAAGTTAATAAAATTCAAACTGATTAGATTGTAAATTATAATATATTCATATTTTAAGAGTCAACTTAGTCAAAACCGAATCAAATTATGAATGTCCGCTTTTCAAGTCCAATGTGAACTCACTGAAGTAAAGAATGAGAAGTGATTGAGAATGTGAATTAAAATTGACAATTATACCCAATAACTCTATAAAATGAGAATTATCATTGAATTTTCAGTTTTAACTAGCACTATTTTGAGAATAAATGATTAATTTTTATTTTATTTTAGTTATATTTTGCACAAGTATCTATTTAAGTTTACTTATAATAATTTGATGTGTTTCATAAGATTTTTTGCTCTAATTAAGTGCATTATTGAAGGTAACTTAAAATTTTAAGACTTGTTGATGGATGTTACAGAAGAAGGACTAAATTGCTGTAGCACAATGTTGCAGCAACCCATAATCAAATACAGACAAAAACTGTCCAAATTGTTCCCGTGCTAACAAACAAAATCTGATACAACCGTTATTACATTACCACTATTTTGAGCATAATTAATATGACAATAATATTCACTCAAAAATCAAAATGCTGAGGTCATATGATATGATGACCATGCATATATTTTAGTCTAAAATATTTAGTTATTATCTTATTAGTGAACAAATAAAAAATTTTAACAAAAAGTATTTTTGCCCCTGGGGAGTTTTATAGTAGTGTTGGATATCTCAAGGATTTTAAAATAGGTGCGCAAGGAATGTGAAAGAACTAAAAGAACTAATTATTCTTTAATAGAGAGAGAGAGAGAGAGAGAGAGAATCAAGAGCTATTTGCGGAATGAAAATGGGCGTCAATTTTTTTAATGAGATTTATTGATGCAGATACCTCCCCTGAGGTTTGGCCTTGCTACACTTACATAGAATGTATGCATATATTGACATATAGCACCATGGACGTATATAAGCGTTAGAGGAGCCGTTTGGTTTGTCAATGACATTGGAATAATACCCTTCATTAGCAGAGAATAGTCCGTATCAACTTTCAATCACCTTATTTCTTGCAATAAAAGGAATTGCTCTCTGACTTTGTAGCTTCCACCAAATTCTTTATATTTTCACTAGAATTATCTTCTCACGTCTTAGAATTGGGCTGTCCCTTTCAAAATTTTCCCATCTCCTAACAAAACCCTTGCTTATTCTGCTTCAAATTTACAATTTAACTTTGTACCCAAAGATTCAAAACTTTATCATTGTAACCCATTAACTCATCATTAAGTAATCAAGCATACTAATAAAACCCAAAAATCACCCAAATTGAAGGGGGTTTAATATGTAAAATGCCTCGAATTAGTCAACAACAGGCACAATAAATTCCTCTGTGAATTTAAAATTCAAGTTTCTAATAAGACAAGAAAGCAACCAAGCAACCAAGCGAACAAAATGGAAAAGAAATTAAATTTAAAATAAAAAATAAGGTAATGGAAGTAGAAAACATGGTACATATCATGAATTGATCGAGCTCTTGGTCACCGGTAACCAAGCCTTGACCAGCACCTAAGGCGATGTACTTAGAGATGACGTGCTGCGACCGAGCAAGCCGAGTGTCAATCCTTAGCAATTGATCCACCGGTGCGGCGATCCTCAAGCAAACCAACAAGTGCCGAGGGTAGCTGCTCGTACAACGAATGCGACAATTTCTCTCCCTTTACCTCGCATTCTGCCAGTTCACAACTTCGTCAGCGCCGCGCACAACCACCACTCTTTCGCCCTTGTTATGTGTTTTAGCGTTGTCCATGTTCTTGCTGTTGGTGTTCCTCTAATTAGCAGATTTAACAACCACAATGATGGAGCGTTGGTAGGCGTGTCGTCGTTGATGAAAGGGCTTTATTTGTTTCGAACTGAAGCTGAATGGCAAAGCGAAGATGGGTTCGACGAAGTGAAGATTGGTATTATTTGTTTTTCACTCGATTCCAAACTTTGTATTACTGTGTATTCTGAATGCACAATGATTTGTTTAATCAATCAATGTCGTTTTAAGATTTAAAAATTATAAACTCTTGCAATTACAAAATTATCCCTTTTACCCAACAATTCTCTTACGCTTATATACGTTCAGGGGCGCTATATGTCAATATATGCATGCATTCTCTCTAAATGTAGTAAGACCAAAACTCAGGGGAGGTATCCAAAACTATCAATGCCTCTTTCTTACTTTTACCATTTTAACCCTCGACAATTACACCACAAGACATAACATATTTTTTATACACAATTTTCGCACACCCCATGCAGATTTTTGATTTTTTTTTTCTCGTCTTTCACCGGATTTGTCATGTTTATCATTTCTTATTAACAATATGTAGGGGACTATATTGATGATTCAGTTTTTCTTTCTTCATTGTAAAAGATTGAAGAATTTTGCATTAAACTAAAGATTTTTTTGTTGCTCTTAGAGATTTCTTTCTCTCAAACTTTCTACAAAATTTACGGTTTTATATTGTTTTTAAATGTGTTTTTATTCCTAGAAAAAATTTGATTTGTTTGTACTGTTCAATTGAAATGATTGTAAAAAGCAAGAGAGAAGCAAAATACATTCTAAAATTATGTTTTTTTGCTTTCTTATACATTTCATAAACACAACCCGAATTTCATAATAGAATGAAATTTGAAATACCCTTTTAAAAATTTTGTAAAACTCGTCTGTTAATAATTTTATTAATTTAACCTTAGTGTGAATTATATAAGGCAATAAAAAGAGATTTAGTTAATTAAACGGGGCGTCTTCGTCCATTAAACATAAACAAATTAGAGTTATTGTTTAGGATCATATGTGGCTTTCATCTACAAATTATTCATTAATTAGCATGAAAATAGTTCTTCAAAAAAAAATTTGAATGAAAGAGAAAGACTAACATAAGAGATAGAATAACTCTAAAAATATTTTAACTAGTTCTAGATTTGCCAAAAAACCATCCATTACCCATAATTGATTAATTAACCGGTATGAAAATAACTGAATAATATAATCCACAAGAAGCACAAGTTCAATATGGGGGAAAAATATATAAAAAAACACTATCTTTTTCTTGTCGTTTAGCAACAGGTTCAGTGCATTTTTTAAAAAATTATGTTTATTGAGTTTTCTAGAGAGAGAGAGGGAGAGAGATGAGATTTATTTGCGCATCTTGAGACGGATGGATGGAGGGTCATTTGTGGAACTAAAATAAAGGTTTTTCGGAAAGAACCAAAAAAAAAAAAGAGGGTTTTATAAGGATATTTGAAGGGGTGTAAATAGCACGACGTTTAAAACGATCTCTCTTGTTTTCCATAACCCCGATTGCTTGGTTTTTACCGTGTGCCCTCGTTAGTGAGCCTAGCATCGACCGCTTTAAGCTCTAAAGCACAAGCAGTGGTATTTCCCATACTCATTCTATCTCATTAGCTTTGGCTTTTAAATGAATTCAGTATACGTTCAAAATATTCTCACTTCAAAGCGGAGTTTTTTTTAAGAAAAAAAAACAGTAAGACCCTAACATTAAAAAAAAAAAAAGATATGAAATCCTTTAATATTTAAAAAAAAACATATGACTCTTATTTTTATTATTAAATTCTATTTATTTTAATAGTAAATTTATTTTTAATTTATAATTATTATTGTATCCCTTTAATAAATAAATCAATATATTAACTTAAAACATATAATGGGTATACTGAAATAAATAATTTTTTATTTAGAACTTAAATTTAAGATACAATTAATTACCTTTTGACCAAATTATTCATTTTAAATTACGAACGTACCCTTCTCAGTTGTAATTTTAATTTTAATTTTACCTATTATTCTTCATTTTTTTTTATCATTCTCTCATTACAGAAATGTATATTTATAATTTAAAGTGAATAATTAGGGTGAATAATTAGGGTAAAAGGTCATTACAACTTAATTTTAAGTTTCAAATAAAAAGTTGTTAATTTTATTATACATGTTAACTATCAACGATATATTTTAGATCAATATATTAAATTATTTATTATAAGAACATACTAGTAATTATAAATTAAAAATAAATTTATTATTAAAACAAATAAAATTTAATAATAAAAATGGGAGTTATATGTATTTTTTAAAGGGGTTTTATATCCCTTTTTCCACACATTAGTGGTTTCAGTGTCATTTTCCCTTTTTTAAATCATTTTTTCTCTCATAATTAAATTCAAAATATAGCAAAACTATAAAATTAAATTTACAATCATATAGCATCTTGACAAGTGTCAAACTAAAACTATATATGTATATGGAACAAATCAACTTAAAGTTTCTAATTTCATTGAAAGTTTCAATCATGCAAAATTCGTTAAATAAATATTGAAATCATTATCAATTAACAAAAGAGATCAACAATTATCTTACAATAAACATTTGTAGACCAGAAATGGTGAGATGAAATTTTTGCCCCAAGTTCTAAAATGGGTTTGCTTTGTGGTGGTAAATAGTGTGTCACGGGATGAGAGAGTTATCGCAGCACTTTCGTATAGTACTCAGACCACTTCCTAGCACTAGAAGTCACGAAATAAGCCTAACCTTTCTTGATCAAGCCTAAGCAGAGAATTTTACTGAAGAAGACTAGGGAGAAACGAGCTATAATGGCCAATTATATTTATATTATACTGAAACGCATAATTATACAATACTTTGTACAAAAGAACTCTAGAGCTTGTGTGCTGAAAAGTGCTTATGTGTGTATAGAAATATTGCACAAAATGAGATGTCTCTCCTATAGGCTTGCTGTCCAGGGGTGTTTTTGCTTGTTTCTAGATAATTCCAGCACTTGAGTAATTATGAAAAACTTTAAAACTCGGGCCGGGTTGGTTGCTAAGTGCAACACGTTTGGCTTAGTTGTGCAGGTAGCTCATTGCTAAGTGCAACTCACTTATAAATGCATTTGCCTTTTGCCCTAAGCGAATCCTGCTTTCTAAGCACAACTCCCCTTGAGTGTCAAACGCATCTTGCATTCACAATACACTTTGGTCTTTAATAGATTTTTGTAAAACGATCCCGTGTATGGAGAATTAGCCTCCGTTCACGAGAAACCTTGGCGGCTTGTGACAATCCTCCCCCACCTATGCTCGCGACGTCCTCGTTACAATCTCATACTCGGACTTCTGGACTCGTCCCACAATCTATCATAGGTCTTCCTCATTATGTTTGAGTGCAGCTTGGACTTTGAGAAGGTTTGTCCACGCGTGATGTTGGCAGTCACTTCACCCTTCTGTGTGTTGGTGCAGCGTTCCTTGTACTTGCACTTCAATGACTGGCTCTTCTGCTTTAATCGTGCCTCTGCACTTCGTCACCTTGATACTTAGGCACTTCGCTTCATCTTCAGCCATAAAGTTGTGCATCGCTCAGGTGTCGAGCAATGCATGAATGGTATAGCCGTTGATGTGCGCATGTAAGAACACGATCCCTTTTTGCGTGTCTTTCGATAGTTGACTTTTGAGTGCACTGATGCGTTGGAGTAAACCTATGTTACGCCGAGGTTCTTCTTCGGGTGTCGACGTGTGTATCGAGGTCAACATGTAAGTCGGGGTCAACGTACATGTCTGTGTGGACTAGTCCTTAAGCTGAGTGGCCAGGGCACTCAGTGACTTCTTCTCTGGATAGTTATATGTCCAATGTGGCCCGTTGCAAATGAAGTAGGGGTTTCGAGGCTTTGGCGGCGTCTAGGACTCACTTTGCCTGCTTTTGCCGCTTGGGGGCTTTTGCGATCTCTGCTTCTTTCGACTTCGATCCGTGTCCTCTTAGCTCTCTCCTCCACCTATGTCATAACTAGGCCTCTTGTCCTTGAGTGAGGCAGAGTAGTCAGCCAGTGACTCGGCTGCAACGATGGCATCTTCGAGAGTCTGCATGACACGTCAGTCCAGCTCCGCTTTGGCTCAATCCTTAAGTCCGTCTTAGAAGTAGAAGAGAGAATCCTTATTAGACATATAAGAGATCTCAAGCATTAGGGTTGTGAAGTTGTTAATATAATCGTGGACGTTTCCCGTTTGCTTGAGCCAGTGCAAACGCTATTGCACTTCCCGCTTCGTGTTGGTTGGGGCAAAGTACTTCTAAAGTTTCCACTTGAACTCAGCCATGTGCTGATGGTGCAAATTCTCTTGCCTATCTCGTCATGCTTCTATTGCCACCATAGTTGTACGGTACTTACAGAAACTTAGGCGCGATGCCTACCTTTGACACCTCGTCGTCTACTTCCACCGCATAGAAGTACTACTCCAGCCCAAAGAGAAAGTTGTCTACTTCGACGGCATTTCATGTGCCATCATATGTGTTCGGCTTTGGCACATCTAGGTGGTGCACATCACTTAGGCTCATAAGAGCTGGGGCCGAACTAGGTGTAAGTGTGCACTTATGCCATGTCTAATCTGAGTAGACTTCATCCATTTCCGCGCAGACTGCTCGTAGCTACTTTTGGACGAAACTACGTAAGTTGAGCAGCTCATCGCGTAATGCTCAAAATTTCTTTTAGAGAGAGCCGGTTAGGCCTTGCATGAGAGCCTTAGTAGCCACTGAGAACTCACCGCACTCGTTCTTGAGACTGTCGACTCTTCCCTTTACCGTGTTAAGGGTGTCCTGAACTGCAGACATCGACGTTTTGAGCGTAGCAAATCGAGGCTCTAAGGCATCAATAGAGGGGGCTTTGGACTTACCTCGGGACTTGCCTTACGTGCGTCCCTCCTCACGACCTAGAGCTTGCTCCGGCACCTTTACACTGACTGCGCCCTCTTATATGCTAGGCAGATTAGCCATGCTTTTGGGCTTACTCGCGTTTCAACTCGAATCGTGCTCTAATACCACCTGTCACGGGATGAGAGAGTTGTCGCAACACTCCCATGCGGCATTTGGACGACTTCCTAGCACTCTAAGTTGCTAAGTAAGCCTAACCCTTCTCGATATAGCGTAAGTAGAGAATTTTGCCGAAGGAGACTAGAGAGAAACGAGCTATAATGGCCAATTGTATTTATATTATACTTAAACGCATAATTACATAATACTTTGTACAAGAGAGCTTAAGAGGTTGTGCGCTAGTGTGTACGCACGTGTGCTAGAAAGTACTTGAGTGTGTGTAGAAGTGTTGCACAAAATGAGATGTCTCTCCCCTATTTATAGGCTTGTTGTCCACGGGTGTGTTTGCTTGTATCTAGAGAATTCCAGCACTTGAGTAATTATAGAAAACTCTAGAACTTGGGGCAGGTCGGTTGCTAAGCGTACCACATTTGGCTTAGTTGTGTGGGCAGTTTATTACTAAGTGCAACCCACTTCTAAGTGCATTTGCCTCTTGCGTTAAGGGAATCTCACTTTATAAGCGCAAATCGCGTTGAGTGCTAAGCGCATCTCGCGTTCACAGTGCACTCTGGTCTTCGACGGATTTTTACCAAATGATCCTGTGTGCGGGAATTAGCCTCAGGTCATGAGAAACCTTAGCGGCCCGTGACAAGTAACTTCCTTGCTGACATCACATGATGGGGTGCAGTACAGCGGCTCTATTCTGCATCATTCGTTGTGGGGTGTGGCAATTCTTTGCTCTGTTAGGAAGCAAGGTGGCTTAATGTTGCAATAGGATGTATACCATTTTCTTTAAAACACTCTTATATGGTATTGATGCTACCTGAGCAAGAGAGTAAGTGCAAAAAAGGAAAAAAATGTTTATTTTCTGATAAACATAATTTTAAAAATAAGTAATATTAACTAAATGATTGGGGCTAGTAAAAGTTTTTATACTTTGTTTACTTTTTAAAGTGAGAGTAAGGAGAGTAGATTTCTCCTATTCCAGTACTTACTTTTAAAATTTAGAAATGAAGTAGGAATCCCACTCTATGGGGACTATTATTTTTTGGAATGAGAATTTCCACTCTTATGAGAGGAGGTGGGAGTAAAAATCCACTCTCCCCTCTTCTATATTTAGTTTTAATAAAATAAAAATAAATTTTATTAAATATTATATTTAATAAAGTAAAATGAATAAGATAATATTTTATTAGATATTAACATTTTTATTTTATTAAATATGTTTAATATTTAATATTTTATTAAATGTAGTATTTAGTAAATATGTTTAATAAATGTATTTATAAAATAATATTATTATATTATTTAAATAAATATGAAATTATGTTTTATTTTATCAAATTAGTATTTTATCAAATATTATTAATTTAATTTTATTAAATATGTTTAATATTATTAATTATATTTATTAATAAAATAAAAATAAATTATATTATTATATTATTTTATAAATTGTATTTATTAAACATATTTACTAAAGATATGTTTAATAGAATATTAAATATTAAACATATTTAATAAAATAACATAAATCATATTTAACAAAATATTATATTTAGTCAAATAAAATAAATAATATCATATTTTTTTAAATAGTAATATTATATTATTTTATTTTATAAATTACATTTTTCTAGGATAATAATATTAAATATTTATTAAATATAATATTATATTTAGTTAAAAATAATAATTTACATTAATACAAAGTTAAAATTACTTAAAAATATATTATTAAACCCATAGAGAATTAATAATATTACTATATGCTATCTTTATTTGAAAATATAGTTTTATTATAGTTATTTAAAAATAATATTATTATATTTACTTAATATTAGTGATTAATAATAATAAATATTTTATTATAAGAAAATAGTAATTTTGTACTATATTATTAGTAATAATGTTTCATTTGTGTTGCTCTTGTTAAAATTTTTTATTTACATAATTAAAATTAAAATTAATGAAAATTTATAATTTAGATAATTTAGAATATTAATAATGATTATTAATTTATAAATATAATAAAATAAATATTTTAATTTTTAAATATATTTTTAATAATTTTTTAATTAAAGATTATAATTTTTTAAATAAGGATAAAATTATAACTTGAAATCATTTATTCCCAATCCAAGATAATATAAACACAAAATTAAATTTTAATTTCAATTCCATACTCCTATTTTAATATAAGTAAACAATCTATTCTCACTCCTATTCCACACTCCTAATCTCAAGATTTCCACTTTTCAGAATTCTAACTTAGTGTAAAAAGTAAACGCTACCTTAAAGGAGTAAATGTCATTACATATATTTTTTTGGGCCCATTAGCGATTTGGTTTAATTTAGTAAGAATTACTTCTATGTACAAGTGTTTTTCTTGTACTCATAAAAATGTTAATAGTTTGAGGGGTCATTCTATGATACTGTAATTAAAATTACAGTATTAATACCGTAATTAAATATAAATTATGTAATTAAAATATAAAAATTATAAATTTAACATAAAACTTGTAAATCAATATTTACTGTAAAATAAAATATAAATTTTAAAAATTAAATATAAAAATTATAAATAAAAAGGTAAAATGAGTAAATTAATATAAAATTAGTAAATTAACGTATTATTAGTAAATAAAATAAGAACTTGCAAATATAACGCAAAAAATCATAAATCAACATTAAGTACAAAATAAAATATAATTTTTAGAAATTAAACATAAGATTTGTAAATGAAAGATAAAATAAGTAAATTAATATAAAACTAGAAAATTGATGTATTACTAGTAAATAAAATAAAAATTTGTAAATTTAACATAAAGCTTATAAATCAACATTAAGTATAAAATAAAACATAATTTTTAGAAATTAAACATAAAATTTGTAAATGAAAAATAAAACATGTAAATTGATGTATTATTAGTAAACAAAATAAAAAATTATAGGTTTAACATAAAACTTGTATATGAACATTAACTATAAAATAAAAAATAAATTTTAGAAATTAAACATAAGAATTATAAATTGAAGGAAAAAAGAGTAAATTGATATATTATAAGTAAATAAAACAAGAACTTGCAAATATAACATAAAACTCATGAATCAACATTAAGTGCAAAATAAAACATAAATTTTAAAAATAGAACATAAGCCTTATAAATAGAAGATAAAATAAGTAAATTACTATATTACTAGTAAACAAATTAAAAACTTGTAAATATAAAATTAGTAAATCAACAATAACTATAAAATAAAACATAAATTTTAGAAATAAAATATAGGACTTATAAAAGAGAAGTAAAATAAGTAAATTACTATAAAACTAATAAATTGATAAATTACTGATAATAAAATACAAACTTATAAATATAATATGAAACAAGTAAATCAACATTAAGTATAAAATAAAACATAAAGTTTGTAAATTATATCTAAGACTTATGAATAAAAGCTAAAAGAAGTAAATTAATATAATAGTTATTGTAAAAAAAAAGTTCACAATTATAAAATAAAAACTTGTTATAATAGTTATTACTTTATATATTTATTGATTCTTTATTTAAATTGAATAATATTAATTTTGTATTTATGTAAATCATGTGATTTTTTATTAAGAAGGAAATTTATACTCAAAATCATATTTTTAAAGAAAAATATCATCTTAATATTTTTTATAATTGTTTTAAGATGAGGTTATATTGTATTTTTCTAAACTTTTTTTCAACCCTATACAAGTGAAAAGTTTGAAACTACATAAAGTATATGTAAGACTAAAAATTAGATATAATTTTATTAATATACTATATATGTGTCTAATAATAAAAGTTTTTTAATTTTGTTTTTACTTGATCCACATCAAAATAAATAATTATGTGTAATTAATATGTGTAATAAATATATATCAATATAGAAAATTGGAGAAAAAAATATATAAATGTCCTAGAATAACTATAGAATTTATGGTAATCAATTCAATAAAACTTCTTTTACTTTTTTTAATATAATTTTTTTGTTTAATTAAAGAAAATATTTTTTTGTAAGCGAATAAAATATTTTTCATTAAAATCCTATAAGAAACAATGTTAATTTTTTAATTAATTAATAGTTTTATATTAATTTATTAATTTTATTTTATATTTACTAATTTTATGTGTAATTTATAATATTTATGTGTATTACAATATTAATGCCGTATTTTTCATTACGACATTATAGAATTTTCCTAATTTTTGAGATAAAATAACATTAATAAATTAAATATTCGGAAAAAATTATTAAAGTCTATTCGGACAAAAATCTATTCTCAAATAAAATATTAAACATGTTTAATTTTAAAATGATGCATCAAACCGATTTTTAAATATCAACTTGATCCTTCGTTGGTTCTACTTTTTCTTCTTTAAAGAATTATTATTATCTTTGAAAATCCTGAAAAGAGAATGATTCCTCAAATTCCCGCGAAGACTCAACGCGCATCTGGGCTGTACACGTAGGGCTTTTCGTTTTTGGACGGTCTCGATGTATCGTCTGTTGTCGAAAGCTTAAATGAAGATTATGATTCATGAAGATTCCTTCAACTCGCAGCAAAGCAAATTTTATTTCCCTCCAAATGTAAATATCCCCAAACTTCTATCATAAATTCATAATATTCGTTTAAAATCTCCACTAATATTTCAAAGATCTCCGTGATTTCGCAATTCAACGGTCCTGATCTCTCCATCAGCGACATTTAGGTTAGATTACTTTTTCTTCAAATATTAAGAATTATGCATTCGATTGAATCTCCTAATGGAAAATTTTGAACTTTCTCCCGTGCTTTGTTGTTTCGAGCAGTATTAGAAACGCTAATTCGGTGTCGTCTCTGATTACGCTATGCTTTAAGACTATTGTTAAGTTCGATTTCGTTTAGACTATTTTGGATGATTCTACTAGTTTTGATTGAGAAGCCTTGTTTCCAGTAGTGTTTGGATGCCTAGAAAACGTGAAAAGAAAATAAAATTATTACTGATTAGATTTCTCAAACTGAGGTCTGCGGTCTGAATTAACTGAAAAGCCGTGAATTGTATGTGTTTTTGAAAACGCTAATTTGGTCGTCGTTTTAACACTTAATGTGGTAGTAATTATGACCTGATTTCAAATTAAAGCAGGATCTTGAGACTTATAAGAACATGATTATAAGAAGAAAATTCTAAATCTTTCCTTACATCTCTGTAAAGTTTTCCTAATTATTTGGCGTTTAGTCCCAATATGAGGGCAATTTTCTTATTCATAATATTGTTTTTTCTTGTCATTTATTTTAATTCTTAGAATAATAATATATGATAGTTAGATTTTTCAATGATTTTTGGTCATAATTGAAGCAAATTGGAATACCTAGTTGCATAAAATTAACTGGCAATCCATAAGTTCAATAAAAAGCCTTACTATCTTTCAATTGAACAACTTCTTCATGTAATTCTGCTAGATTAGGGGTTACAATTCTAATTTTAGATCTAACAAGGACGAGCTGCAGCATTCTTACTAGAATTGAGCTGCGACTATTGGTTGGGATCAATATATCACATGCTGCTTAGGATTGAGGCACATATTGCTTGGCGCACGAGAGCTGTGATTATGAGTAACACATATCACTGTTATTTTAAAATGTGTATCCATGACTCTATATTATTTTTAAGTTTTAATTTTAAATTTTTCTGTGTGTTTGTGTGGGTTCTGTGGTTGACAATCACTTCTCTTTTCATTCATGCTTAAACATGTGGTATAGCAAGTTATGGATCCATTTGCCTTGGAATTTACAAATTCATGATATCCAACTTTACATGATTAACAAACTCATGTTTAACTTCTTTATTACTACAGGCAGCTTAAGTGCTTTACAAAGAAACCTCATTTCAGTGAGTCGTGGATTATGCTTTCATGTTTTTTCCATACTGATTATAACTAATTCTAGTGTCCAAGATTTCTTTTGATATATTTTAATTTCCAAATTTCTGTTTTCCTAGCTTCAATTTTGGATGCTTGTCTGAATGTGAATTTAGTGACTTGCTGTGATCCATCCCTTGTTTGGTTGCCTAATGTTATGTGAATCTCTTAGCTTTGGGATCATTGCTTTTGATACCCCTCATGAGACTTGTTGGTGTTGCAATTGAAATTTTAGCCAAACTCCATGAGGCTTCCTCTTTAGGGGACCAGTTGTGAGTCCTTCTAGTTTGTTTATTGTTGAGCCTCTCATTTGATTCGTTCATGATATTCCATACAGGAGAGTTATTAACGTGTGAAGAACCTTGTTATCTTGTGGGGTAAAGACTAATACCAAAAGCTGAGATGAGATGCAATGCATGCTGGCGAGAATTAGAAGGGCGGGCTGTTTCCACTACTTGTGGTCACCTGCTATGTATCCAAATGCGTTCTATAATTCTATTTTTTGCTTTCTTATTCATTTTATATACCATTTTTCCTTCATGTAAGGACAAAGAAATCAGTTCAGTTGTATAAAATTCTCTTAACAGTGTAAAAGGCACTGAAGATGCCAGCAAGATCCTCAGCAATGATGCGGCATGTCCCATTTGTGATCAAGTGCTCTCCAAGAGGTAGGAATGTCATTTGGAACATGCATCATATTTTTAAGAATTTAGTTGCTCATAACTCTGGGGGGTTCAAAAGTCCAACTTCTAGGTTTTCCATCTATTCAGTTCATCCTCTGGCCTAAATTTGCTGCAGAGATTCCTTCTCACTCAGAAGGGCAAGCTGGGTATGAATGAATAAACCCCTGTTGTTGGTGGGAATGTCTGGTTGTTTTGGAAGGGTGTTTTGAGCAGTTTGTAATATTGTTTCTTACCTCCATATGGATGTATGGTGAAATTAATTCTACTTACCCTGATTTGTTTTCCTTTGACAGCCTTCTGAAACCTGTGGATATCAATCCGAATGATGAATGGGTTAATGTAAGTCATATCTCCACTTGGTTTATTAGTTACATTTGTGTATACCTGTTGTTATTATGTTACAGGAAATTCAGACCATGCTGAAAACTTTTCCTTTTCTTTTCAAGGTACTGCTGCCCTTTGTCTTGCTGCTTTGTTGCTAAATGCTAATATTCTCATTGCATTTTGTTGCAGATGGCCATGGCTGGTGTTTCTCCACAGACATGTATCCTTAATATTCTACTTCACTTTCAAGCTTCATAGTTGATTTTCTTTTGAAATCCATCAGTTGCTGAACAAAGTGGAGCTAAAAATAAAGGGTGTGAGTTGGTACCTCATACATATGTTCTGGTTAGAGAGAGTTAACAAACTAAAATTCGATGGGCGTCCTATCAAGCAATTTGTTAGGCCTTGCATCTTCCTTTAACTAATTCAGTGATGAAGAGTGCATATAGAAGTGTAATGTTCTATTTGGGACAAAGGGAATTGGAGATGCAATACAAGATGAACAGAATTGTTGCTCAGTGCCGACAGAAATGTGAGGCAATGCAGGAAAAGTTCACAGAAAAGTTAGAGCAGGTACATACAGCATATCAGAAAATGGCCAAGAGGTGTCAGATGATGGAACAAGAGGTTGAGAGTTTGTCCAAGGATAAGCAGGAACTCCAGGAAAAGTTTTCTGAGAAATCTAGGTCAGTTTTTCGTCTATATCATTGTGCCCTAACCTGCAGATTCCATTTCCTAATGCTAAAGGTCTGGTTCTTGGATACTTAAAAGAACCAAATACATTTTAATACCAGGCAGAAGAGAAAACTTGATGAAATGTACGATCAATTGCGGAGTGAGTATGAGTCAATTAAACGATCAGCAATCCAGCCTTCAAACAGTTTCTATCCAAGAAATGACCAGGATTTGTTCTCAAACCCTGCAGCTAACATGATGGATACAAGAGACCCTGTTCGAAAAGGTATTCTAATTGATGTTGTATGTTTCTACTCATTGTCATCTTTAAAAGCACTATCAGTTGACATACTGAAAGTTTTATTGATGCATATAAGTTCTTTTGTTTTTAGTAGTTTTACGAACACATATTTTCATTTAGTAACCCATTTTTGCTTAAATGTCTCCAAAACCAATTGACTTACATTTTGCAGATTGGTCGGTTTACTCTCCTGGAACTCCAGGGCCCAGAGAGGATATATGGCCAGCGAGACAGAATAGTTCAAACTCTGGTCCCTTTGACATATCCACGGGCTCACCAGCAAAACAACCAGACATTCCAGTTGATGGTGGGAACAGAAAAGCTGGTGCTCGCCAGGCTTTTGGAGTTGGTGCTGCTAATCCCTCAATGACACTTAGGAATTTAATACTCTCGCCAATAAAAAGGCCTCAGCTCTCTCGTAACCGCACTCAAATATTCACGTAAGTGACAGTAGATTAGTATGCTGAAGCAACTTGCTTCATATTTTTTGAATTATTGTTGAATCTAAAGCTTGGCTTTTCAGGTTATAGACTATGAGATGAGGGATTGCTGTTTGATGGACACGTCATTCTGGGTAGTTTCTATCTTCCTGTTTCCTTTGCTGACTTGTGGAGCAGTTAACAACAAAAGGCCTGGGATTTTGTGTTGAATCTAATTTTTGCTTTTTAATTCCTAAGTGCAAGCTGCTGAGTCAGCATGTAGTTAAAAGGTTGTTAAGAGCATTTTGTTGCTTAGCTTAGATTGTGCTTACACACACAACGTGTGTACAACATTCTAGATCTTAGTATATATAAAGTGATCGGAAATTACAAGATATCGAATGTAAATGCAGATCATTCTTCAATTTTCTCTCTTAATATTCTCTCTGTTTCTTGCATTTTCCTGAAATCATGGGGTGCACTTTCGAAAATATCAAAAATACTAATGAACTTGCATCCAAAACTATCTGATGCTTCGAGATCAGATGAGAAATTAAAACAAAAAAGGAAAAGGTGACCGATCAATTACCCTAATTATTAACCAATAGGAGACTAGGAGTATATGTAATTGAGGTTATCTTTGTTGGGCTCTCGTTGAATATTGGCTTATCTAGGCTTATAGATAGATTGCATGTTATATAATATTATAAAAAAAGACCTGCAAAATGCTAACAAATTAAATGTGCAAATAAAATCTGTCAAACCCACATTGGCGGATTTACACGACTACATGAATTACCCCAAAATCGTAGATCGATACTACAATCTTGAATGTTAAAAATTCCCATATTCCTTCCACCACCTCCACGAATGTTGGAATAGAAATACGTTGTAAGACTGTCATCGGTGAAGTAAATACTGTTGGGCTGGCATCCAAAACTATCTGACGCTTCGAGACAAAATGAAGAATTAAAACCCAAAAAGAGTGTCCTATTGCCCAAATTATTCACCTCCGTCCATGTGGTGGTATCTAACTCCACTTGAAAAACTCGAAACCTGTACGTTTGATGGGTCCTTTTGCTTCGTGACTTAGACGATTGATGTCTAACCAATCGTGCAACTACGAATAACGATTCACCTGATCCGACAATATACAGTCGCGCATAACATTCTCGAATGAGTCCCCCAGGCAATTCTGCCACTATTGTCGCCATGGCGGGATCACCACTTTCAAAATCACAAGCCATTATCGCTCCGGAACAATTTACAGCATAAAACCGACCTCTGTAATAACAGACGTCAAAATACGCTCATTCCCATTTGTCTATTGTGGCCCAAACTTTATCACCTGATTTGAAATATGCCAATTTTCCGATGTCCCCATGAATTACCATTAATATATAATTTTGTATAGATGAAAGATCGGCAGATAACACACATTTGGATATAAAATTAAGCATGTTACTCGGCCCTGTAGAAAGATCATACATGTCTTTAAACTTCTTCATGTGAGGAAGTTTGATTTGAGTACGAGAAAAGGGATGCAGAAGGCACATACTCAAATGGTAAGAAACTGCTACAAGCCAACCCATAGATGAATAGTATCTTTTTCCATTAGCTTCCGGCAAAAAATTTTTTCGCGTCTTGCCCGTTGAAACACTGAAGAAACAACGTGCATAGCAGTCATTGTAGTCGTAGTTGTCCTTATCTTCCGTTTTTCGTGGAAGCACGAGCCATGGTACTTGAGCAGATGCATATCCAAAATTTTCTTCCACGGCAGCCGCTCGCCATGAGCAACAAACTGCACCAAAACTAACAAAGTCCCCGTACACTCTTATTCGCCCAGCGATTTCCACCAAGAGATTGAAATCAGGCTCAAGCTAGTCGGCCATTATAGTCTAGGTGCAGAATAAATGCAAACAATTAGCAAGTTATTTGATCTTCTGTCTACTTATAGACTCTGAAACAAATAGCAAGAATCTTTCTAATTTTAAAAGGATTCCGTTTCCTAATACATTTCAAATAAATTAACCATGACGGCTAACTTGGACTGCCAAGATTTATCCTTGAGTTTCGGATCGGATTAATTCGTGTTACTTACTGATTACTACTCCTATGAGGTGAATTTGATCTCTTTCTTCATTTTGATATAAAATAAAATTATTAATAATTCTATACTATTTATAAAATATGATGGACATTCGGATTTTGGAAGTAATCCTTGATAATCTTCATTGGCTGATTTATATATATGACCTTATCAGTATAACATGCGTTACAAAGTTTTTCTTTGACAGACGGAGATTTAATTTGGCCACCATACATTTCTCTAACCC
Organism: Aegle marmelos; assembly: GCA_030449875.1. Lineage (NCBI taxonomy): Eukaryota > Viridiplantae > Streptophyta > Magnoliopsida > Sapindales > Rutaceae > Aegle > Aegle marmelos. The sequence continues at coordinate 19,403,002 of JASUUL010000094.1, read as the reverse complement.
ACTGATACGCATTAAATAAACGATATCCACTCAATTAATTATAATCCGAATTTATTTAATCGTTCAACTTAATATGTTTCACCGTATACTAGAGAGTTGAGGGAGTTTTCTTAAGGGGTAATTAAACTAGAGATGATGGTTATTGGGTTGGATAGTCATATGTTTATACATATAACATGTTTTATATATAACTCTTTAAAAAAATGTATAAACCTAAAAAGTTGACCAAACAACTTTAAAAAGATTAAATTAGCATTATGGATTTAGATGTACCTCTTCATAATTTTATTATTGATTCTTGATCGATACAACATGGTACTCTTATATTATAGGTGATGGTTTTTATCAAAAGTTTTTCTTGTTCCAATATAGTTATGTTTAGTCCATAATATATTATACTTATTACAAATGTTCCTCAAATGGTAAGCATGTTCCTCAAATCGTAAGCACATCAAAATCATAAGTCCAGGAGACCCTGTGCTCCTATTTTTTAGGGCATATAATCAACATGTTCACCTACTCTTTTATTTAGAATGTTATAAATTTGAGAGTCAATTGTCGTGTTGAAGTCAATGCATTACTAATGGCTTGCAAAAAACTTATAACAGAAGTTCTCATTTTTAAGGAAATAGTGTAGAGGAATAGATATAAATTTTGACCCCAAAAATTCTACTAACAACTAACAAGAGCCTTAAAGCAGTAAGTACCATTCATTCTCTTAGACTTCCGAGAGCGAAACATGAACATGTGCATAGCAGATTAGAGAGAAGCACAAAGTCTCAATAACAAGCTCAAAGTAAAGGACCAAAAAAAAAAAAATATATTGTGATCAATCTAAGGCTTAAAGCTAATTGGTGGAGTGAAAGATAAACATACATACATCAGAAAAATATTCTTTCTGAGGAACTCCAAGAGTTGCAAGTTTTACCGCATTGGTCTTGAGATCCATGGGCAGATCATTTGGTTTCAAATCTTTGTGCAGGCTTCTAAGTGAAAGGCAATATGCCAAACCAAGAAGAATTTGCTTCAATATATCCTGTAGACGAACAGAGTGAATGAAAAACATGTTTACTCTGAAGAATTTATTGATGAACAACTAAAAAAGCCAAATGAATATTAAATGATTAACATATTATTTGAAATCTATTCATTTCAAATTTCAACATAATAAGTGAAGACTGTTTGCTTTCCGCCTCTAAAAAGATTCACATATATTATTAACATCATATCTGCAAAAACAAAACAAATTCGGAACAATAATTTGAAATGTTGTAATTTTTCAAAAAGAAAACATCAAACCACGTGAAATGTGTTTTCTAATCGAACAATTAAGCTTTCAAACTGAAATAATCATCTACCAATGTACCATGTGCTTTCTGATAGAACAACTATACTCGTTCAAAGTATTGCAGTGAGCAAAAGATGCACTGAATATAATAAAGCAACTGAATATAATAAAGCAAAAATTCCTGCTTACTTTTGTAATGGGCGAATTCAGAATGGTCTTGTGCTTGTGATGAATGAATTCAGATCAAGGTCTAGGTCTCGAAGACAAGAAACAGACCTATCCCGCTACTCTGTTCATCCAGCAAACTGCATACAAATTGTCGCCAAATAAAAAAGTGCATATGATATTTGACTATGGCAAATCACACTAAAAATCCCATATCACAGTGGAAATTACATACAATTTAAATTGCAGCAACATAGACCATTGTGAATCATTTAAGAAAAACTTAAATATCATTTAAGAAAAACAAGAAAGAATGTAGTACCATTGGAATCATAAAGCTTCTTCGTCTTCAACCATGAGACCAGAGCCGATTCTTCAATCATAAAGCGAACTTTTTTTCTAAAGTTATAAGAAGCACAAGAAGGACTCCTTTCTCTTTCTTTTTCCCTCCAAGCGAAAAGCAAAAGTTAGCAGTTTGACAATTCAACACTGCCTTACTCCGAAATATCCAATTATGGATTGTCAAGCTAAAAAAGATTAATAAATAGAAAGCCATTTGTGTGTTGTATACAAAACAGTAAACACAAAAGCAGCAGAGAAGAGAAAATTTCCGAGCAGCACAACGAGAAAACAAATGACCGAGTTATTGACTTCGAAGGACTTCGATGATGCCCAGAAAATTAGGTCCGAGAAAGCCTTGACAAGATGGAGATCTGCCTGCAATGGCCTCAAGAACCGCCGTAGAGTCTTACATAAGCCCGCCGATCCCGACGGGCATCTTAAATTACAGGTCGGATATTCCTTTTATTTATTTATTTTTTAATTATCAGTTAACTTACGATTAAAGTTAATTTAGGTTAGCTTTAAGATCGTGACGAGGAAGAATGAGCTTGGAAGTGACCCTAGCTATAAAATCTGTCCAGTCTCTCTTCTAGAGGAATTGGAACATGACGATAACTCTATGTTGCTGCAATTTAAATTGTATGTAATTTCCACTGTGATATGGGATTGTTAGTGTGATTTGCCATAGTCAAATATCATATGCACTTTTTTATTTGGCGACAATTTGTATGCAGTTTGCTGGATGAGCAGAGTAGCGGGATAGGTCTGTTTCTTGTCTTCGAGCACCTAGACCTTGATCTGAATTCATTCACCACCAGGCACAAGACCATTCTGAATTCGCAACTGCACCAAAACACAGACTTCTTAATTTCACAAATGACTATTATACCTTTTGATTAAAATAATATAAATATACTAATAAGATAAAAATAATAAATAAATATCATATGATACAAATAAAATGTTACAATAAGTATAATTGATAAAATAAGGTATACAATGAAAATTTTGTTAATATTAAGTTATCATTAGTCTATCCTAAGGGATTAACTAAAATCTATTAATTCAAAAATTGATTTTAAGATTGATATTAATATAGACATAATTAAATAAAATATTGTAAAAAATAATATAAATTTTATATATCATTGTGAAATTATTGTGAATGTTAGGTATAATTATTGTATTTTAGTAGTATGTCAATTAGATTTTAATATTGGTAAAAAGAATATGACAAACTAACAATAAAAGAATATGAAAATATTTTATACTTATTTCATAGTTTATATTTTTTAATTTAAGGAGTTATGTATGACCATTTAAGTAAAATTTAGAGGTGTGGGTGATCTTTTCCCCATTAACTTTGTAGTCCATTTAAAGTACTATATCATACATGGTTCTTAAGATGTTGATACTATCATACCAATCTCACTAAAATTAATTCAAATAAATAAAGTATCTTGGTCGACAACTACTAAGGAACTTGCTAGTAAGGTCAATCGATAATTAAAGACTAGTGATGTAGTGACTCGAGATGGTGTGCAAGAGGTGGACTAGGATTTCTAGGATTGTATTTGTTTTTAATTATTGTTTATTAATTAATAAGGGCAATTGCAGAAACAAATGAGATTAGTTTAAAAGTGAGGGCTTGTAAAAGAAATTGAATGAGTTTAAGTATCACTGCACTTTACTTCGTTGTCAAGAATTTCTAGCCATTTGTGTTTGGACAGCCCATCAATTTGAGCTCCTTCATAAGGTTAGTGAGTTCCTTCAAAATAAAAGCCAATTTGAGCTCCTTCAAAAGCGCCATTCTCTGGTCGACCGAATGCAACTTGGACCGCATTAAGCTCTAAAGCACAAGCTGTGGTATTTCACACACTCATTCTAGAGCGAATTGCACCGGATACCTCAAACAGTTAAAATCTTTAATTTTACATATATATATATATATATATATATATACTTAAAAAATAAGAGAAAATACAAAAATAACCTCAAATAAAATGCTAATAAAACGTGAGAAAGTTTAAAAATACTAATAAAACTTACCTCCCTTCACTTCTCACTCAACTGAATGCTCAACTTCTTTAAACAAATAATATAATTGTTACTGGATTTGTTTAAGAAAGTTACTCTACTTTTACTCTACTAAATACTTGACCGATTTAGTCTACCTATTTGACTTAACACTCAACTAGATACTTGACTCACTCAATCTTCTTACTTTACTTTTTTCTCAACTTATTTAATGGACTTCTCACTCAACTGAATGCTCGACTTATTAGACTTTATACTCAACATCTTTAAAAAATAACATAATTATTACTCGACTTTTTAAGAAACCCTACTTTTACTAGACTAAATACTCGACTCATTTAATCTATCTCCTCGACTTAATATTTGACTTACTCATCCCTCTTACTTGACTAAATGCTCACTTATCAGACTTCATACTTGACTTCTTAAAAACTAACATAAATATTACTCGAATTATTTATAAAATTTACTCGATTTAATATTCGATTCATTCAACCCACCCACTCGACTTCTTACTTTACTAGATACTCAACTTACGCTCTCTTACTTCACTTTTTCCTCAACTAAATACTCGATTTACTTATCTCCTTCACTTTTTACTCGACTAAATTCTCAAATTACCCGACTTCGTGCTCGACTTCTTCCTGCACTAATTTTTAAGGGTATTTTTAGTTTTTCCCATTTTCACGAAGCATATGTATATAATAGGGTATAAATTTGGTATTTAGGGGTAAATTGGGGATATTTAAATAAAAAAAAGCCCTCATTCAATCTCATTACTTTGACTTTTAAATTAATTCAGTATACTTTCAAAATACCCTTACTTTAAAGGGGAATTTTTTTAAATCACTTTTTCTCTCACAATAAATTCACAATCACAAACCATCCTGACAAATTTCAAACTAAAACTAAATATTTTATTTTATTTTTTTGGAAAGAACCAAATTAAAGCTTCGAATTTCATTTAAAGTTTCAATCATGCAAAATTCTTTAAAGAAATATTAAAATCATTATCAATTAACAAAAGAGATCAACAATTATCTTACAATAAATTATACAAATTAAAATTTATTAATTATTAAAAAAATATTTTTGTACAAGAGAAATGGTGATGAAATTTTGCCTAAAGTTCTAAAATGGGTAACAAAACCATTGTGAATCATTTAAGAAAAACTTAAAGAAATGGGTAAAGAACAAGAAAGAATCTAGTACCTGAATAAACTTATGTTGCGTCCCTTTTCGTAAACGAAGATCTAATAAAGCAAAAACCTAAATTTGAAACACCAAAAAACTTAGACGAAGAAACGAGACAACAGCCAGGGGCGATTCTTTCTCCGGGTTCGCTGACTGTGCCTCCCTCTGGCAGGTGGGCGAGGCAGCTTCTCGTCAAAATGCCTTGCCCGATCGGCTTCGTTCCTGAAAATATCCGCCCATTTCGTACAATGGATTTTATGATGGCGATGTGATTCTTGATGTATGGTAAAATCCTTTTCACTTTCAATTGAGGTGCCGCAGACATTGCAATTCATTTCTTTTATTGTTCAGAAAAACAAAAGTTACGAACAAGATTCCAGTGGTTGACGAAGAAGAAGCTTTATGAAAAGGGAAATGTGATATCCTGAGTAAGAAATTGTCTTGTATTCACCCAAGACTGTGCGGTGATATAACTGTTTGAAGGCTGGCATTATACTTAACTGTTTCTGTTATTACGAATTCAATGCTGGTAATATATTTAACTGTTTCGATCTCACAGATGAAACCAAACTGCTAGTTTGAGAGAAAATTAAAAGGCAAAATTCTGTTAATGAGCCCTGAAATTCCCGCCAGAAAGTTATAATTTGTTTTTTGACAATTTTATCCTCGTACAATATTAGTGGCCACGATTGCTAACGAAAAAAGTTCAGGGCTGGGTACGGAGGTGGAAAAGAGTCAAAGTGGACTTTAATTTATCGAAATCCATACAAACAATAATATTAAGGTCTTAGTATTTGAGATTCATCTTGAGTTTTAATATTGTGTGTTATTCATTTATTAAATTTGAATAATAGATTTTATAATTTATAAAACTACGTAAATAATTCAATAAAATGAATATCACATCAATTAGGATTCAAATTAAAACTTATTTTAAAATGCCTACAAAAAAAATTACCAACTTAATTAACCAAGTCGCGTTTTCAACCTCGCGCTCAAGTGCATCCATCGCTGTAATTCTCTCTTTTGGATTCAAACAAGAATTTGTATGAACACACAGAAGCAGACATGAGTAAAGAAAAGTGAAAATCTATAAACATAAATGCTAAAAACAGTTTAATGTTTCTCCTCATAAATGATATGAATGATTATTTTGTGATTATTAAGTTGAATGCAGCTTCCTATATGAATGACTGGGGAAAATTTTGGAACCTACACAATATGGTCTATAACTACATAAGTGATTCAGGCCAAGTTTCTTCAGTTGGTTTATAAATAAATAAGTTAAAGTATAGTTAAATTAGCACCATATTTTATTTTTTCTGATAGTAATCTAAAATAAAAATAATCAAATTACTAAATAATTAAAGAAACAAATATAGTTTCCTAAACAGTAAAAATTCTAAAGTTAAAATTTATATTGTAATTCTATTTTTTTTTTAAATTGACAAATTTCTTTTCTCCTAAGTGTACAAAGATTTTGGGAGTTGATAAGAATAAATTTGATCATGCTTTGTAGCATTTGATGAGATAGTAAGGGCAAATATTTATTAATTTTTATTAAATAAAATACTTTTTTATTATTTATTTCAATTATATCCATTTTGTTCAGGTTTAAATATGAAGTATAAATTAAAGGTGAATATTTTGACAGATTATCTGAGCTCTTAAATTCCAAGTCAAAATGAATAAAGGGATTAGGTTTCATAAGTTAGAAAATGAGCATTCTAACAAAGATATTTTTGGCATAAAATATTTACTTTTCATTTAAATAAAAGTTATAAAAATTTTCATTTTTCTATTTAAGTGCTTGAAATAAAACATAAGTTACAAATAAAATTTTGAAAAGTCTGAAATCAATAACTTCATAAGCTTAAACAAAAGTTTCATCATTTAGATTTGAAAAGACTAATTTGCTCTTTACCTGAAACAGATAGAATTATATATCATGGGAACTTGGATTCGAGTATATCACTCTCCTTTTCCTTCAAATTATAAATAATTGGGTAAGAGTTTATTTCTCTCCCACTAGTTTCTTGGTAGAGCTATTATATTCTTACAAATTTGTGTAGGTTGTATGCTGGACTGTGTATTCTGGATTGTGCCGTAACAGTTTTGATCTAAGGGAGCCTAGTTGAATTCTAATAGTAAATTATCAGTTGACTTTTTTTTTTTTCAAAAAAAGGACAGAAAAAATTATAGATCATGGATTCTATGTTCTAGCGAGGAAGAAAGATTGCTCTTGGAAGAAGGAAACGTTGAGGTTATTTAAATTAATACAACATCTTATTCAATTTTTACTTTGAATTTTTTAACATTTGACTTTATTACTAATCTTTAGAGAATTTACGGATCTATACTCCTTTTTATGTTAAGTCAAATTGATAAAGTTAACGCGTTTAATTATTGATTGACATTCAATTTAGAAAATTAACCTTGCTTTATGATGAAATCAATTGTTTATATCTTGGTTTTGTAATAAGTCATATTTATAATTTTGTGAATTGCCATACTCGTTTTGGACACAATGGGATTCTAATCCTAGCTGCTGGATTGTCTGAAGGCTTTGTTTGAAACTCTCTAAGTGACCTTTTTATAATTGGTTATGCGTATTCAATTTTATTGTACAAATGCAAATGATGTGAATGTACAAAGTTCTTATTATTATTGATGCGTCTATACATGACTTAGATCAAAGCATGTTAAAATATAGTAAGGCATTTTTTAATTTAAAAAAAAAAAGGGCAAAATCAGAAGACTCATTCAAAGGTTACTAATGCAAGTAGCAAGTCCTAAAAGTTCTTGGCGGCTAAGTTTACATTTTCAAATCAACAGCAAATAACATCAGCTTCTTAATAAAAAAAAAAAAAAAGGCTCAAGGAAGCTCCTAGAGAGGTTTAATCCGCCCTTGAACGCAGTTGAGTATAAAACTGTGTACAAGGAAAAATACTTGCACCAAAAGACTATACATCTCGCTTCAGAAGGTTTTTAATCAAAGCATGGCGGTTTTGTTCAATTATATCACTCAGGGTTTGTGTTCCTTTAAAAGCACCGGCAACAGATGCAGCTAGAAGGTGGCAATACTAAGGGCACATTTTCAACCCCAATGAGGCACTCGTGCTTAAGTGCATCCACAGCCGTAATTCTCTGTTTTGGATTCAAGCAGAGCATTTGCTGTAAACACGCAGGAGCAGGCATGAGTAGAGAAAAGTGCAAATCTATAAATACAATTGCTAAAAATCGGTTTAATTTTTCTCCTCAGAAATGACATTGATGAAAATTTGTGATTATTGAGTTGAATAAAGTTTCAGTTGTGAATAGGGAAAATTTGGTAAATGGTCTACACCTAGATAGTCTGTCAAATTTGTAAAATACTTAAAAACAAGAAAAAGAATGTATTTAATATTGATTAAGAGATCATTTGACAAATATGTTTCATTCTTGGACATGAAGCATATAAGTGCTAGGGGAGTTTAGTATCCAATCAGATTTACTTAATCCATATGATTCGTATAAATTTAATATGTAAAAATCCAATATGTAGATTGATTGATTGAATTGAAAATTTAAAGATCCATAGTTGATGGTTGAATGCAGATTTATTTTGTAAATTCACAATATATATTATAATATTTAATTAAAAATAAAACTTGTAAATGCATCATACTACTTATTAATAAATAAATAAGTTAACATATATTTAAATTAATGGCATATTATATCTTATTTGATAATAACATAAAAATAAAAATAATTAAATAATTAAATAAACAAATATACCTTCCTAAACAACAAAATTTTCTAAAGTTAAAATTTATATTGTCAATCTATTTTTTTAAATTGACATTTTTCTTTTCTCTTACGTGTACAAAGATTTTGAGAGTTAACAAGAATAAATTTGATTAAGCTTGATAGCGTCTGATAGGATAGTAAGTAAGGTAAATATTTATTTAATAAAATATTTTTATTTGTTATTTATGTAAGTTATATCCATTTTTTCAGGTCAAAGTAAAAAATGCAAATTGGATATGAGCATTTTGGTAGATCATCCAAGCTATCAAATTTCAAGTCAAAATGAATAAGTAGATTAGATTTCATAACTTAAGAAATAAATACACTAATAGAGATATTTATTGGATGTAAATTTACTTTTCATTTATATAAAAGTCACAAAAATTTATTTTTCTATTCAATTATAAATGTTTAAAAATAAAATATAAGTTAGAAAAAAAAACGTTAAATCAATCACTTCAAAAGTTTAACAAACAAGCCCGAAGTATCGTCATCTAGACTGGTTCGCTCTTTACCCTAAACAAATAAAATTAAATATCATGGGAACTTGGATTTGACTTTAGGACTATCCTCTTCCTACAAATTATAAATAATTGGGTAAAAGTTTATTTCTCTCCCAGTAATTTATTGGTAGAACAATTATAACCCTACAACTTTGCGTAGGTTGTATTCTGAATTGTTCTGTAGCAGATTTCAGGGAGTCTAGTTGAATTTTCCCTATAAAACAAAGAAAAGATAAAATTATGGATCGTGGGTTCTATGTTCTATCGAGGAACAAAGATTGCTCTTGGAAGAAGGAAACGTTGAGGTTGTTTAAATTAATACAAGTATCTCTATTCAGTTTTTACTTTGAATTTTGGAAACTTTGACTTTGTTACTGATCTTTTAGTGAATTTAGGGATTTAAACCCCAATTTATGTTAAGTCAAATTGATGAAGTTTATGCGTTTGTTTATTGATTGACATTCAATTTAGTAAATTCACCTTGTTTTATGATGAAATTAATTGTTCATATCGTGGTTTTGTATCGTAACAAGTCATATTTATAATCTTGCGACTTCCATTACTCTGTTTGAACACAATGGAATTCTAATCTTAGCTGTTGGATTGTCTGAAAGCTTTGTTCGAAATTTTCTCTAAGTGACTATTTTTTAATTGTGTTATGCGTATCTGATTTTGTTGTACAAGCACAAATAATGTGAATGTGCAAAGTTCTTACTATTATTGCTGTGTCTATACACACTATTTGATGACTTAGCACAAAGTAGCTCATAGAGAGGCTTGATCCACTCTTGAATGTGGTTGAGTATAAAACTATGTGCGAGGAAAAATACTAGCAGCAAAAAACTAGACATCTTGCTTCAGAAGGTTTTTAATCAAAGCTTGGCGGTTTTGTTCAATTATATCACTCAGGGTTGTATTCCTTTCGAAGCACTGGCAAGAGATGCAGCTAGAAGGAGGTAATACTAAGGGCACGTTTTTTACCCCAATGAGGTACTCATGCTCAAGTGCATCCACAGCTGTAATTCTCTGTTTTGGATTCAAACAAAGCATTTGCTGCAAGCACACAGGAGCAGGCATGAACAAAGTGCAAATCTGTAAATACAATTGCTAAAATTCAGTTTAATTTTTCTCCTCAGAAATGACATCAATGAATATTTTGTGATTATTAAGTTGAATACAGTTTCATATGTGAATAGGCAAAATTTGGTAACCACCCTTACGGTATGGTCTATAAATACACATTTATCGATACTTACAGTCAGAAGATCAACCCCAGCAGGTTCTAAGTTGGGAAACTTTTCAGCCAAATTCTGCACAGGAAGAGATGACAAGAATTTTAATCATAATTCCAAGGCTCTTGAAGCAAACTAGACAACAATCCAGAAGATTTCTTACTGCAGGCCTGCAATGCGGATACAAGGGAAGGATTTCACTTATATAAGTTGATTCAGCCCCAGTTTCTTCAGTTTGTGTACCCAATAGACTTCACAAAAGAAATTTTGTTGTTAGAAGGGTGACAGTCACAAAGAAATATACAACCAGGTAGTTTGTCAAGTCTATAAGATACCTAAAAATGAGTGACAAGTGATCGTGCTTCTTGCCAGGGAATAGAGGCTTTCCAGTTATCATCTCGGCAAATATACAGCCCACAGCCCATACATCTATTGGAGTAGAGTATCCAGTGTATCCAAGCAGTAGCTCAGGTGCCTTATATGGGGAGTATACACACTGCAGAGTGTGTATAAAAAGAAAGGAAATAAGTCAAGAAGACCTGGTGCTTCTATTTTGTAAAGCATAAAACCATGAAGCTAACTTAGCATTTTGTTGCTTTAAGAAATATACATATTTGAGAATAGATCTCATGTTGAGGTACCATTACTGATGAGAAAGCTCATAAACAGAAGATCTTTATTTAAAGGCAAAAGTGTAGAGGAATAGTTAGCAATTTTGATACACAAACCCTACTAGCACACGTCCAACTATAAAGTAATAAGTATAATTTTCTAAGATTTTCGAGTGTGAAACACAGTTCTAGATGTCCTAAATTTATAGGATATTAGAGAGAAGCAAAACTTCTCAGCAACAAGCTCAAAGTAATGAAAGTAGAATACTATGCTCTGGCTAACGCTTAAAGCTAAACAGTAGAATGAAAGATAAATATGCATACATCACGAGAATATTCTTTCTGAGGAACTCCAATAGCTCTGGCAAGTCCAAAGTCGGCAAGTTTCACTGTGTTGCTTTTGAGATCTATCAACAGATTGTTTGGTTTCAAATCTCTGTGCAGAATTTTAAGTGAATGGCAGTATGCCAAACCGAGAAGAATTTGCTTTAATATGGCCTGTCAAGGAACCGAGAGAATGAAAGTTTAGTTTTCTGTCCAAAACAATGGATGGATCATTAAAAAGCCAAATGGACATTGAACCTTCAACATATTATTTGAAATCCATTTATTTCTATCTTCAACACTACAGGTGAAGTTTATATGCTTTCGTAATAGTTTGTAATTTCAATTAAAAAAGTATGCATTTTGATCAAGTTCTTCCTCTAAAATGAATACATATACTATTAACATAATATCTCAACAAACAAAGCACATTCAAAAAATTATACCATTTTATTTTTACAAAGAAATCATCAATCCATTTAAAGTGTGCCTTCTGATTGAAAACCTAAGCTCTCCAACTGTTCTAGTCATCTATCAATGTACCATGTGCTTTCTGATAGAAAAACTATACTCATTCAAAGCTCCAGATAGAATAAAGCAAACAATCCTGTTTACCTTTATAATTAGTGAATTCAAAGTGGTCTTGTGCCTGGCAATGAATGAATGCAGATCAAGGTCTAGGTACTCAAAGACAAGAAACACATCTGCCTCGCTACTCTGTACATCCAGCAACCTGCATCCAAATTGTCACCAAAATTCAGACAAAAAGGGCGCTGGAATCTTAGTAGAATTTGTTCAGGCAGTCTTCCAATTATTAAGTACGTATTTCAGAATAGAATCATACTCAACTAGGTGTAACAAAAAGGAATCAAATATATTTGGTCTCCCACCTTGGATTACAAGCAAATTTATGGAGCTGAAACTTATTTGTCTATAATTGGTTCCAAATATATATGCCAAGCCTCAAATACCAAAATATCAAGCAGCTAGTCCATTTCTTCACTATGCAAATTGCAGCTAAGAATACCTGACAATATTTTCATGTTCCAACTCCTTGAGAAGGGAGACTTCTCTAAGAATATAGCTTGGGACACCTTCTTGCTCAGTCTGAATAGTCATCATCTTGATAGCTACCTTCTGGCCGGTCACTGTATTACGACACTTGTAAACCTCGCCGTAGCCACCTGCTCCTATTTTCTTAATCCTCTTGTAGTTCAAATTCTTCAGCTTTTCCATTGATCTGATGCAAATTGAGATACGAACAGCAAAAATGACAAAATAGAGCTTGACTGACAAAATCATGTAAAATACAAAAAAAAGATTAATAAAAGAATTGATCTGTCAGATGCATAAGGAATTATACGAAAATCTGCTAAATTAAAATCATAGGAAGATCCATGATTGATAGCTAAAAGAAATGAACTATTCGACAAGATAAAAATTAGAATTTTATGCAACGAGGCTGTTAAAGTAGAAGGACGAAGAATCAAGCATTCATGAAGTTAAGATGAGTTGCCAACCGACAAATCATCACTTAAGAAACAAAAACAAGAATCTGATTTCAAGAAACCTAAAATTGAAGATAAAACCCAGCAATCAACAGAAAATTTACATTTGATTACTGAAGAATCAGTCACTGTTTTTAATCGTAAATCTTGCAAGAAATAGAGTGTAAGAGATGGTACCTGTTCTTTAATCACTGCTTTTACGGAGAAGCTGTTTTTCTCTCCAATTTTTTTTTTATTGGGAAAATGAAATGAAACTGTTCGTTTTGGAGAAAGGAAAGGGAAAATTTCTGTTATTGACCCGGAAATTCCCGCCAAAAAGTTAAGTTGCATCTCAGCCGTCAATCCACCACTCGGTTTGAGATATTTCAATAATTTTGTGACAATTTGATTCTCTTACATTTTCAGTAGAGGCGAGCAAAAAGGTTCAAGTATACCGGCGGAAAAGAACATCTACGTATACTTTAATCATACAAAATTAACGACTTAATCAAATGTAGAGGCCACAAGGAGTTTTCCTGTAAATCACGCCACCCTTAGGAAATCAGTTGGCTGAAAACAATAGCGAAAAGGCCGTTATTCATAGTGGGCCTTTTTTTGGGCCCAACCTAGACTGGCTTCTTCATCTACTCATCTTTGTCTTCACGTTCATAAAGCCTCGAAGTGAGCAATTTACCAGTCACAGAACATGCGCGCTTACGATTGTACGTCATCCCTCGTGGCCCACAACTTAATTAATATTTTATTTATACCTTGTTAGCATTTGCCTTGAAAGAAAGGAAGTCTTTTCTTCATCTCTAATTTGCTTTGGCCTTTCTTATCCTGAACAGAAAAAAATTACAAATCATGGGCTCTGTCGAGGAAGAAAGACTGCTTTTGGAAGAAGGAAACAGTGAGGTTATTTTGATCAATACCAGTATCTTCGTTCTCTTCATTCAAATTTGATTTTTTAGTTTTCAAATGAAGATTGTGACTTTATTACAAATCTTTGAGTCTTAGTGAATTTAGGGATTTAGACTATTTTGATTGTAAGTCAAATTGATATAGTTTATGCGTTTAGTTACTGAATGACATTATATTTTGTAAATTTGGCTTGCTTTATGATGAATCAATTGTATATATTTTGGTGTTGTCTCGTAATAAGTTATATTTATAATTTTTTGGATTCCTGTACTCTGTTTGAACACAATTGAATTTTAATTTTAGCTGCTGGATTGTCTGAAAGCTTTGTGTGAAAGTGAAATCTTCTCTAAGTGACTATTTTTTAATTGGGCGAGCGCATTCGGTTTTATTGTATGAGCTGAAATAATGTGAATGTGCAAATATCTTATTATTATTGGCGCATCTATATGCTGTTCTCTGACTGGATCATCGTATTCTGAAATGTTGTGAGCCATACATGATCTCAGGGTTGCTTTTATTGTGGGTTGAGCATAGTTTAGTCAATTATTTGTTGGAGGGCATCAGTTGTAGGAAAATCATCACTTGGCTAGTTGTTAAAAATTGACAATTTACCCTTTTTAGTATCATTCATGATTTTTATTCTTTCTTCATCTGTTTGTTCTTCTAATCTCAAATTATTAAGCATATCAGAATTCTCTGAACTGATTGATGACATTTCGTCACTGTTTGGTGAGACTTGAATTCTTTCGCCTCCATTTGTTGTTTCAAAATCTGAAATCTCATGTGCTTATGCTTACAATATGCCTAAACTTGTCTTTCTTAGCTTATGGTGGTATGTGCAGTAAGATTTAAATGCATCATATCAACAAGCTATGATGGGAGTTCTTATATTATGTTCTGCCACAAAGATTTTTTTTTTTTTTTTTTGGGAGAGACAGATAGAAAATTGATGAGCTTGTTGAATTTTGTCCCTCAGGTGATGAGGTCTAGGCTGCATATAGTGGCTTACAAATATCATCTTTGGTATTTATGAACTGCAAGATTGAGTAGTGTGGTAATGAATAAATGATTACCCTTAATGAATAAAAATTAGATTGGGTAATCCTCAAGTGATTACCTATCAGTTTCACCCTTCCATATGTGAAAGACAAATAAATAGAGGCTTTGCTTTCACTTTGCATGTATTCTTTTCTTTATTGATGAGAAGCAGATGACAAACTGTCATCAGTCATCATCTTGTCATAATCCTTCAAATGAAAGGTTCAATGGCATGTAATTACATTTTGTTATTATTTCAGTTCTGATTGCAAAACCTATCTGCATGCTTTTTCTTTAAGTGAAGGCTTCTTTCCCATGGTTAGTTAGAAGTTTATTACTATTTGTAGTTGAAATGTACTAATAAGTTATATATGACTTTTTAAGTTTTGTGTTCGTGTCAACAAAAAGTAAAACAACTTTTTATTCTTTTATTTTCACTGGATAAATGCCTTTTCATTTTTCCCTTTTTGATATTTCTTTCTTTTGCGCCTATTTTCTCAAAAAAAAAAATTTCACTTTCTCCTGCACCCCTCTCTCTCTCTCTCAATATACTGCCTTGGAGATTGGTGTCTTTTTGTCTTATATTATCTCTTATGTTACTTCTTTAGAATGAAAGCAGTGGACTCTACACAGGAGATGGCTCTGTAGACATTACTGGGAAGCCTGTTCTGAAGCAGAACACTGGAAACTGGAGAGCATGCCCCTTCATTTTGGGTAATTTAGGATTCTTTTCCCTTGTTCTTCTTATTAAATATTCATATTTATGACGCTTGTAACCTGAAATGCAGGTACTGAGTGTTGTGAACGCTTGGCCTACTATGGAATCGCAACTAATCTTGTTTCTTATCTTACCCAAAAACTGCACGAAGGAAATGTGTCTGCTGCAAGAAACGTTACCACCTGGCAAGGCACTTGCTATCTTACACCTCTTATTGGAGCTGTCTTAGCTGATGCTTACTGGGGAAGATATTGGACAATTGCTGCTTTCTCCACACTTTACTTCATTGTATTTTATCTGTCCTTATTTGCACTGGTTTCTTTTCTTCACATGTCCTTTCCATATTTGCTTGAGGCCTTCAGTGACATGAAGTTTTAATTGGTTTAGGGAATGTGCACACTGACTCTCTCAGCCTCAATTCCTGCTCTAAAGCCAGCTGAATGTGTGGGTTCTGTATGCCCTTCGGCTACTCCAGCTCAGTATTCTGTATTCTTCTTTGGGCTTTATCTGATTGCACTAGGGACTGGTGGGATTAAACCATGTGTTTCATCCTTTGGGGCAGATCAGTTTGATGATACTGATCCCAAAGAAAGAGTAAAGAAGGGATCCTTCTTCAACTGGTTTTATTTTTCTATCAACATTGGTGCCCTGATATCAAGTAGTTTTATTGTGTGGATCCAAGACAATGCTGGGTGGGGACTAGGATTTGGAATTCCTGCATTATTTATGGGCTTTGCTATTGCAAGTTTTTTCTCAGGAACTTCACTCTATAGATTTCAAAGACCAGGGGGAAGCCCTATTACAAGAATGTGCCAGGTTTTGGTTGCTTCATTCCGTAAATGGAATTTGGAAGTACCTAGTGACAGTACTCTTCTGTATGAAACTCAAGACAAAACCTCAGCCATTGAAGGTAGCAGGAAGATAGAGCACAGCAATGAACTTGAGTAAAGTTTCTTTTTCTATGCTTTCACATTCTGTGCTTTTTTTTTTTTTTCAGCTGGTCTGTCAGTGGCTAATTTTCCCTTCATAAAAGCTTCTTTGCTAGTTTTGAAATGGAACACCATAGTACAATTTTTGGGGTTGTGTTATGACATCCACAAGTTTAGTTCTTTATGTTAAGATAGTCAAATTACATGGGGATAAGTCATTGACAAAGGAAAACACATTTGATGTAAGGCTGAGCATATTGAATAAACTAATCGAATTTATGTGTGAAGATGACTGGGACCATTGAATATCATCTACAAGGATAATAGAACTTTGAATCTCCTCAGCTTATTAAAATTGAGTTCATAAATGCATTTTTCCTATGGTTGCTTAGGCTTATATTTTGAAGGCACTTTGTCCACCTCATAAGCATTGCCATGTTTAGCTGAAAACTGTTGCTTGCAGAATTTTCTCACGTGCATCCTCTTTTTGTTATGTGTATTAAGGCCTAATTACTATCTGACCACTCCATATCTACAGTATACTAGTGTCTGGTTATCCTCCTCAAGCATACCTCTCTTAAACTGGAATAAGTCTTATTCTTTGTTTGGGATTCTATCTCAGACAAATAGTTTTTTTAGTCCGGTGGTTTCTATCAGTGGCTGAGTTTGGATGTACAATGTGAATTTGTTGGTCGCTTTTAGATTATGGTTTCCTAGGAATAATCCTAACTACAGTATGAATTGGGATAATGTTCTGTGTTTGTTGTACCTTGAGTCTTGGACATTAGACTGAGGAAATATCTCTTCTTCTTGCATCTTATCTTTTTAAATTTATCATTATAATGAGAATTCCATTTTTCTTTTCTGTTTCCGTTACTCTCTTTACATGAATGCTTTTTAATTGGAATCACTTCTGTCTATTGAGGGGAAGTTTCAACTAACATTTTCCAGAAATTTTGAATGCAATAAATCTTTTCTGCCAGAAAAAGAAGCTGAGGATCTAATAGCCACTTTTTGCAGGTGCCTTGATAAAGCTGCTGTGATTTCGGATGCAGAGATCAAAAGTGGTGATTTCTCCAATGCTTGGATTCTTTGCAGTGTAACTCAGGTGGAGGAACTAAAAATTTTGATCCGAATGTTTCCTATCTGGGCTACTGGTATTGTCTTTTCTGCCGTATATGCCCAAATGTCTACATTGTTTGTGGAACAAGGGATGGTTATGGACACATCTATTGGTTCCTTCACTATTCCTCCTGCCTCTCTCTCAAGTTTTGATGTTATCAGTGTTATTTTCTGGGTACCTATATATGATAAGATCATTGTTCCAATAGCAAGGAAGTTCACAGGCAAGGAGAGGGGTTTCTCAGAGTTGCAGCGAATGGGAATTGGCCTCTTTCTGTCAGTTCTTTGCATGTCTGCTGCTGCAGTGGTTGAGATCAACAGATTGCATCTTGCAAGAGAGCGTGGGCTAGTGGACCAAAATATTTCTGTGCCAATTAGCATCTTTTGGCAAATACCGCAATATTTCTTGTTGGGTGCTGCAGAGGTATGTACATTCATTGGACAACTTGAGTTCTTCTATGACCAATCTCCAGATGCCATGAGGAGTTTGTGCAGCGCATTATCTCTTCTAACAACAGCGTTGGGCAATTACCTTAGTTCTTTCATTCTGACAGTGGTAACTTATTTCACAACTGCTGGCGGGAAAACTGGATGGATTCCAGATAACTTGAATGAGGGTCATCTTGATTATTTTTTCTGGCTTTTAGCTGGACTGAGCTTTTTTAATATGTTGTTGTATATTGTCTGTGCCAAAAAGTACAAGCAGAAGAAGGCGGCTTAATTTTATTACAAGAAGATGCAGTAGCCATTTCTCCAAATGGTTTTGTACATAAAATCTGCAGTTTCCCACCCACGAAATCTCCTTGAAGGTTCCAAGAATTATGTTTGTAAAATAATATGAATTTATTTGCTTTTTAATAACTGCTTGTATTTATTTATTATGAATTAATCTCTCTTTAATCTTAAGTTTCTGATATAAAGTTAGTGTACTGGTCCCTCAAGGTGGGCATTAAGCAGTTCGGTTTAATTTTGTCCAAAATATGATTCGATTCATAAAATTTAATTTCTTTTCTTTTATATTTGTCAAGTATTTGTACTTTTTACCTAAATTTGATTATTTGTAAGTCCAATTCATTTAATAATCACTAACGTTCATGTTTTGTGCAAAAACAGAAAAAAAAATCGTATATATAAATTGAAATTCTTTTTTTATTTATTTTAACACTGAATCGATCGGTCTTCAATTCGGGTTGGTTTAAATTAAAAATCAATTGGTTTATATTTTTTGAACCATTCAGTTCTTATTGACCAAATCCAACTGAACTGATATATTTTGATTCGGTTAGATCAAAGTCGAACTGAATGCTAGTCCTACCCTCAATGATCAACTCTTTACAATGTTGAAAAAGGCCTAAAAATTAACGTGTTCATTACAACGTTCAAACATTTACCATGTGAGAACAACACGTGGTTTTGTTATTTTTTGTTAATTAGTTTTTTTATGTTTATTTACTAAACTAAGGGTAAATATTAGCTAATGTTAATTTCTTATATTTTAATTTAAATGTTCATCTAATCTTTATATTTTAAAAAAACACTCTTAAAATTAAGTATGTTACTTTCTTACCTTTATCTTTTCTGTCTTTTTATAATAACATCCTTCCGACAATGTTCTCAGTGTTAATTAATTTATTTATAAAAAAATCAATTAGTAAATATTTTTATACATGTGCAACAATCTTACTAATAATTATTTATAAATAAATTAATATTAGCCAATTCAAAGCAATGTCCAATATCCTTAGAATAATCTGTTATTAGAATAATCTTACAAATAATTATTTCATAAAAAATTAATTAAACAAATAAATTCAAAAAATTAAATAATAATATAATAGTTTAAATAAATTTTTATGTTACTTTTAAGATTAATTTGTTAAGTTATCAATGTTTTTGGTTAATATCCTTAAAAATAATGTTGCATTGTATTATTGCAAAAAGAAAGAAAGAATAAGGGAAGGAGTATAATATGTTCAATAACAAATGTGTCTTAAAATATATATATATATATATTTTTTTAAAAAAAAAATATATAAAAAGTAAACAAACACTTAACTTAAAATATAAGGTAAAATGAATAATTAACCACTCAACTAATTACGAGTGCGATTGTTAATCAAGAAAAATTAGAATAGAAAGATTTGTTTATTTATAATACTATGAAGGGGCTTGTTATGGTTGGTGGATTCAATTCGACCATACAAGTGGTTTGGCAACAGGATGCTATGGATTGGGCTCTTGGTCCCCAAAAATTCGCCTGTTTTGATGAATTTTGTTCAGGAGTTCCACTGTTGAGACCTATTCATTAATACTGTAACACTCAATTCTATCATAATTACTTTTATCAACAAATGCAAATAGAATTAATTCCACTTATGTTTATTTATTTATTTTGTCTCCACGTTCCTCTCTTTGTGGAATTGCAATTTCTTTCACTAAAAACCTAAATTCATCTCCTTTTCCCCCTCAATTTTTCCTTCTTTCTCTTTCTCTTTGTTCTTGTCAACTTTCCTTATGTTCTACTTGTTCTCTTTTCTCTCTCTTTTTTTTTTTTTTTAACTAATACGCTGCTATAAACTTGAAAACAAAAGCTTTCAATATGTAAAAGACTACATGGGCTGGTGTTTTGGATTTCAAGAATCAAAAACTTACTGAAAATTAGAACATTTACAAATGAAAAGAATGCTTAATAAAAGGATATTTATTAAGTGAAGAATAATTTCAAAAGATGTTTCTAAAAGGATTTTGGAGGGATGAGAAATTGTGGGTTTGGGCAAGGTTTGGGTCAAAGCCCATGTTAGGGTAGATATAAGGGTTGGGCCTAGACTTTGATTTATTTTTTTAATTTTTTTAAATGGTTGTAAACTTGTAATGAGTTTGCTGATTTTCTTAATCAATAATACAATTTTATTCTTTAAAAAAAATAATGAAATTTTGTTTTATCAACCAAATTCATACCTTGTTGGTTGATCTAAAAATAAATCGTCATAAATCTACATAAACAAATGATATATTTCTTTCAATCTCTAAGAACAGATTTCGAAGAATCTTTATGAATAAATCACAATGAAAT
This sequence comes from Aegle marmelos, assembly GCA_030449875.1. Taxonomy (NCBI): domain Eukaryota; kingdom Viridiplantae; phylum Streptophyta; class Magnoliopsida; order Sapindales; family Rutaceae; genus Aegle; species Aegle marmelos. The sequence continues at coordinate 19,382,226 of JASUUL010000094.1, read as the reverse complement.
GATTGTAATGGATTATAATGAGTTTATGTCATTGATAGTTAAAGGATAGTTATGTAATTAGAAAATACTCTCTGAAGTAAAAACCTGCTACCTTTTTCATTTTCTCTCACTCTCTTTATGATGTTACTTGATGATGATTATTATTATTATTATCACTCGTATTTGCACTCATCCATGTAGTGCTTATATAGCACAATAAATATAATTTAATTCAAATAAACTCCTTAAAGTTATTTGAATAACCCATATTTTATGTGATTAGGATTTAGATAAAACATCAAGTTTATCTTATAAGAATCCTAGATAAATTGTAAATTAATCTATCTTTCGAATTGGATAAAGTCAACCCATCATAGACGTCTAAATCTAATAGAGTTAATAATTAATAAATTATTATAGTCAATAATAAATTACAAAAAATGACTATTTTAAAATTAAATAAAAAATAAAAATGATGCAAAATATAGAATTTTATTTTTTTAGTACTAAATTCTTTAATTCGAACACTCTCTCAATTTATTAAGGGCTGGTTTGGGAATACTGTAACTTTTAAAGTAATTACTGTTAACTGTATTGTAAAAATGATTAACTGTAAAGAGAATAAATTAAGTGTATGGTAAGTTTTATTCTTATAAGCAATGTGAGTTTTGAAAACAATTATGGGTGTTTGATAAAATTTTACTGTCAAACTGCTATAAGAATATAAATAACTAAATGTATATAATGCAGAATGTATTTTACTTACACATATAAAAACATGTACATACAAAAAATTTAATTGTGTATTATAATAATTCCAACTAAAAATAAAATTTATACTATATTAATTTTCTTTCTTTTATTTTTTATCTTTAAAATTAATAATGAAAAATCAACTATAATTGTCATTAAAACAACATCAATCAAAGTATAATGAGGTGCTCCAATAAATAAACATAAAAAAATGTAATGGCCTACAAAAATTCAAAAAGAAAACAAATAATAGAAGAATAAATAAGATAAAAAGGAAGGCATGAATTATACTAAAAAATTATTAATTATTATTTTTTAATTTGAATAAGGATAATTTTGGGTTTTGTGTAATAATTATAAGGATATTTATGGAATTATTTTAAAGGATAAAATTAATTCTCAAAATTAAAATCTAAAACTACTATTTTCTTATTTTTTAAAATTAAATGTAAGAAGGGTTGATTTTGATAAAAGTGATTATGATTTTTCTTTATTACACACTAAAATTAGTATTTAAATTTTCAAAATCACTTTTAAACCTCTTAAAACACAATCCTAAATGAGCCCTAAGGCTAAAAGACAGTTCAGTATTAGATTTTTTTGGATCATTATTTATTTATGAATTATGATTTAAGTTTTTTTTTTCATTTTTCTATTATTTTATTAAATTTAATTTATAAATTTATTTTTCAAAAAAGTAAAGGCAGGGCCTTGGTCCGAACTTTTTTCAAGTCTTTGCCCAGGCTTGTCATGTTCCCGGATTATTTCAGCAACCAGTAGTCCTATACGAGCCCAACGTGATCCATCGGGCCAGCGCGTTGGAGTAGTGTTTCTGCATTCATTGTTCCCCACTCAAATAAAAACCCTAATCCTTGTCGTCTTCCTTTCTTCCGTCCCTTAGTGTCAGTGTCGCTCCAGCGTAGTGCTTTGGCTGTCGGTGTTATTTCCGGTCTCGAGGCATTCCAACGCTCCACCGGAAACTACTTCCGTTACGGAATTCAGGAAAACAGATAAAGAAGGAGAAAAAAGCAAGCATGAGACCGATTTTGATGAAAGGCCATGAGAGGCCTTTAACATATCTTAAATACAACAAAGACGGAGATCTGCTCTTTTCATGCGCTAAGGATCACACACCCACTGTTTGGTTCGCTGACAACGGCGAGCGTCTTGGCACGTACCGCGGCCACAACGGCGCCGTTTGGTGCTGCGATGTTTCAAGCAAGTCATCTATTATCGTTTTTCTTTTAATTTCAATTTTCTGCTGCTTCTCTCAAGCTATATATTTTGCATTATATTGATGTTTTAGGCGGATAAAATACTGATGAAGATATTTGGATTGAATTGCAGGAGATTCGATGACGCTTATAACTGGGAGTGCTGACCAGACGGCGAAGCTATGGAATGTTGAAACAGGAGCTCAGTTGTTCACATTCAATTTTGATTCTCCAGCTAGGTCTGTTGACTTTGCTGTTGGCGATAAGCTTGCTGTGATTACTACTGATCCTTTCATGGAATTAAGCTCAGCCATTCATGTCAAACGCATTGCAAGAGACCCTGCTGATCGTATGTTCACTGCTTACTCTTTTTCAATTTGAATGACTAGTATAATTCTCCTGTATACTGAATACTCACAATTCCGTTTCTTAATTTATATGTGTGTTTTTCGATAAAATAAAGGATCATTCTTGCTGACTAATCTTGCCAATAACTTTTTGTAGAGAGTGGTGAATCCATGCTTATTCTAAAAGGCCCCCAGGGAAGAATAAACAGAGCAGTTTGGGGACCCCTAAACAGGACTATCATTAGTGGCGGGGAAGATGCTATAATTCGTATTTGGGATACTGAGGTATGGCTTATATTTCTTGTGCAATTGTCTTCTCTAATACTTAGTCAATATATATATATATATATATATATATATATATATTTGCCTTCATAACCTGAAACTCTGTTATCCTCTGGCTCTTGTTCAAATGACCCTGCCTTAGCCTTATGTTTTCACTAGTAACCATGCCACCAAAATTTGGTACTCCTTATTTTGAATTTTATTAAATTTGTTTATGTTTTAGCTTACTTTTATATCAATCTTGCAGACAGGAAAACTACTTAAGCAGTCGGACAAGGAAACTGGTCATAAAAAGACTATAACATCGCTTGCAAAAGCTGCTGATGGTTCACATTTCCTCACTGGTTCCCTTGATAAATCTGCTAAGGTAGTATTTCATGAGAAAAAAGGATGTTTTCGGTCATGCTTTTTGAGAGTATGTATTCTGTTATTCTCTGTTTATCTGTTTCATTCAATTGCCTGACCTTTTCTTGTTTTTCTGCATATGCCTTTTCAGCTTTGGGACACCAGAACACTGGAGCTTATCAAGACCTATGTGACGGAACGCCCAGTCAATGCTGTTACTATGTCTCCACTTCTTGATCATGTATGTATTGGTGAACTGCAAACTATTAAGTTTATGATATCGGTCTATTTATTTGCATTATTACTTGACAAACTATTTTACAATTCATGCTGTTGTGTATTGAGGAAAGACATACATGATGATCTATTGAATTGTGACGCCGGTCCTCAAAATTTCATATTTTAATTGAAAAAAGAAAAATTTCTTCTGTAAGATTCTAGGTTCTGAAAAACTTTAGTACACACGCACAAGTACTTCTAGCAAATGAGATTTACTATATCTCCTGTTAGAAAATATTTTAAATGGTAAGCTAATCTCCTCCGCCTGATGGCAGACTGCCAGTCAGTTCCAGCAAACAACATTTTGACTCTGCCTAGTACTTAAATGGAATTTGTACTTCTCAGTACATCCTATAAGTATCACAGGATATTAAAGTATAAGATAGGAAATGATCTGTTGGGATGTAGTTAACATGTTTTCATGGCTAAACTTCAAACTGCAGAATGACATGGTTGTGCTAATATTATGTTACATTCTTTCATCAATTATGCGGTGTGAAAAGGTATATAGAGGATAAAACTGGGGGTTTCTGCACAACTGCTTCATCTGAAAACAGATATTTTTGATCATGCAATCCAGTGGAGTTAGGCTGTTTTAAACTTCAGATATTGTCATTAGGTGATTGGATCTTCTTTAACTTTGTAATTCACGGATGGGTTTATTCGTTTTCATGAGTGAAGAGATTCTGAGCATTAATTTTTCTTGTGTCTATTGCGAGGTGCTAGATTGCCTCGGTTGCGAATTGTCTAAATACTGAATTTTACCTATGCAACAGAAGTTTGAGCAGTATGATATTTAGTTGAAAAGGTTGCTGAAGTTTTCATCTATCATGTGAAAATGGTTAGTTTGGAGGGCTTATTTGTTTCTGGTCAATTGTAGTGGGTTTGTATGTGATAGTTGAACCAATCTTCTGCATGATTGGAGGGGCAAGTTGCACTTTGGTGTTAGTGGTGTTGTATACTGTTTATGAAGGGTTGCTTGCTGTAGTCCTTCTACATGTAGTGTCTATAGGTGTCATGTTCCATAATCTTCCTGGAGGAGTTGACTGTATTTTTGCTAAAATTGCTTTCTCATTGGAATTCGATTCATGTATAAATTATTATAGAGATTATGTCTTGTGTTAACTGAATAATGAAATGGTGCATGCTGCTTTACCTGCACTCTACCTATGTTTGATGCTTTTATAACCGTTCTTTTCAACCATCTCGATTTCAATGGCATTGTCCTTTTTAGGTGGTCCTTGGAGGTGGTCAGGATGCTTCAGCTGTCACCACAACTGATCATCGTGCAGGGAAGTTTGAAGCTAAATTCTTTGACAAGGTTGATAATATTTTTGATTGATTATTTTGTATTTCAAAAAAAAAAAATTGTGGTTGTAAATTTCTTTAATTTGTTATGTTATAACATTGCTTGTGTAGATTCTCCAAGAAGAAATTGGAGGTGTTAAAGGACACTTTGGACCTATAAATGCTTTAGCTTTCAACCCTGATGGTAAAAGGTATGGCTCTCTGTTATTGCAGACACACATCATTTGATATAGGAAACACTTTTAATCAGTTATATAGGATTATTGTCCAATTTCCTTCTACTTTTGTATGTAGCTCGATTAGAAGCTAATCTGTCTTTTGTTATCTGATGTATTAATATGTGTCTTCATGTATGTTGCATCAGTTGCACTGTTCTCCATGGCTGGTGAACAAGATCATGCATGTGTGTATAATTAAGTATTGATAATTGGTGGCATTATAGCAATATTATTTGAGCTCCGCCCCCAACATAATAGATGGATTTATGTAAGAAAAACTGTTGCATATCATTTAGTATCCTTGACGTTTTCTGCTTGGACATGAGAAAGCCTATGCTACTTTAGTAATAAAGTTTTGAAAAAATGATGGTAGTCCTTTATCTTTATTAGGTGATATTTTTTTCTTTCTTCCCTTTTTTTATGTTCCCATTCAATATGATGGTAACGTGTTGAAGCATTGAATGATGAATTATATTTAAATTTGATGGTTTTCACTAATTTTTTTCGTTCTTATGAAATTGATTATTTATAGTTTCTCGAGTGGTGGTGAAGATGGTTATGTAAGGCTACATCATTTCGACCCGGATTACTTCAACATCAAGATATAATTTTGGCGGACTTGTAGAAGTTAGTTATTATTTCAACTTCATTTTTGTTAAGATATAATTTTGGCGTTTAATTTTTATTTTAACTTCATTTTTGTTAAGATATAATTTTGGCGGATTTGCGGACGTCAACTTTTATTCGTATAAATCAGCATCTGTTCAGCTTCATTCGTGTTTGTTTTAAGAATTGCATTGCATTTGTAATATCAGAGTTTAATTTTTGTGTCATTTTACTATTTTGTCATTTGCTTGCGGTTACTACATAAAAGAGATGAAAAAAATTTTAAAAAAAAAGATGCAAAAGTCCACCTGGCTTTTATGTCACGTTTCTATATTTATTTATGCGTTCAGTGTTGGCAAAATTGTCTCGCTTCAGTTATGACTGTCCTCTAATATCCTCTTAAAACCCATTTTTAAAGTCGTTAAAATTTCGGAAAAATCATCATGGCTGCGGAATGTCACGGGATAAGAGTTTTTGTGCAACAATCTCGTGTGGTACTTAGATGATTTTTAATATTTAAGTCGGTAAGTAAGTTTAAAATTATTTCTCAAGTTAATTAAACAAAAATGCTTAAAATGCTTGTTGGAAATGTTAGAAAAGAATGAGCAATGTTGGTTGAAAAGAATTTTATTGTACACTAAAAAAATAATATATAATAGTTATTTTATAAGGTTTTGAGAGTTTTTGTGTGTGAGATGTGTGCTGTGGAATGTGTTGGTGTGGTAAGTAAAAATGACAAATGTGATGGGGTATTTATAAGTTTAAATGATTAATTTTAAAATTTATCATGTAACTTGCACAAATTTAAGACTTAAGTGTAAGTAGTTGGAATTTTTTATTTTATTCACAATTAAAGAAAAATTTAGAATTTAGGCTAAGTTTGACTGAGTGTCAAATACGCCACAGCTAGTCACTTATATTAAATGGCTCATTTTTTAGTTTAATCATTATCAAGGGCATTCTATTTGAGTATTAATTATACTCTATTTTTATTACTAAACGCATTTTGTTTCTAAGTGTACATCATGTTTAAATAAATTTTTGTTAAGTACAACGGTACGTGCGGAATTATCCTTTGATGTGAGCGTAATCGAGCGGCCGTGACAAAATGCTCACTGTAGTTTTACAAAATATCTGTCATAATTTCTCAATCCAAAGAGACACAGAAAACACAATTTTCTTGGTTTTTCTTCGAGACTTCCGCGGAGTTCCCACCACCCTTCCGTACTTATCTTGGTTAAGTAAAAATGTAGAGATCTATTTTATTTTACTTTCTAAAAGATAAAAAGCATAATACATATTTTGTAGTAAAATTTTTTTTCTTATTGTTCATCTAAATTTTGATCATCAAGATGTTGGAGAAAAAAATTAAGATTTAATGTATGAGAATTATATATTCAATAATGAGTGTTTAAAATAATTATAAATATTAATTTATAATAAATTATCTTTAATAATAATTCACATGATAATTTTTTTATAATATTATTTTAAAAAATAATGTTTAAAATAATATTTAAAATACAAATAACCTCACTTGTTATTTGAATTTCAATTCACTGAATAGTTATTTCTTTAATGACATCTAATTCATCCTTAAAGTCAATGTGGCACGTGAATCTTGAAGAAAATTGAGACCCGTGGCTGGTAATTGATCTCCCTAGCAGTGATTCGTGCGTGTGGCCCTGAAGAACAACTTTGGGGATTTTAATTCTAAATTTCTAACTCAATTGACAAAATTTAAGTATAAAGAATTACTCCTGCTCCTAAAGTCAATTTTCCCCCGTTCACTCTGTTCAAATCCTATATTTTTTTAAATTTCCTTTGAGCTATCAAATTATTGTAATAGTTTCCTAGCGGTACTCTTATCATCCAATCTCAACATTGAACTGCATCTTCTCCTTATGCAATTTTAGAATATTAATCTTTTTAAAACTTAATATTAACCATAAGTTTGGAGTAGATATGGCCTGATGGCTTTCTTCATTCATCTTTTTACAACTTAGGAAAAATGGGGTGAGCGAATAAGGAAAATAGAAAACAATGAAGAAATTCTTATCTCATAGGTAAGTTGGCATTGAGTGAATTATTTTAAATTGGGGTGTTATTATACAGTTAGTGGGTGGAAGCGTAATTAGATCCTTTTTGATAATTTCATAAAAGGTACTTTTTTCTTTTTCGGATAAATAATGGGCGTTTAAAAATATTTTTTAAGAGAGCGATTAAAAATTGAAAAGCCACCTATTGTCCTCTGGGTCTATGAGTATATTGGAGGGTGTCGATGTAGCCTAGGTCCCACTAAAAGTTGAAAAAAGACAGTGGCCGGATGGGTTGGTATTAGTTAAATTTTAAATTAACTCAAATTAAATTTAAAAATTTATGTCAAATCAAATAATTTTGACGTTAGATTGGTTTGAGTTTGGTTTTGATTTTATAATGGAATTAGACCCCAACATATATCATTGTATTTTGGCTTTTGTAAGCATCGAGAGCCACAACAATTAGCAAGCCTTGACCGAATGCTCAAACTTAGAAGACCAATTCAGGGTTCGACAAGGGTGGCAATACTCAATGCAGGTCTGGGTCGGTCAACCATGGATCAAATCAATGTCCCTCACAGAATAATGGAACTACCGGCACCCCTCTAAAATTTTTATAAAACCCGTCCTTCTCAAATTTATAATTTTAAGCCTAATTAAGTTTTACAATAATTCTACATATTTCAATTATTAATTCCAAATCATTTCTCAAGCGATATAGTAGTTGATATGATATTTTACTTATAATTTTTTTAAAAAATTATAATAAATCCTCTATTTTGATTTATTTTAATTCTTACCCCTTTATTATTGCTTTACAGCCAAACACCTTTTAAAATTAAAATTCTTTCCAATCTATCGTTTTTGGCTTGCCTGCAAACTAAAGAATAAAGATAGAAGTTTAGAAGAACAAGACTTTCGGTTTCTTGTTTGTAATTTCTACCAAACTATTTTACTATTACTTAAAAATCTACACATCTTATGTATATATATATATGGGAAAGCCTATGTTACAGCTTTTCGTAATTTACAGCTTGTGGCATTTTTTATAATAAATTTCATTAAGCCTCTATAGTTCATGTTATTTATATTTTATTTATAAATATTATAATTTTTTATTTATATCTATTATAAAATTTCATTAAAACCTTATATTTTTTTTATTTTATTTAAATCTTTAAAATATTTAACTAACCCCTATAATTTTTAATTTTAAAAATATAATTATTTAAATTAAAAGAATAAAAATTATTAAATAAATTATAATTATAATTATAATTATTATATTAAATTATTACTATAGTAAAAAGTTATTATAATTAATTAATACAGTAATAATAATTAATAATATTTTTATTTAAATTAATAAGAAATAATTATTATTCATAATTAGTTTTTGATAAAAAGATTACTAAAATAAAAATAAATTATAAAAGTATAAATGAAGAATATTTTTATAAAAGATTAATTTAAATAAAGAGTATTTTTAAATTCTAAAAATATATGTAAATAGAACAGTTTATAATATTTACAAATAAAATATAAAAAATTAGTAAATAAAAAAGAAAAAAATAAATTAAATTTTTAATAAAAAATTAATTAGTAATAGTAATTATTGTTAGTTATTATTATTAATAATTTAAATAAAAATTATTATTAAGTAACAATTACTGCTTTAATTATTTGGAAATATTTTATTTGTAATTTTTATCATAATTACTACTTTTATTTTAATTATTGTAATTTTTATTATTTTATTCAAAAATTAATTAATTAATAATAATTATTGTTATTTATTATTATTAATCATTTAAATAATAATTAATAATAATAATTATTAATGTATTAATTAATTATAATAAATTTTAACTGTTATAATAATAATAACCTAGATTCCTAAGGGCAAAATGTATTTGAACCCTGTGAAGTTGATACTTAAATATCAAAGTACAATGAACGAAGAACAAATTTCTCGCCCTTTCTCATTCCTTTGCCAAAGATCTCTCAAACCCTAGCTTTAAGAACTTAAAAAGATTTTTGAAAACGCTCAACAAAAATTTAAAACTCTATTTAAATGCAATCTGTCTTGGCTATATATTGTTTCTGTTTGGAAAAGTATCGTCCTGACGGAAACGATCCTTGTAGGATAGTTGAGAAACAAAAATGAAGAAATTTGGCTCACTTCATTGATTTGTCATATGTTGTGCTTATTTGTTTATTTTTATCTTGCATATGTATCGCAGTGAAAAGAAATCTATTTTTTTCTCCACTAGAATCCATATTTCTAAATAAAACTAAAAACCCGTTATTTTTCAATGTTGAAGGTGAATAATTTTTGTTTTTTTTTTCTTTTTTCCCCTTATTTCATGGTTTTTTTAAAGATAAATATTAGTATTAGAATGAGCTTGTAATTAGAAAGAAATTATTTTTATTTCATTTGATTGGGTATTTATATAACTCAATTTTGGTTTTTGGTCAAGTTATAACTTAATGAATAGCATTCTTAATAACTTAACTCAATTTTGGGTAATCAAAATTGACCGCAATGAATGTATAGCGCTATTTTTTTTCAATTGAGTTCCCTCAACTTTGAGTTAATGAATAATGCTATTCATTTTAGCGTCACATAGACATGCCCGCAATGAATAGCGCTATTAATAACTCAATTTTGCTTAAGTTATATATGCACATACACATACGCACACTTCAATTTTCTTATGATACAAATTCTATCAAAAAAGAAAAAAAATTCTACTTTAATATTTCTTGACAACTTATAGAAAAACAATTAAAAAAATCAATGAATGTGACAAAATTTGTGACGTAACAATTAGTAACAACTTAATGATTTGTAACCGACATTGCGACAAACAAGTTTTTTACTAGATTTTATTTGTCAAGAATTTTCATTAGTCTCAATAACAGAATCTATTACGCTCTCTAAAAATGAACCATTCCTCTCTCTATTTTTTCTCATTCTCTCTTTTCTTAAATTTTCTTTTTTTTTTCTTTTTTATCAAACTACTACATTTCTCATATTTAATATTATGGTAATAGGCAAGATAAATGTTTAAAATGATTTGAGTTTGTTAAATATATTTGAAGTTTAAATGATAGGAAAAAATTTTATCACTAACCAAATTGAACAGGAAGCTTTTACTATTTGGGTTTTATAATATTCATTGTAACCCATTCTAATTTTCTGTGTCTTTTTCTCTTTCTCAAACAGTACATTTTTTTTTCTTCCATACGCCATTTATCAAGTCTAATACTCTATTTCTCATGATTTACTTTTATTTTGAGTATTTTAAATGATCTTATTTTTACCTATTCGAACAGTGAAAATAAATTTTCTCCACAACTAGATAAGAGTTTTTTTTTTGTTTTCATTTTTATAATATATATTCTTAAGTATAATGTTAGCTCTTTCTCAGATGACAATGAAGTGTCATATCTATGGTGATGATGATTTTAACAATGAGAATGGGGTGATACAACATCAAAACAATGTTTGCGATAGAAAATTCGATGTTGCATCTATAGTGATACTGTATAATTATGATTATATATTCTAGGTTCCACAATAAATATGACAAGTAGCTAAGGTATACTGGTGGGGTAGTAGAGGTACACCTATATTATAGAAGGCTAATCTGGCATTATAGTTTTAATATATATGGCATATAGTGGCTACATAACCATGGCAAAAGTTACTTAGGCTTTGTAACGTAATTAAAATTGTCAATGATGATTAGATAACTAGACATGTTACTTAGCGATTGGATAACTAACCATGATGATAGCTAACTGTTGTGGTAATTTGCTTAGATGTTTATATCATCTAGCGAGTTACTCTAGGGGAATCCAGACCAGAAGGCAGACCAAAAGGGAAGCCGCAGACCAACGTGATCGAGGTTTTAGGAAACATTTGAGAGAATTAGTGAATAATTCCATTGTAAAATCCTTAGTGAATAATAAACTCAGTTAAAGTATGTTTTTGCCCGTGGACGTAGGCCTAACAAAGTCGAACTACGTAAATCTCCTGTGTTATTTTCCTTACTCTTCTTTTTGTTCTCATTGTTTATTGTTATGTGAGACTTTTCTAGACAAATATTTTCCGCTCCGTTGAGGATAGAAAAGTTTATGAATTACAAGAGCATCCACCATCGCACAGACACTGCCTCTATTCCCAGCATATGGGCCACTAATTTCTTTCTTTAGTTTTTTTTTTTCCTCTCTTTTCAAGTAGAGATTAGCCTTTGTCTTTATTTAGAAGCGCTTGTTAAAGTAATGCTGTAGAAATTGATTAAGCAAGCAACAGGTAATTTCTGTTTTAATATTCAATTTTAATTCGTTTTGGTTAATTTTTGAATTGTGGTATTGACCTTCAAGCATGGAAGTTTTATGATTGATTGCATATTTTTGCACGATTTTATGTTATTTTCTTGAATTAATATGATTTTTAACGATGCTAAATCGATTTATCGACATGTACCTTTAATCCAAGATTTTTTTGTTTGTATAAAATGGATCTTAACTGAAATTATCTTTGAAAAACATGTCATTTGGAAATGTTATTTATTTTCTGTCTCATCCAACATTTTGAGAACTAGAACAAATGAAAAAGATGAAGGACTGAAAATACAAGGTACTGAAAAAAAAAAGAAAAAAGAAGAGATGGGTTTGCTAAGGTTCGCGAGTGCCCTAAATGCCAGAAGGTGGCAGTCATTGAGATGATGACGGTTGAGATTGAGTAAATGTTACTCGTTTTGTCAAGTAGTTAGAATATGACAATAGTATTAGGACTTATAATTCTAGATTTTAATTAATGGTGGTGTAATTAGATTTGAGCTAGGCATAGTGCAGTGACAAGTTTTGAATTTGGCATAATTTCAAATTTGTGACAATGTGAATAGCTTTTCCTGCGTAAATATGATATTGATCCTTTTTGCATATTAAGTTATTAATCTTGGACCTTACATCTGGGTATAGTTGCTCTAATGATAAAGAACAATCTTTTTTGATTTCATTTCTTTTCACTCATGTCTGTTTCTTTTTTCTTGGAAACCCAACTGCATTCCCCCTTGTGATTCATGCTGTCTATTTTAATAGAAACAGAATGTGGCCACAAGCTATGGCCACAACTACATTTACGAAATATTTCTTGCAAAACAAATGCATTGTCAATTTTTAAACCTCTTTAGTAATAGAAAATCATTGCACTCATTTTTAATGTTCCTATACCGAATTACTAGTGGTAGATAAAACTCATGCTACTGGTACCAGTAGTATAACCTCCATCAATAACAAGATTGTGTGCTGTTATAAATCCAGCTTCTTCACTTGCTAGAAACAGCGCAGCTTGTGCCACATCTTCTATGCTTGCACTCCTCCCATGCAGCAAACTTCCACTCTCTTCCACCATCTTGTTCACTTCTTCGGGTTTCATATCAGCTTTCCCCAGGTACTTTCTGTAGGCATTCACAAGCATCTCTGAGGGAACTCCATGAGGCGAGATGCAGTTCACTCGAATTCCATGCTTGCCCAGCTCGCAGGCTGTGCTTCTTGCCAAGCCAATGATGGCCTCTTTTGACAACGAATAGGCATGGGATGCAAGGCCGCCCATGATGGCTGCAGAGCTAGAAGTGCAGATAATGCTGCCTTTTCTCTGGCCTTCGATCATGGCCTTTGCCGCGTGCTTGATTCCATGTAATATGCCGTTCAGATTAACTGAGAGTAGAAACTTTACCTCTTCCATGTTAAGGCTCGTAATACTGCCTCCAGAGCCAGAAATTCCAGCATTGTTGAACATTATGTCTAACTGGCCTTTCCAGGAAACTGCAAGCTGGACAGCTGATTCAACATCTTCTTCCTTTGTCACGTCGCAATGTATGTACCTGCCGCCTATTGTGTCGGCTAGAGCAGCGCCGAGTTCATCAAGAATGTCTGCTACGACAATGTGGGCACCGTTCTCAGCAAATAGTTTAGCTGTGGCTGCTCCAATCCCTCTTGCCCCTCCAGTTATCACAGCAACTTTGCCCATCAATCTAGTTCATAAAATTTAACATGAATGGCCTTAAAAATTACAAAATTTTGCTAATATATAATTGGACGATCAGTGGAAACTAACCTCTTTGAAGATAACTTGTTTGCATCATCACGGGCCTCCATTTCGTCCGCTGGTTCCAAGTTTGCTATTATTTTTGCATTCGGATATTTATGCGAGAAGAGTTCAAATGCTAAGATGAAGAGAAAATATGTTTGCTAAAATATCTCTGTGCTTTTTGGTGTTTGATTACTCTAGACACACTCTTTGTCCTTAGCAACTACTTCCAAACCATAACCTAGCTGTCAGACCATCCATCAGTTTATTTATCTTATGCTATTTGCAAACCATAAGATTCGGTATCTGCCTGATACTTCAACGCGCTTCTGGTTCTGGTAGTTGATTGGATGTATGTCAAATACCAAGTGACTAGGTGATAATACCCCTGTTAAATATTGTTTTACAAGTCAAATGACAATTTTGCCCTCTATATGTGCCATATGGAGCCGGTTGAGATTATCTATGGCATTTACTATTTAGGTGCCCTTGAGTTTGTAGACAATTACAAAAACGGCATCGTGTACGCACCACAAAGCCTTTGCTCTCTCCTCGTGTCGGGCGAACAAACACCAAAACCACTAGTCAGAGCACAGCAAACATAGCATTTAGAGCTGCGAGATAGAGTTAGCATTGAAGAGGGCAACAAAAGAAACACAAACAAACAAATAGTAATAAAAAAAAGTCCATAAAATCATGGAAGTGCCGGGATCATCGAAGAAGATGATCGCAACCCAAGAGGAGATGGTGGAGGCAAGAGTCCCGATTCCATACAGAGACCAGTGCGCGCATTTGCTGATCCCTCTGAACAAGTGCAGGCAGGCGGAGTTTTACTTGCCCTGGAAGTGCGAGAATGAGCGCCATTCCTATGAGAAGTGCGAGTACGAACTCGTTATGGAACGTATGTTGCAGATGCAGAAGATCCGTGAAGAGGAGGCCAAATTGAAGCATTCCCAGACGCAGAAGGGCGCCCCCATCCCTCTTATTCCTAAGACCGCCAATGCTTAGTAATCTCAGCTTCCTTCTCCTTTTTTCTTTATAGCGAGTTTTCTTTCGCTGATTCGGGTTTTGATTCATGAGTTTTTAAATGCATGATCTTATTTGGGTTCGTAATATTTTAATTTTTTTATTGGATATTATTAGATTTTGTGATATTGCATAATCTAGGGTTTGATTTTTAATATTTTGGTCATTTTTGAATTTCATTCGGGATGGATATGATGTTTTAGGGTTCTTAAAGTATGGGATGTCTTGCAAAATTCTGTGTTTTGAGCTGTTTAGGCAATTTATTAGATATTGTTTATGGGTTTCTGGCTTAACTGAGATTGTGCTTTAGTTTGCGGTTTGACTAGTTTTGCACTGTTTATGAACAATTAGGGCATCTTGTGGGTGGCTTCTTTTTTCCGCCTTTTTTTTTCTTAATGTGTTCAATAAACATATCAGTCTGTGTTAAGACATGGGATGTGGTTTATTCTTCTCACTATCGGAATTCCCTTTGGCTTATTATTTAATCCACAAGTCCAGCAAATTTTGTAGCTAATGAATAACTTGGTTCACAAATGATGTGTTTCACACTCAAAAGTCAGAGTCACATAAGAGCTTTCCTATCAATGTATGAGGGTTTACTACATTGATAGGGTTCATTTTGGTGGTTCTTTTTAAATTGTGTAATATGCTGTGAGGAGTACTCAATATGGGGTGTTTATGATTGCCTTTTAGTTAATTTATTGATGCACAATTGATGTTTCTTTCTTGAAGACTTAAGGTAATTTTTATTTTTAAGTTTCCAAACTCATTTTCAAAACGCTGTGGTTTGACTGTGGAGATTTATTTAAGTTTCATGTATAGCATTGCAAAGCACGGTGGGAATGTTTTAAAGTTCTTTCTCTAATGTGGTTGAATGGGATGCTCAAATAGACCAGTCAATACAAATTGATAAATCAAAGGTCTTGTTGTGTTTGTCTGTCACTTGAAATTTTAAAATACACATTCCTTCAAAACTGATGTTACTAACTTCTTGTGTGAACGTGATGAGGTCCTTTTCGCATTTGCATTAGGAACTTCTGATTGATTTTTCTTTTATGGGGAAAGCGAAGTGGTAATTGGAGAAATGCTTGCAAAAATATTGCAAATACATATTAAAATTGATCTAGCATATCTGTTAGCCCTTGTTTAACGAAAAGGAATCTCCATTCTTCCTTAGCTTCAATCATATTGTCTGAAATTGAGGAGTGACGAGCAATGGTAAATCAATGGGTTATCTGTTACTCTATTGCTTAGGGGCCTAGGACCTGTGGAATTTGATACAGCGAATTTTGACTGCATTTTGGGCCTGTCAGTGGAATTTACCCTTTAGAGATAACGTGGGAAGGATAATCATGGTTCATGTGAAGCACTTGGAAAGAGAGAGATATGTTTAGGTTTGAAGAAATTGAATCTGAATATCGGATGACTCAATCTTTATGAGAAAGCCTTTTTCGTTCACATTGCATTTTTTTGGGATTCCTTTTCTGAATAGAAATGTAGGCTGCTGGAGACTATTATCCTTTAGTGATACAATTACATTATGTTTTGATGAATGCTGACTGACTCTTTATTTCCTATTACTTAAGTATTTTGAGTAGGATTTTTCTGTAGATGTAGAAATTTTTGGATATCTCACTTCCTAGAATAAGAAGAGACGTAGTGCTTGTCTCTGGTTCATGATTCCCTGCCATGTGAATATTGCTTATTGCCAAAAACCAAATTGTCCATAAATCCTTGAATTCATTTTTAATCCCAAAAACCTGCCTACCGTGTTGCACGTCAATATTTATTTGTACCATTTCTTGATCATAAGACTACTATTAACTTTTTCATCTTAAAACATGCTGCAGTAATAGTTGCAATTTTATCTCTATTTAGAAGGGCTTTGATGCCCTATTTTTCTGATTAGATAAATTACCTCAAAGTTCATATCATGTGATAGATCCTAGATACCTAAATTGCCATTTTACGAAAATTGAAGAATGTCATACCATTTTAATGCATTTGTCTGATTATTGTTTCAATATATGATGTTTCTTTTCTTAAATGTGACGCCTTGCATCTCAGTAGTGATATTTCAGACCATGGTCTGTTGGTGTTTGACTGTGGATAAGAAATGACCTTTCATTGGATATAGTATTAGTTTCCATTTATAGAGTTCATAACAAGTAAATGATTGCTTCTGACTGTGGTAAATTCTATAAACGGCAACTAATACTATCTTCCATCTTCAGTGAATGGATCTTTTTGCATGATTGTGAACTGTGAGAGTTCTGTCACTAGGATTTGGGGTCTCAAATCTTAATGTAATGGGGCTTTCTATTGCTACCTGTGGCATATATTACGGGCCATAGGTGAGGTCCCACAGAAGCTTGTTTAGATAAGAGAGATGTGAACCCTGCCGTTAAGTATTGACTTAAGGATTGTTTCGTTCTTAGTTTCTTACCCAGTAATTTGTTTAAATTGTGATCAAGATCTTAGGTTCTATTCTCCCCTCCCCCCTTGCCCCCCAAACAATTTAAAACCTTTTTTCAGCTTCTGACTGTTAGATCTTATCATCTCGAATGAATTGTCCATTTCTGATAGTTGTGGCTTAAAATGCTTTCCACTAAAATGTGGTATTCTCAAACCGTAATTTTGCCTGTAGGCCAGGTGGCATTTTCCTTAGCTTAAGTTTTATTGCAAAAACTAGAATAAAATTTCTTTTTTTTATCAAGCCTTTGCTCCACTATCAACCACCGGAATGGTTATTTTGCCTGCCCCCGCTTTCCTCTCCCACGGGAAGAGCTCGTTTGCCAAGTCCGAACTCTTATGTCAATGACGGCTCTCTTCGATGCTAGCAACCGCTTTCTTTCTTCAATCGTTCCGATCAGGACAAATGAAATGGGTTGGTTTGTTTTGTCCTCCTATCTACTCTACGCAATTCTCTGTCTTCGTTCGTGAGAATTTTTTTTTCTTTTACTTTTTTTTTCTATTTTATTGTTCAAAATTCTTGAAAAAGTATTCAAATAGCCTTTGCATGGTTTACGAATTCTGCTTATGCGGACCTAAACACAGGAATGGTTTTTCTCAGAGTCAGGCCACCCGAGAGGAAGGCGTAGTTGCGCTTTACCGGAAGTGAACTTGTCAAAAATGTTAAACATGGGAATACTTCAAAATGAAGATTTTCATATAAGACAAAAAAAGGGTATATGGAATTGATTTTCATTTCCACACGTGTTTTCTTGACCAACTTATTTAGACTGGATGTGGCATTTTTCGTGGTCTGTGTGCTTGCAACAGTGCTTTAGAGCTTCTGCAGTTATTGTGGTAATTTTGGCGGAGAGAATTGAGATTTGAGAAGCTCTTGCAGGGATGATTTTTGTATATACAGTATGAAAGATGGAAGTGTTATATCATGTTAGGGAAACTCAAATATGATGATAATTGTTTTATGTGCTCTGGATCAATTGTGGAAGAAGATTCATGCTGCAAGGGACTAGTCCCCCCCACCCCCAAAAAAAAAAAAAATTATTCCCAAAAAGCTTTTTGAGTTTGAATGGCTTCCCCAGAGGGAGTTCTCTCTTTCTGATGTGCATTGAATACTTGTGATGCATGCAACTGTAGTTCTATTACTTGAAAAATAAGTGTGCACACGCTGGCCGGTGCGCATCAGATGATGCGCAGGTTCGGTTGAATTTGATGCACAATGACTTGCTGTTGCTGAATTTCTTTGCATCTGTTTCCAAATTCTCTGCTTTGATGGTTCTTGTTCTGCTTATGGTGACTTGAATTTTACACTAGTTCTGCTCATGATTTGAATATTGGACAGGAGGCTCTAAACCCAATGTGGATGCGTTGATGTTTGCTGCGGCTGTCAAATAAGTGTTATTTGGAACTGTTTGTTTGGGACTATTTAACCTTTTTATCAGTTCTGTGACCTTTTATATTGAATAAAACTTATTCATATACAATGACACGTTTTATGTTTCGCATCCTATGTCATTTTGATCTTGGATAATACTCGGTAAATGAAATTGAATATGGCCAAATCTATGATTTCATAGATTCCTTTTGCATTTTATTGGCCATGACACAATACAAAATTTTTCCATTTTTGTTGCGTTTTATCATAATTAATTTATGGCCAAATAGTAAATATTTCAAATTGCATTTTTTTTCCTAGATCACAGATGAATTGCTTTTGGAAATTGTGGTACTTTTTTTTTTTCTTTTTGGGGCCCTTTTTAATCAATCACTTCTGTCGATATACTTCTGTTGATCAGTCAATTCTTTGTTTTTAAAAACATTGTGTGAAATGGATGTTTTATCCTTAATTGAAGTTATTATTTCCTCAAATGTAATTTGAGTTTTTAGTTTTAGGCATGATAAACCCTTCATGAATTTGGCACTTTTCGAACTGGAAGACTAATCCAAGAATCTTTTCAGGAGGATGCTGAAAGTGAAACTGTCGGTAAAGACTAAAAGAGAGTGATTTTTTTTTTTTGGGGGGTATTGATTCGCAAGACGATCCAAAAAGGTGACAAAAGCCAATGCCTTAGAAGTCTGTCCGAGTAGGTTTTTAGGTCAGGTTCGTTTGCGGGTTCATATGGTGTTTAGAGAGAGAGAGAGAGAGAGAGAGAGAGAGAGAGAGAGAGAGAGGAGGAGGAGGAGGAGGAGGAGAAATGTTTCAATTTAAAATTTTGAAGTGTGGAAAATTTTAAAAAATTTATAAATTATGCGATTTAAGTGTTTGAAGTTTTAAGTCTGTTAAGATGGCTAGCAGTTAAGTTAGTAATAACACTGGTGAGCTAGATGTTGAGTCAGCAATAGCTATTAAGAATTTGTTAGCCAGAGATAATTTGTTATTCATTTTCTTCACGTATAATTGATGTGTGTAGATATTTCCAGACAATTGTATATAAAGTCTTGTATTTCCATTCATGAATAATATGAATAAGAATTTGCTTTGATGAAATTTTCTTAAGATTTCTCTATTCTTTTCTCAGTAAACAAACATCTTTACCCAACAATACAAACTTCAATTAAGTCTTTTAAATCTTATGGCTTTAAAATTTTTTCAGATATTTTTTTTCTTTAAGATTTTGGATCTAAAAACTATTATATATACACTATAAAATATCAAAGAAAATCAAATTGCTAGAAGAGGTTAGTGTTGAATTAAGAAGAAGAAGAATATAGTCAAGTAGTTTTAGATTTAGAAACAAAGACATTAAGGGTACAATTAAGTTTGAGTTTATAAATGGTGATCCACATTCATTAACAAGATATGTTTTGGGGTGTATAAGGGTCTTAAAAATAAAATCATGCGAACCTTTTTAAGGTCTAAAACAGATAATATTTTACTAGGTTTGGGTGGTGTCATGAATTAGGCTATCAAAATAACTCCGCATATTCTCTTAAGTAATAGTGGAACAAGAACAAGTCTCAATAAGGACACTAAGTCCTTAAGAGGGGTGTACGTAATGCCCTGTGCAAATCCCATATCAACAAAGGACAGAGAGATTGCCAGATCATGATGTGGACTATGTTGGGGATAGAAATCAAATCACTTGGTTTGGGGAATTTAATCAATAGTGCCAAGAACATACATATAGCTTGGTTCCTTGTTTTTATGCCTCTCACTCTGTTTTTGTATACGCTACGTAATGAGGAACTATTAGACTCTATGAAAGCAAAGCAAACAATCCTTCATTAGTGGCAGAAAACCTCCGTTAAACACAGGCTGTTAGTTTCTTCCCTTTCGCTAATTTTTGCCCAGGAACCACTACCAGCCACGTGTCTAACTATGAAAACAGCAAAAAGACAAATGTCACAGGTTCCGTTACAGAAGTAGCTAGATGCATATCAGGAGCCTGAGGCTCTCCTCAGAAGGATGGCTGCATCAGCAAATCCATCAGGTAGAAAAAATGAGAGTTAATTTTGGATTATTCATTGTGGATTAACAATTTTCAAAATACCTTAACTTAAGTTTACTTCGTTTCGTTCAAAAGATAAGGGAAAAATGGGGTGCATCTTGATGAACAGTTTTTTTTTTTTATCTTTCTAATAAAAATAGAAGGTAAGTTGGGTTTATAATGGTTAATGGAGCATTTTGAAGATTGTTGTTTCCTGAGAGGATAATTTGAAATAAATTATATAATTTTATCGATAGAGTTATTTTTTTTTTGAAATTCTTAAATTGACCATCTAAATTGAATAGATATTTTTAAATCATATATAATTCATTTATATGTAAAATCTTGTAAAGAATGTTATAGATATTCTTCCTCTAAAAAAATAATGTTAATATTTCCTTTTCTTTATTCGTTACAACTTCTGCTTTTTTTTTTTAATTCATTCCTGTTTGTTTAACCAAAAAATAAGACTGTTTATTATATGCAGATAGGACGAGAATAAAAACAATACAAAATTGTTTACATCTCAAATACAAAATCCTACATTATATCTTTTGAAAAGTAAATTTAAAATTCCAGCATTTGGCTTGTCTGGAAGAAGCGATGAAAAGTGTCGCATAAAATATGAATATTATAAATCTATAGGTAATTTATTTCAACAGTAAGTACAAAAAGCATTAATTAATTAAATCTTTCACTTAAGGCTTCGGAGATACTCCATGGCCGGCCCTGTCATGGCTCCTCTTATTTTCTCACTTTGACATTGCCGAAGTTCTGAACCTTAATGTAAGCAGTTGAGTTTATAATGAGTCTTTTCCATGTTATTATTAATCACCGAAAAGATTTTAGAGAGCAAGTAGCACTCTCCAGCAGAAGGGTTCCAACCATGCCGAAAAGAGCAGCTTTGCACGAGCAATCTTTAAACAGGCTTGTTTACACGTCTCCGAATCTGTATTTGTAAGGTCTGGGCTAAAAGTGAAGTGATAGATATCATTAAGTTCAACAAAACTATGATTTTGCGAAGCTTCACACGATAAGGGAGTAATCGGGGCGCACCCGAGGGCAGGCTGTCTATCCCTTATTGGCTTGAAATAGGTTGGAGGACAAATGCATTGCCCTCCGAAGCAGATGCCGTACTTGCCGCAAACCATAGGATAACCGCATTCCCCAAAATAACCTGTCGAGAGATCCGCCACTTGTGTCCACCCTTCCGATGCTTGCCACTCGCGAACTCTTAAATGTCCATCAGGCCACAACCTCATGTACTGTCCTGGCGATGATGAAGCTGGCGGAACAGAAACTGCCCCTTCTGGCTCACTTGGTTCCGATAAATTTATGAATAAAGCTAAGCTTCCATTCAGATATCTAATGTAGCTTGGTTGCTTTCTTGTTTTCGTGCCACCGACTATATTCATAGTACGGTACTGGAGTATTATCAGACTCTATCTAAGCAAACAATCCTTTCTTAGTGACAGAAACTGGGAACAAACCCCCATCCATCCAATTAGTGGTTGAAACACTAGCTGTAAGTTTCTTCCCTTCCACCAATTTTTGCCCAGGAGCCAGAGAGTCTGTCGGATGATCGAAACATTTTTCCTGTTGAAAAGTACAAGGACACGACAGATTTACCAATAGTATTCGTCGACCAAGCTACAGTTCCGTCAGCATCTCGCAAAACCAAGTTCCCACGTGAAGTGAGTTCTAAGGTTGCATTTATTCGAACAGGATTGTTACGGTTAGCAGCCCAGACGACCTGTGGGAATCCGATTGCTGGCGCAACGATTGAGGAAGCACTGTTGGTTTGAACTATGAAAACAGCAAATAGATAAGTGTCGCAGGCTCCATTACAGAAGAAGCCACATGCATATCTGGGGCCAAAGGTTCCCCTGAGAAGGATGGCTCTCACCTTTGATCCGTCCGTGAAAGCTACCGAATGAGGAGATGACGGGCTGTTCACCCATTTAGTTGAGAGTTTTGCTGTCGGATAATCAAAACTTTGGCTTCGGGCATCAGTCAAGAAAGAAAACGTAATAGAGAAAATAAGAAAGAAAAGAACAGAGCACCAGTTCCAGCTAACACTCATCTCATAAAATGTGCAGGATTCGGAATAAACAGGACGACTTGAAAGGAAGCTTGCAGGATTTGGTTTACCGCAGAATGATTCAATTATACAACAATTGGTTGATTGGAAAACTTATTTATAGAACAAAAAGTCAAAGCCCTCTATTCTTGTTCTATGCGCCTTCCCCCACCCACAAGCTCAAGGCCCATAAATAAATTTTGAAAAACAGGGCAATGAAAAGGTTAACAAGTTATGTCTTTGTTTTTGCTTGGTCAAATCCTTCAACAAGAAAGAGACTCGATGCACCCACAGACCACAGTTTAAAAGTAATAAAAGAGGCCAATGGGCTACCTCCATTGGTAACCCTAGCCTTCAAAGCTTCAAAGGGCAAGTTCAACTCAAAGGTTACTCTTTCCTTAATCATATAATTGGAATTCTATTCACCTTCCGCTTCAATAATTGTTTTAAGGTATTTTTCTCACTTTTTAATTATGGAATTTAGAGATGGACATTTCTGTACTAATATTAATGGAGTAAGTTCCTCCCCCGCCGCTATAAGTGGAAGTAGAAATTTAAACTATGTTATACTAGATATGATCTACATAATTTCAGAAAATTATTAGTAATACAAAAAAAGCAATAAAAGAGTAATGGATTGTTTGAAGTTTGAATTTTAATTATTTTAAAATATTTACAGTTTTTATTTGTTTGTTTTTTTATTACTTATGTATGATTATAAGATATGTAAGTCTGAATGAAAAAGAGTTAAATATTTTAACTTTTATTTAAATGAAACTTTAATATTTTATCTCATTAATATCCCTATTAAGTAAATTTATTTCCTATCATATAAATTATTCTTTTTTTATTATTTTATCTTTCCCCTTTTGTTGTTTTATATGTTATTCAACTGTTCAACTATTATATCAATATAATGTGCTAACAAACATTATAAGTATCGTATATTAATGTAAAAAATATATATGTTAGATATATATTCTATATTTCTTCCTTCGTTAACATAAACATTATCAATTTTTTTAACTAATCAAATAATTTATTTATATCTTGTCATATATTTAACTAACAAATATATATGTTAAAATATCATATTTCAGATGTTTTCTTTTTGAAAAATAAATAACTTAATACTTGTATTCAGATATTAAAAAAATCATTTAAATATATGTATTCACATCTATTTAGAGTTTAGCCAAATTCAAACAATCAGATTTATTCAAATTTGAGATAAAAAAACAAATATTACCTAAGTTAATAAAGATCACCATGAAACTATTGAGAAATAAAACTATATATATTGAAGCATTGAACAAGTCAAAATAAAGCGTTCAATGTAATGCAGCATGCTTCGCCTCCCCACTTACATTCTTAATGTCTAAAGACAGACATTCTCAGCGTCAAAACAACAAATAAAGACTGACAAAATCACTGTAGAACATGCATTTTTCGGAAGTATGTATCTTACAGAAGATCCATTAGTAAAAGCTTGAGTTAACTTCACATAAGATTGGACTTCTTCGCTCAAATTTGCTTGGCAAAATGTATTTGATTAACCCTAATGTTGTAGGACCCTGCCACTGATCTGCTTGAGAAGCAGAAAAGAT
This sequence comes from Aegle marmelos, assembly GCA_030449875.1. NCBI lineage: Eukaryota > Viridiplantae > Streptophyta > Magnoliopsida > Sapindales > Rutaceae > Aegle > Aegle marmelos. Next base: position 19,358,140 of record JASUUL010000094.1, on the reverse strand, counting down.
CAGGGCCAAAGCTCAGTCAATGCCAGATACAGCAAATTTGAGATCAATTACTACTGAGACTTGCCACCAATTTCTGAATTAGCACATACGTACGTTAGATGGTTCCTGCAGTTATTGGTCCACAAATTTTAAACTTTGCATAATAAATCGATAATGAAATTTACATTCTTATCAAAGATTTGAAGTTTCTTTTATTCCGGTTTGTATGCACGAATAACCCTACACAAATTTGGGACCAATTTATTTTATTTATATATTTATTTTTATTTATTTTTTAAAGGAAGCAGCTGAAAGTTGTTGGTAAAGCCCAATTGGATTTCTTTTTCAAGTCAAAAAACAAAAGTTGATGGTAAACATTAATTAATGGTAATCAAGAATGGATAAGTGGTACGTACACTTGCTAGCCGTCTGTCACCTTGGCCCTGACAAATATCAAGGCAACAATTGAGTAGCGCATTTATCATTTTCTTCCGTACGATCAACGTTTGCTAGTGCTGTTGTAACGCTAAAAAAAAAAAAAAAATCTATTATAGAATTTAGATTTTTATTAAATTTTATAGGGGCTTTTTAATTTTTATTAGAAAAGAATATTAAGTTATTATTAAAGGTGAATTATAAGTTAGTTTTTATAAAAAGGATTATTTCTCCAAAATCCCATTCCCTATAAATTCATCTTTTATTCTCTTTTTTATAACTCTAAAAACTTACGATATTTATATTTCTTCTCCTCTCTATTGTTCATAATATCTTCACTCAAATCTCAGGATTCAATTTTCGTACAAGAGAGAATCAAAGCAAACAATAAGTATACTCTCCTTATTCCCTTAAGATTTTTAAATTTCCTATCTAGTGTTTATTTTTGACATAATTTTAGATTATTTTATATATAGATCTTGATGCATAATATAGGATGTGTTTAGGGTTTTAATTAATTAAGAGTTTGGTTAATCAACCCTTGGCATAATAAGCATATGAGATGATTCTGGACAGCATGATATCCCGATTTTTAATCTTATATTTCATGAATGAAATTTTCCTAGAAATTCATATATCTGAAACTAGACATGTAGGGTTTCTGGAATAAATTTTATTTCATTAAATTTGAGTTCGTTTTCAATTTTATATGAATTTTCGAAATAGAACCACTGTATTGGAAAAACTGCGATTCCAGCATTGCGATTAGATTCAAGAAATTATTTTTACCATCAAATGAAGAAAATTATGAAATTTTATACAGATGTTAATATATGTATAGTATCTCCAGTTTTAATTTCATAATTTTCTGATTAGTATTTTATTTTATAAAATTCTCGGAACCTGCTCTGTTCGGTTAAGGTTATGCAAAGATAGTTTCGAACTTACTGAGAAATAAATAGTTTTGAAAATATTTTCGATTATGGATTCTTTTGAAAATTTTATATGAGCTACCTATGGATGTTCAGAATATCTTTGTAGAATATTATGTCATTCCAAGTTTTAGATTAAGAGTTAAAATTCTGGGAATTAGACCTATACAAGTATGAAGTAGAAAATTAGATTCCTAGAATAAGTTATTGATAGTCATACTTGATATTTGTTTAAGGTGTTGGAGGTGTTTAAGGCTCTTAGAAGCTTAGAGATTGTTAATTCAAATTCTTTTGTTGAGGTAAGTAACTCCATTCCTAATATACTGGATATGTTTAAGTATTTTGATATTCTTATAAGAATTTTTATACTATTTAGAAATTAAAGGATTTTCGTAGTAAAAAAATCAGTTTATGAAAATATTTTCAAATATGAATTCTTTTAATAAAATATTTTATAAATGTCTTTTAATATGTAAATTATTTTGGTGACATGACTTCTTATTATGATTTTATATGTAAATTAGTTTGCAAGCCTAAATTATTTTTATGGACTTTTCTGAATCTGATACGAATGTTTGGTACTCATGTGTGATATCAGTTATTGATGATTATAAGATTCTTAATATTTTGGCTTATTGTCCATAATAATTTTGATTCAGATTTTTATCGTAATATATGATATATTTGTCTGGACTAGTATTGGGTATATGTTCTGAATGTGCACACATTATTTTGATTCTGATTCTGTCTGGGCCCAGTCACCGGGATTATAGATGACATTATGTGACATGAGCTAACTTTTCATTTTTTGTACAAGTGAATATGATTTGTCTTCATAAGAAATTCTATTTTTAATATTCTGAATTCTTACGGATTTACGTTAACTATTTGAAATACGTTATTTCATCATGATATATAGTTTTTATGAAATTTATGGAATTAGTAAATATGTTTTGCTCAAAGAAGGCTTGCAATTTTTTTGGGTATCGATAGGCCTAGTGTGTCAGGAATGGTCTTATTTACAGAGTTGATGGCTCACCCTTCATTCTTTTTTTTTGCAAATTAAGTTCTATTGAGAGATATGCCAAGCCTTGGAGTTAGAAATTTTTATTTTTGGTCACTATATAAATAAGAAGAATAGACTCATGTTTTTTTTTAGTTTATTTCGACCATAAACTTGTAATTTGGATTTTAAGACTTGTTATTTTTATGTCTCTAGAGAGATCATTTAACGTTGGATATATAAACTAGGAAATTATTCTTATAAGAATTTGAGGTATTTCAGTTTAGAATTTTATGAGTAGAGATTATATTTTGTGAGTAACCTCCTTCTCTCACATACTCTGCACGTGTTTGATTTGGGGTGTTATAGCTGCTGTAGACGGCAGGTGAACCTTGTTATAATGGAGGTTATGCTCAAACTCTGTAACGCCCTCCAAAACCTTAACTACCATTGACATGGAAGGTCTCTTTGCAAAATCACTTTCCGGACACCATGCAGCCACCTTCATCAAATCCACTACTTCTTCTCCATTTGATTGCATATCATTACTGTGTTTATCCACCAGATCAGACAATTTGTCCTCCTCTGCCTTCTTCTTGAATATGCTCAGCAAATACATGTCTTCCTCAGGCTGAGAGCGGCCAAAAACTTTCCGGCCGCACAATATCTCCAACATCACAACTCCAAAGCTATAGGCATCTACTTTTTCTGTAATTACTGAGCTAAGCCATTCGGGAGCCAAATATCCTGGAGTTCCTCTCATGGTTGTCACAACTTGGCTCTGGTCCCGGTCAATCAGTTTCGACAAACCAAAATCAGTAACTTTGTCATTAAAGTTGTCGTCTAGCAGAATATTTTGGAGCTTGATATCCAAGTGGAGTATCTTCTGCCTGCAATCTTCATGGAGATAGGTCAGTCCCTTGGCGATATCAAAGATGATCTTCTTTCTTTGCTGCCAGTCAAGCATAAACTCATCTGATCTCTGGAAAAGCCACCTATCTAAAGATCCATTCGGCATGTATTCATAAACAAGAAGATTATGAGATTTCTCAGCACAAAACCCTATCAACCTCACCAAGTTCAGATGGTGAATGCTTCCAATTGTCTCCACCTCTGCTAAGAAAGATTTATTGATTTCACCAATTCCTTGGAGACGTTTCACTGCAACTTTTGTGCCATCAGTTTGTGTCCCCTCAAGGACTGAGCCAAAACCCCCTTACCCAGCATCATTCGGAAATTGTCTGTCATGACTTTCAACTGTTCAAATGAAAATCTTTTGGGCAGTCCTGGCACTTGATCTAAATAATCTTCCTCAATTTCATCAGCCCCATTTTTCTTCCAAAAGAAAAAAATCAAGATACCAATTAGAACTAATAAACCCAAGAAAGATCCAAGGATGAACCCCATTATTCTTTTTCTGTGGCTCGTCACCTTTCCTCCAGGACTTGCACCTGGCAGGCTTGTCTCCTTTCCTTGAGGACTTGCACCTGGCATTGGCAAGTTTTGAAACTTAATGTAAGCAGTTGAGTTATGCTGAATCCCTTCTTCCTCCACATTATTAATCATCGAAAAGATTTCCGAGAGCAAGTGGCACTCCCCAGCCGAAGGGTTCCCACCATACCGACGATACAGAAAAAGAGCAGCTTTGCACGAGCAATTCTTTAAACAGGCTTGTTTACACGTCTCCAAATCTGTATTCGCAAGGTCTGCGCTAAAAGTGAAGTAAGTGATAGCATTTAGTTCGACAAAACTATGATTTTGGGAAGCCTCACATGATAAGGGAGTACTCGGGGAGCACCCAAGGGCAGGCTGTGTATAATTTAATTGCTTGAAATAGTTTGGAGGAAAACTGCATTGCCTGCCGGAGCAGATGCCGTACTTGCCGCAAACCATAGGATAACCGCATTCCCCAGAATTGCCTGTCAAGAGATCCACCACTTGTGTCGGCACTCCTTCTTGCAACTCCTTCTTGTACCGAGGATGATGACGCTGGACGAGGTACAGGAACTGCCCAATGTGGTCCCCTTAGTTCGGAGGAATTCATGAATAAAGCCAAGCATCCATTCAGATATCTAGCATGGCATGGTACCTTACTTGTTCTTTTGGCTCTGACGATTTCAGAGTATGTTATTGAAGTATTATTAGACTCTATGAAAGCGAGCAATCCTTTCTTAGTGACAGAAAGTGAAAACAGACGTCCATCAGTCTAATTCGTGGTTGAAACTCTAGCTGCAAGTTTCTGCCCTTCCAACAATTTTTGGCCGGGAACCAGCGAGTCCGTTGGATGATCGAAAGATTGCCAAACGGCTGCATTATTCTTGTCAAAAAGTACGAGGTTGCCCATGTCTGTCATGTTTAAGCCCACAACAGATTTACCACTGGTATTCGTCGACCAAGCAATAGCTCCGTCGGCATCTCGCAAGACCAAGTTCCCATCTGAAGTGAGTTCTAAGGTTGCGTTTATTCCAACAGGATTGTTACGATTTGCAGACCAGACAACACGTGGATATCCGACCGGTGGAGGATCGACGAAGCCTCCACTATTGGTCGGAACTATGAAAACAGCAAATAGATAAGAGTCACAGCTGCCGTTGCAGAAGAAGCCGCATGCATATCTGGCGCCAAATATTCCACTAATAAGAATAAGTCTCAATGCTGATCTGTCAGGGAAAACTACCCGGTCATAACCTGACGGGACGTTGGTCCATGAAGTAGAGAGGTTCGCCGTAGGATAATATGTCGGATAATCAGAACTTTGGGCATCAACCAAGCAAGAAAATGGCGTAGAGAAAATGAGAAAGAAAAGAGCAGAACACCAGTTCCGGCTAACACTCATCGCCTACAATGAAGAGTGCAATATGGAATAATTTGAAAAGGAGATTGCAGGATTTTTTTCACATGCAGATTATTTCATTGATAAAATAAGGGATCGACTGAAAAAATTTATTCTACGGGACAGACGTCAACCTTGCAGTCTCCACCCACTGAGCCAGGCCCATTTACGTATGAGTGGTGCCAAGGAAGAGAAAGATGAGAGAAATTTACGCTTTTTCTATCCACCCAATCTCTCTTTTCCATTTTCCATTATCTCTCTTGGCTTTCTCTTTCTCTTGGCTTGCTCTCAACTTTTTCCCCCTTAATATTTTTCTATACGTATTTATTAAAAGATAGACATAAGAAAAAGAACATTCATGTTTTAATGTTTCATTAAAAAGGTTCTGTTTTTTCATGTCAGTTTTCCCTTGAGTCAAACACTCAAGAAGCAGAGTCGGTGCATGGTAGTGTAAAACCAACAAAGGAGTACAGTAATACAATTTATCAGAAGATGACCCAAAAAAGTCCTCAAAATGTGCAATAATATATTTGAAGCATTGAACAAGTCAAAATAAAGCGTTCAATCTATTACAGCTGGCTTCGCCACTTGCATTCTCAATGTGTAAACTAAACAACCAATTAAAGACCCACAAAGCGACCGAAGGGCATGCGTTTAGGAAAAATGTATCTTACACAGGACCGCTAGTAAAAAATTTGAGGGGAACTTTCCACATGAATGGGCTTCTTCAGTCCTCACTCAATTTCGCTTGCCAAAACGTATTTGCTAAACCCGTGGTGTTGTACCCACCCTACACGTTTCTGCCACTGACCTGCTTGAGGATCAGATAAAATCAAGGCCGAAGCTCAGCGAACAATAAGATTTGCTAAATACTGCAGATTGGGACCGGTCACTATAACCTGATAATCAAATGCACATCAATGAATATCATTACACAAACTTGGAACACTCTGATAAATACCAAATCAGACCATTGCATCAACCTAAGGTTCCACCCCAAACTGTATACATGTCCAATGTTTTTGGTAGAGAAGGATCAGCAATAGGCTTTCACAAGATTATCAAAATTCAAATCATGAGATTACTAGAAATTTCAAGTGCCCTCATCTAGATCATCAATCTCCTCTAGAATAACATATTTTGCAGAAGCATTTGCGTCAGGTGATCCCAGCATGCCATATTCATTTGCATGACTTGCGTGTAGCTTTTGGTATCTGAAAAAGGATAAAAAAGAGTAACAATCAATAACAAAAACCAGATTAGGAAAAAAATTGGCGAGAAGTACACAGTAGAAATCAGGTGTTAAGATTAGGTAGCTTAAAATTAAGCTTTATCATTCTGCCCTCAAATTGTTCTACAACTAATGTTGAATACTGATGCTTTTCTGAATCCGTAAACTCAGATATTGAAGAAACTCTAAAATTCCAATATTTTTCATATGTCAGGAAGAAACATCAAAAACCGAAATATTATTCAAGAGATCCACAAACAAATGCAAGCAATACATGTCAAATTTGGTAAGTGAGGAGCAAAGGACTGACAAAATTTAGCTGGATGAGCCGGTAAAATCTAAATTCTCATTGCTCACTGATAGCAAGAGGACAAGGCCATTATAATTTGGTTGATCCCAGTTATAATGACACATAATGACCATTGGGATGCTTTCTTGGATTTCGAGAAATGTCATTATCATATTCTTAAACTTTATCAAACTTCAATGACTAGGGCACATTATGTGGAACTTTTGTATGATGATCCATTTTGTGCAGCAGGCTATTCACAGAAAAGGCTAAAGCTCACCACCAGAATGTTCGCAAATCTGACACATTACATCTTATGGACATCAACCAAGCTTTAGCGATTAATGTTATAGAAGGGCATTTAATATAACATCCCAAATCAATACAGACGGAACACGTGATGAAGAAGATTATTTATAGATAAAAAATTTTTAAATATAAAATTTTAAATTGAAATATTTCAAATATTTATTCAATTAAAATTATAAATTTATGTCTAATTTTAAATAATAATATTTTCTAAAGACATAAATATATCAAATTTTTAAATCTCTTAAATTATAAATCTATAACAAAAATAAATTTAAAGGAATCATAAGTTTGTTCCTCTTCTTATTCAACTAGCAAAATTAATCAAATCTTTAACTGTAATACTAAGCAAATCTCTCAATAAGAAACTTAATATGCAAAAAGTAATGACGAGAGGTGAGTCATCAACTCGGTAAGTAAAATCATTTCTAACAAACCAGGCCTATCGTTACCAAAAATATTGCAAGCCTTCCTTTTTAATAAAACATATATTATAATTCGTAACTTTTCTTAAAACAACATATTACAATAATAAATTCATAATAACTTCAAAATATCAAAAGCACATAAATCATAAAAGCAAATCATATAACTTATACACAAATAACATGAAATTAGCTCATATCATATAGTATCATCTATAGTCCCAGTGACCTGGCCAGAATATAATCATAATCATAATCATAATATCGTGAGCACACTTGTAACTTATAACTAGTACTGGTCCAGAACTTATAAGTATCGTACAATACGATTAGAATTAGAATCAGAATAACTATTGACAATGAGCTAAAACATAACTTAAAATCATACATGAGATAAAAATTTCTTATATTCATAAATTCAATAATAGTTTAGACTTGCAATATAAAAATTCATTATAATAATTTATAAATAAATCCATAAAGATTAATCTTGTAACAAAATAATTTTTACTTTTAGAAAGATTGATAATATTATGTTAAAATCATAAAAAATAAAATAATTTTCAGATTTCAAAACATTTACATCAGATTTCAAAACATTTGCACAAACTAATTTTGTTAGGAAAACAATTGATTTTGAAAAAAATATAAAAACATTTGTACTTGGAGTATTATCAAAATAACTATATTTATCCAGTACATTAGGAACAAAGTTACTTATCTCGGTTTTCTTAATTAATATAACACATTTAAAAGTCTCCAAGAGCCTCAGATATCCTAAACACCTTAAACAAAATACAAGAAATAATTATTAATAACTTATTCTCATAATATGATTTTCCATGCATACCTTAGTAATCTAATTCCCTGAATTTTAACTCTTAATCTAGAAGTCAAAATGAGATAATATTTTACAGAACTATTCTGGAAATCCATAGGTATCTTATCTAAAATTTTAAAGAAGATCTGAAACCAAAAATATTTTTAAAACTATTTATTTTTTGACAAATTTAAAACGATACAGTATCTTTAACTAAACAGAGTGAGTTCCGAAAATTTTATAAAATCAGAAACAAATCAGAAAATTATGAAATTTGGGTTTAAGTTACACAAACTCCATAAACCATGCATATCAGGAATACAACTAAACCATACCGATAGAAGAATTTGAGTCATGCACCAACGAAACCTAGACAGAACACCAGCAAGCATAACAAAGAGAAATCCCAAAAACTCAGACTCTATCCCTTTTGTAACTAGAATATGAACTGATATATGATCACTGTTGAAAAAATATGCTCTTTAAAAGCATATAGGTTTATTTATTTGTAATAAATATTTTTTGATTAATAAAATAATTGAGGTATTTTATTCAAATATCTTGTTTGTATTAATTTTTGAGTAAAATCTATTTAATTATATTATATATATTTATGTGATTACTATGTGAATTCACAGAATACATAAATATAAGTTATCTTATGATTTAATAAATTGAGTTTGCAGTTGATAAATAAAATTAGGCACTTTATTTAGGTATAAACTGTAATAAATTCATTGAATTATTTGTCTTAATCATGTATGAATTTATTGATGTAATACGACTATATTGAACATGATCACATATGAGATTTAATTAACTTTATAATAACTGTCAAACTTATTAAATCTCATAGGCATTGATTTTACTGTAATCTTAATCTTGAGTTAGTTATAATGTCATGATTGTGGTTTTCATTTCATTTAAGTTACCAATGGGCACGGCACATACTTGTAGTCAATATTATTCGGTATCTTAGTGGGAGCAATTATAAGTATTGAAGTTATAGATTAACAATATGGAATTTGTACAACACATCTCTTGATGGGTTTTGGGTACTTGATCACAGAATTCTCTAGTTAGAGTGTGTTAACATATTTAATATGTTAAAAATGATCATTAGAGGAAACCAGTAAGTATCAAGGAGTAAGATGTTATTAAATTGATTGGACAGTTGAGATATCAATTTAATTAACGATGTGGTGCAAAGGATTATATAGTAAAGATATCAATGTGGCTTAGGTCGAATTATTATTTAAGCATACAATTATAGAGGTAAACTCCAATCTTATAGTAGAATAGAATTGGAATTAAATAATTAAGTTAGTTTAATTACAGGTTTAATTATTGTAGCCACTATTGTATATTACCGAATGATCTCCGGGTTAGCTCATTTAATTGACTTCACCATTATTGGACAAAAAAAATAATAAAACTGGCATATTAGGTGATAAAACTTAAATATAATATTTGTTAAGGCCCTATATATTATATTTATGTGTAAATGAGGCCTTGTGATATTTACGAGGTGGGCTCTAAAGTTATTACACTTTATCTCCACTTATACGTAAGTAGAGAGGAAAAATATTAAATTTAATAAATTTAATATTTTGAATTATTATATGAAAAGGAAAATACAAATTAAGATTTTAACTAAGGAAATATTATATATAAGTGTTCTTTTCTCTTAAAAAAGTACGAGACGCCTTTTAAGAAAAACACTTAAGAAAAAGCCTTTTAAGAAAAACACTTAAGAAAAAGAAGCCTGTGATTTTTGGGAGTGATGAAATGAACGCTCACACGTTTAGTACAGATCAAACTTGAGTTATAGTCTGGAAGATTGTTTGGTGTCATTCATCTTATCAGATTATCAAGGTATGATTTCTGAATTATAAATTTCTTATATATTATATGAGATCGGTCTTAAAATACAAATTATGATTTTTTACCAACAATTGGTATCAGAGCCATCTTAGATTCATATATAAAAATATCGTATGAAATCAATCTTGATATTTATGTATTAGAGTGGTATAATTTTATTTAGATATATATTATTTGTTTAATGTATGAATAAAGCATGTTAAGAATTGTCTTAATTCATGGTTAGATATATATTATTTGTTTGGTGTCTACTATATTTTTCTTTAAATCTGTAATAAGAAGGATAGTTTTTCATCATTATATTTCTCTCTTAATTTAATTTACTGTAATAAAAATTTTATAAAGTAAAAACTGGCCTAAGAAATTTTTAAATTACTGGAGATTAACCGAAAGACAAATTGGATAACGGAGGTTGGAAATTTCAGCGGTAAGCATCGAGTGCAGCAAGACGCACTTGATAGTGTAGCAAGCCGCGCGCTTCAGGGGCGAAAAAAAAAAAAAGAAGAAGGAAAGTTGGATTTTAGGGTTTCAATTGGTTTTTATCACATGATCCCCTATAGTTCCTAAGTTTTTCTTTTTGGGCAAAAAATGTTTTAATTTTTTGAATTTAAGTCTAAAAATAATTTTGTACTTGGTAAATCTTAGATTTAGGTCCAATTTTAATTAGGCTTAATAGATTAAAATACATAGATAAAATTTTAACACATTAAATTTATATTTGGTTTAAAATTTTTTTATTTTTTATTTATAAAATAAAAATATTTTTATTTTTATTTTTCATTCAAAATTAAAATTGGACCAATAATAAATTTAAAAGCCCAATTTGCCTTAGTTCACTATTAAAGACAAGTCTATGGAAGATATATATTGATAAAAAGTCTAATGAAGATTAGGCTTAGGGTTAATGTAATTATTTTATTTTATTTTATTTTACGAAAGTCATGAATTAAGATTATTTAATTATTTTTCTATATATTATGTTTGGATGATAACATGCCATGATAACATGTCATATAGAATAGGTAGTGCCACTCTATGCATAATGATATATGTCATTCATTAATTATGAATATTATTATATTGTTTGAAGTTTTGCAAATGCTTAATAATATTAGAAAATCTACATAATATTATAAAAAGCATGCAATTAACAATATATAATTAATGTGTATTTAAAAAAAAAACTAATTTTAAAATAGTGAGTGGGAGAGGAAAAATTCAAGATAATTTTTCCCATGGGCTCCATTGTTAGTTCAATAATAAAATATTATATATGCCTCAACTTCATGATACGGTGATACTCCCTACGGAGGGTATATATATTAGATATTTTATTTGATAAACTTCTTTAAAGATAAAATTAAAATATTTTTTCAATCAATTGTTCACCTCAACAGTAACTATTGATATGAGAAGTATGTAAATTGAAATAATGGTTATACACTCAACTAAAATTTGTTATTAACTTTCCCAACGAAGCTCTGTTAACAAATTTAGGCCCAAAAAGATAACGATAGTTATTTATCATGTTTCCACATAAAAGTAAATAATCTAATAAATAATTAGGTCTAGTAAGTGTAGACATGACTTTCCCAACGGATAACTTGTCAAAATGGTATTAGATTATCGTTGCAATAAATTAAAATGCTTTTATGGTTTTTTTATATTTTTGTCATTTATTGTACATTTTTTATCAAATTATTTATGCATGGATGTTTTATTTTTCAGAAAATGTCTTCCCTGAGCCCACTTACTATTATTCTGAGTCAAAACAAACTCACTGAAGAGAACTATATAGATTGAAAAAGAAATCTATTTATTGTTCTAATTGCTGAAGATTACAAATATGTTTTAACCCAGCCATGCCCCCCAGTTCCAGTGGAATATGCTTATAGAAATCAGAGGAGGCTTTATGAGAAATGGCAAAAGGCCAATGAAATGGCAAAATGCTATATTTTAGCCTCGATGCCTAATATTCTGCTGACCAAACATCAAAACTTGGAGACCGCCACTGAAATAATAAATAGTCTCCAAGAGATGTTTGGGCATAGTACTATGAACAGTAAAATGGGGAAGGGCACAAGAATTCATGAGCATGTCCTTAAAATGATGAATTATTTGAATGAAGCTAAGATTAAGGGTGCACAAATCGATGATAACTCAAAGATTGACATGGTACTAGAATCTTTGCCAGAAACATTTAAGGAGTTTAAGGTTAACTATAATATGAATAAAAGAAACATGACCTTAACAGAATTGATGAATGAACTCTAAGATCTATCGTGCTGAGAAATCTCTATGAAGCATAAATATTGCTGGAAAAGGTTCTTCTTCTAAACCTAAGTCGAAAGGCAAGGGTAAGAAGAAAGCTGGAAAAAAGAAATTGTCTGCCAAGCAAGATGGCAAGCCAAAGGGCAAATGCTTCAAGTGTGGACAAAAAGGTCACTGAAAAAAGGATTGCTCTAAGATTGTGAAATCAGGTATGGGAAATCTTTTTGTGATTGAGGCATGTTTAGTTCAGAATTCTAGTGACACTTAGGTGTTGGATTCAGGAGCAACTAATCATATTTATAAGTCACTTTATTGATTTCAGGAAACTAGGAAACTAAGTGAAGGAAGTGTCAAGTCATAGATTAGGGACGGAGGACAATTCGTTCGTGTCAAGAGAAAGACTGGATCAGTTTTATTATCTTTTAATAATGAGACTTTAGTTTTGAATAATTGTCTTTATATTCTAGACGTTAAGAGGAATTTAATTTCAGTAGCTTGTTTGTCAAAGTAAGGGTACACTGTAAATTTTGGATCCTTTATTTCTATTTTTTATAATAAGAGACTTGTTTGTTTTGTTATATTGAGAGATAATTTATATCATATAAGTCCTATGATTCATTCTATACATGACATAGTAATTAATAATGATAAACATATACATATATCTAAGAAAAGAAATTTTCTTCCAACCAATGTTACTTCTGACATTTGTGCTCAATCACATAAACCAGAATAGGATATAGAGAATGATTAAAGATGAGCTCTTGAGTCCATTGAAAAATGAATCGTTATCACTCTGTGAATCCTGTTTAAAAGGTAAAATGACCAAAAGGCCATTCTCAGCCAAAGGAGTGCGTGCAATAGTATCACTTGAATTGATACATACAGATGTATGTGAACCAATTAATGCACAAGCAAGAAGAGGTTGTGAGTATTTCATCACTTTCACTGATGATTACTCGAGATATAATTATGTTTATCTAATGCGTCATAAGTTTGAAGCTCGTGAGAAATTCAAAAAGTATAAGGTTCAGACAGAAAAGTAATTAGATAAGAGTATAAAGAAACTTCAATCTGATCGATGTGGTAAATTTCTCTTTAGAGATTTCGAAGAGTATCTGGTTAAAAATGGGATTATTTCTCAGTTAATTACCCCAGGCATACCACAACAAAATAAGGTGGTTGAAAGAAGAAATAGAACTCTTTTGGATATGGTGAGATCAATACTTAATTATTCGTCATTACCAATCTTTTTTTTTTTTGGAAGTAGCACTAGAAACTGAGCTTTTACCTCTTGAACTTAGTTCCATCTAAATCAATACCTAAAACCCCAATAGAATTATGGTATTTGGGATTCACCAGCACATATGCTGAAACCAAAGATAGACAAAATAGATTCACATTTTGAGGTTTATATGTTTGTGGGGTATCCTAAAAGGATAAGAAGATGTTTATTTTATAGCCCTCAAGATAGGAAAGTGATTGTGAGCACACATTTCACTTCCCTCGAGAAAGACTATATGAATAACCTAAGTGATTATGAGTACACATGTCACCTGATCAGGTTAATGCTCTACTTTCTGTTGTGCAAATTTTAATGAACTCGCAAGCGCACGAATCTATTGTAGAATAGATTAATGGTGACGAGTGTCGATCCCACGAGGAGGTTGATTTTAATTATGTGCTGAATTAATTTTCTTTTAATGGAAACAATTAAATTATGGTGATTTTATCATAAATTGTTGAATTAAAATGGCGGGAATGATTAAAAATGAAACTCTTATAATAAAGCACTTCCTGGATCCGCATCAACATGCTCCATGGGCTAAATATTCCATATTAATACCAATTAAATCATAAGGGGATTCCACACCTCATGAACCACTCTCCAATAAATATGGTGCCAAGGGCTTTCGTAAATAATAATAACCTTGTACTAGGGTGCTTGGTTTAACAAAGAAAGAATTAGACAAGACTATTATTATTTGTCGACGAAAAAGTCAAAAAACAACCATAAATATTAGAGGGGAAGAGAAAGTAAATTTACCAAATTAAGCCCATGGAACATGTTGAGACTTCACCTTCAACCCAAGCTCAAAAGAAATTAGCTACTCATACTTTAACTAGGGATAAAAATGGAATTTTATTAAAATACAAAGAAACTACAAGAAGGAGAAGGAATTTCAAAATCTAAGCTTAGAAATGAATTCGGGGTGCCAAATTAGGGGAGAGCCCCTTTTATAGATACATTGAGTGAATCGTGACCATTTTTTTTAAAAACAATTCGGATGCTCGAGATTGCGCACGTCATCGATCAACGATATTAAATAATAATCAACAGTCAACTTTTGTACAGTAACACACACTTTTTTAGGACTCTAAATAATCTTCCATATCTACTAATTAAGTGGACATTTAGATGCAGTAACACACACTTTTTTTTTTTAAAGGGTTGACTCAAAGAAAATCTAGAGATCATATATGAAATAATAAACTGCTAAGTTACATGAAGAATAGGCAAAAAGAGTTACTCTCCAAAAAAAATTAATAGGCTCAAAAACTCACTTAGAATTTATTATGACATGTGCATTCTTTTTAAGAACTCATATTTGTCTCCAACATCAACATGTAGAATAGTAAACATGGTGTAACATTACTCAAGACCAAAGATAATACAAATACTAAAATTCAAAAGTCATCATATCATCCAATATCAAGAACTCACAAATTTTTTTTTTAAATAGAATTATTTCCTCCCAACCTATTCTAAATATAAAAAGAAAACATACATGCAGAAAAATTAAAGAAAAATGAATATTTTTTTTCTTTTTTTTTAATTTTTTTTTTTACAAAAGAAGATGCGTTTCTAGAGTTACTACACTCCATATTCAGCCATCTTCGACTTTAAAAACTTGAAAACATATATTTATAAAGGAGAAAAATGAAAGGTTAGAAACACACACAAATATATATATATATATATATATATATATATATATATATATATATATATATATATTTTTGTGTTTTTGTTTTTTTTTTTAACTAAGAAGATGCGTTTCTAAAGTCAGTATACTCTATATTCAGCCATCTTCTATTCAAAAAGTTAATCATGGTTAGTTCAACATTCCACAATTGTCTACTATTCCCTCCCCCCAACCAGAACGAAACATTGTCCTCAATGTTTGAAAGGAAAGAAGTAGAGTTTAGAAGACATCACCTGGGTGCTGCAATACAGAGGAAAATATTTACAAGCGGAGAGTTAAATCTAATTTGTACTTCTTACTGCCGCTACTGTTACCATCATTATTTGAACACTCCAACACAATAGCCTTGGGATCTGGCTCTGGTTGATAAGCTTGTAATGCATCAAGTAGCGCATTAGCAGTGTGTGCACAAATAAAGATGTTTTTCACTGAGGAAGGAAGAAAATAATTTTTTATTGCATGGTTAAGAAATGTGAGAAAGCCATCATAAAAGTTATTGACATTTAACAAACCAATGGGTTTTTGATGAATGTTCAGATGAGACCAAGATGCTAATGTCATTAGTGCCTCAAGAGTTGTAAGATCGCTGGAAGAAAATAAAAGCATCGGCATGATTTAACATTTCAGTTATTTCGTTCTTGCATACTGAGACGACTAACTCTTCTCCAGTTGGTGAATGAGATAAACAACCCAAAGGTTTTAGGATTTGAGGGATGATGCCTAACACTTGGCTCCCTCTGACAAAAGCAGCTTCTGATACCATTTTGGATAACCCTCGGTCACCTCCTCCATACACCAAGTGCAATTTTCTCTCTCTATTCTTAGACCAAGATCTATGGTCGCCTCCATGAACTCTTTATGTTTGCCATAATGGAACCCGGAAACACAAATGTTCTTGAATTGTTTACTAGAAGAAGCTGCCATTAAGATATTGCTCAAAAACAACTTGTGAGTGCTCAGTAAAAACAATTCACATTTAAAGACCTTGGTGACAGTTGGTTACAGCTGTGTATGGGACATTATGTCAATTAACGTGTAAGGCACATAGCTCAAAAGTCAAAAAGAAAATAGTAAAAAGAAAAAGTAAATGAAATTATTAAACAACAATAATGCAAATAGTAAAATAACAGTGAAATAAAAGAACAGAGAGGTAAAAGGATATTTACAGATAGTTGTGATTGTGGCTCACATCTTCCTCTGGTTTTACGTTCAGAAACGGCTTGAACGCCCTCTATGGGTCGAGGATAGGCTTCCCATCTAGTTTTCTTACAAACTGGCAAACAGGGTCTTTTATAGTCAGATTCCCGAGACTATAGTTTGAACATTCTTTCCGAATAATGGCCATAATCAAGTATTGCATGTTGGACGTATCCACTGGGATGCGTTTCAAGAGACAAAAGGATATCATCCAATGACTCCTTATTCAAGCCATCCCTAATGAATTGAATCTTATCTTCTCTGTTATCAGACACCATTCCTAAGGAACATGATTTTTTATTGCATATCATTCTGGCACATTTATGACAAGCAACAGAAAGTCTTCGAGCTCGTCGTTTTCTCGCATAATTTCCTTTACCACAACCAGGCATGTTGCAATAAATTTAGGAGGTAACTCACCTGCCGAGCGAACTTTTACCTCGATTAACCAACGGATGTCGGCAGGATGTTATTCTTCATAAGCAATCGCATGCGTTGACCGGGCTTTATAAATTAAAAGTAGGGCATTCGAGGAAACGAAGGGAATCGTTTGTGAAGCTTTTCTAAAATCTCATTTCTGTCCCATACCTTCGTCTCGGAATATCGCTTATCGTGGGAAAACTGAAGTAACCGACTTGATTGTCACGGAGTACCGTTATCCGCCACTTGAACGGGGTTACAAACTTTAAACACACAAAGCAAACTAAAACACACAAACAAGAAAATAATTTAAAACACACAAAATAAATTAAAATCGTCCTCTTATTGAATTTACCTCAAGCTCTAATTGGATGTTGTAGATGCCTCTCTCAATTTCTCGGAGTTGGCTTTCTAAATCCTCAACATAGGCTACTAACTCGGTGGTTGGTTGTAGAATGCCAGATACGATGTGTTTTACAAAATCGTATCTGACCTCTGAGATGAGATTGTATACATCGAAACTGTCTAAGAATGTTTAAGAGGAACTGTCTCATGATTAAATGGATAAGAAAAACTTAACGGTTAAACAAACACAAAAAAATAATTTCAATCAGCAAAAGAATGAATAAAATAAAGAAAATAAAGAAAATAAATAATCAAATCACCGAAAAGTAAAACCTCAATTTAAAATAGGTGAGTCACTCAAATTTATTTCGCTGTCCTCTCCATGTGGTTGGTATTCTAGATATGGCTTTAATCTTTAACCATTAACTTTAAAAGTGACACCATTCATTGGATCCTTAATTTCAATTGCCCACGTGGGAAAAACAAGATGAACAATAAATGGGCCAGACCATCGAGAGCGTAACTTACCTGAGAATAAGTGTAAGCGAGAATTGAATAAAAGTACTTTCTGACCTGGAGTGAAAGATTTTCGCATAATTTGCTTGTTGTGAAAGACTTTCATTCGTTGCTTGTAAATTTTGGCATTCTTGTGACGTAATTTCGAATTTCTTCAAGTTCGCCAATCGTAATCTTCTTTCTCGAGCCACTTTTTGTCATATGTCAAACTTGAATTTCTTGATGGCCCAGTACGCACGATGCTCGAGTTCCACAGGTAGGTGGCATGCTTTTCCATACACTAGCCTGTAGGGTGACATCCCAATCGGAGTCTTGAAAGCCGTTTTATATGCCCATAATGCATCATCAAGCCGCAACGACCAATCTTTTCTGTCGGACCTCACTGTTTTTTCTAAAATGTGCTATATTTCTCGATTGGAGATCTCAACTTGGCCGCCGGTCCGTGGATGATATGGGTCGCCACTTTATGAGTGATGGAGTACTTTGTCAAAAGTGCTTTGAAAAATTTATTGCAAAAGTGGGCACCACCATCACTAATTATTACTCGAGGAATCCAAAGGAAAACAATATTGCTTTTCAAAATCCTATTACCACTTTATGATCATTGTTCCTACATGGAATAGCTTCTACCCATTTCGAAACATAATCAACAAATGACCAATATGTATTGATGGCCAAAAGATGTGGGAAAGGGTCCCATGAAATTGATACCCCATACGTCAAAAATTTCAACCACCGAATGGGTTTAGTGGCATCATATTCCTTCGTAATGCTGCCCATTCTTTGACACTTATCACATGAAGAACAAAAGGTGTAAGCATCTCGAAATATAGTTGGCCAATAGAAACCACATTGTAAAATTTTAGTAGTGTTTTCTTAGCACTCAAGTGGCCTCCACAAGCTTGTTCATGGCGTAAAGAAAGGATATTCTCAAATTCATTCTCCGGGACACATCGTCTAATAATTTGGTCCGCATGATTTAAATAGATAAGGATCATCCCAAAAGAAATTCTTTATTTCTCGCAAAGAATTTGGCCTTGTCCTCGCTTAGTCCAATGCTCGGAAGTTGACCCGTAACAAGATAATTAACTATATCAAGATACCATGGTACTACTTCCACACTCATTAATTGTTCATCCTGAAATGACTCATTCAAAGGTAAATGTTCTTTTGTTGTGTCAAAATGAAGACGGAAAGATGATCAGCCACAACATTTTCTATTCCTTTCTTGTCTTTGAATTCTAAGTCAAATTCCTGCAAGAGTAAAGACCCAACGAATTAGTCTAGCTTTTGCATCCTTCTTTGTGAGAAGATATTTAAGAGCGTGATGATCTCAAATATAATTATTTTACAACCAATGAGATAAGATCGAAATTTTTCTAATGTAAACACAATCGCTAGCATTTCTTTTTCAAAGGTGGTTGAATAATTCAACTCATGCATCATTCAATGTCATACTAGCATAGTAAATCACATAGGAATTCGATCAACTCTTTGTCCTAATACGCTCCTATGCGATAGTCGATGCATCACACATAAGCTCAAATGGTAAGTTCCAATTTGGGGCTTTGAATGATGGGTGATGATGTCAACAATCGCTTTAGTTTTTCAAATGCCACAAGACATGAATCATCAAAGACAAAGGTACATCCTTAGCAAGTAAATTGCATAAGGATCTAGAAACTTTGCTAAAATCTTTAATGAAACGCCTATAAAAACCAAAGATGCCCAAGGAAAGATCTTACTTCTCATTTGTTTTAGGTGGAGGAAGATTGGAAATGAGATCCACCTTGGCTTTATCAACCTCAATACCTTTGCTTGAAATGATGTGACTGAGAACAATACCTTGTTTAACCATAAAATGGCATTTCTCCCAATTCAAGACTAAATTCTTCTCGATACATCTCTGCGCAGAACTAATGTTAGATGATGTAAACATTGATCAAACGAATCTCCAAAAACAGAAAAGTCATCCATAAAAACCTCAAGGAATCGTTCAACCATATCAGAAAAAATGCTTAACATGCATCGTTGAAATGTAGTAGGTGCATTACATAATCCAAACGGCATTCTCCTATATGCAAAGTGCGAAAAAGGACAAGTGAAGGTGGTCTTCTCTTGATCTTTTTTGGTGCTATGGGAATCGATTGTATCCTGAATAACCATCTAGAAAGCAATAAAACTCATGACCTGCTAATCTATCAAGCATTTGATCGATAAATGGTAAAGGAAAATGGTCTTTACGTGTGACAGAATTCAACTTTCTGTAATCAATGCATACACGCCATCCTGTAGTTATTCTAGTGGTACCAATTCATTATCGCATTGATGACTCATCAGTAACTCCCGATTTTTTAGAACAACTTGCACAGATCGACCCACGAACTATCGTAAATAGGATAAATGATACCGCATCTAATAGCTTGAGGACTTGATCACGAACAACCTCTTTCATGTTAGGATTTAACCGACGTTGCATTTCCCTAGTAGGTTTAGCATTTTCATCAAGATGAATGTAATGCATGCAATCTACTGGGTTTATACCTTTTATATTTGCTATGGTCCATCCTAATGCTCCTTTATGTTCTTTTAAAACATCCAACAACTTACCTTTTTGTTCGTCATTGAGGGAAGAAGAGATGATTACTGGTAAAGTGCTTTCTTCTCCCAAGAATGCGTATTCCAAAGTGTTGGGTAATGGCTTGAGTTCGAGTTTTGGTGGTGATTCTGATGATGGGCTGAGTTTCTTTTCTGACAGCACTAGTTGTTCAACTCTCAATTTCCATTTATTAGTGTCCATGGATGGTGCTGAGTCAAGTAGAGCATTGACTTCATCAATCGAATCACAATATCAAAATTTAAACCAAAGTGAGTTAAACAAGTTTGCAAAGGGTCATTACTAAGGTTTGAAAAAAAATTGTTATCAATTAGTGTTTCTATTAAATCCACATTAAGAATTCCATCATCTGCACTGTGAGGTTGTTTAACAATGTTAAAGATATTGAGTTCCATGGTCATATTGCCAAAAGTCAACTGCATATTTCCGGTTCTGCATTGAATATGTGCATCGGCGATTTGCCAAGAAAGGTCGGCCCCGAATAATGGGAATGTGCTTCTTGAATCCTCGCACCGGTTGAGTGTCAATTACAATGAAATCAACAGGAAAATAAAACTTGTCTACCTGGATAAGACGTCCTCCACAATACCACGAGGTATTTTTATGGACCGATCTGCCGCAAGTCGTAACACCACTGAGTTGGATGTAATTCGCCCAGTCCAAGTTTCACAAAAACAGAGTAAGGCAACAGATTTACACTAGCTCCTAAATCCAACAAAGCATTCTCAATTGTGTGGTTCCCTATACTACATGAGATAGTGGGGGAGCCTGTATCTTTGCATTTTAGAGGCATTTTATGTTGGAGTATAAAACTAATATTTTCTGTTAGAAAGGCCTTTTTCTGAACATGAATATTTCTCTTTTTAGTACAAAGGTCTTTAAGAAACTTGGCGTATGATGGCACTTGTTTTATAGCTTCAAGTAAAAGGATGTTAACACTTACCTGTTTGAAGATTTCAAGAATCTCACCTGTGGATTTTCCTTTCTTCCTTTGAGCTAACCTCTGAGGAAATGGAGCTTTAGGAACATATTCTCGTGAGTTGGTTTCCTCTTTCTCCTCTGATAATGATTCCTCCGAGTTCATAGGTACAATTTGAGTTGATTTTGGCATCTCCACTTTGTTGTCAACTTCTTTTCCTTTTCGCAAGGTCATCACTGCTTTGACCTCTCCATGTCTTTCTTGTGGTGAACTAGAACTTGCTTCATTCTTTTTTAGGATTGGGCATTGGTTGACTTGGGAATTTGCCTTTTCAACGGTCATGGCCAATGT
The DNA here is from genome assembly GCA_030449875.1 of Aegle marmelos. Classification (NCBI taxonomy): domain Eukaryota; kingdom Viridiplantae; phylum Streptophyta; class Magnoliopsida; order Sapindales; family Rutaceae; genus Aegle; species Aegle marmelos. The sequence continues at coordinate 19,336,377 of JASUUL010000094.1, read as the reverse complement.
TTGAATTGAAGAGGCAAGTTGTCCTACCATTTTCTCAAGGCTTGAAACAGATTGAGCTTGTGAGTTGAAGCTTGCTCTCATCTCATTTCGTAATTCATCAATGGTGCGGTTCTGCTGCTCGATCTTGGAGTTAGTAAGATTTCTGAAATTTTGGGATGTCTCCACCCATGGTTTAGGTTGAGAATGGTTTGGGTTCTGATTGTATGGTCTAAATGGTGGTTGAGAGGCTTGAGACATTTGAGGAACTGGTTGCATTGGTGGAGGTGGAACTGATGGTCCGTTTTGTTGGACTCCTTGAGACCATGAAAAATTGGGGTGGTCTCTCCATCCAGGGTTATATGTGTTGGAGTAAGGGTTGTAGTTTGGTGGTTTTCTCATGATACCTATGGCATTGGCTTGATCTGAATATGAGTCATGGTCATGCGGCTCTGTTGATTTAGCGGTTGTCAAAGATGCTATTTGTCGAGCAAGACCTTTGATCATCTCTTTGACTTCTTTAATTCCTAAGCTTGACTCGCCAATGTTAACCTCATTCACTTCCTTAATTCTCTGGGTATTTCTGAGTGATCAACTCCGTTGTTAGGAATTATCCGATTGCCACTGGAATAATTTTCAAATCTCTGATGCGCTTTTGGACATTAGCTCTCCTCTACTAGTTGCCATTAGCCATTCTTGCATATGTGGTAATAATCCCTCCAAAAAATATTGGCATTGGTGTCATTTCTCGTACCCATGATGTGGACACTTCAAGAGTAGCCCATTAAATCTCTCTCATGGTTCGAAAAACTACTCGTCGTCTCTTTGGATAAACTCTGAAATTTTCCTGCGAATAGTATTGGTTTTATGAACTGGAAAATATTTATTTAAAAATTTAGTTACCATTTGTTCCCATGATGTAATGCTATTAGCAGGCAATATATTAAACCATGAACGAGCTCTATCTTTTAATGAAAATGAGAATAATCTAAATTTAACATTATCATTTGAAAAATTCTCATATTTAAAAGTTTGACAAATAGCATGAAAATCATTCAGATGATTATATGGGTCCTAATTTTCTAAGCCATAGAATGTGGGGAGACAGTTTAGCACACTAGGTTTTAATTCAAAACTCCTAGCAGCTACATTTGGGTACCTTATACATGATGTGCTCAAATCAGCTAAGGGACTAAAATAATCCTTAAATGGCCTCTCTTGTGGTTACCTTGATGTTGCAAATCCATTTCAAGTTTCTTTTGAAAAACAGTTTGTTTGTGTATGCGAAGTGTTTTTTCCAAATCGAGGTCTAAAGGTTCAAATAAATTACAAGATAAACAAAACAAATTACAAAGAAAAGTAAAGCAAAAATTAAAGTACAGAAAATTAAAGAAATCACACAATAAAATTTAATTGCAAAAATGTAAATTACAGAAATTAAATTACAAAAATTAAATTGCAAAAATTTAAATTATAAAAATTAAATTATAGAATTATTATTTTTTTATAAGAAAAAAATATAAGAAAACAAAAAAAATTAATTCCACAAATTAAAATAACTTTTCCTGTAATGCTCTTCTTAAGGTTTTCGACCGTCCTGAGTCCAAATATGACGTCCGTTTTGCTGTCTGATCACTCGTTTATTGTGAAACGATTATGATACCCCTAAAATACATAAAATACACAATTATAATAAAATACATATAATTAAATAACAAAATACTTAAATAAATAAAAGTAGCAATGTTAGTGAGATTTAAAGTGTAAAATGATGATTTTCTCCTTTATAAATATACACTTTCTAACACTCAACACTTTCCACACTTGTTAGAACAGAAAGAACAGCAACAACCAGACGATCAACACAGGATTATCCTTGAACAACAATCCTTTTTAGAATCTCGTTGTAGTGAGAGGGTAACTAGATTAACTGCGAGATACATGTTACTAGGAGAAACCTATAAGGCTATCTCGGGTGAACATACACAAGATCCCACTAGCTATAACAAAACTCTAATAGATAGAGATGTTAAATTTTGGAAAAAGGCCATGAATCAAGAAATGGAATCTATGTATTTGAATAAAGTCTGGGAACTTATAGAGGCACCAAATAAGTTGCAAATGGATCTATAAGAGAAAAAGAAGAGTAGACGGAATGGTGGAGACATTTAAAGCTAGATTAGTAGCCAAAGGATTTACTCAGAAAGAGAGAATCAATTATGAGGAAACTTTTTCTCCGGTTGCTATGCTTAAATCCACCAAGATTTTGCTCTCCATTACTACAGTGCTAGATTATGAAATTTGGCAAATAGATATTAAGACTGCTTTTCATAATAGGCATTATGAAGAAAACATCTACATACAGCAACAAGATAGATTCATATAAAAAGGCAAAAAACACGTGGTATATAAGTTGTAGAGATCTATTTATGGATTGAAGCAAGTATCTCGATCATGAAATATGAGATTTGATTAAGTGATTAAATCGTTTGGATTCATTCAGAATATTGATAAACCATGTGTGTATAAGAAAATTCAGAGAAAATCTCTAGCTCTCTTGGTTCTTTATATAGACAATATTCTCTTAATTGGAAATGATATAAGAGTGTTACCTACAATAAAGAGTTGGTTAGCTAAATAGTTTGATATAAAAGACTTGGGAGAGGCAAGTTATATTCTTGGTATCAAATTACTGCAAGACCGGAAGAATAAAACTTTAGTCTTATCTCAAGCAGTTTATATCGACAAGATATTGGCTAAATTTAGCATGAAAAATTTCAAGACTAGTTTATTATCATTTAGACATGAAACTGCATTGTCTAAAGATCAACCACCCAAAACATCTGAAGAGATAGAGAAAATAAGACGAGTTCCTTATACAGAAGCTATGGGAAGTTTTATGTATGCGATGCTTTGCACTAGACCAGATATCTATTTTGCAGTAGGGATGATTAACAAATATCAATCTAGTCCTGAACTTGAACACTGGACTGCTGTCCAGCATATTTGAAAAGAACTAAAAATTATATGCTTGTGTATTCTGATGATGAACTTATTCCAGTGGGTTATATTGATTCTGATTTTATATCAGATAAGGATTCCAGAAAGTCAACTTCTGGCTATGTGTTTACATTAGGAAGTAGAGCTATTAGTTGGAGGAGTGTGAAATAATCTTGTATCGCAAACTCCACAACTGAAGCTGAATATGTAGCTGTATCTGAAGCAGCAAAAGAAGCTGTATGGCTCTATAAGTTCCTACAAGATCTTGAGGTGGTTCCTGCTGTAACTGAACCTCTTAAACTATTGTGATAATAGTTGTGCAGTAGCTCAATCTAAAGAACTAAGGAATCACAAGAAACAAAAATATATTGAGAGGAAGAATCATCTTATAAGGGATATAGTGCAGAGAAATGATGTGCAGGTTACTCAGATTGCATCACAGCAAAATTTGGCAGATCCTTTGACGAAAGCTATACCCGGGAAACTCTTTAACTTGCACTTAGAATACATGGGCATGCGTGAGATCCCAAGTATGCTTTAAGAGCTAATGGGAGATTGTTGAGAAAATATGCTCTTTAAAAGAATATAGGTTTATTTATTTGTAATAAATATTTTTTCTGATTAATAAAATAATTGAGGTATTTTATTCAAATATTTTATTTGCATTAATTTTTGAGTAAAGTCCATTTAATCATATTATATGTATTTATGTGATCATTATGTGGATTCACAAAAGACATAAATATAAGTTATCTTATGATTTAATAAATTGAGTTCGCAGTTGATAAATAAAGTTCCCAACTTTATTTAGGTATAAACTGTAATAAATTCATTGAATGATTTATCTTAATCATGTATGAATTTATTGATATAATACGACTACATTGAACAAGATCACATATGAGATTTAATTAACTTTATAATAACTGTCAAACTTATTAAATCTCATAGGCATTGATTTTACTGTAATCTTAATCTTGAGTTAGTTATAATGTCATGATTGTGGTTGTCATTCCATTTAAGTTACCAATAGACACGACACATATTTGTAGTCAAGATTATCCGGTATCTTGGTGGGAGTAATTATAAGTATTGAAGTTATATATTAACAATATGAAATTTGTACAACACATCTCTTGATGGGTTTTCGGTACTTAATCATAGACTTCTCTGGGCAGAGTGTGTTAACATATTTAATATATTGAAAATGATGATTAGAAGAAACTAGTAAGTATCAAAGAATAAGATGTTATTAAATTGATTGGACAGTTGAGATATCAATTTAATTAACGATGTGGTATAAAGGATTATGTAGTAAAGATATCAATGTGACTTGGGACGAATTATTATTCGAGCATACAATTATAGAGGTAAACTCCAATCTTATAGTAGAATAGAATTGGAATTAAATAATTAAGTTAGTTTAATTATAGGTTTAATTATTGTACCCACTATTGTATGTTATCGAATGATATCCAGGTTAGCTTATTTAATTGACTACACCACTACTGGATTAAAAAATAATAAAATTGGCATATTAGGTGATAAAACTTAAATATAATATTTGTTAAGGCTCTATATGTTATATTTATATGTAAATGGGGTCTTGTGATATTTTACAAGGTGAGCCCCAAAGTTATTACACTTTATCTCCACTTCTAGGTAAGTGGAGAAGAAAAATATTATATTTAATATATTTAATATTTTGAATTATTATATAAAAAAACACAAATTAGGATTTTAACTAAGGAAATATTATATATAAGTTTTCTTTTCTCTTGAAAATGTGTGAGACGCCTTTTGAGAAAAAACATTAAAGAAAAGAAAGCTAGTGATTTTTGGGAGTAGTGAAATGAATGCTCACACGTTCAGTACAGATCAAACTTGAGTCATAACCTGGAAGATTATTTGGTGGCGGATTTATTGCTTTGTGTCGTTCATTTTCTCAGATTATCAAGGTATGATTTTTTGGATTACTAATTTCTTATATATTATATGAGATCGGTCCTAAAATATTTTTTATAAAAAAAATTATGATTTATCACCAACAATCACATCAAAATACAAAAGTTTATATTGGATAAAATATAAAATCTTGAAAATAGAATTAAGTTTTATCAAAAAGTGACTCCACATCAAAGAAGAGGATGAGATAGAATACAGTTGAAGACTTACGAAATGGCAGTCAAAACCTCTACGAGCATTTAACTAGAAATTTGATTATTTAAGGACTCAGGGTGCAGTATATAATGTCACAGGATGAGTGTTTTGCATAGCAACTCGTGCAGCACTTAGGCAACTTTTGTCGAGAGTTGCTAAGTAAGCCTTTGAGTTTCCCAACTAGCGAAGCCAAAGGTTGTTGAGAGGCTAGCGAGAAAGAAAGCAATGGAGCCAATCGAAAAACTTATATTGCCAACAAGAGACTTTACAAGAGAGCTTACTGTTGAGTGTTAGAAAGTGTATATTTATAAAGGAGAAAATCATCATTTTACACTTTAAATCTCACTAACATTGCTACTTTTATTTATTTAAGTATTTTGTTATTTAATTATATGTGTTTTATTATAATTGTGTATTTTATGTATTTTAGGGTATCATAATCGTTTCACAATAAACGAGTGATCAGACAGCAAAACGGACGTCATATTTGGACTCAGGACGGTCGAAAACCTTAAGAAGAGCATTAAAGGAAAAAGTTAATGTTCACACATACTGTGATTTTTATACGTGCGTGCATCATGCATTTACACCTCGTTCATGTATACGGACCGATGATGTGGCAACTACCTACGACGTGGCAGTATCTGATTGGACGAATTATGTGGATTGACTGCTTATGTGGCATTGACCGATGACGTGGCGTTGACCGATGATGTGTCATGATCTTATTGGACTAAATTTCTTATGTACTGTAGATCGATGACGTGGCAGCATCTCATTGGAGTAGAAATCGGGTGTACAGTACATGCGCTTACATGGGATTATTTACTATTCGGCGGCGTTCTTGTACAAAAAAGTTATTTGTTGACGGATTGTTGATTTGATGGCTGATCGATGACGTGGCGCAATCCTGAGCATCCAAATTGTTTTTAATCCGATGGTCACGATTCACTCAATGTATCTATAAAAAGGGGGCTCTCCCCCCCTAATTTGGCACCCCTGAATTCATTTCTAAGCTTAGATTTCTGAAATTCCTTCTCCTTCTTGTAGTTTCTTTGTATTTTAATAAAATTCCTTTTTTATCCTTAGTTAAAATATGAGTAGCTAATTTCTTTTTGAGCTTGGGTTGAAGGTGAAGTCTCAACATGTTCCATGGGCTTAATTTGGTAAATTTACTTTCTCTTTCCCTCTAATATTTGTGGTTGTTTTGACTTTTAGTAAAAATAATAATAGTCTTGTCTAATTCTGAGACTTAAACCCAAGACCCTAAGTACAAGGTTATTATTATTTGTACGATAAGCCCTTGGCACCATACTTATTGGAGAGTGGTTCATGAGTGTGGAATCCCCCCCTTATGATTTAATTGGTATTAATATGGAATATTTAGCCCATGGAGCGTGTTGATGCGGATCCTGATACCCAAGTCTTTATTATAACGATTCATTTTCAATTATTCCTGTCATTTTAATTCACAATTTAGAATAAAATCACCATAATTTAATTGTTCCCATTAAAAGAAAATTAATTCGACACATAATTAAAATCAACCTCCTCGTGGGATCGACACTCGTCACCATTAATCTATTCTACAATAGATTCGTGCGCTATGAGTTCATTAAAATTTGCACAACAAGTTTTTGCGCGCCGTTGCTTTAGGTAAGTTATTTTAATTTGTGGAATTAATTTTTTTTGTTTTCTTATATTTTTTTCTTATAAAAAAATAATAATTCTATAATTTAATTTTTATAATTTAAATTTTTGCAATTTAATTTTTGTAATTTAATTTCTGTAATTTACATTTTTGCAATTAAATTTTATTGTGTGATTTCTTTAATTTTCTGTACTTTAATTTTTGCTTTACTTTTCTTTGTAATTTGTTTTGTTTATCTTGTAATTTATTTGAACCTTTAGACCTCGATTTGGAAAAAACACTTCGCATACACAAACAAACTGTTTTTCAAAAGAAACTTGAAATGGATTTGCAACATCAGCAACCAGAACCACAAGAGAGGCCATTTAAGGATTATTTTAGTCCTTTAGCTAATTTGAGCACATCATGCATAAGGTACCCAAATGTAGCTGCTAGGAGTTTTGAATTAAAACCTAGTGTGCTAAACTGTCTCCCCACATTCTATGGCTTAGAAAATGAGGACCCATATAATCATCTGAATGATTTTCATGCTATTTGTCAAACTTTTAAATATGAGAATTTTTCAGATGATGATGTTAAACTTAGATTATTCCCATTTTCATTAAAAGATAGAGCTCGTTCATGGTTTAATACAATGTCTGCTAATAGCATTACATCATGGGAACAAATGGTAACTAAATTTTTAAATAAATATTTCCCAGTTCATAAAACCAATGCTATTCGCAGGGAAATTTCAGAGTTTACTCAAAGAGACGACGAGCAATTTTTTGAAGCATGGGAGCGATTTAATGGGCTACTCTTGAAGTGTCCACATCATGGGTACGAGAAATGACACCAATGCCAATATTTTTTGGAGGGATTATTGCCACATATGCAAGAATGGCTAATGGCAACCAGTGGAGGAGAGTTAATGTCCAAAAGCGCATCAGAGATTTGGGAATTTTTCCAACGGCAATCGGATAATTCTCAACAACGGAGTCGATCACTCAGAAATACCAAGAGAATTAAGGGAGTGAATGAGGTTAACATTGGCGAGTCAAGCTCAGGAATTAAAGAAGTCAAAGAGATGGTCGAAGTCCTTGCTCGACAAATAGCATCTTTGACAACCGCTAAATCAACAGAGCCGCATGACCATGACTCATATTCAGATCAAGCCAATGCCATAGGTATCATGAGAAAACCACCAAACTACAACCCTTACTCCAACACATATAACCCTGGATGGAGAGACCACCCCAATTTTTCATGGTCTCAAGGAGTCCAACAAAACGGACCATCAGTTCCACCTCCACCAATGCAACCAGTTCCTCAAATGTCTCAAGCCTCTCAACCACCATTTAGACCATACAATCAGAACCCAAACCATTCTCAACCTAAACCATGGGTGGAGACATCCCAAAATTTCAGAAATCTTACTAACTCCAAGATCGAGCAGCAGAACCGTACCATTGATGAATTACGAAATGAGATGAGAGCAAGCTTCAACTCACAAGCTCAATCTGTTTCAAGCCTTGAGAAAATGGTAGGACAACTTGCCTCTTCAATTCAAACATTGGCCATGACCGTTGAAAAAGGCAAATTCCCAAGTCAACCAATGCCCAATCCTAAAGCAAAGAATGAAGCAAGTTCTAGTTCACCACAAAGAAAGACATGGAGAGGTCAAAGCATGATGACCTTGCGAAAAGGAAAAGAAGTTGACAACAAAGTGGAGATGCCAAAATCAACTCAAATTGTACCTATGAACTCGGAGGAATCATTATCGAGAGGAAAGAGGAAACCAACTCACGAGAATATGTTCCTAAAGCTCCATTTCCTCGGAGGTTAGCTCAAGGAAGAAAGGAAAATCCACAGATGAGATTCTTGAAATCTTCAAACAGGTAAGTGTTAACATCCCTTTACTTGAAGCTATAAAACAAGTGCCATCATACGCCAAGTTTCTTAAAGACCTTTGTACTAAAAAAGAGAAATATTCATGTTCGTAAAAAGGCCTTTCTAACGGAAAATATTAGTTCTATACTCCAACATAAAATGCCTCTAAAATGCAAAGATACAGGCTCCCCACTATCTCATGTAGTATAGGGAACCACACAATTGAGAATGCTTTGTTGGATTTAGGAGCTAGTGTAAATCATTGCCTTACTCTTTTTTGTGAAACTTGGGTCGGGCGAATTACATCCAACTCCAGGTGGTGTTACGACTTAGATCGGTCCATAAAAATACCTCGTGGTATTGTGGAGGACGTGTTTATCCAGGTAGACAAGTTTTATTTTCCTGTTGATTTCATTGTAATTGACACTCAACCAGTGCAGGATTCAAAGAAGCACATTCCCATTATTCTGGGCCGACCTTTCTTGGCAACTGCCGATGCACATATTCAATGCGAACCTAAATATGCAGTTGACTTTTGGCAATATGACCATGGAACTCAATATCTTTAACATTGCTAAACAACCTCAGAGTGCAGATGATGGAATTGTTAATGTGGATTTAATAGAAACACTAGTTGATAACAATTTTTTTTCAAACCTTAGTAATGACCCTTTGCAAACTTGTTTAACTCACTTTGGTTTAAATTTTGATATTGATTCGATTGATGAAGTCAATGCTCTACTTGACTCAAAGACCATCCATGGACACTAATAAATGGAAATTGAGAGTTGAACAACTAGTGCTGTCAGAAAAGAAACTCAGCCCATCATCAGAATCACCACCAAAACTCGAACTCAAGCCATTACCCAACACTTTGGAATACGCATTCTTGGGAGAAGAAAGCACTTTACCAGTAATCATCTCTTCTTCCCTCAATGACGAACAAAAAGGTAAGTTGTTGGATGTTTTAAAAGAACATAAAGGAGCATTAGGATGGACCATAGCAGACATAAAAGGTATAAACCCAGTAGATTGCATGCATTACATTCATCTTGATGAAAATGCTAAACCTACTAGGGAAATACAACGTCGGTTAAATCCTAACATGAAAGAGGTTGTTCGCACTGAAGTCCTCAAGCTATTAGATGCAGGTATCATTTACCCTATTTCTGATAGTTCGTGGGTCAGTCCTGTGCAAGTTGTTCCTAAAAAATCAGGAGTTACAGTAGTCATCAATGCTGATAATGAATTGGTACCCACTAGAATAACTATAGGATGGCGTGTATGCATTGATTACAGAAAGTTGAATTCTGTCACACGTAAAGACCATTTTCCTTTACCATTTATCGATCAAATGCTTGATAGATTAGCAGGTCATGAGTTTTATTGCTTTCTAGATGGTTATTCAGGATACAATCGATTCCATAGCACCAAAAGATCAAGAGAAGACCACCTTCACTTGTCCTTTTGCACTTTTTTGCATATAGGAGAATGCCGTTTGGATTATGTAATGCACCTACTACATTTCAACGATGCATGTTGAGCATTTTTCCGATATGGTTGAACGATTCCTTGAGGTTTTTATGGATGACTTTTCTGTTTTTGGAGATTCGTTTGATCAATGTTTACATCATCTAACATTAGTTCTCGAGAGATGTATCGAGAAGAATTTAGTCTTGAATTGGGAGAAATGCCATTTTATGGTTAAACAAGGTATTGTTCTCGGTCACATCATTTCAAGCAAAGGTATTGAGGTTGATAAAGCCAAGATGGATCTCATTTCCAATCTTCCTCCACCTAAAACAATGATCGAAGTAAGATCTTTCCTTGGGCATCTGGTTTTTATAGACGTTTCATTAAAGATTTTAGCAAAGTTTCTAGATCCTTATGCAATTTACTTGCTAAGGATGTACCTTTGTCTTTGATGATTCATGTCTTGTGGCATTTGAAAAACTAAAGCGATTGTTGACATCATCACCCATCATTCAAATTTCCAAATTGGAACTTAACATTTGAGCTTATGTGTGATGCATCCGACTATGCAAAGAGGAGCGATATTAGGACAAAGAGTTGATCGAATTCCCATGTGATTTACTATGCTAGTATGACATTGAATGATGCACGTTGAATTATTCAACCACTTTGAAAAGAAATGCTAGCGATTGTGTTTGCATTAGAAAAATTTCGATCTTATCTCATTGGTTGTAAAATAATTATATTTACAGATCATCTTTTCTTAAATATCTTCTCACAAAGAAGGATGCAAAAGCTAGACTAATTCGTTGGGTGCTACTCTTGCAGGAATTTGACTTAGAATTCAAAGACAAGAAAGGAATAGAAAATGTTGTGGCTGATCATCTTTCCCGTCTTCATTTTGACACAACAAAAGAACATTTACCTTTGAATGAGTCATTTCCAGATGAACAATTAATGAGTGTGGAAGTAGTACCATGGTATCTTTGATATAGTTAATTATCTTGTTACAGTCAACTTCCGGAGCATTGGACTAAGCGAGGACAAGGCCAAATTCTTTGCGAAAATAAAGAATTTCTTTTGGGATGATCCTTATCTATTTAAATACTGCGAGACCAAATTATTAGACGATGTGTCCCAGGAGAATGAATTTGAATATCCTTTCTTTCCGCCATGAACAAGCTTGTGAGGCCACTTGATCTAAGAAAACAGCTACTAAAATTTTACAATGTGGTTTCTATTGGCCAACTATATTTCGAGATGCTTACACCTTTTGTTCTTCATGTGATAGGTGTCAAAGAATGGGCAGATTACACGAAGGAATATGATGCCACTAAACCCACGGTGGTTGAAATTTTTGACGTATGGGGTATCGATTTCATGGGACCCTTTCCCACATCTTTTGGCCATCAATACATATTGGTCGCTGTTGATTATGTTTCGAAATGGGTAGAAGCTATTCCATGTAGGAACAATGATCATAAAGTGGTAATAGGGTTTTTGAAAAGCAATATTGTTTCCCGCTTTGGATTCCCTCGAGTAATAATTAGTGATGGTGGTGCCCACTTTTGCAATAAATTTTTCAAAGCACTTTTGACAAAGTACTCCATCACTCATAAAGTGGCGACCCCATATCATCCACAGACCAGCGGCCAAGTTGAGATCTCCAATCGAGAAATAAAGCACATTTTAGAAAAAACAGTGAGGCCCGACAGAAAAGATTGGTCGTTGCGGCTTGATGATGCATTATGGAAAAGCATGCCACCTACCTGTGGAACTCGAGCATCGTGCGTACTGGGCCATCAAGAAATTCAATTTTGACATACAGCAAGCTGGCTCAGAAAGAAGATTACAGTTGGCAGAACTTGAAGAAATTCGAAATTATGCGTACGAGAATGCCAAAATTTACAAGCAACGAATGAAAGTCTTTCACGACAAGCAAATTATGCGAAAATCTTTCACTCCAGGTCAGAAAGTACTTTTATTCAATTCTCGCTTACACTTATTCCCAGGTAAGTTACGCTCTCGATGGTCTGGCCCATTTATTGTTCATACTGTTTTTCCACATGGGGCAATTGAAATTAAGGATCCAATGAATGGTGTCACTTTCAAAGTTAATGGTCAAAGATTAAAGCCATATCTAGAATACCAACCACATGGAGAGGACAGCGAAATAAATTTGAGTGACCCACCTGTTGAGTGTTAGAAAGTGTATATTTATAAAGGAGAAAATCATCATTTTACACTTTAAATCTCACTAACATTGCTACTTTTATTTATTTAAGTATTTTGTTATTTAATTATATGTGTTTTATTATAATTGTGTATTTTATGTATTTTAGGGGTATCATAATCGTTTCACAATAAACGAGTGATCGACAAAAAACGGACGTCATATTTGGACTCAGGACGGTCGAAAACCTTAAGAAGAGCATTAAAGGAAAAAGTTCTTTCGTCACACATACTGATCGTTTCATACGCATTTGTGATCGTTTCACGATCATCGTTCACGATCGTTTTCACGCATAATCGTTCATGTATACGGACCGATGATGTGGCAACTACCTACGACGTGGCGATGTCGATTGGACGAATTATGTGGATTGACCGCTTATGTGGCATTGACCGAGACGTGGCGTTGACCGATGATGTGTCATGATCTTATTGGACTAAATTTCTTATGTGTCTTTGTAGATCGATGACGTGGCGATCTCATTGGAGTAGAAATCGGTGTACAATACATGCGCTTACATGGGATTATTTACTATTCAGCGGGCGGCGTTCTTGTACAAATGTTGATTGTTGATTGATTGTGATCGCTGATGATGACGTGGCGCAATCCTCGAGCATCCGAATTGTTTTTAATCCGATGGTCACGATTCACTCAATGTATCTATAAAAGGGGCTCTCCCCCTAATTTGGCACCCCAATTCATTTCTAAGCTTAGATTTCTGAAATTCCTTCTCCTTCTTGTAGTTTCTTTGTATTTTAATAAAATTCCTTTTTATCCCTAGTTAAAATATGAGTAGCTAATTTCTTTTTGAGCTTGGGTTGAAGGTGAAGTCTCAACATGTTCCATGGGCTTAATTTGGTAAATTTACTTTCTCTTCCCCTCTAATATTTGTGGTTGTTTTGACTTTTTTTAAACAAATAATAATAGTCTTGTCTAGTTAATTCTGACCGGTTAAACCTAAGACCCTAAAGACTGAGTTATTATTATTTGGCACGATATAAGCCCTCGACCATACTTATTGGAGAGTGGTTCATGAGTGTGGAATCCCCCTTATGATTTAATTGGTATTAATATGGAATATTTAGCCCATGGAGCATCTTGATGCGGATCCTGGATATCCAAGTCTTTATTATAACATTAAGTTTCAATTATTCCCGCCATTTTATTTCACAATTTAGAATAGAATTACCATAATTTAATTGTTCTATTAAAAGAAAATTAATTCGACATATAATTAAAATCAACCTCCTCAAATGGGATCGACACTGGTCACCATTAATCTATTCTACAATAGATTCGTGTGCCATGAGTTCATTAAAATTTCTTGCACAACAAGTTTTTGGCGCCAGTTCTTTATAAGTTATTTTAATTTGTGGAATTAATTTTTTTTTGTTTTCTTATATTTTTTTTTCTTATAAAAAAAAATAATTTTATAATTTAATTTTTGTAATTTAAATTTTTGCAATTTAATTTCTGTAATTTAATTTCTGTAATTTAATTTCTGTAATTTAAATTTCTGTAATTTAAATTTTAGTAATTTAAATTTTTGTAATTTAATTTTATTGTGTGATTTCTTTAATTTTCTGTACTTTAATTTTTGCTTTACTTTTCTTTGTAATTTGTTTTGTTTATCTTGTAATTTATTTTAATTTATTCGTAGAATTAATTCATAAAATTAGTTTTTTTAAGTAATTTTTTTTGCTTTCCTTAAAAATTATAAAAAAATTAAAATTACAAAATAAAAAAAAAAAGTGAATCTGTAATTTAATTCTGGTAATTTAAATTTCTTTAAATTTCAATAATTTAATTTCTGAGTTATTTTTCTTTGTAATTTTTATTTATTCTGTTAATTTATCATTCCATAGAATTAAATTTTTTTTAAGTAATTTTTTTTCTGTAATTTAATTTTGTTTCTTTTTCTCTTCTTTATATTCCTGTAATTTAATTTTTTATTTTTCATTATAATTTATCTTTTTATTTTATTTTTTTCAGCTTAATCTATTTCTGTATTTTCTTTTAACACTGAAACAGTATATTCATCAGAAGGTTAGAATAACTTCACAGTTAGTAGATTGTAATTTCTCTCTCCTCTTTATTTTTGTTTATTTTATTTTCATTTATTTTCATTTATTTTGTTCTTTGCATGCATGGTCGAAGGTCATTATCACCCAATCTTGAACCTTTAGACGCCGATTTGGAAAAACACTTCGCACACACAAACAAACCGCTTTTTCCAAATGTAGGCTTTAGGAGTTTTGAATTAAAACCTAGTGTCTTCAAACTGTCTCCCCACATTCTATGGCCTAGAAAATGAGGACCCATATAATCATCTGAATGATTTTCATGCTATTTGTCAAACTTTTAAATATGAGAATTTTTCAGATGATGATGTTAAACTTAGATTATTCCCATTTTCATTAAAAGATAGAGCTCGTTCATGGTTTAATACAATGCCTGCCAATAGCATTACATCATGGGAACAAATGGTAACTAAATTTTTAAATAAATATTTCCCAGTTCATAAAACCAATGCTATTCGCAGGGAAATTTCAGAGTTTACCCAAAGAGACGACGAGCAATTTTTTGAAGCATGGGAGCGATTTAATGGGCTACTCTTGAAGTGTCCACATCATGGGTACGAAAAATGGCACCAATGCCAATACTTCTTGGAGGGATTATTGCCACATGTGCAAGAATGGCTAATGGCAACCAGTGGAGGAGAGTTAATGTCCAAAAGCGCATCAGAGATTTGGGAATTTTTCCAACGGCAATCGGATAATTCTCAACAACGGAGTCGATCACTCAGAAATATCAAGAGAATTAAGGGAGTGAATGAGGTTAACATTGGCGAGTCAAGCTCAGGAATTAAAGAAGTCAAAGAGATGGTCGAAGGCCTTGCTCGACAAATAGCATCTTTGACAACCGCTAAATCAACAGAGCCGCATGACCATGACTCATATTCAGATCAAGCCAATGCCATAGGTGTCATGAGAAAACCACCAAACTACAACCCTTACTCCAACACATATAACCCTGGATAGAGAGATCACCCCAATTTTTCATGGTCTCAAGGATTCCAACAAAATGGACCATCAGTTCCACCTCCACCAATGCAACCAGTTCCTCAAATGTCTCAAGCCTCTCAACCACCATTTAGACCATACAATCAGAACCCAAACCATTCTCAACCTAAACCATGGGAGGAGACATCCCAAAATTTCAGGAATCTTACTAACTCCAAGATCGAGCAGCAGAACCGCACCATTGATGAGTTACGAAATGAGATGAGAGCGGGTTTCAACTCACAGGCCCAAACAATTTCTAACCTTGAGAAAATGGTGGGACAACTTGCCTCTTCAGTTCAAACTTTGGCCATGACCGTTGAAAAAGGAAAATTCCCAAGTCAACCAGTGCCCAATCCTAGAGCAGTAAATGAAGCAAGTTCTAGTTCACCACAAAGACATGGAGAGGTCAAAGCAAAGCGGTGATGACCTTGCGAAAAGGAAAAGAAGTTGACAACAAAGTGGAGATGCCAAAATCAACTCAGATTGTACCTGTGAACACTGAGAAATCATCATCAGAGGAGAAAGAGGAAACAAACCCACGAGAATATATTCCTAAAGCTCCATTTCCTCAGAGGTTAGTTAAAGGGAAGAAAGGAAAATCCACAGGTGAGATTCTTGAAATCTTCAAACAGGTAAGTGTTAACATCCCTTTACTTGAAGCTATAAAACAAGTGCCATCATATGCCAAGTTTCTTAAAGACCTTTGTACTAAAAAGAGAAATATTCATGTTCAGAAAAAGGCATTTCTAACAGAAAATATTAGTTCTATACTCCAACATAAAATGCCACTAAAATGCAAAGATCCAGGCTCCCCCACTATCTCATGTAGTATAGGGAACCACACAATTGAGAATGCTTTGTTGGATTTAGGAGCTAGTGTAAATCTGTTACCTTACTCTGTTTTTGTGAAACTTGGACTGGGCGAATTACATCCAACTCCAGTGGTGTTACAGCTTGCAGATCGGTCCATAAAAATACCTCGTGGTATTGTGGAGGACGTGCTTATCCAGGTAGACAAGTTTTATTTTCCTGTTGATTTCATTATAATTGACACTCAACCAGTGCAGGATTCAAAGAAGCACATTCCCATTATTCTGGGCCGACCTTTCTTGGCAACTGCCGATGCACATATTCAATGCAGAACCGGAAATATGCAGTTGTCATTTGGCAATATGACCATGGAACTAAATATTTTTAACATTGCCAAACAACCTCACAGTACTGATGATGAAATTGTAGATGTTGATTTAATTGATGAATTAATTGATCACACATTTCCTTTAAACCATAGTGATGACCCTTTACTGACATGTTTAACTCACTTTGGTTTGGATTTTAATATTGACAGATCAATTGATGAGGTTAATGCCTTATTGGATTCATCGCCATGCATGGACATTGATAAGTGGAAGACAAGGATAGAACAATTGGCACCATTAAAAGAAAATCTCATTCCATCATCAGAATCACCACTAGAAATTGAGCTCAAACCTTCACTCGACCCTTTGAATTCTACATTCTTGGAGGAAGAAGAAATATTGTCAGAAATCATCCCATCCTCTCCTAATTACAAACAAAAGAACACAGACATCATTGACCCCATTTTTGGTTCAGAAAGAAGGATACAACTGGCAAAACCAGAGGAGATTCGTAACAACAAAAATGCTAAGGACTACAGAAAGCGAATGAAAATCCTCCGTGACAAGCGAAGCATTGGAAAATCTTTCACACCAGGTCAGAAAGTATTTTCTTTCAATTCTCAATGGCACGTTTCTCCAAGTAAGTTACGTTCTCGATGGTCTGGTCCATCTACTGATCATACTGTTTTTTCACATGGAGCCATTAAATTTAAGAATCCAAGGAACAATATAATTTTTAAAGTTAATGGTCAGAAAAGTAAAGTCATATCACGAATACCAACCATGTGGAGAAAACAGCACAAAACATTGAAGTGACCTGAATTTTTTTCTTTTCTGTTTCTTTTTGGTGATTTAAATTTTTTTTTAATTATGTTTTTGTAAGTTTACCTATTATTATTAATTTTTTTTTTTGAATAAATGTGCCAGAATAATATGCAAAAAAAAAAAATCATGTTCTTTAGGAATGGTGTCTGATAACAGAGAAGATAAGATTCAATTCATTAGGGATGGCTTGAATAAGGAGTCATTGGATGATATCCTTTTGTCTCTTGAAACGCATCCCAGTGGATACGTCCAACATGCAATACTCCAGTTATGGCCATTATTCCAGAAAGAATGTGCAAACTATAGTCTCGGGAATCTGACTATAAAAGACCCTGTTTGCCAGTTTGTAAGAAAACTGGATGGGAAGCCTATCCTCGACCCATAGAGGGCGTTCAAGCCGTTTCTGGACGTAAAACCAGAGGAAGATGTGAGCCACAGTCGCAACTACTTGTTAATATTTTCTTCTGTATTGCAATGCCCAGGTGATATCTTCTAATCTCTACTTCTTTCCTTTAAAACATTGAGGACAATGTTTCGTTCTGGTTGGGGGGAGGGAATAACTGATAATTTCTCCTTTATAAATATATATTTTCAAGTTTTTAAAGTCGAAGATGGCTGAATATGGAGTGTAGTAACTCTAGAAACGCATCTCCTTTTGTAAAAAAAAATAAAAAAACAAAAAAAAATTAAAAACAAAAAAAGAAAAAAAAATTCATTTTTCTTTAATTTTTCTGCATGTATGTTTTCTTTTTATGTTTAGAATAGGTTGGGGGGAAATAATTCTATTTAAAAAAAAAAAAAAATTTTGTGAGTTCTTGATATTGGATGATATGATGACTTTTGAATTTTAGTATTTGTATTATCTTTGGTCTTGAGTAATGTTACACCATGTTTACTATTTTACATGTTGATGTTGGAGACAAATATGAGTTGCTTGAAAGAATGCACATGTCATAATAAATTCCAAGTGAGTTTTTGAGCCTATTAATTTTTCTTGGAGAGTAACCCTTTTTGCCCATTCTTCATGTAGCTTAGCAGTTTATTATTTCATACATGATCTCTAGATTTTCTTTGAGTCAACCCTTTAAAAAAAAAAAAAAGTGTGTGTTACTGCATCTAAATGTCCACTTAATTAGTAGATATGGAAGATTATTTAGAGTCCTAAAAGATGATGGAAGGCCATTTTTGACCCGTTTGAGCCTTTCTAGCCATCCCTATTATTTAATATCCATAGTTACCCCTTTTGAGCCTTTTATTTTAAAAAAAAAAAAATCCTTTTCTTTATTAACTTATCATCCTAACCCACTCCAATTTGGAGTATTACCCGATATCATATAAGTTCCATCCACCTATTCATGTTTGAGAAAAAAAATAAATAAATAATTATTTTGTTCAGAAAATTTGTGCCATATAAAAAAAAAAGAAAAAAAAAAGAAGAAAAAAAAAGAGAAAAAAAAAAGATGTACAAAAGTAATAAATAAGCAAAATGTATCCTGTAAAAAGTTCTTTAATTTTTTCTCAAACATATATATTTTGTTTCCCTATTTTCCTTTCTTTGTTAACCATGTCCCTAGCCTACGTTACGTCCTAATAAAAGTCCTTCCTGATTTTAGGGAACTATAGTCTAACATAAAAGCTAGTTATATGGGTAATTAAGATGTAGTGATGCATATATAAAAAAAAAATGAAAAAAAAATGATGAATACATTGGGTTGACTAATACTTTATTTGAGATCGTACTATTTCTAAGCTATGGGCATATTTTTCATCTTGGTGAGAGTGTGTGATATTTCTTTATTATTTTCTCTCAATTTACCATTCATTGTAGTGACAAAAATTTTATTGGGATTAATTTCTTTGTGAGAGTGTCACTACAACCCTATGAGATTTTGGGGTTGGATATGTCTTTCTTGAAAGTAGCTTGATTACTATTACTACAACAAAATCTGCTGGACTGATACATATGGATGGTTGATGTGGGTGTGATATTCCTTTAGACTAGAGATAATGCTTAAACTTTATTTGATTGTTATCATTAATCTGATTGAATAAACACGTGTGTTTAAAAAAAAAAAAAAGTTTTGAATTTTATCTTCGCTTTATTTGCTTTGGGACTAGCAATAAGTTAGTTGGGGTGTGTTGAGTGTTAGAAAGTGTATATTTATAAAGGAGAAAATCATCATTTTACACTTTAAATCTCACTAACATTGCTACTTTTATTTATTTAAGTATTTTGTTATTTAATTATATGTGTTTTATTATAATTGTGTATTTTATGTATTTTAGGGGTATCATAATCGTTTCACAATAAACGAGTGATCGGCACAAAAAACGGACGTCATATTTGGACTCGGGACGGTCGAAAACCTTAAGAAGAGCATTAAAGGAAAAATTCTTCGCTTCACACATACGATCGTCATCGTTCATACGTTTGATCGTTCACGATCTTTTCACGATCATCTCATTCACGACACATTTTTTTATGTATACGGACCGATGATGTGGCAACTACCTACGACGTGGCGATGTCGATTGGGCGAATTATGTGGATTGACCGCTTATGTGGCATTGACCGATGACGTGGCGTTGACCGATGATGTGTCATGATCTTATTGGACTAAATTTCTTATGTCATCGTAGATCGATGACGTGGCGACATCTCATTGGAGTAGAAATCGGGTGTACAATACATGCGCTTACATGGGATTATTTACTATTCAGCGGCGTCTTTGTATAAAATGTTGATTGTTGATCGCTGATTGTTGATTGCTGATGATGACGTGGCGCAATCCTCGAGCATCCGAATTGTTTTTAATCCGATGGTCACGATTCACTCAATGTATCTATAAAAAGGGCTCTCCCCTAATTTGGCACCCACAATTCATTTCTAAGCTTAGATTTCTGAAATTCCTTCTCCTTCTTGTAGTTTCTTTGTATTTTAATAAAATTCCCTTTTTATCCCTAGTTAAAATATGAGTAGCTAATTTCTTTTTTGAGCTTGGGTTGAAGGTGAAGTCTCAACATGTTCCATGGGCTTAATTTGGTAAATTTACTTTCTCTTCCCCTCTAATATTTGTGGTTGTTTTGACTTTTCGTCGACAAATAATAATAGTCTTGTCTAATTCTGACCCTGGTTAAACCTAAGACCCTAGTACAAGGTTATTATTATTTGGCACGATAAGCCCTTGGCACCATACTTATTGGAGAGTGGTTCATGAGGTGTGGAATCCCCCCTTATGATTTAATTGGTATTAATATGGAATATTTAGCCCATGGAGCATGCTGATGCGGATCCGGATATCCAAGTGCTTTATTATAACAGTTAAGTTTCAATTATTCCTGCCATTTTATTTCACAATTTAGAATAGAATTACCATAATTTAATTGTTCCCATTAAAAAGAAAATTAATTCGACATATAATTAAAATCAACCTCCTCGTGGGATCGACACTCGTCACCATTAATCTATTCTACAATAGATTCGTGCGCTTGCGAGTTCATTACCACCTATTTTAAATTGAGGTTTTACTTTTCGGTGATTTGATTATTTATTTTCTTTATTTTCTTTATTTTATTCATTCTTTTGCTGATTGAAATTATTTTTTTTGTGTTTGTTTAACCGTTAAGTTTTTCTTATCCATTTAATCATGAGACAGTTCCTCTTAAACATTCTTAGACAATTTCGACGTATACAATCTCATCTCAGAGGTCAGATACGATTTTGTAAAACACATCGTATCTGGCAGCTACAACCACCAGAGTTAGTAGCCTATGTTGAGGATTTAGAAAGCCAACTCCGAGAAATTGAGAGAGGCATCTACAACATCCAATTAGAGCTTGAGGTAAATTCAATAAGAGGACGATTTTAATTTATTTTCTTGTTTGTGTGTTTTAGTTTACTTTGTGTGTTTAAGTTTGTAACCCCAGTCAAGTGGCGGATAACGGTACTCTGTGACAATCAAGTCGGTTACTTCAGTTTCCCACAATAACTAATATTCTGAGACGAAAGTATGGACAGAAACGAGATTTTAGAAAAGCTTCACAAACGATTCCCTTCGCTTCCTCAGAATGCCTTACTTTTAATTTATAAAGCCCGGTCCGAACGCATGCGATTACTTATGAAGAATAACATCCCTGCTGACATCCGTTGGTTAATCAAGGTAAAAGTTCATTTAGTAGATGAGTTACCTCTTAAATTTATTGCATACATGCCTGGTTGTGGTAAAGGAAATTATGCGAGAAAACGACGAGCTCGAAGACTTTCCGTTGCTTGTCATAAATGTGCTAGAATGATATGCAATAAAAAATCATGTTCTTTAGGAATGGTGTCTTATAAAAGAGAAGATAAGATTCAATTCATTAGGGATGACTTGAATAAGGAGTCATTGGATGATATCCTTTTGTCTCTTGAAACGCATTCCAGTGGATACGTCCAAAATGCAATACTTGATTATGGCCATTATTCCGAAAGAATGTTCAAACTATAGTCTCGAATCGACTATAAAAGACCCTTTTGCGGTTTGTAAGAAAACTAGATGGGAAGCCTATCCTCGACCCATGAGGGCGTTCAAGCCGTTTACAACGTAAAACCGGGAGGAAGATGTGAGCCACAATCACAACTATCCGTAAATATCCTTTTTCCTCTCTGTTTTTTTATTTCACTGTTATTTTACTATTTGCATTATTGTTGTTTAATAATTTCATTTACTTTTTCTTTTTACTATTTTCTTTTTTACTTTTGAGCTATGTGCCTTACACGTTAATTGACATAATGTCCCATACACACAAACAACCAACTGTCACCAAGGTCTTTAAATGTGAATTGTTTTTACTAAGCACTCACAAGTTGTTTTTGAGCAATATCTTAATGGCGCTTCTTCTAGTAAACAATTCAAGAACATTTGTGTGCTTTCCGGTTCCATTATGGCAAACATAAAGAGTTCATGGAGGCAGCCATAGATCTTGGTCTAAGAATAGCAGAGAAAAATTGCACTTGGTGTATGGAGGAGGTGACCGAGGGTTATCCAAAATGGTATCGGAAGTCGCTTTTGTCGGGAGGGAGCCAAGTGTTAGGCATCATCCCTCAAATCCTAAAACCTTTGGGTTGTTTATCTCATTCACCAACCGGAGAAGAGTTAGTCGTCTCGGTATGCAAGAACGAATAACCAAATGTTAAATCATGCCGATGCTTTTATTTTCCTTCCGGGCGATCTTACAACTCTTGAGGCACTAATGACATTAGCATCTTGGTCTCATCCGAACATTCATCAAAACCCATTGGTTTGTTAAATGTCAATAACTTTTATGATGGCTTTCTCACATTTCTTAACCATGCAATAAAAATTATTTTCTTCCTTCCTCGAAAAAAAACATCTTTATTTGTGCACACACGCTAATCGCTACTTGATCTACAAGCTTATCAACCAGAGCGGATCCCAAGGCTATTGTGTTGGAGTGTTCAAATAATGATGGTAATAAAGATGGCGCGATAAGAAGTACAAATTAGATTTAACTCTCTGCTTGTAAATATTTTCCTCTGTATTGCAGCACCCAGGTGATGTCTTCTAAACTCTACTTCTTTCCTTTCAAACATTGAGGACAATGTTTCGTTCTGGTTGGGGGGAGGGAATAGTAGACAATTGTGGAATGTTGAACTAACCATGATTAACTTTTTGAATAGAAGATGGCTGAATATAGAGTATACTGACTCTAGAAACGCATCTTCTTAGTTAAAAAAAAAATATATATATATATATATCTGTGTGTGTTTCTAACCTTTCATTTTTCTCCTTATAAATATATGTTTTCAAGTTTTTAAAGTCGAAGATGACTGAATATAGAGTGTAGTAACTCTAGAAATGCATCTTCTTTTGTAAAAAAATAAAAAATAAAAAAAAAAGAAAAAAAATATTCATTTTTCTTTAATTTTTCTGCATGTATGTTTTCTTTTTATGTTTAGAATAGGTTGGGAGGAAATAATTCTATTTAAAAAAAAAATTTTGTGAGTTCTTGATATTGGATGATATGATGACTTTTGAATTTTAGTATTTGTATTATCTTTGGTCTTGAGTAATGTTACACCATGTTTACTATTCTACATGTTGATGTTGGAGACAAATATGAGTTGCTTGAAAGAATGCACATGTCATAATAAATTCCAAGTGAGTTTTTGAGCCTATTAATTTTTCTTGGAGAGTAACCCTTTTTGCCCATTCTTCATGTAGCTTAGCAGTTTATTATTTCATACATGATCTCTAGATTTTCTTTGAGTCAACCCTTTAAAAAAAAAAGTGTGTGTTACTGCATCTAAATGTCCACTTAATTAGTAGATATGGAAGATTATTTAGAGTCCTAAAAGATGATGGAATGCCATTTTTGACCCGTTTGAGCCTTTCTAGCCATCCCTATTATTTAATATCCATAGTTACCCCTTTTGAGCCTTTTATTTAAAAAAAAATCCTTTTCTTTATTAACTTATCATCCTAACCCACTCCAATTTGGAGTATTACCCGATATCATATAAGTTCCATCCACCTATTCATGTTTGAGAAAAAACTAAATAAATAATTATTTTGTTCAGTAAAGTTGTGCCATATAAAAAAAAAGGAAAAAAAAGAAAAAAAAAGGAAAAAAAAAGATGTACAATAGTAATAAATAAGCAAAATGTATCCTGTAAAAAGTTCTTTAATTTTTTCTCAAACATATATATTTTGTTTCCCTATTTTCCTTTCTTTGTTAACCATGTCCCTAGCCTACGTTACGTCCTAATAAAAGTCCTTCCTGATTTTAGGGAACTATAGTCTAACATAAAAGCTAGTTATATGGGTAATTAAGATGTAGTGATGCATATATAAAAAAAATGAAAAAAAAATGATGAATACATTGGGTTGACTAATACTTTATTTGAGATCGTACTATTTCTAAGCTATGGGCATATTTTTCATCTTGGTGAGAGTGTGTGATATTTCTTTATTATTTTCTCTCAATTTACCATTCATTGTAGTGACAAAATTTTATTGGGATTAATTTTTTTGTGAGAGTGTCACTACAACCGGTGAGATTTTGGGGTTGGATATGTCTTTCTTAAAAGTAGCTTGATTACTATTGCTACAACAAAATCTGCTGGACTGATACATATGGATGGTTGATGTGCGTGTGATATTCCTTTAGACTAGAGATAATGCTTAAACTTTTATTTGATTGTTATCATTAATCTGATTGAATAAACACGTGTGTTTAAAAAAAAAAATTTTTTATCTTCGCTTTATTTGCTAGGGACTAGCAATAAGTTTGTTGAAGTGTGTTGAGTGTTAGAAAGTGTATATTTATAAAGGAGAAAATCATCATTTTACACTTTAAATCTCACTAACATTGCTATTTTTATTTATTTAAGTATTTTGTTATTTAATTATATGTGTTTTATTATAATTGTGTATTTTATGTATTTTAAGGGTATCATAATCGTTTCACAATAAATGAGTGATCAGACAGCAAAACGGACGTCATATTTGGACTCAGGACGGTCGAAAACCTTAAGAATAGCATTAAAGGAAAAATTCTTCGCTCACACATACTGATCGTTCATTCGCAAATGTCATCTCGCTCACGACAATTTCATTCATATACGGACCGATGATGTGGCAACTACCTACGACGTGGCAGTATCTGATTGGACGAATTATGTGGATTGACTGCTTATATGGCATTGACCGATGACGTGGCGTTGACCGATGATGTGTCATGATCTTATTGGACTAAATTTCTTATGTACTGTAGATCGATGACGTGGCAGCATCTCATTGGAGTAGAAATCGGGTGTACAACGATATGCGCTTACATGGGATTATTTACTATTCAGGGCAAGCTTCGTCATAAATGTTGATGTGACGGTTGACTATTGACTGTTGACTGATGACGTGGCGCAATCCTGAGCATCCAAATTGTTTTTAATCTGATGGTCACGATTCACTCAATTTATCTATAAAAAGGGGGCTCTCCCCCCCTAATTTGGCACCCTTGAATTCATTTCTAAGCTTAGATTTCCGAAATTCCTTCTCCTTCTTGTAGTTTCTTTGTATTTTAATAAAATTCCTTTTTTATCCTTAGTTAAAATATGAGTAGCTAATTTCTTTTTGAGCTTGGGTTGAAGGTGAAGTCTCAACATGTTCAATGGGCTTAATTTGGTAAATTTACTTTCTCTTCCCCTCTAATATTTGTGGTTGTTTTGACTTTTCGTCGACAAATAATAATAGTCTTGTCTGAATTCTGACCACTGGTTAAAAACCCAAGGCACCCTAGTACAAGGTTATTATTATTTGACACGATAAGCCCTTGGCACCATACTTATTGGAGAGTGGTTCATGAGGTGTGGAATCCCCCCTTATGATTTAATTGGTATTAATATGGAATATTTAACCCATGGAGCATGTTGATGCGGATCCGGATACCCAAGTGCTTTATTATAACAGTTACATTTTCAATTATTCCTGTCATTTTAATTCACAATTTAGAATAAAATCACCATAATTTAATTGTTCCCATTAAAAAAAAATTAATTCGACACATAATTAAAATCAACCTCCTCGTGGGATCGACACTCGTCACCATTAATCTATTCTACAATAGATTCGTAAACTATGAGTTCATTAAAATTTGCACAACACTTACAAGAGTGCTTGAGAAAATTACTCAAGACTTGATGATCTAAATGGCAAATGTCATCTCCTATTTATAGGAGCTTGCCAACCTCTAGGGTTCTAGAGAATTCTTGTTACTTGCCTATATTTTATTATTTACAAGGCTCAAGATAATTCTAAAATATGTACATGTTCAAGTGTGTTAGAGTGTCTTTGGAATTTTTGAGAATCGGTTTGCTAAGACTCTTGGCCAAGGTGTTGGGCTTGCGGCCCGAATCTAGGCACATGTGGGCTGAAATTTTGACGGACCGCAACAATAAGCTATGGACAGTCTTTGCAAAAACTCCCTACATTATATTCTCAATCTTATGTGCAATATGTCTTCATGATCATTATACTCAACCTGTGCAATATGTCCTCATGATCGTTATATTCATCCAGAAATTAGCCATACCTTCCTAGCACAACAAGAGAGGTCATAAAAAGTGAAACTAAAATTGCCCTGTTCCCACTCGACCCAAGAGCTTAAGTTCTGGCATACTCTTCATTGTAATGGGACAAAATTTCCCCAAACTCCTTATTTTACTAACAAGTAACCAGTAGGTAAATGTTATAATGAAGATTCTACTCAAATGCTCTTTATTAAGCAACATTTCTGCAATTTTCTTATATTAAAAATGCATACACAATATACATAAAGCAAACAACGCTACTGAACTATTGATATTAGAAGAAATAGATAAAAGAAAATGATTAAGCCGTTTACCTATAAATAACACTCCCGTAGAAATAATTATAATGATATCTGGAAGTTTAATGCTTGAAGACTCCAACCTTCAAAAGCAAAAGATAAATACAAAATCAATTAGTAGAACAATACAAACAGAGTTAGAAGAGCAAGTAGAAATTGAATTTTGAAGTTTGAACAAGAACAAAATAAAATTTTATATGTTCAACAAAAAATCATAAAATTTCACAGAAAAGCAAACAAAAGATATTTTACTAATATGTAGATAAATAAGGTTTTAAAAAAATAATATGTACATAAATAAGGTTTTCAAGAAATAAATAAATAAACCAGCATTTAGAACAAGAAGAGACATACTGGTTGTCTCTGGTTCATGACATCCTGCCATGTGAATATTGCTTATTGCCAAAAACCAAATTGGTAATAAATTCTTGAATTGGTTTTTAACCCCAAAAACCTTCCTACTGGTGTACACGTCAATATTTATTGGTACCATATCTTGATCATAAGAATGCTATTAACTTTTTCATCTTAAAACATGCTACAGCTATCGTTGCAGTTTTATTTCTATTTAGAAGGGCTTCGGTGCCTTATTTTTGTGATTAGAGAAATTACCTCAAAGTTCATATCATGTGATAGACCCTTGATACCCAAATTGCCATTTTACGAAAATTGTAGAATGTCATCCCATTTTAATGCATTTGTCTGATTATTGTTTTCAATACGTGATTTTTCTTTTCTTAAATGTGATGCCCTATATCTCAGTAGTAATATTTCAGACCATGGTCTGTTGGTGTTTGACTGTAGATAAGAAATGATCTTTAATTGGATATAGTATTCGTCGCCGTTTATAGACTTCATAACAAGTATACGATTGCTTCTGACTGGCGTAAATTCTTCCATCGTCAGTGAATGGATCAGCAAATTCATAAGGTAGAAAAAATGAGAGTTAATTTTTTTATTATTCATTGTGGATTAACAATTTTCAAAATACCTTACCTTCAGTTTACTTTGTTTTGTTTAAAAGATAAGAGGTAAATGGGGTATTTTGAAGATTGTTGTTTCATGAGAGGATAATTTGAAATAAATCATATAATTTTATCGATAGGGTTAATAGTTTTTTTTAAAAAAAATTAAAATGACCAGCTAAATTGAATAGATATTTTTAAATCATATATAATTCATTTTTATGTAAAATCCTATAAAGAATGTCACAGATATTCTTCCTCTAAAAAATAATAATGTTAAAATTTCCTTTCTCTTAATTTGTTACAAATTCTCCTTATTTGTTAACTCATTCCTGTTTGTTTAAGAAAAAAGTAAGACCGTTTATTACATGCAGATAGGACGGAGAATGAAAACAACACAAAAACTGTTTGCATTTCAATTACAAAATCCTCTACACTTTGTCTTCTGAAAAATAAATTTAAAATTCCAGCATTTTGTGCGTCTAGAAGAAACGATAAAAAGTGTCACATAAAATATCAATATTATAAATTTATAGGTAATTTATTTCAACGGCAAGTACAAAACGCATTAATTAATTAAATCATTCACTTAAGGCTTCGGAGATACTCCATGGCCGGCCCCTGTCATGGCTCGTCTTATTTCCCCACTTTGGCATTGCCAAAGTTCTGAACCTTAATGTAAGCAGTTGAGTTATAATGAGTCTTTTCCATGTCATTATTAATCATCGAAAAGATTTCCGAGAGCAAGTAGCACTCTCCAGCAGAAGGGTTCCAACCATACCGAAAAAGAGCAGCTTTGCACGAGCAATCCTTTAAACAGGCTTGTTTACACGTCTCCGAATCTGTATTTGTAAGGTCTGAGCTAAAAGTGAAGTAAGTGATATCATTAAGTTCAAGAAAACCATGATTTTGCGAAGCTTCACACGATAACGGAGTAATCGGTGAGCACCCAAGGGCAGGCTGTCTATCCTTTATTGGCTTGAAATAGGTTGGAGGACAACTGCATTGCCCTCCGAAGCAGATGCCGTACTTGCCGCAAACCATAGGATAACCGCATTCCCCAAAACAACCTGTCAAGAGATCCGCCACTTGCGTCCACCCTTTCGATGCTTGCCACCCGTAGACTCTAAAATGTCCGTCAGGCCACAATCTCATATACTGTCCCGGTAATGATGATGCCGGCGGAACAGAAACTGCCCCTTCTGGCTCACTTGGTTCCGATAAATTTATGAATAAAGCTAAGCTTCCATTCAGATATTTGACATAGCTTGGTTGCTTTTTTGTTTTCTTGCCTCCGACTCTATATTCATAGTACGGTACTGGAGTATTATTAGACCCTATGGAAGCAAACAATCCTTCCTTAGTGACAGAAAGTGAAAACAAGCCCCCATCCATCCAATTCGTGGTTGAAACACTAGCTGTAAGTTTCTTCCCTTCCACCAATTTTTGCCCAGGAACCAGCGAGTCTGTCGGATGATCAAATGATTGCCAAACTGCTGCATTTTTCTTGTTGAAAAGTACCAGGTTGCCCATGTCGGTCAAGGTTAAGCCCACAACGGATTTACCATTAGTATTCGTCGACCAAGCAACAGTTCCGTCGGCGTCTCGCAAAACCAAGTTCCCACGTGAAGTGAGTTCTAAGGTTGCATTTATTCGAACAGGATTGTTACGGTTGGCAGCCCAGACAACCTGTGGGAATCCAATTGCCGGCGCAACGATTGAGGAAGCACTGTTGGTTTGAACTATGAAAACAGCAAATAGATAAGTGTCGCAGGCTCCGTTACAGAAGAAGCCACATGCATATCTGGGGCCCAAGGTTCCCCTGAGAAGGATGGCTCTCACCGTTGATCCATCGGTGAAAGCTACCGAATGAGGAGCTGATGGGCTGTTGACCCATTTAGTTGAGAGCTTTGCTGTCGGATAATCAAAACTTTGGCTTTGGGCATCAACCAAGAAAGAAAACAGTGTAGAGAGAATAAGAAATAAAAGAACAGAGCACCAGTTCCAGCTTATGCTCATCTCCTAAAATGTGCAGTACAATTCACAATAAACAGGACGACTTGAAAGGGAGATCGCAGGATTTGGTTTACTGCAGAATGATTCAATTCACAACAATTGGTTGATTGGAAAACTTATTTATAGAACAAAAAGTCAAACCCCTGCAGTCTAGTTCTATGTGTCTTCCCCACCCACAAGTTCAAAGGCCCACAGATGAATTTTGGAAAACTGGCAGTGAAAAGATTAACAAGACTAACAAGTTATGTTGTACTTTCCTTAGTCAAAACCTTCAAGAAGAAAAAGACTCGATGCATTTAAAAGAGTGGGCCAATGGGCTACCCCCATCGGTAACCCTTGCCTTGAAAGCTTCTTAGGGCGAGTTCAACTCGAGTCTCAACATACACGCAAAGATTAATCTTTACTTAATCATATAATTGGAATTCTATTCACCTTCCACTTATATAATTCTTTTAATTATGGAATTTAGATATAGACATTTCTGTACTAATATTGATGGAAAAGTTTTTTTTTTTTTTTTAAATATCAGTGGAAGCAGAAATTTAAACTATATTATAATATGCCTGATCTCGATAATTCTAAAAAATTTGTAGTAATTAAAAGAAATAAAAGAAATAAAAGAGTAAGTTGACAAAGATCATAAAATTCCTGAAAAATAAAAAAGTTTGTGTATATATATATATATATATATATATAGCATTGAACAAATCAAAATAAAGCGCTCAATGGAGTGCAGGCTTGCTTCGCCTCCCCCACTTGCATTCTCATTGCCTAATGACACATCCTCAGTGTCTAAACAAGAAATAAGAGACTGACAAAATCACTGTAGAACATGCGTTTCGGCCTAGTAAAAGCTTGAGATGACTTCCCATAAAAGCGAATCTAATCATCCTCTTCTTGTTTGTACTACTCAGGGCCAAAGCTCAGTCAATGATTAGATTCGCTAGATTCTGCAAATGCGAGACCAATTATAACTGATACCTGCCACGAATTTCTGAATTTGCACATATGTACCTTAGATGGTTACTTGCAGTTATTTGATCCACGAATTTAAAATTTGCATAATAAATCAATTATGAGATTTACATTCTTATCAGAGATTTGAAGTTTCTTTCATTCCAGTTTGCATCCACAAATAACCATAGAAAAGTTTGGCGCCAATTTTTTAAGAAAGATGCTGAAAGTTGTTGGTAAGCCCAATTAGTTTTATTTTTCAAGTCTAAAAACAAAAGTTGTTGGTAAGCATTATTAATGCTAATCATGAATGGATATGTGGTGTGCATACTTGCTAATCGTCTGTTACCTTGGCCCAGACAAAACTGAAGGCAACAGTTGAGTAGTGGGTTTGTCATTTTCTTCCCTATGATCAACGTTTGCTAGTGCTGCTGTAGATGGCAGGTGAACCGAGTTATAATGGAGGTCATGCTCAAATTCTGTAATACCCTCCAAAACCTTAACCACCATTGACATGGAAGGTCTCTTTGCAGAATCACTTTCCAGACACCATGCAGCCACCTTCATCATATTCACTACTTCTTTTCCATTTGATTGCATATCGGTACTGTGTCTATCCACCAGATCAGACAATTTGCCCTCCTCTGCCTTCTTCTTGAATATGCTTAGCAAATACTTGTCTTCCTCCTCAGGCTGAGAGCGGTCAAACACTTTCCGGCCGCACAATATCTCCAACATTACAACTCCAAAGCTATAGATATCTACTTTTTCTGTAATTACCGAGCTGAGCCACTCAGGAGCCAAATAGCCTGGAGTTCCTCTCATGGTTGTCACAACTTGGCTCTGGTCACGGTCGATCAATTTCGACAAACCAAAATCAGCAACTTTGGCATTAAAGTAGTCATCTAGCAGAATATTCTGGGGCTTGATATCCAAGTGGAGTATCTTCTGCCTGCAATCTTCATGGAGATATGTTAGTCCCTTGGCGATATCAAGGACGATTTTCTTTCTTTGCGGCCAGTCAAGCATAAACTCCTCTGATCTCTGGAAAAGCCACCTATCTAGAGATCCATTCGGCATGTATTCATAAACAAGAAGGCTATGAGACTTATCAGCACAAAACCCTATCAATCTCACCAAGTTCAAATGGTGAATGCTTCCAATTGTCTTCACCTCTGCTAAGAAAGATTTATTGATTTCACCAATTCTTTCGAGACGTTTCACTGCAACTTTTGTGCCATCAGTTTGTGTCCCCTCAAAGACTGAGCCAAAGCCACCCTTGCCTAGCATCTTTTTGAAATTGTCTGTCATGACTTTCAACTCTTCAAATGAGAATCTTTTGGGTAGTTCTGGTACTTGATCTAAATAATCTTCCTCAATTTCATCAGCACCCTTTCTCTTCCAAAAGAAAAAGATCAAGACACCAATTAGAACTAATAAACCCAAGAAAGATCCAAGGATGAACCCAATTATTCTTTTTCTCTGGCTCGTCACCTTTCCTTCAGGACCTGCACCTGGCATTGGCAAGTTTTGAACCTTAATGTAAGCGGTTGAGTTATAATGAGTCGTTTCCTTCTCATTATTCATCATTGAAAAGATTTCAGATGGTAAGTAGCAATCTCCAGCAGAAGAGTCGAAACCATACTGAAAAAGAGCAGCTTTGCACGAGCAATTCTTTAAACAGGCTTGTTTACACGTCTCCGAATCTGTATTCCTAAGGTCTGGGCTAAATGAGCTAAACGTGAAGTAAGCGACATCAATGAGTTCAACAAAGCTATGATCTTGCGAAGCTTCACATGATAAGGGAGTAATCTGTGAGCACCCAAGGGCAGGCTGCCTATCATTTAATAGCTTGAAATAGGTTGCAGGACAACTGCATTGGCCTTGAGAGCAAATGCCATACTTGCCGCAAACCAGAGGATAACCGCATTCCCCAAGAAAACTTGTCAAGAGATCTGCCACTTCTGTCCACCCTTGCGATGCTTGCCACTCGTAAACTCTCAAGTGTCCATCAGGCCACAATCTCATATACTGTCCCGGTGATGAAGATGCTGGAGGAACAGAAATATTCCCGGCTGGTTCCCTAGGTTCTGAGGAATTTATGAACAAAGCTAAGCTTCCATTGAGATATCTAGCATGGCTTTCTTTCTTAATTGTTTTTGTGGCTCTGACTAATTCATAATACGGTACCGAAGTATTATTAGACTCTATGAAAGCAAACAATCCTTCGTTAGTGATAGAAAGTGAAAACAAACCTCCATCCGTCCAATTCGTGGCAGAAACACTAGCTGTAAGTTTCTTCCCTTCCAACAAACTTTGGCCAGGAACCAGCGAGTCTGTTGGATGATCGAAAGATCTCCAAACGGCTTCGTTAATCCTGTCAAAAAGTACAAGGTCGCCCATGGCCGTCAATTCTAAGCTCACAACAGATTTACCAGTGGTATTCGTCGACCAAGCAATAGCTCCATCAGCATCTTGCAAGACCAAGTTCCCATCTGAAGTGAGTTCTAAGGTTGCGTTTATTCGAACAGGATTGTTACGATTTGCAGACCAGACAACCGTTGGAAATCCGGCACGTGGAGGATCGATGTAGTAGACACCATTGCTCGGAACTATGAAAACAGCAAATAGATAAGAGTCACAGGTGCCGTTGCAGAAGAAGCCACATGCATATTTGGGGCCAGAGCTTCCCTTAAGAAGGATAAGTCTCACCCTTGATCCGTCAGTGAAAGCTATCGAGCGAGAAGCTGACCAATCTGACGGGCCATTGGTCCATGAAGTATTGAGATCCACTGTCGGAAAATCAGAATTTTGGGAATCAACCAAGCAAG
Organism: Aegle marmelos; assembly: GCA_030449875.1. Classification (NCBI taxonomy): domain Eukaryota; kingdom Viridiplantae; phylum Streptophyta; class Magnoliopsida; order Sapindales; family Rutaceae; genus Aegle; species Aegle marmelos. The sequence goes on along the minus strand of JASUUL010000094.1, from coordinate 19,302,833 downwards.
AAAATGGCCAACATAAAATAAGAAAGAAAAGAACAGAACACCAGTTCCGGCTAACACTCATCGCCAACAATGACGAGTGCAATACAGAAGGATTTGGAAAGGAGACTGCCGGGTTTATTTCACTTACATAGCATTTCCACCACTGTAACTGAGGCGTTTTTATTTTTTTCTGCACATACTTTCATCTGGTCTTATATATTTATTGTTATTTATATTTTATTTATATATATTATAAAATTTTTTATTTATATATAATATAAAATTTTATTAAAATTTTTATATTTTTATTTTATTTAAATTTTTATTTTAATTAAAAAAATAAAAATATTAAATAAATAATTATTATTATATTAAATTATTATTATTATTATTATAACAATAAAATATTATTTAAATTAATAATAATAATAATAACTAAAAATAATTGTTATTATTAAAGATTAATAAAATAAAAATAAATTTTTAAAAATAAAGAGTATTTTTAAATTTTAAAAATATTTTTTATTTAAATTAAAAATATAATAATTATTAAATAGGTTATAATTATAATTATAATTATAATTGTTATATTAAATTAAAATTATTATAAAAAATTATTATAATTAGTTAATACATTAACAATACTCAATAATAATTTTTATTTAAATTATTAATAAAAATAACTAACAATAATAATAATTATTAATTAATTTTTATTAAAAATTTAATTTATTTTTTAAAAAATTTAATTTATTTTTTTACACTTTTCATTTACTAATTTTTTATAAATATCAAAATAATTTAATTATTATTATTTATATTTTATTTATAAATATTATAAACTCTTCTATTTATATATATTATAAAATTTCATTAAAACCACTATAATTACTTATTTTATTATTTGTAAATATTTTATTTGTAATTTTTATCATAATTACTACTTTTATTATACTTATTGTAATTTTATTATTTTTATTCAAAACTTAATTAATAATAATAATTTTTGTTAGTTATTATTATTAAAAATTTTAAAAAATATTAATAATTATTATTAATGTATTAATTAATTATATTAAATTTTAACTGTTATAATAATAATAATTTAATAGAACAATGATAGTTATAATTATAGTTATAATTTTATTATAGTTATAATTTATTTAATAATTTTTATTCTTTTAATTTAAATAAATAATTTTTAAAATTTAAAAATTATAGAGATTAGTTTAATACTTTAAAAATTTAAATAAAATAAAAAATTTAATGAAATTTTATAATATACGTAAATAGAAATGTTTATAATATTTATAAATAAAATATAAATAATTATAATAAAATTATTTTAATATTTATAAAGAATTAATAAACAATAAAGAGTGTACAAAGATGAATTAAATTTTTAATAAAAATTAATTAACAATAATAATTGCTATTTTTAGTTATTATTAGTAATAATTTAAATTAAAATTATTATTAATTATTATTAATTTATTAATTAATTATAAAAAATTTATAATAATAATTTAATATAACAACTTTAATATAATTATCATCTAATTAATTCTTATTATATTTTTATTTTAAATAAAGGATTATTTTAGAATTTAAAAATATTCTTTATTTATTTTTTTATAATTTATTTATAATTTATGATTTTTATTAAAAATTAATTAATTATCATTATTATTAGTTATTATTAATAATTTAAATAAAAAATTTATTTTTATAATAATAATAATAATTTAATATAATAATTATAATTATAATCTATTTAATATTTTTGTTATTTTAATTAAAATGAATAGTATTTTTAGAATTTAAAAATTATAAAAATTAATTTAATACCTTAAAGATTTAAATAAAATAAAAAATATAAAAATTTTATTATATATAAATAAAAATATTTATAATATTTATAAATTAATTATAAATAATATAAAATATATGAAGTCAAATAAAATTATATCAATAATTATATGAGATTAAATAAAAATAATAATAAAATATAAAATTAAATAAAATTATATATAAAAAAATAATAATACGTAAATTACAGTAGCTGTTGACTGTAACGGTAATGGATCCTCAAATAATAGGTCGATTGTAAAAATTATTGAAGGTACAGAAGTCAACCGTCCAGTCTCGTTGTCTCTGCACTGTATCGTCCACTCACCACAACACACTCATGACTCAACCCCCACCGCGTCAGGGCCCATAGAGGTATATATTAAAAAGATGGACCGGCCTAACTTACAGCCAGCGTAAGTTACGCTATTTTATCTTTTTTTTGTATAAATTCATTCAATCCCTTAAATTTATCGTTATTTTTATTTATCTTTACATAGTTATAAACATAATTACATTTAACCCCATTTACTTTATATTATTTTTACTTAATTTACAAACATTGTATAATATTTGTAAATTAAGTATAATAAATTGACTTTTATAATTTTTAATTTTTAAAAATACTCTTTATTTTAATTAAAATAATAAAAAATATTAAATAGATTATAATTATAATTATTTTATTAAAGTATTATTATTATAACAATAAAATTTTATTTAAATTATTAATAATAATAACTAATTAATAAAATAAAAAATAAATTATAAAAATATAAATTAAGAGTATTTTTAAATTTTAAAAATAATCTTTATTTAAATTAAAACTATAATAATTATTAAATAATTATAATTATAATTACAATTGTTATATTAAATTAATATTATAATAAAAAATTTTATTTTAATTAATTAATACATTAATAATAATTCATAATAATTTTTTCAAATTAATAATAATAATAACTAACCACTGTAATTATTATTATTATTAATTAATTTTTATTAAAAATTTAATTCATCTTTGTACACTCTTTTTTGTTTACCAATTATTTATAAGTACTAAAATAATTTTTTTATTATTATTTATATTTTATTTGTAAATATTATAAACTTTTCTATTTACGGATATTATAAAATTTCATTAAACCCTTATATGAAATTTTCATTTTATTTAAAATTTTAAAGTATTAAACTAACCTCTATAATTTTTAAATTCTAAAAATACTCTTTATTTAAATTAAAAAATAAAAATTGTTAAATAGATTATAACTATAATTATAATAATTATTATTCTATTAAATTATTATTATTAAGACAGTTAAAATTTATTATAATTAATTAATAAATTAATAATAATGTTTATTAATTTTTATTTAAATTATTAATAATAATAACTAATAATTATTAATAATTATTAATTTTTGAATAAAAATAATAAAAATTACAATAATTAAAATAAAAGTAGTAATTATAATAAAAATTATAAATAATATATTTACACATAATAAAAGAGTAATTGTTACTTAATAATAATTTTTATTTAAATTATTAATAATAATAACTAACAATAATTACTATTACTAATTAATTTTTGATTAAAAATTTAATTTATTTTTTTACGCTCTTTTTTATTTTTTAATTTTTTATGAGTGTCAAAATAATTTAATTATTATTATTTATATTTTATTTATAAATATTATAAACTTTCTATTTACATATATTTTTAGAATTTAAAAATTCTCTTTATTTAAAGTAATCTTTTATAAAAATATTCTTCATTTATACTTTTATAATTTATTTTTATTTTAGTAATCTTTTTATCAAGAATTAATTATGAATAATAATTATTTATTATTAACTTAAATAAAAATATTATTAATTATTATTAATGTATCAATTAATTATAATAACTTTTTATTATAATAATAATTTAATATTATAATTATAATTATAATTGTAATTTATTTAATAATTTTTATTATTTTAATTTAAATAATAATATTTTTAAAATTAAAATTTATAGAGATTAGTTAAATGTTTTAAATATTTAAATAAAATAAAAAATATAAGAATTTTAATAAAATTTTATAATAGATGTAAATAAAAAAGTATAATAATTATAAATAAAATATAAATAATATAAAATATAGGGGGCCCGGTAACTTACGCTTTCCCTTAAAAGATAGGCATGAGATAAAGCATATTTTTCCATTTCAGTTTTTCCGCGAGTCAAACCCTCAAGACGGGGCAGAGTCGGTGCATGGTAGTGTAAAACCAATAAAAGAGTACAACACAATATCCAAAGGTGACCATAAAAGTCCTCAAAAAAGTGAAATAACATATTTGAAGCACTGAACACGTCAAAATAAAGCGTTCAATCTACGACAGCTTTGCTTTGCCACTTGCATTCTCAATGTCTAAACTAAACAACAAATTAAGACCGACAAAATGAGTAAATGACTTTAAAGCGTAGGCTATGCATTTCGGATGTATCTTACACAAGACCCACTAGGAAAAAGCTTGAGGTAAGCTTCCAACATGAGTGGGCTTCTTCAGTCTTCACTCGATCTCAATTGCCAAAATGTATTTGCTAAACCCCTGATGTTGTACAAACCCTATACGTTTCTGCCACTGACCTGCCTGAGCAGCAGAAAAAATCGAGGCCGAAGCTCAGCCAACAATAAGATTCACTAAATACTGCAAACTTGAGACCAGTTAATATTGACGCCACGAATTTCTAACAGAGGGGTGTTTGAAATATTTGATAATTAAGTTATACCAAGTGCAGTTTCAATTCTTACATTAATCAAGTGAGTAAATTTTCTATACAGAAAAGGTATCTTTGGGAATTAAATTTTACTACATGAGGTTGAATTAATTTTCGAGCCATACATCATTGGAAAGATATTTCTGTTAACTTTCCAATGAATTTTACAAATCTAAATTTGGAGCTTTCTACAAAAAGTTATGAACAGTTAAGTGCTAGCTGTTCAGTTTTAAGTCAAGAAGAATATTTCTGGATTTGGAATTCTTTTTAATACTCTTTACTGTGTTTTAAGCATACCAATATTCTTATTAATGTCTAACTTTAATATTGGTCTTTGAAGTCAAGTTATTTGAAGGGTTTGCTTGTAATTTGTAGTATATCTATGCTTGGAGGATTGTTCCAAGAAAGTTATTTAAGCTTATGTAGTTGTAAATCAAATTTTAATTTTGAAGATTGAATGAACTTTGAGTTATTATCGAACTCTGTATCTCTTTGGTGGAGTTCATTGAGTGTTGAGAATTTTAAGCCATGTATCCTTAGCTTAACAACTTTAGGTGGTGAATTTTTTTCTGTATCTTTTTGTTGTTTGCTGTGGTGGTGAGCTTGTGATTTTCGAGTGTGTGACGTTATATTATTCGCATCTAGTATGTCCGGCGTCAAATTTGGTATCAGAGCTTTGGGTTCTTAAAATTTATGGCTCAACGATGTTGGCGTAATGCAAGACTTGCAGAGCCTCCTGTTCGTGAGAGGGACTTGGGTGATATAGAAAGGGATGATCTTAGAAGACAAGTCGAACAACTTCAACAAAGATTACAACACCTTAAAGGAACTTGAGAAACTGCTCCTAATGGTAGTTCGGAAGAAAAAGGTTCAATCAATGACGGGGTAAATTATAATCTCTTTCATCAAGAACAAAGCTCTAATAATGAATTTTCTTCTCGCTCTTAAAGTCATAGGCGTCGCAATTCTTATCAGCCTTTCGACTTCAAGGTCGAAATTCCTGAATTTGAAGGAAGAATGCAACCAGAAGAGTTTGTTGATTGCCTTAGTACTGTTGAACATATTTTTGAATACAGAGATGTACCTACAGATCGCAAGGTGAAACTCATTGCCATTAAACTTAAAAAGTATGCTTTTTATGGTGGGAAAATATTAAAAGGCAAAGGGAACGAGAGGGACAGAGGAAAATTGTTACTTGGCAGAAAATGAAAAAAGAGCTTAAGAGAAAGTTTTTGCTTGATAACTACAGGCAAGATATCTATCTTAAGTTCCATAACTTCAAGCAAAAGGAATTGTCAGTGGAAGATTATACAGTAGAGTTTGACAACTTAATGATAAAGTGTGATTTGGTAGAGGCGGAAGAGCATACAATCGCACGTTATCTGGGTGGGTTAAAACCTAAGATTGGTAATGTGGTCTAGCTCCAATCATATTGGACTTATAGTGATATATATAGACTTGCTCTTAAGATCGAGAAATAACAAAAAGATGCTGGGATTCAGTTTACAGTTCGTGATGTCAATCGAGGAAGTGGCTCTGTATCTAAGCATAATTCTAGTTTGAATTCTTCTGTAAAGAGAATTACTAGGAATGATATTGGAGAAGGATCTAAACAACGAACAAGTGGTTCGAATGCTAGTTCTCGTCAATGTTTCAAATGCCATGGTTATGGGCACATTGCTTCAGAGTGTCCTAATCGTAAGGTGGTTGCCCTTGTTGAAGAGGAAAGCAATGACGAGGATATAAAAGATGATGGGAATCCTCATGTAGGAAAGGATATTGAAGATGAAGAAGTTACGTATACTGATAATGGAAACTCTCTGGTTATTCAAAAGAATTTGAGTATTGCTTGTGAAGATGAAGAAGATTGGCTGAGAAAAAATGTCTTTCACACTAAGTGCACTTGTCATGGAAAGGTATGTAATGTCATTACTGATAGTGGCAGTTTTGAGAATATGGTAGCAACTGAAATGGTGAAGAAGTTGAAGCTAAAAACGAAACAGCATCCTCAGCCTTATAAACTTTCTTGGCTAAAAAGGAAAATGAGATTAAGGTAAATACACATTGCCTTATTTCATTTTCTATTGGAAATAAATATAAGGATGAAGTTTGGTGCAATTTTGTTCCTATGGATGTATGTCATTTGCTTTTGGGTCGTCCTTGGCAGTACGATAAAAAGGTTGTTCATGATGGTTATAAGAATCCTTATACTTTCATTAAAGATGGAAGTAAAGTCATTTTGGGTCTTTCAAAGGCAAAGAAAAGTTCTAAACCTATCAAAGGAGTGGAAAATAATTTATTGACTGTTTCAGATTGTACAAAAGAATTGAAAATGGGTAGTGAAGTTTACGTGCTGGTGGTGTTTGAAGAAAATGAAGATAGCAATGAGCCACCTTTGATTATGAAGTATTTTCTTGAAGAATTCTCAGATGTTGCTCCAGAAGAATTACCACACGGCCTTCCCCCCATGAGTGACACTCAACATTTCATTGATCTTATTCTGGGTTTTATACTACCAAATAAAGTAGCTTATCGAATGAATCAAAAGGAGCACAAAGAATTACAAAGGCAAGTTGAAGAGCTTATAAGAAAAGGGTTGGTAAGAGAAAGCAAAAGTCCTTGTGTTGTTCTTGCCTTATTGGTACCAAAGAAAGATGGGTCTTGGCATATGTGTGTTGACAATAGAGCAGTGAATAAGATAACGATTGATTATCATTTCCCTATTCCATGCCTTGACGATCTTCTAGACCAACTCTATGGTGCTCCAATCTTTTCTAAGATCGATCTTCGAAGTGGCTATCATGAAATCAGAATGAGACCAGGTGACGAATGAAAATCGGCCTTCAAAATGAGGGATGGACTTTACAAATGGATGGTTTTGCAGTTTGGTCTATTTAATACCCCAAGTAGCTTTATGCGACTGATGAATCACGTTTTTAAGCCTCTGATTGGTAAATCTGTTGTTGTGTATTTTGATGACATCTTTGTATACAACCAAGATGAAAAACAACACTTGGAACATCTTCGCCAAGTCTTCGAGAATTTAAGAAATCAAAAGCTTTATGTCAACTTGAAAAAGTACAAGTTTTTCACTGATAGCCTTGTCTTTTTGGGTTATGTTCTATCAAAAGATGGAATTAAAATGGATCCAAGCAAGGTGGAGGCCATTTTGAGCTGGCCAATTCTTAAGTTGTTACATGACATCCGAAGTTTTCATGGTCTTGCTTCTTTTTATCGACGATTTATCAGAGGGTTCAGTACAATTATTACTCCAGTAACTGAATGTTTGAAAGGAGAAGGCTTTAAATGGACCAAAGAGGCACAAGAGAGCTTTGAAATCATCAAGATAAAAGTGACAGAAGCACCTGTTTTTTCACTTCCAGATTTCAGCAAGGTGTTTAAAGTTGAGTGTGATGCCTCTAATACTGGAATCGGTGCTGTACTCAGTCAAGAAAGGAAACCTGTTGCTTTTTTTAGTGAAAATTGAATAACCATCGCAGAAAGTACTCCACTTATGACAAAGAATTGTATGTTATTTGCCGAGCTTTGAACCATTGGAGTCAATATTTGCTTTCAAGGCCATTTATTCTCTTCTCCGACCAAGAGGCATTAAAGTTTATCAATAGTCAGCAGAAGCTTAGTAGAAAACATGCTGGGTGGGAATAAGGCATTAAAGTTTCTTCAAGCTTACAATTTTACCATCAAGCATAAATCGGGCTGATGCTTTAAGTCGAAAACATTCCTTGCTTTCTTCTATGCAAGTGAAGATTGTAGGCTTTGAAGTTTTAAAAGAGCTATACAAGGATGATTTTTTCTTTGGTAGGATTTGGAGAGAATGTGAGAATGGGTCATATGATCAGTACCAATTGCATGATAGCTTTCTTTTTAAAGGAAATCGTTTATGTATTCCTCAGTGTTCTTTGCGGGAATCTATTATCATGAAAGCACATGGCAGTGCTGTTGGAGGTCACTTTGGAAGAGATAAGATGTAAGCTTGCTTGCATGGTAATTTTTATTGGCCAAAGATGGATAAAGATGTTGTGCATCATGTGCAGAGGTGTAAAATCTGTCATATTGCCAAAGTTCATGGTCAAAACGCAGGCCTATACAATCCTTTACCAGTCCCTGAAGCTCCTTGGGAAGATGTTAGTCTAGACTTTATTGTTGGGTTGCCAAGAACTCAAAGAAACAAAGACTCTATCATGGTGGTGGTTGATCGATTCTAAAAAATGACTTATTTTGTTCCATGTAACAAGACATTGGATGCCTCTCATGTGGCTAATTTGTACTTCAAGGAGATTGTGAAGCTACATGGAATTTCGAAAACTATTGTCTCTGTTCGGGATTCAAAGTTTGTGAGTCACTTTTGGTGTACTCTTTGGAAAAAGTTAGGAACCACTCTTAAATTCAGATCTTCTCATCATCGTCAAACTGACGGTCAGACTGAAGTAACGAATCGAAGCTTGGGAAATCTTTTGAGATGTCATGTGGGCAAGAACATTCGTCAATGGGATCGTATTTTGCCTCAAATTGAATTTGCTTACAATCACTCCATGCATCAAACTATTGGTTTAAACCCCTTTGAAGTAATTTATGACAAGAATCCAATCAATCCTTCGGATTTGGCTCCACTTTTGACTGATTATCAATTTAGTGGAGAGGCTGAAGAACGCTCTAAAAGTATCAAGAAGAAGCATGAACAGGTTCGAGATAGAATATTGAAGCAAAATGAGAAGTATAAAAAAGACAAGCATCGAAAACATGTAAAGTTTTAGGAAGGAGATTTGGTTTGGATTCATCTTAGAAAAGACCGTTTTCTACCTGGAAAGTTTGCTAAGCTTAGGCCAAGGGCTGATGGACTATTTAAAGTGTTGCAACGTCTTGGTGAAAATGCTTACAAGATTGAGCTACCAAAGGACTATGGTGTTTCGTCAACATTCAACATATCAGACTTGTCTCCTTATCATAAAGAAAACAATCAAACCTCGAGGTTGAATCTTTTTCAACCAGGGAGATTAACACAAGGATGTTTGAAATATTTGGTAATCAAGTTATAACAAGTGCAGTTCCAATTCTTATATTAATCAAGTGAGCAAATTTTCTGTGCAGAAAGGGTATCTTTGGGGATTAAACTGTATTACATGAGGTTGAATTAATTTTCGACCATATATCACTGGAAACATATTTCTGTTAACTTTCCAATGAATTTTCCAAATCAAAATTTGGAGCTCTCTATAAAAAGTTATGAGCAGTTAAGTACTATCTGTTCAGTTTTAAGTTAAGAAGAATATTTCTGGATTTGGAATTTTTTTCAATGCTTTTTGCTGTGTCTTAAGCATACCAATGTTTTTATTAATGTCTAGCTTTATGTTGGTTTTTGAAGTCAAGTCATTTGAAGGGTTTGCTTGTAATTTGTAGTATATCTATGCTTAGAGGATTGTTCCAAGAATGTTATTTAAGCTTATGTAGTTGTAAATCAGAATTTTAATTTTAAAGATTGAATGAACTTTGAGTTATTATCGAACTCTGTATCTCTTTGGTGGAGTCCATTGAGTGGTGAGAATTTTAAGCCATGTATCCTTAGCTTAACAACTTTAGGTGGTGAATTTTTTTCTATATCCTTTTGTTATTCGTTGTGGTAGTGAGCTTGTGATTTTTGAGTGTGTGACGTTGTATTATTCATATCTAGCGTGTCCGGTGTCAATTTCTTTGGCTGATGACCTGATAATCAAATGTACATCAATGGATCATTACACGAACTTGAAACACTGTGATAAATATCAAATCAAACCATTGCACCAACCCAGGGTTCCACCCCAAACTGTATAGATGTCCAATGTTCTTAGTGGTGAGGGTTTAGCTAAAGGCTTACACAAGATTATCAAATTCAAATAATGTGATTACTGGGAATTTCAAGTGCCCTCATCTAGATCATCAATTTCCTCTAGAATAACATATTTTGCAGAAGCATTTGCTACAGGTGATCCCAACATGCCATCTTCATTTGCATGACCTGACTGTAGCTTTTGGTACCTGAAAAATGATAAAAAAGAGTAACAATCAATTAAAAAAAAAAATAGATTAGGAAAATTGGACAAGAAGCACACAATAGAAACCACGCGTCAAGATTAGGTAACTTAAAGTTGAGCTTTATCATTCTGCCTGATCCATAAGCTCAGAAACTAAAGAAACTCCGAAATTCCAATATTTTTAAAATGTTAGGAAGAAACATCAAAAACCAAAATATTATTCAAGAGATCCACCAATAAAATATTATTCAAGAGATCCACCAATAAAATATTATTCAAATTCGGTAACTGAGGAGCAAAGGACTAACAAAATTTAGCTGGATGAGCCGGTAGAGTATCAATTCTCATTGCTAAACTAATAGCAACAGGACAAGGCAACTACAAATTGGTCGATCCCATTTATAATGACACATAATGACCATCGGGTTGCTTTCTTGGATTTTGAGAATTGTCATTATCATATTCTTAAACTTTATCAAACTTCAATAACTAGGGCACATAATGTGGAACTTTTGTATAATGATCCAATTTTGTGCAGCAGGCTAACTGTTCGCAGAAAAGATTAAAGCTCACCACCAGAATGTTCATAAATCTGACACATAACATCTGTTGGACATCAACCAAGCTTTAATGTTTAATGTTATAGAAGGGCATTTAACATGGAAAACATGTAAGTTAAAGAAACATCCTTGTCATGCAAACAGCCAAAAGCAAAGGCGAGTCATGGGAAATTTGTTCGGTCCAAAAGTTCTGCAATGACATTTTGTCCCATTTAATTGGACTCTGATGAGAGGAAGTATTAATATTATTAGCAATGAACTGGACACTTATGTATTCTGCATCACACAATCCACGTTCGGCCGCTACACACTAAGCAATAATCTAACAGCCATAATAATAGCCGGGGGAAAAGAAAAGAACAAAAGACAACAAGAAATTCGGTTAACACAGGAAAAAAAAAGGGAAAAAAGACAGAGAAGAATCATACAATTACAGTTGAAAACTACAATAACTAATGACTTACGTGAACCAATTGAATAAACTGACACCGACAAGGATTGTGAAGAGACCAAACCCCTTCAGCCAAGTGAACTTATCATGGAAGTAAAAGACTGCAACCTGTACATTTACATATTGAAGTAGAATCCTTTGAGGGTCCTTATACAGCATAGACATTCATGTTTTTATATTTGCAATTATTAATAAAATAACTAACCAAATGAAAAAAACACAATAAGAGAACATAAGACTAGGGGTTAATAGTGTCTGTCTATGCAGGAGACAGCTATACTGTGACAATAAAACTAGTAAAACAATCAAAGCATGATTCTTACATCTTATGGATGCATCTAACATCCTCAAAACACAAATCTAAATGTAATTATAGATCACAATCAAAAGTTACAAAAGAAGTCTCAGACCATGCAAAATGTTTTAAGACAATAGCCATGATCATAACTAATTGCAACCTCATGACAAATAGGGTATTTATCTTATCTAATAGGAGAGTTTGAAATAGAACAATATTGTAACTAAAGGATTTCACAAGGTAACGACTAGAAAATAAGATAGAACAAACAATAAGCCAATACAACGGCCAACATTTTAGCAAAATAATCTAGAAAGACTAACAACCCTAGAAAAGTTTTATCAATATGGTTACAACCTCCTTAACAACACCTGCAATTTGAACAGTGACAGCACTGGTTACCGAGACAAGTACAAATTCCGTCAAAACCTGTAACAAGAGAAACAAGTTAATTTCTTTTGGGGACCATGAAACTCGGACCAAGTGTACTTAATATGCGACACGAAAAGCATGTAAATGTATCTTCCCCCCAATCCTTTTGTTTAACCTCAATTTTTACCATAAAAAAGGCCAAAGCTCCGCCGGAAAGCATCAGCAACAAACTCCGAGTGACATGCCATGAGTTATTGAAATAATTATTCCTTTTGAATTCATGCCATGGATCCAGCAATAGAGAGAGAAGAGCAGTCACCAGCGCCATAATTGGTGCCACATGGCTCATCTAGGTAGGTGGATTTTTAAGATCTAAAAAGAAAAATAAAGAAAACACTTGTTAGAGATTGATTAGAAATAATGGTATAAAAACTAAGCCAAAACATCTAGGAAAGAAATGTAATGTATAATTTTGTTCACCAGAGACTCAAGCTTTTTACCAAGAGCAAAATTTGTTCATCAATAAGTGGTAGCTAGCTTAAAGGGAAAAAAAAAAGCAGAATGTCACCATATTAAAAAACTAGTAATTCCAAAAGCTTAAGCACATAAGAAAAGGTCAAATAAATAGTATTTCTATGTATCATCATTATCTGAAGTAAATTCTCAGGAACGTACATGTTACACACACTTGCAGATGCTTACAGCAGTACATGAAAATCTAATATGTGCAAAAGCATGCTTGCAGATACTTATGGCAGTAGATAAAACCTAGTAGCAGTTGAGATTGGCTAAAATTCAAATGAATTAAAGAAAAAGAATATGCACCTACTATAACACCCCAAATTCACTCAAGAAAAACTCAAGAGGAATTTAGAATGAAATCTTATAAAACTCATTTTATAAATAAATCCCGAATAAAGTCACTGTTGTGCAAGAATAAAACATAGTCTTTAAAATAATAAATGAATTAATAATCCTCTAAAATAAAAATCCAACTCTAAACAATAGTCCAAGTAGCTAAAATTAATTTTCTAGAAAATAACAAAGCTTTCAGCTAGCAAATCCTCTTCGCTAAACCAAAAGCCCACATCTCTAAAAAAAATCAATCTGCAAAAATGTTGAAGACGAGAGGTGAGCCGTTAACTCGGTAAGCAAACTCATACACAAGGTTTGCAACACGAAAAATATGTACTCATTTCCAATAAATAATTGCATATGAAATCTTTATCAATAAAATTTTTCTTTTACTAAATTTGCTCATGTCACATAATGTCACCTGTATCCCCGGTGACCTAATCAATAGTTCAATATATCACTTGTACTTCCGGTGACCCGACCAATAGTTCAATTAGGGTACTTTACCTTGCAATAATCATCAATACGTGTGCACAATATAGCTAATTGTTCAATAATATCAATAACGGTAACTACAAACAATGAGCCAAAACTTAAAATAATTTTTAGTTTATCAATATCAATTATTCAATAATATTTCGATAAAACACTTGTAAGATATTAAATTGGCAAAGCTTTATCAATAGGTTTAAGGAAAACATTTTATAGAAAAATGAGTATTTATTTAAAACTAATTTTAAAAAATTTTAAAATAGCTTTAAATCCATAACTTATAAATCCATTATGCATGAATTCACTTACCTCGATCAAATGAAATCAACAATAACTCCTATCACATAAACTCACTCTTAGCCTATAATTATCAAGACAAAATTCTTATCAATATCTTATTCAATTTTAACCTAGATAAAAAAAACAAAAATCTCTAAACCATGTATTCTTACTTAACCACATTAATTCACTAACTATACTAGACCATCATATAAGAGCTGATTTCTATGGAGCTATAACTGTCTCGAAAAATCATAAATATCACAAAGAGCTATTGTAACATGTTGATATCCAATACAAAAATAAAATATTAGTCAAAGTTAATAATCATCGCTGAAAGCTGATTTTCCACCAAAAACATCAAAACTATCCAGTGACGATATATACCAAGAACTGCTGACTCAAAAAATCATAACTTTATTTATACTTATTCAAAAATAGCGATTCCAGTTTTAGAAATTATATAACACAAAAAGGAATCAGAATTAAAATTTACAAAGCATTTACTAATGAAAAACATCACCCAAACCGACCTAAATATCAGCCATCACAATTCTGAAAAACAGGTTCCAGGATTGCGGCAGCCTAGCTCCATGATTTTTAATAGTTCTTACATAAATCCAAAAATTACATAATTTAAAACACAGAAACTAGACATATATATATGCAACAATAAAAATTCCCAGAATTTGCAGAAGTCGTTTAGGTTATGAAATAAATTATGGAATTGTGAATTACTGCTGAAAATCAAAATTTTCCAGCATCAATGTTCAAATTTCGAAAAATCAAAACAATTTATATAAAATGAGTTTTTGAATAACAAATATGCGGATAGAAAGACAAAGATGTCTAGTTTAATAATCTATAAAGTTTTATGCATGAAACTTGATTAAATTAGCAGTAATCTCAAGTTTAATTTATATTGTTAACAGTTTCTAGAATATCATAACAGTATTATTTCTACTCAAATACACATTAATTAACACATGATCATACGTATCATGATTTTTATAAATATAATCACATATAAAATCATTCAATAAGCACACACAAAAATCACAATCAAAATCAAAGTTTAAAAGCTTATAAATTCATTCCTACCTTGAGGATAAAACTAAACTTAAGAACGCCTTTAATTAAGAACAAGAACACAAATAAGATCTTTCCTTTTTTGTATTAAAAAAATATAGATTCACTCTCATGCGGCTGCTATATTGTTTTCTTTATTAGCCTTTAGGATTTTTTTTTAAAAAAAATAAAAAGAACATAAAGGAGGCTTTTATAGGCCAAACATAAAGAAGGTTTTTATAGGCTAATTCTTTTTGAAACCCTTACTCATTTAGGAAATCTTTTTAAAATAGGATGTTTAATAAACAAACAATAATTAATTAATAAAGTAAAAAAATAAAATAGAAACGGGTATTACACCTACCATAAGTTTTTTTCTTTACATCCATTTTTATTCCACCACGTACCATCATATTAAAATCCAAACAAAAAAATAAAATTAGGTTGGAAAAAAAATTGGGATTCAGTTACACAAATTCCACAAACCATCTATGTCAGGATTATAACTAAACCATACCTGTAGAAGAATTTGAGTCATGCACCAACGAAATCCAGACATGACCGCAGCAAGCATAACAAAAAGAAATCCCCAAAACTCAAACTCTGTCTCCTTCGCAACTGGAATATGAAGTGATAAATGATCACAGGAATATGAAGTGATATATGATCACATCAAAATACAAAAGTTTTATATTGGAGAAATTATAAAACCTTGAAAATGACATTAAGTTTTATCACAGAGGGCCACAAATCAAAGAAAAGGGTGAGATAGAATATACTTGAACCCTTGCCAAATAGAAGTCAAAACTTTTGCAACCGTTTAACTTCAAATTTAATTATTTAAGGACTCAGGGTGCAGTATATAAGCTATGGATGGTCTTTACAAAAACTTCCTACAATATATTCTTAACCTTAGGTGCAATATGTCTTCATGACCATTATGTTCAACCTATGCAATATGTCCTCATGATCATTATACTCATAGAGAAATTAGCCATACCCTCCTAACACAGCAAGAGAGGTCATAAAAAGTGGGATTAAAATTGCTCTGTTACCAGTCGACCCAAGAGCTAACGTTTTGGCGTACTTTTCATTCTAGTGGGATCTCTTTGTTTCCAAACAACAAAATGATCATACACAATATACAGAAAGCAAAAAATGCTACTGAATTATTATTATTAGAAGTAATAGATAAAAGAAAATGATCAATCTGTTTACCTGTAAATAACACTCTAGTAGAAATTATAATGATACTGAAAAGTTTAATGCTTGGAGACTCCAACCTTCAAAAGGTAAAATATAAATACAAAATCAAATAATATAACAATACCAGTAGAAATTGAATTCTGAAGTTTGATCATGAACAAAATAAAATTTAATATATTCAACAAAAAATCATAAAATTTCACAGAAAAGCAAACAAAAGATATTTTACTAATGTGTAAATAAATAAGATTTTTTAAAAATAAATAAATAAACCGGCATTTACAAAAATAAGTTTTTAAAGCAAATTTGCTGCATCAACACAACAATTATCTATAAACATTTCAGAATTCACAATCAGATTGGCATCTGCAAACACAAATACTATTCCAATCCCAACACAACCCCGTAATAGCCATCAAGAAAGCAAATTGAGTGAAACAAGAATTGTTCAAGATTTTTTCAATTAACAGACTTCTAGACGAGCTATTCTGCCAAAAATTCTATGACTTGTAAAGGATCCTAACAAACATAGAATGCATCAAAAGAGCCTCAAATGTTGAGATCCCTAGTATTACTCTTCTGGATGAGAAGCCCATGTAAAATTTCAAGAAAGCAAATTGAGTGAAAAAAGAATTGTTAAAGGTTTTTCCAATTATGGACTTCTAGATGAGCTATTCTGCCAAAACTTCTATGACCTGTCAAGGCTCCTAACAAACATAGAATGCATCAAAAGACAAGTGACCTTGAAATTTTACATGTGCTTCTCATCTAGAAGAGTAATGCTAGGTATCTCAACATTTAAATCCCAATTTGAGTCCCAACTGATATAGCATTCATCTATTAGATGATAGAATAGAGTAGTAAGAAATTTTACATTCATTATCTAATAAACGAGTGGCACATAGCATTGTGTCACGGACCGGTTTGTTCTCACACGATACTGTACGGCCTTAGGCGCCAAACTCACACTCTTTTGGCCGTAAGTTAGCCTCTCACTCAAATCCCCTACTGGATTCGAAGACCGAAAAGTGAATTCACTCGGAAACACTCAAGATTAGAGGAAAAGACTTATATTACTTGAGAAAGTTTACAAAGCTAGATTGTTGGATTCTTGGATAAAATGAGCCAAATGAGGCTTCTCCTATTTATAGGATACAAAGAAACATTTAATTATGCCAACTACTATCTACCACCTACCTCATTAAATATTTATACAACTTTCTAAAGATTCAAGAACCCTCCGCGTGCCAGGCCAAATGAAAAGACTCGGACCGTGACATTCTCCCCCACCTAATCCGGAGACTTCCTCGTCGACTCACTGTGGAAGGCCTTAATCTTGTACCAGAACTGCCACAAGTCATTTACAGGCTCCTAACTTGCTTCACTCTCGGATAAACCCTTCCACTTGACGAAGTACTCTTGGCTTTGTGGATAGCCCTTCTTCCGCATAATTCGATCCACCAAAATTTCCTTCATTTCCTTGTCGTATACCCTCGTATTGCCGAATGGTGGCCGCTTGCTTCCTCTCCATGATGGATCCTCCACATCACTGTGATATGGCTTCAAACAACTAACATGGAATACTGGATGTAGCCTGAGTGAAAAGGGTAACTTTAGCTTGTACGACACGTTTACGACCCTCTTGATCATTGAAAATGGCCCCTCATACTTCCGAACTAGGCCTTTGTGCAGCGAACGTGTAGACTTATGCTGGGACAAAAGGATCTTGACTAGCACCATGTCCCTCACATTGAACTCCAAGTGTCTACGCTTGTCGTCCGCCCATTTCGTCATCTGTTTATCCGCTTTGTCAAGGTACACTCAAGCTATGTTCGCCTGCTCGTGCCACGACTTGGCCACCTTGTCTTGTATTAGCGGCTTCTTGATTTTCCTCCGCAACTCCTCTAACTCTGGTGGAGACATACGATATGGTGTTTGCATAGGTACCTAAGTCCCCGGCTCTATCTTAATCTTGTGATCTACCTCCCGACGTGGCGGCAAGTGCTTTAACAACTCAGGTGGCATCACATCCTCATACTCCTCGAGGACTTGAGCTACCGACTCCGGTATGGCCTCCGTGGCCTCGGTCCCATCTCTGACCTCATAGATGGTGGCGAGAAAAGTTTCCTCACACCGTTTGACACCCTTGCTGACTTGCATTGCGAAAAGTTGGTCTGGTTGTGCGGCCTTGGTCACCGTCGAAACCATGCATAGAGTGTCCTCTAAAATGCACACCGAGTTGAATTTTGGAAGCAAAACCGCATTGAATTGTCATAAGAACTTCATGCCCAACACTAGTGTAAAGTCATCGAGTGGAATAATGGAGAAATTTGCCTTGCCTCGCCAAGCACCCAACTGCAACTCCACATTGCGCACAACTCCGCTCAATGACTTAGCCTCCGAATTCACCGTCTTGAGCCAGCCCTCTGACTTCTCAACTTTAAGTCCTAACCGCATGGCCTCATCCACCTTAATAAAATTGTGCGACCCCCGGTGTCAATCAAGGCTTGCACTTTCCTCCCGTTGATCACGGTCTCCACATGCATGAGTGATTGTCTTACACTTTGGCTGGAATTTACTTTGCCTTCAACGCGTTAAAGAGTTGAAGACAGCCCATGTTAGCAGCATCGCCGTTGGTGCCTCCGGTTGCTTGTCCCCGGTCTTGCTAAACATGGCGTTAAAAGTCTTCTTCTTTGGGCAATCTCGTACCCAATGGTCTCCATTACAAAGGAAGCAATTGTGCTTACGTCTTGCCTCCTTCTTGCCATCATTTGGACCATCCCTCTTTTGTGGCTTCTCTTTGTCGTCATGGTAAGCGGCCTATCGCCCTTTGCTCCCCTACCATTGCCATGTTGGAGCCTCTCATCCTTCTTCGACTTCGAAGATTCACCATTTCAAAACTCTACAAGTGTGTCCGCCTCGGTAAGGGCCGTGGATATGTCATTCACTTGGCGTCATTGCAACTCTAATTGCACCCACAGTTGGAGTCCCTCCATAAAGCTGAACAGCAAGTCATCTGTGTTCATGTTGTCGATTTGAAGCATGAGCTTCGAGAAATCATCGACATACTTCGAGATAGACGCCGTGTACTTCAGCTCTCTCATTCTCTTGCGAGCCTCGTACGCCACATTCCACAGATAGAATTGCTTCTTGAGCTCACATTTCAGCAACTCCCATGTGTTAATGATACACGTCCTGCACATAATTTCAGCATGCTTCCGCTGCCACCAAGCGGTCGCGTGATCCTCAAGGTATGCAGTTACGATGTTCACCCTTTCTTGGTCACCATGGACATTGGTGGCCTCGAAGTACCTCTCCATTGGCCATAAGAAATTCTCAATCTCTTGGGCATCCCGCTTGCCCACGTACCTCATAGGTCTCGAAATCTCGACCCTTATAAGAAGTGCAGCATTGGTGTTGAGCACTCCACTCGTCACCGTCTTCTTGCAAAGCGCCCAATCGGACTTCGTTTTCTCAAGGCCAGCCTGCAACTCCTCGACTTGAGCCCGCAACGCCTCGATAGAGTTCAAAACCACAGCCTGGAACTCCTCAAGACTTTGGTGTTACGCCAACACGTCTTGACTCAAATCACCCATCTGCCCCTCAAAGCCATCAACCTCTTCCATCTTCTCCTCAAAGATTTCGAGGTGCTCCTTGATCTCGGCAACGGCGATTTAACCACGGATAACGGTTCTCTATGGTGTTGAGCAAGTCAACCGACTTCTCCTTGTTATTCTTCCCCTTCTTCCTATTGGGGTATGGGTCCCTCCCCCTTCGACTCTGATACCAACTGTCATGGACCGGTTTGTTCTCACACGATACCGTGCGACCTGAGGCACCAAACTCACACTCTCTTGGCCCTAAGTCAACTTCTCACTTAAATCCGCTACTGGATTCGAAGACCGAAAAGTGGATTCACTCGGAGACACTCAAGATTGAAGGAAAAGACTTATATTACTTGAGAAAGTTTACAAAGCTAGATTGTTGGATTCTTAGATGATATAAGCCAAATGAGGCTCCTCCTATTTATAGGATACAAAGAAGCATTTAATTTATGCCAACTATCATCTACCACCTAACTCATTAAATATTTATACAACTTCCTAAAGGTTCTAGAATCCTCTGCGGGCCAGGCCATGAAAAGACTCAGACCGTGACAATTGAGACTCAAACATTAGGATCCCTAACATTATTGCTACTAGAAAAGTAAATAGTTATGTTTATACTGTGTCCATTATTATGCTAAATCGATAAAATACTTAAACAGAGACAAAGGCAATAAAATAAGATATCTATAAAACACTTCAAACTTGTAGCAGAATCTTATTAGAGGAGCAAGGTAACAACAGTTGGAACTTGGTGTCTTCTCTAGGTTTGACCACCAATCTTTTCAGTTAAGTTGCAAAGACATTCCTGAAGCAGCATGATTGATTTTTTTGAAACAAAACAAAAGGTGGAAAATAGCATATTGATCATGAAAGTTTCTCAGTACATAGACTTTAACAAAATGAAGGTAACACCACTCGCAACTTGGTGTCTTCCCTAGGTTTAAGCATCAATCTTTCCAGTTAAGCTAAAAAGATATTTTTGAAGAAGCATGGTTCATAAATAGAAAAAAAAGTTGAAAATAGCTTCTTGATCATGAAAATATATCTCAGCAAATATACTTCAACAAAATAAAAGAAACTTGAGACTACTATATTCCGCCTCACACAATCACGACTCAATAATAAATTAGAACCCTAAACAGAATTTAAACATGTCCTAAATCATGAATTAGCATCTAAAATAATCTATAAACAGGGCAATTCAAAACCCAAATAAGAGTGATAGAAAAATTATAGAGAATAAGGAGAGAAAACTTACAAAAATTGCTTTGATTCTCTTCTTAAACTAAGGTTTGAATGCTAGCGTTTGGTAAAAACATTATGAGCAGTAGAGAATAAGAAATAAGTGTCATAAACTTAGGGTTATGGAATAGAAAAAAGTATATATTTATAGGAGTCTTAAGAAATCCTATTGGATTTAAAAAAATAACACTATAAATAACCTTAGTTATAATTTTAATATCCTTATTAATAAAGATTATAAAGTTATATATATATATATCCTAATAAGAGTCAAATTTTCTTAATTAAAGATTATGGAAAACATAAAAGTTAAAGAAACATTCTTGTCATGCAAACAGCCAAAAAAAAAAAGCTAGTCATGCGAAATTTGTCCAGTCTAAAGTTCTACAATTACATTTTGTCCCATTTAATTGCACTCCTTGATGGGAGAAAGTTTTAAGATTATTAGCAATGAACTGGATACTTATGTATTCTGCCTCACACAATCCACATTTGGCCACTAAACACTAAGCAATAATCTAACAACCAAATAATATTTTTTTTAAAAAAAGACAACAACAAAATCAGTTAACATTGAAAAAAGGGAGGGAAGAAAAAGAGAAGAAACATGCAATTATAGTTTAAAACTACAATAACTAATGACTTACTTGTGCCAATTGAATAAACTGACACCGACCAAGATTGTGAAAAGACCAAACCACTTCAGCCAAGTGAACTTATCATGGAAGTAAAAGACTACAACCTGTACATTTACATATTGAAGTAGAATCCTTTGAGAGTCCTTATACTGTGTAGCCGTTCATGTTTTTTATATTTGTAATTATTAATAAAATAAATAACCAAATGAAAAAAACAATAAGAAAACATAAGACTATGGTTTGATTCTATTCAGGATCTGTCTATGCAGGAGACAGCTACATTGTGACAATAATGTTAGGGGCAAGCGGAAGTGTAGAAGCAAATTTAATTTTAAAAACAGAGATTTTTGCTAAAATAAACTTTTTACATCATTACTTAATTCTTTTTCTTGATAATTGATTACACAGAGTTCATATTTATATATAGAAGCAAACTCTAGAGATTACATTTGTTAACATATACATATTTTGTTTATTGATTTTGATGATAACAAACAATTAATCTCTATTGACAATGTTTGTTGAAAATTTAGATATTTTTCTTAAAAGTCAAAAATCTCTACATGTGTTTACAAGCCTTAGAGAAATTTGGAACATTCTCCACAAAAATATGGTTTTCTGGGTATAATCAACAAACCGTTTATTTTAACGATTAACCGATAAAATACAGAGAGGTTTTTTTCTAAGAACATCAACAAATCAAATACTAGAATTAAAACGGCTAACCGTTAACATATAACGGCTAACCGTTAACATATAACGGCTAACCGTTAACATATAACGGCTAACCGTTAACATATAACGGCTAACCGATAATATCCAGATTCTCTTATTTTGTTAATCTTTTACCGTTTAAAGGAAATCGATTAAGCCTTCTATTTTATGAGTTGCTGGAAATTAACAGTACACCGTTAACATATACGGCTAATCGATAATGTCCAGATTTTCTTATTTTGTTAATCTTTTACTGATTAAAGGAAATCGGTTAAGCTTTCTGTTTTATGAATTGCTAGAAATTAATGGTACACCGTTAATATATAACGGCTAACCGATAATATCCAGACTGACATTTTTATTAGTCTTTAACTGTTTAGCAAAAACGGATGGAGGATCTTTATTATGCAGGTTCCTGGATTTTAACGGGGAAAGAGCAATTATTAACGGGCAACCGATAATTTGAAATCAAGGCCAACAGTAACATTGACCAGCGAAAATGGTTATCCGTTAACGACTAACAGTAATTTGTTTTCTGTTAAAAAGGTTGAATAACGACTATTTTTCTACTCCAACTATATATAAGTTGATCTAAGTCAAATCTTCTAAGAACACTAAGCATATTCACAGATATACAATTGAGCTTAAGAATAATTTCTTTTTTACTTCATCTACTCACACATTGGGTATTGAGCATTGATTTGTAATCCTGAAAATTGTGTGAGAGAAAAATCAATTTATGATCTTTGTTCTAGAGTAATTGTAAGTGTTGGGATACACTTATATTAAGAAACTGAAAAAATCTCTTCTTGTAAAGGTTTATTGACACCTCGGAAGTTAATTGTAAAACTTTGAAGCTTTGGAGGCTTGCTTAGTGGAATCCTCAAGCTCGGTGTGCTTAGAGGCGTGGACGTAAGCGGGAATAGCCGAACCACATAAAAATTATTATATTTGATCTCTCTTACTCTATCTCTCTAGTTTTATTATTTATTTATTTATTTATCTCAAATTTAATTTCTTAATTTATATTATCTTTAATCTTTTGTTTTCTGAAATTTCAAAAATCCAATTTACCCCCTCTTTTGGGTTGTCTAGTTAGTATTTCAACATTAACCATGCTATAGATTTTAGAGGCCATATTGCAGGCAAAAATGCTACTCTTTAATTCATGTTGAAAACAAACCATGGGACCCCTCAAACTTCTTGCTCAATTTACTAGATTACTAATTACATCTCAACAAATAAAACTAGTAAAACAACCAAAGCACAGAGTCCATCTATGCAGGAGATAGCTACGCTGTGGCAATAAAACTAGTAAAACAATCAAAGCGTGGTTCTTACATCTTATAGCTGCATCAACCATCCTCATACAAAGATTGTTGAGTGTTAGAAAGTGTATATTTATAAAGGAGAAAATCATCATTTTACACTTTAAACCTCACTAACATTGCTACTTTTATTTATTTAAGTATTTTGTTATTTAATTATATGTGTTTTATTATAATTGTGTATTTTATGTATTTTAGGGGTATCATAATCGTTTCACAATAAACGAGTGATCAGACAGCAAAACGGACGTCATATTTGGACTCAGGACGGTCGAAAACTTTAAGAAGAGCATTAAAGGAAAAAGTTACTGTTCACACATACTGTCTTCGTTCATACGTGCGGTCGCTGTTCGCGATCTTTTCGCGATCATCGTTCACGCATAATCGTTCATGTATACGGACCGATGATGTGGCAATTACCTACGACGTGGCGATGATCGATTGGACGAATTATGTGGATTGACCGCTTATGTGGCATTGACCGATGACGTGGTGGCGTTGACCGATGATGTGTCATGATCTTATTGGACTAAATTTCTTATGTCTTCGTAGATCGATGATGTGGCGAAGATCTCATTGGAGTAGAAATCGGGTGTACAGACGATACGCGCTTACATGGGATTATTTACTATTCAGGGGCGTTCTTTGTACAAATGTTGATTGTTGATTGATTGTTGATTGATCGATGACGTGGCGCAATCCTGAGTATCCGAACTGTTTTTAATCCGATGGCCACGATTCACTCAATGTATCTATAAAAAGGGGACTCTCCCCCCCTAATTTGGCACTCCTGAATTCATTTCTAAGCTTAGATTTCTGAAATTCCTTCTCTTTCTTGTAGTTTCTTTGTATTTTAATAAAATTTCCTTTTTTATCCTTAGTTAAAGTATGAGTAGCTAATTTCTTTTCAAGCTTGGGTTGAAGGTGAAGTCTCAACATGTTCCATGGGCTTAATTTGGTAAATTTACTTTCTCTTCCCCTCTAATATTTGTGGTTGTTTTGACTTTTTCATTAAACAAATAATAATAGTCTTGTCTAATTCTGTTTTGTTATCTCCAGACCCTAAAGAGTTGTTATTATTATTCTACGATAAACAGTTCTCTGACCATACTTATTGGAGAGTGGTTAGAGTGAGTGTGGAATCCCCTTGATGATTTAATTGGTATTAATATAGAATATTTAGCCCATGGAGCCTGTTGATGCGGATCAGGATACCCAAGTACTTTATTATAACAAGTATTATTT
Organism: Aegle marmelos; assembly: GCA_030449875.1. Lineage (NCBI taxonomy): Eukaryota > Viridiplantae > Streptophyta > Magnoliopsida > Sapindales > Rutaceae > Aegle > Aegle marmelos. The sequence goes on along the minus strand of JASUUL010000094.1, from coordinate 19,277,851 downwards.
TTAAACATTCCCGCCATGTTATTTCAACAAATTAGGACAAAATTGTAATAATATAATTATTCCCAGTAAAAAAAAATTAATTCCGCACATAATTAAAATCAACCTCCTCGTGGGATCGACACTCACCATTAATCTATTCTACAATAGATTCGTGCGACTTGAGTTCATTAAAATTTGCACAACAAGTTTTTGGCGCATTCTTGCATGGTGTAAGTTATTTTAATTTGTTGAATTAATTTTTTTTGTTTTCTTGTATTTTTCCTTATAACAAAATAATTCTATAATTTAATTTTTGTAATTTAAATTTTTGCAATTTAATTTCCGTAATTTAAATTTTTGCAATTTAATTTCCGTAATTTAAATTTTTGCAATTTAATTTTATTGTGTGATTTCTTTAATTTTCTGTACTTTAATTTTTGCTTTACTTTTCTTTGTAATTTGTTTTGTTTATCTTGTAATTTATTTTAATTTATTCGTAGAATTAATTCATAGAATTAGTTTTTTTTTAAGTAATTTTTTTTTTGCTTTCCTTAAAATTATAAAAAATTAAAAAAAATATATAAAAAAAATTAAAAAAAAAAAGTGAATCTGTAATTTAATTTTTGTAATTTAAATTTCTTTAAATTTCTATAATTTAATTTCTGAGTTATTTTTCCTTGTAATTTTTATTTATTCTGTTAATTTATTATTCCATATAATGAAATTTTTTTTGAAGTAATTTTTTTTCTGTAATTTAATTTTGTTTCTTTTTCTCTTCTTTATATTTCTGTAATTTAATTTTTTATTTTTCATTGTAATTTATCTTTTTATTTTATTTTTTTTAGTTAATCTATTTCTGGTATTTTCTTTTTAGCACTTGAGTGTATATTCATTGTAAGGTTGTAACAACTTCACAAGGTTAGTATTGTAATTTCTCTCTCCTCTTTATTTTTGTTTGTTTTATTTTCATTAATTTTCATTTATTTTATTATTTGCATGCATGGTCGAAGGTCATTATCACCTAATCTTGAACCTTTAGACCTTGATTTGGAAAAAACACTTCGCACTCACAAACACACTGTTTTTCAAAAGAAATTTGAAATGGATTTGCAACATCAGTTCCACCTCCACCAATGCAACCAGTTCCTCAAATGTCTCAAGCCTCTCAACCACCATTTAGACCATACAATCAGAACCCAAACCATTCTCAACCTAAACCATGGGAGGAGACATCCCAAAATTTCAGAAATCTTACTAAATGAGATGAGAGTAAGCTTCAACTCACAAGCTCAATCTGTTTCAAGCCTTGAGAAAATGGTAGGACAACTTGCCTCTTCAATTCAAACATTGGCCATGACCGTTGAAAAAGGCAAATTCCCAAGTCAACCAATGCCCAATCCTAAAGCAGTAAATGAAGCAAGTTCTAGTTCACCACAGCAGCATGGAGAGGTCAAAGCAGTGATGACCTTGCGAAAAGGAAAAGAAGTTGACAACAAAGTGGAGATGCCAAAATCAACTCAAATTGTACCTGAACTCGGAGGAATCATCATCGAGGAGAAAAAGATGAAACCAACTCACGATAATATGTTCCTAAATCTCCATTTCCTCAGAGTTTAGCTCAAGGGAATAAAGGAAAATCCACAGGTGAGATTCTTGAAATCTTCAAACAGGTAAGTGTTAACATCCCTTTACTTGAAGCTATAAAACAAGTGCCATCATACGCCAAGTTTCTTAAAGACCTTTGTACTAAAAAGAGAAATATTCATGTTCAGAAAAAGGCCTTTCTAACAAAAATATTAGTTCTATACTCCAACATAAAATGCCTCTAAAATGCAAAGATCCAGGCTCCCCACTATCTCATGTAGTATAGGGAACCACACAATTGAGAATGCTTTGTTGGATTTAGGAGCTAGTGTAAATCTGTTGCCTTACTCTTTTTTGTGAAACTTGGGTCGGCGAATTACATCCAACTCCAGGTGAGTGTTACAACTTGCAGATCGGTCCATAAAAATACCTCGTGGTATTGTGGAGGACGTCTTATCCAGGTAGACAAGTTTTATTTTCCTGTTGATTTCATTGTAATTGACACTCAACCAAAGTCAGAGGATTCAAAGAAGCACATTCCCATTATTCTCAGGCCGACCTTTCTTGGCAACTGCCGATGCACATATTCAATGCGAACCTAAAATATGCAGTTGTCTTTTGGCAATATGACCATGGAACTCAATATCTTTAACATTGCTAAACAACCTCACAAAGTCAGAGATGATGGAATTGTTAATGTGGATTTAATAGAAACAATAGTTGATAACAACTTTCTTTCAAACTTTAGTAATGACCCTTTGCAAACTTGTTTAATTCACTTTGGTTTAAATTTTGATATTGACAGTTCAGTTGATGAAGTCAATGCTCTACTTGACTCAGCACCATCCATGGACACTAATAAATGGAAATTGAGAGTTGAACAACTAGTCTTTGTCGAAAAGAAACTTAGCCCATCATCAGAATCACCACCAAAACTCGAACTCAAGCCATTACCCAACACTTTGGAATACGCATTCTTGGGAGAAGAAAGCACTTTACCAGTAATCATCTCTTCTTCCCTCAATGACGAACAAAAAGGTAAGTTGTTGGATGTTTTAAAAGAACATAAAGGAGCATTAGGATGGACCATAGCAGGACATAAAAGGTATAAACCAGTAGATTGCATGCATTACATTCATCTTGATGAAAATGCTAAACCTACTAGGGAAATGCAACGTCGGTTAAATCCTAACATGAAAGAGGTTGTTCGCACCAAGTCCTCAAGCTATTAGATGCGGTATCATTTACCCTATTTCCGATAGTTCGTGGTCAGTCTGTGCAAGTTGTTCCTAAAAATCGGGAGTTACTGAGTCATCAATGCGATAATGAATTGGTACCCACTAGAATAACTACGAGGATGGCGTGTATGCATTGATTACGAAAGTTGAATTCATCACACGTAAAGACCATTTTCCTTTACCATTTATCGATCAAATGCTTGATAGATTAGCGGGTCATGAGTTTTATTGCTTTCTAGATGGTTATTCGGGATACAATCGATTCCCATAGCACCAAAAGATCAAGAGAAGACCACCTTCACTTGTCCTTTTGCACTTTTGCATAGGAGAATGCCGTTTGGATTATGTAATGCACCGCTACATTTCAACGATGCATGTTGAGTATTTTTTCTGATATGGTTGAACGATTCCTTGTGGTTTTTATGGATGACTTTTGTGTTTTTGTAGTTTCGTTTGTTCAATGTTTACATCATCTAACATTAGTTCTGCAGAGATGTATCGAGAAGAATTTAGTCTTGAATTGGGAGAAATGCCATTTTATGGTTAAACAAGGTATTGTTCTCGGTCACATCATTTCAAGCAAAGGTATTGAGGTTGATAAAGCCAAGGTGGATCTCATTTCCAATCTTCCTCCACCTAAAACAATCGAGACGTAAGATCTTTCCTTGGGCATGCTGGTTTTTATAGACGTTTCATTAAAGATTTTAGCAAAGTTTCTAGATCCTTATGCAATTTACTTGCTAAGGATGTACCTTTTGTCTTTGATGATTTATGTCTTGTGGCATTTGAAAAACTAAAGCAATTGTTGACATCATCACCCATCATTCAGCCCCCAAATTGGAACTTACCATTTGAGCTTATGTGTGATGCATCTGACTATGCAGATAGAGAGCATATTAGGACAAAGAGTTAATCGAATTCCCATGTGATTTACTATGCTAGTATGACATTGAATGATGCACGTTGAATTATTCAACCACCTTTGAAAAAGAAATGCTAGCGATTGTGTTTGCATTAGAAAAATTTCGATCTTATCTCATTGGTTGTAAAATAATTATATTTACTGATCATCTTTGCTCTTAAATATCTTCTCACAAAGAAGGATGCAAAAGCTAGACTAATTCGTTGGGTGCTACTCTTGCAGGAATTTGACTTAGAATTCAAAGACAAGAAAGGAATAGAAAATATTGTGGCTGATCATCTTTCCCGTCTCCATTTTGACACAACAAAAGAACATCTACCTTTGAATGAGTCATTTCCAGATGAACAATTAATGAGTGTGGAAGTAGTACCATGGTATGCTGATATAGTTAATTATCTTGTTACAGTCAACTTCCGGAGCATTGGACTAAACAGGACAAGGCCAAATTTTTGCGAAAATAAAGAATTTCTTTTGGGATGATCCTTATCTATTTAAATACTTTGTGCGAGACCAAATTATTAGACGATGTGTCCCAGAGAATGAATTTGAAATATCCTTTCTTTCTGCCATGAACAAGCTTGTGGAGGCCACTTCAGTGCTAAGAAAACAGCTACTAAAATTTTACAATGTGGTTTCTATTGGCCAACTATATTTCGAGATGCTTACACCTTTTGTTCTTCATGTGATAGGTGTCAAAGAATGGGTAGCATTACACGAAGGAATATGATGCCACTAAACCCAATTCTGGTGGTTGAAATTTTTGACGTATGGGGTATCGATTTCATGGGACCCTTTCCCACATCTTTTGGCCATCAATACATATTGGTCGCTGTTGATTATGTTTCGAAATGGGTAGAAGCTATTCCATGTAGGAACAATGATCATAAAGTGGTAATAGGATTTCTGAAAAGCAATATTGTTTCCCGCTTTGGATTCCCTCGAGTAATAATTAGTGATGGTGGTGCCCACTTTTGTAATAAATTTTTCAAAGCACTTTTGACAAAGTACTCCATCACTCATAAAGTGGCGACCCCATATCATCCACAGACCAGCGGCCAAGTTGAGATCTCCAATCGAGAAATAAAGCACATTTTAGAAAAAACAGTGAGGCCCGACAGAAAAGATTGGTCGTTGCGGCTTGATGATGCATTATGGGCATATAGAACGGCTTTCAAGACTCCGATTGGGATGTCACCCTACAAGCTAGTGTATGGAAAAGCATGCCACCTACCTGTGGAACTCGAGCATCGTCGTCTTTGGGCCATCAAGAAATTCAATTTTGACATACAAAGAAGCTGGATCAGAAAGAAGATTACAGTTGGCAGAACTTGAAGAAATTCGAAATGATGCGTACGAGAATGCCAAAATTTACAAGCAACGAATGAAAGTCTTTCACGACAAGCAAATTATGCGAAAATCTTTCACTCCAGGTCAGAAAGTACTTTTATTCAATTCTCGCTTACACTTATTCCCAGGTAAGTTACGCTCTCGATGGTCTGGCCCATTTATTGTTCATACTGTTTTTCCACATGGGGCAATTGAAATTAAGGATCCAATGAATGGTGTCACTTTCAAAGTTAATGGTCAAAGATTAAAGCCATATCTAGAATACCAACCACATGGAGAGGACAGCGAAATAAATTTGAGTGACCCACCTATTTTAAATTGAGGTTTTACTTTTCGGTGATTTGATTATTTATTTTCTTTATCTTCTTTCTTTTATTCATTCTTTTGCTGATTGAAATTATCTTTTTTGTGTGTTTGTTTAACCGTTAAGTTTTTCTTATCCATTTAATCATGAGACAGTTCCTCTTAAACATTCTTAGACAATTTCGACGTATACAATCTCATCTCAGAGGTCAGATACGATTTTGTAAAACACATCGTATCTGGCAGCCTACAACCACCAGAGTTAGTAGCCTATGTTGAGGATTTAAAAGCCAACTCCGAGAAATTGAGAGGCATCTACAACATCCAATTGGAGCTTGAGGTAAATTCAATAAGAGGACGATTTTAATTTGTTTTGTGTGTTTTAATTTATTTTCTTGGTTGTGTGTTTTAGTTTGCTTTGTGTGTTTAAAGTTTGTAACCCCGGTCAAGTGGCGGATAACGGTACTCCGTGACAATCAAGTCGGTTACTTCAGTCTTCCCACAATAACTGATATTCTGAGACGAAGGTATGGACAGAAATGAGATTTTAGAAAAGCTTCACAAACGATTCCCTTCGCTTCCTCAGAATGCCCTACTTTTAATTTATAAAGCCCGGTCCGAACGCATGCGATTGCTCATGAAGAATAACATCCCTACTGACATCCGTTGGTTAATTGAGGCAAAAGTTCGCTTAGCAGGTGAGTTACCTCCCAAATTTATTGCATACATGCCTGGTTGTGGTAAAGGAAATTATGCGAGAAAACGACGAGCTCGAAGACTTTCTGTTGCTTGTCATAAATGTGCGAAATGATATGCAATAAAAAATCCTGTTCCTTAGGAATGGTGTCTGATAACAGAGAAGATAAGATTCAATTCATTAGGGATGGCTTGAATAAGGAGTCATTGGATGATATCCTTTTGTCTCTTGAAACGCATCCCAGTGGATACGTCCAACATGCAATACTTCAGTTATGGCCATTATTCCAGAAAGAATGTGCAAACTATAGTCTCGGGAATCTGACTATAAAAGACCCTGTTTGCCAGTTTGTAAGAAAACTGGATGGGAAGCCTATCCTCGAACCATGTAGGGCGTTCAAGCCGTTTACGGACGTAAAACCGTAGGAAGTCGCGAGCCACAATCACAACTATCTGTAAATATCCTTTTACCTCTCTGTTCTTTTATTTCATTGTTATTTTACTATTTGCATTATTGTTGTTTAATAATTTCATTTACTTTTTCTTTTTACTATTTTCTTTTTGACTTTTGAGCTATGTGCCTTACACGTTAATTGACATAATGTCCCATACACAGCTGTAACCAACTGTCACCAAGGTCTTTAAATGTGAATTGTTTTTACTGAGTACTCACAAGTTGTTTTTGAGCAATATCTTAATGGCAGCTTCTTCCAGTAAACAATTCAAGAACATTTGTGTGCTTTCTGGGTTCCATTATGGCAAACATAAAGAATTCATGGAGGCAGCCATAGATCTTGGTCTAAGAATAGCAGAGAAAAATTGCACTTGGTGTATGGAGGAGGTGACCGAGGGTTATCCAAAATGGTATCAGAAGCTGCTTTTGTCAGAGGGAGCCAAGTGTTAGGCATCATCCCTCAAATCCTAAAACCTTTGGGTTGTTTGTCTCATTCACCAACTGGAGAAGAGTTAGTCGTCTCAGGTATGCAAGAACGAATAACTGAAATGTTAAATCATGCCGATGCTTTTATTTTCCTTCCAGCGATCTTACAACTCTTGAGGCACTAATGACATTAGCATCTTGGTCCCATCCAACATTCATCAAAAACCCATTGGTTTGTTAAATGTCAATAACTTTTATGATGGCTTTCTCGCATTTCTTAACCATGCAATAAAAATTATTTTCTTCCTTCCTCGAAAAAAACATCTTTATTTGTGCACACACATTAATGCGCTACTTGATCTGTTACAAGCTTATCAACCAGAGCCAGATCCCAAGGCTATTGTGTTGGAGTGTTCAAATAATGATGGTAACAGTAGTGGCAGTAAGAAGTACAAATTAGATTTAACTCTCCGCTTGTAAATATTTTACTCTCAGTATTGCAAAGACCCCAGGTGATGTCTTCTAAACTCTACTTCTTTCCTTTCAAACATTGAGGACAATGTTTCGTTACAGTTGGGGAGGGAATAGTAGATAATTGTGGAATGTTGAACTAACCATGATTAACTTTTTGAATAGAAGATGGCTGAATATAGAGTATATCTTGACTCTAAAACGCATCTTCTTATTTAAAAAAAAAACACAAAAAAAAAAAAAAAAAAAAAAAATATATATATATATTTTGTGTGTTTTAACCTTTCATTTTTCTCCTTTATAAATATATGTTTTCAAGTTTTTAAAGTCGAAGATGGCTGAATATGGAGTGTAGTAACTCTAAAACGCATCTTCTTTTGTAAAAATAAAAAAAAAAAAAAAAAATAAAAAAAAAAAAATTCATTTTTCTTTAATTTTTCTGCATGTATGTTTTCTTTTTATGTTTAGAATAGGTTGGGGGGAAATAATTCTATTTAAAAAAAAAAAATTTGTGAGTTCTTGATATTGGATGATATGATGACTTTTGAATTTTAGTATTTGTATTATCTTTGGTCTTGAGTAATGTTACACCATGTTTACTATTCTACATGTTGATGTTGGAGACAAATATGAGTTGCTTGAAAGAATGCACATGTCATAATAAATTTCAAGTGAGTTTTTGAGCCTATTAATTTTTCTTGGAGAGTAACCCTTTTTGCCCATTCTTCATGTAGCTTAGCAGTTTATTATTTCATACATGATCTCTAGATTTTCTTTGAGTCAACCCTCTAAAAAAAAAAAAAAAAAAAAGTGTGTGTTACTGTATCTAAATGTCCACTTAATTAGTAGATATGGAAGATTATTTAGAGTCCTAAAAGATGATGGAAGGCCATTTTTGACCCGTTTGAGCCTTTCTAGCCATCCCTATTATTTAATATCCATAGTTACCCCTTTTGAGCCTTTTATTAAAAAAAAAAAAAATCCTTTTCTTTATTAACTTATCATCCTAACCCACTCCAATTTGGAGTATTACCCGATATCATATAAGTTCCATCCACCTATTCATGTTTGAGAAAAAAATAAATAAATAATTATTTTGTTTAGTAAAGTTGTGACATATAAAAAAAAAGAAAAAAAAAGAAGAAAAAAAAAGAGAAAAAAAAAAGATGTACAAAAGTAATAAATAAGCAAAATGTATCCTGTAAAAAGTTCTTTAATTTTTTCTCAAACATATATATTTTGTTTCCCTATTTTCCTTTCTTTGTTAACCATGTCCCTAGCCTACGTTACGTCCTAATAAAAGTCCTTCCTGATTTTAGGGAACTATAGTCTAACATAAAAGCTAGTTATATGGGTAATTAAGATGTAGTGATGCATAAATCAAAAAAAAAAATGATGAATACATTGGGTTGACTAATACTTTATTTGAGATCGTACTATTTCTAAGCTATCATATTTTTCATCTTGGTGAGAGTGTGTGATATTTCTTTAGTATTTTCTCTCAATTTACCATTCATTGTAGTGACAAAAATTTTATTGGGATTAATTTCTTTGTGAGAGTGTCACTACAACCGGTGAGATTTTGGGGTTGGATATGTCTTTCTTGAAAGTAGCTTGATTACTATTACTACAACAAAATCTGGGTGATACATATGGATGGTTGATGTGGGTGTGATATTCCTTTAGACTAGAGATAATGCTTAAACTTTTATTTGATTGTTATCATTAATCTGATTGAATAAACACGTGTGTTTAAAAAAAAAAAAAAAAAGAGTTTTGAATTTTATCTTCGCTTTATTTGCTAGGACTAGCAATAAGGCAAAAGGTGTTGAAGTGTGTTGAGTGTTAGAAAGTGTATATTTATAAAGGAGAAAATCATCATTTTACACTTTAAATCTCACTAACATTGCTTCTTTTTTATTTATTTAAGTATTTTGTTATTTAATTATATGTGTTTTATTATAATTGTGTATTTTATGTATTTTAGGGGTATCATAATCGTTTCACAATAAACGAGTGATCGAGGCAAAGAAAACGGACGTCATATTTGGACTCGGGACGGTCGAAAACCTTAAGAAGAGCATTAAAGGAAAAATTCTTTGTTCACACATACTGTCATCTTTGTTCTTCATACGTGATGCATCGTTTCATCGCGATCTTTCACGATAATCGACTTTGTTCATGTATACGGACCGATGATGTGGCAATTACCTACGACGTGGCGATGATCGATTGGATGAATTATGTGGATTGACTGCTTATGTGGCATTGACCGATGACGTGGCGTTGACCGATGATGTGTCATGATCTTATTGGACTAAATTTCTTATGTACTGTAGATCGATAATGTGGCAGCATCTCATTGGAGTAGAAATCGGGTGTACGATACATGCGCTTACATGGGATTATTTACTATTCGGCGGCGTTCTTGTCATAAAAATGTTGATTGATTTGATTGCTTGTTGATTGTTGATCGATGACGTGGCGCAATCCCGAGCATCCGAATTGTTTTTAATCCGATGATCACGATTCACTCAATGTATCTATAAAAAGGGGCTCTCCCCTAATTTGGCACTCCTGAATTCATTTCTAAGCTTAGATTTCTGAAATTCCTTCTCTTTCTTGTAGTTTCTTTGTATTTTAATAAAATTTCCTTTTTTATCCTTAGTTAAAGTATGAGTAGCTAATTTCTTTTCAAGCTTGGGTTGAAGGTGAAGTCTCAACATGTTCCATGGGCTTAATTTGGTAAATTTACTTTCTCTTCCCCTCTAATATTTGTGGTTGTTTTGACTTTTAGGTAACAAATAATAATAGTCTTGTCTGAATTCTGACCCTGTTTATCCCAAGCACCCTAGTCTGAGTTGTTATTATTTACGATATAAGCCCCTAAGACCATACTTATTGGAGAGTGGAGAGTGAGGTGTGGAATCCCCCCTTATGATTTAATTGGTATTAATATAGAATATTTAGCCCATGGAGCATGTTGATGCGGATCCGGATACCCAAGTACTTTATTATAACAAGTTTTATTTTTAATCATTCCCGCCATTTTAATTCAACAATTTAGGACAAAATTATTATAATTTAATTATTCCCATTAAAAAGAAAATTAATTCCGCACATAATTAAAATCAACCTCCTCGTGGGATCGACACTCGTCACCATTAATCTATTCTACAATAGATTCGTGCGCTTGCGAGTTCATTAAAATTTGCACAACAAAGATCTAAATATAATTATAGATCACAATCAAAAGTTACAAAAGAAGGCTCACACCATGCAAAATATTTTAAGACAATAGCCATAATCATAAATAATTGTAACCTCATGACAAACGTGGTCTTTATCTTATCTAGTAGGAGAGTTCGAATATTTAATGTTTGAAACAGAATACGGGGTCTTTATCTTATCTAGTAGGAGAGTTCAAATATTTAATGTTTGAAACAGAATGGTATTGTAACTAAAGGATTTCACAAGGTAACTAGAAAATAAGATAGAACAAACAATAAAGCACATACTACGGCCAACATTTTGGCAAAATAATCTAGAAAGACTAACTACCCAAGAAAAGTTTTACCAATGTGGTTACAGCCTTCTTGACAGCGACTACAATTTGAACAGTGACAGCACTGGCTACCGAGACAAGTACAAATTCCGTCGAAACCTGTAACAAGATAAACAAGTTAATTTCTTTTGGGGACCATGAAACTCAAATAAAGTGTACTCAATATGCAACATGGAAAGCATGCAAATGTATCGTACCCCCAATCCTTTTGCCCAACCTTAATTCTTACCATAAAAAAGGCCAAAGCTCCGCCGGACAGCATCAGCAACAAACTCCGAGTGACATGCCATGAGTTATTGAAATAATTATTCCTTTTGAATTCATGCCATGGATCCAACAATAGAGAAAGAAGAGCAGTCACCGGTGCCATAATTGGTGCCACATGTCTCATCAAGGTAAGTGGATTTTTAAGACCTAAAAAGAAAAATAAAGAAACACTTCTTAGTGATTGATTAGAAATAATGGTATAAAAACTAAGCCAAAACCTGTAGGAAAGAAATGTAATGTATAAGTTCGTTCACCAAAGACTCGAGCTTTTTACCAAGAGCAAAATTTGTTCATCATTAAGTGCTGGCTAGTATACAGAAAAAAGCAGAATGACACCATATTAAGAAAACTATTAATTCCAAAAGCTTAAGCTCATAAGAAGAGGTCCAGCAAATAGTATTTCTATGTGTCATCATTATCTAAAGTAAATTCTCAGGGACCTGCATGTTACACAAACTTGCTGATGCTTACAGCAGTACATAAAAATGTAACATGTGCAAAGCATGCTTGCAGACACTCATGGTAGCAGATAAAATCTAGTAGTAGTTGAGATTGACTAAAATTAAAATGAAATACAAGAAACAGAATAAGTACTTACCATAAATTTCTTTCTTTACGTCCATTTTTATTTCACCGCGGACCATCATATTGAAATCCAAACAAAAAAATAAAGTCAGGTTGGAAAAGAAATTTGGGTTTAAGTTACACAAACTCCATAAACATGCATATCAGGAATACAACTAGACCATACCGGTAGAAGAATTTGAGTCATGCACCAGCAAAGCCCAGACATAACGGCAGCAAGCATAACAAAAAGAAATCCCCAAAACTCAAACTCTGTCCCCTTTGTAACTGGAATATGAAGTGATATATGATCGCATCAAAATACAAAAGTTGATATTGGATAAAATAAAAAAACTTGAAAATAAAATTAAGTTTTATCAAAAAGAGACCCCACATCAAAGAAAAGGATGAGATAGAATACACTTAAAGCCTTACGAAATAGAAGTCAAAACTTCTACGAGCATTTAACTAGAAATTTGATTATTTAAGGACTCAGGGTGCAGTATATAAGCTATGGACAGTCTTTGCAAAAACTTCCTATATTATATTCTCAATCTTAGGTGCAATATACTTCATGATCATTATACTCATCCTGTGCAATATGTCCTCATGATCGTTTTATTCATCCAGAAATTAGCCATGCCCTCCTAGCACAACAATAGAGGTCATAAAAAGTGAAACTAAAATTGCCCTGTTCCCACTCAACCCAAGAGCTCAAGTTCTGGCATACTCTTCATTGTAATGGGACAAAATTTCCCCAAGCTCCTTATTTCACTAACAAGTAACCAGTAGGTAAATGTTATAATGAAGATTCTACTCAATGCTCTTTATTAAGCAACATTTCTGTAATTTTTTATATTAAAAATGCATACACAATATATACTTTTTATAAAAAAAAATTATGATTTATCACCAACAATCACATCAAAATACAAAAGTTTATATTGGATAAAATATAAAATCTTGAAAATAGAATTAAGTTTTATCAAAAAGTGACTCCACATCAAAGAAGAGGATGAGATAGAATACACTTGAAGCCTTACGAAATGGCAGTCAAAACCTCTACGAGCATTTAACTAGAAATTTGATTATTTAAGGACTCAGGGTGCAGTATATAATATCACGGGATGAGTATTTTGCGCAGCAACCCGTGCAACACTTAGGCAAATTTTGTCGAGAGTTGCTAAGTAAGCCTTTGAGTTTCCCAACTAGCGAAGCCAAAGGTTGTTGAGAGGCTAGCGAGAAAGAAAGCAATGGAGCCAATCGAAAAACTTATATTGCCAACAAGAGACTTTACAAGAGAGCTTACAAGAGTGCTTGAGAGAATTGCTCAAGGCTTGATGATCTAAATGGCAAATGCCATCCCCTATTTATAGAAGCTTGCTAAGTTCTAGGGTTCTAAAGAATTCTTGTCACTTGCCTATATTTTATTATTTACAAGGCTCAAGAGAATTCTAGAATATGTACATACTCAAGTGTGCTAGAGTGTGCTGGAATTTTCTGGAATCGGGTCAAGCTAGCACTCTTGGCCAAGGCGTTGGGCTTGGGGCCCGAATCTAGGCACATGTAGGCTGAAATTTTGCGGACCACAACAATAAGCTATGGACAGTCTTTGCAAAAACTCCCTACATTATATTCTCAATCTTATGTGCAATATGTCTTCATGATCATTATACTCAACCTGTGCAATATGTCCTCATGATCGTTATATTCATCCAGAAATTAGCCATACCCTCCTAGCACAACAAGAGAGGTCATAAAAAGTGAAACTAAAATTGCCCTGTTCCCACTCGACCCAAGAGCTTAAGTTCTGGTATACTCTTCATTGTAATGGGACAAAATTTCCCCAAACTCCTTATTTTACTAACAAGTAACCAATAGGTAAATGTTATAATGAAGATTCCACTCAATGCTCTTTATTAAGCAACATTTCTGCAATTTTCTTGTATTAAAAATGCATACACAATATACATAAAGCAAACAACGCTACTGAACAATTGATATTAGAAGAAATAGATAAAAGAAAATGATTAAGCCGTTTACCTATAAATAACACTCCCGTAGAAAAAATTATAATGATACCCGGAAGTTTAATGCTTGAAGACTCCAACCTTCAAAAGCAAAAGATAAATACAAAATCAATTAGTAGAACAATACAAACAGAGAGTTAGAAGAGCAAGTAGAAATTGAATTCTGAAGTTTGAACAAGAACAAAATAAAATTTTATATGTTCAACAAAAAATCATAAAATTTCACAGAAAAGCAAACAAAAGATATTTTACTAATATGTAGATAAATAAGGTTTTAAAAAAATAATATGTATATAAATAAGGTTTTCAAGAAATAAATAAATAAACCAGCATTTAGAAAAATAAGTTTCTGAAGCAGATTTGTTGCATCAACACAACAATTATCCATTAACATTTCAAACTTCACAATCAGATTGGCATTTGCAAACTCAAACACTATCCCAATCCCAATACAATCCTTTAAAGGTACAATTACATGATGTTTTGATGAATACTGACCGACTCTGTAATTACTATTACTTAATTACTTTGCGTAGGATTTTTCTGTAGATGTCGAAATTTTTAATATCTCACTTCCTAGAACAAGAAGAGACATACTGGTTGTCTCTGGTTCATGACATCCTGCCATGTGAATATTGCTTATTGCCAAAAACCAAATTGGTAATAAATTCTTGAATTGGTTTTTAACCCCAAAAACCTTCCTACTGTTGTCACGTCAATATTTATTGGTACCATATCTTGATCATAAGAATGCTATTAACTTTTTCATCTTAAAACATGCTACAGCTATCGTTGCAGTTTTATTTCTATTTAGAAGGGCTTCGGTGCCTTATTTTGGTGATTAGAGAAATTACCTCAAAGTTCATATCATGTGATAGACCCTTGATACCCAAATTGCCATTTTACGAAAATTGTAGAATGTCATCCCATTTTAATGCATTTGTCTGATTATTGTTTTCAATACGAGATTTTTCTTTTCTTAAATGTGATGCCCTATATCTCAGTAGTAATATTTCAGACCATGGTCTGTTGGTGTTTGACTGTAGATAAGAAATGATCTTTAATTGGATATAGTATTCGTCGCCGTTTATAGACTTCATAACAAGTATACGATTGCTTCTGACTGGCGTAAATTCTTCCATCGTCAGTGAATGGATCAGCAAATTCATAAGGTAGAAAAAATGAGAGTTAATTTTTTTATTATTCATTGTGGATTAACAATTTTCAAAATACCTTACCTTCAGTTTACTTTGTTTTGTTTAAAAGATAAGAGGTAAATGGGGTATTTTGAAGATTGTTGTTTCATGAGAGGATAATTTGAAATAAATCATATAATTTTATCGATAGGGTTAATAGTTTTTTTTAAAAAAAAAAATTTAAATGACCAGCTAAATTGAATAGATATTTTTAAATCATATATAATTCATTTTTATGTAAAATCCTATAAAGAATGTCACAGATATTCTTCCTCTAAAAAATAATAATGTTAAAATTTCCTTTCTCTTAATTTGTTACAAATTCTCCTTATTTGTTAACTCATTCCTGTTTGTTTAAGAAAAAAGTAAGACCGTTTATTACATGCAGATAGGACGGAGAATGAAAACAACACAAAAACTGTTTGCATTTCAATTACAAAATCCTCTACACTTTGTCTTCTGAAAAATAAATTTAAAATTCCAGCATTTTGTGCGTCTAGAAGAAACGATAAAAAGTGTCACATAAAATATCAATATTATAAATTTATAGGTAATTTATTTCAACGGCAAGTACAAAACGCATTAATTAATTAAATCATTCACTTAAGGCTTCGGAGATACTCCATGGCCGGCCCCTGTCATGGCTCGTCTTATTTCCCCACTTTGGCATTGCCAAAGTTCTGAACCTTAATGTAAGCAGTTGAGTTATAATGAGTCTTTTCCATGTCATTATTAATCATCGAAAAGATTTCCGAGAGCAAGTAGCACTCTCCAGCAGAAGGGTTCCAACCATACCGAAAAAGAGCAGCTTTGCACGAGCAATCCTTTAAACAGGCTTGTTTACACGTGTCCGAATCTGTATTTGTAAGGTCTGAGCTAAAAGTGAAGTAAGTGATATCATTAAGTTCAAGAAAACCATGATTTTGCGAAGCTTCACACGATAACGGAGTAATCGGTGAGCACCCAAGGGCAGGCTGTCTATCCTTTATTGGCTTGAAATAGGTTGGAGGACAACTGCATTGCCCTCCGAAGCAGATGCCGTACTTGCCGCAAACCATAGGATAACCGCATTCCCCAAAATAACCTGTCAAGAGATCCGCCACTTGCGTCCACCCTTTCGATGCTTGCCACCCGTAGACTCTAAAATGTCCGTCAGGCCACAATCTCATATACTGTCCCGGTAATGATGATGCCGGCGGAACAGAAACTGCCCCTTCTGGCTCACTTGGTTCCGATAAATTTATGAATAAAGCTAAGCTTCCATTCAGATATTTGACATAGCTTGGTTGCTTTTTTGTTTTCTTGCCTCCGACTCTATATTCATAGTACGGTACTGGAGTATTATTAGACCCTATGGAAGCAAACAATCCTTCCTTAGTGACAGAAAGTGAAAACAACAAGCCCCCATCCATCCAATTCGTGGTTGAAACACTAGCTGTAAGTTTCTTCCCTTCCACCAATTTTTGCCCAGGAACCAGCGAGTCTGTCGGATGATCAAATGATTGCCAAACTGCTGCATTTTTCTTGTTGAAAAGTACCAGGTTGCCCATGTCGGTCAAGGTTAAGCCCACAACGGATTTACCATTAGTATTCGTCGACCAAGCAACAGTTCCGTCGGCGTCTCGCAAAACCAAGTTCCCACGTGAAGTGAGTTCTAAGGTTGCATTTATTCGAACAGGATTGTTACGGTTGGCAGCCCAGACAACCTGTGGGAATCCAATTGCCGGCGCAACGATTGAGGAAGCACTGTTGGTTTGAACTATGAAAACAGCAAATAGATAAGTGTCGCAGGCTCCGTTACAGAAGAAGCCACATGCATATCTGGGGCCCAAGGTTCCCCTGAGAAGGATGGCTCTCACCGTTGATCCATCGGTGAAAGCTACCGAATGAGGAGCTGATGGGTTGTTGACCCATTTAGTTGAGAGCTTTGCTGTCGGATAATCAAAACTTTGGCTTTGGGCATCAACCAAGAAAGAAAACAGTGTAGAGAGAATAAGAAATAAAAGAACAGAGCACCAGTTCGAGCTAATGCTCATCTCCTAAAATGTGCAGTACAATTCACAATAAACAGGACGACTTGAAAGGGAGATCGCAGGATTTGGTTTACTGCAGAATGATTCAATTCACAACAATTGGTTGATTGGAAAACTTATTTATAGAACAAAAAGTCAAACCCCTGCAGTCTAGTTCTATGTGTCTTCCCCACCCACAAGTTCAAAGGCCCACAGATGAATTTTGGAAAACTGGCAGTGAAAAGATTAACAAGACTAACAAGTTATGTTGTACTTTCCTTAGTCAAAACCTTCAAGAAGAAAGAGACTCGATGCATCCACAGTTTAAAAGTAATAAAAGAGTGGGCCAATGGGCTACCCCCATCGGTAACCCTTGCCTTGAAAGCTTCTTAGGGCGAGTTCAACTCGAGTCTCAACATACACGCAAAGATTAATCTTTACTTAATCATATAATTGGAATTCTATTCACCTTCCACTTATATAATTCTTTTAATTATGGAATTTAGGTATAGACATTTCTGTACTAATATTGATGGAAAAGTTTTTTTTTTTTTTTAAATATCAGTGGAAGCAGAAATTTAAACTATATTATAATATGCCTGATCTCGATAATTCTAAAAAATTTGTAGTAATTAAAAGAAATAAAAGAAATAAAAGAGTAAGTTGACAAAGATCATAAAATTCCTGAAAAATAAAAAGGTTTGTGTGTATATATATATATATATATATAGCATTGAACAAATCAAAATAAAGCGCTCAATGGAGTGCAGGCTTGCTTCGCCTCCCCCACTTGCATTCTCATTGCCTAATGACACATCCTCAGTGTCTAAACAACAAATAAGAGACTGACAAAATCACTGTAGAACATGCGTTTCGGCCTAGTAAAAGCTTGAGATGACTTCCCATAAAAGCGAATCTAATCATCCTCTTCTTGTTTGTACCACTCAGGGCCAAAGCTCAGTCAATGATTAGATTCGCTAGATTCTGCAAATGCGAGACCAATTATAACTGATACCTGCCACGAATTTCTGAATTTGCACATAGGTACCTTAGATGGTTACTTGCAGTTATTTGGTCCACGAATTTAAAATTTGCATAATAAATCAATTATGAGATTTACATTCTTATCAAAGATTTGAAGTTTCTTTCATTCCAGTTTGCATCCACAAATAACCCTACAAAAGTTTGGCGCCAATTTTTTTAAGAAAGATGCTGAAAGTTGTTGGTAAGCCAATTAGTTTTATTTTTCAAGTCTAAAAACAAAAGTTGTTGGTAAGCATTATTAATGCTAATCATGAATGGATATGTGGTGTGCATGCTTGCTAATTGTCTGTTACCTTGGCCCCGACAAAACTGAAGGCAACAGTTGAGTAGTGGATTTATCATTTTCTTCCCTATGATCAACGTTTGCTAGTGCTGCTGTAGATGGCAGGTGAACCGAGTTATAATGGAGGTCATGCTCAAATTCTGTAACACCCTCCAAAACCTTAACCACCATTGACATGGAAGGTCTCTTTGCAAAATCACTTTCCAGACACCATGCAGCCACCTTCATCAAATCCACTACTTCTTCTCCATTTGATTGCATATCATTACTGTGTTTATCCACCAGATCAGACAATTTGTCCTCCTCTGCCTTCTTCTTGAATATGCTCAGCAAATACATGTCTTCCTCAGGCTGAGAGCGGTCAAAAACTTTCCGGCCGCACAATATCTCCAACATCACAACTCCAAAGCTATAGATATCTACTTTTTCTGTAATTACTGAGCTAAGCCACTCGGGAGCCAAATATCCTGGAGTTCCTCTCATGGTTGTCACAACTTGGCTCTGGTCGCGGTCGATCAATTTCGACAAACCAAAATCAGCAACTTTGGCATTAAAGTAGTCATCTAGCAGAATATTCTGGGGCTTGATATCCAAGTGGAGTATCTTCTGCCTGCAATCTTCATGGAGATAGGTTAGTCCCTTGGCGATATCAAGGACGATTTTCTTTCTTTGCTGCCAGTCAAGCATAAACTCCTCTGATCTCTGGAAAAGCCACCTATCTAGAGATCCATTCGGCATGTATTCATAAACAAGAAGGCTATGAGACTTATCAGCACAAAACCCTATCAATCTCACCAAGTTCAAATGGTGAATACTTCCAATTGTCTTCACCTCTGCTAAGAAAGATTTATTGATTTCACCAATTCTTTCGAGACGTTTCACTGCAACTTTTGTGCCATCAGTTTGTGTCCCCTCAAAGACTGAGCCAAAGCCACCCTTACCTAGCATCCTTTTGAAATTGTCTGTCATGACTTTCAACTCTTCAAATGAGAATCTTTTGGGTAGTTCTGGTACTTGATCTAAATAATCTTCCTCAATTTCATCAGCACCCTTTTTCTTCCAAAAGAAAAAGATCAAGACACCAATTAGAACTAATAAACCCAAGAAAGATCCAAGGATGAACCCAATTATTCTTTTTCTCTGGCTCGTCTCCTTTCCTCCAGGACCAGCACCTGGCATTGGCAAGTTTTGAACCTTAATGTAAGCGGTTGAGTTATAATGAGTCGTTTCCTTCTCATTATTCATCATTGAAAAGATTTCAGATGGTAAGTAGCAATGTCCAGCAGAAGAGTCGAAACCATACTGAAAAAGAGCAGCTTTGCACGAGCAATTCTTTAAACAGGCTTGTTTACACGTCTCCGAATCTGTATTCCTAAGGTCTGGGCTAAATGAGCTAAACGTGAAGTAAGCGACATCAATGAGTTCAACAAAACTATGATCTTGCGAAGCTTCACATGATAAGGGAGTAATCTGGGAGCACCCAAGGGCAGGCTGCCTATCATTTAATAGCTTGAAATAGGTTGCAGGACAACTGCATTGGCCTTGAGAGCAAATGCCATACTTGCCGCAAACCAGAGGATAACCGCATTCCCCAAGAAAACTTGTCAAGAGATCTGCCACTTCTGTCCACCCTCCCTGCCACTCGTAAACTCTCAAGTGTCCATCAGGCCACAATCTCATGTACTGTCCTGGCGATGAAGATGCTGGAGGAACAGAAATTGTCCCAGCTGGTTCCCTAGGTTCGGAGGAATTTATGAATAAAGCTAAGCTTCCATTGAGATATCTAGCATGGCTTTGTTTCTTAATTGTTTTTGTGGCTCTAACTAATTCATAATACGGTACCGAAGTATTATTAGACTCTATGAAAGCAAACAATCCTTCGTTAGTGACAGAAAGTGAAAACAAACCTCCATCCGTCCAATTCGTGGCAGAAACACTAGCTGTAAGTTTCTTCCCTTCCAACAATTTTTGGCCAGGAACCAGCGAGTCTGTTGGATGATCGAAAGATTGCCAAACGGCTGCGTTATTCTTGTCAAAAAGTACAAGGTTGCCCATGTCTGTCAAGTTTAAGCCCACAACAGATTTACCAGTGGTATTCGTCCACCAAGCAATAGCTCCGTCAGCATCTTGCAAGACTAAGTTCCCATCTGAGGTGAGTTCTAAGGTTGCGTTTATTCGAACAGGATTGTTACGATTAGCAGACCAGACAACCTGTGGGAATCCGCTAGCTGGAGAAACGATTAAGGAAGCACCATTTGTCTGAACTATGAAAACAGCAAATAGATAAGAGTCACAGTTGCCGTTGCAGAAGAAGCCACATGCATATCTGGGGCCAAAGGTTCCCCTGAGAAGGATGGCTCTCACCGTTGATCCGTTGGTGAAAGCTACCGAATGAGGAGCTGATGGGCTGTTGACCCATTTAGTTGAGAGCTTTGCTGTCGGATAATCAAAACTTTGACTTTGGGCATCAACCAAGAAAGAAAACAGTGGAGAGAGAATAAGAAAGAAAAGAACAGAGCACCAGTTCCAGCTAACACTCATCGCCCACAGTGACAAGCGCAATACAGAATGATTTGGAAAGGTGGCTGCAGGGTTTATTTCACTTACAGAGCATTTCCATGATAAAATACCCATAATGGGAAAGCCTAAGTTTTTCCGTAGCTGAGAGTTTTTGTCATTTTCTGTGGCAAATTACATCCAGCCTTTTATATTTTATATTATTTATATCTTATTTATAAATATTATAATTTTTTATTTACATCTATTATAAAATTTCATTAAAATTCTTATATATTTTTAATTTTATTTAAATCTTTAAAGTATTTAACTAACCCTATAATTTTTAATTCTAAAAATATTATTATTTAAATTAAAAAATAAAAATTATTAAATAAATTATAATTATCATTATTATTATTATTAAATTATTATTATAATAAAAGTTATTATAAGTAATTAATACATTAATAATAATTAATAATATTTTTATTTAAATTAATAAAAAATAGTTATTATTCATAATTAATTTTTGATAAAAAGATTACTAAAATAAAAATAAATTATAAAAATATAATGAAGAATATTTTTATAAAAGATTAATTTAAATGAAGAGTATTTTTAAATTCTAAAAATACTCTTCATTTAAATTAAAATATAATAATTATTAAATATATTATAATTATAATTATTATATTAAATTATTATTATCATAAAAATTTATTATAATTAATTAATATATTAACAATAATTAATAATAATTTTTATTTAAATTAATAATA
This sequence comes from Aegle marmelos, assembly GCA_030449875.1. Classification (NCBI taxonomy): domain Eukaryota; kingdom Viridiplantae; phylum Streptophyta; class Magnoliopsida; order Sapindales; family Rutaceae; genus Aegle; species Aegle marmelos. The sequence continues at coordinate 19,256,192 of JASUUL010000094.1, read as the reverse complement.
ATAATGAACAATAATAATATTAATTAATTTTTAAAAAAGTTCATTCATCTTTTTACTTATTTTTTAAATCTTTTTATTATGAAAATAGTAATTATTATGAGATGATATTATAATGAAGATGAATGTTAATAAAATTAAAAATTTTAATGATAAGGTAATAGAAAATGAGATGTTGTAATTTTCTAAGAGAGGATAATATATTTTTAATACTATTTTAAATAAATTTTTTATTAATATTAGTATGTTATTATAAATAAAAATATTAGAAGAGTATTTTTAGAAATACTCTTTATTTACATTAAACTTTTATGAAAATATTCTTCATTTATACTTTTATAATTTATTTTTATTTTAATAATTTTTTATCAAAAATTAATTATGAATAATAATTATTTATTATTAATTTAAATAAAAAAATATTTATTAATTATTGTTAATGTATTAATTAATTATAATAAATTTTTATTATAATAATAATAATTTAATATAATAATTATAATTATAATTTATTTAATAATTTTTATTTTTTTAATTTAAATAATAACATTTTTAAAATTAAAAATTATAGAAGTTAGTTAAATATTTTAAAGATTTAAATAAAATAAAAAAATATAAAAATTTTAATGAAATTTTATAATAAATATAAATAAAAAATTATAATATTTATAAATAAAATATAAATAATATGAAATATAGAGAATTGAATTAAATTTACCACAAAAAATACAAAAACTGCACTTAAGCTTTCGCTAAAAGGGATAATAGGTCGGCTGAAAAAATTATCGAAGGTACAGAAGTCAACCGTCCAGTCTCGTTATCTCTACTCTGTATCGCCCACCCACCGACACACTCATGACTCAACAACCCGCCGGCTCAGGGCCCATAGAGGTTTATAGTAAAAGATAGGCATGAGAAAATGCATATTTTTCCATTTCAGTTTTTCCGTGAGTCAAACCCTCGAGAAGAAGCAGAGTGGGTGCATGGTAGTGTACAACCAATAAAAGAGTACAATACAATATCCAAAGGTGACCATAAAAGTCCTCGAAAAGTAAAATAACATATTTGAAGCATTGAACAAGTCAAAATAAAGCGTTCAATCTACGACAGCTTTGCTTTGCCACTTGCATTCTCAATGTCTAAACTAAACAACAAATTAAGACCGACAAAATGAGTAAATGACTTTAAAGCGTAGGCTATGCATTTCGGATGCATCTTACACAAGACCCACTAGGAAAAAGCTTGAGGTAAGCTTCCCACATGAGTGGGCTTCTTCAGTCTTCACTCAATCTCAATTGCCAAAATGTATTTGCTAAACCCCTGATGTTGTACAAACCCTATACGTTTCTGCCACTGACCTGCCTGAGCAGCAGAAAAAACCAAGGCCGAAGCTCAGCCAACAATAAGATTCACTAAATACTGCAAACTTGAGACCAGTTCCACGAATTTCTTTGGCTGATGACCTGATAATCAAATGTACATCAATGGATCATTACACGAACTTGAAACACTGTGATAAATATCAAATCAAACCATTGCATCAACCCAGGGTTCCACCCCAAACTGTATAGATGTCCAATGTTTTTAGTGGAGAGGGTTCAGCTAGAGGCTTACACAAGATTATCAAATTCAAATAATGTGATTACTGGGAATTTCAAGTGCCCTCATCTAGATCATCAATTTCCTCTAGAATAACATATTTTGCGGAAGCATTTGCTACAGGTGATCCCAACATGCCATCTTCATTTGCATGACCTGCCTGTAGCTTTTGGTATCTGAAAAACAATAAAAAAGAGTAACAATCAATTAAAAAAAAAAACAGATTAGGAAAAATGGACAAGAAGCACACAATAGAAACCAGGCATCAAGATTAGGTAACTTAAAGTTGAGCTTTATCATTCTGCCTGATCCATAAGCTCAGATACTAGAGAAACTCTAAAATTCCAATATTTTTAAAATGTCAGGAAGAAACATCAAAAACCAAAATATTATTCAAGAGATCCCCCAACAAAATATTATTCAAATTCGGTAATTGAGGAGCAAAGGACTAACAAATTTAGCTGGATGAGCTGGTAGAGTATCAATTCTCATTGCTAAACTGATAGCAACAGGACAAGGCAACTACAAATTGGTCGATCCCATTTATAATGACACATAATGACCATCGGGTTGCTTTCTTGGATTTTGAGAAATGTCATTGTCATATTCTTAAACTTTATCAAACTTCAATAACTAGGGCACATAATGTGGAACTTTTGTATAATGATCCAATTTTGTGCAGCAGGCTAACTGTTCACAGAAAAGCTTAAAGCTCACCACCAGAATGTTCATAAATCTGACACATAACATCTGCTGGACATCAACCAAGCTTTAGTGTTTAATGTTAGAGAAGGGCATTTAACATGGAAAACATGTAAGTTAAAGAAACATCCTTGTCATGCAAACAGCCAAAAGCAAAGGCTAGTCATGGGAAATTTGTCCGGTCCAAAAGTTCTGCAATTACATTTCGTCCCATTTAATTGGACTCTGATGAGAGGAAGTATTAATATTATTAGCAATGAACTGGACACTTATGTATTCTGCATCACACAATCCACATTTGGCCGCTACACACTAAGCAATAATCTAACAGCCAACTAATAGTTGGGGAAAAAAAAAAAAAAGAACAAAAGACAACAAGAAATTCAGTTAACACAGGGAAAAAAAAAAAAAGGAAAAAAGACAGAGAAGAATCATACAATTACAGTTGAAAACTACAATAACTAATGACTTACTTGAACCAATTGAATAAACTGACACCGACAAGGATTGTGAAGAGACCAAACCCCTTCAGCCAAGTGAACTTATCATGGAAGTAAAAGACTGCAACCTGTACATTTACATATTGAAGTAGAATCCTTTGAGAGTCCTTATACAGTGTAGACATTCATGTTTTTTATATTTGCAATTATTAATAAAATAACTAACCAAATGAAAAAACACTTTATTGAGAACATAAGACTAGAGGTTAATAGTGTCTGCCTATGCAGGAGACAGCTATACTGTGACAATAAAATTAGTAAAACAATCAAAGTGTGATTCTTACATCTTATGGATGCATCTAACATCCTCAAAACACAAATCTAAATGTAATTATAGATCACAATCAAAAGTTACAAAAGAATGCTCAGACCATGCAAAATGTTTTAAGACAATAGCCATAATCATAACTAATTGCAACCTCATGACAAACAGGGTATTTATCTTATCTAATAGGAGAGTTTGAATATTTAATGTTTGAAACAGAACAGTATTGTAACTAAAGGATTTCGCAAGGTAACGACTAGAAAATTAGATAGAACAACCAATAAGGCACATACAACGGCCAACATTTTACCAAAATAATCTAGAAAGACTAACAACCCTAGAAAAGTTTTACCAATATGGTTACAGCCTCCTTAACAACACCTGCAATTTGAACAGTGACAGCACTTGTTACCGAGACAAGTACAAATTCCGTCAAAACCTGTAACAAGAGAAACAAGTTAATTTCTTTTGGGGACAATGAAACTCAGATCAAGTGTACTCAATATGCAACACGAAAAGCATGTAAATGTATCTTCCCCCCAATCCTTTTGTTCAACCTCAATGCTTACCATAAAAAAGGCCAAAGCTCCGCCGGACAGCATCAGTAACAAACTCCGAGTGACATGCCATGAGTTATTGAAATAATTATTCCTTTTGAATTCATGCCATGGATCCAGCAATAGAGAGAGAAGAGCAGTCACCAGTGCCATAATTGGTGCCACACGGCTCATCAAGGTAAGTGGATTTTTAAGACCTAACAAGAAAAATAAAGAAAACATTTCTTAGAGATTGATTAGAAATAATGGTAGAAAAACTAAGCCAAAACATCTAGGAAAGAAATGTAATGCATAAGTTTGTTCACCAGAGACTAAAGCTTTTTACCAAGAGCAAAATTTGTTCATCAATAAGTGCAGGCTAGCTTAAGCACATAAGAAAAGGTCAAACAAATAGTATTTCTATTCATCATCATTATCTGAAGTAAATTCTCAGGAACGTACATGATACACACACTTGCAGATACTTACAGCAGTACATGAAAATCTAATATGTGCAAAAGCAAGCTTGCTGATACTTATGGCAGTAGATAAAACCTAGTAGCAGTTGAGATTGGCTAAAATTCAAATGAATTAAAGAAAAAGAATAAGCACCTACCATAAGTTTCTTTCTTTACGTCCATTTTTATTCCACCAAGGACCATCATATTGAAATCCAAACAAAAAAATAAAATCAGGTTGGAAAAAAAATTGGGTTTCAGTTACACAAATTCCATAAACCATCTATGTCAGGATTACAACTAAACCATACCTGTAGAAGAATTTGAGTCATGCACCAACGAAATCCAGACATGACAGCAGCAAGCATAACAAAAAGAAATCCCCAAAACTCAAACTCTGTCTCCTTCGCAACTGGAATATGAAGTGATATATGATCACATCAAAATACAAAAGTTTTATATTGGAGAAATTATAAAACCTTGAAAATGACATTAAGTTTTATCACAGAGGGCCACAAATCAAAGAAAAGGGTGAGATAGAATATACTTGAACCCTTGCCAAATAGAAGTCAAAACTTTTGCAACCGTTTAACTTCAAATTTGATTATTTAAGGACTCAGGGTGCAGTATATAAGCTATGGATGGTCTTTACAAAAACTTCTTACAATATATTCTTAACCTTAGGTGCAATATGTCTTCATGACCATTATGTTCAACCTATGCAATATGTCCTCATGATCATTATACTCATAGAGAAATTAGCCATACCCTCCTAACACAGCAAGAGAGGTCACAAAAAGAGAGATTAAAATTGCTCTGTTACCAGTCGACCCAAGAGCTTAAGTTTTGGCGTACTTTTCATTCTAGTGGGATCTCTTTGTTTCCAAACAACAAAATGATCATACACAATATACAGAAAGCAAAAAATGCTACTGAATTATTGTTATTAGAAGAAATAGATAAAAGAAAATGATCAATCTGTTTACCTGTAAATAACACTCCAGTGGAAATAATTATAATGATACTGAAAAGTTTAATGCTTGGAGACTCCAACCTTCAAAAGGTAAAAGATAAATACAAAATCAAATAATAGAACAATACAAGTAGAAATTGAATTCTGAAGTTTGATCATGAACAAAATAAAATTTTATATACTCAACAAAAAATCATAAAATTTCACAGAAAAGCAAACAAAAGATAATTTACTAATATGTAGATAAATAAGATTTTTAAAACATAAATAAATAAACCAGCATTTAGAAAAATAAGTTTTTGAAGCGGATTTGCTGCATCAACACAACAATTATCCATAACATTTCAGACTTCACAATCAGATTTGCATCTGCAAACAAAAGTACTATTCCAATCCCAACACAACCCCGTAATAGCCATCAAGAAAGCAAATTGAGTGAAACAAGAATTGTTCAAGGTTTTTCCAATTAACAGACTTCTAGACAAGCTATTCTGCCAAAAATTCTATGACCTGTAAAGGCTCCTAACAAGCATAGAATGCATCAAAAGAGCCGTGACCTGGAAATTTTACATGGGCTTCTCATCTAGAAGTGTAATGCTAGGGATCTCAACATTTGAGTCCCAATTTCAGTCCCAGCTGATGTAGCATTTATCTATTGGATGATAGAATAGAGTAATAAGAAATTTTACATTCATCATCCAATAAATGAGTGACACATAGCATTGGGACTCAAACATTGGGATCCCTAGCATTATTGCTACTAGAAAAGTAAATTGTTGTGTTCATCCTGTGTCCATTATTATGCTAAATCAATAAAATACTTGAACAGAGACAAAGGCAATGAAATAGGATCTCTATAAAACACTTCAGACTTGTAGCAGAATCTTATTAGAGGGGCAAGGTAACACCAGTTGGAACTTGGTGTCTTCTCCAGGTTTGACCACCAATCTTTCCAGTTAAGTTGCAAAGACATTTCTGAAGTAGCATGATTGATTTTGTTGAAACAAAAAAAAAAAAAGGTGGAAAATAGCTTATTGATCATGAAAGTATCTCAGTACATAGACTTTAACTAAATGAAGGTAACACCACTCGCAACTTGGTGTCTTCTCCAGGTTTAAGCACCGATTTTCCCAGTTAAGCCGCAAAGATATTCTTGAAGAAGCATGGTTCATAATTTAAAAAAAAAAAGTTGAAAATAGCTCCAATATCTCAGCACATATACTTCAACAAAATGAAAGAAACCTGAGACTGCTGTCACACGTCCCAACTTGTTGTAAAAATAGCTGTATCAAGGATTCTCATTCATTAAAAGAGGAAAATATAATACTAGTGATTTCGATAATTGACTCGGAGAAGAAGGACTCTACCAGGACGAATAATTAGACAGAATACTAGCAGCTTGTCAGAAATTCAGAAACCCTATCCCCGCAGCTCTAAAAATTACTCAGGTATCTCAGGCAATTAACAAACGTTCTTATCACACGTCAACTATTCATGTTTTGCATAGAATACAACCAAGCTGATTTCACTTACCTTGTCCACTATCAATGCTATCTCTAATCTCTCCGAACTCATTTGTTCTCTATTTCATTTTCTTGACACAACATGACACCAAAAGATGCATACTGTAATTTGGATAGATACAGACAGAGACACAACACACACAAATTCTGACATGAAAAGCACATGCCGAATTTTAACTTGTGTTCGTGCGTGTGTATTGATAATATACAAAAGAGATAATCCCGCACTCATGCAAGACATTTATATAAGAACATTGATGAAATTGGATTGAAGCTGAATTATCAAGAACTTTACCTGAATGCAAAAGCGAATAGGAGGAGGAATATAGGAGAAGCAGATTTACACTGTACAAGAACAGAAAGATTAAAGACAATACGATGGCTCCATACAGGTAAAAGCTCATATATGAATAATGAAACTTATAGAGGAAGTTGACTAAACAAAAAGGAAAGAGAAGACAACTAACCATTGTGGCAAATGTAACAGAGATGAAAACAAGGGATTCATTGCTCAAGTTGACATCCAGTGCTGTTGCTAGACCTGTCGGTACAACTGTGAAAGGCAAAGTCCATCTGTAGCATTAGTTGATAGAAAAGTTAATTAAGTAATAGAGAATTGATCATGAAAAGCATGGAAAAAAGATGATTATAAAACAAGACTAAAGTTTGGACAAAGTTAGATCACTTATAAAATTCAAATGATAAGCATTCAGATGAGGAAAGAATAAAAAATAATTCACCGCATAGGGCATACGAAAGATGAACCATCATGAAATCAGATTACTTTCAAAATGTTAATCTTCACCATGCATGCAATTTTTAACACCTTTTCGTCAATACTTGCTTATAAAAAGGCATTGGTGACTTGTCCTTTCTATAGTCACCTTAAAAAATCTCTATTTGAATCCATAATAGGAAAAGATGAAATTTATTGCACCTTTCCCCTTTAAATCAGTACGGGATTCAGTGCAACATAATTATTTGAACAGTAACAATTTCTCCAGTTTCTTTCAGGAAAACCAAAAAAAAAAAACAGTGGTTAATTTCAAATTTTTTACTCCACATTATCCTTAGGCAATCATCACACAGATTTTATGGACTTCAGTGATTAAGAATATACATAATGGGACAAGACACAAAGACCAATTGAACAAGAGGATAGTAGCATTGTCAAAAAGTTAAAAAGAATATGTGCAAGATTGGAGCATCCCCTCTCAAACATTTGTTCTACTAGGTGAGCAGTGTGAATGAATAATACGCAACAGATTGGTTTTTAATAATTCGCAGGAGATATTGCCCAACTTGCTTGTTCAATTACAAAATCAAAAAGAGAAGCGCATAAAATTGGTGAGGTTACCTCTGACATAGTAATCCCTCCATGACATAGAAACAGTAGGTTGAAACCTATGGGACCAAAACCATGTGATTGCCTTTGATAAAATAGCTTGCATTGAAAAGTGGATGGTATTCATCAATAAAGGGGCTGGGAATTTTCCCATATCGTCTCCTAACAGAGTTTTATTATACCTAATCAAACCAACCAAAGAAATAAATGAAAAAGAAACAATACATAATTTAGAAGAACCATTAAAAGTTGTATAATTGATTGAATAAAAATAACTTACAAGGTCAAAAATGTGCTAAAAGTGTACCACATAAGAATGAGAAATAAAGTCTTCAACACATCAGCAACAGAAACAACACTCTTAGTCTTAGACTTTGGTGGCAATGTGTTACCATTACCAAAAGATCCCCGGCCACCAACACCAATATTTGATAAGCTTATGTTCCTATCAGACCCATTTTCAATATCAAAAGGCACATACTTTTCATCCCGATTTCTCTCACCATGTATGGAATCAACTTCTGGAGAATCACCCCCATTCTGCATACTTTCCCTTTTCAAAGGAAAAAAAAATGTGAAAAAAAAAAAACACTAATCTGTACTACTCCTAGGATTCTTTATTTCTAACTCCCTTGAAAAGCAAAAGCAACCTAAAATCAGAGTGTTCTATGCTTCTCACTGGCAATCAAAATGCACTATGCCTTATTCATTGCACCAGCCTGAGAAATGAAGATTGGTTTGCACTCTGAATGAATTTGACTCCTGCATTACTCGGCTTGCATCTGGATCCAAAATGCTCTCTACAATCTCCTAATCTCTTAATTAAAATTCAATCTCACAAACATGAAGAAACAACGGATTTTTACAACTTACACAACGTTGTGCTTAGATCGAAATCGGTACCTGTTCCAACCAAAACACCATGACAAATCAGATGACTACATAAAATTTGAATTCAAACTCCAAACAATCATTCTGTCAAGAAAAACTAAAAGCCAAAAGCAGAAGTGAACTTGTGATTCGTTCTTCATATTTAGCATTGACATACAAATCCACACCGATAACTAAACAATTAATTTTTGGTCCAAACAAATTGCAAGCGAAACAAAATGAAAAATACTGCGAAACAAATGAATACTCACACGGTTCAGCTCATCAAAACTAAAACTTTCACATACGTACGAGTACGATTTGAAAATTTACCTCCGCTGTTGAAGAAAGAGAGAGATTTATAATAGCATTTGAGAGAGAGAGAGACAGAGACAGAGACAGAGAAAGAGAGTTTAGTTAGTTGGTTGGATTGTTCGTTCGTTCGTTCGCTCTAACGAGGAAGAGATCTGATCTATGTGCGGGGGCTTTGTAATACTTTGCGTACTTCAATGGAGATGTTTGGTTTGGCTTCGTTTAGTTCGCGGGTTACTGTCCGTTTTCGTCCACGTGCGTTTGCTTCGTTTTGAAGGCTTAGTTTTCATTTTTTTCCCCCCCATAAAATATTTCAAGTAATTAAAATACTATCCAATGAGGCGCGACAAACATGTCTAAATTGCTTATTGAATATCTTTTTATTTTTATATTTTTTAACAAAATTGGAAAAAAAAAAAAGCCCAATATTAATGCGAATCTTTCTTTTTTTCCAATGCAATTTATGCAAAACCCCTGCATGCACTACAATATTTACCGGGAACTTATTGATGTTTTCTTTGTCTTTGCTGCAGGCAAGCCCAAGTTTATAAATTATATGGAAGGTGAATTTTATGTGTGAAATGAATTCACTCGTAAGAAATATCCTTTCCACATATTTAATCTCTATTACAAATACCACGATTCAAATTTTTTTCATCCATTTATAGACTAAATTAAATTTAAAAAAAACAATGTAAGAAAACTGTTAAGAAATATTGAAATGAAGTTAAGTTAGTTGTTGAGGACGGGGAGTAAGTATGTTCATCATGATATGGAAAAGGCTATTCTAGTTGTTTAAGGCTATTCAAGTTTTCACTGAAATATGGGTTTAACTCTATTGTTTTTGTTTTGTGAAAAGGAAAACACAGAAGATTTGTTTGGCGAGTTTGTTTTGGTGGAAAATTCTCTGGCGGTTGGAAACAACAAATTTCCATTTTCCGATGCTTACAAAGAAAACAAGAGAACGCGCCTTCTACATTTTGTTTCGCTTCTTGCTCTTTGCTAAGGGCCCCACCACTTCTAACATAGTGTATTTGATTACGTGGTTCTAATGAATAAAGAAATAATTGGATAAATAAAATTATTATAACAAATATTTGACAACAGTACCAAATTTTATTCTATACCTACCAGCCCGATCACTTTATATACTCTGTATAAGTTGTTTTAAACAAAATGTAATATCATATAATTGTTATAGTAAATTATTACATTGTTAGACCAATATGCAGTTATCTTAAAATGATTACAAACTTTTGTATATTGGTAGTGATGGCAATATTTTTCAGGGAACCGTCTATCAATGCGGGTTGGGTATGGGTCCTTGAAAAACTTTTAAATTAAAAATTAATTTAAATTGAGGATAAACACAAACCCTAAATATATTTTGGGTTTGGGTTGGAGATTTTATCAGGCCCTGGATCCAAACCCAAACCCAATTTTTTTTAAGCAAAATATATTTTGATTTAATCAAATAATTAAAAAAACCAAAACATAATTAAAAAAAAAAAAAAACTCCAGATCTAAAACTCACAACCTCTCTCAAAACACTGCCAGTCTCATTGCCACCTCCAAGTCTCCACGGCACTTCCCTTTGCCAGTCATCATGTCACCTCCTAGCCGATGCCGATTCCCGCCATTAAGCTATCAGACACCATTTTTTGTTGCTTCTTGCTTGATCACTCTCTAATTTACAAAATGTACATTTTTAGTTTTACTTATTTTATTTTTTCGGCTGGAATTTCATTAATAAATGGCTGATTGCTTTATTACGCAGATTTTTGAGCTGGTAATATTGCTTTTTGAAGTGGACCCGCTTCCCTTGCTTGGTTGTATCAATAGTTTTAATTTGCTTGTAATTGGAAGCTCCGTGCGCCAAAAAGAAAAGGTGGTTTATTTCTTCAAATCTTCACATCATGTGGCTAGTGTAATAGATTGTCTATTATTGCCCTTCTATTGGTGATTTTTATTTGAAATTTAGAACTTTTTGGTCGATTTTTTTAATTAAAGTTTTTGGACATTTGCTACTTTTCTCTTTTTGCTTTATAGCATAGCTAATTTTTCTACTTAAATTTATAAATTTGGCTTTTTAAGGTATTGTGATTTAGAAGTTTTTTTATTGAAATCTAATAATTTTTACTAATGTGATTGTGTTATTGATTATTTAATTTATTTTTATGTTTTTGTGGTATTGGTATTTGTTGAGTTTATATTTTAGGTCAAATTTAGTAGATTCTACTTATGTACATGAAATTTAAAGAGAGTAAATACGGTAAAGTAAAGTTAAACTGAGTTGTAATGACTAATTGACTATAATGTTTATTTTCTTTGTTTATTTTGTTATATATTTATGAAGAATTTTAGAATATACAGTAATGGTGATAGTCACAAGGAAGGTATTGTAAGTTTATATTAAAACTTTAACATTATTTTAATTTGTCTTGTAAAACTTGATCATTTGTAATTATGTTAAAAATTGACAATTGTTATGTTTTTATTTATTTGAAGATTGTTAAAATTTAATCATTTGTAATTTTATTTTTAAATTTGTATGTTCAAAATTATAAACTTTTTTGAAAAAAAGAGATGCAAATATTCAAAAATTATTGAAAAAAGTATCCTTTTTTTGTAATTAAAAATTAAATGGGGATCGGTTCCGGTTTTAATTCTTGTTCAATTCGGAGATTTTTAAGGATATACTCAAACTATTCCTAATTAAAATATTTTTAGGTATGGGATTGGTTTGGGGACTGCTTCTGAATTTGAGTTTGGGTTTGAGGTTCATGGTCTCCACTCCGAACCCCATTGCTATCACTATATATTGGTGAAAATTTATCAATAAAGAAATTACATCTTCACAACTTATATAAAGAAATATATGATAATTATAATGTAATATAAGATGTTCTCAATCATATTATCTTATAACTAAGATTTTTTTACACAATTTTAATTTTTTAAGAAATTATTAAAATAACTATGTACCCATATGCATTTATAATAATATCTAAATATCATAACATAATAGCTAAATAGATAAATTATTTAATGATATGAAATATATATTTGTATTCGTTATATTATATTATTGTTTGATAATGGTTTCATCAAATAATACAACTATGAAGAAAAGCTTTCATTAAATAATTCTCTACTTTCTTTTCCTATCTTTATTTTCCCACAACAAATAACTAAATATTTGTTCAACTTTTTTTTTTTATTTTGAAGTACTATTCTTAAAACAAACTATCAAATAGGTATTCTTTTTCAACCAAAAAAAAAAAAACTAATCGTTTTTATTTCACAAAACAAATTCAAAATAAAAAACACCATTTGAAAAACGATGCAACCTTATTCGATGAGATCGAGAAGCAATTTTGCAACCCTCACTCTTTCCGGCGCTTATTTTTTTATTTTTTGAACTTTGTTTCCAAACGGGAATGAAGGCTTTCCGTACAAATTGTTTCAACCATTCTAAAGAGCCTTACCCAGTAAATTTTTTGATTTTTTGTTTTCGTGCAAAATGAAATAAATACATAAAGGTCCCAGTTTTACTGATGCAATGTTCTTTGTCTGTTGATTATTCTCCATGCAAAGTTTGCCTCATTTTTTTTTATCTTTACCGTTGATTAGTTTCCAAAATTCTGGTTTCACCATTATCCTTGTTTAGACCAAAAAAACAAAAAAAAAAAAAAGGGATGGTACTTTAGTTTCTAAATTCAGGCTTTTATGTATCGTTATGAAACTGAATTTAAGGCAGGAGTTTCTGGTTGGCTGTCGTCGATGAAATTCATTAATAATCAGAAATAAAGCAGCAAAAATGCATGAATAGAATATATAAGGACAGCCAGAAAGCACATAGACAAGATTTGTGAGCATCAAGGATTTTCGACAAGGAATTAGTTTAGATAGACACAAAAATTGACCAAAAAATTCATGTAGCTGACTCCCATTATGCGCTGAATCAAATAAATAAAATTTCAGAAAATTTAAAGTCCAATTCAAAATCAAAAGTAATTGTATCTCTCTCTAGTCTCTGCTTAATTATAATTTACAGAAATAAAAAAGTCCTGATGCAATAATGAAACAGTAGTAATTTAATTTCATCCAGCAGAAGTAAGATTCCCAAAATGCCTGGTAAGGGTATCCAAATTGTTACCGCGCCACCAAAATTTTTTGCTCTCAGCTTCAGCTGGCTTGTTCACATAAGCTGATCTGTCCTCAGGGTCCCTACTTTCTGGCCGTGCGCTGGATGAAGCTGCTGCTGCAGGAGTCTCTGTCAGGAACTGTTCCCAGAACTGATCATTTGCTCGATTTTTAGCAGAAGAATTTACTGTTTCATCCTCAGCGGCACTAGCACCGTCAATGGGGTTCTCTGAACTAGCCGCTTGCTTGGGGGATGAATGAACATCCATCGACTTGGGGGATGATACGTTGGATAACACATCGTGTTCTTCTGAGGACACACCCTCTTCAATTTCATCATTGGTGACAGCAGACACTGGTCGTAGTACCCCAAAATCGTACACATCTTGATTGAAAGCTTCCCCGATGCCATACAAAAAAAATGTCCAAAAGTCCACTGATGATTCTAGCCTGTCAATCTGTTCCAAATTCAATACCGGATATGGATCAGAAATAGCATCTGGGTTCTCTTTCTGTTCGTTCACACTTAGGCTTGCGGATTTTACATCATCAAAGTATTCAGTAGTAGTAGGCCTCAACAGCCTTCTCTTTTTGCTGTGAACTTCTGCTTGTTGATTGAGAGCTGAGGAAAATCCCGGTTTCTTCAATAGGCTAGCTAAACAGGCGATCATTTGCGTCTGTCGATGTTCCAAGTAGCTTAGACGCTCGCGTATTGATTGTACATGATACTCAAACTCATGATTTCCACTCTCACGCCTCCGCAGCTCTAATTGAAGTAAGCTATTCTCCCTTTTGAGTCTCTCAATCTTGGCCTCGAATTCATTTCTTTCTGTTTCGGTCAGTGGAGTGGAACACTGTGTGGAATGGCTGTGAACTGGTTTGCGTCTGTGAATGTTCTTTAAGAGATGCCTCTGTCCTCGTATAAATTCCTCATTTGCAAACTCCCATTGATCAGGATCAATCTTCCTAAATCCCTACTCGCATAAAATTCAAAGCTTCAGCAAGTATTCACCGTAAGCTAATAATATGCATGGTCTTGTTGTTGTTGTATATCAGACTCAAGCATAAACAAACTGTAAAGATTACACATAGAGACATACCAATCTAAAGTCAAAATGAGCTTCAACACATCATATTGTAAAGAAAGGCATCATTTTCCAATGAAAAACCGATCTGGGGCTTGAAATCTAATCAATTCTTAATCAAACAGCAGCATAGATTGCTCAAAACGAAGTGGAAAAAAAAAAGAAAAGAAAAAAAAGAGTGAACTTACATATGTATTAAGCTGCCTCACAAAACTGGAGAAATTATTGTGCTTGAAGTACTGAGGCAGCAAATCTTTAGCAAAATCCGGGGGATTCCAGACAATAAAACTGCCGCCACTTTGACTCCAAGACACCAATGAGTTGGTTAATGGGTCATCCACCATCTCATATGTCTTGATGAGAAAAGGTGCCGGTGCACTTGAGCTACCCTGTCCCTGTGATTCATCCATTACTAAATTCTACGAAAGAAAGTATCTTAAACTTTCAAGAGCCTACATATACAAACTGTCCAATATTGACAAGTTTTACAACACAGAGTTAAGCTGCAACAAGAAACCAAAGATCCGAACAATAAGGAATGGAGGGCGAGCTAAAAGTTAATTGAAAGAGAAAGATGAAGAGAAATTGTGAGTACCACCAATTGGTGTATAATTTGCAGACTTGGAAAGGAAGCAATAGGCAAGGAATAGTTGGTCAATTTCTTGTTAGCTGACATTGTTGACTTCGGTATCCCCTTATGTTGAATCTTCTCGTTTCTCAGGGTCTTGTTTGTATTTTAATATACATAGTAGTTTTCAACGTGGATGACTGTGATTTTTCATTTTGAATATTCAAAGGTTCCTCCTTAGGCCTTAGGCGTGGCTCTTTTGACCATTTTATTAACATCTTTCTTTTAATTTTAAAAGCTCCTCCCATATGGTATAGCTCTCCCGTAAATTGACTGCAGCCCTGAGGTTTCAATCTTTCAACAACTAAATTATGTCCTATCGTTAGCTTGTTCTCGAAACAATGCTTCTGACAAAAAACAACAGCACAATCTGAATATCTAAATTTAAAATTTTAAAAAGTTAAATAATAATAATAATAATATCTCTTTCATAATAGAGTTACTCAAAAATTCTTTTATTTTTATAAGATAAACTAGATGGCACTTTCATAAAAATTCTTCTTTCGAAACTTCTAAATTTTTAATAAAATCCTCTTTGTTTTTAATAAAAATGTGATGGCTCCTTCTCAATAACCCTTCTCTCGTAACTTCCGCATATTTTTAATAAAATTCTCGATTTGCAAAAAAAAAAAAAATGTGATAACTATTCTTTGAAGAATCATATATTCTTATAAGAAAAAATGTACATGAGTTGTCTCCTTCGAGAAAACTCTTCTCATAAAATATCTAAATGTTCTAAAAGAACATATCTATTTGTAAGAAAAGATAAGACGACTCTTCAAAATTTTTAATTATCCTGCAAAAAAAAAGTGATATATTATAGTTGATAGCTATCTTAATTTACATGTTTCCTACTTCCATTATTTTCTTATCCATTAATGTCCTTGCAATGACAAAGTAATTTCTTTTAAATAGCTTTGACATAGAGGTGAAAATTGTTGCAATCTAATTTCCTAATAAATGAATATGAAGATAGGCCTAAGGAAAAAGATTTCATCAATGGTGAATTGAAATTATTAGAAAATAAAAAAAATATAGGGAAAAGGTGTTCATTACACAACCAATAAGTGGATTGTTAATTTATATTCAAGAAGGGAAATAGAGAGAGAAATCTTTGACCACTCATGTATGACTTGTTATATGTAATTCCATCCTATTAATGACACACCGTAAAAATATACATAATTTGAATGATATGTAATATAATTTTTTCACCCTGCACTAGAGAATGCATCGCTTCTCGTTTCCTACATTATATGAGATGTCGTCAATTATATAAAAACTGAATATCATTTCATTTATATTTTCAGATAATAGACGACATGGCGTACATATTTAACTCCAGTATAATTTGTATGCCCCGTCATTTTTCATTTCATCATACCGAGGACATGTCATCTATTTTTGGAAATGTATGAGATGTCGTTCATATGTTAGGCAAGTAGATGTCATGTAGTTTTTGTGTATGTGTGTGTGCAGACCAGGCACACGTGTTTCTCGCTCTGTTCGTTTTCTCCCTCTCTCTTTTTCGCATCTTATCTTCTCTTCAGTCTTCAGTAAGACTGTAAGATTTGTATTTTGTCGGGTGACAGTTACATATTTCAAAACATTTATTCTATTTATTTTTATTTTACTCTTTTTAGAATTAATATTTTTATAAAGTTTCTCATCACATCATAACTATGTAACCAATTGCGAATTACGTACTTCATCAAAAATTATTTTCTAAAAACATAACAATAAATAATATGATTATTTCGTTTTCACCTTTTTAATATTATCAAAAACATGCTCGCACACTGTTTAATCAAAAAATCATATTTGTATATCATATCAAATGCAATGTAAAAAATTGAAAATATTAAGGATATAATTCAAATTTTTGGATAATATCCAATTTTTTTTAAATTATTTTCATTTCACAGATTAAACAATTTCTAAAAATTTAACTTAGAGATATTTCCAAGAAAAAAAAAGGGACTTCCAAAATTACAGGACTCTAAACATCCATCAAATTCAACTAGTGATAAAATCAAGCACAGACTTAATTTTTTAAATGTTAAAAAGAATGTCCCCTTTGCCAAAGATCATTGTCACTACCATCCCTTAATTTGTTGAAAGTTGGTTCGTTTTGTTCGTTTTTTAAACAAAGATTTCTAGAAGGATTTAAAAGAAAAAAAAAAAAAAACCATTCATCCTTCTAGAAAAATCTTTGTTAAAAAATAAAACAACTTTCAAATAATTGAGGAGACCCGACCATAACATTTGTCAGCTGACTTACAAAAGTAACAAAATGTTTGGGTGTGTAAGAATTCGTCCTCCATCAAAGAGAAAGTAAATCATACAATAATTTATGAAGATAATCTAGTGACTATAATAAACACTTGAATATGGGCTAAAATTTTGTGACTTTATTTAAATTATAAATTAATTAGTAATACTGCATGAGCCTGTCCCTTATTGTCCACTAAATTACTAAAGGATTATTCTTAGAATTCATATCTTCCATTAATAAGCTTTGAATGTACCATGAAACAATGAAGAATATGATAAAGATAGATAAAATAAAATAAATTTTTTTATATATTATAATTAAAATTTGTATTAATTTTGTACAATCAGAATTTAATCGGACCTCTTTAGAGAACAACCCGTAATCGAAGAGAAATTTATAACTCTTACTATAATATTAAAAGGAGAATTAAACTACCCAAAACTAACTAAACCCCTCATAAAAAAAAAAAAAAAACAAACGTTGAGATCTTGGGTGCAAGAGTTTGCTAATGGCCATGAGTAAATTCGAGAGGAAAAATTTTGGTTAAAAAATCTATGTTGTTAATTATATAGTCAACGCAATTAATTACATTTAATCCTAATCATCGATTAATCATCCATCCAAGGGCCAAAAGATGATGTAAAAATAAATATAATTTTAAATGGCCATTGATCTTTCTCTCTCTTCTTAATTACTACATACGCAAATACAATTAAATTAAAAAAGGTAAATTATAAACACTTCTTCATAACCAGGTATGAACGCGAAAGTAACTTCAAGAACCGAAAAAGGTGCTCTGAAAAGTTCTAATATATTAAAAAAGTCGTAGGTATCTTAGTACGCATTTTCTACTTCCTTTATTTTCCTGTCCTTTAATGGTTTTATTCTCACAAAGACAAATTATTTTCTTCCAAATAGCGTTGATATAGAGGTGAAAATTGTTGCAACCTAAAATCCTAATCAATGAATATAAGGATAGGTCTTAGGAAAACGATTTCACCAATGGTGGATTGAAGTTATTAGAAAATTAAAAATATAATAAGAAAGTGTTCATTACTCAACCAACAAGTGATTGGCTAACTTATATTAAGGGTTTGTTTGATATAATTTTTCAAATATAGTTTATTTAAAAGAAATTTGGGTTAGCAAAATTTTTATAAATAGAGTTTTTATTTAAAAAATTTTAATTATTTGATTATTCATAAAAATTTTTGTTAAAATTTTATAAAATTACTTTAATAAGTAAATTTTTTAAAGTTATATTACGAAAATAATAAAATAAGATAATTAAATAAATAGAAGACATTTGAGATATTTTAATATTTAAAAAAAACTTTTCAACCTCTCCATTAAAAAATCTAAAATTTGAACTTTTGTCAGTAGCGATAAAATAACATATTTAAGTTTAGAATGTTTTATTATAAAAATAATCAAACAACAATAAGAATTTATGTGATTAAATAAACACTTATTATTATTAAATAAGTTATATTAAATAGGTACTAAAAAAAAAAACAACAAGAAAGAGAAAGAAAGAAACCGTAGCCCTTAATATACAACCTGTCATATGTAATTCCACTATATTAATGGAATATTCTAGAAATGTACATAATTTATATGACATGTATTACAACTTTTACTTTGCACTAAGGAAATAAGAGCTTTTGCATGATCGTATTGTATCCCGTCAAATTTATAATAACTGAATGTCATTTCATTTATACTTTAATATAACAGACGACATGGCGTGCATGTTTAAATAGGAGTGAAATTTGTATGCCCTGTCATCTTTTACTTCATCATATGGAAAAAATGTCCTCTATTTTTTAAAAAGTTTTGAGCTGCGGTTCATATTTCAGGAGAGTAGATGCCATGTGGTTGTGTGTGCGCGTGTTATGCAAAAGTGTTCCTCGCTTTGCTTCTAACATTTTTTTTTTTTAAATTTATAACACAACTTATCTTGTTTGCAGTCTTCAATATGAACTATGTTTTGTCCCGTTGAAAATTACTTTATCCCAAGTTATTTTCCAAAGATTTATGGCAATTAAATAAGAATCATAATAAATTTGGAATCAAAATAAATTAAGAATAATAAAATAAAAAATAAGAATTAAAATATATTATTTATTTTAATTGTAAAAATCTTAATTGAATTATAATAAGTTAGATTGTTATAAATTATTAAAAAGTTCTTAATTAACTATTATCGTAATCATTATTTTTTATTATAATTATTATTATTTAAAAATTAATAATAATAATAATAATTATTGTTAATATTTAATAATAATTATTAACATTAATATTCATTAATTAGAATACTTTTCATCATCATCATTAATAATAATAATAATAATAATAATCCTCATCAACATCATCATCATAATCGGCATCATTATTATAATAATAATTCTCAATTTCCTTGAGAATCAATATTTCATTTTTTATTCCCACTTTAAAATGGATACTATAATTTTATATTTTAATTTCTTTTCTTATTTTATAAAATAAACACTATAATGATTTTGATGTCTCAATTTGAGAAATAAACATATATTATTCTATTTATTATTATTATTTCGCTGTTTTCATGAGATATTATTTTCTTAAAGTATAATAATAAATAATACAACTTCAATAAAATAATATGATTATTTTGTTTTCATCTTTTTAATATTATCAAAAAATGCTTTACACACACCGTTTAATCTAAAATCTAGTTTGGATATCATCATATCATATGTAATGTCAAAAGTTGAGAATAATTAAAAAATAAAAATAAAAATTTTGGACGTTACCCAAATTTTTTAAAATTTTTTTCATATCACAAATCAAACAATCCCTAAAAGTATTAACTCATAGATCTAAAAGAAATGAGTCTGCCAGAATCAATGGATCACTCCAATCGACCACCTAATACAACTAGTGATAGAACTTACCATAAATTTAAAACTTATAAATACGAAGAAGAAATCAACGTGTCTCTTTTGCCAAAAATTGCTGTCGCAAGTCCGACAAAATCAAACACCCACCTTAATTTGTTGAAAGTTGGTTTGTTTTATTTATTTCTTAAACAAAGATTTCTAGAAGGATTATATATCAATTAAAAAAGACCACTTCTTTTCCTTCTAGAAAAACCTTTTGTAAGAAATAAAAAATTAAAACAACTTTCAGCTAATTGCGGAAGAAAAACATGCTCGCAGCATTGCTGGCATTTTTTTTTTTAAATAAAATTAACAGAAGCATGTAAGCGTTCGTACTCCATCAAGGAGAAAACAATCATATTTTATAATTTATAAAGACGATTTAGTGAGTAGCCATGTTTATTGAACTGTGATTACTTCGATATGTGGCAAAATTGTATAATTTTTTATAAATAATATTTAAATTATAAATTAATTGGATAGGACTATGCACAACTGTACAGTAAGTAATTGTTATCCGCTAAATGACCAAATGATTACTCTTACTAGTATACCTTCTCGATCCATACATATACAATAAAATTAAAACTGTAAATTAGAATATATTTTCATGAGAACGTATATGCACGTGAATGTAACTTCAAGAACAGAAAAATGTACTCCGACAAGGTCCTGAGCTTTATGGTATTAATTCAACATTTGAAGATTTCCAGTTTTATAATCCGATGAAAAGTTTTAGTAAAAGACTCGGTTAAATGTAAATTAAATATCCCAATGGTTGGTCTTTTTCTTCCGGCATAGCAAGAAGGAACTGTACCGATTTTTTTGGCTCGAGGGACACGTGGCACACGATATTTGCCCGTATGGCCATCAATCGTGCCTCCAGCTGCGCTAAAATATCTCCACCAGTCTCACTCGCTCACTCCCACTTAGATTCTCCCATTAAGTGGACCATCAAGCCTTCACTTTTATCTCAAGCTGAATATTCCAGAAGATTTGTGGAGACTAGTAAGGCTTTGGGAAAATGGAGGCTGAAGTAGCGAGACGCAGAATGAACAGAATTACAGGCCACGTCGTTGCACCAACCATTACAAGTGATGATATCATCTCTTCCACCACTCACCTTCTTCCCGTGGTAATTTGTTTAATTTATTTCACTGCTCAATATTTTTGCTATTTTATATCATATTCTGCCAGAGTGTTTTTTTATGCGAAAAAAATTTAATTTTGAAATTGAATGAATATGCAGTGAAGAGTTTATCTGATGGCATATTTAATTTAACATTAGTGCTGTTTTTTAGGCTTTTAGTGTGATTGATTATGGTATTATGCATTGATGGATAAAGAGAAAACGTTTGTAAAATCAATCCATATAGTCTTATGTAATTAATTTTAATAAAGCCATCATGTGGTAGTGATTACTCTTTTGGGTAAATTCTTACTGCTTTTCCTTTTTTAAAGCATTTGAGTTGGGGATCTGTGGTTGTACATGTCACATGAGCATATTTTAGCAAGATTTGTTTGTCTATTTGGTTTCAGAACTGCAGCAGCAGTCTAAATTATGTGATCCGGAGGTGTGATAACAGAGTGAATTTTGCACGCCAAGCATCGGATGCTCAAGGCCGTTTCATGAGGCCAGCTTCAAATGAACAGGTGCTTGCATTGGATTTTAATATTACAATTTTTTCCTGTTTGTTTCTAGGAACTGAATTTTTTTTTTGGTTGGTTTGGTGCTTTTCTAAACTATTTATCAGAGTCCTTGCAATGGTTATGATGCACCGATGTTTGCTAGACCTTGTACTTGTTTGCCTCTCAAGTTCAGTGCATCTCCTGAAGCACCACTGTTTTCTAGACCTGCAAGGATGGAACCAGCAGAATTTCGAAATTATACAGTGATGCAACATTTGCCGCAAGATTGCAAACTATCAACACCTGACCTACCCGAGTTTGCCAAACCCGATGGAGGAACCCTTAAACAAGAGGAGTTTGGTTCGAACAAGAAATCACCATCTTTTAAGCCTGGTAAGTAGTTTGTTGCTTGGACATGTGAGCATTTGATAAAGCAAGGTCAAATACTTCCTGTTCTAATACTGAAAACAGGGTCTGCACAACATTGACGTGAATTAGAGTATGATTTCTGTGACCAGATATTTCAGTTAGAGTCATGTAAGACTATAATTTATATATATATATATATTTTTTTTCCTTTTTTCAGGAATTGAGCGGTCTCCAAGGATGAATGTCTCAGAACTGGGAAGCAATTATGTCATGACAGTCGAAATTCCTGGTGTTCGCATCAATGACATTAGAGTGGAGGTGGATGATCGAAAGTAATATCTTTTTCCATGATTTGCATCTCTAAATATATTACGGATATTTTGTATTGGACATTTTGTAGATTCTGCTTCAGATTTTGTGCTAGTTTAGTCATTTGCATCTCTTAATTTATTACAGATTATTTATATTCAACTTTGTGTAGATTCTGCTTCAGATTTTGTGATAGTTGGATCATTTTCTCTGCGTATAACTTGCTATTTTTATCATATTGTGTATATTTTGATTTTCTTTAGGCAACTAATTATTCATATTCATTCACATATTAAAATTCTAGTTTGAAATTATATTTGATAAATGCTATGTTTTTGACAGATTAACTGTGATGGCAAAACATTCCACTGAGTGTTGGAAAGTAGCTGGTTGTTCAAATGGTTCAATCTCTGCATATCACAGGAGAGAATATGTAGGAGAGCCATGCCAGATTGTGTGGCCTCTTCCTACTAATGTGGACAAAGATACCATCTCGGCTGAGTTTCTGTAAGTCATATCTCTGTCATCCAGTCCTCTGTTTACTTCTTACATTCTGGAAATAGGGATAGTGCGGCAGTGTACTTCTAATATTGTGGGGGCTGATTAATATATTTGATATGAGTACTTGAATGATTACTTTAACATGCAATTTTTTATCTTTCCATTTTAAGGATTCATTAGGGATTGCTAATGTTGAGACCACAGTTAATGTAGTAGGTTTTGAATTTAACATTTCAGCATGCCTAAGTGAAGAGAGACTTCTCTGGAATTGAACCAGAGGTCTTGACATTAGCTTGAAGATTTGCTAATGTAATGCTAAGGTGCCGATCTTCTATTAAGAAAATTGACAAACATAATCCATTGCTTAAAAGCTTGAGTTTCTTGTTCTCATTGCATAATTTAGCTGGTGAGCTTAGAATATTAGTACTACCAGTTTGTTACTTCTTGCTCGTGTAAAAATTTATTTAGATCTACATGTTCCTGTCAATGATAGTATGATAAAGAAAATATTGCTATTTAGTTTCTCTTTTAAATCTTTGGATATGTGACATTAGCATGACATTGTGAATGTACAAAATTATTTCTAGGAGATTTAGTTCTATCTAGATGCTGTTCTTGAATCTCCAGTTAGCATGTTTAGTTCTTTGTGCTTATATTTGCTCTCTAGTTTCTGGTTGGAGTGGGTGGGAGTGGGTGGTTTTTATTTGCTAATATAGTAATAAATATTATATGCAGGTGTAGGCATTGCATGTCTTCTTAATTTATGCAATTCAATATGAGTTCAAAGTACATGCAGCATGTTACTATAAATTGACTGCAACGTTTGTGAATCTGAAATCATCAGCAGCAATTTCTATGTACAACACACTGATTTCGCGATTGTTTTGTGTGCAGAAATGGGCTCCTGCAAATTATCATTCCCAAGCTTTGAGATACCATGGGATGGAGACGTGCATAAGGACGAATCCTCTTCATATGCGGAAGTTAATATGAGCACATGTTATCCAGCTGAGGATACTATATATATATAATAGCATTCAAACATACTGGCTTGAACCAAACAAATACTTGTATGAGTTATATGCCTAGTGACACTGTTGTAATGTCTAGCTGCGGTGAGGAAATAACTAGTAGCTCATTTGTTTCCGAGCTATTCACAGTAACGTTGAATTTGAATTTGAATATTCGAGTGATGATATTTGATCATAGGAGTATATCACATGTATATAGATGAATATTTCAAGTTTCCCTCGGCATATAACATGATGACTTCTAGTTACATGTTTTTTTTTTTAATATTTTTAACCGATTGATAAAGTTAATTATAAATGCAGTAAATTTCTAAATGAGAAGCCACCAACGGTAGGTAAGATGTATGCATGTTTTGATGTTAGCACTCTTCTTTTGTTATTGGTTCATTTATTTAAAATAAACTAAAAAGAGAAATCCTTCTGTAGCATTAACGTTTGGATTGGGTTGCCTTATAGAACCTGCCTAAAACAAAATAAAGTTGTCTGATCAATGTGTGCAATTTAATCAGCCAAAATGGGAAGCTTAACTTCTTGACAGGTCACCCCCATGCATTTCTTCTCTCTCACTTGTACATATGAGATGGAAGTAAATACAAATCACGCAAATTATGCTCGTTCTACTTTTAGCAGCTGGCTTGGTTACCAATTAATCTCTATTATCGCTCGCAAATTACGAATTCGCAAGACTCATATCATTTGCTTCCGTACACGTATATCTCTTGGTCAAGTCTTATATTCACCAAAGTTTCTTCTACTTAATTTCTCTGTCTCTGTATCTCCGACTCTCTCCATGGATTCTTTTGCAAATGATGCTAAACTGCTGCTGTTGCTGCTTTCTCTTGTTGTGCATGCAGAAAGTGACGGCTGTGATATATTTCAAGGAAGTTGGGTTCATGATGAAACTTATCCTCTCTATGATGCCTCCACAGATTGTCCATTTATAGAGAAACAATTTGATTGCCAAAAGAATGGCCGGCCAGACAAAGACTATCTCAAATATAGATGGCAACCCACTGGGTGTAATCTTCCAAGGTACATAACCTTCCCCATTCCCGTTTTCTTATCAAACGTATATTAATACATACGCGTGCTACATTGGCTATGGCCAGTCTTTTTATTCTTCGGTCTTTCCCTTTTGGCTTTGAGGGCACCAGAAATTTTTCTACTAAACTTATTTTCTCAGCAATAGTAATTATATGTGAATCAAATCAAATGATTTAATGAAGACTTAAAAGTTATTGTCTTTCAAATTTCTTGAATGTGATAATTTCTTCCACATATATTTGTAACTCCAGAATGTTTGGTTTCGGATAATTAATTAATTGAGATTTGAGCATTTACTGCTAACTACTTGCCGGATGTTAATGATGTCTTATTATCATCCAGTACTGGGCAGTGGGACATTTCAATGATGATTAAGCTCTCTCTTTCTTTGATTTCATCATTTCATAAATACTTGATTAGCCAATAGCTAGCACATGATGCATTCACATGCATAGAAAATACTTTCTTTTCAGATTCTTTTCTCGAGTTGACATTCCAGGGGAAAATTTATACGGTGACAAGGATATTAATTATTGGTGACATGTTCATCAATATATACAAAAACTCTTAATTAATAAAAGAAAAATTAGTTCATCTATTTAAATCTCAAGTTTAACCGGAATTTTTATTTCCCTTTTTTATACTTTAAGTTATTCGATCGATTTTTCACCAATATGATCAAACCGTTTAGTTGTTATTTTTTAAATAAAGATATAATTATAAATTTTTATACAAAGTAAAACTAATATGTTATAATTCAGTTAATTGTATTAATTACTTCTTATTCCCGTGATTTATTTTTATCTAACAAAAATTAATGCAGATGAATTAGCATAAAT
The DNA here is from genome assembly GCA_030449875.1 of Aegle marmelos. Classification (NCBI taxonomy): domain Eukaryota; kingdom Viridiplantae; phylum Streptophyta; class Magnoliopsida; order Sapindales; family Rutaceae; genus Aegle; species Aegle marmelos. The sequence continues at coordinate 19,230,332 of JASUUL010000094.1, read as the reverse complement.
AAAATTTATATACGGTTATGTCATTATTCTTATTTGTAATTTTCTTCACCAACGTTCTGAATCTTTTGTCATCATTTTTAGTTCACATAACTGGCAAGGGCCCCCCAAAACTTTTTTCTCTTTAGAAGTTGTCTAATTGTCATATCACAACAAATTTAAATAAAAGCACTTGTGGGAGTGACAGCATTTCTTTGAACTGAACACAATTATGTTGGAAATAGAAAGATCACCAGACAATTCTTTCTTTTAAGTAAGTAGGTTAGCATGTGGTTAAGGCATTGGACTCAAGAAAACATGATAGATGATGGCCCTTTTTCCTCCGAAGTGAACAGAACCAGCACATTGCATTCATCATATTTTATTTGATTTTAAGTACCACTTGTTCGTTAATAACGCTTTCCTAACACGACTGCAAAATGATGATATGCATGAGTGGTTTAATTTGTTTGCTTTGCATGCAAACAATTAACCAGATGTGGGTGTGATGTTGCTTTCATTCGCTTACTCAAATAATAGAGCGATCTATTGGCATACAATATTGCTTTTAATTAATGATGATAAGATGCGTGGACCCCTCAGTTCCATGGTATGAATCAGAAAATTAACATGATTGATGTAGGTTTAATGGTCGAGATTTCTTGTTAAGACATCAAGGTAAAAGCATATTGTTCGTAGGAGATTCACTCAGTCTAAACCAGTGGCAATCACTCACGTGCATGCTTCACAAAGCTGTGCCCGAGTCTAAGTACCAATTAAAAAGGGTTGGTGACCTCTCCACATTCACATTTCTGGTAATTAATTAGATGCTTAATTTCACTTCTCGTTATTTTCAATCGCATGCTTCCTATTTGCAATTTTATCTTCCCTAATTTGCCCAAATTAAAAACAAACGAATATATATATATAAATTAATTAAATTAATAGTTGTATGTATATGATGACATGGTTACCACCACAATGCGAATATGTATGCAGGCTCATATCAATTATTTGCACTAGTTGAACTTACGGAGCAATTAGTTCATGCACCCCATCATACACTCGATATTTTGCAGGGATTCAACACTCAAGTCATGTTCTCCCGCAAACCATTTCTTGTCGATTTAGTAAAGACAAGTGCAGGACGAGTTCTCGAACTTGGCTCCACTGAAAGTGGGGCACTGTGGAAGGACAAAGACGTATTGATCTTCAACACGTGGCACTGGTGGCTTCATTCCGGAAGGGAGCAAGAGTAATTAATATTGAACTTTTTCATCTGACCGATTAATATAACCTTCAGGGAACGGGATTCTCTTCTGATCTGGCTTCTAGTAACTTTTCTTACCTCTGCGTATCACAGATGGGACTATATTGAAGACGGAAATAGAACCAGCAGAGACATGAACCGCCTGGTAGCGTATGAGAAAGCATTGAGTACATGGGCTAAATGGGTCGAGAACAATATTGATCCAACCAAAACCAAGGTCTTTTACCAAGGCGTTTCTCCTGATCATGCCAAGTAAGAATATAACTGTGCATTTTGGGACTAGCTAAGGATATAAGCTCATTATTAATCGACGTGACACAAAATCTTTAAAAGTTCAGTAGAACTCGTAATAGATACTGTTTTGATTGAATCAGCGCGACTGGCTGGGGGCATCTGAATGCAGCAAAGGACTGCAGGGAGGAAATACAACCATTTTTTGGTCCCAAGTATCCGCGAGGTTCACCAGCAGCGGAGCTTGTGATACAGAAAGTGATAAGTAACATGTCGAAGCCGGTGCATCTGCTCGATGTGACGATGCTATCACAGCTAAGAAAAGATGCACATCCTTCCATCTATGGCGGCGTCGGCGGCCACATGGAAGCCGACTGCAGCCACTGGTGCTTAGCCGGTGTTCCTGATACTTGGAACCAACTCCTATACGCTACTTTGGTTCAAAGCTTATAGCCGAATAAAAAGTTATACTCTCAAATTTTCTTAAAATAGAGATTCTTTTTTTTTTTAATGTTGATTTAATTAGGCATTATTTTCAACTTTTCTTTTTTCCTTTTTTTAATTGATTCAGAAGTAATGAAGGCAATATTCTGAATGATTTGTCAAGATTTTTCTCTTAGCGCTATCATACGCCTTTAACGTTTGGAAATTTGTCAAGATATGTAAGGTATGCATTGCTGGCTGGAAATTAACAGTTTAACTCCATCATGTTCTTTAAATCCATTCATAAATCATAGCCCAAATCACAAAAATGTGATGAATAATTTATGAAGCTCTTATACATAATTTTAATTTTCACGTTCTTGGCATCAAATATTTATAATAAAATATAAAAAGCCTAAGCACGTTCTGACTACTATGTATCTTAACCACGTTTTTTTGCATCAAATGTTATTACAAATAATCGCAAAATAATGGTAATTGTTCTGTAATTAAAAATGTCCTTCACCATTAGAAGCTTACTTTCCTCCAAACCTCATTAAAAAAAGTGCAAGAAAATTCTGCCTGGCTACATGCCGGTGGAATCCAAAAGTCGACGGCCACGCCAGGAACAAATTAACGTGCATATAAATTAAATATGCTGCTAATTAAGAAGAGAATATGAAGAATCAATAAATTTTTAGCAAAGGGTATATACTTTTGTTTTACTTTTGAACTTTGTGTGCAATACTATTTCTCAATATTTCATCGACAATTTTCATGTGAGAAAAATTGTTATAAATCGATGATCATTTCATTTTCGATCGCTTTCTGCCAACGTCTTGTTGTAAAAGACTGCAGAATAACAACAGTTCCGATAGCAGTTTTTATGGCTTAATTTTGTAAAAGCCATTACGCTACATTTCATGTTTGCACGTGACCACACAATCAATATCCAAGTCCTTCTCTTTCCTTCTTATATATAGATATATGGCCAACTCTCTCTTTCTAAGTACTCCCTCTTTCACACATTGAAATGGGTTCAGTGGCTCTCGCTGCTACATTACTAGTCGTGGCTCTTTTTCTTCGTCGAAGTGTATATGGAGCTTATGAATTAAAGAACAGCAATAAGTGTGATATTTTCCAAGGAAAATGGGTTTACGATCCCAAGTATCCCCTCTACAATGCAAACAATTGTCCCTTCATAGAGCAGGAATTTGACTGCCAAGAGAATGGTCGTCCAGATAGCATGTATCTCAAATACAGATGGAAGCCCACTTCATGCAAGTTGCCAAGGTATCCTTCTCGTTCTCCTTCTCCTTCTTGTTCTTGTTCTTGCTCTTCTCTTAAATCTTGAAGAAGATTATATTAGCATATAAGCAAATTAAAATATGTACGGTGACCTATACATTATGGAAGTATCAAAATCAGTAGATTAGAGACCTGACTCCTAATTAAACCAATCAAAACTATAGCAATACGGTATGAGTATGTCTATTTAATTCTTCATGAGATTAATTAATTTCCCGTTCTCAGAGCAGTCCGTGCCTTATGGTCTAGACACGTGCTTTTCGCATTAGCCTTGAATCTTCATAATTACATGCATATCATTATCACGTTGACTTTAATTACTCATATTAAATTAGCCAATTCAAATTTAAATTACCACAAAAATTTAAAAATTAAGGCCGTGCACTACCTAGAGAATAGATGATATATTTACGATCCAAGTATCGTAAGTCCACCAATGGGAGTTATTGCTTGTTGGCACTTCATATCAGGATTTCGACGGAATTACTTTGTCTTGGACGCATGGTTTATCACTTAAATTTTGGGCTCTTAATTAAGAACAAGAAAATGAGTTGTATAGTGCCGCCAAATTTTGCCTTTAATGTTACATTTGTCTTCTTTCTTAATGGTCCCTTTGGGCCTTACGCGAGTTATAATTTTTGTCACTTGGTTACAATTATTGAATTATATATTATTAGATGTTCCCAATTGTTAATTAATTATTGGACATTTTTTTTATCAATGTTGCAGATTCAGAGGTATAGTTTTCTTGGAGAGATTCAGAGGAAAACGCATACTGTTTGTAGGTGACTCAATTAGCTTAAATCAATGGCAATCCCTTACTTGCATGCTTCATTTGGCAGTGCCAAAGGCTAAATATACATTAATCAGAACAGGAGGGCTCTCCACATTCAGTTTCCTGGTAATTAAATTAATTAACTCATGCATACATATTAGCTAAGTTTTAATTATGTAATCAGTCGCGTGTGACAAAAGTCAACTGTACACTAAAATGGTTCGATAAAAGAAGTCAACTATAGTTAACGCAGGTTTCCATCAATAATATTGTATGTAGATCTAGTTATAGGCCTTTCGTGTTGATATATACACGGTGAACAACCATATTACAGAATTAATTTAATTTGCAGGCATATAATGTGTCGGTGATGTTCTCCCGCAATGCATTTCTGGTTGATATTATTGGTGAGAAGACTCGGCGAGTGCTAAAACTGAATTCAATCTCGAGTGGAGAACTTTGGAAGACGGCTGATGTACTGATATTTGACTCGTGGCATTGGTGGCTTCATACTGGAAGGAAACAACCGTACGTAAGATATACATCAAGTAATCACACGTATTAATTAATAATTTCTTACCATCAATATAATAATAATAATAATAATAGTCACATTTTCTTTTTCGGTTTCCTTCAGATGGGATATAATTCAAGACATGAACCGCACGTACAAAGACATGAATCGCTTGGTTGCCTACAGCAAAGCATTGAATACGTGGGCTAAATGGGTAAATTCGGATGTAGACAGTTCTAAAACAAAGGTCTTTTTCCGGGGCATTTCCCCAGATCATACTAAGTAAGTTACTGAGACATACTGCATATATATTTCATAATTAATTAATTAACCAATGACATCCCACATGAAATGAATATAAAAAATGAAATACTCATAGAATGGATCTTTTATATATGCATATAGCTCAAGTGATTGGGGGGATCGAAATACGAAGAACTGCAGAGGAGAAACTCGGCCAGTGATGGGGCGTAGCTATCCTGGAGGTACACATCCGGCAGAAGCAATTGTTGAAAACGTTGTGCGAAAAATGTCGAAGAAAGTTCGATTGCTAAATGTAACAGCGCTGTCACAGCTTCGAAAAGATGGTCACCCTTCGGCTTACGGCTATGGAGGTCCCCGTGCCGCGGATTGCAGCCACTGGTGTCTTCCTGGAGTTCCTGATACTTGGAATCAACTGCTATATGCAGTTCTCTTTTCCGACTCAAATTAGATATGTGAAATTAAATCAAATTAAAAATTTGTTGCCAATATTATGTTTCTCCTTGTGAAAGTAATATTTCTCATTTCATTGTTTATAAATATGCTTACTTGGCATTATATAGCAATTAATTAATTACGTTGTTAATAATTAGTTCTCTTATGAATAAACTGTTGAATTAATTGTTTACGTATGCTTTTTATATAATTAGGTGTATGTCTTGGTATTTCCCTAAAATTCATTTATGCAGAATTGTCTGTGGCCTTACTTGTTGGGAAAATATGCTCTTTAAAAGTATATAAGTTTATTTAATTGTAATAAATATTTTTTCTGATTAATAAAATAATTGAGGTATTTTATTCAAATATCTTATTTGTATTAATTTTTAAGTAAATTCCATTTAATTATATTATATGTATTTATGTGATCACTATGTGGATTCACAGAAGACATAAATATAAGTTATCTTATGATTTAATAAATTGTGTTCGCAGTTGATAAATAAAGTTGAACACTTTATTTAGGTATAAACTATAATAAATTCATTGAATGATTTGTCTTAATCATGTATGAATTTATTGATGTAGTACGACTACATTGAACAGGATCACATATGAGATTTAATTAACTTTATAATAACTGTCAAACTTATTAAATATCATATGCATTGATTTTATTGTAATCTTAATCTTGAGTTATTTATAATTTTATGATTGTGGTTGTTATTCCATTTGAGTTACCAATAGGCACGACATATACTTGTAGTCAATGTTGAGTGTTAGAAAGTGTATATTTATAAAGGAGAAAATCGTCATTTTACACTTTAAATCTCACTAATATTGCTACTTTTATTTATTTAAGTATTTTGTTATTTAATTATATGTGTTTTATTATAATTGTATATTTTATGTATTTTAATATGTTGAAAATGTTTCATTAGAAAGCTAGTAAGTATTAAGGAATAAAAACGGTTATTAAATTGATTGGGCCGATTAAAATCAATTTTGAAATTCTAAATAAAAACCCAAGATTGTTGAATTGAGTTTTAAAAATTATGAAAATAAATCGCTCAATCAATGCAAACGGTTCGAAATAATTAAATAAATAAACAAACGTGATGATAAATAAATTATGTGATTGAGGGAAGAGTTGACCGAAACGTGGCGTTGATCGATTTTTACGATGTGTCACGATCTTATCCCCGACTAAATTTCTTATGCCTCCAAGACTCAGATCGAGGATTCCACTATATTCAAGCTCCAAGACTTAAAACTTACAATTGACTTTTGAGGTGTCATGAGATTATTTACTATTCGGGCATTATTATTGTACAAAATGTTGATTATTCCCAATCTCTTAACCCAAATGTATCCTCATGATGACGATCACTCAAGACAAAGGAATACAAATTGATTTAATCTCTCACATAATCTTTCAAGGTTACAATTAATGCTCAATGTGTGAATAATAAAGTAAAAATCTTTTAAAGCTTTACACCCCAATGGTTCATTTTTATAAGCTTAGATTTGTTGTTCCTTCTCCTTCTTGTATTTGTATTTTAATAAAATTCCTTTTATCCCTAGTTAAAATATGAAACTAGCTTATTTCTTTTTGAGCTTGGGTTGAAGGTGAAATAGTTTGCAACATTAGTTCCATAACTTAATTTGGTAAATTTACTTTCTTAATTTTATTTGTTGGACATTGTTTTGAAATAAACGGTTGGCCGATAAATAATAATACCTTTCTAGTTACAACCCCTGCTAAACCCCAAAAAGGTTATTATTATTTGTACACTCAATCCATTTTCACTAAACTTATTGGGGTTTTCAAAGAATGTCGATTCTAGAACTTATGATTTAATTGGTATTAATATGGAATATTTAACCCATTAATGTTGATGTCCAATATCCTCTTTATTATAAAAGTTTTATTTTCAATTATTCCTTTTTAATTCACGATTTAAAATAAAGTTACCATAATTTAATTTAGTTCTATATATTAAAAGAAAATTAATTCAATATCTAATTAAAATCAACCTCCTCGGTTAATCGGCTTAAGCTATTAACCTTTTCACCATTAATCTCTTTTCACTAATAGATAGTTAACCGTTTAATATAATTAAAATTTGCACAATACTCAACTTTATTTAACTTATAAATCATGTTCTAGTTTCTTAACAATAAGAATTTTAAACACATTTTTTTATGGGTTTTAAGAGATCTTGAAATTATGTAAGTCTTAAAACACATTTATTAACTTAAACTCATTGTTTGTTAGTAAATAAAATGTTATTAAATTGATTGGACAGTTGAGATATCAATTTAATTAACGATGTGGTACAAAGGATTGTGCAGTAAAGAGATCAATGTGGCTTGAGACGAATTATTATTCGAGCATACAATTATGGAGGTCAGTTTCAATCTTATAGTGGAATAGAATTGGAATTAAATAATTAAGCTAATTTAATTACAGGCTTAATTATTGTAACCACTATTGTATGTTCCCAAATGATCTCCGGGTTAGCTCATTTAATTGACTACACCATTACTGGACTCAAAAATAATAAAACTGGCATATTAGGTGATAAACCTAAATATAATATTTATTAAGGCCCTATGTATTATATTTATGTATAAATGGGGCCTTGTGATATTTTACAAGGTGAGCCCCAAAGCTATTACACTTTATCTCTATTTTTACGTAAGTGGAGAGGAAAAATATTAAATATAATATATTTAATATTTTGAATTATTATATAATAAGGATAACACAAATTAGGGTTTTAATTAGGGTAATATTATATATAAGTGTTCTTTTCTCTAAAAGAAGAGAGAGAAGCTTTTTGAGAAAAACACTGAAAAAAAGAAGCTAGGGATTTTTGGGAGTGGTGAAATGAACACCCACACGTTCAGTATAGATCAAACTTGTGTCATAACCTAGAAGATCGTTGGGTGGCAGATTTATTGCTTGGTATCGTTCATCTTCTTATATTATCAAGGTATGATTTTCTGGATTACAAATTTCTTATATATTATATGAGATCGGTCCTAAAAATATTTTTATGAGAAAAATTATAATTTTTCACCAACATTACTGATATAGGGTGCTGGTGTGTATTGTAATACAGTATCACTGTCTATCAAATATTTTTTTAACATTTCCATTTTTAGTTCTCATATTTTTGTTATTCATTCATCTTCTTGCCATCTCTTGCACAAATCACAAAAATCAAACAAGATATGTATTACATAGCAAAAGCACTGGCACACGAACCTGATTCCTTATAAGGTTTGAAATATTAATATATAGGATATATAAAAACATTAATCCAATTACTTAGAAACCATAATATATATTCACACTAAGTAAAATAAACTACTAATTAATATATTCATGCATGATCATACATAGATGTATCTGATCCACTGGTGAATAGTAATTTTGGTCGCTCTTAAATATGATTAGATTTATAAATAAATATCTCTTGTAATATATGAGCAACACCAAGGTTCTCTAGAGTTCAAAGTTCTCCAACCTACTGTCTCCTTAGTTTGGGTCTTCCTTAAAGGGTGGTTGGATAACAATTGCACAATGCCAAGTGAAATGTCCATGTACTTTATCATCAATTTGATGAATTAGCTTCAAAATACATTATAAGGTTTTCTTATTAGAATAGGTTGTTCAAAAGAAACTTTTATCTATCTATCAAAGAGTAAAATCTCATTAGATTCTTATATTTTAAGGTTAGTATCCATTTAGTTCTTATATTTTAAAAATACCTCAAAACATCCCTAACCTTTAATCTTTGATATACTTGTTATTTTTGTTTCGTTTGGCTTGCTTTTACAATATTATCCTCTTACAATAATTTTTTTTATAAAAAGAATATATATTAATTTTTGTGAAAGCTTATGTGTGTCAAAAAAATTTATTGTAAAAAAAATTAAATTACTGATTTCTTTGACATCAATAAAAAATTAATATATTAACTCCTTAGCTATTTGTTAAAAAAAATAACATATATTAATTTTGTTTCTATTTTATTTTTTGAGATTAAATTGATAATTAATTTTTTGTTAATTTCCAAAAAAATTGTAAGAGGGTAATATTTTAAAAATTAAGCAAAAAGCAACAAAAAATAACAAGAAATGTGCTAATAATTTAAAATCAGGAATGTTTTGAGATATTTTTAAAAATATAAAAACTAAACAGATACTAACATAAAAATATAGGGACTAAACAGAATTTTACCCGTCCATCAAATATTCTACATTTTTCGAGTCTTTCAACTCTAATAGTCATGGATTCACAATTTGCTAACTAGTTTCATATAAGTCAAAAGGCATGAGTTTTATAGAGGTCTCTTGCTGATATCTAACATTAGAAGGTACTATTCAATAATAATCATCCACTTGCTAGTATAATATGCTACTAGTAATATAAGAAGTACAATAAAATGTCATAATCATCAATTCAGTTTTGTTATAATTATATTCTTATACCACCACTAAGTTTCAAAATATACTATTTTAGTTTTCTTGCAACTATTAAGTGCAAATATTTTATATTTATTCAGATTAATGTCGGAATTAGTCTTCTAGCTACAATTGCTGAGCCACCTCCAAAATCTTGGGATTTTTTTAATACTATGAAATTTTAAAATAGTAAATGAAAAGTAAAAGTTGAGAAAAATATTAATAAGGGCAGCTCCTAAATTTTAAAAGTATAATAATAACCCTTATACTTTATGATCCTTATTGTTTAACTTTTTATTTATACAAAAGTAAATTACCTAACCTTTTTCTTTCTCATCAAAGAGCAGTAGTTTAGCCTTGATTCCTAAAACGCATAATTGACATCTTCATCTTCTATATATATATATATATATATTTAAGTTTACTTCACATGACATAACTAAATAAACTTTAACTTTGTAACACCCACTCCTTATTTGTTTAAATTTAATTATATTTATTTATTTGTTTGTTTATCTATTGTTTGTGTGAATATATTTAAATTAACATTATTTGAGATAAAGTAAAATACTTTTCCTTTATTTTTTAAAAGTAAATTATAAAAGATTATCTATCTTTATCTTATAATCTACCTTTATAAAAGGCACATGTTTTATAAAACTTAGACTCTTCTTATACTAGATGATTTAAGATTCTTTAACCAAATAAATATATAAAAGCAAAGAATTCTAATGTTTTCTTTTATGCATATTTGAAATATTTTTTTGAGGTATTTATCTATATTTAATACATGAAATCTATAATACAATTTTATGTGTTTGATGATGAATGTGTGCGTTATTCTCTTTATCATAAATGCCTAACTAGGCATTATGAGACATGGGGGTGTGATTTGATTACTGTTTTCCTTTACTTTTGATTTAATTTCTATATGAATAATTTCATAAAATTAAAGAAAATATCTTAAGGTTTTCGATGATGTATTTTTGTAAAGAGACTCTAAGTAACCAATTTGTTGTGAGTTTTCCAATTTGGAGTATTGGTGCTAGAAAATTCTAATTTTTAATTAAAAAATTAACTTCGTCAATTTTTTAGACTAGCCAAAATGATCTTTGAAAATTATGATAATTTTTTTAATCCTAATTATGTCAACTGACTGTGTGTTTTAATTTCATAATTCTTGGTTTAGTATAAAAATTATTAAAAATTGTTATTTTTGGCTATTGTAATTTTGGTGACTACTTTTGGAATTGCAATGACCAATGAAAAAAATTACTTTAAGCTGTTAAAAGACTTTAAAATGACCTTTAAAAATTATACTCATATGATATTATGAGTCCTCTATGATTTAAAGTTTATTTGACTAATTTTCATTAAGTTGACATTACATTATGAATATTTGAAAGAGAAAAACAAAAACCTAAAAGTTTCTGGACATGTTTGTTGGTCTTTTAATAAAAATTTATTTAAAATAGTTTTATACTTGAAAATTCCAGAAATTTGATATATTGTTTCTTTATGTTAAAATCAAGTGATCTAATTTTTTAGTTTTCTTAGATATTTTACAAATTTTCTAATTCAGTGACCTTTGGTTTTACTACTGTTGGATAGCGTGGATAAGTGCATGTATAATTCTTTTTGCAATATGTTTATAATCTTTATTCATTTTTTTTTAATTTTTATAAAAAATGCTACACATGTTTATGTTTTCTTTTCTTTAATTTTTACCGTTATTTTTCATATATGATTAGCTTAATAAAAATCAGCTTATTATAGGATAGTCAAGTTTATATTAGCTTTGATGGTTTAAGGATTGTGACATGCTTGATTTTATTGGATTTATACCAAGGTTAGAATGAGTGAAATTATTGATAAGAATATGTTTCAATATTTTAGATGAAAGTTAGCTCATGATTGAGGTTATTTATCTTTTTATTGCTAAATATCGAGATAAGTAAATCTATGAATTATAGATATATTTCACTATTAAATTACTTTTAATTCGAGGTATATATTATATTAAAAGAAAAGTATATGAAAATGATTTGTTTAATTTGTTACAATATTTTGTTAGGTAAAATCATTCGTTCAAATTATTTATAACAAAACTTTATTTATTAAAAAATTGTGTTATAAATTGCCTTAAAAATGAAAACCTTTACTAAATTATTTTAAGTCAAATACTTTGAAATAATTATCAATTATTTAAATGTAATTTATGAAAGTTTACAAATGATTAAAAGTTCAATGATAGTTTTAAAGGATTTAGCTCATTGTTCAGAGTGGATATTTTGTTATGATATAAAAGACTAGCTAGATTCTATGCACATAGAATGTTAATATTAATGATTCTTATGGGATACAGTATTTTAAATGATGTTATATGGTCAGGTCACTACGTCTATAGATAGTACTATGTGGCATTACCTAATTATGTTTTATATTTTCAAAATGCTTTTGTTACATTTAAAGGATTTAAATGACTTTATGATGTTTTATTTTTTTTTAATTTTGATAAATGATGCTTTACAATGGTAATTTCTCTTATTATTATGCATATCTAAGAAATTCAATCAATTATATTATAATGACTTTTTAGTATTGTGCATAAGTTTTACTTATTGAGTTGATAGCTCATCATTTGTTACAATATTTTTACCGATAGAATTATGATATGAGCTTATAATCTTAGGAGGAAGAATAAAAGGTCAATTTATTTTGGGAATTAATGTTATGTTAATAATTTAAGAATGTTTTAGCTTCCTTTAGGATGATATTTATTTAAAGATATATTATTTCGTTATTATTTTCTTTTGGAGGTCTAGAACATTTATTTAAATTTTATTTTGGTGGTTTCTTTAATAAATGAGAATGATGAAATACAATTTCACTTTAATTTCAAGTTAGTGCATTGTCAGTGGAACTGGGTGTTACAAATTTCCTCCTTAAGTTCTTTAATTCTTTATACAAGGTTTTCTTTCTTCATTAAGATTCAAGGTTTGCTTTCTTAGTCTTTTTTAGTTTATAGATTTGACCTCATTTCTTTAAATTCTAAATATTTAATAAGGAATCTTCCATTACAAACTTTTAATTTATATTTTTAGAGATAATTTTTTATGTGTTAATTTGTGAATTATGTCTGTCACTTTAGTAGTAAGATACATGCATTGTTAAGTTATTAACTGTAGTTATTGATATTTGATATATGATTGAATTATATGGTGCAATATATAATTTATATATATTTTCCATTAATTTAAAATCTAAACAACTTTGGTTTCTACTGCAATAATTTTTATTTATATTTTGGCAATCCTAGATCAAAATCTTAGTTTTGCCATTCATATTAACCTAACAATGCATCAAATGCATGATAGTCATAGCCATATATCAATACATAATTAAAAACAAAGCATTGAAATGATTGAAAAGATTATTTTAATATTGTGCTTTAAGTAGCCAATCATGCATGCATGTCACGGACTACTACAATTTATAACACGTATAGTCAAGACAATAGGTCTCAGCTACCATGGAGGGGAGAAAATTTCCTATATGGTGTATGAGATTATTTCAACCGTTAGATTCAGCTTATGTGAATCCAACGGTTGCCGTTTTAAATTAAGAAAAAAAGTAAGTAAAAGTAAAAAAAAGAAAAAGAAAGAAGGGTTACCGGCATCTAGGTTTTCCTTCCCTCTCTCTCTTTTTTTTTTCTCCCTCGCAAGTATACATTAGAAAAGAAACCCTCGTCTCTCTCCCTCTCAACCTAGTGACAGTAACTCTTTTTCACTGTTGCTGACTCTCTCTCACTTCGGATCATGCTCTCGCTCCTACTCACACTCACGATCTCACTCCTATTTTTATTATTACAAAATTCCCCTACCCTTTTGTTTCCAAGCTATACGAATGCTCTACCTTGGTTTCACTCTCGCTCTTACTCCAGACTGTCACTCTTACTCATCTTATCAAGGTAACTCATATTTAAACTTTGCCTTGTAATTATGAAAGTTATTAGATGTGTAATTTATTTATTTAGAGAAAATGATTTGTTAATGATATAATGTATAAATATAATGCAAACACAATGTTTGACAAAATGCCATAAAGAGTTGTTTATTTTTTTATTATGAGATTATAGGTTGTTGTTTTTTTTTTGTTCGAGAAAATGTTGTAACTGTGTTTATTTAATTTTTATAACAAGTTGATAATGAGTAAGAATTAGAGTTGGCTATTTCGATGTGGTAGTTTTTGTGTGATAGATTGGTGTATGCATTTGTTTGGTGTAAAGGACATAATGTGTTCCTTTGTAAAAAAAATATGCATCTATAGTTGCCTATTGCATTTATGAGTTATATTTTAACGTGATATGCACCTGGCATACCAAACATAAGTGTGGTAAACAGTAATTGTTGTTTATTACCCACTTTGTTGTAGCTTTTGCAAGAAGACATGGAATCTGTTAAAGATAAGAGGGAAAAAAAGAAATAGCAATCAATACTATAAGAAGAGCAATCAATACTACAGGGAAAGTAAAGGTTAAATAAAAAAGCATGGATATACTATTTGTATAAATTATATGCATTTATGTACCCATTATATTAATAGGTTTAATATTTTTTTATTGATGAAATTTTGGGGGTATTTGATTACAGTAAGGCAGAGGCAAAATGACTAAAACTATCAAGAGTTGAAAAAGTGGATAAAATGGTATGTAATGTAAATATTACGCGGTGAATATTTCATTTTCTCTAACTGTGAGCATTATATGCCACTGAACATATATATACACATTATTATTACTACATGTTAGAGCGTTATTGCATAAAATTGGAAGAAATTAAACTTTAAAGAGAGGCATCAATGGATGGTTAGTCATATGAATGAGATATCTATCTCAAGTATTGGTGAAAATAGTAACATGAGAAAAATGTCGAGGAATCTGAGGAGGACAAGGCTGATGGTGGCAACCTTTTATCTCGATGTCATGTTGCCTCATTCTCAGAGGTCATTTCATTATTTTCAGGTTATCAACAAGCAACAATGAGAGAAACTGGCTTTGGAAGTCTATTTCACCTAAGACGTGGGCGGTTAAGAAAAGAGTTATGTGTGACATTAATTAAACAATGTAATGCAGCTAAGCAAAGTATAGTTCTACATGGGAAAGAATACAAGTTAAATCCCGCAACATTTGTAGGTATAATGAGGTTTAAAGATGAAGGCTCAAATGTGGATTTAAATGATAAAATTGTTGATATCATTGATTTGGGTGTGATGTGTAATAGTGGAGCCAAAGGAATTTATATACAAAGGTGAAAAGAAGGCTAGTCAATAGTTCAAGTTTGGATGAATTTAAGACATTTTTAGTTTTTTTAGTATTATGTCCGACCAAAATTGGACTAATCCATTGTATCTTCATGCTTTAAATTTTTATTAGGAAAAAAATTGGACTAGTTGGTGCTTTAATTTTTTATGGAAATGTATGTAAAAGTTTAAAGAAAATAAAGTAAGCTTCGTGAGTGGCTGCATTATCTTTTTAAAGGTTTATTTAAAGGAACAAAATCTATTATTATTTATTTCTTATACTTTGGTTATTTCAATTAATACAAATGTACTTTGCCATCGATGCCCAATTGTTTTACTTTTTGTCTGTTATAATGATTAACCTTTTATCAATGGAATAGTATGTCCCATCAATGTATAGAATAATGATGAGATTCGTCAATTCTTGAAATGGCAAAAAAGACTTAAGAGAATAAAAAGCAATAAGATATAGAATGTATGCATACTATTTTAATGAAGTTGATGAACTTTATTTCTTAGACTAAATTATTATTAATTTATAAATTATTTTAGGTTCCAATGCTTGACCCTAATCATCTTCATTTGGCAAGATCAACAAAACCTCCTGGCCGAAATAATATAAATAACGATACTAGTCAGTTACTAACAGAGAGGTTTGGCTCATTCGTCGATCAAAATAAATAGTCATTCCAGACCTTAGAAAGGAGGTTGGAAAACATAGAAAAGTTATTGGATGAACTGACATTAAAGTATCATAAAGGCTCAATTAAACAACCATTTGCTCTTGATCCACTTTGAATCCCAAATTTTGAAATCCAACATCACCTGATGAGAAAACAATGTTAGAAGTTAAAGGAAAAATAATTTTGGTTAGTGATGATGACACTGTGGATCGTAGAGTGAAAGCAAGTTTACAAGCCTTAGATGCCATGTTGGGCTATATTAAAAGTATCATGGAAGCAAAGGAAACTCCATTGGATTCATTTTAATTTAATGGAGGGTATGTGCCTACTATAACACTGCTGTCGTGAGAGAATGAAAAGGTTTGAATTTGCAATATTTAATTACAATTTCGTTTCATGGATAAAGAAAAATTGTTAACTTTGGACTTTTATAGAACTTAGCTAACCATTAATGCTAAGTAAGAGTTCCAAACCTCTATTAGTATTAGTGTACCAATAACACGGTCAGTTAGGAATAAAAGGCTTGGACGATACCAACTTTCTCCTTATGATAAAGTGTCTATGGGAGCAAAGACTAAGTTTAAAGTTGGTCCTTTTTACGTAAATAACCCTATTTCTTTTGACCAATTAAAGTTGATCCAATACACATTTGATAAAAATGGCAATAGAAGGTACTTCTTGTTCATGTGAATTTGTATTTTCTATCCACTCGTAGTATTGATTATCTAATAATTGATTCATATTTTTATTTTCAATGAAATCATTGTCTCTCATGGTGATAAATATATTTCAAGGCATTGAAATTTTATGAGCCTTTTGCCAAGCACACCTTTGAACGAAGAGGTATTGTGTATTTCCATTAACTATATATATTATATGTTTCGATGTGTTATTATTGGTTAATAATAAATTCTCATTTATTGACTATTGTTTTAGATTCTTAACACAATAGTGTACCACCTTACACTATGTAACCTGGCTAAACACGATGATGAACCAATTAACTAGTATTTGCTAGTATTATATATAGTAACTACTTAGTCCTAATATTTATATGCTAATTGAAGAAGTTGTTTATATATAGTAATTTTTCAAACATTGTTTCCTATGCCATGGTGTTTGAGCGTTTCTTATTTACTGACATATTACTTGTTTACTCATTGGTCTTTTATAGCTATCAAAACTTACTGTTAGAGCTGACATGGATGGTTTTTCATAAGTAACTAGTGTTGGAATAGCGTTTATGCCAGACTTTCAAAAGGTATCAAAAGGTCATTTTTTCAACTCTAAACTACTTAATTGTTCACTTATTGTCAACATGTTATATGGAAGTGAAATAATTTTTATTTTTTGATTTATGTTTGAATTAATGATGGCGTGTTTCATTGGATCCTATTCATCATTAATGTTACGGACCAATATTATGAGATTTGAGACCCTCTTCCTGATGGTCGAAGTAATTGAAAATGAGAGTAACAAGCTCAACGAATAGTATGTTACATGTGTTTAAATTGTTCTTCAATTCGATAGTGTGTGTGTGTGTATATCTATATTTATAGAATTTGTCATTTATTTTCAACGTTACAACTACTTTCTCTTGATTCCATATTTCATTCAAAATTGCCTCGAACTACTAGCCCTTCAACAAACTTCATTTGGTTCCCTATCCAATCTGGTGAGGGCATTTCGAAACAACCAAATGGGTATGATTGTGGAATTTATTTCATCAAAATCATGGAGACTCCAGGGCTTATTCCCAACAAGTCATATATGGTAACAATTTAGATGTTTAACCTTTTATATTAACTGATAATCACTTTATTGTCTTAATCCTATAACATTTAAACTTCTATAAACTATTCATTTTTTTTTATTTTGTAGCATGATTCTCAAGATGTTTGTGGAAGACTAGCGAGTTAACTTATAGACCTAGCCTTTAATAAAACACGTGGTCGATTACTTGCTGAAGCAAAAGTCATATTCGAGGAGCATGCTACTTAAGTAAAGGCTATAGTATCTAGGCAGAAGGTCAGCGTATTCAAACTAGGGACCCAAGCTCAAGCGAAAGGTCAAAAAAAATATCCTAAAAGATTATGCGCATAAATATACTCATTTAGGTCTTATTGATGTGGATTTTATAATGTTGCATTTCATTATTGTAATCTAACCTATTGAACACGTGCTCTATATTTTTTCTCATTGACTTTGCAGTGATCATTACCACATTTTGGGATTTGGCTTCATAGTTGACGATACAACATTGTGTAAATTTTATGTACCATTCTATCAAATGTATCTGATATAATGTTTAATTTTTTTATCCTACGTTTTCTCCCTGATAGTGGAATATGAAAGTCCAAATTGTATAATACATGTACAGTTAATGTTGATTAACCGATTAATTCATAATTGACTGGCTGTTATCTTCTGGGATACAAAAATCATTGCGAATAGATGTCAGTGCATCGTTTTCCATTAAACAACTGCCCGTAACTTAATCCTTGTAGTAAAATTATTCACGGATAGACGTTGGTAAATCATTTTATCCGTAATTGGCTAGCAGTCTGCTCCCAGAATATGGACTTCATCTCCCGTAGATAATGGTTAATTATTTTTTACGTAAACGGCTAGCCAAAAGGGTTTACTTTGTAAATGCTTTATTTCTAGTCCATATCGGCTAGCCATTTATAGGCATTTATCTAAAAAATGGCTAGTCGAGATGGGATAGGCATTGGAGCACGGCATCATCAACAAACACGATAACCACTCATCATTTTTAACATAAACACATAGAAACAACTAACCGAAATAGATTAGCAATGAAGTAGTCACAAAGTAAATGCAGTCGGCTGATCATTTATAGCCGTTTATGTGAAAAATGGCTAGCTATTATCGTGATTGTTAATGTTGTCGTGCTCCAATACCCAAACAATATCGGCCAGCTGTTTTCACATAAACACTTATAAATGGTTAGCCAATTGCAATTGCTCTGTGAATGCTTCGTTTCTAGTCCATCTTGGCTAGTCATTTTTCACATAAATGGCTAGTCGATTGTGTTTGGTCTGAATATGTTTCATTCATAGCCCATCTCGATCAGTTATTTTGGACCTAAATGGCTAACCGACTGTGTCAGGTTGCAGGCTATATTGGTTTGTAACCAAATTTAATCTCATACACAAAATATGCTATGGTTTTAATATTGTGGCATACAAACCCAGTCCAGTATCGACATAAAACCAGTATCACTAGAAAACTAAATTAAAATTTCCTCAAATATTACACAAATGCAGTCTAGTATCAATAAAAATTCAGCTAACAAGTTCAGTTAATATGACATAAGACCAATTTGTAACACAAAATTAGTCGTCAGATTTAACGCTTTAGAAAATTTAAACAATAATAACTGCTAGAGAGGCTACGATGATGGTCTAACTAGAGGAAACCCCAGTGCAGAAAGAATGTGTCTTTGGCCATCCAGTATCTCTTGCTATTGATTAAGAATGAACCTCTAGAAACTTTTGAACTAAGCCTCAAGCTGTCGTTATTGTTCAGAAAGCCCCTAGACTTCAGTAAGTATCTGCTGCGTTAAGTCCTCGGATGTAGAAGACTCTCTAGGATTAGAAGCCTCGGTATGCTCTCACTGTTACTTTGATGATAGTATTTGTGAGGCTACAACTTTGCGAACACCTTGAGGTTTATCCTCAACTCAAAATTCTGGTAACTCCTTTTCAAAATAAATATCATTAAGTATCCGATTATCTTCAAGAGCTACTTAAAGGATAAAGTGCAAATATCATCAGAAAGACCACAATGCTTGCAAATGTTCCTTACAGTATCTATATCACGGAATCCATCAAATTCTATTATCAGTATAAAAATACGTTGTTAGATTATTTAACTTCATAATAATTAAACACTGATTCTATATATTCATATAAATATTATATACATATATAATATGTGTACATGTATATATGTACATATTTCCATTTTCTAATCAATATCATGAAATAGATGGATGTGCCTCCTATATGTCCATGAAACAATCAAGTTCGCAGTCTGGACCAAATCATTGTCTTTTTTGAGTCCCACCACACACATCATCTCTTCTTTATCTTAGCTATGCTAGCCACATATAGTTTCTCCTTATTCTTAAGTCTATTTTTTTAATTCTTTTTAATATGTATATATATTTTGATAAGATAATAATAGTTTAAAAGATTTAATTAGAAAGCCAAATGTGACCGTACGTAGAGTTAGCCTCAGCAAGTGATGAGAGATGTACATATAGAAGTCAAATGGTTAGATTCAACACTGGATCTCATGTGAAATGAATTTTGATATTCACCATGTGAATGTATCCCTTGAGTTGACTGTCCTCTTAAAAAATTCATCAAATGCATATAAAATGAAGACACAGGTTATGTTACATTTAATGTAATAAACAATTAATAAATATAAGTCATTGATTTTGATATTTCTTGAATCTAATGGACAAAAAAAAGTTAACATAAAATGAAGTATAGCTGTGATAGTAATTTATAGAAAATTTTATTTTTAAATCACATATTTACTTATTTTTTAAATAAGTCCTCATTTATTTTTTATAATTAAATAATTTTGTCATCCATCTCTTTTAAATTTACTTTAAATGTTATAAAGTTTTTAATATATTTTTATAAAGATTTAAATTATTATTATATTCATAAAAATTCATAAATTCTAAATATTTTTTTACACTAACATTTATAATTTCTTATCTCTCCTGAAACATAAACTAGATTTTTCTTCTAATATGCACACATATACTCAATTAATTTTTCATCCTAAATACATACCATTAATATTATTACATAGATTTTGTAATATAAATTAGTATCCCAAATTATAAGAGATATTATATGTGATAAATATCTTATAAATCTAATGAATAATTAAAAAAGATAGTACAATGAATAAATTACTAAAACCTCTGATAAAATATTTTAATCCTTTGATGTAATCAATAATTAAAATATGTGGAGAAATGATCAATTAAATTAAATATTACTATTAGAAAACCTAAATTTACCTATAAATAATATAGAAAGGGTAAACAAAATATTATAAAATTAATAATTTTAATGAAAGAAATAAATTAAAAAGTTAAGAGATAAAAAAAGTAAATATTTTAATAAAGATAAATAATTTATAAAAGACTTCAGTATTGAAAATCATGATATATTAAAGAAAGAGATTATTAATATAATCAATAAAAGTTCAATAGATATAAGATTAAATACAATAAAAATTATTAAATAATTTGGTACTAAATTTACTATAAATATAAATAAAGAACTTCAAAAAAAATTAAAATACTAACATTGTTATCTTTTTTATTGTAGCCTAGGATATAAAATAAAACTTTAAAACTTATTGATCTTTTTAATAATTATTGCTGCACGTCATACAACAAACGTAACATAACTTTGCCCTAAAATGAATTGTTTCTTTCTTGGAAGAATCAATGCATGGCTCAGTTCAGTCAAAGAAAATGTGCAACGGTTAGAACTACCCCCCGCCCCCTTCTCTTCCTCTTTTTGATAAGGCATGGGTGGTTGGAATTAATTTATGTTGAGCAATTTGATAATTTCTTGTCAACAAGAAAAGTCCGTTGTGACTGTTTCCACGAAAAGAGCGAACCCTTAACAGAATTATTGGAATTTGGAAGTGAGATGAGGGCATTGATAGCAATAGCATAAGCTCTTTTCGCTTTCCATGCACTGTTTTTATTTGAAAATTGCGTTACAACTGATTTAACTTAACATTCTACTTCTAGACGTGTCAATTTTTCACTCTCTTTGAGCTGAGGATGGTAATACATAATCAAAAAAGCAGTAAAGTGATTGAAAGAATTGTTTTTAATTTTGTTCTTTGAGTAGCCAATCAATCATGCATGCCGTGGAATACTATAATTCATAACAAGCACGGTCAAGTCAACTAGCAATATGCCAATCGATATAACTTGGACAAAAGAGCCAGCCATGCTTTTTCATGATATAATTTGGAAAAGAAGAAGTATAAATGTCTAGTAATTGTAAATCGCTAGAGTGGCCAGAATTCAAGCTATAAATTTCTGGGTCAGCTTGGATATTTTAAATGAGCAGCACGAAGACAAAATAAAGACAAATTAATATCTTCTAACCCCTTTTATTCTTTCTAGTTTTATTTTTTGCCTTGCACTCTAAACTTCTCCTGTTAACCACTTAACTATCAGAATCTTGATTCCAGTAATTGGGATTCCTTTATATATTGTTGTTGTGGGTTATCCAATGCTATGAGTGTGGATGTATAAGTATACACAACAAGTGATATAATAATAAATATTTAAGATTATTGCTATAAGGATTGATGTTGTAGGATTTGTTATAGCAATGTTAATAATGCAGTTTTGTTAGAAATAAATAAGACAATTTATAAAACTTATAAACTACTTAAATAAAAATTCAATAAATAAAGTGCAATAAAGTAAATTCTCAGTCAATCAAAAGAATAAAACCAATGGAAATGAAGTGGTTGAGTGGATAAACCCACTTAATTATTTTTTATTATTTTTCTAATTAAGGATCTGTTGCTACAACATTTATTACAGTACTGGACAGAATCATTGTGCATCCTCAGTTGTCATTTGTTAGATATCTTATATCTAGTGTAACCTAATAGTGACTAATTGATATGCCAACATTAAATATAGCATTAAATAATCTAGGTTCTACTTACCTTATAAGGTGAATCCTTATGTCTAGTTCATTCATCACTAATTTTAGATTAAGTATGGTCCATTTCGAATCAAGTTAAACTCAAGAAATTAATCTAAAACTAAGTATTCTGATATGTTCCACTAAGATAGTCTTTTTTTAGGCTTCTTCTTAACTAGTATCACTATATGGGTGGTCAACCAAATAGTAAATTGAAATAAATATTATCAAAACAGCATGCTATAGCAAACATACAGCAGCATAAAATATTAGTCAATTAACCATCAAGTTTGTTTATCACTCAACCACATTTAAATTCAGTTTATGATTTTTGAAAAAAATAAATAAAAGAGTTTTAGCCATCAAATACATCCCATGGATATATTAGCCAACATGCTGTAGCAAAAAAGGCTGATTATCAATGGATTTTTACATTTTTTCCTCTGTTATAGCCCTTAATCTGTCTCTTGATTTGTGTTTTCTTGTTATTTCTTTTCAGTTTTTCTCCTTGGGTGACGACTCCTTTTTTCTTTACCTCTAATGTGTACGCCTTTTATAGCTTAGAATTAGGGTGACCAGAAGCCTAGAGCATGCATCTTCCGGTTATGAAAACTTCAGATTGCAATCTCTAAATTATCTTGTGTGAAATTGTCTCTATCATTGCTCCAAGATTACTACAGCAATAGTGCTACAATAATGGTTTCAACACCTGCATTGTCCTAGATTTGTTTCAATTCTTCTACAGCTAATTTTTTTTCTTTCCTTTTGAGCTTTGGTCACTTGCAATTATACATATGATTTAAGTACACAAATTATTCTAAATCAAACAAAATTTATTAAAAGTAAACTAAAATGAATGTTTATACAAAATATAATTAAAATGCAATAAAAATATGTCATTTTACTCTTTAAGTATTGCTGATTCAAGTCTATAAATGTCATGATAACTTTCATTTTATAAAATTTATTACACTCCTAAACTTAAACTATTACTCGTCCTTAAGTAATGATGAAAAATCAACATCTCAATCACATAATCATGCAACAAAAAATTAGCTTTGTCATCAAATTTGCAAGGATTCATCAATGCTTAGATCACACTTTTAATCATGTAAAATTGCCATAATAGTTCAATTATAGACTTAAGCCTTATTCTATCCATAGTATATGTGTGTCACTTAGGTCAAGTCTCAGAGATCCTATAACATCACATAGATATTACATATAACTCAAAGGTATAACATAAATACATTTACATATAAGGGAGCAGAAGTCACAAATAAGCTCAAATTGTGCTATAGCAAAATATTCATTTTTTTTATTCTCTTTAATGTATCATTGATTTTTCATATGAATGTCTATCATTTATGGTGAAGACACCCAATTGCTCAATCAATGCACAGATTGGAGTTGTTGTAGTAATGCTCATAGCATAGTCTTATCTAAAGACACTTTTAACTCAAGGCTGAACATAGGGTTTATGAATAAATCTGGCTACTCAATATCCTAGACAGAGGACTTTCTCTCTCTCTCTCTCTTTCTTTTTAGTCATATCTTAGTATAGTAATGCTCATAGCTCTTATTGCTTTTGGATCAAGTTTACATATACGGTTCATACTCAACCATCATTACACAACAACTTAAGCCATCAGAGTAGAATTTATTTCATAACAAGCATAACTTAATAAAAAATTTTCTCCCAAACTTGGGATATTTTCTACCTTTTTTAGTTTTCTTGTTTTTGTTACAAATACTCATAAAACTTAACCAAAGCCTAAGTGTTGTGACAAAATTTCAACCTTCATTTATAAACTATCCCTATTAGTAATCACAAATACAAAATAACACTTGATTTATCTTCATTCAATTTTTCAATCCATACTCAGGTACTAGATAACAGAGCCAACTTACAAACATATTACATCTTAACAGTACTAGGTTCATCGTTAAGTTTTAAAATCTTATAATGCAATTTTAGCTCTACCATTTTTGCTAAACAGTTCACGACTAGAGTATTATTCAATTCTAAAGATTATTGATTAACCATTTTGTCCTTATCGGTTAGTTGTTTAATTCCAGAAACTTGTAAAATAACTTGAGCTTATCTGTTTTTGTAAAACCATTAACGGTTCAAACTATTAAAATTATCGGGTACAAATCATTAACTTATCTACTTTTACTAAACGGAGAAATCATTATCGATTAAAAATTAAAATTATTTTCAAAAGCCCATTTTGTTTATCTATTTTAGAAAATAGTGACTTTGGTTTTTATTACTTTTTAGAATCCTAAATTAAGAAATTTTACACAAAAAAATTGAACTTATTTGCTTTTACTAAACGGTCCAAGGGTAGAAATCATTAGATTTTAATTATGTGCTGAATTTTCTTTTAATGGGAACAATTAAATTATGATTTTTATCCTAAATTGTTGAATTAAAATGGCGGAATAATTGAAAATGAATCTTAACCCTTAAAAATTAACAGTTAGCTGTTTATTTTCAAAAGCCCATTTTGTTTATCTATTTTAGAAAATAGTGACTTTGGTTTTTATTGGTTAGCTATTTTATAGATAAACAATTTACTATTAGTTTTCAAATTAAGAAATTTTACAGTTTTTTGTACAAAAAAATTTTCAATTAAAAATTAACTTTTATCCAAAAAAATCATGAACATGTCTATACTTATTTTATAAATTTATTTATTAATAAAAATTTCAATAATTTAATCAAAAGAATATATCAACTTTGTTATTATCAAAATCAATAGGACAAATATATCAATAGTACAAATAATTTAATTAAAAGAATATATCAACTGTATTATTATCAAAATCAATAGTATAAATATATACATGTTAACAAATAGGTATCAATCCTATGCTTGTGGCAAGGGATAGTACTCATCAAATGTACTTTCTACTTTGTGAAAACTTATTTGTCAATCCTTAATGCATTTATCATACTTTAATTTAGTCCCATCTATTTGTTATGCAAATATTGGTTAAGATGATGTCTGCAAATAATTTGTTGGGAATAAATTAATATTTATGTGAGACTTGCTATTTCTTGTATCTATCATGACTAATAATCTTGCTGTATGATTTTTTTTAAAACTTAATCTTACTAATAATACTAAGTAAAGTAGTTTGAGTATAAAGGTAAAGATCTACTAAGATTCAGTTGATCATCAAATGTCTTAAAATGTTGTCCTAGACACTCATCCAAGTATTCTTCTTATGCCTCAATAATTTGGTTATTCTTCTATCTATTTTGATTTTATTCTAATTATGAATCTTTTATGTAAATTCACATTCTTGCTTTTGTAATTGAAATTTTAACCTCTCAATTTCTAATTTAATCTCTATTCCTAAATTTTGAGACACTACAATTTGCATAGATTCTTGCATTTCTACTTATTGGTTTTTGTAATTTTTTTTTAAATGGAATTTACATACTCCTATCTTACAATTTTTACATTTATATCTAATTTTTATACTAGGAAAATGTCTACATATATTCATCTAATTGTTCTAGGTTTAATCCTTCTAGTTCTATATTTATAAAAATATAATCTTCATCTTTCAAATTAGTGGATTCTTTAGAATAATATTCTAAATTTAAGTTTTCTAAATCTTATAATTTTAGAATTTCACAATCACTAATTATATTATAAGCTTCACCATCATTGCTGCTTATACTTACTATATCTTCTTTTGAGCAATGTACAAGATTGACATATTAGGGCAAGCATTTATGAAATGTTTTGGATCTCCACAAATGAAATAAGTACATTTCTTTTTGCTATCGTTTTTAGCATTTCTTTCTTTTACTATATGTCTAACTCTTTCTAATAGATTTTCTCTTATAATATTTATAAGGCTTAAAATATTTTCATACTTCTTCGTCCTACACTTTTGGTCCCTATGCTGTTGTAGAGTATAAATAACCTTTTTACAGAAATGATAAGATTGCTTTTTGAGTGTCCTCTAAATATTAGCTTATATATATTTATCTCTAATTATTTTATAGGTAAATATTATTCTTGGTCATATTCTTAAGCTTTTTCTAAAGTTCATATTTTCCTCAATTTTCTATTTCTCTTCCTAAAATTCCAGGTAATTTTTCAAAATATTTATCTCATATTTCTTCATCAAAAGACTTACCAGTTTTGCGGGCAATTACCGCATTATCATTACTAAACTCTCTAAGATATTTCCAACTTGAAAATTGTAATTGTTCAAGGTCATATAAGGCTAAATTCTATAAATCAATACTATCTTTAGCTAGATTTAATTTTACACATATCTCTCTAATAAGACTTGTAAAATTATGTGAATTATTTCCTAAAGCTTTTGTTTCTAAACTCTTTTAGAAAATTTTCTTTTATAAGTATTAAGTATTGTACCAATTTCCTATAGTTTCTCCTACTAATGTCTATAAATATTCCTACATATTATCACCATGAATTCGATTTTGCCAAGCTCTCATTACATTAATTTCCTATCTATTTCTAACTTCTAACTATAGTTGTGGATCCCAAGATGCTAAGTTTAGTATGTTACAAAATTGACCTGCTGTTGGCAACGTCTTAATCTCATCTACAAGTTATCTTCTACTATAGGTTTTGTAATCTTTGTCTTTTTCTTTATGGTCTTTTTTGTTAAATATATATTTTCCTCCTAAATTATATGTTGTGACTCTAGGTTTTGATTGGCTAAACTTTATTCTACTATGTTCATGTGGATTAGTAACACTCAATATCATAACTTTATCCTATTGACTCATCGATTTTGATGGACTCTGATGTTTTAAATATCATAGTTGCTTATACTTTTTCTTCTATTGTGTCATCAATATACTAGGTATTATATTCTCTTTCTATAACTTCTACTGCCCAATCATGACTCATTTCTAACATCAACTCATCATGTCTGGCATCAAGGATTTTATTCATTTATTACCATGTAAATTCTTCTTCTATGACCATTAAAGTACTTTCTCTTCATCATTCTGACTACTAGTTGTGCCTCTTTGGTAATTATAATTTTTACTTCTTAAATTTATTAAAGCATCACTATTACAGTAAATTACATTATTTTTTTATATTAAAATTGATCTTTCTATAAAATCATCTAACTTCTAATCTAATCTTGCATTTATTTTTGCTTAAAAAGTTTTTTTGTAGATAGGCTTAATTTCTTAGTTCCTAAAATATTTATTATCTAATTTGTATTTAGAGGTGCTATTCTCACCAAGTCTTCCTATAAATCCTGTACAAATTAATAAATTATCATCATTTCTTTTCATATGGCAACCTCTAGTTAATCCCTATTCTTAAATTTTTATAAAAAAAGTATTATCTTTACTAAATAGGCTAGAATAAAATATATCATTCCTCCCTTATTATTCATGTCTAGCTCTATGCTTCCTAAAAGCCCTTACTTTATATTGGTAGATCTATTATCATAGATCATAAAGACAAATTAAAGCTTTTGCATTTAAATTCTCTCTATGGAACCTTTATAACTAATTCTAGATGGGTCTGAATGAGAACTTTGTCTTTAATATAGTTATATGAACGTTTATCTATTAAATCTAATGTTAACATTTGATCCTCATGTGTGCAAGACACATACCTTTCGCTACAGTTTTAATATAGCAAAGATTTGCTAAAAAAGTTTCCTTTTTTAAATACTATATTTGGATTAATTAAATCTAATTTATTTTATCTAAGTCTTTTTATTTATTTATCGAGACATTCTATTCTAATACCCTCTTTTTCTTTCTTTTTTTAGCAAATATCATTTTCAAATAATTATCTTCTAATTTACTACTACTAACTACTTGCTTTCCTTTATCCATTAGTAATATCTTTAGCTTCTATTTTCCTTAGGTTGAATGCTTCCTAAATTGACATCAATTTTAATCTTTTTGAATCTTCTTATTAAATCTTCTAATTCTATAGTTGGTATTATTTCAAAGTTTTGGGTAATTCTTATTTGCTTGAGCTTTAATCTTCCTTCTTCTATTCTATTAATTTTGTCTAATTTTGTTATATTTTGGTCTTTTATGAATTCTAGTTTTTCTTCTAAATTCTTAAGAGCTATCTTGTTCTCTCTTAAACTATCTAAGACTGTCTTGTAACTTTTATTGATCTTATCTAATTTTGATTTCAAATTTCTACTTAAATTGACTATTAAATCTATTAAACTATTTAATTAAGAATTTTCTGTATGGAGTTAGTGTTTAAAGTTACCTCATGTTTTACAATCTATACTATATCTATTTAAAGTTATCTTTCTAGTATGATATGTGTCAATTTCTAAATCTAAATATTCTATTCACTTCATAAACTATTGGATCTTCTAATTAGAATTAACTAAGTAAACCATGCTCGGATACAAATTTGTGGGGTGTTTTAACAACTTCTAAAAACTCTGCTATTATTAATCTTCCGAGGGCTGAAACGAAATTGTCTTATGTCATCCTTTTGTCTTGCTTATGTATGTTTATCTTTTTTGCATATTATTTTAAGGTGAACGATTTAAGAAGTTCCCATTATAATAGTTGATTAGTTAGATGTTGTCTAACAGCACACGTCTAGTTCCAGTTGCATTTGCATGCAATACTTTCACTCTTAGAACACAGAACTGAGCTAAAAATACTAAAGCTGAAGTGCTGAGATTGCTGAAGCTGCAGACCACTCAAATCAATCCAAATGGCTTCTCTAATTCTAATTCTAAAGCTTCTTCTTGCATCACATCTTCTCTTCATTTCTTTGGTTACCATTTTTGGATATGTTATTGCAACCACTGCTAATAAGCTCCATGCTGAAGAAGGTACCGGCCCTACCAATTAAACTCATAAGAATTAGCTTAGCTTAATTGAGTACCTCATATGCGCACGTATTCAGTAAGTTATTGGTTCTTTGCAGTGAAGACATTGAAGCAAATCGGAACAAAACCGGCAAAAAAGGAGTGGGATTTTGGAGTTGATCCATGCAGTAAGAAAGGGAATTGGGTACTATCAACAGATGTCAAAAAAGGCTTTGGGAGCAATGTAACCTGCGACTGCTCCTTTGCCACCTGCCCCGTGGTAACAATGTGCGCTTCTTTTCTCCTGTCTTCTCTTCTCTTCTCTTCATCGTTATAATTATTTGCTCTTCCATTCTTCTGTGTACTACATACGTTAATTAAATACATGGGTGAATTAATTGAGTTGAAAGTCATACCATAACAATTTACGTATAACTACTGTTTCCCTTTGAGATATGTATTGACATATAATTGGCCTGAAGAATCTAATTAGGTGTTTATGATTACATTTCATTTTTGGTATTGTTTTAAACGGTTTAACTATATGGATTAATTTTTTTACTACAGATAATTGAAGGCTCAAAATCTAACAGGAACTCTCCCTCCTGAGCTTTTTAAGCTTCGCTATCTTAAACAACTGTAAGCAAATTCAATGACACATTTTCATTCAATACGAATAGGAATGTTTCATATATGTTCCTTAATTTAATTCAATGCGAATAGGAATGTTTCATATATGTTCCTTAATTTAATTGCTGTCAAATTCATATAGGGACCTCAGTCGCAACTGCCTCACCGGTTCTTTCCCTCCACAATGGGCAACTTTGCAATTGGTCGAGCTGTAAGCATTTTTAATTGCTGTATTAATTCCCTTTTCACATCATCTTATCAAGAAAATTGTTCAAGTTAAGATATATACAACACATGCTTTTGTTTTATATGTGCAGCTCTGTGATGGGGAATCGCCTGTCTGGTCCATTCCCAAAGGTTCTCACCAACATCACCGCCTTAAAAAATCTGTATGTCAAAATATTTTTATGGCTTCTATTCTTTATCATTTTAGCTCAAGTCTTACATATTCCATATTACAGGAGTATCGAAGGGAACTTGTTTACAGGAAGCATTCCACCCGATATTGGGAAGCTGATCAATTTACAGAAAGTGTAATCCCTTTCTCCTTTCATGTAAAACAAGTTGTAATAAGCCCAATTTCTTGATTTGTAACAACGTTGCTACCATATTTTTTCAGAGTCCTATCATCAAATTCTTTCTCAGGAAAATTGCCAGCAGAACTTACCAAATTGACGAACTTGAATGATTTGTAAGTGGGAAATCTCTTCATTGTTATGTAACTTATGGGCGCTAAAAAAGATATGGGCTACTTGTTCCCTTAATGAAGTATGTTTCATATTTTGGAGTAGAATGCAGTTTAAACTCCAGTAGCTGGTTCAATTTTAATGCAGAGCAAGAATTAAAAAAATCTAAGTAGATTAGAATTTATAATATTTAAGAATATTTTAATTAATTCATATACTCGTATAATTCGGTTTTTTATTTATAGTATTACATTTCTTATTTCGGTTGTATTTTTAATTTGGATAGAAATTTTATTAAAATCAATTTTTTAGTCAAATTAAAACAAGTTTTAATTAGTATAAATAAATGTCTTTTGTAACTTTTACAAGCAGAGACCTTGATTGTTTGTTATTGATTATTTTTTGAAATAAACTCTTGATTTTGAGTGATATTCTTGTTATTTCTCGTTATTTTGTAAAATCAATGAATTTTTACACTTAGATTTACGGTTATTGTTAGAATCAATGTAAATATTCTTTATCTTGGCATTCTAAAAAATCAACGGAGTATTGAAAATATTAGTGTCTATCGAGCACCCTGCATCTATGATCCTTTCGCTGCACTAGTTTATCCTTTTGCTGCATCAAATTTCCTAAGCATCTTGCATATAGACATGTTAAAATTAGGTTATCATTGTCAAATATTCTTCTTTGATCCACTTACATTACATGAAAATTGTGATCAATCTGACTCTTCGTTCGACAGCTGAAGACACTAACACGTTTTCGTCTGTTTGATGTACTCTAGGAGGACAAGTGACAATAACTTTTCTGGGAGGAGTCCTGAATTCATCGGTAAATGGAAGAAGATTCAGAAATTGTAAGTTGTCTAATGGTATCTTATGTTCCATTCGAGCTTTCAGGACAAGTTTATAAGACTACTTTTACAAGATTGTCCAGGGTAGCTCTCTGGAGGGGCCTATACCTGCTAGCAATTCTACCTTGACTAACTTGACTGATCTGTACGCAATCCTAATTACATCTCTCTTTTCTTCTTTTAAACTTTTTTTTTTTTTGAAATGGAAAAGTGAGTTGGTTAAGTGTTTTTTTTTTTTCCCTCTTTTCGCCCTTCAGGAGGATTGCCGATTTGGGAGGCAGTGAGTCTGCTTTCCCACAACTGGATAAAATGAACTTGGAAGACATTGTGAGTTAAATTTTTATGAGTTCTGTTTTCTTCCTTTTCTTTGCCCTCTTCATGGGGTAATATTTACCATTCAAACGCAAACTGAGTGCTTGGATCAAATTGTGAGAGAGATCCCTAAATATATTGGGGATATAACAAATCTGGAATACGTGTAACTAGTCTTGCTAGTGGTTTAATTTAGCAAGTCCCTTACAATTGAAAGCTCTATTTTGAATCTGTTTTGCTCCAGTGGCCTCTTGATGAATGCTAACTTATTGTTATTAAGATCAGAAGCTAAGGACAAGAAGCATATAATTCATTTCAGCCAATTTAACGCTAATGCACCTTTTTCTACAGAGCCAGATCAAAACACAGTTACTTCTGCCGCTTTACGATGATTGAGTGATATTATTTCATTCCAACTAAAATTTATGTGCTTTTTTCTTTATCCGTGCAGAGGCCTCAGTTTTAATAACTTGACCGGTAGAATTCCTACTACATTTGAAAAGTTGGCAAAAGCATATTTCATGTGAGGGGATAGTCTGTTAAATTTTGGTTCCTAAAGGCTGGTCATGTTTGATAGATGTTAATATGAACTCTTTTTTACCATATGTATTTGACAGGTAACAAGCTTACAGGACCTGTATCTCAGTATGTCCTCAAAAGTAACGAAAATGTGTGTGTATATTTTCATGCTTCCATTTCCAATTTTGCTTCCAAACAGTTGACAGCATGAAACAGCCATCTAAAAATCCTTGACTGCATCTTTTTCAGTCTTGAAATATAAAGTTAGTTTAGTTTCCATGGTATTATGGGTGTTAGGTCTAATGCTGTTACCTGTTTCCTTGCCAAGTTAAGTAACCTCATGCCAACTGATTCATCATTAGCATTTCACTTAGAAAATCACACGATAAGTATTTTTGATATTTCAGCACGATGAGGGAGTACACTTGCTGATTTAGTCTTCATTTTTTATCTACAGGGATATATCTTTAAATAATTTCACTTGAGAAAGATCAGGTCCAATTGAATGTCCTCGAGAGTGTGTGTGAGTGTAATTTAAAATATATCTTCCATCATTTATGCATCCTTATATGTATGGTGATGTGGAGAGTAAGGTGAAGCACCTACCTTTTTTTTTTATCTTTTTTTCCAGGAACTTAGTTGAGAGCTACTCCTCACCGGCTAATAAATTGGAAGAATCTTGTGCCCATATTTCTACATATTTTATCCAGCTGTAAGAGAAGCTTACTATTGCTTATGATTTTCATATGATTGCTCTCAACTTTGTTTATTTGATTGAAAAATCTATACGTATTGTGAACTGTTGAAAATACTCCATATTTGTTGTTTTATATGGTGCAGAGATAAGGTTCATCCATGCCTAAGACAGAACTTTCCTTGCTCTGCTATGATCAGTGTAAGTTACTTTGGGCTTCGAAAATCCTCTGTATATGCTTGAACTTCAAATTTTCAGTCTCTCAATTAAAGAATAAAGACAGTAAAATTGTTTTCTCGAAAAGTAATCCTCTTTAATGCTGGCCACGACAGCTTAAAGGTATCCCAAAACATGACTTTTGTGATTAGTTGCTGTTGTGAGTGTGACGGGTTAAGAGGGAGAAGTTGTGCTCTTGTATCATCTCATATATGATTCAAAAACGAAATTCCATTCTGAATAAAAATTTGGAAGCAAACAGTAGCCAGAAGTTGCTATGGGTTGATTTATCTAGGCATTTGTTTCTTTGTTAGATCACAATTTCTCTGCTGAATTGTAAACACTTATAGATCATTACACCTTGCACATTAACTGTGGTGGTGAGGAAATAAATACTGGCCGCACCAAATATGAAGCTGATATAGAAAAAAGAGGCGCTTCTATGTTTTCCTCCTCTGGCCAGTATTGGGCTTTTACCAGTACTGGCAAATTCATGGATGACGGTACGGACTCAGATAATTATATTCGCCCCAATACATCAACTCTTTCTAAGGCAGCTGTGGTAGACTTGGAACTGTAGAGAACAGCATGTGTTTCTCCACGCTCACTCACTTACTCTGGGCTCTGCCTTGGGAATGGAAATTACACAGTTAAACTTCACTTTGCAGAGATCATTTCAAAAATGACAGTACAATAATATGCTATCTTTGGCTAATTATTATTATTTTTTTAATTATATAAACAAGTATTTGTTATGACTAGACCAAGGAAGAATTTTCCGAGTACGGAGCCAGTTTTTGATGCTGAAAGCTACAATGCTGGTGCTAATGCTCTTGTACAGAAAACTTGTCCCTTTCAATTCACTGATTGGAAATAAATTGCCTCTTCTCGTGCAGAGTTCGAGCCCCCTAGAGTTCACGGCAAGAAGAATGATGTGATGATAATAGCTGGGATAGTGGGTGCATCAGTATTTCTTATCCTTTTGGGCTTGTTTATCATGCATAGGAGAGGATGGCTAGGAGGCAAAGTTTCTGCAGATAAAGGTGCGCGGTTATTGATGAACTCTAATCTACTCACAGTTGCCCATATGTTATATTTTCTCAGGATGAGCATACTGATTCTGTACATTTTTCAATTTCGCTATCATTATTTCTTGGCAAATATTAAAATGTATACAGAATTCCTGCACAGGGGAATTCAAGAAATATTATCGGTATTTGTCATCTCTAAATGCTATTATTCTGAGTATCTCTTGGTTGGCATTAATACTGAATTATTTGCAGAGCTGAGAGGTCTAGATCTGCAAACAGGATTATACACACTAAGAAAGATTAAGGCTACCATGAGAAATTTTGATCCGGCAATCAAAGTTGGGGAGGGTGGTTTTGGTTCAGTTTACAGGGTAATGTCATTTTTTGTTATGCTGTGTCCCCTATCTATGCATTCAAAGAACAAAAAACTGAGTAGCTTGCAATTTTGGATTGCAGGGTATATTATCAGATGGAACTGTAATTGCTGTAAAGCAGCTCTCCTCAAAATCAAGGCTAGGAAATCGTGAATTCGTAAATGAAATAGGGATGATATCAGCACAGCAACATCCAAATCTTGTGAAACTCCATGGATCTTGTGTTGAAGGAAATCAGTTGCTGCTGGTCTATGAGTACATGGCAAATAATTGCTTATCCCGTGCTATCTTTGGTAAGTTTAGAATTTCCATATATCCACATATGCCACATTTCCCCAAGGCAATATTCAAATTCTTATCATCTCAGCCGCAAATAATGTTGATTTTTTTTTTTTTAACTCTTGACAGGAAAGGATACGGAGTGCAGACTAAAGCTAGACTGGCCTACTAGGAAAAAGATTTGCATAGGCATAGCTAGAGGTTTAGCTTACCTCCACGAAGACTCTAGGATAAAAATTGTGCACAGGGATATCAAGACAAGCAATGTCTTGCTTGACAAGGATCTCAATGCTAAAATTTCTGATTTTGGTTTAGCAAAGCTTTACGAAGAGGATAAGACTCACATCAGCACACGAGTTGCCGGAACCATGTGAGTTCTTCCATGAAAAGATCGAAAACAAATTTTCTTTCTTCCAATTGAATGTCTCCATTGGATTCATGACAACTATCAAGGCCATGCATCATTTTCCGACAGACTTAGTGTAACTTATTCTTTTGGGTGGGTGACTTCACAACACTTTCTACACACTTATACTTCTATTCTGCAGCGGTTATATGGCTCCTGAGTATGCAATGCGTGGATACTTAACTGGCAAAGCAGATGTTTATAGCTTTGGAGTTGTCGCATTAGAAATTGTCAGCGGAAAGAGCAACACCACCTACAGGCCTAATGAGGATTTCGTTTACCTTCTTTACTGGGTAAATATTTTGCTTATAAATTTATATTATTGAGAAGCAAATGAATATTCAGTCTTTGAATTTTTTATTATTAACATGCTGCATATAGATCATATCCCTGCATGGTTTCATTCAGGCCTATGTTCTCCAAGAAAGAGGAAATTTATTGGAGCTAGTTGATCCAAGCCTGGGCTCGGAGTATTCATCAGAGGAAGCGATGGCGATCCTTAATGTGGCTGTCTTGTGCACTAATGCATCTCCAACTCTTAGGCCAACAATGTCTCAGGTGGTGAGCATGCTCGAAGGTCGTACTGTCGTTCAAGAGCTGCTCTCAGACCCTGGGTTTTTAACTGTTAATTCTAAATTCAAGGCCATAAGAAGTCATTTCTGGCAACAACAGAGCCAAACCCTGAGCATCTCTAGCTGCGATCCCTTCACTGAATGCTCAAATTCAAGCATAAAAGCAGAAGCAGAAGATAGCGCCCCAGTGAGAGAGAGTATGGTTAAGCATGATGAGTAAATGAAGTTTTATGTGTAACAATATCGAGAGAAAAAGTTTCTTTCTGTATGGTCTCCGAGTCTTTTAGCAACTTTAACCTTTTTGAATTACAGCTGAATTTTGAGAATTTGATTACGTATGACTATCTGTATGAAAATAGTAATCAAACCATTAAGTATTTGTATTATTATTGAAGCACAAAGCATAAGCCCAAAACAGAAAATTCCTGAAAGTAACTTCCAATTGTTGTATGGACAGACTCAAACCCACCACTTTAAGAATAAATACCAATCAATTTAATTAAAGGGTTGATAATAATGGATGACTTTTTGATCGCATTTGGAATCATTACGCATAATTATAGTCCTAGCATTCGGCATAAGATTCAAAATTCATTTTGAGTATAAGCTGACCAAAGCACACAAACTTTCACACCAAATCGAAGCACAAAAATTTTCAAACCTAGTAATCCATATCAAATTACCTCTGCCGTGACACGTTATACGATTGGATGTGGAAAGACATTATCTTAAATCCATGTAATAGCCCGTCGGACAACTGCCTGTACTTTGGAGGGACTCGAATATATGCGCATCGGTTGAGGGATAGATTAATCACGCTCTTTAAAATGTGGCACATTTAAAAATTTTAGATCGGGTGCCTTTGTTGTTTGATTTG
Source organism: Aegle marmelos (assembly GCA_030449875.1). Classification (NCBI taxonomy): domain Eukaryota; kingdom Viridiplantae; phylum Streptophyta; class Magnoliopsida; order Sapindales; family Rutaceae; genus Aegle; species Aegle marmelos. Next base: position 19,193,671 of record JASUUL010000094.1, on the reverse strand, counting down.
AAGATTTTTCACACTGTTAAGTGCTTGAAAACACTTAAAATTGAATAATTTGTCTGAAGTTAGAAGACCGACATGTCATTGCTTTCTTTTCAACTTTACTCCCTCTCAAAAATACTAAGAAAAAGATTAAACATAAAGGAAGCGCTGTTTATTTTTTAGTTTTGCTTTACCAACCGAATTTTGATTCATTTATATGTGCACAAAGATATCACAGAGTAATTCACAGAATGCCTAATGATTTTCACATTTTAGTAACAAATATGTTAAGTTTTTTGGTGCAATTAGTTTAGATGATAAATTCTCAAGTTGATATGGGAGATATATTATTAGTAGTATGTTATGCTGAATAGCCCCCACAACGCCATTCATGAGCTACACTACTTGATTTTCAAGTAATTTGATTTAGCCTCCCAAGTTCAAATGAGGAGACTATCAAAGAGTGAATTTAGATTTTGCTTAGCCTCCTAATCTTTTTAAAAAATAAACAATAATAATAATGATAACAAAAAATGTGATTATGCTTGCTATCATCAAAATTAAATGAGTAGGCTTTTTAATTGTGATTTTGCTTGCTATCCTCACAAAATCTCTGTTTAATTGTAATTACCTAAATAACTAAAAATTAATCAATTCATTTGTTGTTTTAAGCATCTACCATATAAAACTTATAAAATCTATTTTAAAAAAGAAGAAAAAAGCCTCAAAATCACTATAATCTTTCTCTTTCTTTTTAAAAGGTTTTATCTATCATTACCATAACCATAAAAATAGATTAGATACTTCTTCGTCATACTTTATCGACTACTGTCAATTAATTTCTTCCATGATTATAAAAGTAAAGCATACAATATTTGGAAAGAGATAATAATTTAAAAAGTTAAAAGAAATTAGGGTTTAAGAAATTAAATTAGCTATATTAGATATTAACAAAAATTATTATGTAAATGTACTAAAAAATTATTTATCCTTTTAAGTCATTATGTATAAAGATAAAATATGTATTAGTATAAAAATAATTAGTGAGAACTAGTAAAATTTAATGACGGGTCAAATATCACAATTCTTTGAATTAATTGAGTTATTGTTGGGCTTTAACTTAGCCCAAAAAAATAATTGGGCTTATTGTTAAAGTTTGTCACTTATATAGGTTATAACTCAAGCGCAAAATGAAATGCACTAGTTCTACTCTTATAAAAGATGAGTAATATTACAATTTAAATATTTTATTCTAAAAAAATATCTTAAATAATATGATATTTAAAAAAAACTCAAAATAATATAATTAATTTATTTAGATTTTATAAAGAGCTATTGACCATAATGAATGACGCATCATTTAAAATAAATTCGAGATAAAAAAGTTAGAAATTTTATAAAAATGACTTAAAAAGTTTGGTTATTTTAAATATTAGTCATCTTAACTTTTTCTATTATATCTAGCCAAACATCTAAATTTTAGACCTAAATACCCTTAAATATATCAACAAAGGCCAAACAAACCATGCTTTCTACAAAATATCACCAAAACCTACCACCCTATTTATAAAACAATTATAATTATATAGACAATTATCAATTGGAAGGCAAGAATTTAATGTTAATACTTGTCTTTTATACAATGTGTGTTTTCTATTTTGATTATTTGAAATTTATACGAGCATTTTGAGTAAAATAAAAAAGGGAGACGAACATAAAAAATGTGCGACAGGTGGTTCTCTCACATTTTTGGGTTCGTCTCCTTTTTTTATTCTCATCTGCGATAGGTGTTTATCCCATATAAGTCTCTCATATATTTTCTTGTACAACATGTACTTGTTACACAAGGTCCATGCCACAGGTGTCTTTTGTGTATTTTGACATTTTTTTTAATCAAGTAATAATTCTTTTTATCCATTTTCAATTTTTAGACTTAATGGAGTCAATTGCTCTTCAAATGGTTTTTGATAGATTATGGGAGAAATTGACAAATGGTCATTTTAAATACACAAATAACAAAAATAGAGCTTTTTTTTTCATTTGAAAAAACTCAGTTTGATGAATTTCTTGCAGGAGTGTATGAGATTTTGTAGTTGATATGTTCTACTCAACTCGTGTATTCATTACCTATAGATGTACTTAATGATGATATGAAAAAAGTCTTGTTATATATAAGCTTCAATTCAGTGAACAATGGGTGCATCCATATCCTTTAAATTACCAAACCAAGAGCTTGTGATATGAGAAATTCAAACTTGATACACAGTGAACGATTTTGTTCCTGATATTAAAAAAAAGATGTTACCAATAGCAACATTATTGCAGTAACATTACTCTCCAATTCACTACAATCATGATCCTATTTATGAGAACAATATAATATTACACCAGCAATTGTTAAAGAAAAGATATTATCACTGACGATGTTGCCACAACAAGGTTACTCTCTTTTTCAATATAATAATGATCTTATTGATGAAATAAAGAATACACCAATATAGAGTATTAATGTTAAATCATATCATAGCTTAATTAATAATGAGGATGAAGATCTTTTCAATACTCCTATTTATAAGGGTGATAATGATTATTTCAATGATGAGAGCCTAGTCAATGATAAGAAAGATTTACCTCATTTTCAGAATGAGTATGAAACAAACTAGACTTAGTCTATTACTCTAAGATCTCATTTTGAAAAGGCTAGCAGTTGAGCCTGTTGTAAGTAATTCTCTAAATTTGCCTTTAAACTTAAATGCTCCAGATTTTGTTAGCAATATTAGGTCCAATGATATTTGTGTGAGCAAATTGTTTGATTCCAAATATATTTAACACTTGGATTGTATAAAATTTCTTTGAAGAATAAGTTTGATTTTAAGGTTGCAAGGTCTACATCGACATGTTTCAAGCACATTATGTTTCGATATCATATAAATAGTGTTTTCAAGTAAAGAGAACACCAACTCAAGATAATGTATGTTAGGTGGTCATGAGATGTGACAAAATATACACTTGTCATAATGAGCCTCAAGGTCTTTATGAGGTAAGGAATTGAGTTTTGCTCATTCCGTTATGAATAAATTTATTCAAGAAAAGTGGATACACACTTCAAATGACATTATAGCAACATGTAATATGAGTACAACATTCATTTATTATATCAATAGGCATATCAGGCTAGAAAATTTGTTATTGAGGCAATATAAGAAAGCCTATCATATTTATATAACTTACTTTCTAAGTATTTTCATGTATTCATGAAAGGAAATGAGGATACAGTAACTAGTCTGAAATTGAATGGTAATAATGATTTCTTATACTATTTTATAATAATCTTGCGTTAATTGCTTTTCAGAGTGCATCAGACCAATGATTGCAGTAAATGATACTTATCTCAAAAGGTTATATCATAGAACAATATTTACGACAACATATTTAGATGGCAATAATTAATTGTATCTGCCAGTTATAGGATTGGGGATTTTAAAACTAATGATTCTTGGGAATGATCTATGATGTGCATAGAGTAATTGGTGATGTTCTAGATGTAGTAATTATCTTGATCAATGCACTTGCATCAAGATAGTTATTATGAAGGTATTTTGTAATACCACCTACAACATTTGTTTTTATTATGTCAAAGTAATGTTAAGTCAAAATTTAAGATGCTAAAACCTCTTTAGAATAAGTTTGAGCCTGCATTTATAAATGGAATAAAAGAATATAGATATGAAAATTTTATAACACAACTTGAGGGGTTGTGAAGGATGAATTTAGGAGTGGATGAATACTTGGAGAGTAATGTCAGCAAATTTTGAGCACAGTCTCAATTCACTGGTAAGAAGGTTACAATATTCTAATAATTAAGAGCATCACTAAAAAACTCTTCAAATAAGATTTTATTACTTATTTGAAAAATCACATCATCATTTAAAGCTCTAAAAGACACTTCAATTAAAATTATTAAAATAAAAAATAAACTTCTCTCTTTAAATTTGGAGAGTTGCTTTCTCACTCTTCAATTTATATTTTATTGTTGTTGACTTTTCTTTTTAAAAAATGGTTATTTGATTAAAATAATATTATTTAATTTCCATTTGAAGAGTCTTTTGGAGAATAACATAATTTTTTATTCTTTTATTTGCCATATATGTAAATAAATAAATATTTATAGAATAAAATTTATAGAATCTTTTGGAGATACTCTAACAAAGTGTGAATTCTTTTATGAAAGAATCATGAAAATTTTTCATAACTCATTTGGTTGATCACTATAGAAAAACATTGCAATATCAATTTTACGATAGGAAAAGGGTAGCAAAATCAATGAGTACTCCTTTAACAACATAGACAAACAAAATAGTATCTAATAGAAAGGATCAAGCTGAAACAATGAACATTCTTCCTATGGCTTAGCACAAATTCTTGAGTTATTCATAGTGGCGCTGAATTTGAATACCTAAGTGATGGTCTTTGATTATAGGGACATATATCACGTGTATATATGAATATTTCAAATCTCCTCTCTGCATATAACATGGTGACTTTGAGTTACATGATTTTTTAATGTATTGAATCAATTAAGAATTAATTATAAATGTAGTAAATTTCCAAATTGAAACCACCATTATAGATGCTTCCAAGTTTTGATGTCAGCATTCTTCTTTTACTACTAGTTCATCTATTTAAAATAAACTGAAAAAAAAAATCTCACTGTAACTAAAAGTTGGCTGATTAATTTGTGCAATCTAATTAACTAAAATGGAAAGCTTATCTCACTCCGCTTCACTCCCGTGCATATCTTCTCTTTCACTTGCACATATGAGATGAAAGTAAATCCAAGTTAATCACGCAAATTTTGCTCTTGCCATATTTAGCAGCTAGCTTAGTTACCAATCAATCTCTAATATCACTCGCAAATTACAGCATCTCAAGACTCATCTCATTTGCTTGCATACATATATATCTCTTGATCGAGTTTCATATTCACCAAAATTTTTCCTACTTAATTTCTTTGCCTCTATCTATCTGACTCTCTCTATGGATTCTTCTGTAATTGGTGCTAAACTGTTGCTGGTGCTCTTTCTTGTTGTGCATGGAGAAAGTAACGGCGGCTGTGATATCTTTCAATGAAGTTGGGTTCATGATGAAACTTATCCTCTTTGTAATGCCTCCGCAGATTGTCCATTTATGAGGAAACAATTTGATTGCAAAAGAATGGCAGGCCAGACCAAGACTATCTCAAATATAGATGGCAACCCGCTGGCTGTACTCTTCCTAGGCACACAAATTTCTCCACTCCTATTTTCTTAGTGAAAATATAAAATGTTATTCTATAATGTATTTCAATATATACATGTGGTACATTGGCTACGGCTAGTCTTTTACTCTTTGGTCTTCGCTTTTGGCTTTGAGGGCATCAGAAATTTTTCTATCTTTTATTGATAAAAATTGTTTTCTCAGCAATACTGATTATACAGGAATCAAATCAAATGATATAATTAAGACTTAAAGTTGTTGTCTTTCAAATTTCATGAATGTTATAATTTCTTTTATTTATACTTGCACCTGAAGAATGTTTGGTTTCAGATAATTAATTAATTGAGATTTGAGCATGTACTACTTGTACGTTAATGGTGTCTTCATAGAAAATTATCATCCAATGGGCGGTGGGACATTCAATGATCAAGCTTTCTCTCTCTCATCGATTTCACCACTTCATAAATAATTGATGATCCAACAGCTAGCATATGATGCATTCACGTGCATGAAAAATACTTTATTTTCATGCACGTGAATGCATGAAAATTTATGCGGCGACAACGATATTACCTTTGAAACAAGCGAAAAGTTTTTTTTTTTTTTTATAGGGGGTGGGGGGGGGGGGGGTGGGGGTGGTTGGGGGTGGGCAATTTAGTCATTATCTAATTATATCTCTTTTTGATAATATTTTTGGTGATATATTCATTAATATATACAGAAAGTCTTAATTAATAAAAGAATAATATATTCATCTTCGTAAATCTCAAGTTTAACTGGAATTTTTGTCCCCTTTTTTATACTTTTAGTTATTCAATCGAATTGCACACAAGATTTTATCAAAATGATCAAAAAATTTAGCTGCTATTTTTTTAGTAAAGATGTAGTTATAAGTTTTTGTATAAATTGATGTAGTATAATTTAATTAGTTGTATTAATTATCTCTTATCCACATGATGTACTTATATTATTTTATATTTTCATTCAACTAATAAATTTATGTAAAATTAATTTGTATAAAATAAATTTATATAATATTTTACAATTCTATTATTATTCTCATTTTTTATTTATTTTAGCCAACTTGTAAATCTTTTCTCATCATTTTTATGCTACATTTACTTTTCGAATTAAGGAATCAGAATGATTGATAGCATTTACTTCACAAAAATAGAGTAGAAATTAAAATTAAAATTGTAGAGCCCACATTATTTGGGAATAGAGAGTAGGAGATTGATGGGAATCAATCTCCCATTCTCTGGAGTTCCCTTGTGCCCTTACGACATTTAAATATCCTTAAATATCAAAAATAAAAAAATTAATTATTTAATTAATATATTATTATAATTAGTTAATTAGTATATTGTACTTAATTAATATATTAATATATTAATATATTATTAACAATAATTATTAATAGTTGTAATTTATGAATAAATAATCACAATAATTAATATATTTTTGTTATAATTAATTAATTAATATCCCATCATAATAATCATTCTGAGTAATTCATATATTACTATTATTAATTAATTAATTAATTAATATTAATTACTATTAATTAATATATTAAGACATTGTTAATAATAATTTATTAATAATTATATTTTTAATAAATAAATTATAGTTTTTAATAAATAATCAAAATAAATATTATATTATTATTATTTACTATAAAATTATAATAATTATTAATATAATTAATATAATTAATTCATGTATTATCATTAATTAATTGATATAATTATAACTATTAATTAATATATTAATATATCATTAACAACAATATATTAATAATACAATTTTTTAGTAAATAATCACAATAGTTAGTATATTTTTATTATTATTATTAATCCATATAGTATTATTATTTGTTAATTAATATAATTATTACTATTAATTAATATATCAATGCATTATTTAAGATAATTTATTAATAATTATAGTTTTTGAATAAGTAATCACAATAATTAATATACTTTTATTATTATAATTAATTAATATAATTATTAATTAATTAATAGAATTATTAATATTAATTAATATGCTAATACGTTATTAATAGTAATATATTATTAATTACAGTTTTTAAATATATAATCTCAATAATTAATATATTTTATAATAATTATAAATATACTTATTATAATTAATTAATAATTTTTATAATTAATTAATATATCAATATATTATTGAAATTATTATTATTATTATTTGAATAAGTAATTATTTTAATTAAAATACAAAATAATAGTTATGACAATAATTTATTAAGTACTCTTTAGTAATTTACTACAATCTGCATTATTCTGATTCCGTTTCCAAGATAAAGTAAACACATTTATGGTAATTTAACTCATCCCTATTTCAATTCCTATAATTTAAGTAAATAACTTACTCTGATTCACATTCCTTCTTATTATACTTTCAGTTTAATAAACACAACATTAGTGTCCACGTAATTGGCAATGGGCCCTAATTTGTTTCTCTTTTAGAAGTTGTATGGACATCATATCACAACCAATTTAAATAAAAGCACTTGTAGGAGTGATAGCATTTCTTTGAACTGAACATAATTAAGTTGGAAATAGAGAGATCACCAGCCAATTGTTTCTTTTAAATAAATAGGTTAGCATATGGTTAAGACATTGGACTCAATAAATTAAAACATGATGATGATGGTCCCTTTTCCTCTCAAGTGAACAAAATTAACCAGAATGTATTGACACATTTCACATTAAAACCATCATATTTAATTTGATTTTGAGTACCATTTGTCCGTTTGTAATGCATTCCAACACAACTGCAAAATGACGATAGCATGAATGGTGTAATTCGCTTTGCATGCAAACAATTAACAAGGTGTGTTTGTGATGTTGCTTTCATTCGCTTACTCAAATAATAGAGCGATCTATTGGCATATAATATTACTTTTAGTCAATGATGATAAGATGCGTGGACCCCCCAGTTCCACGGTATGAATCAAGAAATTAACATGATTGATGCAGGTTTAATGGTCGAGATTTCTTGTTATGACATCAAGGTAAAAGCACATTGTTCGTAGGAGATTCACTCAGTCTAAACCAGTGGCAATCACTCACGTGCATGCTTCAGAAAGCTGTGCCTGAGTATAAGTACCAATTAAGAAGGGTTGGTGACCTCTCCACATTCACATTTCTGGTAATTAATTAGATGCTTAATTTCACTTGTCGTTATTTTCAATCGCATGCTTCCTATTTGCAATTCTATCTTCCTTAATTTGCCCAAATTAAAAACAAACCAATATATATATATATATATATATATATATATATATTAATTAAATTAATAGTTGTATGTATATGATGACATGGTTACCACCACAATGCGAATATGTATGCAGACTCATTTCAATTTTTTGCACCAGTTGAACTTACGGAGCAATTTGTTCATGCTCCCTATCATACACTCGATATTTTGCAGGGATTCAACACTCAAATCATGTTCTCCCGCAAACCATTTCTTGTCGATTTGGTAAAGACAAGTGCAGGACGAGTTCTCAAACTTGGCTCCACTGAAAGTGGGGCACTGTGGCACTGTGGAAGGACAAAGACGTATTGATCTTCAACACGTGGCACCGGTGGCTTCATTCCGGAAGGAAGCAAGAGTAATTAATATTGAACATCTTCATCTGACCGATTAATGTAACCTTTAGGGAAGGGGATTCTCTTCTGATCTGACTTTTAGTAACTTGTCTTCCCTCTGCGTATCACAAACGGGACTGTATTGAAGACGAAAATAGAACTAGGAGGGACATGAACCGCCTGGCAGCCTATGAGAAAGCATTGAATACATGGGCCAAATGGGTCGACAACAATGATCCAACCAAAACCAAAGTATTTTACCAAGGCGTTTCTCCTGATCATGCCGAGTAAGAATATAGCTGTGCATTTTGGGACTAGCTAAGGATATAAGCTCATTATTGATCGACGTGACACAAAATCTTTAAAAGCTCAGTAGGATTCTTAATAGATACTATTTTGATTGAATCAGCGCGACCAGCTGGGGGCATCCGAATGCAGCAACAGACTGCAGGGAGGAAATACAACCATTTTTTGGTCCCAAGTATCCGCGAGATTCACCAGCAGCAGAGTTTGTGATACAGAAAGTGATAAGTAACACGTCGAAGCCGGTGCATCTGCTGGATGTGACGATGCTATCACAGCTAAGAAAAGATGCACATCCTTCCATCTATGGAGGCGTCGGCGGCCACGCGGAAGCCGACTGCAGCCACGGGTGTTTAGCCGGTGTTCCTGATACCTGGAATCAACTCCTATACCCTACTTTGGTTCAAAGCTTATAGCCGAACAAAAAGTTATACTCTCAAATTTTCTGATAATAGTGATTCATTTTTTTTTAAATGTTAATTTAATTAAGGCATTATTATCATTTTCTTTTTATTGATTCCGAAGTAACGAAGGCATTATTCTAAAGGATTTGTCAAGATTTTTTTTTTAAAAAAAACACTATCATACGCCTTTAGCGTTTAAAAATTTGTCAAGATATGTAAGGCATGCATTGCTGGTTCGAAATTAACACTTTAACTCAATCGTGTTCTTTAAAGCCATTCATAATCAAAACCCAAATCACAGAAATGTGATGAATAATTAATAAAAAGCTTATACATAATTTTAATTATTACGTTCTTGGCATCAAATATTTAGAATACAATATAAAAAGCCTAAGTACGTTCTGACTACTACGTATCTTAACCAAGTTCTTTGCTTCAAATGTTATTACAAATAATCGCAAAAAAATGGTAATTGCTCTGTAATTAAAAATGTCCTTCACCATTAGAAGCTTAATTACTTTCCTCCAAAACTTATAGAAAAAAATGATAAGAAAATTCTGGCTGGCTACATGCCGGTGGAATCCGAAAGTCGACGGCCACGACAGGAAAAAATTAACGAGCATATAAATTAAATATACTGCTAACTAACAAGAGAATATGAAGAATCAATAATCTTTTAAAAAGGACATATACTTTTGTTTTACTTTTGAATTTTATGTGCAATATTATTTCTCAATATATCACCGACATTTTTCATGTGAGAAAATTTGTTATAAATAAATGATCATTTCTTTTTCGATCGCTTTCGAGCAACATCTTGTTGTAAAAGAGTGCAGAATAACAACAGTTTCGATAGAAGTTTTTTGGCTTAATTTTGTAAGAGCCATTACATTACATTTCATGTATGCACATGACCACACAATATATATAGTCGTCTCTCTTTCTAAGCATTCTCTCTTTCACACGTTCAAATGGATTCAGTGGCTGTCGCCGGTCCGTTACTAGTCGTGGCTCTTTTTCTTCATCGAGGTGTATATGGAGCTTATGAATTAAAGAACGACAATAAATGTGATATTTTCCAAGGAAAATGGGTTTACGATCCCAAGTATCCCCTCTACAATGCAAACAATTGCCCCTTCATAGAGCAGGAATTTGACTGCCAAGAGAATGGTCGCCCTGATAACATGTATCTCAAATACAGATGGAAGCCCAATTCATGCAAGTTGCCAAGGTATCCTTCTTTTTCTTCTTCTTCTCCTCCTCCTCCTCCTCCTCCTTCTCTCAAATCTTGAAGAAGATTACATCAGCATATATACATATGAAAATAATTTCCGGTGACTTATACATTATGAAGTATCAAAATCAGTAGATTAGAACCCTGACCCCTAATTAAACCAGGCAAAACTTTAGCAATACGCTATGAGTATGTCTATTTAATTCTTCACCAGATTAATTAATTTCCCATTCACAGAGGAGTCCGTGCCTTATGGTCTAGACACGTGCTTCTTGCATTAGCCTTGAATCTTCATAAGTACATGCATATGTCATAATCCCATTGACTTTGATTATTCAGATTAAATTAGCCAATTTAAATTTATAAATTTGAAAATTACGACCATGTACTATCTAGAGAACAGATGATATATTTATGATCCAAGTATCGAAGTCCACCAATGGGAGTTATTGCCTTATTGGCGCTCCATATCAGAGTTTCGACGGAATTAATTTGTTTTGCATCCATGTTTGGTTTATCACCTCAATTTTGGGCTCTTAATTAAGAACTAGAAAATGACTTGTATAGTGCCACCAAATATTGCCTTCAATGTTACATTTGTCTTCTTTCTTAATGGTCCCTTTGGGCCTTACGCGAGTTACCATTTTTGTCACTTGGTTACAATTATTGAATTATATATTATTAGATGTTCCCAATTGTTAATTGATTATTGGACATTTTGTTATTAATGTTGCAGATTCAGAGGTAGAGTTTTCTTGGAGAGATTCAGAGGAAAACGCATACTGTTTGTAGGTGATTCAATTAGCTTAAATCAATGGCAATCCCTTGCTTGCATGCTTCATTTGGCAGTGCCAAAGGCTAAATATACATTAATCAGAACAGAAGGGCTCTCCACATTCAGTTTCCTGGTAATAAAATTAATTAACTCATGCGTACATACTAGCTAAGTTTTAATTATGTAATAAGTATGAATGTGACAAATGTCAGCTGTACGCTAAAATGTCTCGATAAAAGAAGTCAACTATAGTTAATGCCGGTTTCCATCAATAATATTGTATGTAGATCCAGTTATAGGCCTTTCGTGTTGATATATACATTGTGAACAAACATAATTACAGAATTAATTTAATTTGCAGGCATATAATGTGTCGGTGATGTTCTCCCGCAATGCATTTCTTGTTGATGTTATCGGTGAGAAGACTGGGCGAGTGCTAAAACTGAATTCAATCTCGAGTGGAGATCTTTGGCAGACGGCTGATGTATTGATATTTGACTCGTGGCATTGGTGGCTTCATACCGGAAGGAAACAACCGTACGTAAGATATACATCAAGTAATTACACGTATTAATTAGTAATTTCTTGCCATCAATATAATAATAATATTCACAATTTCTTTTTGGGTTTTCCTTCAGGTGGGATATAATTCAAGACATGAACAGCACGTACAAAGATATGAATCGCTTGGTTGCCTATAGCAAAGCATTGAATACATGGGCTAAATGGGTAAATTCGGATGTAGATAGTTCTAAAACAAAGGTCTTTTTTCGGGGCATTTCCCCAGATCATATGAAGTAAGTTACTGAGACATACCGCATATATATTTCATAATTAATTAATTAATTAACCAATTACATCCCACATGAAATGAATATAAAAAATGAAATACTCATAGGAAGGATCTCTTATATATGTATATAGCTCAAGTGATTGGGGGGATCGAAGTGCGAAGAACTGCAGAGGAGAAACTCGGCCAGTGATGGGGCGTAGCTATCCTGGAGGTACACATCCGGCAGAAGCAATTGTTGAAAACGTTGTGCGAAAAATATCGAAGAAAGTTCGATTGCTAAATGTAACAGCGCTGTCACAGCTTCGAAAAGATGGTCACCCTTCGGCTTACGGCTATGGAGGTCCCCGTGCCGCGGATTGCAGCCACTGGTGTCTTCCTGGAGTTCCTGATACTTGGAATCAGCTGCTATATGCAGTTCTCTTTTCCGACTCAAATTAGATATGTGAAATTAAATCAAATTAAAAATTTGTTGCCAATATTATGTTTCTCCTTGTGAAAGTAATATTTCTCATTTCATTGTTTATAAATATGCTTACTTGGCATTATATAGCAATTAATATATTACGTTGTTAATAATTAGTTCTCTTATGAATAAACTGTTGAATTAATTGTTTACGTATGCTTTTTACGTAATTAGGTGTATGTCTTGGTATTTCCCTAAAATTCATTTCTGAAGAATTGTTTGTGGTTCAAATTAATTCAATTAAGGCTTTAATAAGAAAATCTTATAATGTATCTTGAAACTAATTCATCAAATTGATGATAAAGGATCTCTTGTCTATCCATCAGATATTCTACTTTTTCTTAGTCTTCTGGCTCAAATATTCGTGGGTTCACATTTCGCTTACTGGCTTCATTAATAAGGATCTACTACTAATAAAAAAATTATTAACTTTTTTTTTCCCTGTAGTCTTATTAAGGCCATCTTTAAGCCAGCAAAAAGTGTAATCACCAGCAAATAATTGTTCCTAGTGTTCCTAGTCAAACTCACGGCACTCTATTAAAAAAATTATTTTTCTTTAGTTACTTCAGTATATCATTCTTAATAATTTTAGTTTCCAGCTCTCATAAGACGAATGCAGAAAAAGCTAAAAGTAGATTCGTGGTGGTAGAAACAAGTTAAGTAAATTCTTGACGCCAAAAAGTTTTTAAAAAAAAAACTCCTGTTAGCAGTTAAGTAAATTCCTGGTGCTAAGAAAAATTTAAAGAAATTCCTAGTAGGAAAAGTTAAAGAAAAGAAAAGTCAAGATTTAGGCTTCTAAAAGCAGATAAATTATTAAATCCATAACAAGAAAAGAGGGAAATAAGAACATTGTGTACTCCCACCAAGTACATATATAAAAAGAAAAAAAGAAAAGAGTGCACAAGCAACGAAGAAGAAGCTAGCATGCCAGGATCAATCTTCGTCTTCATTACCCTTTACAAAAAGGCAGTCAAGCTGGGGACAATGGCTTCCTATCGTTGCCTTGACCTTAACAATACCCTTCAGAAACTCTTCATCAATGAGATTAGCAAACTTAGCAGAAAGCTGTTACTCCTCCACCGCTGAGGCTTTTGCGGTCGACATTTGAAGATTTAGTTGATTAAGAGAGTTAGACAAATCCCGAATCTAAGATTGGGATTGAGTTTTCATGTAGTCATAGTCTACTTTTAGATTATCATATTCTGCTTTTAGATGGGCCATGTGAGTTTCCTCTTCAGTCTACCTCTCTTTTAGCAGCAATCCGCCTCTCAGAGGCTCGTCTAGATTCAAGCAGAGTATTTCTTTCCAACATCAACCTTCTAATTCTCCTTCTAGATACTCGGATGGCATGGTTAAGCTGCAGTAAAAAGAATAAAAATTTGAATAAATAGACATCAGGAACCGATTTTGTTGAAGAGTGATGATACAGTTATAAATTTTTGTACAAATTTATTTTGAACAAACTGATATAGCATTCACTTATTAGTTGAATAAAAATATAAAATAATTAAAAAAAATCACGTGGACCAAGAGATATCTAGTGTAACCAATTAAATCATATCACGTTAGTTTGTATAAGAGTTTGTAACTATATTATTACTCTTTGTTGAAATATCAAGAATAAGAGATCAGTGTAACATCTCAATTCCACTAACAAGGTACTACGACGAAATTAAAGTAAAACTACATTTCATCGCTCTCATCTCCAAAATCATCAAGTTAATAACCAATAATAAATGTTCTAAACCTTCAAAAGAACACAAATAAATTCTAAAATAATACATCCTCAAATAAATATTATCTCAAGAAAGTTAAAGTGTTCTTCGATTATCAATATAATATTAATTCCTAAAAGAAACGGAGCTCTTATTTTTTCTCGTAAGACCATGTGCTCACTTCATTTAACTTTATCTACAAAAATGTGATAATAAGGAGTGAGTGTCAACTCAGTAAATAAACTTATGTACAATACTAAAAATCATTAAAATAATATCAATTGAATTTCTTAGTGATATATAATAATACTAATAAGAGAAATTATCTTTGTAAGTCATCTTTTAGCAAAACTCAATGATAACATCATAAAATCATTTAAATCTCTTAAACATAATAATAGCATTTTAAACACATAAAACATAATTAGCTCATATCACATAATATTACCTGTAGACCCTATGACCCGGTTATATAATATTATTTAGGATATTGTACCCCGTGAGAATCATTAATATTAATATCATATTTGCACATAATTTGACTAACTTCCATAACCCAACATAACATAACATAACAGCATAATGGATAATGAGTCAAAGCATTTAAAATCATCTTTAAACTTTTAATTATTTGTAAACTATCGTAAATTACATTTAAATAATTGATAATTATTTCAAAGTATTTGACTTAAAACAATTTGATAAATTTTTTTATTTTAAAGGTAATTTATAAAATATGTTTTTAATAAATAAAGTTTTGTTATAAATAATATTAAATAATGATTTTACTTAATAAAATATTGAAATAGACTATAATAAATCAGTTTCATATACTTTTCATTGAACATAACACATACATTGAATTAAAGGTAATTTATTAGTAACATGTATTATGCATGGATCTATTTACCTCGATCCTCAGCAATAAAGAAAAGAGTAGTAACCTCAACCATGTGCTCACTCTTATCCTAAAACATTAAGACACATTCGTATCAATATTATTGCTCATTCAAACCTTGATATAAATCCAATAAAACCAAGTCTAATCATAAACACTAAACCATCAAAACTAGTCCAAATTTAGTCATTCTATACAAGCTAGGGTTGTCAAAAAAATCCAAATCCAGCCCGAATTCACAAAGATCCAAAAGATCCAGATTCGCATATTAAAAAATACGGATCTGGATATAAAAAATAGGAATCCACACGTATCTGGATGCAAGTGCATCCAAAAAATTAAATGATCCAAATTTGATAAATTTTATTTAAAATTATAAATTAAATTAAAAATATATATTAAAAATTAAATGAAAAATTAAAAAATAAATTTTATTTTTGGATTTATGATGTTGTTGTATATTATTTATGTTGAACTATTAATTGTTGGATTATAATTGAATTTTATTTGATATTATTAGATAAATTATTAAATTTTAAAAATCAAATCAAAAATTAAAAATTAAATTCTATTTGTGGATTTATGATGTTGCTGAATCTTATTCATGTTGAATTATTGATTGTTGGATTATGATTTATTTTTATTTGATATTATTATATAAATTATTGAATTTTATTTTAAGTTAAAAATTAAATTTAAAATAAAAAATAAATTTTATTTTTAGATTTATGAGATTATTTGTATGTTATGCATGTTAAATTATTAATTGTTAAATTATGATTGGATTTCATTTGATATTATTAGGTAAATTATCAAATTTTTAAATTATATATTAAATCATTAAAATTTAATTTTTATTGATCCAGATATCTAAAATATCCCCTCGCATCCATGTGGATATTACCCACATCCATCCGCACTTTTTTTGCGGATCCGGATATAAAACAATTAACCCAGATTCGTGTTTTGCCAACCCTAATACAAGCTAATTTTTACCAAGTTAATCATATGTCAGAAAATTGTAAAGTTAGAGAAAATAAACCATAAACATGTAACATTTCACATAAAATTTTAAAAAAGAATAAAATTCAGAAATATAATATAAAAAGAATTTTACATGTAAATCTCAATATTGTTCAGTAGTAATAAAAACAAAAATAGCTAAATTGGAAAATTCATAATATATGTAATAGAACTCATAAAAACTAGATCCCTTGATTTTACAACATTAGAAACATCAAGAAAAAACACATCAAATTCTTAGAATTTTTAGAGATGTAAAACTATTTTAAACAAATTTATATTAAGAGACTAGTACCTATCCAAAAACTTTCATGTTCATATTTTTCATTTCAAGAATTCATATTATTATAAGAATATAATTTTCATAGGTCATTCCAAAGTCTTTTAACAGTCTAAACTAGTTTCTCATAAGCAATCACAATTTTAGAAAATAATTTCTAGAACTATAGCAGCATATGATAATGATTTTTAATAATTTTTGTACTTGACCAAAAATTATGAAATCAAACATGTAGTAGGTAGACATAACGAATATTAAATAGAAAAATCAACATAAGTTTCAGATATCATTTGAATAGTTAAAACAATCACAAAGTTAGATATATTGCTAAAAATTAGAATTTTCTAGCACCACTATTTGAACTTAAAAAATTCACAACAAATTGATTTCTTAGAATCTCTTTGCACAAAATATATCATTGAAAACTTTAGGATGTCTAATTTAATATTTTGAAAACTCTCATAAGAAATTGGACCAAAAGTAAATAGAATAGAGTAATAAAATTATAATATCCATGTCTTATAATGTCTAACTAATATCAAGAAAATAATTCATGCATTTATTACTAAACACATGAGATTAGGATACATGTATTAGAGAAGATAATTACCTTAGAGCTTATTTCAAATGTGCCTAAACAAAAACCTAGAATCCTTAATAAAAAAAATAGATGAAATGGAATTCAGTTGAGATAGTTGACTAAAACGATTAACACAAAAATAAACAACATAGACAATTTTAGAAAACACTAAAATAGACAATTGACTTTATCTCAAATTATTTTAATTAAAATGATTAACATTAAAAAATAATAATAATAATAACAATAATTAAATAATCGTAAACAACAAATAAAGGCATGGGTATTACAAACAGAATGTATCTGACAAATACTAGTTAGCATGATGTCCTTGAGTTGTAATTTTCAATATGCCTCACATCGAGAGAAGAAATGTACTGAGGCGACAAGTTGGTTAAAGGAATTGAGATATGTCTGAGAAAGGTCCTCCTAAGTGAAACTTGATAAATCCTTTAATAGCGACAAAGTCCCATGCTTAGAATCTTATACAAAGGAGCAAAAGTTGCACCAACAGCGAGTGAAAGCAAGGTTTCTTATTGAAATTGACTGGAAATAATAACTTGATAAGATAACCCCTGACATGAGGATGCTCATCAATCTTCTTCTTTTTATAGCACCGTCATTCCTAAAGGACATGACTAAAGAAAAAAGAAAAAGAAAAGAAAAGAGATATACATGTTATTATGCGATATAGCCATTTTATTGAAAATATTAGAAAAAATAGCAAAAATTTACCTTTAAGAGGATCTAAAAGATAAGTACGGGAGCTAAAATTGAATATTGATAAGAAACATGGTTAGGAGAAATATACTCAAGATATATATTTTGAAGGAATATTGAGGACACTAAGCAACAGTTCTTTTCATCGTAAAAATTAATGGTAGAAGGAGGAGGTATGTCCCACATTGCTACAAAAAAAAAAAGAGAGAGAGAGAGTTATTGAAATTGCAAAATGATATATTGAAACATTATCTAGCTAATTAGGGTTTATATCACTAAAATCCCTAAACTCTCAATTTTCACCAATAAAAGACCACAGTCTCTTCAAGGCTTGCTAGAAGTTTTTTTTTTTTCAACAATCAAAGTAAAAAGTTTAGCCCAAATGCGCACATAATTCTAACCCTTAATCGGAAGGCCTTCATTAGGATTAAGAATATTTATCAATTGATAAAACAATTGAAATTGTTGCAATGTGAGGCCAAGGAGGTTTTTCTTTTTCTTTTTCTTTTTTTTTTTGTTTCCAAAGAATATACATACCTATCATGGCACATTAGGCAACTGAGCTCAATTAAAAAGGAACACACTTAAAATTGCTAACCTTATACCTTAGGAAATAGTAGAAAAGTGGTTAGACACTATGTGTAGAAAAGTCAGACAACCTCTAAAGGAAGATGACTAGGTTTGTCATTTTTTTTAGCACTTTCCAAAAATAAAATGAGATATATAGGAGATCCAAAGGAATTCGAGTGACACTTTACCCATATAATAAATAACGAGTGATTGATTATCTACAGATCAATAATTATCATCTTCTATAGGGTATTTATAAAGATCATAATTAAAGAACTCTTAAGAATCTGAAGACATTACTAACATAGTGACAATGATTAAAAGTAAAGTAACAAACACTCACCAAAAATTTAGATCACCTAATTTTAAGAAGAGAAGAAAAAAGAGTTAGTTGTTGGATGGAGATAAAATGACCAATTTATATAAGGAAGAATTAGATTGGTTGATGAGTAGAAAAGAAAATAACCAACATATATAGGTGAGGAGGTAACTCTTTTTAGTTTTGGAAATCAATCTTCAAAGAGGTGAGACAATTGTTATTGCGAAAGTATGCAGAGTCATGTACAAAAGTCGAAACATGAAAAGTAAAAGTAGGTGATGCAACGTGAAACTAGAGTATGGAGCATAGACAAAGAAGAATGAAAAGTAAAATTACGCCATGCAAGGCGAAAATAGAGTATAGAACATAGAGTATGGAGTGAGAAGTATGAAAACTAAAAGTGATCCATGCAAGGTGAAATAGAATGTGAACCAAGGAATATAAAAAGTAAAATAATTAATTAAAATGGAGTGAACAGAGAGTATGGAGCATGAAAAGTTAAATAATTAATTAAAATAGAGTATGCGCATACAAAATAAAGTGATAAGGCATGATTAAAAAAAATTTAGAAACTTTTAGAATCAATTTTAAGAAAGAGATAAATATAAACTCCATATCAAACTCTAATTAAATAGTGAAAGCATATCAAAGTAAGGAGATATCAATAAGTTAGAATACCAAAAAATTATATTATAAATAGAAAAGCCCTTGAAGGAATAAGGAAGCACTCATGGAAATAGCCAAAAAAAAAAAATTCATTGTAATTTTAATTGAATAGTCAAGATTACTGTTTTGACTCTTATGGACACATGCCAATTATTAAACTACGTAAATTATTTATGTTTTATTCTCTATATTGCTTGGTTTACTTAATTTTATAGTTGGTCGAAACAAGCATCAAGAATACTGGCTTTTCAATGCATCAGTATATATTTTTTTATTACATGAGACTAATGTTCATAATTATAATTTATATTACATAAAGTTATTTATTAATATATTTATAATTAAATACTTATTAAGATAAAATTTTAAATTTTTTTCTTTTTAAATATTCAAAAGAAGTTCACTATATTCTTATTTTAAAAGAAAAAAGGACTTCTTTTTATAATTAACATTATGATTAAAAAAATAATTTTTATAATAATTTTATAAGGTCTTCAATCGCTGCCCTCACAAAAATGTAAGGACTGCGACTCCATCAATCTACCAAAATAAATACATAATTTTGGAGATTGTTATTTTTACGGTTGCTATATAATATAGCCTCTCACACAAACAATACTTGAATTCACCACAGATTTTGTTCATATGAAAAAATTATACCTTAGATCAGTTGTAAGGTAACCCTCCCGTAATTTTTTGCTTTGAGCCGCCAACAAAGGCCGAGTGGTATACATCGATGCATAATTAAAGTGATTGAAAAGATTGCTTTTAATTTTTTTCTTTGAGCCGCCGACCAATCACGCATGCCGTAGAATATAATTCATAACATGCATAGTGAAGTCATCTGACAATATGCTAATATATATAATTTGGACAAAAGAGCCAAGTCATTATGCATGCCCTGGAATATAATTCATAACATGCAAAGTCAAGTCATCTACCAATGTGCCAATATATATAATTAGGATAAAAGAGCCAGCTGGCTAGCATGATTTTTCAAATCTGTACTCTGTAGATAAGAAACCAAAGATCAAGAAGAAGGGGAGAGTTTTGCTTTATATATATATATATATATATATATATATATATATATATATGCATCCTTTGTGATAGTGTTTTTATTTTTATTTTTTACGTGGACAAGTTATTAACTCTATATTAAATAGAGTTAATATAAATAAATTATTAAATTATATTTTTTTATAATTGATTAAATACTAACTTTGTTAAATTAAATAATTTAAAAACATATCGCATGAAAAAATTGAACAGTCGCACCTAAGAGTTTATATACACATATATAGTGATAACATCAAAATAGCCAATCAATATCTTCAAATACACGCATGTGCCTCCTATATGTCCAAGAAAACAATCGAGTCCGCAGTCTGCACACTCTGCCCCTCATTAGAAGTTGAAGTGTTTTCTTTTTTCCAAAACCGCGTCTCTTTTGAGTCCCACCACACACGCATTTATCTCTTCTTGATCTTAGATATGCTGGCTGGCTAGTTTGTCCATATATACTCCATGCTCCCATCATTTTTTATTCTTTTTTATGTGTATATCTTTTAATAAGATAATCACAGTCAACAAGACCGCAATTAGAAAGCCAAATGTGACCGCACGTAGAGCTAGCTGAGGCATGTACTTGTAAGAGAGTGTGTGTGTGTATAGTTAGAGAACTCACCATTGGCTCTCACGTGACATGAGTTACGATATTCATCATGTGTACACATATCCCCGGAGTTGACTGTCCTTTCAAAAATTTATCCGATGCATTTAAAATGAGTTCTTTCTTTTTTTTCCCGATAAGGCATGTGTTCGAATTAAATTACGTTGATCAATTTCATAATTGTTTATGAACAAGAAAATTCCGTTGTTTAATTTTTTGCCCGAGAAGACAAGCAATTGATCCTTAATAGAATTATCGGAGTTTCGAAGCGAGGTGAGGGGCACTGATTGATAGCAATGGCAGAAGCTATTTTCGCTTTCCGTAACACTGTTTTAACTGATTTAACTCAACTTTCTACTTCTTCTCCCCTTAAAAAAAAAAAAATAAATAAATAAATAACAGTCTGCTTCCAGACGTGTCGACTTTTCACGCTCTTTGCACTTTGAAGGCTGATTATTCAGATTTTTAGATGGACAAGTGGCCACCTGCCAGTTGGCGTCCACTTTCCGTCGGCGAGAGTCAATAAACTGCATACACTACACATATATTCAATTAGTTTAAATTAAATTCAAAAGCATGACATTCTTTTCGTTATTAGTCGAGTATTTGACTATAAAAATTCGATATGATTTGTTCACACTACTCTTCACGTACAAATGATACGTACGTACAAGACAAATGTCCCCTCAAATATAGGAAAGTCAACAATTCGTTCTCTCTCTTTTGTTATTTAGTCTTTTACTTAAGAGTAGAGGTGGATAAATTCTAAATTTATAATTTCATCTTGGAGGCTTTCATGACTAATGATATTAATATTTGAATAAAGTATAAAAATTTGAGCGTAGACATAAAAAAAAAAATTATAGAATTATGATTAAATAACACTAGCAAGCCTAATGTGCAGGTATGTGTAGACATTCTTTTTTTTCTACGGTTTTCTAAATCTAAAGGAACTTTTAGATTCAAATTGTATATTTTAACTTACAAATGTCAGATTACATTTCATTAATTAGTTTTAACCTAATGTTAGTATTGTAGTTGAACAGTATGATATATTACTCAAAACTACATTTTAAAAGATTCTAGCCTCCCCCAACTCTACACTAGAACCCTTTTTATCTCATATTTCTTGTATGTATTACTCTCGCGTATCTCTTACAACTATATAGATTTTTAAATCAGATTTTAATTTTCAAATATTATTTGTGTCCCCCTAGCAAGGGAAGGGGGAAAAAAAAGAAGAAGAAGGAACTACAAATGTCTAGTGAGTATGAAATGCTAGAGAGCCAGAAATGAAGCTATAGATTTTGGGCTCAACTTGGGTATTTTTTCCTGCATGTGACTCACTCTTCAGACCCCACCCACACAAAAAATTAACTAAAAGGCAATGCGCGTACGTGGCCTACTGGGTTTGAACCATAAATGGAAATAAATATTAAATAAAAAATTGTCTTATTTGGTCAACGTTTTTCAACGCGTTTATGGTGAGATTTATGATTGTTCATATTCTTTTAATGTGAATGATTTGTGGAGTTCCTATTATGTAATAGTAATTAGTTGGGTGTTGATAAATGATAAGTAATAGCCCGCTCTACAATGCACTTCCAGTTCCAGTTGCATTTGCATGCAGTACTTTCACTCTCAGAACAGAAGCCAACTAAAGCTGAAGCTAAAGAGAGCTGAGACCGCTGAAGCCCCAGAGCACTCAATTCAACCCAAATGGCTTCTCTAATTCTAATTCTAAAGCTGCATCTTGCATCACATCTTCTCTTCATTTCTTTGGCTACCTTCTTTGGACACGCAATTGCAGCCACTGCTAATAAGCTTCATGCCGAAGAAGGTACCAGACCAACTGATTCAACTCTTCAAAATTAGCTCAGCTTAATTGAATACCTCATATCTGTAATGTATATATTCAATAAGTTATTGGTTCTTTGCAGTGAAGGCATTGAAGAATATAGGTTCAAAACTGGGGAAAAAGGATTGGGACTTTGGAGTTGATCCATGCAGTAAGAAAGGGAATTGGGTACTAGTATCAGATGACAAGAAAGGCTTTGAGAGCAATGTAACCTGCGACTGCTCCTCTGCCACCTGCCACGTTGTAAGAATGTACTCTTCTCTTCTCTTCTCTTCTCTTCTCTTCTCTTCTCTTCTCTTCTCTTCATCGTTATAATTATTTGCTCTTCCATTCTTCTGTGTACTACATATGTTAATTAAATACATGGGTGAATTATTTGAGCTGAAAGTCATACTACAACAATATACATATAACTAGTATTGCCCTTTGACTCTGAGATATGTGCTTACTAATAAGTGACCTCAAGAGTCCAAGTATGTGTGTATGATTATATTTTTTTTGTATTATTATTATTATTGGAAATGGTTGAGCTATATGGTTAATTTCTTTTTCTGCAGAGCATTGAAGGCTCAAAATCTAACAGGAACTCTCCCCGATGAGCTTTCTAAGCTTCGCTACCTTAAACAACTGTAAGCAAATTCAATGATATATTTTCATTAAATATCAGTAGGAATGTTTCAAATATGTTCCTTAATTTAATTGCTGTCAAATTCATATAGGGACCTCAGCCGTAACTGCCTCACTGGTTCTTTTCCTCCACAATGGGCTACTTTGCAATTGGTCGAGCTGTAAGCATTTTTAATTACTGTATTAATTCCCTCTTCATATCATCGTATCATGAAAATTGTTCAAGTTAAGATATATACAATGCATGCTTTTGTTTTATATGTGCAGCTCTGTGATGGGGAACCGCCTGGCTGGTCCATTCCCAAAGGTTCTCACCAACATCACCACCTTAAAAAATCTGTACGTCAAAATATTTTTATAGCTTCAATTCAGTCGAACCTTTATCATTTTAGCTAAATCTTGCATATTCCATATTACAGGAGTATTGAAGGAAACTTGTTTACAGGAAACATTCCACCAGATATTAGGAAGCTGACCAATTTACAGAAACTGTAACTCCTTTCTCCTTTCATGTAAAACAAGTTATAAGCCAACCAAATTTCTTGATTTGTGACGATGTTGCTAACATCTTTCTTCAGAATCCTATCGTCAAATTCTTTCACAGGAAAGTTGCCAGCAGAACTTACCAAATTGACCAAGTTGAATGATTTGTAAGTGGGAAATCGCTTCATTGTTGTGTAACTTGTGAGTGCTAAAAACGATATGGATGTACTTGTTCACTTAATGAAGTATGTTTCATATTTTGTGACTAGATTGCAATTTAAACTCTAGTTACTGGTGAATTTCCTTAGCATCTTCCATATAACATGTTAAAATTAGATTATCCTTGTCAAATATTCTTCTTTGATGCACTTTCATTACATTTAGAATTGTGATCAATCTGATTCTTTGATCTACAGCCGAAGACACTAACAAGTAAGCTTTCATCTCTTTGATGTATTTTAGGAGGATCAGTGACAATAACTTTTCTGGGAAGATTCCTGGATTCATCGGTAAATGGAAGAAGATTCAGAAATTGTAAGTTGTCTATTGGTATCCAGTTTTGTGTTCCATTGGACCTTTCAGGACCAATTTATAAGGCTACTTTTACAGGCATATCCAGGGTAGCTCTCTGGAGGGGCCTATACCTGCTAGCATTTCTGCCATGACTAGCTTGACTGATCTGTATGCAATCCTAATTACATCTCCCTTTTCTTCTTTTAAACTTCTTTTTTTTTTTTTTGTGGAAAAGTGAGGTGATTATTATTATTTAATTTGTCTCTTCCCCTTCTCTTTAGGAGGATAAGTGACTTGAAAGGCAGTGAGTCCGCTTTCCCACGACTAGATAAAATGAACTTGAAGACATTGTGAGTTAAATTTGTATGATGTTCTGTTTTCTTCTTTTTCTTTGCCCTCTTCATTAAATGTGGTAATATTTACCATACAAACCCACACAGACACACTGAGTACCTGAATCAAATTGTGAAACGCAGGATCCTCACAAAATGCTTGATACATGGAAAGATCCCTGATTATATTGGCGATATGACAAAGCTGAAAAACATGTAAGTAGTCCTGCCGATGGTTTAATTTAGCAAGTCCTTTAAAATTAAAAGCTCTATTTTGAATCGATTTTGCTCCGGTGGGGCCTTGATGCATGTTAACATCTTTAATAAAGATCAGAAGCAACAAGAAGTATATCATTCATTTTAGCCAAGCCAGATCAAAACATAGTTAATTCTGTCACTTAACAATGGTTGAGTGATATTTTTCCATTCCAAATAAAAGTTATGTACTTTTTTCTTTATCCTTGCAGAGACCTCAGTTTTAATAACTTGACTGGTGGAATTCCTACTACATTTGAAAAACTGGCAAAAGCAAATTTCATGTGAGGGGATAGTCTGTTAGATTTCGGTTCCTAGAGACTGGTCATGTTTTATAGACGCTAATATGAACCCTTTTTTCATAGGTATTTGACAGGTAACAAGCTAACAGGACCTGTACCTAAGTATATCTTCAAGAGTAACAAAAATGTGTATGTATTTTCTCATGCTTCCATTTCCAATTTTGCTTCTAAAAAGTTGACAGCATCAAACAGCCATCCAAAAATAATTGAATGCATATTTTTCTGTCTTGAAATAATCTGACTGCAACTGATGCATCATTAACATTTCACTTAGAAAATTATACAATGAGCATTTTGGTTTTTCCAGAACAATGAGGGAGTATACTTGCTAATGTTAGACTTCATATTTTATCTACAGGGATATATCTTTAAATAATTTCACTTGGGAAAGCTCAGGTCCAATTGAATGTCCTCGAGGGAGTGTGTGAGTGTAATTTAACATATATCTTCTATCATTTATGCATCATTATATTTATGGTGACATGGAGAGTGAGTGAGATGAAGCATTTACCCCTTTTTTTTCCAGGAACTTAGTTGAGAGCTACTCCTCACTGGGTAATCAATTGTAAGAATCTTGTGCCCATATTTCTACATATTTTACCTGGCTGTAAGAGGAGCATAGTATTGCTTATGATTCTCATATGATTGCTGTCAACTTTATTTATTTGATTAAAAAATCTATACTTATTGTGGACTGTTGAAAATACTCCATATTTATTATGTTAAATGCTGCAGAGATGAAGTTCATCCATGCCTAAGACAGAAATTTCCTTGCTCTGCTCCTGCTGATCAGTGTAAGCTACTTCAGGCATTGAAAATCCTCTGTATCTGCTTGAACTTCAAATTTTCATTCTTTGAATTAAAGAATAAAGACTGGAAAATTGTTTTTGTGCCATGACAGCTTAAGGTATCCCAAAACATGAAACTAGAGAGTAGTTGTTGTCTCAAAAATGAAAACCTGTTCTGACTGAAAATTTGGAAGCAAGCAGTAGCCACATTTGCTATGGGTTGATATATCTGGGCATTTGTTTCTTTCTTACCTCACAATTCCTCCATTGAAATGTAAATACACACAGATCATTACACCTTGCACATTAACTGTGGTGGTGAGGCAATAGATACTGGCCACGCCAAGTATGAAGCTGATATGGAAGCAAGAGGTGCTTCTATGTTTTACTCCTCCGGCCAGTATTGGGCATTTAGCAGCACAGGAAAATTCATGGATGACGATACTGATTTAGATAATTATATTCGAACCAATACATCAACTCTTTCTAAGGTATCTGCGGTTGACTCAGAACTGTATAGAACAGCGCGTGTTTCTCCACTGTCACTCACTTACTATGGGCTCTGCCTTGGGAACGGAAATTACACCGTTGGACTTCACTTTGCAGAGATCATTTTCAAAAATGATAATACATTTAACAGTCTGGGAAAGCGGATATTTGATATCTACATCCAGGTTACTATATAAGTATACAAACTCTTTTTTTTTTTTTTTCCTCCAAAAATTTTTCATACTGATTTCTTATTGTTTGAGCATAGGAAAAGTTGGTCAAGAAGGATTTTAATATTGAGGATGAAGCAGGCGGTACAGGTATCCCCATTGTAAAGAATTTTCCTGCAGAAGTGACAAGTCACACTTTAGAGATCCACCTTTACTGGGCTGGAAGAGGGACAACAGGCATACCATTACGAGGCACTTATGGTCCTCTAATTTCTGCTATATCAGTAAAGTCAAGTAAGTTATTGTATTTTCATCATAGTTGATTTATTTTACAAATCTTCATGCTTGAATTGATGAAACCTCAACAATTTTGTAGTTTTACAATTGATTCTAAGCACATCCATCCCCTTGGCAGTTTTCATTGGGAATGTACTAGTTACACTGGATGTCTTTATTCAGCACAATGCTTTAATAATATTATATGTTTGGTTCCCCCCCCCCCCCCCAAATTATTATATAAACAAGGATTCGTTATGACTAGGCCAAGCAAGAAGTTTCAGATACCTATTCATTTTTTGATACTGAAAGCTAGAGTGCTAGTGCTAATACTCTTGCACATTAAACTTGTCCCTTTCAATTCACTGACTGCAAATAAATTGCCTCTTCTCGTACAGACTTTAAGCCCCCTGTAGTCCACGGCAAGAAGAATCATGTGATGATAATGGCTACGGTAGGGGGTGCATCAGTATTACTTGTCCTTTTGGTCTTGTTTATCATGTGTAAGAAAGGATGGCTGGGTGGCAAAGTCTCTGCAGATAAAGGTGTGTGGTTATTGATTAAATTTAATCTATTGTCATCTGCCCATATGTTATATTTTCTTAGGATGAGAATACCGATTCAGTGCATTTTTCAATTATGCTCTCAGTAGTTCTGGACAAATATTATGATGTATGTCTCTAAATTAATTTGTACATGTTATCAATTATGGAATTCCTGCATTGGGCATTCCAGAAAAATCATCAGTACTTATCATCTGTAAGTACTATTATTATGAGTATCTGTTGGCTAACATGAATACTGAATTATTGTCAGAGCTGAAAGGTCTAGATCTGCAAACAGGATTATACACACTAAGACAGATTAAGGCTGCAACGAAAAGTTTTGATCCGGCAAACAAAGTTGGGGAGGGTGGTTTTGGTTCAGTTTACAAAGTAATGTTGTACTCCTATATATACTTTCTAAGAGGGAAAAAAAAAAGGAAAAAATTGAGTAGCCGGCTATTTTGGATTGCAGGGTACATTATCAGATGGAACTGTAATTGCTGTGAAGCAACTGTCATCAAAATCAAGGCAAGGAAATCGTGAATTCGTAAATGAAATAGGGATGATATCTGCACAGCAACATCCAAATCTTGTGAAACTCTATGGATGTTGTGTCGAAGGAAATCAGTTGCTGCTGGTCTATGAGTACATGGAAAATAATTGTTTATCCCGTGCTATCTTTGGTAAGTTTATAATTTCCATATATCCACATATGCCACATTTCCTCAAGGCAATATTCAAATTCGTATCATCTCAGCTGCAAATAATATTGATTTTTTTTTTTTTAACTCTTGACAGGAAAGGATACGGAATGCAGACTAAAGCTAGACTGGCCTACTAGGAAAAAGATTTGCATAGGCATAGCTAGAGGTTTAGCTTACCTTCACGAAGATTCTAGGATAAAAATTGTGCACAGGGATATCAAGACAAGCAATGTCTTGCTTGACAAGGATCTCAATGCTAAAATTTCTGATTTTGGTTTAGCAAAGCTTTATGAAGAGGATAAGACTCACATCAGCACACGAGTTGCCGGAACCATGTGAGTTCTTCCATGAAAAGATCGAACACAATTTTTCTTTCTTCCAATTGAATGTCTCCATTGGATTCATGACAACTATCAAGGCCATGCATCATTTTCCGACAGACTTAGTGTAACTTATTCTTTTGGGTGGGTGACTTCACAACACTTTCTACATACTTATACTTCTATTCTGCAGCGGTTATATGGCTCCTGAGTATGCAATGCGTGGATACTTAACTAGCAAAGCAGATGTTTATAGCTTTGGAGTTGTCGCATTAGAAATTGTCAGCGGAAAGAGCAACACCAACTACAGGCCTAATGAGGATTTCGTTTACCTTCTTGACTGGGTAAATATTTTGCTTGTAAATTTATATTACTGAGAAGCAAATGAATATTCAGTCTTTGAATTTTTTATTATTAACATGCTGCATATAGATCATAGCCCTGCATGGTTTCATTCAGGCCTATGTTCTCCAAGAAAGAGGAAATTTATTGGAGCTAGTTGATCCAAGCTTGGGCTTGGCGTATTCATCAGAGGAAGCGATGGCAATGCTTAATGTGGCCCTATTGTGCACTAATGCATCTCCAACTCTTAGGCCAACAATGTCTCAAGTGGTGAGCATGCTTGAAGGTCGTACTGTCGTTCAAGACCTGCTCTCAGATCCTGGGTTTTTAGCTGTCAATTCTAAACTTAAGGCCATAAGAAGTCATTTCTGGCAACGTCAGAGCCAAACCCTGAGCATCTCTAGCTATGATCCCATCATTGATTGCTCAAATTCGAGCATAGAAGCTGGAGATAGTGTCCTTTTGAGAGAGAGTTTGGTTCAGCATGATGAGTAAATGATGTTCTATGATGACGAATAAATGATGTTCTATGCTTAATAATGTCGAGAGAAAAAAGTCTCTTCTGTACAGTCTCCGAGTATTTTAGCAATTTAACCTTTTTCAACAGAAAAAATCCGAAAATGTATGAATAAAACAGCTTCAATTGTAAATTACAGCTGAACTTTGAGAATTTGATTACATATGACTATCTGTATGAAAATAGTAATCAAACCGTTAAGTGCGTATATCATTATTAAAGCAGAAAGCATAAGTCCAACAAAAGAAATTTCTTGAAAACAACTTCCCACTGTTGTAAGGACTCAAATTCTCCACTTGAAGAATGAAGAATAAAGGAAAGAGGTGTCAAACTAAAGAATTGAGTTGATAATAATGGATGAATTTTTTTATTATTATTATTGCATATGGAATTATTATACATAATCATAGTCCTAGCATAGGGCATAAGACAGAATATTTATTTCTAGTGTAAGCTGACCAATTCACACAAACTTTCAAGTGTTACCTGCTACATAAGATGACCAAGTAATCCATATCACATTGCCTCTGCCGTGACACATTATA
Organism: Aegle marmelos; assembly: GCA_030449875.1. NCBI lineage: Eukaryota > Viridiplantae > Streptophyta > Magnoliopsida > Sapindales > Rutaceae > Aegle > Aegle marmelos. The sequence goes on along the minus strand of JASUUL010000094.1, from coordinate 19,163,332 downwards.
CGATTAGACGTGGAAAGACATTATCTGAAATCCATGCAACAGACCATCGGACAAGTGCCTTGACAGTGCTAAGTTGGGACCCGAATATCCCCCAGTTGTTTGAGTTATAGATTAATCACACTCCTTAAAATGTGGGCGCATTTAAAAGATTTTAGATTAGAGGATTGAAGATTTTTCACAGCGCTAAGTACTTGAAAACCCCTAATAATTTGTTTGATATTGGTCGACTGATACCTTGTTGCCTTCTTTACACCTTTACTCTCTTCCAAAAATACAGAGAAAAAGTCTAGGCATGAGGCTCATCAAGAATCAAAAGGAAGTGCTGTTTTATTTTTCATTTTCGCTTTATCAACCAGATTTTGATTTTCATTTATTTGTGGACAAAGATATCACGTAGTAGTTCATGGAAATGCCTAATGATTATCACATTTTAACAACAAATAAGTGAGATTTTTGTTGAAATGAGAGATTAGTTTAGAGGATAAAATCTCATGTTGAAATGAAAGATACGCTATAAATAGTATGTTGTGTTGAATAGTCCCCACAATCCCATTCAAGGGGCTTCACTATTTGATTTGCAAACAATTTTATCTAGATACTTAAGTTCAAAATAAAGAAGCTGTATAAAATATAATTTGGATTTGGTCTGCTCTTCCCGTCTTTTTTAAAAATAAATAATAGCAATAATAATAATGATAACCAAGAATGTGACTTTGCTTCTTATCATTAAAAATTAAATGAATGGGCCCTTTGATATCTCTTTAGATTTCTCGTCAAACCTCTCTTTAATTGTAATTACCTAAATAACTAAAAATTAATTAATTAATTAATTAATTTGTAATTTTGAGATTAAGAAAATTCAATTAAACACAAAAACACTTCAATAAATTATTATTTTAACAATTTTTTTATATCTCTTAAATAAATTACTCTTTTAAAAAATTCTTCACCACCTTATCTCATAATTTATATTTATATTTTAATTTATATTTTTATTGAAATTTATAAAAGTTTAGAGTTAAGAATACAAAAACTATGTAATAAAAACAAAATGATGTAAATATAATTTTATTTGTGGTAAAGTTTTATAGTGTGATCGTTTATCTTAATTTAAGTTTGTATTTAAAAAGTAAACCAAGGTATTTTAGGAAACAAAGTTGAAAAGGGGGTTATAAGAATTTTAAAGGAAGTTACGAGTTCTACAAAAATACACTATCATGATACCTAAGGAAGGCTCAATCTCAATTGATCCAAAAATTTGAACTACTTGAATTATTTGTTAGGCCTTGATTGAACACAAAAAATGAATGGGCTTATTGTTAAATATTTACATTTGAAAAAGTTTACCACTCGAATCTAAAACACAGCGCACCAGATCTACTCTTTTAAAGGATAAGTTATTATTTTAAATAAAATTATCATTTGTACACTCGAAATTGACATAGGGTGTACAGTTGTCTACTCTTAGATTACAAAATATATCTCTTAACTATTATTCTGTCAACTGCCGTTTACAACTTAACAAAAATAAAATAAAATGATATTTGTACCCTCGGACGTGAAAAAAATATTAAAAAGATAAGATTGCCTCTAAAATGAAATAAAGGCAAATGTGACCGTTGGAGGCATCAACGATAATATATTTGGCTACATAAATAACAACAAAATAGCAGCACACATCCATAAAACAAACAAAAAATTAGCTACTCCTCAACAACAAATCAGTTACACAACTCATTCAAACAAACCAAAAATTAGCTACTCCTCAACAACAATAAATCAACAACTCATCCTATTGAAACAATCCAAAAATTAGCTACTCAACAACAAATCAGCAACACAACTCATTGACACAAATTAAAAATTTATTGAAAATGGCCTCCAACGAAGCATCAAGTTCTGGTGTGAGTGGATTCAGAAGATATAAAAAAGTGAAATGCCAACCAAAATATTGCAAGTATGACGTGCAAGCAATGGCTATGGTGTCAACTATATTGCACAATCTTAATGCATTATTTTGGTCATGTAATTGGAAGTATTGTGGGGTGAAATATTGTGATTTTTTAGAATAGGTCACTACGGAGTCTCTCATATATCCTACTACTAGTGATGAGATGCCGCCATATGAGTAAAATCTAAAGCTGACTGATGATGTGATGAAAAAAAAAAAGGCTAAAAGTCATTAAAGGAAGACTTAAATATATATTAATTGTGTTAGTGTGTGTATTTGTAACTATTTTTTTGAGAAAGTAATACAGTTTGTAATCAAGTAATTGAAATAATGCTAGTGTAATCAATTAACATCCAAACTGTGCAAATAACACATACAAATAGGATATCTCCTTCAAATTACTGTTTATCAAAAATCTAAAACATGGTTTAGCTCATGCAAGAGCATAATTAAGTTTAAGAAACTGAAATTGACAAAATAAAATAACATAACCAACATAAGAGTTTAAGAAATTGAAATTAATGATATGTTCCCAACAAATTAAGTATCAAACTTATTTCAAAGCACTTGTTATGTTTGATGATTGTGATGAATTCTGGGATTGGTTAACTTGAGATTGGTTAACTTGGGATGGGTTAACATTCGTTTTCCTTCCTATATTACAAAATATAAAATAAATCAAGTTCTGAATTTATGCATTATTAACTGTGAACTAGAAAAAAGATTAACAAAACTAAACCTCTTTTTTTTGTTGTTTTAGCAATTGCAACAACACTATTGTTTTTTTTTTTTTTATCTAACATAAGAGCTCTCGCCTGGACCATCTGCTGAAATGGCTGGCTCCCCTGGCTCTTCTGTTAAGATGGTTGGTTTCCCTAGTTCCTCTACTAAAATAGTTGGCTCTTCCAGCTCATTTGCTAAGATGGCTAGCTTTTCTGCTGAGCTGGCTGGCTTGAAAGATTTGGTGGCTAGACTGTAGCAATTGCAGTTGAGAATTGAAAAATATATATATAAATAGTAATGTTAAGCACTTGCACATTGTTAACTTAACATCAGTATGTTTAATTAACTTAACATCTAGAAAAATTAGTAATGTTAAATGACATTAAAATATTACAAGCAACACAAACACCTAATATAAGTAATGAACTAAACATATTCTTGAGAATTAGTATTTCTTACTCACACTGCACGTGCAACCGAAGGCCTTAATGGATAAGATCTCACATTATAGTTCGAGCTACCGCAAGTTAAGCAATTGACAAAGAACCTCCGACTGCGTTTTTGAGGTTCAGTTGTTGCTCTCTACTATATTTCTTTGGCCTCTTAATCTTTTTCTACACAATCGGGAGATCAATTAATGACCTTTCACTATGCTCCCATATACGCTCATTAGGAATTGGGCTAAACATAACCGAGTACGTATTAATGTAAGCCTGCTTGGTGAAGCAAAATGGTATGTACTCCATAATTTTGTGTCTTACATAACCTATACAAGCCATGGTATGAGAGCAAGGTAAACCAGTAATTTCCCAATATCTACAGTCACCTGTCTTGTTCTTTAATTTCATAACAAACTTTCTAGTTGGATAATAAGATTTGTCCATGACCTAAAAATTTAAGTCTCCCAAAGGGTGCACATTTATTTTCTCTCCTTTCTTATAAGCTTTATCCAGCTCTTTATAAATCCTCATAGCAACAGTTTCTGGCTAAGTGTTTGCTTCATTTCTTCTCTTTGTAAAGCATTGACAACACTAGTCTATCTCTATAAGACAAAATTCAACTATTGAAACACTCAGATGCATTATTATCAATTCTCTTTATTTTGCAGTTTTTGTCATATACATGCATGGACCAAGTGAATCTATACAGTTCTCTTTTAAGCCAATTATAAGCTTTAATTTTTTCTTCTTTAATCAATGTCATAGCCTCATCAAATTCTTGTTTGTTACTACTCTTAGCTACCCTTCAGAAAAGATTCCGCAACTTGGCACCAGCATGGTCTTTGGCAAAGGTAGCATACACATGCCTACAACAAGTCCTATGACAGACAGAAGGCCATGTGTTTGGTATTGCATTCAACAGTCCCTTCTGCCTATCACTAATGAATGTGACTTACCTTCTATCATCCAAATAGTTATGCAATTATTCATGAAACCAAGTCCATATTTCATTATTTTCAATTTTGTCTACACACACAGCCAATAGGACAATCCTTTTATTAGTGTCTACAACAATAACAGCCAAAAACTCCTCCATATTTTCCCTTCAAGTAGCATACATCAATTTCGATAAAGGTCTGCAACCATTGAAGAAAGTTTTTTTTTTGTGCAGAAAATATAACAAAAATCTCTGAAACAAATATTTCTTAGGATAGCTCACTGTATTGTACAAAATCTTACAAATAACTTCTATATCAGCCTGATGAATGGTTGCAACATATTGAAATAGCTTCTCATACCCTTTAGAATGATCACCATACACTAATATCCTTGCTTTTTTCTAGCCTATACATTATCAACTTCTCAATCTTCAATCTAAATTTTTCTTGCATATAAGTCCTGAGAAAAGATATTTTCACATTAGCATCAATAGCAATATATTCTTTTATCATTTCAACAATCCATATGGAAGTCACCTTCACAAATTTCTTAGTAAGCCTGCACTCATGCTTTTTATGGTATCCTCGCAACCAAAAATCATTTTTATCATTCAATCTTGCACTATTCACAAACCATAGATAACCAAGTTCTTTACAGATTGCATAATATCTCTTTGATTCACTATATTTGATGTTAATATTAAACACTTTCCTAACCATCACCTCATGCAGCACTTTTCTAAAATAACTTACATCCCTGAATACATCCCCCACTCTGAGTCTATGTACCCCATCAGCATCAATTTATACTCATGTTTCTCTAAGTAATTTCTAAATTGTACGATATCTAAATTTATATCCTCATCCGAATAATTAACAACCTTTTGAACCTTCTAGTATCATTATCTAATAAAAAATCGCATTGCCATCATTGTCACTTGGGTTTCTTTCCTCACTGTCATCATCGTCATCATTATCCTCTATAGACGCGATATTATCAACAGACATAGCAGATGGTGGTTATGTAGCAATGTCTTCGCCATCATCATCATCACTACCAGTCTGTTTATCTGACCATTCTGATAACAAATCATCTTCACCAAGCATAGCATGTTCCTCACCATCACTCTCATCATTATCCTTATCATCACTATCATTATGATCATCGTCGTCGTCGTCATCATTGTCGAATCTCTTGCTTGACCAATTTGATAATAGGTCATCTTCATCTTCAACTAGATGCCTAACTTTTGGGGTATTTTGACACCGTGCTTCATTAAACTGATCATTCAATGTAATTATAGCTTCTAAGGGTAGATGAATTTCTGAGTTAAACATTAACAATTACAATAATGAAGCATTTGTAAATTGAGGGTATAATACTGGCACTATTTCAACTTCTAGTGTGGTTAAACCCATTGAGTTATGTATTCCAAATAAGCATTTCAACCCAAAGTTAGCATCCAACACAACCTTGACTTTGTTATCTAGATTCATAATAGTTAACAAGATTTTTCCAAATTTGCCTAACCCATGTAATCCAGTTATCTTCAATGCTTCAGCCCTTATTGTATCAACAGAGTAACTATCAAGTAAAATCAAACCTACATTGTGTTTTTCTTCCTTGAAATGAATCACTAACTTCATTGTTCTGTCATACTAAATACAAAAAAGTATAACCTAATTAAATCCAAACTCAAACTTTTTCAAAGACAAAATGGGAAATTAAGGAGATTTTGCAGCAAAAAGAACTTCAATTAACAAATAAAACTTTCCTAACCATTTCGTTGGTTTCCACAGTCTAGGATTTTTAACATAAATTCAAATAATTTCTTACAAGTTCTTACATCTATTGATTAAATAATAGAATATTGCAAGAAATAAGTATGATATATAAACATACCAAACAATTCGATCCTTTATTGGCTGTCTCTAAACGTTATCAGCTTACGCTTGTGATTTAAACTCTAATTCAAACTGGACAAATGTCAGCTATAATTGTTTGATGGTTAAATGTTAAATGTATTTAGTGAAAAGGCAACAAAAATAGTTAAGATGGCTGGTATGCTCGCAAGCTTTCTCTCAATAAAGGAACAGATTGGGTGAGTGCTGTGATAAAGCTTGTTGATGCACCTAAGGGAAACATCATCACTCATTTGTGTTTTTTTCCCCTAAAACGAAGTCGTTTTGCATAAATGAAACGACACATCATCTAGTGAAACAACATGTCGTGCGATAAATCATTCAGTCATCTAGTAAATGGATGACATGTCATTTGTTTCTTATATCTTAAAAGACTATATTACCATAATGACATTAGCACTTGTAAACGGCAGTTGATGACATAATGATTGAAAGATATTTTGCAATCTAAGGATGAACAATCAATGTACTCTCAAAGTTTTAGAGTATTTTTTATAACGGTGTCAATTTCGAGTGTACCAATGATAATTTCCCTTTTAATAAATAAGTGGTGTTACACATCTCAAACTTTTTATTTTAAAAAATTATATATTATATTTTTAATTAATTAATAAAATAATATAATTAATTCAATTAAATTTTATAAAAAAATTATTAACTACAATGAACGATACATTATTTAAGATAAAATTTAGAATATCTATTGTTACTTATAAAAGATTTATAAATACATTATATTCTTCTATTAAAATTTAGGATAAGTTCATATTTTCTTGAATTTCTATTAACACTCAAAGGATTCCAAATCAATTTTAAGTAACTATTTAATTGATGAAGTGATCCAAAATATTTATTGATTAAAATAGACGAAACCTTAGGACAAGGGCTAAATGATCACAAATCAATTTCTCGAATATACATTATCGTTTATTTTAAATTATTATTATTATTATTATTATTATTATTATTATTATTATTATTATTATTATTATTATTATTATTAATAACTTTGCTTCATTCTACTTTCATTGTAATCATTAATGTTTTTTATGATATGATTTATAATGGTTTCCATTAAAAAAAAAAGAATCTCAAATATTTATTAAAACCTTTAAATCATTAAATCACAACTTACGTTATTTGACAATCATTTTATGAAATAATCTTAAGGTCTAGTGAAAAATAAAACTGTGATTAATCTCAAATTATTTGAATTTTTTAAAAGTATGTAATATGAAAAAAAAAGTTTCTTATTTTTTCTAATTAATTTATGATAACTACTTTTATTACCCTCTGGTCATGTTTAGATGCTAAGATAGTAAATAGAAATGGACTAATTTTGGCACAAAATAAATTAGTTCAGTCTTCAGCATATTTGACTGCCATAACTAGCTCATTAGTATAAATTTTAGTTCAAATCTAGTGAGACTATTGATCCTCTTTATCACACTTTTCTTTTCTTTTCTTTTCTTTTCTTTTTTTTATTTAAATTATTATTCATATAAATTAAATATAAAAAACTAATTTCGTAATTTATTTAAACTATAATTTTATATGAGATCAATATCAAATTGTTAATTCAAAATTTATTTACTCTAGTATTTAATAAAAAATTAAATATCAAAATTTTATTCAATACTTTACTAAAAATAATATTGAATCATAAGCATAAAATTTATTTATTAGTTGCCTATAATAATATTAAATATTAAATTCAATAATTAGTAATATAATTTAAAATAATTATTAAATGGTTATTTGTCTTTCTTAGATTATTTTATTTAACATAATCCCCACACTGCACAAAACAGAAATCGTGCTGCGCACAATTCAATTTGATCCAGTATAAGGCTTTTCGGTTTTCAATATAATCCCTAAAGTTAACACAGTAGATCCGTTGCCCAGTAAAATTAAAAGCGATATTTTATCTTTTATACGAAATTCCCAATTTACTTTAACGAGACGTTGGCTTTACGTTAAAGTCCCGTCTTCTCCCTCTCTCGCTTCTCAGTTTCGCTTGGATCTAATCTCTCTATTTGAGATTCAGATCTATTCGCAGTTAAAAATTCAAATTCAGTAAACTAAACTTGAATTTTTTCGAAGAAAAAAAAAAGTCGATTATCATTGTTTGCAAATAAGTATTATAAAGAAATGGCGGCAATCGCAGTTCACCAGTTCGCTCAGTGCATCACTTGCCATGCCTGGAGTCCCGATCACTCGAGTGAGTCTTTTTTTTCATTGAATTTTGAAATGCGTTTAATTATACACAATTCTGAGTATTAATTTGTGTAATTATTTGTTTACGTGTTCGCTGCAGTGGTTGCATTTTGTCCAAATAATAACGAAGTTCACATTTATAAACTGATTCAAGAAAAGTGGGAGAAGCTTCATGTTCTTCAAAAGGTACTTTTTTTTAATTTTATATTCTTCTTAATAGAATTTGCCCTAAATTTTAGCTTTAAATTTCACTTTACGTGTATCTGTGAGTGGACACTGAATAACTATCTATCTAAATTTCAACAAAAATTAAATTGAAAATATTTATGTTTCTATCCCTGGCAATATTTTACATTAATGCTTTCAATATAATAAGATAAGATTACATTCATTCAAAGATTGGAATATCTGTGTTGCTTGCTGAAAAGATTTTGATACTTTGTATCACAATTTTTTTGGCCCCCTTTTTCAGTCTGTCAGTTTATAAAGATTATAATGTCTAGGTCTATATTTATTAGCTTTTTTCTATTCATGTCTGTGGCAGCATGACCAAATCGTTTCTGGGATAGACTGGAGTGTCAGGTCAAACAGAATTGTAACTGTATCTCATGATCGGAATTCGTAAGTGCCTCTGTTATTTGAGTTAGCAGTACAACTCTTCTTCTGTATTTGATTCAATGAGAGAAGACATCTTAGCATCATAATGTCTGCCCCAAACCCCTTCCCTCCTTCTCGCGTCTTAGACAAGTGCATACAAACTAGGGGTGACAATTTTCCTTATCCTATATATCCGATGTTTTCATTTTTCTTGCTTAATTCCTAGTTTTCTTTTCAGGTATGTGTGGAACCAAGAAGGATCAGAGTGGGTACCAACTCTTGTTATCCTTAGGCTTAATCGGGCAGCACTTTGTGTTCAATGGAGTCCTAAAGGTACTGGAACCCTCTTGTTTACTTAAGTACTGTTTTTCATTCCCTTGTCTTGCCCAAAAGCATGGAAGGCATTGACCGAGAGAGCGAGCTCAGAACTAGATTAAGTTTACATGTTTTTGACTTGGGAAAAAAAGAAAATAATTACAGGAAAAGGAATGCATTTTTACATGTGGTTGTAGTGATTGTTTTTGGTTTGTAGGAAGAAAGTTTAGAAGAATCTAGCAATGTCCTCCTGTCATGGCATCTGGACGTTAGATGAAATTTGGATGGAACAACAGGACTTGTTCATATTTATTTTGATTAACCCATGCTGGCCCTTGGGAGAAGGCAACCCAATTGACAGGATGCAGGGGTGGATCTAGAAACTTGATTCATAGAGGCCAATACCATATTAAAAAATAATAACTTATGAAGTTCACCCTAATATCAAATTTTGTTTACAAAATTGCCTGCACTTGAGGATAATTTTTCCAGAACTTTATAGGAAATTAAAGGAAATTTATTTTTGAGTGGGGTCAATTGCCCCCAAACCCTTGAATGTAAATCTGTGCCTGTCAGGATGGTTGCTGACTTTTGTTTACACATTTAGAGTTAGAAAATTAATGATCCATTAAATTTTTCTCTGAACTTCTATTATAAAATTTGACTGTGAATTTAAGTTTTTTTCTTAACTTGATGATGATGATTAATTCTAATGAGTTAACACCCTTTTTATCTCTCAGAAAACAAGTTTGCTGTTGGAAGTGGTGCTAAAACTGTCTGTATTTGCTACTATGAGCAAGAAAATAACTGGTAATCAAGCTCTAATTTGCAGTTTCTTTCCCTACTTTTCTGTTTATATGCTGGTTTGAGCATGTCAATATATAAAATTCTGCTTGATTTTCCTGTAAATGTAGGCTTAACATTTTAAAATGATCGACCTAATTTAAGATGAAACCATTTATTGTTTCTTACTTTATAAACTTGCTTCGAAGTTGGGTAATTGTCCTTGAATTTCTTCATAATGTCCCCATAGTAGTTTGGTTCAGAGTCCCTGCATACCATTTTGGCTGGAACTGTTTAATTACTATAATTCTTATAGATCAATGATATATTTGTCCCTTCTTGGTTCTTTTATCCAGGTGGGTCAGCAAACTTATCAGGAAGAGACATGATTCGTCTGTGACGAGTGTTGCTTGGCATCCAAACAATGTGAGTATCTCCTACTTCTTTTGCGTTTTGCAAGTATGATTTCTATTAAGTGTGTAAATGGAATTTCTTGTTTGTGTATGCATATTGCTGAATTAATGTGTCAGAAGTGCTAGGAAGACCTAAATTATGTCATGGTGTTATTTTCTCTTTATATTGCAGATTTTTCTTGCTACCACTTCAACAGATGGAAAATGCAGAGTCTTTTCCACCTTTATAAAAGGTGTTGATATAAAGTACGTTCAGTAAGATTACAAGACATTATCTGTCTATTATTTGTTCATTCTCCTCTCTTTCCTTTATATATCATTACTATTTACGAAAGGGTTTTTCCATGCATTGATCCAGGGAAAAAAAGGAAGGCACTTCCTCAGACACAAAATTTGGAGAGGTTTAATATCTGTTTCTTTTGCCCTTGGAGAACTAAATTTTTAATTTGCATTGAATTGTGTTGAAAGAACACATGCATCGAATGCATCAAAAGTTTCTTTCTTGATGCTTATTTTTCTTATAGGGGGAAAAAAAAAAGGATAGGTTTGCTAAAGACTACTTTTGATTTCTTATGGTATTTTAAAATTTCGTTATCTATAATTTGTTAGATAAAAGCATTTATACGCGATCTTATCCCTGCTTGACTATACTGAATATATGTTGGTCCGTGAGACAACTTTGTCAGCTATTTTATATTAGTGAGCTAGTAAACTCTTGCATTCCTGTATAAGTTGGAAAGTGATTCCTTCAATGCAGGAAACATGTATTTCTTTCCAGTATTTTCATATATTGCTTATATTCATGTCTTTGTTTGCTCAATTTTCTGTTAATCAGTTTGCATTTAAATCTAACATTCTGTTAAATTATTGCAGCTTTAATGATTTCTTTTTCATTTGAAACAGCAAATCCTTCAGCTTGATCTCTCACTTTCTTGGGCATTTGGTGTCAAGTGGTCACCCAGTGGCAATACCTTAGCTTATGTAGGTCAGAAGCATCTCTTTGCTATTCATAATGGTGTGGCATATGTTAACCATAAATTTTTATCCTTAATTGCAAGTTTGTTGGCATTTTGGTAGTTTTACCATTGTTTAGTCTTATTATTGAGGAAGATAAGAGTTATGTGTTCTGTTGGAGGGCTCGAACTTTCAAAGATGGCTTTCTCCTCATGTATCTGCAATCTTTTGATATTGTGCAGGCCATAATTCTATGATTTACTTTGTTGATGATGTCGGTCCTTCGCCTTTGGCCCAAAATGTTGCATTCCGTGATTTGCCTCTTCGTGATGTGGGTCAGCATCCTCTCTACTAGCTTTTTGAGATAAACTGTTTCTTTTTGTTTTTTTAATTAGTTTCTAACTTCTTGTGACATATGGACATTGTGGATCCTCATCTGTTGTATTGTCAGGTCTTATTTGTATCTGAAAAAATGGTCATAGGGGTAGGATTTGATTGCAACCCGATGGTTTTTGCAGCAGATGAAACAGGAATATGGTACGCAGGAATCTTACTTCTTACAACCTCTTTCATTCAATTTACATGGAATAGTGCTGTTCCTTATTTTCTGGTTGGGATTGAAGTAGCTTCTATATTCATGTTTGTTCTTCCTATAATTTAATTTAATTTTGCTTTTGTGTAGGACATTCATTAAATTCCTCGATGAAAGGAAAACATCATCATCAGGTCCAAAGTATGGGTCGCAGGTATGCATATAATTAATTGCCACCAGAAAAAAGGGGAAAAGTAATATTAAGAGTATGAGGTTGCTTAGACTTTATTGTAGTGTTGATGTAATTCAAGAGTAGTATTTAAAATTATTAAAAAAAAAAAAAAACTGGCCTAGATGTTTCAAATTTCCTAATTTAAATACTTATTCAATGCTTATGTAGGTTGTGGCATTGCATTATGCATTCCTAGGAAATTTATGGGTGTTAAACAGGGGCAATTATTTTAATATTAGATTGATTTTCTTATTTCCAGTTCTCTGAAGCATTTGGAAAACTATATGGTCAATCAAAGTATGGTGGGGGCAATGATGCTGTTGAATCTTCAAGAACACGTGGAGGCACTCACGAAAACTGCATAAAGTAATTACTTCATAACATTTTTATATGCCATTACAGCTAATCTGTCACATTAACGAACCATGCCTATTACTTCAGAATTACTTGGGATAAAATTTCAACTTCCTTATTAATATTACTTATTCTGCTTCTTTATCTGCAAAATCTACTATATTACCCAGTTCAGCTCATGAGCAAAAATCTGACGCGTGTGTTTTGGAAATTGTAGTTGCATTGTACCTCTTAGGGAGGCAGGGAGTTCAAGAACAACTCGTTTCACCACTTCAGGTTAGTGAAAATCAAAATTTTCAATTCTGCTTCCATCTGAGGGGCTTTGTTATCTTTCTTGATGTTTACAATGGATCATCTCAGGATTGGATGGAAAAATAGTTACATGGGATCTGGAGAGCCAAGAAGATCTACTAAACTATCTATGAAGGTTGATCTTTATACATTTTACGGCAGATGGGATCTGGGGAGTCAAGAAGATTTACTGAACTATCTATGAAGGTTGATCATTATACATTTTACAGCAGATGGCACCGAATTTATTTCGAGTGACATGGGGAACAGTGATGTGGTGCTGCGATGGTGGATTTGTATATTAGTTTGGTGAAGAACAGTAGTTGATATGTTTCCCTATTTGAAAGTAAAAAATTTTCCAGCTTGAGTTTGAGACTTACAATTTACATCAGAGCTTGGAATATATGTTCCCTAACCCCTCTCTATACAGCTTTTGCTTAGTTGTAGCAGAAGAAAGGGGGGCCAAAAAAAAAAAAATAATACTAAAAACTCTTAATTGTCCACTTAGGCCTGTTTGGCATTGCTTTGGGGCGATTGTCGCGTCGCTTAAAAACTAGGAATACAGGCTTTTTGGAGAATATGCTGTCAAGAGGCTTAAAATTGGAAGTATGCGAGTGATCGATAGAATCTGCTTGGTTCCATCATTATGTTCGAACTGGTTAACTAAGTTAAAATTTTAGCAGGCCGTAAGATACAGCAATTATAATTTAATAAAATCTTAAAATTGGGACTTTCCGCGAAAAGAAATAAAATGGGTTAAAAATATGGATAAAATTCCAAATGGTCCGACGTTCTATAACTGCTAACCCGTTCTGCTGTGCTCTGTAACACCCTGACCCTCTGAAAGCAGGGAAAAGGAGATAACAAAAGGAAATGCTGTCGACACTCCATCATCCTCCGCGGAGGCTTTTTCGCTTCTTCCCGCCCAATAATAAACCCGGCCATTTTCACACAAAACCCGTCCTCTCTTCCTCACAGCCCGTCACCGACCAACCGCCTCCCTCCTCGTCGCCGCCCGAATCCCAAATCCTCTCCATCCGCCACTCCCTCCTCTCCCGCGAGGTCACCGCCACCCAGCTCGCCGAAACCTACCTGTCTCGTCTTAAGCTCACCGAGCCCCAACTCAAGTCCTTCATCCACGTCTCCAACAATGTGCTGAAAGAAGCACAATCCATCGATGATAAGATCAAGAGAAATGAAAATGTGGGGCCTCTTGCTGGGGTTTTGGTTGGGGTTAAAGATAATATATGTACGGTCGATATGCCGTCAACGGCTGGCTCTAGAATCTTGGAGAATTATCGTCCGCCTTTTGATGCCACTGCGGTTAAGAAATTGAAGGAATTGGATGGGATTGTGGTGGGCAAGACCAATTTGGATGAGTTTGGGATGGGCAGCACGACTGAAGCTTCTTCTTTTCAGGTTTTGAGCTTTTTATTTTTGTATTTTGCTTCTACAGGAAATGCTATTAACAGCTAGAGTTGGAAATTTTTGAACTTTTATTAATGTTAGAACTGTAGCTCTTATTTGTTACTTCATTCTTCTTTTCGCTACATAATGCTAGTTAAAAGTCTAGATTTTTATTAATTTTTTTTATCAGTAATCTCAATTAAGTAGTCTTTCTTTGTCCTCCTCATTATATTTTATGTTCAAAATTTGATGATATTTATTTGGATTTGACTTCTGCAATCAGCTAGGTTGAAGAGGAATAGGATAGAAGATACTCTGATAAAGAGTGTTTTATGTTAAGTATGATTAGAATTTGATTGCATATGTAATGATATTTACAACTGGTAACTGTAGTTGGTTTACTCAGGTGGTGCATTTGTTCATTCATTAGGTGACTGCAAATCCTTGGGATATTTCTCGGGTCCCAGGAGGATCATCAGGAGGCTCAGCTGCAGCTGTTTCTGCTAGACAGTGCGTAGTGTCTCTGGGAAGTGATACTGGTGGAAGTGTTAGGCAGCCTGCATCATTTTGTGGTGTTGTCGGGCTAAAGCCGACTTATGGGCGTGTCTCAAGATACGGACTTATGGCATATGCGTCATCACTTGATGTCATAGGTTGCTTTGGTTCATCAGTTGCTGATACAGGAATCCTTCTTAGTGCCATTTCTGGTCATGATAGACTCGATGCCACTAGTAGCAAGCAAGTACGTGTTCTTCAAATATCAGTGTCACAGGTTTACCACATGCTTGTCAAGTATTTTCATCTTTTAAATTTATGATAATTTCAAATTTCCAGGAGGTGCCTGATTTCACGTCTCAACTTATTTCTGCTGCACTTTTAGAATCCAAACCATTGAAGGGTCTCAAAGTTGGTGTGATCCGTGAAACTCTTGAAATCGGAGTTGATAGTAGAGTAAAATCAACAGTCGTTGGAGCTGTTTCTCATCTGGAAGAATTAGGATGTACTTTGTCAGAGGTGCCTTGTATATTTTCAGTTCTTGTGTTGTGAAGTTCATGCATATTAGAATATGCTCCTAATATACATTTTTTATTTTTCTTAAATTGCAGATATCTTTACCATCCTTCTCTCTTGGGTTGCCAGCCTACTATATTCTAGCTTCATCTGAATCTTCTTCCAACTTATCTCGTTATGACGGTGTCAGGTGATTTGATGAGGATGCTTCTCATTGATTATGATTCTCTGGTTTTCTGATTTCAACATTATAGATAAATTAGTATAAGCCAAGTCCTTTCATGCCATGTAGAGGAGTTTCTCTTATCTGTAAATTTATGGGAGGGTAGGGGAAGAAGAACAAAAGATGTGGTGGCTAATTTTGAAGCAGAAAAGATGATTGCAACTTGCTTCTCTAAATAACAGATCAAATTTTGATAACCTTTGAAACCCTGCCGTCATCATTTGCATCAATATCCAGGTATGGCAACCAAGCTGCGGCTGAGGACCTAAATGCACTCTATGGAGATTCTAGAGCAAATGGATTTGGCGCTGAGGCACGTATCTCCAGTTGCTATAAGACCGTTTTGCCATTTGCTTAATGTTTTGTTGAATTTTTAAATGTTCTTGATTTTGTAGGGCTGCTTGCCACCTAGTTCACATTGTCAAATTGTCATTGATGCATCAAGCTGTTTTTCCTTTTACTATTTCATAATCGGAGAAGTGTATAGCTAGTTGCTGCTTAACTCAGAAGAAATGTCTAACTTATATTTTTATCCATATGGAGTGTTGATTAAATTGTTTGCAAACTTTTTGCAGGTCAAAATGAGAATTTTGATGGGAACTTATGCCCTCTCGGCTGGTTACTATGATGCATATTATAAGCGAGCTCAGCAGGTATGATTATATTGATGTATTCATCCATAGGAGGGCTAATTGCCTCTAACCTGAAGATGCTTAAGGTGGCTAAGAGATTTCTTCATATTTGTTTTGGAGAACCAAAATTCTCTCTATTACTGTTTCATTGACAAGCCTGACTTATGGCACCTGCTATTAGGGAAATCACAGGGCTCAGGAGGTTAATGATGTTGTTAGAATTTTTTCGTGATTGGGGTTTATTATGATGGCATGTGGAAAGTCAGCTTTTAGTTATTCGTCTCACTGTTGTTCTTTAAGATTTGTGATACAAATTTTATGGTGTTCAAGAAGAAGGTTATGATTGCAATTAGTGTTTCAGGTAAGGACCTTAATCCAGAAGAGCTTCAAGACAGCTTTGGATGAAAATGATATCCTAATTTCACCTGCTGCCCCGTCAGCTGCATATAAAATCGGTATTTTGCCTTTCTCTTCTTTTGTTTTCCATTTTCCGATCTAGCATTTGAATTAATTAAATATTTCTGCGATTATTTTAGAGTGAAGTTGCCTGATTAACTGTGATGTTTACAGGCGAAAAGAAAAATGATCCACTGGCAATGTATTCAGGCGATATCATGACTGTAAGCATGTTTGCGTTGCTTAATGATATGCCGTATTTAGATTCCCTCTTGTGTAACAACATATAAATATGTAATTTTTTTTTTTTAATTCCAATTATACAGTGTCTAGCATACATGGCATAGCTCCAAGTCTTGAGTGTTATCTCATTTCATTTACTGTGTACTTATCTTGTGACTTGCTGCAGGTAAATGTTAACCTGGCAGGTCTCCCTGCATTGGTTTTGCCATGTGGATTCGTGGAAGGAGGACCCGCCGGCCTTCCTGTTGGTCTTCAAATGATTGGTGCAGCATTTGATGAGGTACCGACCATCTATATCCATTGCTAATTATAGTTTTGAGTTGCAAAGTTGAGTCTACTGTTTGCTGCAACTCTTGTTGTCTGTAATCACTTGATGACTGTTTGCCCATTATTAGCTGTCATTTCCATTATTTAGCATATTTTTCCGGAGGCCTAAGACTGCAAAGCACGCTCAACACCAAGTATATTGATACGCTAACAAAATTTGCACCTTTACTGGTTGTAATTCTGTTTGCAAAACAAAGACTGCTTCGATCGAACTATTGGTTTGGAAGCAGCACAATCTTTTCTTTACAATGAAGGAGTGAATATTTCATCTAGCTGCATTTGTTTACACGTGCAGGGAAAACTGCTGAAAGTGGGTCATATATTTGAGCAGACTCTCCAAGGTTGCAGGTTTGTTCCGCCGCTGATAGCCGATGGAATTCCACAATGACCCTTCTTTTCTGGAGATGGCTTTAAACTCCCATGCTCGCATGATTTTAATACTTGAAGACAGCATATTTGTTGGCGTGTAGAGTAAATCGTTTATTTTTTTTCATTCTTCTATAGTTACTCGACTAAAGCCAAGTTGGTTAGACGCCAAAAATAATTTTGTTGCCAATCTGAATCTTTTGTCTATTCCCCAACCCCAAAAAACAAAAGCCTTGAATTTTGGTTCCAAAGATATAAAGCGTGCTCATGAGTAGTGTGATTCTTGCTAAGTTTAGTTAGATAAACTCTCGTAAAAGAGTTATAACAAAACTCGGGGCGAATTTTATGATTTCATGAGAGTCCAAGAAACACCCTTTAGGTTTAATGTATGATAAATTAAATCGTATCATAGCACCACCCTTAAGAATGTGTTTGTATGGTACGCCAGATTAAACAATGTTAAAAATAAAATAGTGAAAGTATGAATATAAAGTTTCCTTGGCTTGGAATCTAAACAATGACTAATCATCTTTTATCGACTTAAAGTGCATCAATAAGAATTATCAATAAGAATTAGGAGCATTAATAAATGAGTGATGACACTTATCCAACCATTAGGAGCATTAATAAATGAGTAGTGACGTGAATACAAATTTTTATATAAATTATTTTAATTTTAATTTTTAGTTAATTAAAAATATAAAATAATAAAAATAAATTAAATAAATAAAAAATTTTAATTTAATAATTTATGACATGTTAACTTATAAAAAAATTATACAAAAATTTATAAATGTATTATTATTTTTAATAAAATTTCACGTCACATCACGTCATTAGGAAAAAACAAACAAACAAAAAAATGGATTTTACTTATTTATTTATTTTTTGGGGTTAAATAAATAAAACCAATAACATAATAAAAATAAAATAAAAGTAGAGATATACATCCTCAATTGTCAATGCACTCATACGAAACGGCGCGCGTCAGTAAAAATCTTTCATATTTTGATATCATTATCATCATCGGGTCGGATTCCGATAATTGATTCCTCTCTCCGTCTCCGATCACTTGGTCGGCTCTCTTCACTGCTTCCTGGTTCTGCTTATTTTTCAGTATTTTCGTAGATCCATCTTTTTTTAATTATTAAATTATAATTTTATTATTGAATTTTGTGGAGCTAATTATTAGATTTTTGTTACGTCTGCTGGATTTCAATTCGTGATAATCATCTTCACTAGAATTTTCTTTGTTTCTTTGTTTTTTTGGGTCTTAAATTATTAATTTATCTTGAAGCTCTGTTTCTGAAAATCCTTAAATCTTTTTATAAGAGTTTGGTGCAAACATGATGGTTATTGTGAGAATTGATTGTATATTTTATTTTGTATTGCGCCTCACATGTAAAGATAACACTGCAGGTTGTGAAAGATGAAGTTCGAGGGGAGTGGTATCAGAATAATGCCTGGGTCTGTGGAGAGACGTCCAGCTCCATCCTTAGTTGATCTCTGTGTTAAAGTCGTCATTGCTAATATAAGGCATCTGGGAGATGTTGGCGAAACTGATTCACATCTTCTAGAGCAAATTTTGCCACACTGTACCAGGGACCAGCTTATGCACGTAGAGAATTCTACAGTAGTAAGATTAAGATATAGTATAGCGCCTAGAATATGACTTCTTTGATGTTTTAGTTATGCCATGTTTCTATAATTTGTCTTATATTGTGAAAATCTTGTAGGGAAGAGATCTTAGTCCAGTGACTGATGGGCTCTGGATGAAATTCTACAAGAAAGATTTTGGTGAAAAGAACTTCAATCTTGTAATTGAGAGGATGAACAAGAAGAAAGTCTCATTTAGATGGAAACAATTGTACGAGGTAATTTTCTCTTATATGAATTTTTTTTCTTTTTTTCGGAAATGTCCGTGGTCTCATGGAGTGCTGATCTGAACTGAGATGATTTGTTATTAGGCGAAAACCAAGGATGTGTTTGAGGCTGAGAATGTAGCAGCCAAGCGTCTTAAGCAACTGTACCAGAAAGCAG
Organism: Aegle marmelos; assembly: GCA_030449875.1. Classification (NCBI taxonomy): domain Eukaryota; kingdom Viridiplantae; phylum Streptophyta; class Magnoliopsida; order Sapindales; family Rutaceae; genus Aegle; species Aegle marmelos. Next base: position 19,144,024 of record JASUUL010000094.1, on the reverse strand, counting down.
ATGCTCGTATGTTCTTATTCATTTCAAATGCATTTAGAAACTTGTTTTGACAATTAAAGTAGTTAATCCTGGTCTACCTCGTAACCCCTTTGTATGTTTAAGAGTGCCTGATACAATGAGCTCGGTGCAGGCAATATTTTGTAATTGGTATCGGAGTTCTGATTTGTATTTTGACTGATCATTGTATTGTGTTGTCTAGTGAAAATATTAGTGGATTGATTCATTGATTTCATGACTTGTAGAAGATGTTCGAGTGCTTATAATTGGTTTTATATTTTTGCTTATTGAAAGTTCCTACCTCATGCATAACTTTTGCAGAGAAACAAAGTCGGCAAATTCGCATTTGTGAAAAGGTTCCACCTTCAAGCAACAAAAGAAGCTGGGGTAAATTTTGCTTATCTATTGTGGTTGGATTCCTTGTATTTGTAACTGCTCCCTTTTACCTGGTAATGGATTCCAAGGACCTTAAAGGACCTTGTGCAGGCTGTCATAATGAACTGATGAATATATTTATTCTTCTGTTACTCAATTTACCTTTGGTAATGTTTGCAGGCAATGGACCAGGATATGGCATTTCAGGTGGAAAGAGCAGCTTGATGAAGAAGGCGAAATTAGATTTGCTTAAAAGGTAATACTAATACTGTCTCATCCTATAGTGCATAAATGTGAGTCAATTTTGTGAAATGTCGCTCTGACAGCTTATGAATTTATACTGAAAATTTTAGTAGTGGAATAACTTGTTTTTGTTTTGAGGGCTTGATTGGTGAAAGTTTTTGTTTATCCAATGGGTGCCATTCTTTAATTCTCTGTGTTAAATGTTACATAATCTAAAATGCATCCACAGTTCATGAGACTGCAAACCAAACTAGTTGTTTCCGACGGTCATAAAAATTTTACATACATAAGCTTAATAGTGGGAATGAATCCTACCTTCTTCATCCTTTGCTGATTCAGATGAGTTTCCCTGAACTTAATTTTAAATTTCCATCCTTTTCTTTTAACAGTCAGGAATTCAAAAATCTCGCAGCAATGAAGAAGAATGCAGTGCAAAGGACCTATAGGTAATTTCATTATCTCTCTCTCTCTCTCTCTCTCCCTCTCTCTCTCTCTTTCTATTTAATCATTCTTTGATGCAAGCGCCCTCTATATATATATATATATATATTTTTTTTTTTTTTTTCCAGGTGTGTGTTTGTATGTATTTCAGTATATGTCAAGAGCTGTATGTTCTTCATTCCCAAAATGAGTGTAAACATTTTTCATACTTGCAGTTCTGCTCCTGCGAAGTGTAGTAGTGTGTTGTCAAGTAAAGCTTCTGGTTCAACTTCTAATCACAGCAAGCCATTGGGTAGGAGATTTTAGAAGCTTTCCGTTCTCACCGTTAACAGTACAATGCTGATGGCAGTGTCAGTGGATTTATGTGTGAACAATTGTTTCAATTTGTATTTATGCATATAATCTCAAATTCCGTTGTTACATGTATCATCAATGTGGTTCCATGCGGTAGATATAAATCAAATATTTTCTGTTGTCTCTGCATGGAGAGCATTATTTCACACGATGCTATTGGCTATTTCTGCTCTTACCGTAATTCATTCAAAATCTAATGGATCTCTTTCATGGTCCACAAATGAAACTGCAAACTGCAAAATATGTGAAGTTCCACTGAATTTTAAAGTTGTCCCAATTTTCGTACATGGATCTTTAAAATATATATATATATATATATAAGTAAGAAATTCTCCAAATAAGAATTAACGCAATTTTTATTTCATTTTTTAACTTCTATTGCTTGTTTGTGCATACAAAGTTCCAATTTTATGCTAATATATATGACACTGGTGAAAATTACAGAACTAATTATGCTTGTGAATAACAATGATATTTGAACAGAAAAGAATCTCAAGTGGTTTACTTTCCACGGCTTGTATGATATAGCATACTTGGTTAAAATCTTAAACTAACGATGCAATGTCACCTACTGCTGAAGCCTTTGCCGTGGTTGCTGCCGCGTTTTTCAAAAGCATTTTTTATGTTAAAGTTGTTGCGGAGGGACTACTGGGTGTGAGGATGGGGTTAGGGAAGCTTGCAAAGAAGTTGGAAGTTAGAAGTTGAAAGAAAAAGAGGCGCTTAGCATGCTGGGTCAGATAGTTTGCTCACGGCTGCTGTGTTTGCTGAGTTGAAGAACCACTATGAGATTGCAGAAAGTGTGTTTTGATGGATTCTCGACTGGAATGGATGTGAGAATTCAGAAATTGCCAACTGATTTAAGTTCTAATTCCGGTTGCCCACCGTTGTTTCCCCCAGATCCAATTCCATCATATGCTCCAACGTTGTGTGTTCACCATCTGATCCTCCTCTTCCCCTTAGTCATTCTGGTCCCTTGTAATAATTTTTCATATGGGTACATGGCTTCTTTATTACTCTCAAATCTGTGGCATAAGACAATAAAAGTGTCATAGTATCTTGACATCTCGATTCTTTGTTGTTGTGCATGAGAAATAAGTTGAATGTTACGGCCAAAAAAGATTTAAAATAAATAAGTTGAGAAGTAAAAGTCCCTCTGGAAATTCAAAATTGCATCTAATAAGAATAAAATCACAGGACAGCAGTAACACAATGTGTGCTTGTATGTATGTGGGGGCGCGGGTGCGTGTTTGAAATTAAAAACTCATGAAAACGAGCTTTTGCTTTGAGAGTGGCATTGGAAACAGGCACTTGATCAGGCGCGTCTAAAGCCTAAATCTTCTCGTGTTGTTCTCTCTTTGAGAGTGGCACCTAAAGCCGCACGTCTGCATCTTTTGGTACCATCCTCTCCTTCAGCGGCACATAATTTCACATCCATTACCCAGTTTAAACCTGAAAAACAGAGATGGGATATATGAATAAACAGCAGCAGAATCAATCACCAGTCCGCCACCCACCTAAAAAGGCTAATCAACATTTGCTGCTACAACAGCTGAATAAGGAAATCTTGGAAATCTCTTAACAATTTGAAATTACAAATAGTTTCATTCTCTGCAAATATGAGCACCTTAGTCCTCTTTTTATCTATGTATTTTCTATGTGATTTTTTGCAACAGCAGAGCAGAAGTTCACTACCAAAGTCACCAGACTTCTTTCATAAGCATGCATTACGAATCCATCAAAGCAGAAGTAGGTTCAGAAACAGCTGTTGTAACTCACAAGCAACTTTTTCCTCTTGGGCATAATTTAAAAAAGACCTTCCCTGATCTTAAACCTATATCAACATTCAGATATGGCATTTTGAACAGTCTCAAGGACAATGTGCTTAGTGTCTTCTCAAGCAACATACCTGGCTTCAGTTAACACGACGGAAGAAGACTTGCCTTTCCCCCATTAACTCCTTTCTAGTAACAACCAGTTTTAATAACTACGGAAATTTGCAATTTCAGTTGGGTTCAGTTTTGATCAGTCTACTATCCATAGTTCATTTATTCCTTCTCAATCTACTTGATCAGCTAACAAAAATTATAACATTAAAATCACTGTAAAAATAACAAATAGAGAGGGAGGGGAAAAAAAAAATCCAAACGCGAAAGAAGCCATACTTCTGGACTCAGTGACAATACATTTAACAGTTGATCCAATTGATTTTTCCATTTATATAATTCTTTGTTTATGAATATAATGTTTGCAATTTAAAGCTAACGTATACGACGACAAGAAGTGAAAATTAAATGACTTTTTTTCCCCCCTTATTTTCAAAGTTAAATAACATAATAATCAAAAACGAGTTTAATGTGGCAAATATTTTCCTATTATTAAGTTATATTATTTTTTTCAGTATACATATTATTGTATGGGAGAAGGTTAGAGCTCATCGGGAGGGAGATAAATAATGAATTACAAATAAAGATCAGATTGAGGAGAATCTATTTCCAAAATAATGAAGATTATAAAATAAATCCCAATATGGAAACAGAGAGACAACACCCTGTCGAAATCGGAATTGTCCGTATGTCACGCGGTAAATAAATGAACTTAACACACGCGCACACACACACTACTTTGAAACGGAAACAAACACTATAAATTAGAGTCGAGTTAGGACTCTGTTTCCTCACAAACTCAACAAACCAAAAAAGAGCAGTGCCTCCACCAAAGAGACAGAGCGAAGAGACTCCAATTCTTTAACCATGGCCGTAGTGAGCAAGATTCTTAATGTTTGGTGTGAAAATTTCGAAATCATGATACGCTTTCTTGACAGGCTTTTAAATCGATTCAACGTGCTATCCATAGACACCGAGTTCCCTGGCTTCCTCCGTAATACCCCCCGAAACGCACCGGCCGTTGAGTCTTACAATGATCTTAAGTTCAACGTTGACTGCACCCACCTCATTCAACTCGGTATTACTCTTTCCGACAGGGAGGGCAAGATTGGCTATACTTTTGAATTCAATTTCTCTGACTTTGATCTCAAGAGAGACCTTCAAGCCAGTGACTCTATTCAGCTTTTGAAGGATAGCGGTTTGGATTTTGACAAGATTCGGAAGGATGGGATTCCCAGGTGTGTTTTTGCTCCGAGATTCTTGGAGGTTCTGTCCAAACACAGAGAGAGTCTCAAGTGGGTTACTTTCCATGGCTTGTATGATATCGCTTACTTGGTTAAAATCTTTACCAACGATGCGTTGTCGCCGACAGCCGAAGCCTTTTCTGGGGTTGCTGCTTTGTTTTTTCAAAGTGTTTTTGATATTAAAGTTGTCGCCGGATATTGTCCAGGATTAACGGGCCTCAAGCTGGGGTTATCAAAGCTTGCTAGGCTTTTGAATGTTAAGCGACACGGAGGTGCTCACCATGCCGGGTCTGACAGCTTGCTCACGGCTGCCGTGTTTGCAGAGATCAAGAACCGCTATGAGCTGGAAGAAAGTGTCTTTGATGGGTTCCTGTATGGAATGGATTCGAGAATTGAGAGAAAGCCTGCAGAGATTATGATGCCACAGTATTTGCAGCCCTTGATGATTCCTCCGCCAGTGCTTCTGCCTACACAATTTCATCATCTTCTTGCTTTAAGTTACTACGTTCCCGCTTGATTTTGATGTAAATATTGTAATGAAGTTCTACACAGCCATTAGATTTTTTATTCTCTGTTTTTCTTATGGTCATCTTCTATTTACATAGCATTTTTCAAACTCTTCAAGGCCTTTGGCATAAGATAAGAAATAGTAAAAGCTTATATTATATTTTGTTTGCGTATTAGAAAGTTGTACAATTAGATGGCTAAAATGTAAAAACAAGAAAATAAATGAATGGAAAGATAACTAAAGTCAGAGGGAGAGAGAGGAACAATACCACATAGGGAAAGAAATATGAATTACTACTGCATGATCGAGGAAGAGCAGCTCTGGAAATTCCAAACTGCTACTGACACAAGATAGAATCACACAAGTACCCGTAATACACAGTGTGTGTACATCGAACCAAAAAACATATGAACCTGCTATTTTGTAGAAGATATTCAAACAGAAAGCCATAGGCCTGTAATTATTATTATTAATTTTTATAATATTAATGTCACTAATTTTTCTTCTCTGAATATTACTCATGAAGCCAAAAACATTTAATTCCCTGACCCAGCGAGCCTCCGCCTTGTGGCATTTGAAACAGACACCTGTCCGAGACTGTCTGCATCCTTCTGTATCATCCGCTCCTTGGGTGGCGTATAATGTCGCATCCATACCCCAGTGTAAACCTGGAAAACAGAAATAGACAAAAAGCTAAAGTCACCTGAGCAAAAAGTTTAATCAGCACACTCCATTCGAAAAACAAAACAAGGATATCCAGTATCTCTACCAAAAATTGAAATTAGAAATGGTTTCGAGTTTTAGAACAAGGTAGCAATCATATTCACTATATTACTTGGATACAGCTCCCAGAAAAACAAAATGAGATCTCTTTCATTATCCTACATTTTCTTTTTGATTTATTTGCAATCACAGAGCAGAGTTTCACAACCAAAATAACCTCTCACCTCTTGGCACCAGTAAAGTCCTATCCTAACCTCATTCTATTGAGACTTGTAGACAGAGATCTATCCTAACTGTATGCCACTGAAAATTGTGTGTATTTGATCATGTGGAATTTCATTAACTGAAGAACTAACCTGTTGGGGTCTCATTATCTTTGTGTCAGGATCATCCAAGGACTCTCGCCAGTGTGCTAAGTACCCAGCCATGCGTGGGATGGCAAATAGAACAGGGAAGAACTCCGTCGGAAATCCCATTGCCCTAATTACAGAATAATAGTTTTTAATCCATTTTACACACAGACGAAGTAACAATGAGTAATTTTAATAAAATATCATTTGTACCTATATATCAATCCAGAGTAGAAGTCAACATTTGGATATAGCTTCCTCTTAACAAAATACTCATCAGATAGTGCAGCCTTCTCCAAAGCAACAGCAACCTGCAAATAGAATAAGCTCTCAGTAACCACAAAAATATCATCCATATGTAAACACGTTCAAGAAAATCCAAAGTGAATACATGTCTCAGTAATTGCATAGAAACACAAATCTCTCATAATCAAAAGTTATCTAAAAAGAACATACAGCACGCTATTAACTTTAACGGTGGCAAAGATCACTTTTGGGACAAATTGAAATAAGCAAATAAGAGCACACAGTTACACACACAACCCCCCCAACCCCCAAACGGATAAGCATAATTTGGTCTTTGTCCATGCCAAGCAACAAGGGTAAGCAAAATCTGAAAGCAGAAAAATACCTCAATAAGAGGATCCCGGCCAACAATGGAAAATACTTCCTCTGCTAGTTTCCTAATGACCTTTGCTCTGGGATCATAGTTTTTGTATACACGGTGCCCAAAACCGGACATCTTCCTCTTTCTGCAAACATAAAGTAGCAATGAAACATCAGAAAAGCTAAAAGTAGTAGTAATAATAATAATAATTAAAAAAAAAACCTGAACCGTCAGAAACCGATTAACAGATTTTATTAGTACGTAACAATTACCTATTCTTCACACCTTCAATGAACTCAGGTATATTCTCAACTGTACCTATCTCATTCAGCATCTTGAGCACAGCCTAAAAATCAAAGAGGTGAAAAAACATTAAAGAAGAGAGAATTAATTCCCCAGACATAGCATACTATCTTGTTGTTCAATGAGTTTAATTAACCATAACAACACTGCTTTCTACCTCAAGGCATGGAATATATTATGAAGATAAAACAAGTTATTATGCTTACCTCATTGGCTCCACCATGAAGAGGACCGTAGAGTGCTCCAACAGCTCCAGCAAGTGCAGTATATACATCAACACCACTAAAAATAAAGGCATAATTATATAATTAAACATGGATGTCACTTTCTTTCATTCAAGTTAAGGGCTTAGATGCCTACCTTGATGCAAGATGACGGGCAGCAGATGTGGAGCAATTCATTTCGTGTTCAGCATGTAGTATGAAGAGAACATCTAGTACACGAGCTAGTCGGGGATTGGGCTTATATGCCCTATTACCTCTGCAGGTTTATAGAGGAAACTTATTTAGTTTCAAGGAGGCACCATATCCAATACTTGAACAGTATTAGAAAAGATTGGGTCAAAAGAAAAATCCATGACGTGCATGTCAAAGCATTAAAATTGAACTCCTCATTCTTTCATAAGAATCTAATGGAAATAAAGGCATGAGTACGGCCCTTTGGAAAGAGTAGGAAAAGAAAGCAGAGAACATACAGTGAATCAAGCATGTATAGGAAGTTTTCTGAATAAGAAAGGTTGTTTGAAGGTAGAACTGGAGGTCTCCCTGCCATCCTCAGATAAGCTGCCGCCGCAATGGTTGGTGCCTGCAAAGGAAAAAATTAATTTAAATTTATTTGCAGATTGAATTAAGTGGACAAGTTACAGAAAACAAAGATTGACAACAGTGATATTATATGAGTTTGGTGAAGAAGAAAGAGAATGTAGAAATATCTTCAACTGAATAACCTTCCCAAGAATGCGTGCTATTTGTTTGTCCCTCACTTGTTTCGACTTGTAAAGATCTTGGCCCTGACAATAAAACAATCCATTATTATATCTCATAGCACCATAATTTTCTCAAAAACTTAAAGCACACATAACTCTCTAGCAAAAACACTAGAGCATTAAAGGGTCAAAGCCCTAATAAGGCCACTCAGTAGAAATTATAATATCAAAATTTATCTAAAAACTAAGGCTATCCATTGATTAAATTTGCTGATAATGCATGGGATTGTAATACATCCATAACATCTGCAAATAAAAAACTACATGATGAGAATGTTTTGACAACTTCCAGCAACCAGAAATTTATGAAGAAGGTAGAACTTAAAAAACCCTAAAAAGTCATATGCATGTGGTATAGATGAACCACCGATTGCATCTCATATAAAGAGCATCCAATGCTTAAAACTCCAAGTTTAAACCGTTAACTTACTCTGAGAGCAGGGTTGGCATCAGGATGAAAGATAGAAAGAGCACTCATAGCACTGACAAGCACTCCCATGGGGTGTGCATCATGGGGCATTGCCTGGATAATATCCTACAAAACAGATATGGGTATGTACTAACTTGTCAAATGCATCATTTAACTTGTAAAGAAAAGTACATCCATATCCACGTGAGTATTTCATATCCATTTTGTGTTTTAATGATCAAGTTCATGTGTCGTAGAAACCATGAATTATATAACTAACCCCACAAGTCTCCAAGCAAAACAAAAAGATAAATAAATAGAATGATCAAATCTAACCAGAATTCCCTGTGGCACGGCAGAATGCTGAGACACAGCAAATTCCCAGTCAATCAGCTGACTTTCGGAAGGCAAATTCCCATACACTGAGAATGAAAAAGGTACAACACAAGATTTAATCCGATGTATACAACAACAAGTGATCCAAAGTAGTAAGCAAAACGAAGTTCATATTGATGATATAAAATTACCAAAAGCATGAACAAACTTACTCAAAAGATAAGCAACTTCCAAGAAAGAACTGGACTCTGCCAATTCCTCAATAGGGTAGCCTCTGTATCTAAGGATACCCTCATCTCCATCAATATAACAAATTGATGATCTCACAGGCGCCGTGTTCAAGTACCCCGGATCATACAGTTTCAAACCCTTGTCATTCTTTCCTGTTGTTATCTGTAAATGTAAATCCACCAAATTCACAAACAAAGCAATAATTATAAATCTACTAATTGAAAATCGACAATTATTATAGAAAAAAGAACAGAAAAGAGAATTATATTAGTAATATTACAACCTTCTTGAAGTCGGTGGCTTTAACGGTGCCTTCCTGAGAGATGGGAATCTGGTACTTTTTGCCGGTTCGTTCGTCGACGACGGTCAAGCTGCCCTTGAGATTTCCCGGAGGAGGTATCATGGACTGAGCAGAGGTGCACCATGGCTCGATGAGCCTGCCTTGATTTGACTCGGTTGATGCCAAATGAGCTGCCAGCACGGCCAACCGCCCACGAGCTGTAACGGTCGACGATGATTCTACGCTTGGCGCCATTGTTTTTGAAACAGCACCAGATCAAACGAGCTCTAGTCGAATTTGATTCGGTTGATGAATGAGTCAGTACGAATTCAATAAACGAATTTGCCTTGAAGTTTGATTGAGAGAGCTTTGGGCAAATCTGGTCAAATTGTCTCTCTTTAAATATACTGCCACGTAGGCAAGTGGTTCATATTATCAATATGACATTATTTTAATGTCATAAAGTTTTTACTCGAAACCTTATCTATTTATTTATTAATTAAAATCCGTCAATGTTCTTGTCCGAGCAGCAGCAGCATTGCGCCGTGATACTCTCAGATTCAACGGTCGAAGTTGTCGTGATCCGCGGAGTGAAGCGAATGTAGCTTCGTTTGGTCACACCATACCAGATAGTGTTTCTTCTGGAAACATGAATTTACAGCTTACAAGCTTCTATAATGCTGCTTTCGTAGTTATTTGCGGGGCCCAATGCGACCGAGCTGATCAGATAGCACTTTATCGTCGACAAGTCGACAAATCCTTGGGATGCTCAAAATTGACATTGTTTCACCTTTTTCCTTTTTTTAATTATTATCAAGAAAATCGTTTAGACGATTTAACACGATACGGCACAAGTGTGGTAGGTGGTTTATGATGGTTGCAACTTGAGCTGGCGGCTCAATTAACATTAGAATTTAACCCAAAAAAACTGAGAGTTAAATGATTGGGAGCAAAATTTATTACGCAGCATTAGCTCCATTATGGGGAGTGTTACCACAGAAGAGCTTATCTGTTACTAGCTACTTTTGGTGCCAAAAGCAATGAAGTTCACACTAATGTCATTGGACAGAGACCACCTTCCCGTTAAAGGATTGTACACAAATCCGGCCATCTCTTTAACCTGGATGAATAAACCCAATCATCAAATTCAACAAAATGTTAGCGACATGAATGCAAGCAGCATAAATTGATAAAGCAAGCAACCCTAGCCAAGGAATGTTTATATTTGGCTTACATCGACGGAAGCACGTTGTAAAATTAGCACGAGCTCTTCGGGAGTAAGGAAACTTGACCACTGATGTGTACCTTTTGGGAGCTGAACAAATCAAGCATACATTAATATCAGATTAACACGATGACCACTCTTCGAAAGATTTAAGAGGAAAAGCTGGGCCTTATGATAAGACGAGCAATAGAAACAGTAGTTAATGTTATTAAATAAATCCTCAAACATTTCATTTTAGCTATAGTCCATTTTATCAATTATGAGATGGAAATTTAAATACAACCAATAATGGTTACGCCTAAAAATCATGTCACTACTAAAAGCTGCATCTTGGTGACAGTGTGTTTGAGGGAACTCATACATGAACAATTCAAAATGTGGAGAGATCAATCATCTTAGGAGATGAGGAAACCTAAAGGCAAAGAATATACAATAATGAGAGGTATGCCACTACATGCAAATCAATACCGCCGTCTGAATGAATAAAAGCATAGTACCCAGCGGAGGATGTATTCTGCTGCAACAATGGCAGTCGCATATGCTCCCATAGAACGATTTACTGTTGAAATCACTGTAGCTCCATCAGAAACGGTTAATGCAGACAGAGACTTGCAGAATTCAGCAGGATCTGCCACGTGCTCAATTACCTGAAGTGAAAATGATCAAATTGGCCATAAGGTGGTAAGCATTTTTCATAAACTTGAGCAAGTCATGAACAACAAGCACAATGAAGATCCCCAAAACCTTCCAAAACATTAGTTATCTTTGTGGACCTTAATCATCAATGATCACTGAAACAACTAATTAGTATTGTAGGACTTTTCCTGCATTGGTTTTTGCAGATAAATTTTGAAATGGTAGATATTCTATTACTTTTGGAACATAAACAATATGTTCCCAGCCAAAAGAACTGCACAAGTGCATGGGTACATATACATTATACAGTTATATGGATGGATGAGAAGTGGGCAAGTGAGCACCTCTGAAGCAATCACAGCATCAAACTTCCTCTGTTCCTCTACGAGCTTCTCTGTCCATTCAATTGTATTAATGCGACAAACAAGTAATTCATACAAGGTATTGGAATAAAGAGTGACGCAAACTTATTAATCATTCTAGAGCAACAAGTCAGAACCAATAAACAGCTAACCAAAGAAACCTGGGGAAATAAAGGTACCATTTGACTTTCTGATGTAGAAATTACCACCAGATCATAGTCAATCAGCACACTAAGATCATTTATAATATTCTTCTCCAATATATTCTCGTCTCTATGGGTTCTGTGATTGATTCTAAGTAATCATTTACGATACCCTCAAATGTAGTTTATTAAACTTGGGCATCTCAATCATACATACATTAACAAACTAGAGCACCAGCTACAACAATCTATAACATGGCAATACTAAAGATGGCCAATGGGCCAAGCAGCACATGGCACGACATGGGCACGGCATGTGTTTGTACGGCATGGCACAAGCACATTTCAGTAGGGCACACAACACGGCATAATACCCAGTGGGCTAGGCCAAACTTAGAATTTTAGGCACGTGAGCATTAAGAGCATAGCACAATTAGAGACGAGTCAAAGCACAACAGACAAAAAAACACGTAATAAACATGCTTTATTTTTTAATATAAAATAAACATAAAATATTATGATTTTATAAATACCTTGAAAATAAATTTTTTAATATATTTTATTAGCATAGGCTTTTAAAAATTAATTTAACTCTTAGTTTAAAAAAATATTCTAATTGTTTTATGTTTATAATTTATTAAATGAATAAATAAAATTTCAATGTTTTTATATTTTGGCCGCTTGAATTTATAGATTTGTATTAATTATCGCTATAATCTAAGGAATTAAATTTATGTATTGTTGTATTATAATTGGTTATTGTGAAATTAAATATATAGTTGTGAAATTGTGATAAACTGACAAAGAAATGTTAATTGTTCCCTTCATAAAAATTATTGTTGTTGTTGTTGTAGTTGTTATAATAAGTGCATAGGCTAATGAGCTTGAAAAAGCACTCCAAACACGTGAGCTTAAACAAAGCACGCCAAGCATGTAGGGCTTGAAAAGCATGTCCAGCATGTGGGTTTGAAAAAAAGGGGAAAAAAAAGGTTGGTGGGCCTTTTTTGGGCATGGCACGCCGCGGCCTGTTCATTTGGTGGGGCTGTGACTTGTCGGCCCATGGGCTCTGGTGGGCCTTAGTTTGATGGCGGCACAACCCATTGGCCATCTTTAGGCAATAACAAAACAATCTCCAAAAAGGTATTGGACTCAAGCAGAAACACAGGGTGGTATTAATTCTCATCAGAACTACCAAATTGTGGTCTTGAAATGGATAAATGCACAAAATCAAGCATCAATCCTCACAAATATGTTCCCCACACAAAGTGATGTAACCACCCATTAAGAAATATAGATGTGCAAAAAAAGCAATAAGAATTTAAGTGCATGTAGAATTGAGATTTCTAGAAAGCGTGACCTACAGGCTACAGAGAAGATGAACTAGATTGGCATATACCAGCTGTTGTGCAGCAGTACTCAATAGTTGAAGTCTCTGGATCCAAATCCTGTACGAAAGATATCGGGTTAAAATCTAAAACACTATCTGTGAAAGCAAAATGAATATAACCCATGTATAAAGACTAAAATTTGTAATTTAGAGTGATAGTGCTTAGAGAAATGTAATATTTGACAATACTGCCTCCAGGAACAATTTGAGTTGCACACATTCAGTAGGAAAGAATAAATGTTAAATCCAAAACTAGCTAGAAAATACAAATGTATTCATATCAATTTGAGTTGATCTAAATAAGAAAATGACTGTACAGCATGCAGCCGTGCGATCTTGATATTTTTCTCCACAGCATCAACACCAGTTACAGTAGCTCCCATTCGAGCCAAAGGCTGAAGCAGTTATGGAAAAGAATAAATATTAGCCTTAGACAACATCTTATTGCGAAGCATTTTACGATAACAGTAAAAAAATTAGAAAACAAAAAAAAAAACAAAAAACAAAAAGACTAAGCTAAATGAATCAGTATGAAAAAGGCTAAAAATTTACTTGTGTATTCCTATGTTCCATGACAACATTATTACCACTCGACTTTCCTCACCAACTTCTAGCCACTTTAGCAAGTAAGATAGCAGGTAATACGATATATCTACCCAGTCAGCAATTTTGCACTCTATAATTGAAGCTAAAAGTATCCAAGCTAGTAGAAGATTGAAGCTAAAATTAGACTTCAACTTTTATAATTGATGAACCCCATCATGCTAAAGAAATTAAAAACAAAGGAATGCATGAATGTTCTATATCATCACCAAAGAGCTTCAAATCCCCTAAAAACAATGTATTCTTTTTTCTGGATGCAGTTGAAGTGAGTGAAAGAACAATGAATAAATAAATACCTCTGAGAGGATTCCACCTCCACATCCAACATCAACAATGTTTAGTCCTTCAAATGGCCTAGCAGAGTAAGGATCTTTCCTGAAACAAGGAAACCCAATCAGAATCAAAAGAATAAGCACGACAGGGAAATTTCCCTTCTTATAATAAGAGATAATCTAGAAAAATATAACGAATGAAAAGAAAGAAGGCACATCCAAATCAACAGCAGCCCTTAGGACAGAACAGCAGCCCTTAGGACAGAAACAAGTAACAATGCATCAAACTTGCCTCTGCCCAAATCGTAATTTTGCCATAAAAAGCTACTTCTGAATAATCTAAGGAATTTTTCGAATAGCAAGACAATTAACTCCATTAAAAGAAGCTAAAATATCCACACTGTAACAAGTGATCCATAATTATTTTGAATACTAAAAGTCTCAACAATTAAAGCTAAGGGAAGCCATAACAATATGGGGAAAAAAAGGATTTTGATTTTTTAAAAAATAAATAAATAAATAAGAGGCAAATGTAAATGAACCTGAAATGTCGACAAAGAGTGGAGCGGATGAAAGCCAATCTGGCAGGATTCAAGGCATGCAATGGTTTATACGGCCCTTCAGAGTCCCACCTAACGTCGATAACAATAACAGAAAATACTTTTATAATTATTATCCGTATAATACACGAATCAAATAGAAAAGTAGCAAAAAGTATCCAAAAAAAGAGAGAAAAATTGAACCAGGTATCAGCAATGGCGGAGAATTTGGCGAGTTCGGCATGTTTCAAAGAGGAAGGAGCTGAATGTTTCTTCCTGTTGTTCAGTTGACTCTGATGTTCAGCTGTGTTAATAGAAGATGAAGCTGAAGCCGAATCGATGGCCGTTGAAGCAATCGGTTGTTGAGCAGGAGTAGAATCTGAGAAGTATGTGACACCGAGAAGAGCTCTGTTACATCCGCTAACAATACGGAGATGCCTCACCGCCATTTTTGAGATTGAATTTGAACCCATTCTTTCTTTTCTTTCGTTCTTTCTTTTCTCTCTCGATGAGCTTTTTCGACTCGGCGGGTCGTTGCCTCTGATCAAGAAACAGCACCGTTTTTCGGATACGCAGGTGTACTTAGAGGTTTAAACAGTTGGTGTCCATTTCACAAACTTTGGGCGCGGGCTGGAGACAAAGGGCGACTGCCATGTTTGGGCTTGGGCCCACCATGAATGGACGCACGAACAACGGGGAAAACCCACTTTGTTTTAAACAACCCAAAAGAAAATTCCAATTTCACTTCACAAATTAGGCAAAAAGACAATATATTTATGTAATTCAAAATTATGCCAAGTGCTTAGCATATACATAGTGTTGTTCTTTTCAAGTATCTATGATGTAAGCATGATTGTGAAGCTTCATTACTTTTGGAGGCATCAAAATTGGAAAAGAAATTAAATTTATTAATACGAAAGCAAAGCAAAAGCCAAAATGCGAAGGAAGAAACAATAAGTAGATGTAGAAATGTAATTTCCAAATGTAAACAGAATGTATGCATTTGAAGTAGTGCGGTTCCCCCACGTGAGTCGCCTGAAAATTTGCCCCACTTCGGCCACGTGAGAAAGTGACAGACATTGTAGCTGTCTCAATCTCCCCCCCCCCCCCCAATTTCTTTTGCAGTCAAAATTTCTAAACATTGCATTTATGCACTTCGGAATTCAGAGTATCATTCTCAATCCTGCGCTGCACTCTCCCTATAAGGTGATATGAAAGCCTTAGCCCCGCACATGTTTTTGAATCATTAACCTAATTTGCATAAAGAGGCCCATTTTTTATGTAAATGGCTTCACTTTCACAGACGTGGCATTTGTTACCAAAACGAACTCGCATGACAAACTGAGAAGACACATTTTAATGACACTCCGCAGACGTTCATTCAACATGAGAAACGGGTGGTTGGGTGTGACTACTGAATAGTCACTGACCCAAAAAGACACATTAATTTCTACTATTTTCCTGTTTATTGCTAGTGAGGGAAGAAATAATGAGCTCCTGGGCATTTTTTCAAAGTTACTTGCTTGTTCTCTTCCTCTAAAAAGGAAATCCTGTTTGATTCTTCTCAGAAATGGTAGCCCACCTTACTGTGGGAATTGATCATCATTCACTGATAATATAGTCTTAAATTAATTTCAATTATTACAACCCAAAAAAAAAAATAAAGAAACACTGTCTAGATAGTTCTGTTATGGCACAACCTACATATCTTGGGCTCAAAACAAATTATCAGATAAATAATAATAATAATAATGTGTTCACACTGTATTCACACTGTATGTATGCTAAGGGATTTGAACCCCTTACCCTTATTATTATATGCGAAAAAAAAATGTGGTTTATGACTAAAGAAATGGTGATATTTGCCTCAAGAGGAGAGAAACTGAAAATGTTGATAGTAAAAGACTATGAAAGGAATAAACAGCTGGTTGTAGTACAATTGAGACTGTTGCACATTGTGAGGTAATATCAAATGTAAGAAAAGGAGAGCTGAAGAGGTGTGGGATCCAGCTCTTTCTCCAATATCTGTCAACATTTTTTTTTTTTTCAGGTGTTCATGTGAGTCAGTCTCCTCTGCCTCTGGTGGTCTTGTTTCATCAACCGCTGTAGTAGTCATTGTACAGGAAACCAACCCCACTTCTATTTGTTTCTTTTTCATCTCTTTATTTTATTATTTTTTTTTAAACTCCTTAAATTATAATTTATTATACTTTATTTTTTTTTATAATTATAATATTATATAGGATCTACCATGTTGTAATCGTGAAAAAAAAAAAATACAGTTAGATACAACTTAGTATTTATCTTATTTTTTTCACTATTAAAATTTTGTAGGTTCTATTTCAAAGTTCTGTCCTCAATTAATCAACGTTGAAATGGGTTTGTAGTAGATTGCCTAACTTTTAAGTTCATCCATTACTGTGACTCTCTCTGCAGGTCCACTAACAGTACACCATGTCCTTCAAAAAAAAAATTATGTCAGCAGATGCTTCCCCTCAGCGTGCATGCTCATTAAAATCCCCCAAAGTGCCAATAGTAAAGCCAAGGCATGAATTTTCTTCTTGTTTATCTGTTAGGAAAAATGTGTTTACATTCTTTGCCCTTCAAAATTTGAAAAGAATTTCAGTTCTACATGTTATTGTTTTAACTTCACCTCCACTCTATTTATCTGTCTGTCACCCTTCACAGGGAGTAATCATAATCAAACGTTCATGAGTCCAAGCAAAAGTTTGACATAAGAAATAGAATGACTGGCGGGCAGAAATTTCTGAGAGAAAGGAGGAGGGGGGAAAAAAAAAAAACAGCTTCAATCATTATTTTTTGTAAGTTAATTACATTTCCTTTTTTATATTCTTTTTTCTTTTTTCTTTTTTCTGTTTTAATCAAATTTCAGCAGGATCATTAATTAGACTAGACGCAACACAGAAAAGGGCCCCACGACATGGTCATGTAGTCATGTCAAATTCTGAATTATGATCCCATCAGCCCGAAATCTAAAACTTAACATAACTTTGAATGCATGAAACTTGATCATGAACATAAATAGAGGTAGACTAGAAAATTCGGTACAGTAGATTGTCTGAACTTAGCAGATATTATAAAATTCATCTATTTCTTGAAAAGCGTTATGAACTCCCGTAAATACTATTAAACACGAAGAATGATACAGACATATAACAAGAAGTTTATAGAAATAGTGTACTCAAATTCTTAATCATACTAGAAACAACATATAATGCAAAGCAAAAGCACCCAAAGCAGGGAAGAGAGAGAATGATTTTGGGAGTCCACGTGGAGCTTGAGATTTCTTCACCGGTTTGATTAAAGAACCATTTTTGTTGCTTCCACATATGCTTACTCCGATTCCAATCTTGACATTATATGCCTCTGCTGGATTCAAGCAAAGCCCTGGGTTTCCGCTAAGGTCCAAGTTCCTGCCCAATCTCTTCAGGAAACTTGAGTTGAAAGGTACCACACCATCCAAGAAATTCTTGCTAAGATTTAAGTGATAAATGTGAGAGAGACTGCTAAAGACTGCAGGGATTTCACCTGTTAACCTGTTGTTTTGAAGGGACAGGGTGCTTAAATTGTTAAGCTGTGAAAAGCTGGGCGGTATAGAACCTGAGTATCCTGAATTGGCCAGCCTGAGTTCTTGTAACTTCACAAGGATGCCAAACTCTACCGGCAAAGGTATAAACAGAGGATTATCGTCCATAAGGAAGTATTGCAAGCTTTGTAATTTTGTCAATCCTTTTGGAAAATTTCCTGTCAATTTGTTGTTGCTCAAAGCCATGAAAGCCAATAATCTGAGCTTCTCAATGCTATCAGGAATGCTACCAGTGAGTGAATTTGAGCTCAAGTCAAGCTTCTGAAGCTTACCCAGTTGGCCAATAGTGCTTGGAATGGATCCAGTAAGTGAGTTATAGCTCAAATCAAGACCTACAAGATTTCTAAGGTTGCCCACTTGAACTGGTATGGTACCAGCAAGCAAATTATAACTCAAGTCCAGGTGTACCAAAGAATTCAAGCTGAAAATTTTAATTGGGATTTGACCATTTAGGCGGTTTTGTGACAATGTGAGGATCTGTAGGAACTTCAACGAAGAAATTTGAGGTGGGATTGGACCAACAAGAGCAGGGTTTGATCTGAGGCTGAGCTGCTGAAGCGAGGAGTTGTAGAGTCTGTCAGCTGAAACAGAGAGGGTGGTCTCAGTGTGAGTGAAACAATTGAAAAAGAACGCAGATTGAAGATAAGGAAGAGAAAATATTTGATATGGAAATGTGGCTGTTTTCTTGCAAGTTGGGTTTGGTCTGGTGCCGAAGTCAAGTCTAGTGACATGGAGGTAACCCTCATTGCCCTGTTTGCACTCAATCCCAGGCCAAGAAGAGCCAGGCTTACAAGGGTTAGGATATGAGACTCTCCAGGATTGATCACTGGACATAGAGTCCATGATCTTGAAAAGAGTGTCAGCTTCAGATGGAAGCATGCCGTTCGGAGGTTGTTTCTTTGCATGAGGGGAAATGGTAGAGACGGAAGGAATAGAAGAAAGGAAGAAGAAGAAGAGAAGCAGCAGAAGAAGAGGGAAAGAGAGTGCCGAGGGACTGCTCATTTTGGGGAAGCACTGTAATATGAAGGTCTGAGTATGCCGATCAGCTGTAGCAGCTAAAATGAATTGTGGTTTTATTTGATGTTTGTGTTGTAGAGGGGAATAGGGAACTCAACTTGAAAGGAAAACACGTTAATAGGATAAAAGCGAGCGAGAGAGAGAGAGAGAGATGGAGAGAGAGTGGGGAGTCGGTAAAAGAAGGAATTGACTGAAGTGATTTCTGGGGTTGTGATTAATAGTGGGTCATGACATTTGAGTGAGAAGTTGAAGCCAAGGTAGGGTCTAAAAAGATTGGAAACATATTTGATTCTCTGATTCTTGAGAGAGAGCGAAAGGAAAACAAGGCCGGGTTGGGCCATTTGAGGCATGCTTCATTTTAACAGACATTGTAAAAGTTATTAAATCACACATTTCGTACACACAAATGGTTTGGGTATCATGGAATTGAATAGAAAGACTCGGCTTTGTAATTAGAATTGAATCAACATTCAAGTATTTTAAAAAATTATGGTGGGGCGGGCGAGTGACAAGTGGAGAGCCTTAAAAGGGTTAGTTTCAGAGTGTTAAATATCCCTACAATTTGGGCGTATATGTCCATTAGCGAACATCGGAACCATATACTTCTCAATAAAAGTAATTGTAAACTTTGTCCTCATTCAGCCTCAACTTCTGTAAAATTAAATTATTAGTAACAAGAAAAGCTTTAAACCTTGCTGTAACTCATCACAGAAACCAATAAACACAAGTAGGGAAAATGTGCAGTTTTGGAACGCAGACACTCAACAAAAGGTTGACATTCAATTAATGCAAGTGTTGAAAACTTGAAATGAATGGCCCAAATGGAATTGCTCGATGCTTCAGAGTAAATCACACCATAAGATTAGAGAAGTGATTGTATCTCCTCCATTCCTCACGTGTCCGCATTTTACCAGGCAGGTGAAAAATATAGAGTCGTTGTTTATATGGGTTTCAACATGTATTGCCCGGCCCCAGACAAATGTAGCAGTTGGCTCTTACAAGGGGTCCGGCCCTGCAGACTGATGGGTCCTTTCCCAGTTCCATCTATAATTTAACCTCATATTTCATCCGGTGACGGTAGTTCTTGTTTGTGTTGTGTGGCTGCTACAGAAAAGGAGACATGAGGAATAAAAAATGATCGTCATTCCTTAGGCTAAAACGTCTCTCTTTAAGGAACCATATACAGTCGATATAGGTTGGTCAATTATTGCAACCAGTGATGAAATCGACCAGACCTGTCAACCCCCAATAGTTTTTTGGTTGCACATGCTCTGGGACCAGACAAGTGAAGAATCTCAATTCTACCAACACCAACGTTTTGATGAACATGCATCAGCAAATTGACAGCAACACAAAAAATCTTACCTTTTACCAACCACCGTAAAGCCGATCAGAATCTATTGTGTGAACTTCAAGATGTGTAAGTTGAACACGGAAAGGACTAAAAGTTGAATGTAGGCAATTTGAATATACAAGTCTTTTGAACATGTAAAGGACTAAAACTTGAATATATATGTTCCATTCTCAGAGAATTTGTGTAATTCAGACTTCTAGTCGTCTACGCTGGATTGTAAGTTTAACTCTTCCCAATAGAAGCTGATCTTTTAAACCAGATGAGATGCTATTGAGATGACTTAAAAGTCACAGATGATACAAAGTAAAAGAATATGTGAAATACAATTTAGTGCTCACTGCCAAATGGCTCATATGCTATGCAGATCAGGATTCTTTTGTGGAGATGAGAGCTTGAGCAGATTAATTGCACCAGAAATTCTCAGCTGCAATTAGGAGAACCTGCAATCTTCATTTTGGGCTCCCTCTCATGCAAAATGAAAAGTATGGAATCAACTGCTACAGGACTCAATCAAGGCTGACAAGCAATCTTTATCTCTTGTAGGAAGGCTCTTACAGAAATTAGCAGACAAAAAAATAAGTCGGAGAATTTCCAAGTGTTTCAGTCACTCATCAATGTGCTGTAATGATATCTTCTACCAAGAGGTGACTGGAGAATGGCCTCCTCTGCAATGGCTGTTGGAGGAACACTCTCACTAGTGACATGGCAAAGCTGCAAATCTGCAAATTGAAAATGTTGCTCACTGTGCGTCAACTTCATTTGCTTCAGGACCAACTTGCATTCTATCACCATCCCCTCCTGCTTTACATGGTCATAACTGATCAACCTCAACATGATAAAGCTGCATTTTCATATATTCATCGGTCATTCTTCCTCCCGGAAAAAGTTGTACATCATTACCTTCACCAACTGCTTGACATTGTTCAGATACATCAGTCTTCATATGAGCATGGCATAGCACTTAAAATGTCATTGTCTTCGCTGCAAACTGTACATTATTGCCTTCACAAGCTGCTCGACACCGTAGTGATAGTTCAACCTTTCTATAACCAGGGGATTGCTGTATATTGACATCCTCACCATCTTCAGGATATTGAGCTTTCTAAATGCTGCAGCTGTGATTGTTTAACATCATCATGACATGGCTGTTTTGATAATTCTTGTTAGGATTACTGCATAACTGAGATTGGCCTTCCTTGATGGTTGCATAGCATTGCATGCAATAATCCTTCTTACATTTCCCTGTAGGTTTTCTTCTAATCCTCTCCTTCTTTGTAACCCTTTTCCCAGACTCAGTCCGACAATCATAATCACGATGTTTTCAACTGATCACCCTCAGAAGTTGCATCAGAAAACTGAGACATATCATCCTTCTGCTTGTGCTTTCCGCTATTCTTTCGCATTATGCTCCCCTTTCCCTCTAACCTCTTGTCATATTCAATCTGAGAAGTGCTTCACAAATTTACTACAACTCCATCTTGGTCCCCCAAACAATAATGGGCAGTATCCCTGATCCTTGAAATTGACTCAATTTGTTGGGGATTGAAATTGACTCAATTTGTTGGGGATTCAACCCAGGAATGTATCTGCTATACATGCAATATCTGTTGAACAAATAAATAAGTACTTGTATATTTAATTCACTTGAATAATACAAATGCATCAGCTAGCTGTTCAGAGCCTTACCCTTCTCTTTTTCTTGGTTCTAAACCTTACAGTACCCAGGTATGTTGTCGGCCTTCCAACAAATTTATGAGTAATTCTCAAATACCATTCCATATATTCACTTTAATCCATACCATCATCACCTTTCTCAGGATTGAGCCATTGGTTGGACCATTCATTGATCTCTGCTTCCATTTTCCCAGACAAGTCTACCCGACTATCAACTTCACAACTCTCTCTCTGTCCCCCATGGCTGCACATCTTGTGGGATTACTTGACGCATGCCATGTTGCCTAAAGCAATGATCTGCAAGGTGTCTTTCTGCCTTGTCAAAGCAAATCAACATTGTATTCGATCTCCCAAGGACCAACATACTTTGAATACCTTCCGGGATTACCATGCTATCAACATACTCATAAGGAAGCCGATCCACCTACACCACATGCGGCAACATACCATGATGTAAGTTGAACTACAAGACAACATATTAGAGTCTAAGAAAAACTGTTACTCTCCCGACAATATACTAAATTTAAATTCCATATACATCGCCAACTTACACCACAAGTCTTCAAGGAGTTCAATGCATTGCGATAGAAAAGCTATGTTACTTTTCACTGTCAAAGTGTTTTGTTTTCCCTTCCACCTAAGTACAAGTGGAAAGAGGCCACAAGCTGAGTCATCTTTGAGCTTGGGTAGGCCAACATTCAAGTGATAGTAACTCAAACACTACAACATTAGAAACCAACCAAAATCAGGCCTCTCATATAAAAATAAAACAATGCAAGATAGCAGTAGGTGTATGAACTGACCCATTCATCATCCCGATCCCCTTTTCTTCAAATATAGAAGCCAAGCACGCAACTCTGGGAGGAAGAAAAAGAAAAGAAAGCCAAATTTGATCAAAAAAGGGTTAAACAACCACTTATGGTACTTCAAGATTTAAGAGAGGCCTTCCCAACTGCTCTGCACAAAAATGCCAATACAGGTGTGCCCCAAGAGTACTTCCCAGCCTTGCCAAAATCTTCCAACAATGGAAGGTACATAACAGGCACATTGTTTCCAGTGGTAGTGGAGAAAATAGTGCTGCCTATCAAGTATAGAAGGTGAGCACGTGTATGGCACATGACATCTTCCACTGGAGCATCTTCAGGACACACAAAAAAGAAATCTTTCAGCCAGCCGAGTTTCACCATTTCACCACTCATGTACCCAGATTCTCGTACTTTACCCAGAAACCTTTCACAGACGTTGCTGCATCAGGTATACGATACACCTAGAACTGGTTCACCCTCAACCGGCAGTCCAAGCAGCAGTGCAACATCCTTAAGAGTTATTGTCATCTCTCCAACTGTCAAGCGAAAGGTATTGACTCCTGTTCTCCACCTTTCAGCTAGTGCAGAGATGAGCAGATTGTCAAGACTGATTGAAGTTATCTGTCTCAAGTACCCAAATCCGGCCTTGTCCACCAACTCTATTTGCATTTTTTGTTAGCTGCCATTCACCCAACTTTGAAGTGTGCTCATGACATGAGTGCACCACGTTGGTATGAAGTTCAAAAAAGAAAAAAAAAAAAAAAAAAAGCTTCGAAGCGATGAAGAAAAACATAAATGAAAAAGATGATCAAAGAAAAGCATCAGATCAACTCCTGCCCTTCTTTTAACTGCTGAAGAGACTTGCTTCTCTTGATCATAAGGCGCAGATTTATGAATTGGCCCAGGACTATCTACATAAGGGTCAATCACTACTACGGAACCACCAATTGATCCAAAGTTGTTCGCACAAGCATCCATCATATATAACTTCTAGCACAAAAGTAAACATCTGCTCCGTTAACTCAGAACAAAAATCCATACAATCGCTCATAATTACATAACTTCTAATCCAAGCTTCAAAATTCACTTCTGCATTAACATGAAGAACGACCCGAACTAACCAAAAACTTCAAAAATTGGAGGTGGCAAAGATTATGCTGTCCTCCTGTTGCTAGTGGAAAAATCACTAATTCCTTAATTTGTCTACATTTGAAAATTGCTGGTTAAGCTATTTTTAAGAAGAATTTGTGCTATTTTAACATTAACAACGGAACCAGCAAAACAATGATCCAGTTTTTAATTTTTATACCAAATATTTATTTATTCTACATATTTGAACGCATGAAGCAATTTAGAATTTTACTTACAGAATCAAAGCCACATCGTTTCCTTTCCTTTCAAACAGCAGAGGATTGTAAAAGATTTCAGAAGATGAAAGCCAAATTAAAATCTTTTTTGGAATCCCACCCCCCCCCCCCACCCCACCCCACCCCACCCCACAGGAACCAAAAACATCTCTGGTGCGAAAATACAAAGAGAGGCTCCCAAACTAAAGTGTGTTGGCGGGAATACGTTTATGTAGATATATATAAACGTATGTTTGCATGTGCGCATACCACATTACTAACTTTTAATTGAACGAAATTCGATATATCAAAGCGACGAACGACCATCCATGTCCAGAAATATGATATAAGAGAACCCTCAAAACGACGACGTCTTATGAGGATTGGAAACGGTTAACTCATTAAGTACTTTATGAGAGTTACGTGGGGACCGTTGTGGCGGCCACCAACAAAACACAATAACGAAAGTTCCAAAGAGAAGAAGGAAAAATTATTTCCGGAGATAACCTTCCATTCCCCCAGCCGTCATAGAGTGCAAAACAGTAGAGGAGCCAGACTTAGATGGTTTAGATGCGGTTAAAAAAGTAAAAAAATAATAATAATACTAATAAGGTCCAACAACAGCCATTGTGCCAATAACAGTTACCAGCACCGGATTTGGTTAATTCACCATTTATCTGAAAATATCTATCAATGATTCGTTTACAATCTCGTGAAAATACCTAAAACTCCGACCGGCTACTCAGCTACATTTCTTTACGCTTTTGCATTTCCGGAGGCGGCATCTTAAGTCTAATCTTAAATCCTTCATGTGGAGGGTTCATCGATCTTCAATAGTTGAATATAACAATTTATGTACAAATTCATCAGCATATCCTTCAAAGTATAAAGCGATTACTTACAACCACAATGAACAGAGAACCCTCCAGATGAACCAACAAAAAAAAAAAAAAAGTTGATGATGTTACTCGTTCTAGAGAGACAGAGATTGAAGCATTTCCTAATATTCATACAATTTTGACAATTCTAATCTGACCTCCCACTGCTTCCCATTCCAGATCTAGCAAGGAAAACTGGCATTTAATTTACACGAGCCGCAGGGGAAAATTTCAAAATAAAATATGAGGCCAGTGCCTGAAATTTCTCGCGAATTGAATGTTAGTGAAGAGTACCCAAAAAAAAAAAAAGCTGTCATTTGACAAGGAAATCCAAAGGAGGAAAAATCAAAACAAAGCTGCATTTGTCACTATTCTATATGCTTTTCTCCAGCTGCTATAAAAAAATTTCACTTCCAAAGGTAGGTCCATCGTCCGTTTTGAAATTCATATGGGATGGGAATGACCGTTCCATTAAGATTAGATGTATTATTGGAACATTCGGAGGAAATTGTTTGCATATGCCATTGGCTTCACATCGGGGTGAGGCTGCAATTTCATCAAAGATGAGAAAATTTTCAGATTCAAAATCAATTGTCTATGCTAACTCCAAAATGGAAAAAATGAAAGTGCACAAAAGACAAGAGAATAAGGATTGAATACAAAAAGCAAGACAGGAGCTACTGACCACAGCTGCAAATGTAACAATATTTGGCTTCAAGGTAGGGGCTTCAAAACGAATAAAAGCACCCTTATTACCCATCTGCAATGTTCAAAAGCCGATGTTAGAAGAATAATGCTAGTACCTCAACCGAAACATGCTGCACTTATAACAAAATTTAGATATTGACAAAGAACATATCATACATAACCAAACTGTATCCTGATTCTTGAATACAGATATAACTTCCGAAACTGTATCAAAATGACTATAATATTGTCCATTTAAACTGCATTACATATAGAAAGAAGTGTCTTGATGTTCATAATTTAGTTACCTGATCACAGTAATTTGGTGCAGAAAATACTGTAATGAGTTTGCCATCATGCTCGATCTCATAGCCTTCGTCCTTAACTTCATGTGATCGCACAACTAAATCTGTCAATTGAAAAACGTGTGTTAAGCCATGGATATGGAAACAACAGAAGTATTGGCAACATTAGAAACATCATAGATTACTATTATCATTGTTATAATTTGGCTAAGAAACTACCTAGATTGTTATCCTGCAGAAATCTTTTTGTCACATCAGCACCAAAAGAAAGACCCACTCCTCTCTTGCTAGGCCCTCTTCCTGGAAGAGGTTGTGGATCACTCCACAGCAATTCACACATCAATCCTAAAGAAGATCAGCCATGTGAAAAATAACATCAGGCCTAATCCAACAATACAAACCAGATGCATGTATGCTACAGACTTCATATAACAAAGATCACCAAATTTGGGCTGCAATGGTTCAGAATAAGTTTAATACAAGCACAAGGAAGCAATATTACAGAAAAAGTTAATAATAATAATAATAATAATAATAATAAAGCACACCTTCCTCCGGAGGCTCGCAAAATCGATCAATAGCCTTAATGTCAGAAAGTTTCACCCCATCAACGCTAAAGAGACCTCCATGAACTACGAAAACCTTCTTATTTAGTACATGTGCCAAAGGTAAACAACAGAACACTTCTGCAAAGAGTTCCACAAATGTTTCACTCAACTTGGAGCGAACCTCCCCCTCGAAACCATAAATTTTGTTCATGCTCTTGCTCTCGTGATTTCCTCTGGAAAGATATATAGCTGAAAATTTTCCAAAAAATGGTAAAAATCTATTATGAAATGAAATTAGTAGATGAAGACATTAAAAACAAAATAGCAACAAAATCGAGGGAAAATATCATACACCAAAATCAAATTGAACAGGACAAGAGTAGAGAATAAAAAGCAATGTGAAACTGAAAATATAAAAAGAAAACACTATATAGCTTCTTTTTACACATTTGGAGTGAGATCTACATATCCGGAAGCAAACGGTACAGATTAGAACAGATAGCTATAACTTCACAAAAACAACTTAAGGAAGTTAAATATGGGTAGCCAATAGCTTTAAACTATTACAAAAATATGAAGAGGCTGTAACTTTTTGGTGAGGAAATCATGAATTAAAATCTAATAACACAGAATTGCCACGAGTAAGAGCAAAAGTCTTACAGAGAAAGCAACAACAGAAAATTGTAAGTAGAAGAAGCAGAGACAGAGAGGCTTCACCTGATGGACACATGCACTTAAAAGCAAATAATGTGAGGATGACCTCCACCGAAAATGAACCCCTATCCACAAAGTCACCATTGAAAAGGTATGGATTCTCTTCTGACGGAAGCCCATTAAGCTCAAAAATATTCAACAAATCATAAAACTGCAAGCATCACAAACATATACATCAAAAAGTGTCAACTTTTAAAGCAGGGACAAAACACTAACAACAAATGCACTAATTCTACCCAGTTTTAAGATACCGTTGACAGCACAACTATAAAGGTAATACTCGGAATGAGAAAACAATATCCCCAATACACTTTCTAGTAAGGTTCAACGGAAGCAATCAACTAAACATTAAGAGAAACAGGGACAGATAACAACAATATCTCAGACCTGATACAAACGAAAGCAGATGTAAACAGGCCGAGAAGACTGTATTACTTAGACATGTATAATGAGTTATCTCTTTATGTTTCATTTTTACATAATAACTAATTGTGGCCAGAACTCCTGACAATTAGACCAATCACATAATATCAATAAGTTCGCTATACGTTTTGTGACCAATATAAGCAACAGTTAGACGTAGAATGCTATTCTTCATAAATGATCTTACTGGTACTTGAAAAGGTTTCATATCTATTCAGCTTTCAAAGTGAATATAAAAGCAAGCAATCATTATAGTATTCAATAATGACTAAACAAAGGCTGACAAATTACCTGACCATGTACGTCACCACAGACTGTAAAATGCTTGCTATCGGAAATATCTATATCAACAAGAGAAGGCAGAACTCGTAACATTTCCCTTGTTTGCAAGACAATCTGAAAAGCGTATCTACAGCCATGGAAGCACCATTCAAAGTGAAGACATTGGGTCAAAATCACATCAACAAATAATTTCATAACAAACTATGTTTGCTTAACATACCGTTTGTGTAAGCACTTCTGATTCTTGAAATCATCCATCATTTTCTTCACAAAATCCAAAGTAATAACATCTCCCTCTATCCTGGCCCCAGAGTATTGTGGCTCCACCTCTAGAATGAAACAAAACACAAATTTATCAATAAATATAGGATCAAAACATCTAATGTAAGTCATCCCAGTTTCATGAATGAAATACAATTAGGGTTAAAAGAAAGGAGGGGACAATGAAGATAAAATAATCGCTGCATGAATGAGTCTCGATCATGAAAGCATCTTTATGTAAAAAATTATCAGCTGAAAGAAAAGAATCTCCCGACCTCAATTCATTTAATTCAGTGGAAGAATGATCAATCGAATGCATGTCGGTGATACATCTAACAAAAGAAAAAATTTGCAGATTGAAAAGCTCTGCAGTTCAAAGTGTCAATTGTTTTCCTTAATAAATTTATTATTTTTTAGAAGTACGAATTTCCAACTTCTGAAATTATAAAAATGGGCAGGGACCACGTTTCGGTAATTTATTTACTCTGGCTCAAACCTAGTTCAAGTTTTCGACTCTTTGAAAAGATACCACTACCACTGCAGCTACCCCACCGATAAGCCCCTAGAATCATCAGCAACGCCACCACTATTCCAGCCACTGTTGTGGCTACTGCTGGCCCCACCATCACCACCACCGCTACCACAACTGTTGCTGTTGCTGCCAATATGGCTGCTTGGGTGGACACAAATGATGAACTGGGGCTCATCCCTATTATGTAAAATATTTTAAAAATAATGTAATTAATACTAATTAATCTTAAAGAAGACATTGGAAATGAAAATGCAGATGTTTAAATGTTTCCTTATGATTGACCTTTTTCCAACTTACACGTAAAACACCCACCAGATGCTTACACTTGTTATGGGTATTCAGTACAAACAATTAATTCTCTATGTTCAGTCTTAATTCTTTGCCCATATAGGGTTTATTTTCCATTAGTTACATGGGCTATGACCCTGAATTGTTCTAGTTCTTTCGAGAACCTCTTTCAGTGCAATTCCTTCTACATTTAAGGATATTTCTCATTTTTCAACCATATTCTCTGATCCTCCAGCAGACCTACAAGATAATTTTTCAGCCGTGACAATAAAAAAGAATGACAATTTCAAGTTTTACCAAATTGGAAACTAAGTAAATTTATTATTTTTCTCCACATGATGATATATTATAGCATGTCAAGATGATCCCAAGCTTGATAGAAAGGTTGGCTGCATTGAAAACATACTACACTCCAGATATACTACACTTGGGATGCACTAGCATTTACTGACATCAATGGAAGCTACATAAATGTCAGAAAAGAATTCACAATCATTCCATATTTTTATGAATCCATTGCAAAAGAAAAGAGAACTCAGTTAAGAAATTAAAACCTGAAGGTAGAAAGGTCAGTCACTGAGTTCACAACTACAGAAAGGTTGAACATTTTAGAAGTGAAAAAAAAAAAAACCATGAAAGGAGATTTATGATAATTCAACATTGTGCCACTAATAACACCAATAAGGAAAGAGTATATCACTTTCACTTCCTACCAAAAAGATAAGGTGTCCAAATAGTCCAATTATCATATTTGGTTTGCTTAAACCTCTTGTCAGAAGCTATACATGATACTGCCTTAAGATGAGATTCAATTTTACATTCTCTTTTCTTTTCGTATTAAAACAACCATAACAAATAATTACCAAGAATATATATAACAACCATTCTAATGAACTATACAGCAACAGTGAGATGCCAGTTCTTGAAAAATAGACATATTGACATTTCAGCATTCAGAAATATAGAAAACGGATCAGAAAATCTAATGAAGGCAACAGAATAGAATGAAACTGGAAAAAGAAAAGATTACCTATGGACCGATAGTCAATGGAATCTGCTACCGAACGCCTTTCTGAATCAGGGACAGCAATTGCTTCTTCGAATTTCAGTTTCTTTACTGCTTTTTCACATTCCTTAACTTTCTGGGCAGCATCAGGATCATTAGGGGAAAGTTTCTTGACCTAATTTTAGATATATGGGAGAGGAGGAAAAACGAAAAAAGGAAAGAGAGAGAGTTAATCAACACTTCACAAACAGCATCCATTCTAAAAACAACCAAGAAATAAATAATGGGTAGAAAGAACGGTTGATAATTCACAAACTAGTTAAAGACCCTTGATAAAAATTACCTGTTGGAAGTCCTTTAATGCTTCTTTAAATTTCCCCATGGCAAGATAAGCGGCACCTCGCCTATAGTAACCCTGCATTCAAAGAACTATCAGAAACAGTGTACATAAATTACAAGTGCAGGAGTCACAAAGAGTTAATATGTGAAGCATGCCTTTGGATATCTTGGATCAATTTCGATAGCTTTTGAAGCATCCTGTATGGCGCTACCATACTCCTCCAGCTTAGTGTGGGCAAATGCACGGTTGGCGTAATAAACCGCATTCTGACCGTTTAATTCAATTGCTTGGGAATATAAATCAATAGCTTGGGAAAATTTGTTGGCTGAAAAGTAGACAACCAAGATTAGCACAGCTGAACATGCAGACAGCAGGATCACACAGGCAGCAAAAGATTTAATCAAAAGACGGTACTCAAATTGTATCAAACAATCGGATTTATTATAGAGAAAAAGAAAAGATAAGAGAACTAGACTACTCAAAAATGCAGCTGAACAATGTTGACAGAAAAATAAGTTAAAATGATAAGCCATTGAATTTCAAAAAATCCTAAACTAAAATGGTAACGCGTTGGTTAATTAAACTAAAAAGGATAAGCCCGTACCTCTGAATGCTTCATTAGCAAGGACTTTGAGTTCTTCAGCTCTTGAAACACTAGAATTTTCAGTTTCCATATCGGGCATACCTTTTACCGTCTTTGAGAAGTCAGGTTCAATGTTAGCAACCAATAGATATCATAATTAAAATCTCATCCTCTTATACGGTTCTCCCTCTGTTCCAAAAAGAAAAGTCAATTAGCTGATAGCCTTGCCTTTTTTCACAGAATATGAAGCACGTCAATGCCAGTTTACAATCACCGAAAATGTGTATATCAAAATAACAGTGACGATTCCCCGTATGGGAAACCTACTTGAAACCCACCACTCACAGTCAGCTGAACATTATTTAGAGTACCAACCCAGACTATTATTCGTTATTCAGACTAATTAATAGCTTTCCAAGATTATATTAGAGACAAACAATAACAATCAACAGTAGTTGCAAACCTTACATTCGGCAGTAGAAACCAACAATTAATAATTCAATGTTAAATAAACTAAAAGTCTTTTCTGTTTTCTATTATTACAAAAAAAAAAAAAGAATCAGATTCATAACAGACCACCCACAACACGACTCTCTCCCTCCAAAAAAATAATAACAATAATTATAAATGAAGTACAAAAATAAAATGCAAAGACGGAACGATTAACAAGAAAGTAAATAGAAACGTTACATGCAAAGTCAAATGTCGAGGCACCATCAAGTTTTCTTTTCTAAAAGCCAATACAAAAGAAATTTGCATAAAGTTGGTTACAAAGACTTCGAAATGTTGAATGTTGGTTTAGTTTATGCTTATTACTTGAGTGGGAGAAAAGAAGATAATACCAGAGAGTGTTCGATCTTTTGACTCTGAGAGCGAGACGGGAGAAACCCTAAAGTTACAGGCTCTCGTTGCTTTTATATTTGTTTTTCCTATATTATTATTATTATTATTATTTTGTTTTTATGTCAAGTAGTTTTGGAGTTTTGGACTTTGGAGTCGTCAAATGAAAATTGAAAGTTTGCGGAGGAAAAATCTAGAGAGAGACAGGAGCCTCCCATCTGCCACCAACTTTTTCTTGCTAGTATAATGTATTCGCTATATTTCATGTTTTGATAATATTTTTATTACCATTAAATTTAGAGCAACCAAAAACATGGGATTTAATAATCTACAACGGAAATATGAGAAATTCGGTAACTTCTATATATAATATCAGTGCTATCTTTAATAGATTTTATCAGTCAAATCAATTAATACCTAACATAAAACTGTAAATTTATTTAAGTGCATAGCATGTGCTAATTATAATTAATTCAATAGGTAGAAAATCTCTGAAGTAATTATAAAATATTTAAGTTTAATATCACTTGCATCAAATTTGATGGATGATTGAACATTTTTAGTGTGTGATATGTAATTAAAAGAACGTTTTCGAGCTCATACATACAATCCTAAATTAAAATTAAATTGTGATATGTACGTATTCAATGAACAATCAGAAAAACTAATCACTGTATCATAACTTGACCAACGGGCAAAAAGCAATTTCATCAAACATATTCATAGATTATGCATAAACTCTGCAATATTTGTGAATATCTATACAGCTTAAGACTCGACGAATGAATTGAACTCAATAAAACGGTCTCTAATTTCATATGGTACGCAATCACTCATTATACAAGACAACATCAGCTTCATCTTGCTTTGTTTGTTCTCCCCTCTGCGACAGCTTTGGACACCTACTGATTGTTACTTCCAATTCCAAGATTGTTGCTTTGAAAAACAAGATTCAAGTTGTCTCTTGATTATGAGCGCAGCCCATGCCCCCAAAGAGCATACCAACAAAGGCGTATTATACCGTAACTGTTGACTCTTGCAATTGAAACACGTCTAGTGCTAGTAGAAGCTCGGGCTACAGCCGGCTGTCTTTCTTTAGGAGGCCATTTCCTTTTGACTTATGGAATCGGAAATCTTGTTACGTCCCGGAAAACCACTACAAGCCCAAATTTACAATTATTAGTAAGGAGAACTTTTGTTCAAGTAAGCATGAATGATCTCATGATCGGACCGGAAGAACAAGATATGTACCTTAGAGAAGGACACATTATCCATGAGCACATAGTTTGAACTAGAATATGTAAGAGCTAGATAGTCGTCCAAGTGCCAATCTGGGATATTATTCACAGTAGTTGTATCTCCAGTCACAGATGGTATCTTACTCGTTGCTGGTGGTGAGACAGCCCCTACTCTGCCAATTTGTCCATGCAACATTCCGTTGGCTTCACGAGCAGTAGGAATGCTAGCATTCCTTTTGGAAATTGGCTGGGATGATTCTGTTTCGGAAGCATTTTCAATTGAATCTGACTTGTTCATGGTTGTGGACATACATGGTTCTGTCGCTCCAAGTCCTACTTTGACACCAGTCAGCAGAAACCGCTGATGACCGGAGACATAAGTATTTGCAGTGTGGATGGCAACATCACATTTTCGACAAAATAAAGCTCGATCCTCTAGACAGAAGAAATAACCAGTAGTTTCCTACAGTATATTAAACAAGAGAGCATTACAACCTTATCTCTAACACACATGTAAGAATACCATCACCAGGACATGTAAATACTGAGAGAAGAAGGAGGGGGGTGGGGGGAGAGGTGGATTCCATATTTCTATGGCAGAACAAGATGCTTTCCCAGGTACACACAACATATATTAACCAGTGACAACACAATTGCATAAGCATAGGATTCAGTGGATCGAATCACTGGACTTCTCAACATGTTACATAAATGTGCAAGGAAGCATTTGTTGCATGCTTAGTTTCAATAATCCAATCTTTAACATGGAAAGCCAAAGGGATAATGAGGATCCATTTGTTGGAAGGTGGCTTAGTAAGTAGCAAGCCAAAGATAAACAAAAGAGCACCAATAATGCCCTTATCCTAAGACAAATAAGCTAATGCAAATGCATACTACTCCTTCAAATAAGATATATATGTCATCCCGAGAACAGGAAATCTACAAAAACCAATTATGATGATACAGAAGCAATGGAAGAATTGAGTCAAAGGCTCAAAGCATATGCCTTTATCAGAACATCAGGGACAACTGTGAAAACAAGAAGACTTTCAATGTCACAAACAGGAAGACAATCAATGTCACAGTGATAGAAAGGTCAGGGTTCTAAACTTGTGGCCACATCTCGAGTTTTTTTCTGTATCTTTCTGGGTTAACAAGTGCAAAATCCACCAACAACTTAGCAAAAGAACATGAATTCAAACGTGCACGTCCCTCCATGACTGTTTTTGATATCTGTTGATATATAACTTCAAGAGCTGAGTACAAAGTGGGGCATCAAGAACTTTATAAACAGTTTAAACCGTATCCATGCCCATCTTAATCGATCACTGAAGGCAAATTCTTTAATATCTTTTAACCCGACGAAAGTTCAACCGCAATTAATCTAACCAAGTATTTATTTTTAGCCATAATTCACCAGCCACTTAACACATCCAATCTAAAATTTAATTTAAAGAATTCATAATAACTAAATTAACAACAACATCGTATGGCCAACTTTCAAGCAGAAGTAGCAACAAAACCACGGTGACAGATACCTGGCAAATATCACACTTGGGCATCTGAGAAGATGAATGAAAAAGGGGAACTCGCTGGTGCTTACTAGCCAGAATGTTAGCTGAATGCACTTTCCGGTCACAGTCCCAGCAAAGCGCCGCCTCGTCGGCACAGCACAGCACCTTGGCCTCAGCTGCCTCGCACCCATTACATTGAATCCTCATCTTCTTCTTCAACGACAAAGTAGTTTGACTTCACGGAGGGAAGGGTTTAAGGAGTTATCACAAGTGGAAAGATAACGCGGTTACTTCACACTTGTCATGTCATGCTGAAGGGTTTAAGAGATTCCTTAACAGAGTGCAAGGTCAAGTCTTGGAAATGTATTAACCGACAACTCTGCAGATATTATAAGGACACGCGGTGCTTGGGTAAATGGTCGCTGCCACGCATGCGTGTGAAGGAAGCGGCCGAATTTGTGATGATGAAAATTATTGGTCAGTAATCTTATTAGTCGATAAGATGATTTGACACTAATAACTTGTGATGATGAAATTGATGATCACTAAACAAAGTATGATATTCTGGCTTCGTTTTTCATGCATAATTAGTGTATACGTGCGCAAAATAACAAAGTGTTAAGGTAATATTTAGAGTATATTTAGTCTCATCTATGCTAATTTTATCCCCTTCCTTTTCTATATTAATATCTAATCATACTGCTTAATCATATAATAATTATCGTTAAACAATCAAATGACTTTCCTCTTAGAAGTGTAATAATCCATTAATCTTATTACGTTATTACGATTAAACAAAATTCTCCAATATTCAAAAAATAAACTCATATATTTATCTTTTTTTCTTGTAAGGAAAATGATGTTTGTCGTAGGTCAAATCTCAAAATGGCTTAAAAGATGTCATTTCGTTAATTTTTTTTTTTTTTTTGCTGCGAAATGATGTCATTTAGGTTGGAAAAATCATAAAAAATAAAACGTAACTACAACTGCTTCTTCTTCTCTTCATTCTCTTTATTCCACCACATAATTAAAACCCAATTGCAGATTTTTGACATTGTCCGCAGAAGCTTAATTTTTTGGCATTATTCCTGACAAAACCATTACAGTTGTAAAACAAAATGGCAATTTTATTTTCAAGCTTTCGTGGAAGAGCATAGAAAAGTTCTTCTTAGAATCATTCATCATACATTATTCCTCTCATACAAATCTACACACAATTTCTTCAAGATTTCAATCAATTGTAGAGCAATTCAATACATATTTTCAAGCTTCTATGGAAGAGTATACAAAAGTTTTCTACATAATTATTCATCATATTTTCAACCTCTTCGTTCTCCTCGTTGATGGTGGCCGTGATAGTGGCTGGGAATGGGTGATGGTGACTGAGAGTTATGGATGGCAAAAGATAGTTTCAACTGTGGATTGTGATAGATTGTGAATGGTTGAACCTTTGTTAATGAAGGAAAGGGGAACGAAGAGAACAACGGAGTAGTTATGTCTTTCAGTAGAGTTGTGGTTGTTTGGTAAAACCTGGGGAACGAAGAGGAAAATGTAATTAGGAAATAAGAACAACAATGAGGAAGAAGTAACTAGATTTATGCGATACTTATGTGATTTATTCAACGCAAACCACATCATTTTACATTTGATAAAATAAAAAAATAATGAGCAAAACGACAACAATTTAAATTTTTTCATGGTGTGACCTAGAATTTGACTCAAGACAAACATCAGTGCTGTTCTTGTAATTACTACGGAGGCATTCTTTTTCTTTGCGGCGAAGGTATGATTGGACTAACCCAAGCCACAATATTCCTAGCCACGGCCCATCCAGCATGATGACTGTCCTTATCAGCTCTTCCATGTATCTTATCTCAATAATTTCTTTATATAAAACAAAACGTTTGGAAGAATCAAGCTCACTATTTCCCATATAAGTGTGTTTTTAATATTTTTTAATAAATTTTCTCAAGCAATAAAACATTTAATTAAAAAAATTCAGCCTACCTCAAAAAATATTGCTAACTTCGACGATGTTTATTCTCATTCCGATTTTCTATTTTAACTCTTATTATTTAATCTACTTATAATTTCCCAATAAAATTAACAGATGCAAATGGAGAACCCTACAAGGAAACAATTCGCCTTATCCTATTTATTTATTTTCTTTTATTATAGGCACCATACCATACATACGTTTAGTAGCATAAACGCTAAAAAGAATTGAAATAAAGCTATTATTACTCATTATCATAATACAATAAAAGCTCAATTATGTATACGAATGTGAAGTTGTAAGGATTACAAGAGACAAAACCAAGCGTCAGCCCCACCCATTAAAATTAAAAAAAAATCCCACACTCCAGATATTACTTAGCTTCCCTCTTTTGGATAATATACGGTGGAACTTTAATTTTATCATGTGCGCCTTATAAAAAAAATTGTCATGTGCACATATTTTAACAAATTACTTAATCTATTTTTGTAAAAGGCTAAAAGCATGGGTAATGGACTTTCTTCACACCTTGATCTTCAAATGTTAATTATTTGGCCATTGTTTATCATAATATACAAATACAGCCTATATTCTAATATATTTTGTATTACTGTAGTGAGTTTGTGTTAAAATAAAATTACTCAAATAAAACATGATTTAATAATCCATGTGAAAACAAATAATTAAATTTAATTGTAATATGTCGTTAATTAGACTTTAGAGCGTGATATTGACTTCTCTCTTGAAAATAATAATAAAAAAGGCGTCTTATAGTATCGAGGGAGCTGGCTGCTGGCCTGGGCCTGGCCTATGAACTATGAATAAAAACTCGATTAAATAAAGTGAAAAAAAAAAAAGAAACAAAAACCAAAAAAGTAAAACCCTCTATGGCTTCTTCGCTAACGAAGCGACTCGACACCTTAAGCCCATGCCTACGTTTAGCCCAACTCCGGTTCGCCAGAACGGAATCCGGTCCTCCAAGGCGGCGGTCCAAGTCCCCTAGATTCTCCATGACAAAACCCACCAAAGAGAAATCAGAGTGGTGGATTGTCGACGGAGAAATGCACGAAATCGGAGATCACGTGCCGCCACGTGAGCGGTTCGTCATCCCCAGGGACAACATCCCCAACAAGCGCCGTAAACAGCTACGCGAGCAGTTCATGCGCCGCACTCGCCTTGTCCTCAAGGATTCGGTCGGTCTCTCACTCACTCTTTTTAAAACCATTGCTTGCTGCTACCGAAATTTAAAAAAAAAAATTCCGTGTATAATTTTATTTATTTTTTTATTTGTGAATGGGAAGGAGCATGAGGTATTTTGCAAAAGGTACATGGAGCTGTATCAGGAGTTGAGGGAGAATTGGGAGAGGCTTTATTGGGACGAAGGTTACTCGAAGAAACTAGCTAAGGATCATGCTAATTACGACTCTGCCGAAGAGGATGATCAAGATTTTAACCCGTACAGGTATCTCAATTTTTTTTTTTCCTTTGGTGTAATCTCCGAATTAATTTTTGCATCGTTTTTTATTGGAGAATCTCAATTATAATTCCTATTGCTTGCATCTCAGGAGTGGCAGGAAGCCACATGGTGGTGATCAAACGAGGGTATGAACTTGAATGACTTTCATATTTGGCTAATTGTGAGGTTAAATATTAAGAAAGAATTGAAAGTTGAAAATAGTTTTAGCCATTGGCATGGCAATCTGAAGTTCAGTTTTATGGAGCATTTTGTTACCTTTGTTTTGAAGTGTACTTTTATCCGACATGAGTGGATTTCGATTGCAGGACGAGGGTTTCCCGAGATATAATCAAGGTGATTCTTGGGAGAAAGTCCATCAAATTAAGGATAAGTTTGAATATGACAGAGAGAGAAGAATGAAGGACAAAGGTATCTTCAGTATGGCTGAATGATTTCTCTATGTGAACTATCTTTTTGTGTTTTTATTACATGTTGTCATCTTTAAAAGCATAATACTTCAATATCCACCGAAAATTTTAAGCATGTTTTAAGTATTGGTTGTTGTACCAGCCAGGAGGTCCAAGCAGAAGAGTGTGTTTTAAGCTTACTTGCTAGACGAGCTGACCTACAAAGTCTCTTTCCCGGACTATAGACCCCTACTCTAGATAAGTGGTCTTGTGAACATATGTTCTTTTTCCACCACTTGAGGTGATTTTAGACGGGTGACTTTAACTGTAGACCTTCATGTTACCCTCATATGATATATAACAAATGTGCAGAGGGTAGCTTTGTTTGCTACATATTCAAATGCTAGATGTGCTCAATTTTAGTTTTGTTTCATGCTTTTCGGTATTAGTTTTAATGCTCTAAATCTCATGGTTTAAAGATATATTTGTTTTTAGGAGAATTCACCATGTGCATAACGTAAATTTACATGCTTTGAATTGAAAGGAAACTGTTCAAACCATTATCCATTTGAATGCTGTGATGTCCTTCCTCGCATGGTTGCATATCAGGGATACGGTTGGCTTATGCGGTTGGACATGTGATACCTGCTTCATATTGTTTATAGAGCACACTCAACTGTTGTTTACACTAACTAAGGAATACCTACACCATCTCAAAGCTTCATTAATCAGATATTGAGATTCTTCTTGGTGCAATACTCATTTATTTTGCATGTTCTGATTGCAGCATTTGCACCTATGAATGGAGGAACTTATTCAGGTTCACATGATTCAAACTTCCGAAGCCAGCCATTTGACACTCAGAGATACTTTCCCGGCAATGAAAGGAATTGACGAAAGGGCTGCAGAAGATTTATGTTAACAATCTCTGTGAATGCTCTTCTTAAGCCAATCGAACTTGAAACTTCATTGGAGATTCTTGGACATTAACCAGTAATGTTGTTCAAGAATGAAGGGCTATTGTCTGTGGCCAAAGTTGGAAAGTGGAGACCAAACCTTGATAGAATGTCATTAGCTTCGGATAGATATATTGTAAACCTTTAGCTGAGATATTAGTTTTGTAGCTAAATGCTTGTAGAATTTTCAGCTTTGATGGCCTCAAATTTGCCTAGGCTTTAACCTGTGAACCTATTTTGAAGGAATGAAGACATGCAGTGATGAGCTCCTTATTTTTATTTTTATTTTTGGGAGGGAGTGGTTTCATGGGATGCGGGGCAAATGAAATTTTGTTGAGTATCCTTTCGGGGAATAATTTACAAATGAATTATTTTTAAAAAGTATTTAATAGAATAATAACAATAACTAAGTGTCGTATTTATAAGATTTGAGATTGTGTCTTATATTTTATAAATATTATTAGTTTGTAAGACAGAAGTATATTTTATGATCTAAACAAGAAGGATGAGCATTCGATTATTGTACTGTTAGTCAAATTAAATCGAAGGGCAAATTTGTTGACAATGTACAATAAGGCTGAGCACACAACCGAATCACAAAATGACAGAAATTATGAGTTTTGATACCTGCTGCGGTATACAATGACTCTGAAAGTTACATACAACAACCCTTGAATTGTAACTTTACAACATAGAAAACAAATGAATAATAAATGTGCGACATTGGATTTGTTGTATGTTACATTATATAATGTAACGTAATCCAGACCTTAGTATAGTCCAGCCCTTGTAGTAAACTCAAGACTAGCGGCAAAACACTAAATGTAAGCACAAGTTTGAAATAAATAAAGATCCGAAACTTGATCAACAGCATTTGCTAAATTAAAAGAGTTGAATGTCCGGAGCTCGGCTTTGTGCATTACTAAAGTAAATTAGGTTACAAAAGCACCAACGCATTAGGCCCTGATAGGTTCGAGTGGCTGTTTAAGGTTTAAGAGGGTTGTCACTTGGAGTTACATCTGTATGACTCTATATGAATAAAATGTAAAAATTTCATGTACTCAAAAAATTCCTCAAGTGATGAACACTCGTGAATTCATCATTAGCGCCCTACAACACTTATTTCGCTAAATAAACAAGCAGTGGAACATTTGACGTGGTACTAGTAATGTTGGGCTTCATGTAAGGGCAAGCCTTAGTCTTTTTGTTCTGTTGCTCTTAACATTTTAAAAAGTCACACGTATATAGTAAGGAGTTTTTATATGTTATTATTACAATAAAATTTGATCATATAATTGTCTCGTTAGATAACTTGATCATCTGATTAAGAGCATGACCTGAATTCTTATAGAGAAATAAAGTTTAAAAAATATTATTGAAAATATCAAAATCTCTTTGAGACAATAATCATGTTAGGATCCATATGTAAGTAGATAAGTTCAAAGTACAATAAAACTAAAATAACTCAAAATAAAGGAAGATCAAAGACTCTATATATTATTCTATATTTGTTTTCACAACCATAAACTTATAAACTAAAATAAATAGTTACTTGTTTGTCAAGAATAATTGCAAATTAAAGTCACCAAGGCCAAGCAATTTTTTTTTAACCTTAAGATTTATATATAATCTCCAAATGGTGAAATTCTAATGCAGAAGTATAGCATTCAAAACTGGCTAACTTGTCCTTAGAGTTTTGTTTTAGATTGTTAAATCCTTAAAATGATGTTTATCTGAATATTACATAGAGATGAGTAATCTAGTGGCAAAATAAAAAGAGGATTTTTATTGAAAATTAAACATCAAAATATTAAGAAGATGATAAGTTAACAATTCTATTCTGATTTGAATCTGGATCTAGATAAGTAAATAAGTTTAAATTGTAATAAAATTGAAATAAGGACCATTTGGTCATGTTGTAACTTTTAAAATAATT
Organism: Aegle marmelos; assembly: GCA_030449875.1. NCBI lineage: Eukaryota > Viridiplantae > Streptophyta > Magnoliopsida > Sapindales > Rutaceae > Aegle > Aegle marmelos. Next base: position 19,102,594 of record JASUUL010000094.1, on the reverse strand, counting down.
ATTATTAGTTATGTTGTATAAATAAGTAGGTATGAAGAATATCAATTAGATATTTAGTAAAATTTATTTTTAAAAGTACTGTGAGTTACTGTTAAATTATTATAATAATGTAAACAATTATATTTGATACAATGTTAAATAAGTTTTTTTATATATGTATATATGTAATATTTTTTATTGTGTACATATAATAATTGATATTTAAAATAAATAATTGATATTAATAATTTTATTTTTATTTTTTTATCTCAATATAATTGATAATAATAATAATATTTTTAGAATTCATAATTTTATTTCCTATCCAATAAAGATAATTCTAGATTTTTAGAATATGTATAAGGATACATATAGAATTGTATTACCTATAAAAGTGATTCTTGAAATCAGATTTTAAAATATTAGTCCTTATGTGGCTTTCAAATTCTATAGTAGGTGGAGCAATTTTACAAAAAGTGATTTATGAAAAAAATTACCAAATACCAAAATTAACTTTAATTTTTCAAAATCATTTTTGAGATTCAAGTAAAGTAGACATTGAGCAACCAATACATTACTTTTATGCCAAATCCCAGGTACAAATTGAAACTAAGTTTGAAGAACTAGTTAGGGTTTTGCAATTTAGGAGTTCTATACTTAGGGTTTTGTAAATGGAATGTTGTGGTTGAAAGGGAATTGAAGGACAAAACAATAAATTAGAGCTGTGGTTGAAAGGAAATCGAAGGACAAAGCAACAAAGCATATGCTTGCACTCGCGTGCTTGAAACGGATTGAAAGAGAACGACGTCATTTGGATTGAAATGGGTTGCTCGACATAGCACTAGTGCTGAAATTACAAGATTTCAAGATTAAAATGAAATGACGTTGTTTTGTGGCATTTTCGGGGTTTGATTCGGGGAAAATAGCAGTGCTGAATTTATTATTATACGAGACTCGTTGCATTAATTTGTTAATTTTTAAAATTAATAAAAATCATGTCATCTTTAATCTCAACTGTTAATTATTTTTAATGTAAAGATCATAAAATTGTGTCTAAACTTATATTTAAAATTATGTCTCTTGAACCTACCTTTACATATATAATATGTATATATAATAATTTTCAATTAAAATAAATAATTTATAATCTATATGAGGATATGTGTGAAATTATATTAAATATAAAAATAATTCTTGAAATAAGATTTTTCAAAGGTTACTCCTTCTATGGCTTTCAAATTCTATAGTAGGATGGAGTAATTTTACCAAACATGATTATTAAAAAAGATTACCAAATATCAAAATTAACTTTTAACTTTTCAAAATCATTTTTGAATCTTTTAAAAGTAATCTAAATAGGCATTAACTAATCAATTCAAGTTGGTTTTATTTGTTCAACGAGAATAAGTAAGACTCTACATATTTAGTAGTAATTAAACTACATGTTGTTTATGTAGTGAATTAATAAATGATATGACGTGAGAGTGGAAAATTAACTAATAAAAATGGACATAAGTCCTTCAAAGTATGCACCTGTGCATATGTTTGACATGTTATTTACTTTAATTAGAATACGATATTGTAGTTAGTAAACATAATCAAATGGAATGTTTCTCAGTTACCTAATTTCATCAAAACTTCATGAATTAGATACTATTAAATAAAATAAAATAAAACTCTAAGGTAAAATCTTTTTGAGACTCTTATTTTTAAGTTACAATACAAACAAAAAAGAGAATTCGGATTGGAAAGTGAAAATCAATTCATTGTAGATCCACCCTACCTTTAATCTTTTTTTTATTTTTCACTAAGTATCTTGAGTGAAATGTAAGAACCTATTAATGTAAATACAATTCATATTGTTGTATATTTACTTCACTCTTGCTACAAGAAAACCCTTCCCCAAATACCTAAGAATCATTTTCCTCCTCATATTCACCATTTAATTGTATAAGGATGCATTGATTTCCTTAAATGTTTGAAATATCTTATATGTTATAGTGAAATTGATCTGCTTCTTAACTTAGCAAAGTCAACCACTGTCCAGGACCATGAACTAATGTATCCAAGTTGCAGATTAACAAGATTAACACTAGAAGAAACTTAAGCTATTATTTTGTAAATCTGGCCAAGACTCAAGAAACAGATAATAGAAATCTATCTCACAAAATCACAAGAAACAAACAGAGAATTACTTGGTTTAGTTGTTCCAAGAACGGGACAACTTACATCCACGGGAGAAGCTTTCTGGTTGGTTTTCTATTAATCAACAAGGAGAATCAGTTACAGATCAATACAAGAGATTATAGAGAATACTCTAGAACCCACCCTCTTCTCTCTCTTCATTCTTTTCACAATGAAATCTCACACACAAGGCATCCTGTTTCTCAGCTATATAATAGCCTCAGAAGCCAAGAATCACAACTCCAGATTGCGTAGTCAGCTGACGTGTAAACAGATTTAACGAACTCAAGCTAAATCAGTTCACGTGACTTCCACATGCACCACCTAAGTCTGAGTTAAACGACATGTGTGAACTGCCGTTTCAACTTCAATTTAAGCTGTAAGTAACGCATGTGACTTCGCACATGACTCCAGCTTATTTCTGCAAACCAAACACTGTCGTTTCAATCTTCATAGCTTGATTCAATATCAACCTTCACACATGTATTCTAAATAAAAGATTGATAACTTAATAAAATGAGTCAGTTATTTGATTAAAACTAAAAAGAAAAATTAGATTCAGTAAAAGTTGAGAGTCTTGAATAAATTTCAATAAATCATCCTATGAAAAATATTCAAGCGATCTCCAATGATCAAATGAGCATTAACGTGGCTTTATACCAAGTAGCTTGAAATCTCATGAAAATTTATGTTGATTAAGGTTTAAACACAAAAGGATAAATTAAGTAAATAAATTGTTACGCCTGTATATGAATAAACGTGAAAATTCATGTACTCATAACTCCTCAAGTGAAGAACACTCCTGAATGCATTACTAATACCTTACGCGACTTGTTTGATTGAACAAATGAGTAATGGTAGTTTTGATGTGATATTAGTTTTGCTTTTTTCTTTTTACTCGTGTGCGTCAAATTTTAACTAATCTTAATTGTTCATGCAGCATTGAGCTCTATCAAAGAAGAGTAACCCTTGATCTCTTTTTTGATCCACTAACTTTTTAGGAAAACCCCAACGTACGTAACTTGTAAGAAATGCGGACATGCAGCGATGAGCATTGATTATTATTATTATTATTATTAGTTATGGCGTGGGGGAAATGATATTGTAAAAGATCCTTTCAGGAAATAATTTACAAACGAATCATTTTTTACAAGTATTTAATACAGAAAAACGATAATTGAATGTGGATATTTATAAGACCTGGGATTCTCACTATAAATTTATAATGTTAGTTATATTGAATTGAAGGGTAAATTTGTTGACGAATGTACAATAAGACCGAGCACGCAACCGAATCACAAAACGACAAAGAAATTATAGAAGTTTCCATACCTGGAGCGCAGTAAATGATGGTGACTCCTGAAAGTGTCGTAAACTCAAGGCCGGCGCCAAACGCGAACGTACAACACAAGTTTGAAATGAAGGTGGTCTGAATGCTGGTCTAAAATCGAAAGAGAGAGGATGCGCGGAGCTCGGCTCTGTGCATCGTTGCTGAGTGAGTTAGGTTACGAAGGCACCGATGCATTAGACCCCGGCAGCTTCGAGTGGCCGTTCCAATACGACGACGCACGACCGATTCTCGACTGGATCTGCTCCTCTCTCCGTCCCTCCGACGCCATTTCCTTCTCCGAAATTTTCCCAGTATGAGCAGTTTCTGGAAGAAGAAAAGCTACTGGGAGTAAAATTTTTCATTTATTCTAATCAATTTAAATTTCTTAGTTATTGACTCGAACTGACTTGTCGTTTACTGTTATATTGGCAATATTGTTGGTAGGGAGAAGACTTGGAGTCTGCTTATGATAGCATATCAGCAATTTCTTCCCCCAGGAGAGGTAATCAAGATGACATTTTCGGAGCCGATGAAGAAAGACTAAAAGATATCCGGTAATTTAATTTATTTGTGCATTACAAGATATTATTAATTTGTTTCTGAGACGTACATGTACTGGTTCTGCATTGTGCCATGTGAGAATTTTTTTTTTTTTTTTTTTGGGGGTAATGATGATGTCCAGTGAGGCTGAAGCCGTGGAGATGCAGAAGCAGCTTAGGCAACTGCAGTCTCAGTTTGACGTGAGAGAGTTTCTGCTACTTCCACTGTCAATGGACATCTTACAACCTTGGATGACAGCCTTTCAGTGAGGAGTTTGCAGGTACTGTAGTGAGTAGTTAAGCTTTTAAATGTTTATTGAATGCACTTGTGTGTTAAAACGGTTCAAAATTTCTTTTTATCATAATTTAGATGAATGCGGTTCTGGAAAGGATAGCTTCAACAGCGGAGGATTTGGCCCTTTATCATTCTGGGGATGGTATTACGTACTTTTTCATTCTTCCACACTTTCTTTTGTTGGCTATCTGAGAAGTTTTAAAGATGAAGTTTTGTTGAAGTTGAACCTTGCATTTAATTTTCCAATTAGTTTAAATTTAGGAATGGAAACAAATAGAAGATTCTTATTATTTTTCCTATTTTTATATTGTGTATATCATTGTACTGAGTTTTCAATGTTGTTCACATCATCACATGTGCATGTGCGGAGGACAGCATCTATGTAGCTTACTCTGACTTTCATCCGTTCTTGCTTGTAGATTTGTCTTGTCTAAAGGAGTTAAATCAGTGGTTTGCTGAGCAATTGGACACTGTATGTTGATAAGATATTAATTCTTTCCCACTTGATAGGATATTGATATCTTTTCATTAAATAGCAGCTTATAATATTCATGTGCTTGGCTTTTATTCTGTTTTGTTTCCTAGACTGATGAATAAATGAATATAGTAATGTGTTAATCAAGCTTGTAAAGTTTACAGTCGTAACATGTGATTGCAATCAGCTGCCTTGTCAATTAGTCGCTGAGGAAGGAAAACCAGAATGCTCGAGGGTAAGTCTTGATGACGCCTCAAACATACTAGCAAGAGGTATGATTTTCTGTTTCCCTTATGGTTTCACTCATATTATTAATCTAGACTTGTATGCGGATTGTGATTATCCCCTTGCCTGTCTTTGAAGTGTATACCTCATCTAAAGAATATTGATTTGTACTTATTGCTTTGGATTGTTGCAGATGTGGAAAATTCCTGTAATCAGCATTTGTCTGAATTACAACGGCTTCGTTTGATGTATGTACTTTACCCTAAAAGTGTCTTATACTGTCATCTCATTAAGCATGTGATAGAAACAGTTCTCAGGCCTGTCTTTTTTATTGTAGACATCACACATTTTACCATGTGTTCTCCTGCTACACATCTACTTTCAGGCCTCTTTTTAAGAATGTGCCAGAAACAATGCTAGAGGGCTCTAGTTTCTCTTGTGGATTGCATACATTTCTTGACATGTCTTGTTATTTCTAACTGTCCTCTTTGTCTTTTTTAGTTGTGTGTGAATATCCCCGTCAAATGTAATTTCTATATGCTGTATTGGTAATCATTTCACAGATTCAGAATGAGTGAAAAATAATGGGTGGAAGCCCTGGTTGAGAATGCTAAGCAGCAAACTATTCTTAGGACAATTAAATCTCAGGTAGAATCAGATGAAGCTCACATTCATCTTGATCTTCATTCACTTAAGTAAGAGTTGTTTCCCACTTTTCCCTTTTTTGTTTTTTCAATCTTGTGTAATCTTCAGGTTCCATTTTTTTGTTGTCCCCATTTCCTCATGAATGTGCAGGAGCAAACATGTTAAATTAGTAGGGAACTATCAAAGTTACTTAAGGAAAAGAAGTTGTTATCTGAGGTTTGTATGTGTATTCTGTGTCAACTAGATTCTCTGTGTCTACTAATTGTTTAATTTAGCATTTGGAAACAATACTACAATTTACAGGACTCTGTCATTATCAAAATCTGCCACCTCAACATGATTTCTCTTTATCATTTTTAACTAGTCAAAAATTTTTGCAAAGTCGGTTGTACTTGGTCCAAGGTGCAAAGAACTGAATTACAATTGTTTTTAGTTAATTGTCTGAAATGCTCTCTTGTAATTCCCAAAATATACTGATGCAGCAATATTATTTGTCATACACAGCCATTTATTTGATATACAGGTAAGGCTAATGTTTTGTTCATCTCAGTTTGCTATGATTTGCTTTTGTACTAATGCTTCATTTTTTCAGACTATTCCAGCTCTTTGTTGGGAGTTGGCTCAGCTTTGAGATACATGCATTTTACAAGGTACTGACTAATGACTTTCCAATCCGCAGATCGTAAGAAGGAAGTAACTATTCGATTCTTTAACTGTGTTAGAGAGTTATTTTAATGAAGATGATGTGGTTCAACATTGATGAGCTTATAGGTGATTATGATTTGAAGGTCATGTCAGCTGGACAAAAAGAACCTGCTTGGAGCATATTTGCTGCTTAAAGTTATTGAACCAGAGCTTTGTGGTTGCCTATCAGCAGCCAGAGGTCGAGTGGTATTAGGCTCTTAATCTGGGTGTTGGTTTGTGCGTTGAGCCTCAGTTTACTTTTGGTGCTCTGGGGATAGAAAACGTCTGCCTCTTGTTAGCCTAGGACTGACAATGCTGCTCTATCTCCTTTGAAATTATAATATGCTGTTTCAGGGTCAATGCCTGGCACTGATTGAAGCAGCTGCTGATAAACACGAACAGGGAGCCGTTGATGATCGGAACGTTTTTCAACATGGTGTTAATAGATCTTTTAAGTAGCCGTTCGAGTAATAAACCTAGCTTTTTGGTTGAAAACAGTTACTCTTATGGCAGTGTCTTTTGACGGCTTCTATTGATATTGAAATTTTAATGTTGCCTAATTTCAACGTTGTCCCTAGATACTAGGCTGGACTGTCGACATATGTATCAGCTCCAAGGATTGTGCAGCAGATATCTCGTCTTCATTCAGACCTGATGACACTTCCGTCTGGTCTCGAGAATTCCCTTCCACAGGAAAGAAAGAGATGAATCAACGAGCTGTGAGTTAATTTATGTAGTTTGTCGATCACAAAGTCGTTTCGAACAATATTTTTAATTTTTTAAACACATTGTTTTATCCGTCCGCGTGCCTTATGTGTACGCTTTACTCAGAGTCTGAGCAATTACCGTTTGCGTCTTCAACAACATCGCATTGTTACCATTATGTGGAGACTTGTTTTCACTCATGATTTCTTACCTATTCTAAACTTTTATGATTTATCTTATTTTTGAAGGCGTTAATGAAAGAGCTAGGTGAAATTGAAAAGATAAGCGCAGAACTCTCGGCTGTAGTGGAAGAAGCAACACTTGAACACTGTTAGCTGTAACTTATCTTATTTTTGAAGGCGTTAATGAAAGAGCTAGGTGAAATTGAAAAGATAAGCGCAGAACTCAAAGGAGTGACGTGCATATTTATTATTGGATTGACGATTAATTTTGGAAACTCCCTAAGATATACCCTAAGATACAGTTAGCTGTAATTTACTTCTATTTCTCTCACAACTACAGAATCATGAATCCGCTACAACTTAACATTTATCTTAATTTTAAGGCTCCTTTATCCTTCTAATCTTGCATTCTATAATTTTCATGGCAGATTATTAAACACCATTCACTAGAAATGGGTCTTCAACGTCGGGTTTTTGTCGACTTCTTTTGCAATACCGAACGTTTGAGAAGTAAAGTCCATGAATTGACTGCTCGTGTAAGAGCCTGCAAATTTCTTAAATCCAATTTTCCCCTCAACAGTATCTAAACACTTGCGAACATGGTGAGTAAACATATCTCAAACTCAGTACTCACAAATTCGGTTAAATTCAAATTAAAAAAAAAAAGGCTAATTGTCCACCGACAACTTGATTAATTAACACCTACAGCTTCTCAGGCATTTGTCACGGGCTTGTCATTTTGGGAGGTTTGTATTTGTACAGAATCAGATGTGTGAAACCGGGAGAGCTGAGGCTGACTTTTCCGACCGTTATCGTCTACTAAACACCGAGACGACGACGATGACAACTTCAGTGGTGCATTATTGGTTCGGTGAAGGTGGCACCTAAACGAGCCGGCATGGCTAGTCGGCGCACAAATGCACGTCTTTTTGGCTGCTGCATTGCCTTTGCTTTCCGCAGTACCCTTGTTTGCTATCTTATTGGCTTTGGATACTTCCTTTCCTTGACTCCTTGGCCTGAGTCATCATTACACAAAGTGGGTTAAACCAAATAACTGAATGAGTAGATTACAGTGGCTTCTCTTATTTCCCCCTCTCATATTATTGAATTTCTCCGAACGTTGTCGTAATTTAAGCGAAAATCCCAACCAACCATATAAATCAACAAATTATACGACACAATGCTGTACATGCAAAAATTTTCTGAAAGAAAAATATACGAATCAGACTTTAATGAAAATCTGTTTGAAAAAATAATAACACTACAAAAGCAACATGCTGCAATAAGATAGGACGGCTATATCACGGAGGAAGCAAATTAATTAAGCGGGCAACCGTAATTCTGTAACTATGTCTCAACCATCGCACTCAATACGAGTAGAGCAATTCTTTTGTGAACAGCTATAAAGAACTACAAATAAAATGATATGATTTCAGTAAGGAATCGATTAGATTATTCTCTGCTTAATTATTTAAAAATTCTTCTGGAGGAAGGAAAAATTGAAATTTCAAAATTCACATACCAGAAGATCATGGCTTTTGGGTCCGAATTCTCCAAGTTTGATAATTCAGCAGGCATTGTAGCACCAAAACCAGAGAAGAAGAAGAAGAAGAAGAAAAAAAAAAAAAAAAAAGTCCGTCGTCAAATAAAAACACTACGAGAACGAGCGAATTGTGAAGGGCGTTCGCGATCAAATTATAAAGATAAGGAAGAGAAATGGATAAATGGCAGACTCGATCTTGGATAATGTAAACATTGTTTGATAGGAACAAGGACTCATCATCATACTGAAGAAGTAAAGGGACAAAAAGGGTAGAGTGAGAGCCAGTGCTACATCGACGTGTCAATAAGCGCATGCATGAAAAGAACACGTGTACCAAAATGATCGCGAAGAATATAATATACCATAATTTTGTTAGGTTACAGCTGCTCTAAGTTAACGGTTCTCAATATACCAAATCTTTTTATCCAATCCTATGTTCATGATTTCATTTAATTTTAATTTTATGATTGAATATTTGGCAGCGGTAAATTCATATCAATCCCACAACGTGGTGAATAGCGTCACGAGTCACGACTTTTATTCTTCAGTGGATAGATGTCTCCGGTTGTACTCACCACGCATCCTCTTGTGATTGGACCAATTTGAATAATCCCACGTGGATTTTAATTTTTTAGGTGAAAAAAGATGAAACAATTATCAAATTGACAACACCTCAAGCATTTTAGCTTGCGAATTAAACTTAAGGATTCAGAAAGATGATTCAAATAGAATCGGAGGTTTCTTTTGTGAATTCTTATATTACAGTCGATGAGACCCACGTAATACTGTAATTATCTTAAAAACATATTACATTCAGCTATAACTTAAATTTTCTCTTAGATATATTATCTCCTTTTACAAAATCATATGCATGCAGTACTGTTGACTATTCATCCATCTTTAATTAACGACCTTCGTTTTGACCCGTTTTTCGAAAATTTTCCCTTTTTCATTTTCATTTTCTAGAGTCACTCACTCAGCCCATGTGGGCGTGTGTTTTTTAGGAGAAATTGAACCCTTTAAAGCTCCGACCATGCATTCAAAGGTTCCGTCTTTATCTTGCTTTGGGGGCTGATGGAAAAAGAAAATTTATTGAAAAGGAAAAGGCGAAGAAATGATCACAATGTTTCACGCCTGGCACGTGAGAGTGGCCTCAAGTAGGAGACCGAAAAGAAACATTGCCCAATTTAATTTTGCAAAATGCAACCTGAAAGGCCTCTGATCTTTCTTTTTTTTTCTTTTTTTCGCTTTTTCGCATGGTATATACCGAAATCCAAGCTTTTCTCTCTTTCAAATTATATTTTCTTCTATTCCTTTGCAAGAACGCATTTAAAGTGGATCACGTGATCTAGCCACAGCCACATCACCTCTCTACTGTGTCTCAATCAATCAGTCGAGTCACTTCACTTATCTGATCCCTCAGAAAATATTAATGGGGTAATAAATCCACCTTTTAATTGCAAAAACAGAAAGAAAAGGGTGGGACTTGAAAAAGATCAATGGACCGTTTTTCTTTTTAATTAAGAGGAAAGTGAAATTTCGTGACCCACAAGACCAATCTTTTCTCTTTTTCCACAGGCTTTGTAACCCATCCAAACTCCACTCTCAACAACCCTGACTCCTCCCTCTTGTCAACGTCAATTGAAGATTCAAAATAAAATAGCCGGACGTGGCCACCGAAAGGAAAGCAAAAGCAACCCTTTACTTCTTAATCACATAATTATATAGTACTAAAATCATAATTATGTTCTTAATCCCTTCCAATTGTAATGGAAATGGAACATTAAATTCCACTACGAAATACATAATATTGAGATCTCCATGGCATGCATAATGAAGTATAATATATTAGTTCTACTCATGCACGATTTCCCATCCGATATATGTACTCGAGAGCCCTATGTTGAAAAAAGCTTTAGGCAGCTGCTTCACAATAAACAAGGTGGCAGTAAGCAGCTTGAGAAGAAACCGAGAACTCCCTTCTGCACCCCAAAAGAAATGAAAGGAAAAAAATATATATATTAAAACCTTCATTAAATAATAAAAGATTCATATCAAACTGCGGATGATTATTGATACCTTCTTGGACTTGGAGTAAAGGAGATGCGGTGAAATTTTGTACAAGTCTTCATCGACAGGCTTAGGTGTTGGCCTGGATACAGGGATAGGGCTCGGTGGTTCCATCACCTCATCATTCACCTTCCAATTTTGCTTTTCTTTAGCTTTCCGCTGCTGCTCCCGAGCTTTTGTCTAGAAATTTTACAAAACCATTCAACAGCATCACCACCATATTACACAATTTTCAGACCTGGCTAGTAGCTGCCACGTGCTTAAAATGAAGCCACTGTTTTCATATTGCCACATCTTTAATCTTTTTACTTCAATTTTGGTGGAGGAAAGAAATCAAGCAAAATCTTATACAAAATTTAAAGCGCATTAGCTAGCATGCATGGTTTATCCAATACCCATCATCAAAGTGTTGCTTCTTTCAAAAAAAGGAGGGGGGGGGGCGCGCAAAAAAGAAAAGCTATTCCTTAATTAAATGGAAATGGACCTTCTTTTTGTAAATCTTTATTTGCTCCTCTCTTCCTAAGAGTGTCTTAAAGCTAAAAACAAAAATGAGAACAGAACAGTGTGTGTTAATTCATGCTTTAAAGGAAAATGGTTAATTATGGCTTACCCTTCTGCGAGGAACAACAATCATGGCAGGAGTGACGACATCATTCTCATACAAGTCACCAGCAACATACAGATCACGATCCTCAGAGTAGCTATAACGAAGCAACCCAGCTTGCCTTGCTGATTCAAAGCACTGAGTGAATGGCAGGTCACTGTTCCAGTCCCAGCTCCCAAATGCTGGCACCTGAGTACCACCACCACTCCTGTTGTAATAATAATAATCCTGCATGCCCAACAGATCATTAACAACTCAACCCAAACAAGCCATATCAAAATTAGAAGAAGAAGAAGAAGAAGAAGAAGAAGAATAAGCAGAAGAGACTTACTTCCATTGATGTGTTGTGTTAATTGATCAAGATCAAGCTCTGTCTCTGCTTTCTCCTAGACTTTATGCTCTCAGCTGACTGCCAAGCGTGGGAGCTAGGTCATGCAATTTAAAGAGAAGTGGAGTTAAAAAGTAAGCGCATGTATGGGGATCCAAAGCAAATAAAAATTGTCCCTAGAGGTAAAAACGAAGCAACCCCCAATAATAGACAAGACAGACAAAGAGGCAAGGTGTGGTAAGAAAGAAAGGGATGGGTGAGGTTGCTTTTGTTTTGAGTTGTTTTAATATTCCCTCTTTCGCCTTCTTTTTCTTTTAACCCTCTTCGTGTCTCTGATCAAATGTGTATATTCCAATGCAAACGAATAAAAAAAGTGTGGGGGGGTCTGGAGTTTACCAAATCTCCAAGCAAACGCAGAGTGATCGAACCTTTATTAACCCCACACGCGTACCAGAGTTACCACTTTGTGCTTCGTGCAATTTTAACTTAACTACCCCTCCCACACCCGATGCTTTATTCAAAAAGTAAGAAAAGTATTTTATTTTAATTGGCTAATTAATTGCAGGCACCACTTTCAAGCTCCCAGGTCAAACACTTGACATGCAGTGGCAGTAATGCTACAGGCGCACAGCTTATCCTGTTTTTTAATTTTGGCAGAGTCTTAGAAAAGTTCAAACTTCGCAATGCTTTGGTCAAGCACGAGGGGCTTCTCATTCCCTCTTAGACATAAATTGAATTTAGTTCTTATAATTAGGAAACAACGTTTGTCGATTAAATCAAAGGAAAATTATTAATGTTGTGATGTGAGTGGTCTTTTTCTTTTTTTAAAGATTTTTGAGAGGCGTGAAGCAGGGTCCAGGCCACAAACGCAAAGGGTTTCTAATCACTTGTCAATTGTCACAGTGATTCCAGGTATCTGTGACTGCCCTTACCTTAACCTCAAAACTTGCGACAAAAGAAAAATGAAAGGAGTAAGAAAAGAAGGAAAAAAAAAGGCTACAAATAGGGCCCCTTTGGTGCTATTTATACCTGAATTTCTTTCTTTATTCTTCATATTTTGTATATATGTATACATGAATTTCTTCTTTATTCTTCATTTTTTGTCTACATATATGCATATATATATGATATATGATATGACTTTTTCTTTTACAAGGCAGGTATATGACCTCTGTTTTGTAATATAGTGGATATGGACATTGGCCAGATATGTAACAAGAATACTTCAAGCTTCGGCATTGGTAACTTAAAATGCAGCACTGAGAATTTTTCAAATTTAAGCTAGAAGTGAACACTTGCTTTATTTATTAGCCTTATGATGCTAAGAGGCATAATTTCTTTTAGAAGGGTCTTGAATGGGGTTTCTGTTGAGGCCCTTCATGGGCTTAACCGTCTCAACAAAGCACAGAGGAAGAACTTCTTTCGCTAGAGTTCTGCTATTAGCACCCCTCCATTATCCGCATCGAGCCCCTTTCTATATCTATTTCTTTTTTAATTCCTAAAATAACATCCTCCGTTAGCCCCTCGATTAGTAGAATGTATATTTGGGTTTTTTGCAACATAAGCATGCTAAATAAAAAAAGACCTACAGAACTCGAGTATGTGTATTTTAATTTATATGGGTATTTCATTTAAAAAATTAGAAAAAAATAAGTACAATATTTGATTCTTTCTTAACATGCTCATTAAGTTAATAATCTATGAAAACTTCACAAAATATTCTTTCCCGCAAACATAAATTGGAGTAAAGTTCACTTTATATTAAATTCTTACTTTTTTTTACTATTGCGTTCCTTTTTTTATGTTTGTAAGTTTAAAAGAGCGTGTTTGTAAATTTTAATAGAGAAAATGACCAACAAAAAAAAAACTGTGGGCGGATTTAATTGCATAAATTTTTGCTTTTAATACAAAGAATGAAATTGTAATAGAGGGTGCCGGTAGCGCCCCTCTATTCGCTATTGGACTCAGCCCAACATATACTAAAACTATTCACTTCAGTCCACATAACTACTGAGCAAAGTCCACTTACGAACCAAACTCACGGAACTAAGATTCTGTAAAGCACAATTCAAGCAAAGACTTGCTCAAGGAATGACAAAAACAAGCATTTAATACAAACATAGAAATTAATGTTCCTTTTAACATGGAAGCTGCTTAATTAATTCATCCTATCTAATCTTCAAGTTTGGCTAAATTATTCAATTTCAACTTCCTCACCAAGGGCAGGAGCATGATCAGGTTCAGGCTCTTCGTCATCAATAGCAATAGCCGATTCACCACTTTCTTCTTTTATTTCACTCTCCGCTTCATCTTCATAAAGTTTCTCTTCCTCCTCATGCACTGTCACTTTTGCTTCCTCATCATCATCCGTTAGTGTTGCTGCTTTTTCTCCAGTGACAGGAAGGTCCTTAATTGTTTCTTCTACTTGCTTATTCGCTTCAGCTTCAGCCTGAAACAGAGTTAACTTGTCATTCTAACATCTTTTAGCATATTCAAAATGCTAACGGACTTAAATTTCTAGAAACTAAAAATCATCAGTTGTCGACATCCACTCATTATAAAATCCGGATTGATGTTGGTAACCATTGTTTAGCACCTACACAAGCACTGTTGTATACATACGACCAACTTGAAAATTAATATAGATGAAACGCCTACACTGGAGAATAATTATGCATATTATAACGATTTATAATATTATAATATGTTAATGGCTAAAGAAACTATCATTTAATACAACACGTATATGTGCATGCATTTTGAAGCTAATTATTGAGGATGACCAAAAATATAAAATTTTGTTTCATAGACTCTTTTTATAAAAGAAAACTAAACTATGAGAGAGAGAGAGAACCTGAGTGAAATTGGAGGCCATTGAAAGAAATATACAGATATTGAGTACCAAGAGGAAGTTATGAAGAAGATCGAGCACTTGTGAGATGGGATATGGATGATTTACAATGAGAGCGGTGTCAAGGTATATATATATATATATACATATACATATATAGATTATTTATCATAATGTTAGATATTTTAATTAAGTAGTGCGTGGTTTAACTTTATTCTATATACTTTCTAAATTCTTATTCAAAAGAAAGAAAAAAAAAATCTTAATTCTGATCTACGTGGAGTTTATCTTCAAAAATTGGCTGATTCGTTAATTACCTTCGCATTATGTGCAAGCTGGAAGGTACATATAAAAGTAAGATAGCTATAATAACGAGGCGTCTTTAATTTACTTTATATTAAGGGTGCATTTGTCATATTATATTATATTATATTATATTATATTATATTGTTAGTTATATTATATTATGGTGTGGTGCATTGCATTTAGTTGTAATACAATAATATGTTTAATGTAGTACAAACTGTATTATATTATATAAAATAAAATAATATTGTTATATTATATTTAAAATTAAATTAAAATTATTTAATTTATTAATATTTTAAGATTTTAGTATTAATTTTTATTTAAGTATTAAGCAATTATTTTAATACACTATTTTTTTTTGCAATATAAAAATGACCTAATAATAAATATTGTAACATTATGTTATATTATTGGCTATATTATATAGTAAAAATATAATATAATTTAACCTATAAATTTTTTAAAATTTAGCATTTTAGTAAATATTAAATTATTAAATAAGATTGATATATTTATTTTTATTTATTAAAATAAAAATAATTTTCACATACTTAAAATGATATGTGAAGAAAGTAAAATAATGTATTATCATTAATTTATCAAATATTTAGGTTTAGTACTATCTCGTATTATTATTGAAGTTAATTTTTACTTAAATATAAATGTAGATTAATATTCAACAAATATAAATTTACTATAATTTATTAAATAATAAATGATTATATTTAAAATATAAACAAAATTTCAACGTAATACAATCTCAACCTAAGATATTGTATGATTGTATTAGTTGCTTTTTTAATGCAGTGCGATACAACTACAAACTGCGCCAAATATGGGTCACCATAAGAGTAGTGTTTAAAGTAATACTAATACAATATGGTATGATGCAAACTAACAAAAGCACTCTTAACTAATATTTTTTTCTGCCGTTTTTTAATGCACTGTTATGGTGTATGTATCCACATCTTTTGAAATGAATTAAATCGTAGGAATTGAGTGAAAGTAAGGCACGTCGACGTGAATAAAGAGGAAGGTAGGTTTAAAGTGAGGGGGCAATATATGCTAATGCCATGATAATTGCTTTTAATCACTTTAGGAACCTATTCTGGTAAACGTGTCAACAATCTACAGAGGTGGGATACTATAAACTTGCAAACTATTTAGGAACTTAGTGGGTCCATATCACCTGATGATATGCCAAGTGGAGGCAATGGTACTTAAGTGGAAATCCTTTTCGGGTTCTCTTAGTTTGAAGCTATCTCAAGATGCCAATGGATTTTGATGGATTAAGATGAAAATCATGTTTTTTTTTTTTATTTTCTTCTTCTTCTTCTTCTTATTAATTTAAATGTAGAAGGCACTTAATCTTAGGTTAATTTCCAGTTGAATCATGCACTCATAAAATCTTTAAAAGGACAGCAAAATCGAAGAAAATATATATATAAAATCCCTAAATGGAATCTTGCAGGCAGTACTTATCACAAAATTTGCTCAGGTACAGATAAGAGTCTAAAAGAAATAACGATAACACCATGAAAAATCGTATTCCCATCATTCAGTATTTGAGTATTCATTATTCAAGGGGGTTAAATATTCCCTTCAATTATGTGGCTTCATTTGAGACCACAAAATCAAAACAACCAATAATAAATTAATAACAAAACCAAGGGCCAGCCAATGCAATGAGATAGAGCCTAACAAAATTTATGCACCCGTGACTCTGGCATGCTGCCAAATTTAGTTCACGGGCGCGTAAATTCTTCTATATAAACAGAACGGCCCAATCAATGCCACCATGTGCAGAAACCGGAGCGGTCTTCAGAGCTGAGTAATTAAATCAGCTGCGGTAGCTAATTAAACGGATCAGAGGAGAATTGTCAATGGAGATGGGAAAGAAGTTGGAGGTCTTGTTATTGGCGATGGTGATGATGATGGGCATTGAAAGCTCAAGGGCACTAAGTTTGTGCAAAATGTCTGATGCTGGGCTAGAAGCTTGTAAGCCATACGTCACAGAGGACGCACCAAACACAGCAGCCCCATCGGCTCAGTGCTGCAAGGCTCTTGCTGGGGCTGACTTGCAATGCCTGTGTGGTTACAAAGGGTCCCCAATGTTGAAAGCTTTTGGGATTAATTCTGATCTTGCATTGGCTCTGCCCGCCAAGTGCAACCCTCCTATTGCCGTTCCATGTAATTAGTTAATTTTAATTAACTAATTAATTGAACTAAAACATTACCGGCTACAAACTTAATTTGTTGCTAATCTTGGTGGGATTTTTATTTACAGGTTCCTAAATGAGAGATAGCATGTGAAATAATTGTTGAAGGATGTTTATGGTCGTGCCTAGGCCACATGTTGTATCATGTTGTAGACATCTTTCCTTATTTGTGTTGTTGTTTGGGATGTACCTTTGCTGTGCTCTATGCAATCTATGTAAATACGAGTGACATTATTAAGTTTGATTAAATGATATTGTGTTTTTCTCCATATGCTTACTGATTCAGAAATGACAGCCTTCAATCAGCCGCAATAGCTTAATTTGATCAAAAGAATCAATTCACTTTATTTGGGTTTCTTTCTGTAATTGAAATATTTTGAGAAAGCATTTTAGATCAACAGCAAGCAGCAAAGCACACAATTTGTACCCAAAATCTTTCCTTTTTTCTCAAGAAAAATACTAAATTGATATAATCTTTGCAATCTTTTTCTTTTTAATTTTTCAGTGGCATGATTAATTTGAGCCATCCGAGACATGTATGGTAAATGGGTGAAGGTAGCTACCCCACCAAAACCACCGGTTCTTGTTGGATAAGACAAGGGTAAGTAAACCTGCCCTAGACCATGACCGATGAAGTTACCTAATTAAATTAGAAGGAATCTTAATGATCACGGTGGAAAATAGATAAAATTGTTCACCATACACAATGGTGTTAAAGTCTTTTCTATAACGGTTGTGAAGACAAGATTTATTATTTTACCAAATCAACGCTAATCAGGGCAATCATTTTCAGTATCGTAACGAAAAATTTGGAGGGTATCATCACATACTCACAAGCAACAATTATAAGATAATCTAACTTTAATTTAGACCCTTTTTTTTTTATTTGACAAGGGACCTTAAGGTCAATTTAGCAAATCAAATCTCTTCATTGAATGGAATGGAGACTATTTACAACAAAATCTTTAGCGCGGACACTTGTCCTTGAAAACCACACAGTTTTGTCTACGAAAAGACCGGTGAGAAAGAGGGGCATTTTCCATATATGCGAATATGAGGTTATCCTCAAAGCCAGTTGAGATAATTTCTTGCTCATCAACACTAACTGGAAGGCGAGCCTAGCTACACCTAAGGCATCAAAGTATTTTAACTAAACTAAAACCTATTAGGGACCTAAATCGCGAAATAGCATTAAAAAAAAGTAGGCAAATTGGCGTTCTCCCTTAATAGCAATACGAACCCGCCATGTGATAAGTTTAAACAACAGGTTATGGATATAAAAGCTGGCAATTAATTAAAACCTAGGTCACGTATGGAACATTCTTGTATATAATTTAAGATCAGCTAGGGAAGGGAGTGCAACGGGAGTAAATTGCAGGTAAGGTAGCTGAGAGAAATATAATATTAGAAATGGAAATGGGAAACAAGTTAGCAGTCATATTGATGACGGTGGCGGTAGCGGTGACGGTGACGGTGCCGGTGATGGTTGAAAGCACTTGGGACGAAGCAGCAGGTTATTACTGTACAAGGAGGATCGAGCCTATACGATGGAGATGTCTGCAGGCAGATCTGACCAAACCAAACCCTGAGTGCTGCATGTCTCTTCTTGGTGTTTGCAACACCGACTGCTGGTGCTCCCCGCAGTTCTCGGACGCTTTGCGTTCCCTTCAAATAGATTATGATCTTGCCATGGCTCTTCCTTCCAGGTGCAACCTCAGATACGTCAGGCCCCGCTGCTCAGATTACACGTACGTTTAATTTTAATTATATTTGCTTTCTGTGTTATTAATTGATCAATTGCCTTATCTTTTATTTACATATATATGCATGCAGCTTACTGAATTAGCAGGACGAAGAGCCTACAGGTTGAAGGAACCTAACTGCATGTTGGTTCACATGCAGCACGGTTTTATTTATTATTTCCTATGAATAAGTGTGATCTGGTTAAAAATAATGTTATAACCTAATAATATATAAACCAATTTCCTCTTTGTTTGCTCTCTTCACGGTTGATTCCAAGTTGACAGCGGGCAATGTCATTTGATGAATATGATATTGAAGAGAACTAATATATCCTTTATTTCAAGTCCAATTATATGCATGAGAAATTAATTAAGGGAAATCATGGGCGGCGGAAGCTATATAGACAAATTATATCATTATAATCCTCATTGTTAACTTTGAAGAAATTCTAAAATACATCTAAAATATTATATCAGTTATACAACAAACCAATAATAGTAATTTCCACAATATGGCCTCTTCGAACTAAAATTTTGGTTATGCCATGAGAATGATGTATTTCATAAAAAGGAAGCCTCAACCAATAAAATTATATCACATTTGTGTATTCTTGCAAGTTATATGTTATGGTCATGCCTTTGAAGATGTAAATTTGAGATTAAATAGTAATGTTGATATTATACATTATCAAATTGCTGCTAAACAATATTGTCTAGCCTTAACACAGTGTTAATATATAAATAGATTGTTATCCCTAGCTCAAATCTAAATGTTAGAATATCTATTTATTTCCCACATCAATTCTTAGATTGTTAAGATAAGTGGACGTTGACATAAATTTTCCTAATGTGCTTCTTTTATATATATATATATAATTACCTTGTTTAATGTATTTTATTTGTATAATTAATTGAATTTTAACATAGACGTTTTGTCGCCCGATGAAGCTTTTAAAATACGCCATGACATCTACATCTATTTATTTTTCGGACGTTTTGTCATTTTAATTTCTTTTCCACATGAGACAAATCATCCGACGGATATTTAAGTGGTCGACCGCCTTGTCGTGTCTACGCCTTCCTCATAGACGACTTGTCTGTCTTCGAACCACGCACAAACTCTTGGATTCTTCGGGATGGATGAGCAAACATTTCTGCAACAATCGACAACAATGCCGTTTAAAAGACTCCAAAGACCGACCGACTTGGTTGCCATATTAAAGAAAGCGCACGTGTCCTGCATTGACACCACAGAATTTATAAACGGAAGCAAGAGCCATTTAATCTTAATACAAACCGCGTGTGTTTAAAAGTTAAAACAGTACGTTACATGAGAGAACATAACTAACAGCATGGCGATATCACACATTTTAAATTTTTCTCTCTCATTATTATCATGACCAGTATCATGAATATCATATATTCTTTAAAAAAAAAAATAAGAATTCCCTTCAACCACCGCGGCTTGCTTAAAAAAATAAAATAAAATACCATGCCTGCATAATAGAACTCCTTGTGTGTTAAAATTTTCCTGTGCATTCCTATAAATAACCTAGTTCGCCCATTGCAATGAGGAATTTTTGTACACATTAGGTGAGTTTTGGTATACTGTATTATATTATGGTATATACTATTATTTTAATACTAGTATACTATATTATATTATATTATGTTACTCCTGTATTATAATAATATTGTACAATATTTGGTGTTATATTATATTGTATTAATTTTTTGTGATTAACTTAAATGATATATATTTAGAAAAATAATATTTATTAGTATCTAGAAAAATACTAAATATAAAAGTCTTAAATTTTAGAAATTTAACATTATTTTTTAGTAAAAATATTAAAAATATTATAATTTTTTAAATATTTTTTAGATATATAACATGTAAAATAAAGATCGAAGTAAATAATTTAATCAAATAATCTCTATATAATATCATAAAGCAATTATATTTTATATTATTATTTTATATGTATTAATTTTAAATTTGTATTATTTAAATTTATTCATATATAAATATTTTTTAGTAGTTATATTAAATTATTAAATAATAATCAATTTTTATATATTTATTGCTATAATTTAAGTAAATAATGTAATATTATGTTATATTTTTATTTTTAGATGTAATTTAAGTACTTATTGTTAGTTATATTAACTTATTAAATAATAATCAATGTTATATATCAATTATTATATAATTAAAAAATACATATTTAGTTATAATAAATTTATTATTTTATATTAATAATTATGATATAAAAATAAAGAAAATAAAAAAGTAATATATTAAATTAAAAATTATATTTATTTATTATTATTAAAAAAAAAAAGTAAAAAGCAGCCAAAAAAAAAAAAAGCAAAAGCGAAAAGCTAATGCGCCAGTTTTTCCGACTCACGGTCGGGTCTAGCTAATGTGCCAGTTGGCGCAGCAGCATACTCCTTAATCAAATTACCCTTAATTTGAATATTATATGAATCCATCCTAATGGATCCAAATCTGATTTTAACCTAAGCCTAACCCGATCTACATATAATTATAACTTGATTCAATCCGAATTCAACCCTAATTATTTATTTGATTCAAACCTATATTCAGATCAAATTGCATTATAAGTTTGGATTGAGTTTGAATTGCATTTGTCGCTACCCTAATTGATCCAAACCGAAATTTGCCCACCCCTAATCAGATCACATCCCACACATTGCATCTATTAATTGGTCTTTAATGTTAATAATTTATAAGAAATATAAATTAAAAACTAAAAACTAAACATATTTATTTATTAAATGATAAATCAATTTTAAGTAGTGTGATAAATGGTTAATTATTATGATTTTGATATAATCAAATTCACCTAACAAAGGTGTTGGAATCATAAAACTGAAACCCAAACCCAAGTCATATTAAAATGGTTGATTTGAGTTGGGTTAAAAAAGCTCGAGCTGGTTTGGATCTCAACCCAAACTTTTCAGGTTTGGTTTGGGCTGGCCCAAAACCCAACCCAAACCATCATGCAACTTTGTTCATGCCTTTGACGGATTAGTATTGCTAATAAATGCATACTGAGCGGCGGCCTAATTGTTAAAAATGATGTCCCTGCTGCTGCACTCTGACTCCCGCTATACGCGCTTTATTTGATCTCGTGTCCCATCCATGACGTGTACCTTTCATTAAGCCTGTAATAGACCCAGAAAATTTATTTAGAGAGAGCTACTCTTAATAACAATATTTCAATGAAATACTAAAATTTACTTTAGAAAAATAATGATAATAATTATACGATGTCGTTTAGGTGCCCGCACTAATCCGTCAAGCCTCAATAGTCATAAATTTATAACGACAGCGTCAAGCAGAGGCGAATTAAGAAATTTTAGTTATAACCGTTAAGTTGGAATTTAATTGGAAGGTATTTGTAGTAGTGGATATTTGCAAACTTCCATTGGATTTTTTGCATGCTTTAAGAACTAGAGATTAGAGTAGGGTTTCTAAAGAGCAAAATATATAGGTAGTGTTTATTTTTTAGAATAAACGTAAAAAGTGTGAATTCATCTCATTTTAATATTTATTTACAAATTTTTAAGAAGTGAGAATCACAATCTATGGGGCTCACTTTTATTATTATTATTTTTGAAGTGGTGTGTTGGATTTATTTTTTATTATTTTAAATTTTAATTAAGTAAATAAAAAATTATGACTTATATAATTAAGAATATTAATTATTATTATTATTAATTTATAAATATAATAAAATAAATATTTTATCTCTAAATATTTTTTAATTAATTTTGTAATTAAAAATTTTTTTAAATAAGGGTAAAACTATAATTTGAAATCATTTACTCTCAATTTAAGACAATATAAATACATAAATTAAATTTTAGTTTTAATTTCATACTCTCATTCTTATGTAAATAAAAAACTTACTTCCACTCACACTCTTACTCTACACTTTAATTCAAAATGTAAACGCTATATTAATTTATTTAAATGCATATAGGTCAAGCTGTCAAATGCCCAAACCCTTAACTATATAAAGAAAGTAAGTATTTTAACTTTCACAATATTAGAAAGAAATTACATACAGTCAGTTAAATGAATACATTTAATATTATATTAATCACTAATACTAAATATAAATAAGTAAACAAATTTATGAGAGAAATTTTGTTCATCATATATTTCAGTTCAACCCTTTGTGATCACTACTAAAATTCATCATTGATCTGTATAATGTCTCAGTTGACTCATTATTATTATTATTATTGGGTCCTTATTTATCACTATCCCTAGTCGCTTAAACTTTTAAATCAAATAATTTAAATAATATGATATTCCGAGCGCAGATCTCAAATTTGATTCTTCACTTCGGTGTTTCTCGTTTCTTAGGAAAATTAACGAGCTCTCGCCCAAGATAGCCTTGAGTTCAATAGCAAACATTTCACTAACTTGTTTACCTTAAGATTCACATTCTTTGGCTCATTTTTTGAAACATCCAGACAACAATTAGCCCGAAAACTTTAAGCGAAAGTGTGATAAAAGATAAAAGAAAAAGTTTCATCATCAACATTATTGCTACAAAATTGGATAGAGACTAAATAATTGGGGTACAAGGATAAATGTGAATTTTGATGCAGGTTTGCTCGATCATTATGATCTATGAATTCGAAGATTCACTCGCCAAGGCCCTCGATGTCCCATTCGATTGGCTAGGATTTACACGTGACAGGAATCAAAAAGTACAATTGGCTCTAAACTATGATTAAGAATTCAATTTACTTGAAATATCAAGCTCTTAGGTAATTAAGATTACTCTTGAAGACAAGTCTTAACAGAGACTATATATTATCTCGCATTTGATAAATTTATTAATGTAGATTATTATTGATAGGATGCCCTTTATACATGTCGTACGCTTTTCTAAATTTGTGATACATCTTTGATGCAATTTTATGCGATTTACAATAAGAATGAGTTATGCAAGTGATTCATTGATTTGGGTCTTATAATATTTTCTTTGAACTCTCCGTTAGAATTGATAACCGCTCAACTTTGTTCGTATTATTAAGGAATTAGTTGCGTAGGACAACAGTGAAATGTGCACAAAAATAGCACAACTATCACCATCACTAGAAGTTAAAAAATTTTAATCACAAAAAGGAAAGTTCACTATTGAGACTTTTCTTTAAAAAAAAAAAAGAAAAAAAAAACATTTTACACAAAATTTTATGTTAATTCCGGCATCTATGTCACTATTCTGCGTAGATATGTCATTATACTGCAAATGGATTCCATGGTGATCGAAATATTTGAGAGAGCCTGCAAGTTGCGTGGCATTAAAAAAACACGACACTAGTTCAAAGACTTCTTTTAAAAGACCTAAGACCCACCTTAACACAACCGAAGTAAGATAATCCATAAATCCCTTCCCGACAACCTCAAATCAAATCAGAGAGGGATCCTTTAAATTTTGCACGTGGCCTCCTTGTTCGCCTCATAATCAATAAACGGCCAGTAATGGTAATAATAAACCAATCATGTAATGTTGCAAGTTAAAGCAACACTTATGCTGCCAATTTTTTCTTCCAGTTGTAGTTCAAAGACTCGTTACTTCAGCCAATTTGTTCCCCAAATTAAGCGCTGCCATTGTCTTCTTCAAGTATTTACTTCCTCATCCTATTGGAGGAAGAGTTCGTCTAAAAGCCAGCGCCTTTTGATGGCGCATCGGATTGGTTATGATCTTTCCGTGTGCCTCGCTCAGTCACAACCGGATCACTTGATTTACCAATCTCTTTTGATTGATCTTTGCTTAGCCTTCTCTTGTAAAATAAATTCGAATGGGCTTGTAGTAAAGCCGCCTAATTGTTGAGGGATGTTCTAAGTAACATGATTTAACCTCTGTCTGTTATAGTTTTTGAAATAAAATTTATTTATGTATAATTTTTTATAGTAAAATTTTCATTAAAAAATAGTTATTTTATTGTCAATATGATCTTTTATTATATATAATAAAATTACTTTAATAGGTAATTTTATTTTAATTATGTTATAAAAGAAGTAAAATAAAATTATCAAATAAGTTAAAAATATTTTAAATATTTTCACATTTTATAAATATTTTTTAACCTTTACTCTTAATAATATAAAATTTAAACTTTTATTAATTAATAAAAAATTTTAAAAAAGTTCATAAAATTAAATAAGTTCGCTTAACACATTTTAAACATTTCCTTTGATGTTGCTTGTGAATCACATATTTCTTATTTCATCAATTCTTTGTGCTACCTTGTAATTTCAACAAGTAATCAATCTAGTTAAATTGTTATGTTCAAATATCCTCTTTGAATTCCTCCCCACGAGATTATTGGCTCAGAATTGACCACCATTATTAGCATTGAATATGGGCATTCAATCAAAGGTCACTCTTAAAAGTTAAATTTAACCCAACCTAACTGGTGACTGGTTCAAATACAACTTACAACCCATCACACTAAACTAACTCCACTCCTAGTCCACATGTTACTCATTTTCTATAAATTATTTTTCAACGTTTAAATTTCAGTCCATCGCGTAAAATTAACCGGCCATATCAAATCCAACTTAGGAATTGCCTTCAAGCGAACGGAACAAATCTTTATCAGCCAAGAAATAATTCGGAAATGCTCACAAGTACCCCACTCCTAACTGTTAAAACCTCGGGCCCGCGGAAAGACATTTCGCTGTCTATTCAAATTGACACATGCCCACACAGAGTTACAGTACTTGTAGACACGTGTTGCATACTGACTCGTCCCACATCTGATAGCCACACTGCCCAATGTTTTCTTTCCTAATTCCTCGAGTATTGAAGAAATTTTAACATTACTTGAAACAATACAATAAATTTCCCTAAAAGAAATAAAGACTAAACAAATCACAGAAGCAAGATATTATAGTCCCCACCAGGCATAACAATAAACCACCACCCTATCCACAGCCACGATGTTTAAATGTCTATCTTGCCCTTCACACGGACGTGAGAGTTTTTACCCCTAGAATTAATGATGATGATAATACTAAGCCGAATAGAAGATGATAAATTGATAAATAAGACTAGCAAGAAGTCTATAACTGCCAGCTGTCAGTTTCTTCAAAATTAATCAAAAACATCCGGTCATCATGATCAACGTTCAGCAATATCATCAAGATATCTGAGATACTAAAAAGGCCTAGAGCTATAAACCCACAGCAGTAAAGACCAACGACAAAAGAGAGCTACGTGATAGTAGATCAATATCTAAAGACCAGATCAGACGGCTCTTAAGCTTCCACGCCAGCGCACTTCTTGGCCGGGGCGCAAATGAGCCATGTGAAGCCATAAGGATCCTTGACCTTTCCCACGCGCCCTCCGCAACACGCGCCGTTTCCTTCAGCGAGCTCACCCTCGGCAACAGCTCCAGCACTCACAGCCTTGGCGACAGCAGCCTCCACCTCCTCAGTCTCCAAGCAGAGCACGCATCCGGTCCCCACGCTCTGTGCACTGGTCAAAACCGTAAATAAATAGAAAAAATCAGCCAAATATCCAACACAAAAAATCCAAAAAATAGACAAAGTCAACAAAAGGTCAACAGTCCGGTTAAAAGGGAGATTCAAGAACAAAAATCACAGGGAAAGCATAACCAATATATACAAATAAATATTAAATGTATTTTATACAAAATATTGCCAAACAAACAAGTGAAACAGTACAAAAAATACACTTACGCAGATCTTAAAAATTAAAAACAAAAGACAAAAGAACAGTTGAGCAACAACGTACAGATTCAAGTGCGTAAATGTTCAAAGTAAATCAAGATGCAACAACGAAAAGCAAAAAAATTCTAAGCATAAAGCTAGATCTGGTAAAAAGACAAGGCATAAACAATTTCAGTATTCAAGAAACGTACGCAGCAGAGTCATCGGAAACGTCAGAGACAAGGAAAGTGGAGCCGGCAATCTCGAGTTGAGCGCAGGAGATGAGTGGGAGCTCCTGTTCGGCCTTGCGTTTGTTTTCCACGCTACGGCCGATCTCCACAGCACCAAACGCGGTCTTGTAGAACTGAACCGCGTCAGTAGCCTTCGGGGCTTCCACAAGTAACTGCGGCTTCATCCCCGTGAAGCTGGCCGCGGTAGCAGGAGCCTTCTCCGGTGCAGCTCCGTTCTGAACCTCCTGGACATCAGCCATTGAGAGAGTTTTGGAGTCTAGACAAAGGAAACAAATCTGACCCTAGAGGGGGAGAGAGAGAGAGAGAGAGAGAGAAAACGAAAGAGAGAGAAGAGAAAGATGAAACGAAATGAGGATTTCGTGGGGCGTGCTAAGGGGGATTTTATAGAAGCGGGGAAGCGGAACCGTTTGGGACGAGTAAGGGTAAAATGGAAATTGGAATAAATTTTCCCGGTTTCTGGTTACCCCTTTTTCTTGAATAATTTACCGACGAGGCCACTGCTTTGTCACTTGTATCCCTGGCTTTTTGCCCCTCAACCCAAAAATGCCCTTGGCGTGTCGCACACTCCAACCATTGCAAGAGTGCAACCATGATTTATACATATGTTATCGTATGTATGAAGTGTGACAGTACAGCGCCCATCATATATCGTATGTTAAATTTGTTATTAATAGCCCGGGCTAAATAATTCGAAATACCACTAGCCATTTACCCGGAACTTATTGCAGTAACACGAATCAATAAAAATAAAATAGATGCCAAGGCGCAGCAGCTGCAGTTTACTGCAACTACTGTATTGAAGTTAATTGACTGACAGGATGCCAGTTTCGCTTGGAAAATAAAATAATAAACTTTATTTGGGGTTTTTGAATTTTTAATAGGTGGGAATGTTCTATGGTTTGTTTTTGTATTTGGGATTTTTATCCATTAGATCATGGATGGAATTATCATAAAACAGAGGGTGGTTTTGGGAAAACAGAAAAGGTTTTTGAATATAATAACTATTGAAGATTAATGACTCATTGGCTGGTCTGACACGAGGATCAAAAAAATTGGCTAGGATTTTCGAGGGGGTTTCAAAACTTTTTGCCAGCGTATATGGTTAGGCCTCTGGTCGTATACTGTCATATTCTACTTTTGCTTCTACTGCCCCAATTTGATTTTCATTGTCATTTTTCATTTTCTTGGGGTTTGGGAGTTCAACCAATTTCTTTACGGCCACTTGCTGCGCTTAGCAGACTTGAGGGATGAAACTATTTGTTGTATTTTCATCTGAGGATGAGCCACGTGGCAAACGGAGCAGCTACAACCAGTTTGTCTCGGTGGGAAAATAAGCTGTAAATGGATAAATAAAGGGGAACACAGCCAGTAGAGCCCCATGGGAGGGTGGGTGAAAGAGCCCACGCTGGTTGATCGCACGCGTACGACGCTGCAGCAGCAAAGCCAACACCACCCACTCGAATCTACTTGACTTGAACCAACACTCACACGACCGAACTAGCAGCAAATAATCACCAACTCTACCTTAAGTAAGCTTCTTTTTTTTTTTTTTTTGGGATAACTTGTAGAAATTCTAGGATTATGGCCATTTTCTATGGTTAATTCTAAATATCTATCAAATTATTGTCAAAACATGTAAAATTTTCAAGCACAATGGAGTTCTTACCCTCTCGGCATTTCGATTAATTATTATTATCTTTTAATGATATTAGAATGTCCAACAAGTTGATGGTGGTATGTAGGTTTGGTGGTATAATTACATTAGCCTAATATGTTACATGCTTTAATTTTGTGTGGGATTACAATGGAAAAAATGCTTCTGATTTATATTTGATTGCTAAAATAGAAAATGTTCAAAAAGAAATAAAAAGTTAAAAAAAATTGAGGAATGTCTCAAGTTTTGGAAACCATTTCACAAAGATAAATATTTGTGGGATAGAGAAGGCAAAATGCAATCACTAGGGAGTGATCCTTAGCTGTGGATTAGGAATCAGTAACTCGAATAAACACTATAGATAAATTCACAATTTTGGTTAACCAATATTGAAAGAAGTTATTCCAAATAAACAACACTTAATGAAGATAGAAAATAGTGTGCTTAGAATTCAATCATCTGATCCATTGGTTGCCCATTAAAAAAATTACAATAGTCATTGTAAAGCATGAGCTTTCTTCTAGGTTTGTGAAGTACAAGCCATTCAAAGATTTTATTAATTATTACAACCCATTAGAAGAGCTTATGTTTAGAAACACCTTAAAGAATGAGATATGTAAGTTTCATAATGTTGAAAAGGCGAAGGTAATGAATTTGTTGGAGATTAATAATAGTATGGTAGTAAATATTACAAACAAACGAACTATTAGTAATTAAAAGAAAAGTAAAATGATAATTATGGGACAGTCACTTACAACTCTTAACATTTGCAAAGTTGCATCCTATGATACTTCATACATGAAATGGGTTCAAAACATCATCAGATAGTTATTTTGTTGAATATTAAAATTTTTATAACTTTGTATTATTTTTATTATTTTTTAATAAATACATTTATATATGTGCATGCCCCTAAAAAGATGATTGTCTTTCCTAAATTTTAGTGCAATGCTTGTTGGATTGAAATCTAGATTGAAAGATACCATGGTTGCTTTGTATAATTGTTCCACTAATGAAGCAATGGTTGATAGATTGAAGGTATTAATGTCAACTGAGTCAATAATATTAGGGGGTAAGTTCTTTTATGTGGCTCATATTTGAATTTAATTATGACAAATGGATTGTTAATGATTGCAAGTGATATTACTCATGTTAGAGATAGTGTCTTATTGGAGTTCATTGCCAAAACAGATAGAAAAGTTTGAGTTAGTTGCACGTTAATTGTAAATAACAAATTTGAAAAAAAGTTAGGTTTAATTTTATAACTAAATGAAATTTTACTTTTATTATGCTTGAACTTGCAGTGAAGTACAAAATTATTATTATTTTTTAATTATAGATGCTCCGGTTGCAATATATTGTTTCCTTAGTAATGAGAAATAGAAGTTTGTTAGGCAAGTGTTGGGTTATTTGAGGCCAATTTCTAGGTTGAATGAGATGTTGTTAGGTTGAACATAGCTCCCTTGCTAATCTATTCTGTTCAATGGTTTTTAAAATGAGGATTTCGTTGAAGGGGAGGAAAACACTAAAAGTTCCTACGATTAAGAAAATGGTGAATTAGATGATTGAAATTTTTTTAAAAGTATTGGAAAGACATTAGTGGGGTATTGTTCATGGTTGTTATTATTAATATGAGATATAAGATGGTATTGTTCAATTACTATTATTAAAGATTTATATAGTTGGTCCTTAAAATTAGATAAAGAGAGTGCATGAGCTTTGTGATGAAATTGTTAATTATTATGAGGCCAAATCTGCAATTGTGAGATACGATGTTGTTGGTGAGTCTTCTAACTCAAATATTATTTATTCTAAGGAATCTCATATTGATTTTGCCAACATAGATGATATAGGTGATTTTGATATATATACAACCTAAAATTGTCAACTTATTAGTTTGAAATCTAATTTTGGAAGATTCTTTAGTCAAAAGAACTTCGATCTTTAGTGTTTTATAATTTAGAAGATGAACAAAGGCAAATATCCTATTTCGACTAAGATGATCAAGGAATTTTTGGCCATTTCTATGACAATTCTAGTCTCTGAATCTATTTTTAGTTTGGAGGTTAGAATCTTTACAAAATCAATTACTATTTATTTTTACTTACCTATTTATTCTAACACTCTTTTTTGCTAAACAAAGTTTTTAAAGAGGAACTAAGGACGAGAAGGAAGATAGTCTACCAGTATTAAAATAGTTTATTTTCGATTTAATATTTGTGGTCTATTGTATTGTATTGCTAGAATTTTTTATTTTTGACTATTACACTATTATGTGTTGAATAATTATCTTTAGTCTTAATTTTTTTAATTTCATTAAAAGGTTATTTAAAAAATCAATAGAAACCTAAGTTTGTCCGGACTCGTCCTAAGCCCCTGAACTTGTTATTATTAACTTGAGCATGGGCCTAAACATGAAAATTCTGGCCCAAGCCCATAATTTATCATCCCTACCTATGACTTTGAACAACGTGGGAGTGGAAACTCTTTCAAAGCCGCTCCTCTCTGGCATTATTAACCCTGGATTAAAGAGGGGGGCACTGCCCTTTCATTCTACTTCCTAATTCCAGCTGCAAAGCATATGGAAATGGAAAAATTCACCCAAATCTGAAATTGTTTTCGCAATGAAGCTTGGAGAATCAAAGGGGCAGTTTTCTGTTTTCCTAGCGGCCTTCAAACCTTTCAGTTTTTACTCCGCATTTGGATTGTTAGGGACTTTCTTGTAAATTCCTTAAACCACTTTAGGGGTTGGTCACGTGCTCGGGGATTGGTCTTCAGCGACGTCGTTTTCTGTAAAAAAAAGTTGAACGATAATTTCCCGGTCTAACTAATTATGTTATCTTGTTCTCTACCCAAAAACCCAAAACCTCAGGAGCAGTACCAAGTCGCGGAATGTTGCGGGCGTCCGGCCGGTTGATTCCATTATCTTTAGCATCTACAGCTCCAAATGATTTCGCTCCTTTTTGTATTTCATTTACATCTCCACTCAATCTGCAGCGGTGTCAACGGCAACTCAAACAACCGAAGGAGAAGAATCAGTTAGTGACCTTTTGCAGCAACTATGTAGTGGGTGGAGGTTTCCCAGATGAAGAGTTGGACTTGCAAGACAGAACTGACAGGACCCAACGGAAGCACCACATAAATGGAGACCAAGAAATGAATAATGCCCAGTACGAAGCTATACTCAAAGGAGGTGAGCAAGTGACCTCCGTTCTTCAAGAGATGATTACGCTGGTGAGTTTTCATTTATTACTCTCAGCTAATCAATCAATTCTATTTTTTTTCCAAAATTGAACAAGTAAACAAATTATTCTGTCTTTATAATATGTGGCTACAGCTAGAAGATATGAACATGGATGAAGCGTCCGTGGAGGTGGCCGTGGAATTGACGGCGCAAGGAGTCATAGGTAAAAGAGTTGATGAGATGGAACCTGGCTTTATGATGGCTCTGGATTACATGATCCAGCAAGCTGAAAAGGACCAAGATGATAAGGTATAATTTTTTACTCATGTATAGTGCTTCAAACTGTGATTTTCAACATTCTTAATGTGATTTTAATGGAAGGCTAGTGACCCAACTCATATGATTTGAGTACTTTTTTCCTATTCAGGGTAAACTGGAATGCAAGTTATACGTTTTCTTCTAACAATATTTGCTATTCATACTTAATGGCTGCTTGATATGTTATTATGTGTCCCTATTTTCCTGCTATGGCTGCTTCAAAGTGATTGGAAAACCTTCCCAATTTGGTATTTTGTTGAAAGTTTTTGAGAAACAAGTTTCATACCATGGAAGTTGTATGAGTTATTATTAACTTTACGGGTGGACTTCCTTATTGGTGGAAATGTACAATTAGGGCTATATTTTCAAGGGAACTGGTCCATAGCCATTTTACTGATAGTAGAATAAGGCTGATAAACAATATCCTGTTCTATGCAAGATTTAAGTGGTATTTTCCATGTCACCTTTCCTGCTTGCATGGATTTTAGTCATTGCAATGATTCTCTGTTTTTTGTTGCTGACACACAATATATATTTTGTTTACTTTTATGATTATTTGAAACCTAAAAATGGTTTTTGACTGTTTATTTGTTGCCTCTGAAGCGCAAGGCACTGTTGGAGGTGGTCAAGGAGACTGTATTATCACATCTTACCAAAAAGTGTCCACCTCATGTGAGGAAGTTTCTGTGCACTGATTACAGATTCTAATTATCAATTTGAAAGCTAATCCAAATTATAACCCATGCATTTAATAACTTGATTTCTCTTTATAGGTTCAAGTGATTGGCCTTCTCTGCAGAACTCCCCAGAAAGATAGTAGGCATGAATTGTTGCGCCGAGTGGCTGCTGGTGGGGGCATCTTTAAAGGTGAGAATGGGCTCAAAATTCATATTCCCAGTGCAAATCTCAATGATATAGCTGACCAGGCGGATGACTTGCTAGAGGTAATTAATTCAGAAACTACTCTGTTCTTTCTCATAAGCCATACCATTGATGCATATCTCAAATTGTGCATTGTGTGTTTTAAAACTTCTTCTTTCTCCTGTTACAACTCTCTTTCATGATCGTTAGCAATCTCTACCCTCTGCATCTCTGGAATAGAAATTGAAATCCCTTTTTTCTGATAGGCAGTTGAGTTCATCACATTAATTACAGCTGTTTGCTGATAGTTCCTGGCATTCCTGTATGTTGCTTTGTAGGACTACCATTATGCCTTAGATGTCTGGGTTCTTGAAGCAGTAGGATTTAGGCAGAGAATTCAAAAGCATTAAACAAGAGTAATAATTTAAATACCTCCTCATTTGTTGCATGCTCACAGAACAAAATAAATGAGAAATGTGAAGATCGGTACAGTGATGAATATGAAAAATGCATCACATTTAACACCAAATATAAGTTTGCTTCCTATAAGTGAGTTTTAATCACTTATTGTTGCAATAACGATTGATCATGGAAGAGCTAGTGATGCAGCTCAAAATTTACAGTTTGACAGTCTTTAGTTGGAAATCGTGCAAAGTTGTTCTGTATCAAGCAGTCTACCATCGACTTTAAGTTCGGCAAACTTTTTTTTTTTTTTTTTAACCCTCCAATTGGCTGTTTGAATTATGGGTTCAGTAAATGTCTTAATTATGTTTTTCCCCAATTTTTCGCCCATCTATCGAAACTTATGCAGACAATGGAAACTCGACCAGTTGTTCCGGATAGAAAGCTACTTGCTCGGCTTGTTTTGATCAGAGAGGAAGCTCGAAACATGATGGGAGGTGGAATACTGGATGAACGAAATGATCGTGGTTTTAATACACTTCCTGAATCAGAGGTTTCTATCCCTGCCTTTATAAGACTTTTTATCTATTATATCTGGCTGTTTCTCATTTTCCTTAATTCACTTATCTTACCTTTTGAGCATATTATTTATTACTTTTGTTCACCTTGATTAAATCTATGTTTGAGTGTTGTTATATTCTTCTTATTGTTGATCATCGGCTTCACTTCAATTCAATAATTCAGGTGAACTTCTTAACCAAACTGGTCGCTCTGAAGCCTGGGAAAACTGTCCGGGAAATGATAAAAAACGTAATGCTAGGGAAAGATGAAGGTGCAGACAATGATGTCAGTGATCAAGCCTCTGCTGATAGGAATTCCAGCGGAATTGTGGGAAGGGTAGGATTCATATCCTGATATGACTTACGCGTACATATTCATCATTAGTTGTAATTTGTTGTCATAGTATTAGGTCAATTTGTTTTCCCAATGCTCGTTATGATGGCCGGTTTTATGATCATGTTGTTATGATTCCCAGGGAAGTGTTACTGGAAAGAAACCTCTTCCTGTGCGCCCTGGCATGTTTCTTGAGACTGTAACCAAGGTAATCACTTTATTACTGCCGTTAGCTGTGTTGCGTCTCTTGCTTTAATTTGTTTTTTCCCTCACTTTTTTGATGGTGATCTTGGCAACTAGTGGATAAGTATTACTGTCTCCTGCTTTAATTTGGTTGGGCCTCTAATCATCTCTCAGTAACATTTTATACAGTGATCCTGGCAACTATTAGATAAGCATAGATTAAAACTGACCAACTTTCATTATTGGACTTGTAGGTCTTAGGTGGTATATACACTGGAAATGTCCCTGGCATTACAGCACAACATCTTGAATGGGTAACTACTCCTTCCCCTGACAGTGTTCATAACCCTGTCTCCTCTTGATTAAGTAGTCTTCCCAGATTGCTTAATTGCTTTTTGTAATATTTTTGTTTTTTAAATGTTTGTTGAACATAGAACGTAATTTGTGATCTGCTGTTTTTCCGTCAAAGTATTTTATCAATATAATTGGTGGGTTTAAGAGAATGTTTTCTATAATCGATGAACTTGCAAACTTGGACACCTGTTTGTTTTAATGTTGCGTCTTCATCAACTCCCTCAGCCAAAATGTAGTGTCTTTTTGTTTGCGCAAGTTCTAGTATGTGAAATGATGGTTGAATAGCTTGTCAGTAAAATCTGTTTCACTCACTAGTCGTATTCATCGTTCCTTGTGTGACCCATTCTTCTCTGTATCTTGCATCCAGGTCCATCAGAAGACACTTCAAGTTCTCCAGGAAATAGCATTCTAATAGGTGGTAAATTTTTCGCTACATTTCTTACCCCTTGTGATCGTCTGCTGCTATTGGAAAAGCATGAAGTATTTGCCCAACATCAACGAGGCCAAGTAACTGTTAAATATATGTAGATATGCTAATTTAATGTTTGTTCGCCATCATGTTGGTTTATAATGAAATGCCAATTGGAGTATCTTTTAAATCCCTAATCAGGTCCTCAATGATAGCAAAGAATGAAGCCCATATGAACTCTCAAAATGATGCTCCTGTCACATCCTAAATCAGCTAACGAATGATGAAGATTTCAGTGTCCAGTTAACAATAGTGGAATGGCATGTGGGTTAGGGACCTACTCAATAGCAATGGTGATATATTTCGGGATCGGTGTAGACCTTTGTAATGATTTGAATGTAGTGAGGTGTAGAAGCAAACACAGCAAGGATTGCTGCATATTCCCCCAATAATTTAGAAGAGCTTTTCCCCACAAGCCCTCTTGTGTTGCTTGCATTAAGAGTGTTGCCTTTTCGGTAAAGCAAAATGTGTATATAGATACATGCATGCATTTATACACACACACACACACACATATATATGTGTGTGTGTGTGTCTCCCACCGACCTAGATTTGTCACCACACCTCCTTGTTATTATGTATCATCACTGACTAGGCCTCACCATTCGCCTTTGCCTATGCTGTCCCCTTATGTTCTCTAGTTCTTTTTCTATTGGTCTTCTCCATGAGCTTCCTTGATCAAGTAATAAACAAAGTCGATGTTGTCCACGTGACGTGAGCCGACTTTAGAACCTTCGTCTTATTATTATACGGACTTGTTTGGCGCAAGTGTTATCATAGAAATTTAGCTTACTAAAAAGTGATTAACAGTCACAACCCTGTAAAATCTCATGCGATCATATATCATGGGGCGGACAAGGGTTCTTTGGCTCCATCGTTACATCTTATTAAGACACTTTTCAAGTGCCTTGGTTGGATGTCTCAAAGTGTATTATTGCTGATGCGCCCTCACTTTTTTGTCACGTTTCTTGAGTTTAAAAGAATCCGAAAAGATGTGATTACTTGTATTAAAAAATTAACAGGCGTAATGAAAATTTCCGTGTAGCAAAAAATGCGATTACTCATCATTCACCCATATAGATGTAGGAGCTGTAATGTGCTGCTGAAAATGTTGAGAAACTTCTCAATCAAATCAGGAAATCATATCTCTTAAATTAAGAAAAAAGTTTGGGTTCATTGTAACTTTGAAAGTGAGAAAAGTTGGTCAAAACTTAATTAATCTGTGTTATAGTGGCAGCTTTAAACTAGATAATATAACGAGTGAAACTGAATCACACCCCATCTATTAAAATCATAAACACCTCCGTTTCTGATACGATTTCTCTATCTCCTTTGCCTCTGGGCCCCCCCACCCACATGCCTCTTTTTAGTTGATAACAAGGGAATTGAAGTTAAATTTTGGTCACAGCATCCATGTGAATTACGCATGCCACCGCTACTTTTTCCTCTTTTTTCTTAGCCATAAATCTTGCTTTCTCTATGCGTTAAGCTAAAAAAGCAATTGCTATCTTTGTGTTTTCCATTGAAATGGGTGATTTTCTTTTTTTTTTTTAAATTATTTTTTAACCGTTCTTGTAGTAACTTGAAGAAAAGATTTATCAAACAGAACTTACCAAACCTTTATTTTTACTATTGAATTGGATTTGAAGTGAAAGGAAATAAATCACAGAAACGACCGTTACCGTAATCTGTCCTGTAATCAGCTCAAACTTTTTGGAAAGCAAGCAAGCTTTTCTTTCACGTGGGGCTCAGAATTCCTCAAATGGCCAAATCATCATCTTGTATTGAATGACTACATTGTCCTTTGCCTAATTTTGTACCAAAAATATTATGACATGGACGACCAACCTCCATTAATGCAATTCATGAATCTACCGTGTAAACAATTCAATGCAACAACTTGCCCTGTAATTTTTAGTTAACAAATATTCAAAATAATACTAATCGTGAGGCTTTCAAATAGTTTTCTCTTCCGTCTTATTAAATGCGTTTTTTTTTTCAAAAGTTGGTTACAATCTACTATATTATCAAAAAAAGAAAAAAGAAAAAATAATTTACTATATTTTAATCTAAAATTTATTGAAAATTTTGATAATCTTAGTAGAATTTAAAAATTTACTAAAATCAACTCAAAAATGTGTTTCTAATAATATTTAATGAGATACCTATCATATGAAAACTCAAATTTATAGAATCCATTTTTATTTTCTTTCAAATTATGAAAATGCTAACTCAAGCAATCGAAAATAATGCTATATTAGTTATGTTCATATTGTGTTTCGCACTTGAAATTTTTTATATATTTATGTATGGTCTCTCTCTCTCTCTTTATGCAAAATATTTCTTTGCCAAAACCTGAAAATTTTAGAATAAAAAACTAAATGTTATTCAAATTTTAAATTTTGAAAGCGGGTTCGAGGACAAACTAGTCATAATTTGAATTATGGAGTGTGGCGCATCCCAAGTGTGGAGTGGGGCCCGAATTCCTACTCAGACAGAGAGATATAACGCTTTGAACTTGAGGGGACATAATGGTAATAATTTGAATTATAATTCAAAAAAAAAAAAAAAACTCAGCAGGCCTTTGCTCCAACTCGCAGTACGCTGGACTCTGGAGCTATTAGAACTGAAAGAGAGAAAGAAAGAGAGATCACATTTTCACATCAAATTCAAATCTGCAGCAGAGCTTGAATCATTTTTTTTTTATTACAAAACCAAAAACAAAAAAATACAAAAAAGGAAATTACAAAAATGTCAGGTTACGTAGGGATTGTTGTATCAGATCCATCGCTTCAGAACCAGTTCACGCAGGTTGAGCTTCGGAGCTTAAAGACTCACGTAAGTTCATCCATTTTATTTGTCCCCTTCTTTTTTATTTTCTTGAGATTTTGAAAGAATAAAAATATGAAAATTTGCAGTTCATGAGCATGAGAAGAGACAGTGGAAAGCTAACGGTAGGCCATTTAGCGTCGAAGATGTCGAGATTGAAAGTTGTCGGAGAAAATCTCAGTGAAGAAGAGAGAGCTTCGCTTATTCAAGATTATCATTGTGACCTACAAGATGAGGTTGATTTCGAGCTCTTCTTGAAGGTATGATTGATATTCGTATGTCATCGTCTGATTTTTTCTGTTTACTCGATCAATCGTTCATCGACCTTCTATTTGGACGATGTGTCGTTTCACCATACTTTTGGAGGTTGATTTATGTTCTCTCAGCTTATATGCTATTCCTGTAATCAAAATTTTGGATTTTATTTCTTGCTTTTGTGAATGAAAGTATCATATTTTCGGTTGCTCTTCAGAGTCGATGAAGGCAAGTCATCTTTTTTCACTTCATCTACTCCTCTGCAATCGACGTGCGCAACAAATCACATACTATATAAAAAATTTTTTCGAAAGTTCTAGAGTTAATCTTTTTGTTTTTGGAACGCTGTGATTGGATTTTGGAAGCACTATTTAACTATTTTATTTGTGTTTCAGATGAAATTTTTTTTTTAAAAAATAGAAGTAACAGTTTGTTGTTCATTAAGTAGAAATTCTTTTATTATCTGTGAGGTTAAAGATGGAAAACATGTGTTGGTAATCATGGACAGGTTTATTTGAAGCTACAAGCTCATGCAAATGCAAGAACAGGAAGCAATGCCAAGAACTCATCTGCATTCCTCAAGGCTGCAACCACCACATTGCTTCACACCATCAGCGAATCCGAAAAAGCATCTTATGTTGCACATATCAATAATTACCTTGCGGGGGATGAATTTC
Organism: Aegle marmelos; assembly: GCA_030449875.1. Lineage (NCBI taxonomy): Eukaryota > Viridiplantae > Streptophyta > Magnoliopsida > Sapindales > Rutaceae > Aegle > Aegle marmelos. The sequence continues at coordinate 19,063,628 of JASUUL010000094.1, read as the reverse complement.
TAAAGAAATACCTCCCAATTGATCCTTCATCTAATGATCTTTTTGAGATTGTAAAGGATGGAGTTCTTCTCTGGTAACTAGAAGCTTTTTGTTGATTCTGCTGTTTTCTACGTGTGGAAATGTTAAGGTTTTGATGATTTTTATTAATTGTTCTTTTGATTCTTGTCCTGCAGCAAGCTTATCAATGTGGCGGTTCCTGGTACAATTGATGAAAGAGCTATTAATACAAAGAGGCTGCTTAATCCATGGGAAAGAAATGAAAACCATACCCTCTGTCTGAACTCTGCTAAGGCTATTGGATGTACTGTAGTTAACATAGGGACCCAAGATTTTATCGAGGGAAGGGTACGTGTATATGCCTTTTAATTAATTTCCCCTGTTGCCTTTGTTTCATTGACTTCAATTGCATATTGTCACAATGCTTTATGATTCAATTTTGCAATTCTATTGATCATTAAAGCTGGTATCCTTTATTGTTTTGTTTCAGCGTCATCTTGTTCTTGGAGTGATTTCCCAAATCATTAAGGTAACATTTTTGTGTTTATCATCTGAATTTGACATTTAACTGAGTGGGTTAATGAAGCTGAAGAAATGCAAACTGCAGAACCATTTTCGGTTAGTTTAGATGTTGTTTGACCTTTCTCGTTGTTATGCTATTCTAGATACAATTACTGGCCGACCTCAACCTGAAGAAAACACCTCAGTTGCTGCAGTTGGTTGATGATAGCAAGGTAATATTCTCTTCTTTCAACAATAGTATTGTTTTGTTTAACCATCGGCATGCTCAGAATTTTATTAATAGTTCTGCTCTAATAAGTTTCTTTTTTATATTGGAAACATCAGGATGTGGAAGAGTTGATGAGTCTACCTCCAGAGAAGATTTTACTGAGGTGGATGAATTTTCATCTGAAGAAAGCTGGCTACCAGAAAATAGTGACCAACTTCTCTTCAGATATAAAGGTAGAAAAGTGAAGACTTCTACCACATAAGTATAACCTCTATAAATTAATAATGTCAGGATCATAGAAATTTATTAATTTAGAGAAATATTAATTAATCGTTAAATTGATAATTTATTAATTTATAGAGCGTGTTCACAGTACAAAAAACTAACATCTAATTGACTGAAAATTTATTGTATTTTACAAATATAATTAATAGAATTTAAATAAATTCATCAAATAAATAATCTATACTTGATTAAATAAATTCATAAATTTTATTAAATGTATTCAATGAACTAAACTAAATGTTAGTTTAGTTCATTGAAGATCATGCTGAAGATAAAATTGAGGATGACACATTACCTTTAGAGCCTGTTTCGCACACTGAAGCACTTAAGTCATCAACACCACTTCATAATTTTTTATTGTAGTATGAGAATTCAACTTCAAAACTTTTGAATGCAATAAGACAATTTAGAGATGAAATTTAACTAGATTTAAACTTAAAGAAAAAAAAAGTTATAATGGACTCATATTTTAATAAACTGACATAGTCCGTTATATTTATAATTCACAGTATTTGTAATTTCTATAATTATTAATTATGATATAAATAGAACCACAGAATTATGTATGAGATCTCAGAAAAATTATTATATTATTAATTTATCAAAATTATTAAATTAGCTTTAGGGCCCAAGTCGGACCACAAAAAATTATTATATTATAAAGATTATTAATTTATCAAGTATTAATTTATATAAGTTATGCTTATATAGTTTTTAATCTTTCTTTTGTCTACTGTAGTTCCATTGAGTATGCTTTGTTTTGTGGCATCTTTAAAGCAAAAGAGTATGATGTTTTGAGTTTGTCTTTGTGAAGAGAAGTTTCAGCTTTTGTTTGAGATTTGAATACTATTCATAAATGTTTGTTGTTCGTATAGCTCAAAGTCACAGACAAACTTACTCATTGACGGTTGAAAGAGAACCTTGAAAAAAAAAAAAATTATTTTCTTATCATCTTTTATTGCAGTGGTGCTTTTGAATCATGATTTGCATCATGATCACCTCAAAGTTAGGATGAGCTAGGTGATGCATGAAACGGAGCACTTGGGTGCACCTCTTGATTGAGAATGATTGTGCAGTACGTCTATTAATCCAATTATCACATAATTCATCTGTTGTCATGGTTTTAGCTTGTAGACCGGAGTTGTCCACTCTGATGAATGAATAGAGTGCTTCCTGAATGTACATGCCAAAATCAAGTAAAATTGATGATTTCTGTGTGAGGCATGCTACATCAGTTTTCAAAGATGTGTTTGATATTGATCATTCTCTGTACCATCTGCAGGATGGAGAAGCTTACGCTAACCTTTTAAATGTTCTTGCACCTGAGCACAGTAACCCATCTACATTGGCCGTCAAAAATCCACTGCAAAGAGCAAAATTGATTCTTGAACATGCAGATAGGATGGGTTGTCGTAGATACTTGACTGCAAAGGATATTGTAGAGGGTTCCCCAAATCTTAACCTTGCTTTTGTTGCACATATTTTCCAGCATAGGTGAGAATGTATGCTATCTTCCATGTTCATGGTATACCATTTGTACCTTAAGATGCATTTTAGTGCTAAATATGCCTAAAACAAATTGATTGCTTGTCTTCTTCCTCTAGATACCATTATCAAATTTATAGTGTTCAAATGCACATAAGCTAATTGTCACGTTCATATTCAGGAATGGGCTATCTACCCAAACAAAAGAGATATCTTTTCTTGAAGTTTCCCCTGATGACACCCAGATTTCTAGAGAAGAAAGAGCATTCCGTTTTTGGATAAATAGCCTTGGAAATTCAACATACATAGACAATGTCTTTGAAGATCTCAGAAATGGGTTAGTAACTATGTTTTACTCTCATAATTATAAGAATTTGTTATCCGGTACTTATTCCAAACTGAATAAGAGGTGTAGTATAATAGACTTTTGTTTGATAATTTCACAAAGTTCATTTACTCTCCACCCAAATTATAGTGCATTGGCTAAAAGGTCTGTGTCTGCTACATTGCAGATGGGTGCTTCTAGAAACTCTTGACAAGCTGTCACCAGGGATTGTCAATTGGAAGATTGCAAATAAGCCTCCGATTAAATTACCATTCAGGAAAGTAGAAAACTGTAATCAAGTGGTAAAAATAGGGAAGCAACTGAAGTTTTCCCTGGTCAATATAGCTGGAAATGATATTGTACAAGGAAATAAAAAATTGATTTTAGGTAATACTCTGTTATGTCATTATACTATTTTGCTATTTTGAAAGCTTTTTTCAGACTATGTTGCCGAATTCTTCTGCTGAGATCTTATGTATCTCGTTTTTGTGAATAACAATTGTTGGCTTCTTTTCTTTTCAGCATTATTATGGCAATTGATGAGATACAATGTCCTGCAACTTCTGAAGAACTTGAGATTCCACTCCCATGGGAAGGAAATAACTGATGCTGATATTCTACAATGGGCCAATGCCAAAGTGGGAATCTCAGGAAGCCAGAGTCACATGAACAGTTTTAAGGTATACTTTTAATTTAGCTTCATCCCACATAATACAATATTTCACTTCTTCAATGAACCGTTCAATTAGATTTCTAATTCTCTGTTTCTACTATGAGAAAACAAATTGAACCATTTTCATCATTATTTCAATTTAACAGGATAAGAGTTTGGCAGATGGCATCTTTTTTCTTGAGCTACTCAGTGCAGTTCAGCCTAGAGCTGTAAATTGGAGTCTGGTCACAAAAGGAGTAACAGGTATGTTTTCTCCCGATCACACGTGATCTGCCGTAATCTTAATCAGCAACAGCCGCATGCTTTGGCAAGAATTTATTTTTTGACAGTTCAATTTGTTTTAGTGTGTGTGATTTGTAAAACTAACTTTTTTCTTGTATTCTTTTTGACTTTCATAAAATTATGTTGGATAAATACTCAATTTGTTTGACATTGTTCTTTCTCTTTTCAAACTTGGGGAAATTTAGATGAGGAGAAAAAGATGAATGCCACCTACGTTATCAGTATTGCAAGGAAACTTGGATGCTCAATATTTTTGCTGCCTGAAGACATAACTGAGGTATATGTTCTTCCATAAGGAGCTTTGTTGGGTCATCAATTGCAGTTAATAAGGTCTCTCAATCTGGAAGCTGAGTTTTTATTTCTTTCAATTATTTCAGGTGAATCAAAAGATGATTCTTACATTGACTGCAAGTATTATGCACTGGTGCATGAAACAACCTGTTGAAGAGAAAGCATCCGGAACTTCGGATAGTGAAAATGGAAGCCAATCGGAAACAATATCAAATTCAACATCGGATGACTCGGCTTCTGATTCATCAATCGAGGAAAATGGTAATATATGAATAGGAACCAAAAGAAAGCTCAAGTTTCTGATTGAGTTTCCTTTTTCCTTTTCCCGTTACAATTTGATTGCCAAGGTGTTGTATGATACACACAATAGGAATTCGATTGTTCCCAAAAGCAAATTTTGCTAATGCAGTTACATATGTGAATAGTCTTTTTCCTTAGCTTCTCTTCTTCTCTTCTTCTCTTTGAATACTTATATGTTAAGAATTTTCAAATCCGCCTACTTGTAAAATACGATCGAAAGCTAAATACTATCACTCATTTAAATCTGGTGTCTGTCTAAGTCACAAAATATTGCATTTGATAAAATCTTTAAATTAAATAGGGTATTGTATTTAGTTATACAGCCGTGTCTAATTCTTATGTTCACATTCAATAATGACACCAGCCAATTGACAATCAAACGTGGTTGAAGTTAACTAAACAGCAGTGCCTAAATCGTGCGAATGCAGACTCTCTGTTGTGTCAATTGACAAAACAATCAACATTAAATGCGGATCTTTTGGGTTAGATTAAGGAAAATTGAAGTAAAAAATAACAGCTAAAAATGCGAGACTCAGTTGCAGAACGACAACGAAAAGGCAGATGTACAAGGGAAATTAAGTAAAGAGCGACACCTGGTGCTGAGTCAGAGGGCAACTAAGTGGGCATAATAAAAGAAATTAAAATGTAGAAGCTGCTAATGGGGTTATCTCAAAACCTAAGCATGGACATAATTATGAGTTAGTTAAGGAGTCTAATTCAAAAGCTAGGTGTATGTCTAACCGTAGGCAATATCAGGCCCACCATGTGTCCGTCTGTGGCTGCCCCTTTAAAAGATATTAAACTTCTTCTGAGCGTGCGTTTTGATCTTGCGCGTCTGTCCCTTACCTTTCTTCTTTTTCAGTTAATTTTGTCCACCCTCACACAGTTTCTCGAATGTGGATCTCTACGCAATCTATACGATATAAAATTGGAAGATAGGCCACACTGTTTAACTAAAATTTTAAGTATAGTTGATGTGGTATCCCACCCATTGATTGTTGGATAAATTTTGGATTACCACCTTTTGTGTGAAATGATATTCTTTAAAATATGTCTAGATTATTGTAAATTTTAATTTATCCCTACTTTGGTTTAAAATTTAAGGAAAAAATGTGGAATAAATTTAGATTTATAATAAGTTTATGAAATATTTTAACATTTATCATCTTGCGAGGAGGGAATCCGAAGTTAACTCTTAAATCATTTAACAAAATTAATGAGGTTTTCCATCAAGTTACATGCTAGCCACTTTCTTTTGAAATTAATCATCGTGCTCTGTACTTAAATTTCAAGAATTTGAGCTACAAAGTCAGAGATAGCTTGATAGCTTTGACCCCCATCCTGCGTTGATAGCTTTGGCTAGCTATCCCGATAGGCCAGAACCCAAATTCTTCCATCAAGTAACTGAGACTTGGGATCGATTTGAAGTTTAATGCTATTTTACTATCAACTCAAGCTGTCAATAACTAAAATCTGGTTCCAAAAATGTTGTCGTTTTCCTCACACATGGATGCCACTTGATGATAAACGTTGTCCAGTAATGTAAACAGTAGGTGGAATCAAAGATCAAAGCCATGTTCCTCGACTGTTGCTGAATCGTCTGAGGCATAAAATTGTCAATGCGTGAAAGCGAGGTTTAATTATCTGCAGTGAAAATTTTGTTTCAAATGTTTTAGTCATGAAAGCTATGTGTGAATATGATGACTGTACAAAACACTTTTCCCAAGAGAAAGAGGCTCGGTTCCTCTTTTTATTTTTATTTCAGGATACTCCATTTTTGGAATCGAACTGTGCTTTTTATTCCATGCGAGCTAAATATATGAAGGAATATAATTAAGAAATAATTTTTGAGAAGTTTCTCGAACGTGATAGCAAAGCTAAAAGTGTCATTTGCGTTCGCCAATCAAACTATTCATTTTTTTATCCGCTAGTTTATGTCTCAAGTCTTGTGCGTTTGTGGTTACGTGGTGTTTTCATCTAACCAATTTAATTATGTTTCAACCATTTCGTTGTTAGATAAATTATGTGGTAAAAGTCTCATTCCATGGGATTTGTGGTAATATAAAGTTTTCATATATTATTACCATTGCTCAAGAAATGCGTATGTAATATTATTATCAGTAATATATATACTTAATAAGGGGCCGTTATTGTTTTTAAGAAGCTAAAAAATAATACTAAAAAGTTAAAAATTAATTTTAGTATTTGATAATTTTTTTTAAAAAAATTACCTATGATAAATTCAACCCATCGTACAAGAGATTTTAAAAATTAAGAAATGATTAACTTTTCAAAATCAGATTTTGAGAATCGTTTTTATAATTAATACAGTTCCATATATATCTTCACATATATTATAAAAAATATGAAATAATCCTTATTTAAATAGAAAATTAAATTATTCAATTTTAAAGAGAGATTCATTACTATTACAATAAGAAAATCAAATAAAAATATTTTAGTTTTAAATTATTATATGTACACAATATATATATATAATTCACAATAATTTTAAAGATAAATTTTACTAAATGTTTACTATTATTTTTATAACTATTTATTTCTACTAAACATCTAATAACAATTATTTTAAAAATAATAACATCACCAAATTAGTCCAAAATCAAAGATAGGTTTTGTCAATGAAAGAGTCCACATATTTTGGTAATATAGAACCTTTTGCCTTGGATGGGGATTTATTTAATTTGAAGTCTTAGGTCTACGATATAATTCTATTTGATTTAAAATAAATTAAAACTACATTATCACCTCGAAGATAACATGGCGTGAATACCTAATTGCCGTTTGCTTTTTTGAAAACATGCAAAGCAAGGATGCTTAAAGTAATGAGATTATTAGAGGCCAGAGTTACACTATCATTATCACAGAAGTGAAATGTTACCTAATAATAAGGTTCCTTACTTGTTATTAAAGTTAATTAATTAAAATTAAAATTAAAATTTTAATATTAGTCACAGAGCAAAGCTTTCTAGCAATCTAGCGCAGTCCATTATCCATTTTTAGTGCCGACATTCCCACCCCATCAAATCATACCACGTGTTCTTGCCGTCAAAACATTTCACCTCGCACACGTATCACCATCACAATTACTCACAATTGACATTCTCTTGCAAAACAAAAGTTATAACTAAAACAAAGAAAAAATATGTGAAAGCAACAGAGGAAAAATTAAAAGAAGAAAGTGATAAGAATTTTAAGAGTGACTCACAAGTGATGATGTTCATACATTTGAAAATATTAAGTCCCATACAAATGCCGTGTGTACGTAAACTATAATTTAATATGTATTGTAGTTAAACAGTTTTGTTTGGAGTAAAAAATTTATTTCATAGCCAACAAAAGTCCTTAATATTAAAGAATGACTCAATAGATTGACATTGTAAGAATGGGAAAATGATTATCTATTCATACAGTTTACTATCACATAATATTGTTTTTTTTTTAAGACATTATGAAACAATGTAACATATAAACTTAATCATCATATAACAAAATGATATACCATGCACTTAGTTATTCACCACATATAAGGTGAAATTAGTTATTAATTTATAGGAATATTATCTCTCAAAAATCTTTAAGAATATAAAAAATGCGAGTAACCTTCAGGAGTTATTTAATATTTTAATACCACATTTATTTTTAGTTCTATTTCCAAAAAAAGTGGTACTAAATAGAGAAAAAAATAAGAGAAATTAGTTATTTCTCTCTCTAGTATTTTCTTCATTATCTTTCTCGTCTCTCTCTCATTTTTCTCCCTACTTCATTTTTCTTTCCAAAAATTTGTAATAACTACTTATACTTTAGATATTTTTAAGGTACCTGGAAGACGATTTCTGAAAGGTATTTATTTAAATTTATTTATGTGTCAAATTAGTAAACAGCATGAGGAGAGGGGAATATGAATATCTGTGTGGTTTTATAGAAGGAAAAGAAAGGACCCCACATTAGTCCAAGTGGGAAAATGGAACCATGTGCGATCATATGGTGGTTGGCAATTTATAGGCCCCACAAGAAACTTCCATCTCCAAAGCTTCAACATGAAAACGATACCAATAAAAGAAAACGTATAATTCAATTAAAAAAGAAGAGGATAATATTAATACCATCAATAATAATCTCATAGCTTTATTATAGATTGATTCTCTAACTCAACTTCTCCTTCACACCTCTTATTTTTAATCCCCCACTCCCCCCCTTCAAATTTCCCTCACCACATTTCTTTTCTTCTTTCTTTGTGTGTGCGCACTGTATTAGATTTTGCGTGTCAGAGGGCTTAGGCCCCCCTTTTGTGTCAGAAGAAAATCTCATTTTTGATTCATCCCATAAAAGCAAACAAGCCCACAATTCAGTTACGGTCAATATTGTTGTGTACCCTACTACTGTCAGAAACCCTAATTTCACAAACGTATCATGAATTCGATTAAGAGGTTATCTTCAAACCCCAGTTCCCTAAAATCTAGGTTTAGCAGAAGATTTCTTAGAGCTTTGATGAAGATAAAAAGTAAGGAAAGATCATCGTCATCGTCACCCACTAGGGTTAAGATTGCTGCTGATAAATCAATGGCTTTGTCGGTCGGTTCTAGGAGAGCTTGGAGTAGGGCTATACTTTGGAAGATTCATAATCAACACAAAGCATCAGTAGCAGCAAGACGACGCCGTCATGTTCTTTCAGTGAGAAGAATAATCAACAACAACATTCATCATCACAAGAGAAGTTTAAGGAAGAGAGGTTATCGGCATGAGGAGGTTGGTGGTAGCGGCGGGTTTTGTAATGCGAACGAGCTTCGCAAGCTTGTGCCGGGGGGTGAAACAATGGATTTGTGCAGTTTGCTGGATGAAACTGCACATTACTTGAAGTGCCTTGTTACTCAAGTACAGGTGATGACAAGTATTGATCAATTCTACTCTGCCATCTGATCAGCACTGTATAATAATTAATTAATCAAAAAATTAATAATTTTACAGACAAATTAATATATAGATATTGTATAAATAAATCCAAGAACAGATATTTGAGGATCAGATAGAATATAGAAAGGTGGGTTTCAACTATTTGCATTAACATTTAATTAAGTAAAACTTTTATATATGCGAGTGGGTTTATATGCAGCCTGTTTGTAGATATACATAGCTTGTTAGTCTGTAAAAGTCTACCTATATTATTATAAGCTTGTCATGGAATAATATTTGTGTATTGTAGCGCTTATATATATTCTTTCATTTTTCACTGACTAATTATTTTCTTTCTGTTGATGCTTTCTGTTGATTTTTCGTGTACATCAATTAAGTTTCACCCAGTTTTGCAGCTGAAGTGCGTATCACGAGCTGTTTAATAAGGTGAGATACATGTATTATTAAGATCCGTATAAGTGCATCCAATAAAATCTGATCCGTTATTTCAATAACAAACAAAACTGTATAGTTAATTATATATAAAACCCAAAATTTAACCTGTGTTCTTCCTCCAGTATATTCAAGAAAAAAGGAAAAAACAATACTCGGGTCCAAGTCAATTGATGATTAAACTTCCTTTTCCAAATTAAAAGTGATGACCCTTGTTTTTTATTATGAGAAAAATTTATGTTCTCTACCTAGTTTTTAAACTTTTAGGGTTGTCATCCATTTTGCAACTAAAGTGCTGACTGAAATGATTCCTTTAGACACTTGCTTCTCTCCATCAACTAATATATGTTTTCCTCTAATTACTGCAAAATCAAATTTTACTATACATCGTATTTATTGGATTTATATTATTAAATCTTTGATTGGTGCTCAATCAATAGATATTGATATAACTAAATTCTAGCTATATGGCTGGCTACTTTACTCTTTAATTAGCACTACCATTTCAAACTAACAACTGTATCCCTAAAGAAAATGACAAAGTCGTAAAAGACAGCAATGGGTTTCCCTAAACTTCTAACCACGGTGTTAACTGATTAATGAGCAGACCTAAAAGGTTAATTCCAAAAGAAATATTAAAACAAGAATGTTGAAATTTTGGATTTTCTTTTCTTTTTTTTATATAGATTTTTATAATGGTGTCTAATTTTTAATTTCTTTTTCAATTTCATAATGCTTTGATCTACATATATAATCTCCCCAGTAAAGAATTTTGCAAACTGAATCATTCACTGATGGTGACATATCAGTACTCAGGAGCCTGCATCAGCTGATCATTTACATGCTAGAAGTAATAGGAAAAACCATCCGGCTATATATAGCTCCAGACTGTAGTTAATATTTTCAATCCATCCCTGCTTATTGGCAATTTTCTTTTGGGCATTGATCTTCTTCCCTTGCTTCGTTTACTAACATGATCAACTTTTTCAATATATAAACAAACTATTATATGCGTTGATAAAGAAATTTTTGATATTCAATAGTAAGTATTTAGCTCTTGTAAGCTTGCTAGCTATATATATTGTTTAGGAACAAACCTAGATCTAGAGAATAAAGGAATCTAATCTATGGGGAATCGTTGCAGTTGCTCTATTTCTTTAATTTTCATGGATGATCTTGTAAAATATTGAGTCTTCATCGTTGGGTTTAAGAAATAAAAATATTACGGGGTTTGTGCTTGAGGGTTGTCGATCATCACAGCTTCAAATGGTTATGCTTTCAGAGGGATGTCATATTATTGATTATTTTTAACAGAAAGTATAATATAAATCAACCAAACTAAATGTGTGGCTCAGGTGGATTTGTTTGCAGCTCACCAAGTCATATGCATTAGCTAACTGATCCATCACCACCATGAAAACGAATTGCACGCTTGAAGTACTAAATGTTTGAATTATGTTTGAGTGTTACCATGCATACTAAAGATTTACATTTATAGGCTAGAAACATCATCGAATTAAGTCATGTTAGGCAACTATAAATTAAAAATAAGAGCCTTAAATTATTTGATAAACATTAATTATTATGTTTTGAAAATTAAGTTAATTTAATTTATTACTTGTATAATGAAAAATTTATAATATTTTTATTATAATTTTAAAACTACAGCCTCCGATATTAATAGGACCTTGATTAATTTACAATTTTCATTGGAGTACGACTTGGCTATACTAAAGTTGAAAGGATACTAATTAATACTGATTAACTGAGCGGGAAATTAGGGGGAAAAGTCCAAATAGGTACAATTAATAAAGAAAAGACAAGAGTCTAATTACTGATCTGCTCTTCTTTTCTTAAAAGAAAAAAAAAATGAAAACACTTGGCCGTTGGCCTTAATTTGTTAGAACCGTGATTCCCGAATCTAATTCCAGGGACCACTTTCACAAACTATGTATATTCTGTGCCAATAACTATCCAAAAATGAAAATGCTTACTGATACTGAGTTCAAACGCAGGATTATAATAATTCAAGCGTATATATTAATACCAAGCAACGTAAGGGTTCAGTAAATAAACCAAGTAATTATAATAGATGTGAAAATTAACTCATGCAATGGCTAGCTGCTGTAAGTGCTTTAGTTAAAATAGTTTGTCTTGCTGCTGCAATCTATGGAGCCTCAAACTGCTTAACCTGATTCAAAAGCCTAGGCTTCAGTAAATAACCAGCTGGGTCAAGTTTAACTCCATCAGCAGCTTCGGCAATCATGTCAAGCCCAATACCAAGCCGTGCCCGGATACTTTCATTCTCTAAAATTTCTCGCGGAAGAAGCTCTTTCCAACTCATATACCATTTACGGATCTGTTCAAAATCTGGAGTTTGGATCAACCAATTATACAAAACCTGCAGCCACTTGGTGAAGAAGAATCCTAACATCAAATCCACCATAAGGTGAATTGGAATGTCAGATGCCCAGGATATGATCCAATTGAACTGATCAAAACTCCGGTTTGCAGGATTTATTTCCCATTCCTGAAGGGTAACCTGCAGTTTTGGAACAGTATATCGACTCATAAGTTGTTCCCAGCTTGCTGAATCGAACACTTCCTTCCACGGTGACAATATAGCGTTTGCTGCTTTCTCACTTGGGTGCCAAGAATCAAGAACCTCTCCCAACTTTATATGTATCATCTGATACAACGCCTTGTGTTTTTGTCCCAAAATTTGCAGCCGCGAATGACCAGGACGTTGATCGGATCAGTTTCGGACGAGGGGTTCCATGAGTTGACAACGCTAGAAACTTTCGGCATGACAACTGTATCCAATATGGTATCAAGAATAGAAGAAGGCAGCAAGTTTTTCCAACAATCCAAAAATTTAAGCATCGGCTCAGGTTCTCTAGCATCCTAGTTATTGGTGCTTGACGATATTCTGTCAGCAGGGAAGATAGCCAATGAAACCAGGCTAGGATAAGTAAGATCCTGGTGGATGTCCAACAAATCCTTCCACTTTGACACCAATTCCAGTCCACGTGATGGATTTTGAAGAGGATCCCAAACTTGAAAAACCCTCTTAAACAAAGGTGAAGGTAGTGAGAGAGCAATGGGTGTGAAGCAAAGAAGCCAGTGATTGAGATAAACCCTCTCCTTTATGTCACTCAAGTAATCTGCAAGTGACTCCAACGTCAGGGTCCCTAAAGAATCCCCATTTTCAATTTGGGCTAAAGCATTGAGAACTTTCTCAGTATTATCCAGCTGCTGCTTCTGCTCTGCTGCCATCTTTTCAAACATTGCCTTCTCTTTCTGCAACCGTAATTTTATCTCCTCCTTCCGACCGGCGGTCAGCAGCAGTTGCAGCCTTCTTCTCCTTCTCCTTATAATTTTTTTACGGTTAGCCAAGCCCATCACCGGCAATAAATAACCCTTCTTCTGCTTGGACCATATCCTCTCCTCCATCTTTTCCAGACCTTGTCCCATAGCCCATAGTAGGTACTTACCAATTTTGTTATTCCCAACGGCTTTATGCTTAAAAGCACTCCGATATATCTTGACCCCCATACCTCTTTCTATATGTCTTGTTCGCTGAATTTCTTGATGTGGCAGTTGTGAGGGGAATGGCTTGCGACTGTTGTCGTTGGAATAAACACCGTTCAACATCTTCTGCGAATCTCTCTTAAAGCTCTCAAGTTTCTTTCCCCCCCCCCCCCAACAAAATTGCAGATTGAGATCCGAGTGAGTTTGGCTTTGGCCTCTAGTGATGTATATTTCGGAGGGAAGGGTTCCTCACTAACTGAAATACGTAATTAATTAATTAATTATTATCAAGTAATTGCGGTTACGATTAGGCTCTTAATTGGCCCGAAATTGCTGCTGTTCGGATACTTGCTTGGCTCTGAGCACACCCAAATCAACTTCAAACTCATTTCCAATGCAAGATTCTTTTTGGGACAGAAGTTTTCTAATAATGTTAACGAGAAACTGAAATTTTTTTTTTCAAGATTGAACAGACAATGCAAAGCATTTGGAAGCTTCTTCTGCGCTATGAGAAAAACAACTTTCAAGTGTTTTGTAGTGGCCATTTCCTTTTTCCTTGTTGACTTGAGTTGGTTACTTGTTTGTTTTCATAATTAGTTGTGTACGGAAGTTTTGCTTCATGTGTTTCTAGGAACTTCATTTTGAGGGAACTTCAGGTACAATGTAACAACATGTGTGATTCTCACTTTATATCATTTTTAAGCATAAAAATTACTGGCATGTTGTTAGAAGCAATTAATGTAAAGTTTCTAATTCAGAAAAATAAAAGATACGAACAAACTAATAACATCCCTCAGGATTTCAATAGCATGCGGCCAACATGGGTATAACCTTGCTACAAATGCTTGCTAATTTTGTGCTGGTGCTCTCCGTGTCTGTGGAGCCTCAAACAGCCAGGGCTTCAGGGTCCGCATCCCAAGTTGGCTATAGCTCACTGAATAAGCAGGCGGGTCAATTTCAACACCTTCAAGAACTTTGCCGATTTTGTCAACACCGATGCTAAGCTGTGCACTGATACTTTCATATGCTACTAATTCTTGCGGAAGAAGCTCCTTCCAACCCTCATACCATTTCCGGATCTCTTCACAATCTGGCGTTTTGTTCAACCAATTATACAAAAACTGCAGCCACTTGGTGAAGAAGAACCCCGACATTATGATTGACCATAAAGTGAATTTATAATGGCGGGCGCCCAGGACATGACCCAATAGAACTGATAAAGCTTCTGGTTTGCAGGATTTATTTCTAATTCTTGTAAAGTAACCTGCAGTTTTGGACCTATGTACCGATGCATAAGTTGTTCCCAAGCTGCTGGATCAAACACATTCTTCCAAGGTGACAACAAAATGTAAGCAGATGCACCACTTGGGTGCCGAGCATCAAGTACCTCAGCCAAATTTATATGTATCATCCGAAACAAGCCCTCTTGTCTCTGTCCCAACCATGGCAGCCATTGATGCACCCAATCATGGATTGAATCCGTTTCACTACGAGGGTCCCACGAGTCAACAACATTTGACAGTTTTGGCATAACAATAGTATCCAATATGGTATTAAGAAGTGAATAAGGCAACTGCATTTTCCAACAATCCAAGAATTTAAGCATTGACTCAAGATCTTTAGCATCCCAGGTACTGATGCTAGATGTTCTCACAGCTGTTAAGATGGCCTGCGAAACCAGATGAGCATAATAGACATAACTGTGGTTATTGTCTAAGACATGTCTCCACATTGATACCAGTTCCAATTGATATGACGGATTTTGAAGAGGGTACCAACCTTGAAAGGTTATTATAAATAAAGGAAAAGCTAGAGAATAAGCAACAGGGGACAAGTTATAGATCATATAACTATAGGAAACCGTACACTTTAAGTTACGAAAATAAATTGCAAGTGACTCCAATGTCAATGTTCCTAATGAATTCTCTTTCTGAATTTGGTCTAAAGTATTAAGAACAGTCTTAGCATCCTCCAACTTCTGTTGCTCTGCTGTTCTTATTTTGTCAAACTTGTCCTTGTTTCTTTGCAGGCAGAATGCTGTCTCCTTTTGTATCCTCGAACCGCAAAACCAGCCGGCTGACCCTCGCTTCCAGTTTTAAGCTTGACCAAGCCAGTGATCTCTGCGTAAGCATTCCCATCAATCTTGTTCACCTTCCACTGTTTCGGCCAAAGCCACCCTTCCATCTTTTCCAGGACTAATCCCATCATCCATGGCGGCTGGTTCTTCCCAATCCCAAACGCACCACCAGCTCTATACTGGGGGTCAGCCTCACTTTCATTATGCCAAAACCCACTCCCATTGAATCATAGGCCACTCCCAGGAGGACCCCTGTATGTGTCTTCTCTCAAATCATTAACTGCAAAGTGGGTGGGCATCATCTCATTCCCACCTGTAAAAACAAATAAACGAAACAGACAGACACATTAAACTTCCAATATATACATTCTTATATACTTACAGGTCTAGAAATAAGTTAATGTATCTGAACAAGAAGAAGGGGTTCAAATCTAATTCCCCCCACTAGTGTGGATAATTTCTCTTTCCGATTGCGCGTTGATAAGGTTAGTCTCAGTCAACTATTTGATTGCATTGTAATATGAAAAAGGATCGCACTACGTTACAGAAACTGTAACGTAGAGTTTGCCTATAAATAAATATTGAGCAAAAATTAATACATCGTTACTTTTACTTACCAGTTAAAGCGACTGGACTTGGCCGTTGGGATGAAATGCAAGTAGTGTTGTTGGATTCAACAAAGCACCTGCCTCCAATCGAATAGACTCTTTCCTGCATTTTGTTAGCGTCCATAATCATTGATATTCCCAAGCTTTTTATTTTTATTTTTATTTTATTTTATTTTATTTTATTTTTTTTGGTTGGGTTCAGGAGTTTTGTTTGCAAATTACTTTACAGATTGAGAGAAACGGAGTGACGTTGGACTCTGCTCATACTCGTTTCCTTTCATCTCTTGAACTTGATTAGCAGCAACCAACCGACATGACGGGAACCGCATTGGGCTGAATTGGGTCAATATTGTAACGTGCTCAATCTTTTTGTTGTAAACAGGGCAAGAGGATTGAGAATTGCGTGTCCACTTTCAGCAGCTGGGAGATCTATTCTACATTAGCCAAACTTTTAACAAACCCTGGAAATGAATTAATAACGTCTAGCGACTCATTTCGGTTCCAAAAGCCTTACGAATAAGTCATCCGCCAGTCATAAACCTTATTCTTCATTATATGCTACGACATGCCATCAACTCATCACGAACATTAATAAATATATCCTTTTTTGCACGAATGTGTAAAACATTTTAAATAAGTTTTAAGTATCACTCTAATATAAAAACATAATTGTCTTTGGTTCAAGGCAAGTAGAGATTTTATTTCTTTTTCTTTTTTTGTCTTTTTTAAAAAATAAAAAGTTAATGACATAATCTTCTCAAAATTACTCACGGTAGAGTGTGCTCATCAGCAAAAAATTGTAATTTTGTCCAACAGTTTCATAAAATAAAACATAGATGGAGAAGAAAACAAGGATTCTTAAGTATATTTATTTATATTAGAAGAATTAAAACAGAAACGCGTTACAACGTTAATGTTTTAAATTAAAATTTAGAACTTTTATGAAGGTTCACCAAGATTAAATTTCTTTTTTTTTTTTTTTTCAACACGGTTGTAACTTTTAATCTCTTCCTTATTTGTAGGCCACTTTCCATCAGCTAAGTCATTGGAATATACGGTATGAATTTTAATCCATAAACTAATGGCTATTAAGCTAAGTCATTAGATTGCGTGGGAGCATCCCACTTTCAGCGCAACCTCGACAGCATGAACATTGATGGGAGGCTTTTCATACTTGAAATCCGGGGTGGAGCAAAAACAGAATTGAACATAATTTTTTTTTTTTTTTGGCCCCCCAAAGTGCGTAAGTGTGCAATGTATTGTGCCCTTCATTGTTAGGCCTTGGTGTTCTTGAAACTGAATGAATTTGGTTTTTGTCATCGAAGGTGCTCTTTTATGTACATATTTTTTAATTCGACTTCCTCAATTGGATGGAGTTTTGTTCAAGCAACAGTAAAGCAGTTGATGGACAGTTCCCTTTTGCAGTCTGCGCAATACATTTGTTTCGCTGACCAGTGTTAAATTGGGTCGACTTACTCAAAGTATCGTAAGTTTTGATTCCTGCACAAACTTTTGTTTCTGAGGGAACTGAGATTTTTAATAACTAGTTTCTGAATCTGATTTCCTTAATGTGTTTCTTTTTATTCTCAAATTCTTTTACAAACGCTTGTTTCTCCAATGCCTTGCCTTCAGATCCTTAAATTAAGGTTCTTGTATACAGTACAGCCTATCTCTCTCCAATCCCTCTCGCAAGCGTCTTCCTTGGAGACTATCAGAGACTCAAAGCCGGCAAGCAAACTTGATTAGCAAGTTATAAAGCTCGCCACCATCAGGAACTTCCGTTGGCTCAATTAGGCCAAAATTGACCGGTATTTTTCTTTATTTAATTATCGTGCCCGAATTCGGATATTAATTTTTCTTTTCCAATGCAACCATGTGCCACTGCCGATGCCACCTCAGTTTTCAGTTCAAAGGTGGATTTTTCAAGTAGGAACTATAGTTTAAGAATTTTATAATTCAAATTTGAGGCCAAATGCCTCCTTAATCAAAGGAATTATACACTATGGCCGGCCCTCTCTATAAATTTGGCAATTGAGTGTTTGCACTTTGTAATCTTCCGAATTCGCTATTTGTTTAATCAGGATCAAAATGTAATAATTCATCTGCAAGATGATATGAACAAATTAGTATTGAACCAAACAAGTCCTGCCCCAAATTTAAAATTCAGATAAAATCGTTCCAAAACAGACTACCTAGTACAGAAAGTTGCAAGTACTATATAAATAACAGAGTTACAAAGGAAATTAGTGTTAGAAAATCATTTTCTACACCTTGAAAACCTAGCCACCATCCAAGAGGAAAAGATCGAGAGACTGAAACCTTGTTTTTGTCTCAGCCAAAGCTCTGAATCAGGTTTTTGTGGAAGTTAAACCGCCTTTACTTGGGTGCCAAGCATCATTAATGTTACCCCAACTGTCTACTTAGCTTCTTATACAAATCCTCCCGCTTATGTTTCAACAATGGCAGCCATGGACGAACCCATAAGTCCGGAGCACCTGCCAGTTTTGGCATAACTATTGTATCCAATATGGTATCAAAAACTGAGGAAGGCAGCAGCTTTTCCCAACACTCTAAAAATCTAAGCATCTCCTCAGGTTTTCCAGCGTTCCAGCTATTGAGGAAGCGGCGTATTCTCTCCTCAGGTAAGATAACTTCTGAAACCAGCTGAGTATAACCATGATTGTCCTCACTTTGTAAGAGTTCCTTCCACGTTAACACCATGTTCAGTTTATGCGATGGTTTCCAAAGAGGGTTCCAACTCTGAAACACCCTCATAAAAAAGGGCAAAGCAAATGAGTAAGCAATGCAGGGCAAGTCATAAAGCTTATAATCAGGAGAAAGTCTCCACTTCAAGTCGATGAAATAATTTTCAAGGGACCTCAATGTCAACAGTCCTAAAGATTTCTCTTTCTCAATTTGGCACAAAATAGTAACAATTTTCTCTAAATTATGCGACTGCTGCCTCTGCTTTGCTATCCTTTTTAACTTCTCCATCCCCTTCCTCAAATCATCATCAGTATCCTCAATTTTTAGTTTAGCCAGGCACTTCCACAAATCTTGATCAGTAGTGTCATCAACTCTAAGCTTAGCCAAACACCTCCTCAAATCCTCATCAGCCTCCTCGTCCTTAAGATTAGCCAAAGACTTGGGCAATGGTACATCAAACGCGTCTAGGGTACTAGGCTCTCTCCTCTTTCTCATCTCCATCAGCTTTGACCGAAAACTTTCCTTGAGGCTCTCTGTTGGTTTCTCCTCCAACTCCTCCAAAAGTGTCTTTTTTATTTCACTAAACCCTAATGCCACATTGCTTGGCCTCGTCCTCACTTCATCAGTTGGTTGCTGCTGTAAACCTGAAAACATTGCTTCCATTTCATTAAAATCATTGAACCCCAATCCCACATTCCTTTGCCTCATCCTCGCATCGATTGGTGTCTCAATCTCTTGCTCATTCTTGCCAAGCCCACTGCCTTCATACCCGGTCCCAATACCCTTTGCATGCTCCTCATAACTCCAAACCCTAATGCCGGTATCTCTCCGTTCATCTCCTTGGAGTCCATCCTCTAACTTCAATTTCATCCTGTCCACTATACCCAAAAATAAATAAATAAATATCCCACGAAAATACATAAACAATTAACAGAACGACCAGTCCCTACCGAAATATTTCGTAAAATAATTAAAATTTCACTCCAAATATATCTTAAACCATCTAATAATACATGTATTTGGCCAATTGCGAAGCCCAGCTAATTTACGAGAACGCATATGCTTAGTTTTATCCAAATTTTAAAACCCTAGGCAGGGCCTATAAAAATGTTGATTACTTTTTCTTAAAACAAAATTCAATCTTTCAACACTGAACCGAGGCAGAAAAATTACTTACTTGTGGAAAAGACACGATCTTTATCTAATAGTACACACCGTTCGCGCCTGCGTCTTTTAATTGCGTATCCATCGTCGGAGTCGGAGTCGGAGTCGGAGTCGGAGTGCGGGAAGGGGTCGCAGCCTAAAACCCCGTCATCTCTCCACGGAGGGGCAGCTCTTTTCTGCTTCCGGTGAGACTCCATTTTTCTTTTTCCGTTTCAGAAATCAGTCAGTGTCAGCTTTCTGTCTTTATTTCAGAGAAAGACTTCCCAAAAATGAAAAACAAATACATGCCTCATACGTTCATATGAAATCGGTTATCGAGAGGAAACTTATTTAGCAAGTCTACCAATCAGATCGTTACTCCTCAAAAGCTGTTGGAATGTACGGCCCCATCCAGATTGTGACATGTGGATTCGATCCTTTTTCATTTTTTATTTAAATCATGGCGCTTGCCAAGTAAATATCCGTCTTTTGTTTTTTTCTTAACACAAATAAAATATTCTTAAATAATTTACTTTGGGACAAATTCAATTCGGGTAAAGGATTCATCTCAGTCATGAGCTGCGGACATGGTCACGTGAATCACATGATAAAAAATAGATGGGTTTGAATTAATTTTTTTTTCTAAAAAAGGTTACAAGGTTAGAATTTGTGTCACATGTTTAATAGTCGTGTCAAATATAAGTTAAGAGTTGGTTGATCTGTTAATTTGTATATAAAATTTATAGGTCGAAGTTTGGAACATATTTGAATTTGTCATAAAATTGATGAAAAATGCATTTGAATTATTATTCTTAGCATTATAAACTATTTTATTTATTATTAATGTAGATAATTATTATTTAGCGTTGTTTAATTTATGATTAGTTTTTTTTTATTGATTGTTAATGTAGATAATTATTATTTAGAGCTGTTTAATTTATGATAAGGTATTTTTTATAAGATTTATAAATTAAATTAATATTTTAAATTAAGTTAGATAACAACCAAAATTAGTAATATAACTTTAATTCTCTTACTGTTCGATAACAATATTTAAAAAAAAAAAGAGTTATACATGTTGTATTTGGATATAACACTTTTTTTAAACGAGTCAATCAAACTTTTATTTATCTTATTATTGGAATTGTATTCACCAAAAATTTTGAGACAATTCCTCCAACACCATAAATGAAAATTTTATTTCAAATTATGTGGTACGTGCTATATTAATTATCACAATATTAATAATTTTTCATAAATTTATATGAGTAATTATGTTGTCTTATAGAACAGTGAATGAATACCATATTACTTAAAATATCATTTTAAGATCAAAATTTTAGATTGCATAACACTATTGTTCCTTTAAATAACCAAAAAAAAAAAAAAATGGATTGACAAAAGAACTTAGGCCCGAGGCCTCCTAGCCTAAAGCTGGCTTGCATGGATTAGCCTTGGATATAGATTTAAAAATACAAACTCTATATAGATTGAGCTTGGATAAGGGCTTAGGAAAGCCCGAACTTTTTAATTTATAAATAAAAAATATATCAAATTAAAAGAAAATTTGAAAATATTTGATTAATATATTTTTTTATATTAGCATTTGTAATTTTTGTTATTGTTTTACTAATATTAAGCCCAGGCATTTTAATTTATGAATAAAAATATATCAAATTAAAAAATTCAAAATATTATATTAATAATTTTTTTATACTAGTATTTGTGTTTTACTATATTGTGTTATAGATATTTGTTGTATTAAACTATTATTTTTGAATAATTATCATTACTTTAAATTTTTTTACTTTATTAAAAGTTTATTTCAAAATTAATGAAAGCCTAGGTATGGACTAAGCGCAACTCCTCTAAATTTAGATTGACTTTTAAAAGACCTGAGGTTATTCTCAATAAAACCTGACCACGCTCTTAATTTGGCAACACTAAAAACAGAAGCAGCGGAAAAAAAATTCATTTTCAGCGTCAGTTAGGCTTGGGCCGCAAAAATCGAAGAGGCGGTGATGGTACAACCGCTCTTGATGAAAGCCCACACTTTTAATTTGGGCTCAATCAGAATGATGCCCAGCACAAATATTCTTTTAATTTGTGTTGTGCCAACGGGGACCGTTTAACAATAATATTCACTTTTTTCTGCATTTGAATCCTTTCTTGTTGTCCATTCTTAAATGTTAGGGGATCTTAGCAAACTTCAAATGTAAATACTTTATCACTTAAAGTCGTGTTGAAATTCGGCAAGAATCATAACATTCATGACTCAATACGAGTCAAATACCAACTTAATCGAAAGAATTACGGGACACAGGATTCCATAAGTTAACCAGTCATTTTACTGTGCAGCATAACCTCTGAACTTCGATCTTCAATGAAACTTTCGGGCTGGAATCTAAGTTCGCCCATGTTTGTAATCTTCCAATTGCATGCAAGGGAAGTATTAGAGTGAACTAAACAACAAGTGCTTACCCAAGTTTAAATTCCGATTCAAAATAATCCCTAAAAAAGAAAACACCGAGTGCAGAAATTTGTGTGACATTATATTTATATAATGGGTAATTGTGTTAGAAGATTATTTTCTGGAACCAAAATAGAAAACCTGGCTACCATGGACAAGAGGAAGCCGCCACAATGAGCTCAAATCTAATCAATTATAGAGCTCAACACCACTAGATATACATTGTCTCCGCCGCAGTTCCCTCTAAAAATAGAGGCTCTGAAATTGAAGTTCAAAGTCATTCATCACTTGGGTGGCAACTGGCACGCGTCATTAACGCTACTCGGCTTTGTACTTTTCTTATCATACAAATCCTGCCGTTTTCGTTCCAACAATGGCAGCCACGGACGCACCCACAAGTACTAACAAAATCTAAGCATGTGCTCAATCTTCTCGGCGTTCCAACCATTGTGGGAGGGAGATATTCTCTCGGCAGGTAAGATAACTTCTGAAACCAGCTGAGTATAATACGCATGACGGTCATCGCTTTGCAGAAGATCCTTCCACAGAGACACCACGTTCATTTTATGACATGGTTTCAAAAGAGGGTTCTATGATTGGAACACCATTGCAAATAAAGGCAATGCAAATGAGTGAGCAATGCGGGGCAAGTCTCTAAGCTCATAATCTTGACCAGGAGATCAATTTGGCTCAAACTAAGAACAATTCTCGCCAAATTATGCATCTGCTGCCTCTGTTTTTCCATCTTTTTCAACATCTCCCTCTCCTGCCACAAATCTTCATCAGTCTCCACAATTTCAAGCTTAGCAAAACACACCCTCACAGTCTCATATTCTCATCAGCCAAGCACTTGGGTAATGCTACAGCAACATCAAACCTCTCTGGGGTACTAGAAACCCTCTCCGCTACCTTGTATCCATTAGCATCGTCAGAAAACTGTCTCTAAGTACTGTGCTTGTGCTTGGTTTCTCTTTGTGGGGAAATATACTCTTTACAAGTATATATGTTTATTTAATTATAATAAATATTTTTTAATTAATAAAATAATTGAAATATTTTATTTAAATATGTTAGACACATAAATTTTTGAATAAAGTCTATTTAATTATATTATATATATTTATGTGATCACTATGTAGATTTACAAAAGAAATAAATACAAGTTATCTTATGTTTTAGTAAATTGAGTTCGCAGTTGATAAATAAAATTGGAACTTTATTTAAGTACATACTGTAACAAATTTAATGAATATTTTGTCTTAATCATATATGAATTTATTAATATAATATGACTACATTAAATAAAATCACATATAAGATAAATTTTATAATAACTGTCAGCCTTATTAAATTTCATAGGTATTAATTTTACTATAATCTTAATCTTGAGTTACTTATAATTTCATGATTGTAATTGTTATTCTATTTAATTTATTAATGATGATGACACATACTTATAGTCAAGATTATCCGGTATCTTAATGAGAGTTATTGTAAGTATTAAAGTTATAGATTAACAATATAAAATTTGTACAATACATCTGTTGATGGGTTTTCGATACTTGATCATAGAATTCTCTGACCAGAGTATATCGACATATTTAATATGTTGAAAATAATTATTAGAGAAAACTAATAAGTATCAAAGTATAAGATATTATTAAATTGATTGGATAATTGAGATATCAATTTAATTAACGATATGATACAAATAATTGTGTAGTAAAAAGATAAATATGGCTTGAGATGAATTATTATTTGAACATATAGTTATAGAGGTTTGTTTCAATCTTATAGTAGAGTAGAGTTAGAATTAAGTGATTAGGCTTGTTTAAATTACAAGCTTAATTATTGTAACCACTATTGTGTGTTTTCAAATGATCTTCGGGTTAGTTAATTTAATTGACTACGTTAATATTAGATCTAAAAATAATAAAACTGGCATATTATATGAAAAATCTATTATAATACTTGTTAAAGCCCTATGCATTATATTTATGTGTAAATGGAACCTTGTGTTATTTCACAAAGTAGGTCCTAAAGTAATTACATATTATTTCTACTTTCACATTAGTAGAGAAATAATAATATAAAATTTAAAATATTTAATATTTTGAATTATTAAAAGAATAACACAGTTATTTTTCTCTAGAAAAAAACAGAAATGGCTTTTGAGAAAAACACTGCAAAAAGAAGTTAGTGATTTTTAGAAGTAGTGAAACAAACGCTGGCAGGTTCATTGTAAATCAATCTTGAGTTATACCTCAGAAGATCATTTGATGGCGAATTCATTCCTTTGAATAATTTATTTTTTCAAATTGTCAAGTTATAATTTTTAGAATTACGAATTTCTTATATATTGTATGAGATCAATTCTAAAAGTTTTCGTGAGAAAATTTTAATTTTTCACCAACACCTCCAACAATTCCAAAAGCGATTCTTTCCCAATCACAGAAACTTAATCTCACATTCCTTAACCTAGTCTTTGCTTCAGCAATTGGTTGCGGCCGTAAA
Organism: Aegle marmelos; assembly: GCA_030449875.1. Lineage (NCBI taxonomy): Eukaryota > Viridiplantae > Streptophyta > Magnoliopsida > Sapindales > Rutaceae > Aegle > Aegle marmelos. The sequence continues at coordinate 19,038,844 of JASUUL010000094.1, read as the reverse complement.
CCTGGCAAGTTTGCTGCTGTCATTTGATCATAAATATTGAACTCCAATCCTATAAACATCGTGATCTTCCTTTCACAGTAAACATCGTTTACACCTGCGTGTTTTAATAGCGTATCCGTAGTAGGAAACGTGGCTTTCCAGGAAAACTTGCTTAGCAAGCAAACCAATGAGGCCTTTACCCGCTAAAATTTGGTAAATCAAATTTTATGATGAGCCAGGCCGGACCATTACATTACATGTGAGCCTCTGTACTTCAATAAACTTTTCCTCTTTCAAGTGAAAGTTGGGTATTATTTCCATCACGTGTGAGCCTCTTCTCTTTGCTCATAATCATATTCCTACTCCGGTAATTGATGCAAAGTCTTGGTTGTTTGCCTGGTAATTTTTAACTTTTTTCCATATCTAATTTAGATACAGCAGATACACAGAAAGAAGCGAGTTCTAGTGTACACAGCCCTAATTAGTACCCTACAGTTTTTCTTGCTATCTATATTTGACTCCTTTTGCTTTGTATCCCATATATTTGACTACATCTCTACCCGCTTCTAATTTTGATGGTCCAGATGACTACGACCGGCTTTCTTAAGAACTGAGAATGTTGGGAGGTTCACTTCTCCATCAGCACTGTCACTCATTATCAGTTTCACTCTACAGTCTGAAACTGCATGCATGTTTGCTTCCTTAGGTGTTCACGGCAGAGCTACTGTGCCAGTTGAGTATGTTCATTAAGTCCCGGATTCGAGAACCACTGCCCCAGAAAGAGGCAAGGCAAAGACCCATGATAGCCATTGCAACCACTGAGCATGCCGGTGGAACTGCTTGACTGCTTCCAAGAAACTGAGTGGCAAGAAGACCCGCTAAGGTGGAACTTTGCATTCCTGTACACAACGAGATTGTCCTGCTGACTTCTTCTCCTTGCCTGAAAAAAAAATTAAACAGTTCTTTTGCATCTAAGCTCTAATTTCAACAATTTTAGTGTATCGATGAAAGTTACAAACCAGCTTCTGTCGGAATAAATTTATCAGGCTGATCTACTACAGAGGCTCCCATTTGAATTATTTGTGGAAATAAAACCTTTCTTCCCTATGATAAAGTAGCTTCTCTGATAATTAGGGGGACAGAATGAATTTTTTTCCAAGGTACTAACTCAAAATACCTGTGAATTTGACCACAAGAGTCAATGGACAAAAGAATGAAGGAACCTAAAGACAAGCCATCAATCATGGTGGAAATTTATTTTCCCAGTTTGACGCGGACCGTACTAACTGTACTGCTGCTTGTTTCTCTAGAATATGAACAATGTAGAAATGCTTATAGCCAATGACCTAAATATGGGTAAAGGTTAAACTACCACGGTAAGTGAAATTTAAACAATCAAAAAGGGAAAGCAGTCATATGCACGACAACATTGAGGTTGGACAACCATTGAGGTTGGATAACAACTCACCAAGCTGAACAATTGTGACTGACAAGTTGACCATTTCAGATATTGAAAGAAAAGTAGAGAAAAGCATGCCTTGAGATTCAAATAAAAATTGTTAGAAGGTAAAATGTAAGAAATAACATGCTAAGGTTGCTAGTAAGTCGGGCAAATGAGACCTTTAGTTCTAAATTTCCAGATGATAATGCTACAGATTCTATTTTTCTGATTATGCTTGCACTTGCTTCCAGCATATGGGAGGATGGAAGAGGATCAGATTTGCTATATTGTTATTGCACCTACTCTGGCAGACCCACCACCTGAGTGTACTAATCCGTGAACTAACAAAAAGGATCCCTAATTGAGGTCTGTTCTTTCTGCTAACACATTGGGAACTTAAAACCAGCTAGCAATCAACCAAAGTCCACAGAAGAAAGACAATGATGAGAAGAATTTTCTTTCTCAGTCACCATGTGTAGGATAATATACTCTTGAATAAGAAAGAAATTACCTCCAAGATGGAATTTTGGAGACCCAGTATCCCACAGTAAATGCTACTGCATGAAATGTCAACACTGGAAGAACCAATTGAAGACCCTCAATGGATAGAATCTGACTCCGGTTGATTGCAAGAGGGCTACCAATACACAATGAGGTACATATCATAGCAACAAATGGCATCACAGGTCGAAGAAAAGACACAACTGGCTTTGCATAAGTATTGAGTGCAAGGCCAAGAGCAACTGGAACTAAAACAACCTGCAGAGATACACCACAAATCTCAAATATTAAGTGATGATCAAAAAGGAAGAACCAGTGCAAGCATATTGACTTTTGTCCTCCCAAAGCACTCATGACCTGCAATATTGACTTGGACATGGCAACAGCATCAACTGGAATAACAGACCCAATAAGAAGGCCAGTTAAAAGAGGAGTGACGAGAACAGAAGCTATGGTGGTAGAACTGGTGAGAAGAATGCTTATAGCCACATCTCCTCTACTCAAAAAGCTGGCATAACTAGAGAGCTGAGCCCCTGAAACACAAGCTGTGAGGACAAAACCTGCATAAAATATCCGAGGGATCCCGAATGCCTTTGCAATTAGCACCCCGAGGATTGGTTTAAGTATATACTGAGCGACAAACCCCACAGACAGTGGTAAAGGTCTGCAACAGATGAAAAGATAGGCAAACTGGTGAGTATACCCAGAACCTCTCAGAAATAGGAAATTATTATAAATGAACTGCATAAACTCAGAGGGAAAAAAAAATCTTACACCTTTTAAATGCAAGAGCAAAATCTTCAATAGAAAGTCTAATTCCAATAGACAACATGATTCCACCTAGAGCTGGGGCATACAATTCCTTTGATACCCTGTGCAAGTTTTAGCCAAATCTTTTCTGCTATTAGTTATTGCCAATTAGCAGAACTTCTGCTGCTCAATACTCATTTGATAAAAAAAAAAAAAAAAAAAAAACTATTTAGCTTGTCATGTCATCTAGGAAGGAAAATGTCAAAACAGCAGTGGAAAAATGACCGTCTTTGAGCCTTAAATCAAACACATATAAGCAAATAGTAACTACAGCTTTCCCATAAATCAAATAAATCATAAAACATAAAAGTGGAACTAAAAGATTATGTAAAAAGAATAGCCTGTTAAAGTACTATGTCAGAAATATAATCATCATTAAGAAAAAATTATTTTATTTATAGGAGCAAAATTTTATTTAATAGTTTTTCTTTTGTTTCTGATTTTTTTTTTCAAATTTCAGTTTGGTGACATAATATATTTAGAAACGGATATCTGAAAACAAAATATTAAAATGAAAACTCTGGACCCAAAAAAAAAAAACTAAAACTAAACCCCGCCATTATTAAAAGACGGTTAAATAAAAGGACACGCAAAAATATGAGTTAAAAAATTAAAAAATAAGAACAAAACAATTGAAGAAACGGAACTGACCAAGTAAAAGTTGAAGGTCGAGCAAGGGCAGCGACAGCAGTGAGAGCAACAACAAAAGGGAGCATTCCGGACAAAACCTGAGACAAATCATCCTTCGCCACGTCAGCGACGGAACCGGTGTTTATCCCAAACGAAAGCAACGAAACATTCCCTTCTCTTCTTTGCAACCCGACTCTTCCCACAAACGGCGACGTTGAGCATGCCAGCGTACACAACCCGCCATTTGCTTTTACTCTCTTTTGAGGCATCAAAATTGAATTGCAACGAAATGAATGTAAAGCGCTGTTCCTTTTCTGTATGCACAGTTTTGGCGGTGTTAAATTTAATAAAGAGGCCATTTTGGGAATTTTGAAGATATTTAAGTTCGTACGGTCTGTTTGTTATTGTCGCTGGTGGCGGAAACGGAGTCGCGTCGCCGGAAATTGGCAGTTCCCGGCGAGGGACAAAGGTGAGGTAGGAGGTGGAAGTTGAGAAGAGATGAGGAGATAGATCAACAATTTTATATGGTTGTTCTCAGGGGATTCTCTGGTATACGGAGCACAGGAAGTTCGCGGGGTTTCGGTTTTAGTCAGGAAGATCAAGGGTTGTGATGTAATGATCAGAAATTTGGACGGACATGATATGGTGAAGAGTTCTCTTTTGCACGTACTTTTAAATTTTTGGAAGAAGTGTTTCCATTTTTTGATAATTTTGTCTAGTTACCATTATGTGTCAATATCATCATAATATGTCTAATTGATGAAATCACGAACAAATCATAAATCTCCTAAATTTTACTATTTAGTTAATAATAAAATAACAAATAAATTTAAAGATATGGTTGAAATTATATTGTTTAGTGTTAATTTTATATTAGATTATAGTTAAAAAAATAATATATGAAATTTAATATTATGTGTGTCACTTAATTAGATATAAAATTATTTATTATTTAATAAATATATATTCTATCAATTAAAAATTAAATATTAAGATTTATAATATTATTCATTAAAGAAATAATATTTATACTCAGCACTTTGTTAAAACGCAAGTTTGGTTCAGAGGGGGAAAAAAAAGATACAATTGAATTAAGTAAACAGTGATTAAGCAGTTAGTTAAATCACAAAACAGTATAGGGATCAATTGGCAATATACATGAATCGATAAGACCGAAGAGAGAGAAGCCAGGACTGGTGTCCGGTGTCCGAGGTTTCTTGGATTTTGTCTAGACTACTGCAAAAGCTCAGATGATGAAGTCTTGCATGTACGTGCATGGAAACTAACACAGTAGCCCGGTGCCAAGTGTCTGTCCTTGTCTGCGTACCACTCAAAAAGATTATGATATCACGGCAGCGGCAGACCTGTGAGCAATCAGCCGTTCATTGGCTACTTCGGTAATTTCGTCTGTGAATTTTTCATATTCTATTTGAACCATGATTTTTTTTTAAAAAAAAAATAGAAAGCATTTTATTTTCTGTGCCGTTTTTTGGGCAGCTTAATCTTGAACTGAAAAATGAAATCAAATCATGGACCCAACTCGAATGTCGCATTTACGAATCCGTCTTTCGTTTGTTCTTCTGCACAACCAGTTTTAAAAAGAATCAGCCATACAATTATACAACTCCTTCTCGCTCATTAAAAAGAGCTGAGGGGAATTGCACATCTTTTTTAAGTCTGAAATCCATTTGATCTGCCGTAGGCATTGGTGTATGTTAACATTTCTTTGAGTGGGATAAACCAGAGAGATGATGAAGCCACCTCATTTTCTGATGTTGACATAGATATAAATATTATGTTATAGCGCTTCTCAGTGATTCACATTCAACTTTAAATGTCGAGAGATCTTACTGGGCGGAGACAAAATGAATAATCAAATGCCTTCTACGCTGTTGGTGGATTTAATAGAGCGCTATTTTGTTGTCACTCGGGTTGACAAGATTGGCCTTTTGTTTCTTCCTCGTGTAAAACATGCTTTTAAATTTTAATAAATAAGAAGGTCCTCACTTTCGGGCACAGTTATAACGTGCAATATTCACTTCAGCTAAGAATGTGTTTACTCTAGAACCAGTTCCCAGTTGCAAACGGATAGACTCAAAAGACTAAAAGAATATTACACATGTAAATAAATGGATAAGAATGGTGGATTTTTTTTTTTAAATATTGAGAATTGAGATTGGTGGAATTTGAGGATCCTATTCCTATCTTCAACAAGCTCTGTTCCAAAAGAGGAGCAAACCAACAAAATGTTGGGACCAGCAAATAATTGGGTTTCTTTCCCCTGCTAAAAAGACACCCTTTCATTTCAAGTAACTTTTCTTGTCAATGATGGTCTCAAGAAAATGTCACTCCAGTGATTCTAATCTACCGAATACACTGCTGTACTTTGTAGTTTACACAGCATAGAATATACAGTCGTCGTAGCAATTTAGTTTAGCGCGCGAGGTCATGCACGTTATGTTGCGGTGCCCGACTGCACAAATAAAGAGCTTTCACCGCAGTTGCACATCCGATGAGATGTGTAACTGCGCACGTTAGATCAGGCCTATACCATCATAATGTTACATTAAAAGATTGACATAAGCCAATAGGCATTTTAAATATGTTGACAAAAATTTGTCACAAGCACCATTTTTGTTCCTGTTTCAACCTCCTGAAGAATAGGATTCTCTTTTGAAGAAAAAATTAGAAATTTCATAGCATGACGCAGGCGCATAATAAAATAATATATTTCTTCTTTTTTTTTTTTTACAAAATAATAAGTTGACTGAAAATAAGACGGACACAGTACTTTAAAAGCAATAATAGACTGCACAGACAATGGAATGTGAAAACCTACGTTGCACATAGCCAATTCAATCATAATGTTTCCTTTCAATAATTGACCAGTAAATAAAAATCCTATCTACAATACCGGTCAAATCTTCCTCCAAATGTTCTACTTGTTATTGTGGACTTCATCGGCAGAATATTTGAGACTTTCCAGCTGAAGCAGTAAATGAGAGCATGCTACATGTCATTTGATATTGATTTACAAATGTAAGGACTAATCTGTATTAACCAAAAGTTTCTTTCCTTCTGCACATAGAACCAATTATTAAGACTTCCACTTACGGACACACTGTCAAATTATCATTTCAAATTTTACTGAAATACCAATAACACTATCGCGTGACAAACTACATCTATAAAGTCACCAGATCTGTCATGAGATGAAAAATAATGGAAGGTTCATGGTAAAAGTGGATGCTAGGTGACGAAGGGAGAAATTCCAATCCACAAACATACTAAATACAAGAAGCTTTTTCTTGGGATACTTCATACCCCAGCTCTCCCAGCACAGGTTTCACAAATCAGGCAGGATTGGGCATGAACCAGTTTGGAGCAGCTAAGGAATAAAACATACAACGAAAATAAGTCAAGCTCCTCTAAATTTTGTTGATTTGCTTGGACCAATCAAATTTAAGGTCCCTAACAACGTTCAACTTGTAAGATAGTCTCACTAGAACTCAAAATTTGAACACTTTGACCCAAGCACCTCCCTCAAATTTGCATTAAGTGGACTAACTAACGAGAACACAAAAGCACCTAAGCAACTGATAAGCAACGAAAATTCATAGGAAGCAAAAGGGGCAGACAACATGGGATGGCCATGTGTGAAATTACAAAATCTAAAATTTCAGAAAAATTTAATCCAGAATGTAGTATTACCAGTAGAAGACATTAAGCATGTAAAAGAATTTGAAGAGTGAAACAGAACCATTTTCAAACGACCTGATTGGAACAGGGGATAGCCAGAGAAGCAAAGCATCATGATTACTAACTGCTGAACAAACTTTTAATTCTTTTTTCTACAAGTGATCACTAACCAATGGAAAATAAGGGTGGAAAAGTAAAAATAAATCAAGTTAAACTTGTATTTGAGGAGTGTCTGCTAAATTAGAATCCTAACAGAAATCTACTCCCATAACTATACAAACCATGGGTTCAAAGTTCAAACTCTCTGAAAATGGAAACGGTCCGTCGAGGTTTACACCTGAGCATAACAATGCAGTTGTAAGTTCCTTTGCAAAAGAAGGAAAGAAACGCAAATTAAATAAGAAGTTCCCCTTACTTCCATTCATCTGTTAGATTGTTACCCTACTTCACCTATTAGTTAAAGCCATTACATGATACAGAAATAAACCAAAGTCAATAATGGGTGAATGAAGAAATTGTACAAACAAAATAATGCAACAACATGATCTTGGAGCCAGATGTCGAAAAGGATAAATAAATATATGAAATTAAGCAATAAAGCTTTCATTTATTGGATTTATACCACTAGTAATGAAGGTGTGTGTCTTCCATTCAACCTAAAACTTATACTAACAAAATAAAAGACTCAATATACCACCCACGTTTATATATTCATAATACAAACAAAAACTCAACATACAAAATAAAAAATATTGCAGAGTTTTCACCTGAAACCACCTCAACCAAACTCTCCTGCCACATTTCATCTCTATTCTCCGTGAAATGAAATCCCATGAAATCAAAACCTTGTGTAAACTTCTCCCTCAAATTCTCTAGCCATCCTCTCTGAGACAGGAGCTGGGTTAAATTGTCTGCAAATTTCGCACTAGACCGAAAAGAAAAATGCAAGCAACCACACAAAATTGATGCATAGGATCCAACTCTAACAACTCTTTTTTACAAGGCGACATGGCGACCCAATAGCTTATCTGATTGAGCTTCTGTGCATAACTTGTATAATCCTTCCAACTCCAAAATTCAAATCCCATCACATCATATCTCTTAAGTTCTCATATTGATCATTCCCATATTTACGCTGCACAACAAATTGGCAAAAATTGTAACTGAAAAATCCCATTTCTAACTATCTACAGCTGCAACAGTTAAGATTTCTGATTCAATCATTACAATTTTGATAAAATATGGAGAGAAAAATCAGACCTTGTACAGGGCTTCAGCTGAGAGCTCTCCATTTAGAACACCATCGTTATCGGAACGAACCGCCATACAATCTCTCGGCGTTTCAAACAACGACAGCGAGAATTGCTTTCTAACGACGCCGACGTCAAAATAAATAAGACCCGAACTCGGAATATCGACCCGGATTCCCTTGACGGGAAACCACAAAAACAACTCTTGAGCCGAAACTCCGGACAAGGAACCGATCTGCCCGTAACTCAAAGTGCCCGAAACGTTTCTGTCGTAATGCAATTCGCTCTCGAATTTGGCATTGCAAGCCTGATCCAGAAACACCTCGAAATGCCCCGTTTCGTCGATGCTAAATTCGTCAATTCCCTTGGGGAGCAAGCCCATGGGCAGGCCGTGCTCCTTCAGGATCTCGTAGATTGATTCTTGCTTCGAGTTCACATATGAGATTGACAGTGTCAGAAATGAAAGTAATAGCACTGGAAGAATCATTTTTTTCATTTTTCAATTTTTTTTTTTGGACCGGGCGGGTGGAGGAATTTGTGAACGGGAATGAAGAGAGAACTAAGAAATAGAATCGAATTTATGTGAGGTTAGGGTTTAAGGATTTTGTGAAGGAGAGAACAGGTTGAGAAGTAGAAGGAGACAGTGGTGCCAGCTTGACTACAGAGAGGATTAGGAGAATGATCAATTATTGGTGGAGCTCGTGGGGCCCTTATTTGTTTAGATGGTTATGATCCAGTGCAACTACCAGCATCAGATTTATATATATTTAGGCAAATGATTTGTCTGTACATGTAAGAAAGCATGGGTGCTACTATAATTTTACTTCAATTCTTCATAATTGAAAATTAAAATTAAAAAATGCGCACCATTATCTTCAATTCTTCAGAATTGATTAATTTCTCGAATACCCAATAGAAACAAACAAATTTGATTGACTAATTCAACTTTGTTTTAAACAACCATTTTGTTGTTGATGATGTAATTTTATAGCATATAAACCCAATTTGATCGGTTAAATGAACCATAATATTTTATAATTCATTTATTTTTAATTGCCCTTACCTATTGTTAATAAGAACATAGTTAAAGTCTTAATTACCCTTACATATTAATAGAATGAGAATTAAAGTCTTAATACTAAATTTTTTTATTGGTGGTAACGCTAAGTTCCCTTAAATTTCGTGGCACGGTTCTTCCACTTGAGCACAAAGCCTGGTGCTGGTGGTACTTTACATTTAATTAAAATGAAAGGAATTGGTTTGAAGTTGAACAAATAAATTAATTTTTGACGATATTACAGAAATAAGGTTTTTTTTTTTTCTTGTACCGCTCACCTACTTCTAGAATAAATAAAAAATTAATTTAATTAAATAAGTGCTGAGCAAAGAGGGGGGGGGGGGGGGAGGGGAAGAAAGATTAAAAGCAATTGTTTATTAAAAGGAAGAGAAACAGTAGAAAAACAGAGGACAAAGCATGTGACGGAAGGAGATATCAGTGGCGTGATTATGATGATGATTTTGTCTTGACACTCATAATAAACTATAATTTCGGTAATTAATTGTACTTTTTTTAAATACTGTTATTGCACGTCTGTATAATATGAATGTTCTATTTTTTACGTGGCAGTTTCAACAATTGGTCTTATTTGATTAAGGATTAAACTACACTAGTCCACTACTTCTGTATAATGATTTATGACGCAAAAGCTTCTAGTAGTAAATTTAAGAACAGTTATACGGCTTCTAGTTTATAATTTTCTTTTTGTAAAATATAATTTACCAACAGGAAAAATAAACATGTTTTAAAAAATTCTCATGGTCAGATAATATTAGGTGATTAGAATTTATTTACTTTTGCTAATTTTTTTTATCATTTGGTGACGCACAAACTTTCAATTACAACACTATTGGACTTACATAATTACACCATGTAAAAAAAGATAATATTATTTTCTTTACTTATGTTATGTGTTTTAGGGACATTAAAAAAAATCTCATAATTTTTTGTGTGACACAAATCAAAATGGATACCATTTACTATATGAAATAATTAGTATTATGTGAAAAATAAAAAAATTTATTTACACATGAAAAGATATATTTGTTTATGGTATTTCAAAGGATGTATTATTTTTATTCAAAAGAAAATGTATTAAATTATTTCTTTCCATGTGAAAGTTTACTCCTATTTTTTAAATTTTATTTTATACAATTTCTCAAATAAAATTTAAATAGGTAAAACTTTTATAAATAAAAATTTAACTAAAGATATTTGAATTGCATTATTGTCAATGAAATTCGCATTTGCTGTAGGCCATGGAATTCGGTTTCCTCTGTGACGAGTGGGGAAATCCAATTCTAACTCAGTGAGAGTGTAAATTCTCATATTTGTCCCTTAAAAATTATTTAATTGCTGCGAACATATTAGAACACGTGGTTTTTTTTTTTTGGCAATTACCAATGCAAGAGATATATAACATAGTAATAGAGACTTCGGATTTTCACTTAATTAATTAATCATTTTTTTAAAAAAATAAAGAGAAGCAATTGAGGAAGGAAAATCAGAATCTCGCTATTTTAATGTTGAAAACTGAATGAAGATTATCTTTTATATGGTGTATATTTGTTCATAATTTTATTTGCAAACTATAAACGCAGAAAATTGACAAAGATCAAATCAAGTCATAATAAATTTTCTTTCAATTCTACTTCTTTTAATGTTCTATTTTTAGATTAAATTAATTTATAATTTAATATTTTCCAAAAAAAAAATTCAAATCTCTATATAATATAATTGAATAATATTTTAGACTTTTGTAAATTTATTTTGATTTTCTAATTTCACTTAATAACAAATATTAAAATCTTAACATAAAGGGTTAAATTGTCCAAGTAAAAAATAATCTATCCCTTTCCATTCAGAATAAACCAAACAATGAAAATTGAAATTCCCTCACCACTCCTCTCCTCTCTAATTATTTCTTCAAAACAAACACCCCTATTGCAGACAATGTGACTCTTTAAAAAAGTTTTATAATCTTTATTCACAAAAGTTTAAAATTTAAACTTTATCAATAGATACAAAATAGTCTACTACTCATTTGATATTATTTTTGAGAGATTTAAAAATAATTTTGAAAAATTAAAAGTTAATTTTGATATTCAATAAATTTTTAGAAATTATTTCAGGGAAAGTTAGCTCATCTTATAGTAAATTTTAAAAAGGAGTAAGAAGTAATAGTATCTTTTCAAAATTTTACTTTGAGAATCACTTTTATCCTTAATACAATTATATATATATCATCATAAATATTATAAAAATCTAAAATTATGATCATCAATTAGGACATAAAATCATTAACTTTGAAAAGATCATTATTATTATTATCAATTATATTGAGTTAACAAAATAAAAAATAAAAAAAAATATATAAAATATTTATTCTAGTTATCAGTTATTATACATAGAAAATAAAAAAAATATTTTGTGTACATATTTATAAATGTTTAAATAAAATTTATTCAATATTATGTCTAATTTAGCTATTTACACTCTTACAGTGATTTAACAATAAAATTTACTAAACACATAAAATTGTTTTTAAAATTTACAATATGTTTAAAGATAAAATTTATCAAATGGTTAACTGATTTTTTTATAGCTAATTATTTTTATGGGACAACTAATAGTGATAATTAAAAAAGCTATAGTATTATCAAATAGCCTTAATCCCCAAAGTTCTACTCAAGATGCAATCAAACAACATTAAAAAATTTGAAAAGAACTTACACATAAGTTATACCAAATATAGACTAAATAAGTAAATCCAAAATAATTGCCCAAATCTCATCTAGCATCAATGCCCAATAAGTTATAACGGCACGGAGAGTCGAAGACAAGAACTACGACAATGAGAATCAAAAAACCTTTTTTTTTTTATTTTAATCTATGATCATTTGTTTGAATATATTATAAATGCTTGTTTGTAAAAATCACTGAATTTATGAATGTCATGTGTTATTTATATGATGCTCCAAACATTGAAAAAATGGAAAAGGATTGACACCTCCAGTATTTAGACAAAGGGACAAAAGCCCACTTAATATGTCAAAAAAGACACTCATGCCCCCATCCATTAACGAAAGCCGTTCCATTAAATCATTCGAGGGTTAATATTGTAATTGCATATTAATAATAATCGAATTGACCAAAAAACCCACACACCCACACTGTCACACAAACAAAACACATGCACACGCACCCTTAACACACACGAACAACAACACCAGCAACTTCCTCAATCGCGACCAGTTCCAGTAGCTTCCGGGAGCGTGAGGCCGCAAGCAGTTCCGGTAGCACGAGGCAGCAAGTAGTTCCAGCAGCTTCCGGCAAACCTTGTCAGTGCGTGTGTTACTATTTGGATCAAGATCTGAGAACCGTGTGTGTGTGTTTTGTCAGTGTGTGTTAAGAGTGTGTGTGCATGTGTTTTGTTCATGTGTGTTCAAGGGTGTGTGTGCATGTGGGGTTAAGTGTGTGTGCCTGTGTTTTGTTTGTGTGGCAGTGTGGGTATTTGGTCAATTCTCACTTTACACCTCGTAGTGTTCTTATAGAGAGAAAGGTGCTTTCACATTTTCTTAACCCGAAATAGAAATAACTGAGGAGAGAAAATGTTCCTTTTTTAATTTATTATTAATATGCAATTACAATATTAACTCTTGAATGATTTAACGAAACAATTTCCGCTAATGGATGGGGTGTGAGTGCCTTTTTCGAAATATTAGAAAGATTTTTGTCCTTTTATCTAAATATTGGGAGTGTCTCAGCCTTTTTCCCTTGAAAAAAAACCTATAATGCTACTGTAATAATTAAATTGGACAGATAGCTAAAAAAAAGTTTTAATTAATATGATTGCTTTCCCAAATTCAATGGACTGGCCCAAGTTGAGTTACTATGTTGGGCTAAATGCAAACTTTACTCCGGTCCATAATCACTGTTAGAGGGTAACTTACAAATTGGTTGGGTTTCAGCCCATTTCTTTTCTTTGCTGTTACCGCATGGAGAGTGTGGGAATGCGTGAGACGGCGGCTGCAGCTCCATAGCGGGTGCCACCACAGCACAAAATCTGGAGTAATAATGTGGATTATCCTGTGAGACGACGGCTGCCTTCCTTTGCTTGCGTGGTCGAAGAGAGGTAAACAGGATAATTCAGGACTTGCATTGATAATAATCTTATTGTGCACTAATTTATATCACATCACTTTTTGTGCTTTCTACTTGTTGAATCAAGCTCCAAAATGACACAAAATCGAAGTGTTTCAAATGTCACTATTTTTTGGAGTTCTTAGATTTTAGTCATCTACAACAGAAATTTTTGTAATAAAATTTAATAATATTATGATATGTGTGTATTTATTATAAAAAAATTATCGTATAAATAATAATATATTAAATTTAATTATACATCTCATACATGTAATAAGTTATATTACTTCTTATATATTTTAAAATTTCTCCATGTATTAGCGCCATGTACTTAACTTTCAAGTTTGTAACATTTCATGCTCAATTGAACAGGGTGTAGCGGAATTATGTAATTAAATCAAATAACTCTTCAACTTGCATGAAGCAAAAGCAGCTCGTGGTTAACTGTTGCGAACGGATGAAATTGTCTCACCAACTTTTCTCCTTTCTTTTAATTTAATTAATATGGCTTGTCGGTCAAAAAGATTATTTGTGTTTGATTAACAAAAAAAAAAAAAAAGATATATTTAGCGACTTCATCAATGATTACAGACACCAGAACAGTTAATTGCACTAACACAGTTGCTGCGGGGGCGGCAGCGGCTACCGTTGTCTAGAAAAACAAGAATCAGTGAGAGTAAATTTTTTTTAATCAATATTTTGCGGGAAGAAAATATTAATTATAGTTTTAAATCAATCCAGCGGTTTTTTCCTTTGATCATGAGATGAGTTTTTAATCAAAGAGCTGTTTTCCAATCATAAAGGAGATGAGAACCAAGAATGATCGAGAATACTTGCTTGAAGGATAAGGGCAGTGAGAGTGGGTCGTCAGATGTGAAAAAGAGACAAAATGTACTATTTTAGCTGTTATCCTTCGTGTTTCCCTCATCGAATCAGAGCCGTCGATCAATGTTTTCACAGCTGTGGCTTTACGGTTCGTACATTATTAATATTGTAATATAAAATGGAATAAATTTTTATGCTGGTGAAAGGCTTGCAAATTTCTGGGCATTTTTGTTTTGTTTTTATCTTTTCTCGTTTAAAGTTTCAATTTCTAACGTCTCACCTCTGAAACTATGTTCTCGATTTTCCGGCATTTGTCCCTCGTGTCTTTCGTTTGTTTTAGCTTTCCGTTTAAATTTACTGCGCTAATTTTTCACTTTTCACCATTTTTAATCGCACTGGGTATGTTTTATCTACCAGCACAGGCAGGTCCAGCACGTCCGCTTTTCCGACGCCAGTTGTTTATTTGGCCATGTGCGCAGGCACCATCGGCAGTATGAGTTGGATTCTTTCACAACAATTATTGTTCTTCTCTATTTGTCTTTTTTTGCAATTTCAGTCTAATAAAATTGTAAGTTAATTTGAAACTTGGATTCTAACTTGCAAATCTTCTCTTTTACATTTTACTTATAACGATTACGTTATTATGCATTATGGTCAATAATACGTTAATTAAACTCACGCAATGGCAAATAAGAGTTATTGAAATAGAAGTTATGAATATAGCTTGGAATTTAAAGCAATTTTGAGTAAATTCTTCAGATATTTGAAATTTTCTAACTCGTATCCAATGTCATTTTGGTGAGATGTCTTAAATAAAAAATTCCACGGGCTATCTCGTTAGAGAAATGAAAGGTTGGAGACTGTGTGTGCGTTCACTGGATTTTCTTTGATCGTAAGTTTATTAGTAAGCCTCTTTGACATTTGTTTAATGAGAGACATTGCTTATATTTATACTCGTAATATTTCGTTGCTTCCTTCTTATACGGAAGACGTGCTCTGCTGCCTCCTGGCTGTGCTTCACTTTTATCGATTTAACTTTCTACAGCTCATCATCTACAAAGCAGAACGCGCGGGGCGCAGGCACTGCTCCGTTTGCTACGTGGCTTATTCTCGGATGAAAATACAAGCCGTAAAGAAATTGGTTGGACTAACCAGCCCACGCGACAGCGCAAGATCAAGAGGCGTGACGCCCTAAAGCATGCATACTGCCAAACCGTTTTAAAATCCTCGCCGATAATATCTTAACTAACTTTTTTTTTTAATTATAAAGACCCTATTACGTTATTAATTGTGATAACGTATGTATGAGAGAAAATATAATATTATAAAATTTATATGATATTAAAATTTTTTTTATATTTGCGGTAAGGTAGGTAAACTTAAATTATCATTGTGTTCGTGTCAAATTATCACATAATATTTAATATTAGTATATTCAAATTATTTATTTTTTACCAAAATCACCCTCTCTTTTATAAGTAATTACATATAGAATAAAAAGCACAAATATAAAACACAATAAAAAACATTCCCACCCATTAAAAAAAAAAATGAACCCAATTGGAGTTTAGCATTTTGTTTGCCAAATGCAACACTAACGTGGGCTTATGTGGTTAACAATACAGAACTTGCGGTCGACTGCTGCAAGAATATATTTTGTCTGCCTCTCTCTTAGCAGGAGATCCACGATAAATGAATGCAATCATACAAGAATATATTTTGTCTATTATCTCTACCTAATTGCAGCAGAAAAATAGTACAAGAATGAATATATTATAAATACAATAATGTTCCAATGCTTAGAATTAAGAATATTTATTGATTTTAAATAAATTTTTAAGTACTAGATTTAATGTCAAGAGAAATTCTTGAGACTTAGAGAAATATTATTGTAGTTTAGGTGGATGAGTTAGATGGTTGTCAAAAGTAATAAAAATCTATTGTGTATAATGGCAAAATTTTATATTATCCGTAATTCATTTATATAATATATTAGTAAAATATAAGTAATTAAAATATTTGTTGGGGTGCAAATAACTCATAATAACAATAATTATAAAGTCATCCAAACATGTTAGTAGGCCAATGACAATCGGCATGGCAAGCCATTCATTGATGAAGTAAGTATATTGATTTTTCACTTATCTATTGGAATAAGTTATAAAACTTAATGCAAATTTTAATATTGAAACTATAAATGCTTTTCATTCGCAATATATTATTTTGGAACAAGAACATTTTGATCCCTTAATGTTTTGGGAAAAGAGAAAAAAAATACATGCGCACACACGCACTCACACACTTACATGACATGTCTATTGGTAATTTTGTTAATTTTAGATGAATAAAGATTATTGAGGACACAATTTATTTAATATTTTCATATAATGTTTCTAGTTTTATTATTTAAAATATTTAAATATAAATATAATTAAATAAAAGTGAGATCTGATTGCCAATAGGTGAGAAACACATATATCACCTTTGATTTGATTGGCTGCCAGATTTTTAATATTAAAACTTTTATAAAAAAAAATTATTTGATTTTAAAGGGACTTTTATAGGCACATGACCATGAAATTTATGTACTGATAGATATGTAAATTGGTTAACCCATTGTACTAATTGCCGAAAACCTTTTCAGCCGGTTGACTCAACTTTTTTTTAAATTTAAATTAATTAACATCTGTTCGATTTTTGACTTTTAATCCAACCAATCAAATTAGTGGTCAGTTAGTAACTGAATTATGTAGCTTAGTCGCAGCAAAAAATATTGTATTTTTTGGTCTGTGGCACTATAACTAATTGTAGTAGTTACATTAATGAGCTATAATAGTCTCAAACCGTTGGATGAACTTTGATTATTGGAATTCTAACAATTAATCAAATGCTTTTACTTGGAAATGTTTTACAGTACATAAGAACTTTTTAGTCACTAGCACTAATCAAACTAAACACTATGCTTTGTTAAAGTTATTGGGTTCATGGGTTTATCAAATTAGTTATTGGGCTCATGGGCACGAATGTCAAGTTACCGTGAATGCGTGCATTTTAGAGATAAGGAATCAAATTTAGAATAATGACGATGAGTGTTGATGCAAGATTATAGTCGAGCTTCATAGCTACCAAGAAATCGCTTCAACATTTAAATTTGTAATCAATTTGAGGTGATTCTTAATTGCTTCTTTGCTAATGAGCAACGTCCTAGGACCTGAAGCCTTTCCCCTAAAGATTTCTGCGTTCACAATCAACTAGTTAGAGGACACCGAAGGTTTTTGCGATGCAAACTTTCTGACGTTCAAGACAATAATTTGAGCTTACTTGAAAAATCTATGCCACCAATCATGTGGCTTAATTATAATTTTTTTTTAATGTAAAGCAAATAATTTCTAAAATAAAAGAAAGATCCAAAAGAGAAACTATAAATGAAAAAAAATTCAAATACAGAGTAATTCAATGGTTTTTTTATTAGACCCCTTTACCTTCATCCTTTGTGCCTTTTATACTTAGCTTGAATATTCAATTTTCTTTCTCCCATGATCATTCTTGAGTCAATTGCACCCTCATAGGTAGATGGGTGTCACAATTGCTGATAAGTGGGTCATGCCTAAAATCTTTAGAGGTAAGCCACGTATTGATAACCACCATCGACCAAGTCTTTTATCCAACTCAACAACAGTTTATCGTTGCATCCCTTTTGGCCAGCTATATTAGTGTGGCTAGTAGATGGTTTCTCGAGAATGAATTTCGATGGGGGGCACGTTTCTGCCAATAGATGCTTGGTCATGACACTTTTCATAAATTGCGATGATTGGCCACCAACTGAGAATCTGTTCGAATTTTCACCCAATTCGCCTTTATTGTCAAAGCTAGTTTTAATCTTACGATGAAAGCTTCATACTTTACCTAATTGTTCATTGCTTCAAACTCAAAACTTAACATATATAGAACTTCCTCTTCATCTGTGCTGTGTAAAATAACCCTTTCTTCTACTCTTTGTTCTCACATGATCCATCTATAGTGACTAGTCATACTTAGTTAGTATTCTCTTTGCTTGAGCTTTAATTATTATTAGCTTGCTCATTCGGTTCTATGCATTTAGCTACAGAGTCGGTTAATAACTGTGCCTTGATCACTACTCGAGATTGATAACTAATGTCGAATTCGCTTAACTCTATAGACCATTTCATTAAGTGACTAGAGGCTTCCAATTTTTACAACGTCTGTCCAAGTGGTTCGTCTATTATTACAATTACTCGACGTGCTTAAAAGTAGAGTTTTGACTTTCGAGCAGCTGTGACTAGTGCCAATGCCTATTTCATTATTTTTGGATATTTAATCTCAACATCGAGTAATGCCCTACTTGTATAATAGATTGGATACTGAGTACTTGCTTCCTTCGTAATTAAAATTGAACTCGTTGCCCATTGCAACACTGTTAAGTATAAATACACTGTATCACCTTCTTGCGGTGTTGATAGCAATGGGGTTCAAATTAGGTATTTTTCAGCTGTTGGAATATTTCTTCATACTCCATTGTCCATTTTGTCTTTTTTTTTCTCTCTTTATGGCCAGAAAGAAGACATGACACTTTTTTATTGCTCGGGATATAAATCAAATTAAGTGGTATTAATTTTCCAATGAGACTTTAGATCTTCTTGAGCATACGAAGAGATTTAATCTCTATGACTTCTTTGATCTTCTTAAGCCACCTTAATTCCCTTATGGCTCACTATGAATCCCAAAAATTTCCTAAACTAACTTTAAATGTGCACTTTCCTAGATTTTGCTTTATCTTATACTTTTTTAATAGGTCAAAAGTTTCTTCAAGGTGTTTCACATGCTCATCAAGATTTTGTCATTTGGTGATCATGTCATCTATATACACTTCTGTAGTCTTGCTAATCGAAGGTTAGAAGATCATGTTTACCAGCCTCTGATAAGTTGTATCGACATTCTTGTGGCCAAAAGGCAACACCTTATAGCAAAAGAAATATAGGCTAGTAATTAAAGAAGTATGTTCCTTATTCGACTCATCTATAGGTATCTAATTATAGCCCGAAAATACATATATGAAACTGAGCAAGTCATGCGCTACTATAGAATCAACTAGTTGATCGATCTTAGGTAAAGAGAAGTTGTCCTTTGGACATGCCATCAGATGGAAATAATTTGGATACTGAGAATTGTACCATGTGGCAAGTTTTGATTAACTGAAATATATCACCAGTTAACACCACATCAGTATTTCAATTTAAAAGTATTTTGTCACATTATCGGTCAATACCACATCATTAGTCAATATTATATAATTAGTCAATGCCACTTCATTGATCCGATATGATGCTACCATATTAACGGTTAATACTACGTCATCAGTGAATGTCACATTATCATACCATATGTATAAATAATGTCACACTTGTGAATAATATTATATATATGAATAATACTATATAAATAAATAATATTGTATACATGAATAGTATTAAATATCCCTCCCAAGGTTTTTAATCGTTTTAGATAGAAAATGCCATCAGTTTTATTTTCGACTTCTCATTAGTTGTAAAATGATCAAAATATCACTAAAATATATAAATTATAATAAAACACACATAATAAAAGCTTGGAGAATTTAAACAAGTAAGAGTGAAAATTTTAGTGAGACTTAGTGTACAAAATAATAATTTTATCTTTTATAAACATACATTTACCAGTATTCAATAATCTATCACGCTTGTGCATAGCATAAATAATTTATCAATTGCCATTTTAATAGATTGCACAGTAAGAACAACCACTTGATTGGGGACATTTTACTGTTGGCATATGTGTTGCATCTTGAAAGTTTGCACCTAAAACCATTAGGCGGTTTTTTCTCACTTATAATAGAGGAAAATTTATTTCATCATACAACAAAGTATTAAAAGTATTGCAAATAAATCACCAATTACAATGATAATAATGATGATAGGCTGTAAGCCTTATTCAAATACATAACATAAAAAGCTCATATGCATATATAAACAAATGATAACAAACTTTTTATAACTATTTGTAAAATAAATTCATAGTCCTTTCAAGCGAGAACATATATTAAACATAAAATAGAATAGCTAAAAACATGAAAAGAATCATAAACTAATAATTACTCTTAATTGGTATAAATGTCTCCATCATTAACTAAGTTACTTGTATACTAATCATGGTTGACAAAGAATTCTGAGACATCTAGATATGTATGATTGGCTAGATTAGCATAATTTTTCTAGACATTTTTTTTAAGATGCTTAATATAGTTCAACAAAATGTCTAAGTACACAATAACATCTTAAAAAATAGCCTTTTGTCCCATACCTCTTACATGTTTCTATATATATTTTGGGATTTTCTTTCATCATCATCATTTTCCCTTTAATAGTATTTATTGTAACCTCTACATGATTGATAATAATTTGTTTTAGGAACATGATCATGACTATGACTACGACTACGATCATGGCCACAATTTTGATTACGATAATAAATACACCAATAATTTTCACTATGCTTTTGTGTAATATTGTTTGCTTTAAGAATCAATTTTATACTTGCTGAACAAGGTTTCAATTCTTTACAAAAAGTTCATTGACTTTTTAACAAGAAAAAAATATTAAATCAAGTAAGAATACTTTTTGTATTCACGAGCTTGATATTGTTGCTGCAATACCATGTTTGATGCATGGAATATTAAAAATGTTCTCTTTAATATGCTTTCATCAATAATTTTGTCTACATATAGCTTTAATTATAAAGTCAAAAGCGGTTCTCTATAATCAGTTATAATTATATACTGACTTGAAATCTTATTATATAAGTTTATAGATCATGTTAAGGCTTCATTTTCAATCCAAACCTAAAATTAAATTAGTTATTTATTTCTTAACTAGGGATAAAACAAGAATTTTATAAAAATATGTAAAAAAATACAAAATACAATAGGAATTTGATAAAAAGAAGCCCAAAAGTATATTCAGAGATGTCAAATTAGAGGGAATATCTTATTTTGTAGACATAATAGATAAATCATAATCATTGAATGCAAATAAATCGGACGCTTAGAATTGTGTCATGTGGCAAGCTTTGATTGGCTGAAATACATCATATCCTGGAATGATATACTGCCATATCATCAACTAATACCACATCTATATTTTTATCTAATAGTATATTGCCACATCATTGATTAATGCTATATCATTGGTCAGTGCTATATTATCAAGCTAAAAATATAATATCATATCATTGGTCAACATTACATGAAAGACTACATCATTGATCAATGTCACATTAGCATGATGATCCTATGTGAGTAGCATCGTATGTGTGAACAATATTATATATGCAAATAGTATCATATACGTAAAGAGTACTATATATCTTCTTATGCCATTCCTAAGGGTTTTGTATGTCCTAAGTTGAAATGTGTTATCTATTTTGTCCTTCGACTTTTCATTAGTTGTGAAATGACTAAAATACTCTTGAAATAAATAAAATACTCAAATTATAACGAAACACACAAATTAAAGTTCAAGAGACTTAAATACATAAAAGTAGAGATGTTAGTAGAATTTAAAATATAAAATTATTATTTTACCCTTCATAAATTTATATTCTACAACACTCAGTAGTAAACTCATTATAATCATGGACACAATACATTGGATTCCTAGAACAAAGTTTAAAGAGAGCGTGTTTATATTGAGATGAGGTACAAGAGAGTAGTATCACTATCTTAAAAGAGAAGTTAAGCACCATATCTATTTTAACAACTACTAAGCTTTTAAAAAACTATTTGAGGTAGAGTATGACACATCTATGGTTGGTATTAGAGTAGTATTATTACAAGAAGAATATAACACCCTAAGCAAATTCCACATGGACAAAAAATGACAGAGATGCTGAGTTTATAAGGGGTAATTTACACTTTAATTTGGGGTCTATAAGTGTCTCAGAAATAAAACCTTGCACGCCTTCTTAAGTCATAGAGTAGACAATATCTTGTTAGGTCTGAATTGGATAATGACAAATAATATCAGAGCAACTCCACGTGTTTTCTTAAGTGATAGTGGCATAAACCTTAACGAGGATACTGAGTCCCTAAAGAGGGTGTATGTAATACCCTAGTCAAATCTCACATTGATAAAACACGAGAGAGATTATAGGTTTACATGGGATAACCCATACCTTAATTAATAATACATGTTTTAGGGTATATGGGCGCCCTAGAAATAAAATCGTGCAAGCTTTATTAAGGGTAAAAGCAGATAATATTTTGTCAAGTCTAGGTTAGGTTATAACATATAATATCAGAGTAGCTCACATGTTCTCTTGGGTGATAGTGGGGCAAACTTCAGCGAGGACACTAAATTCTTAAGAAATATGTATATAAAACATTAGGCAAATCTCACATTAACAAAGTATAAGAGAGATGCTAGGTTTATATAGGGTGACCCATGCCTTAATTGGTAATATGAATTTTGGGATGTATGAACACCTTAGAAACAAAATCATGCGGACCTTATTAAGGCCTAATGCAGATAATTTCTTATCACATCTAGGTTGGGTCATGATAGATGGTATCAAAGCAGCTCCATACTTTAATCAAAGATGTTGCGTTTATAAGGCACTCATATACCCTAAAATGCGCTTGCCAATTAATGTGTGGATAATTCCTTATAAAACTAACATCTCTCTTATATTTTGTCGACATAGGATTTGCCTGAAGTGTTACAAAGAGCGCCTAATAGAGTTCTTCAGTGAAAAGCTTTGTAAAGCACGATAGAAATAGTCAACTTATAAATAAGGCTTCTTTGTTAAATTGTTATATTTTGAGATGTTATGCATTAGGATTATTATTTGATAGAGTGAGAATCTATAATTAAAAAATGTCCATTAGGTGCTGAAGTACCTCAATACTTAGAAGCACCTCAACCAAATGCATGCTTGTTGTATTACTTTTATGCAAAAAACTTCATTCATGTTAAAACACAGGTCTAAAGGGCAAAATAAGGTGGCTGATGCTTTGGGTAGAAGGGCTAATTTATTAGTAACTTTACCAACTAAGTTATTAGTTTTAATCATTTACAAGAATTTTATGTTGATGATATAGATTTTGATGATATTTAGTTGAAATCTGTTAATTACGAGATTGTTGAGTTTTTTTTTTCTTCTTAATGAATTTCTCTTTAAGGCAAATCAATTTTATATTCTTCGAAGTTCAATAGGTGAATAACTCATTCGTTCTTTGGATATGGGTGGTTTAAGTGGTCATGTAGAATGTGATAAGACCCTCTAATGTTATTAGACGAATAACATTTTTGGCCTGGATTAAAAAGAGATGTTAGTAAGATTGTGTGCAACATTGTCAAGTTTTGTCAAACAGTAAAGTGACATAGTTAGAGCATTGGTTTGTACACTCCTTTCATATTTCTAAGCAAATATGGGAGGATCTATCTATAAATTTTGTTCTTGGCTTACCTCGAATACAAAATGGCAAGGATTTTATCTTTGTGATAGTGGAAGAAAGATTTTTAAAAATGACTAATCTTATTTCCTATAAAACCAGTTTTATAACAACATTATTATAATAACATTGGTAGTAATTAAAATAACAACAACAACAACATCAATAACAATAATAATAAAAATATTATTAGCATTATTATTATAACATCAATAATAATAACAACAATAACAATAATTATTATTAGATTAATATCAGTAATAATGATGATCGACAAGTAGCAATCAGCAATGGTGAAGGTTGGAGAGTTACAACGACGATAATGTGTGATAAGATCATGTGCAATGGTGACGAACGACCACATAATGGTTATGGTTTTAGTTCGATAGCAGATCGACGTTGACGAATGGTTTCGCTACGGTCATGACTTCTGGTGGTAGCAGATCAAGACCATCAACATGCAATGGTCATGGCTTCTCATTGACAAGTGCTTTTTTTTTTTTTGAATTGAGGACAAAATTGAAATTATTGATTTTGTTGTAGGGCAAATCAATATTCTAAGGAGTAGAGCTCTTATTCTCAACCTCTCTCTTAGAATAAGAACTCTAGTAATCAATCTCAAATTTGTGTCGATCCATACAATTCATTCACATTCCCAACTTCAATTTAACAATTTGTATTTCTAGATCCTTCATTTTAATTTCTATTCTAGTTTAGTAAATATAATATTAATGCTTGTTTTATCTTTTGAGAAGTAGTACATTTTTATGGATTAACTATTGTAGTTTGATTAAAAACATGATTTTTAAATGCTCTAATGCTTTTCAAGAAGAAAATTCTATAGTTGATGGCTTAGCTTGGTTAATTTAAAAATTTTCTTATCTTGTGTACAGTAGTACGTAATGGATTACTCATCAATACCTATCGGTAAAAAGTTATTTAAGGATACTGAGGGCTCTTCTAAGTATTGTTTTATAACTTAATCTCTTGTACAAAAAACTTTTGTTTTTTATTTAATATTTTTGCATATTTACATAAAAGTAAAAAAAAATTAGTGGTTCAAATAATCACACTCAACTTAAGACCCGTGGTTGAATTATCTTATACAACTGATTAACTAGATTAGTTAGAATTTGTGAGAGATTTCTGTTTTAGATGATTTGATATCCCTACGAATTTGTGCTTTAGACCTTAAATCCCTATATATGCATCAAAATATTTGTTCGTGTGGGATCATGGACTCCAAAGGTGAGCTCCCCCTCACCGTGAAGAATGAGCTTTATTATTTGAATTGGAACACGATGTATAGGCAGGTACATACATATAATACACATTTATTTTTTATGTTTGCTTTTACACATGGGACTTATTTCCCACTTCGTTTAATTATTTTAAATTTTATCTTTCTTTCACTCTGCAGTTTGGCAATTTTGTCGTCCGCCCCTTGGCCATTCTCGTGCCCTATGTCTCGCTTTGGATCAATAAACATCCCACCTTCACAGCCGAGAGCAAGTCTTTTATTAAATTTTGGTATTTGCTCATAGTGTATGTAAACACAAACACGATAGCCACACTTTCCTCTTGAAATCACAGTGGAAGAAGCACTTCTATTATTTGATCACGGTAATTAATTTATTGCTGACCAAATTCGGTTCAAATTTTGGGTCAAATGATTCTTTTAATATGATATCCGACTCTATTTTAATTTGATCCTTAATTTCAGACGGGTGATTGGGAGAATATTTATGGAATGGAAACTGCGGATTTGGAGGTTTTCAATTTTATATGAATGTTTATTGATTCCCTTTTTTTGCCCTTTTTTTTATTAAGTAATGACTCAACTTAGTTAGTTTGTGCAGACTGATTATTATACGCCAAAATCTTACAGCGTGTGGGAAACACCCGTGATAATTATTCTGAATTTGATTCCGCAACGGCTGCAAGATTTCATCAATCCATGACAATAAGGATCTGGTTGTGCTGTTGCCCATGCATCAACTTTTCCCAATCTAAGTTTCAACTCCAATTGCGTTGACCAATAATGAGAGTCATACTCATTTTAATTTTATTCGTATTTTATGGGATATGTGAAAAGGTAAACTATTTTAAAATGATCTTACCTTACCCATGTATAATACTTCTTTCATATCGGTGCGGTGTTCTTAGAAATTTTTGAAGATGGGATGATCGCCAATAAATAAACAAGTGTATGAGACAATTTTGATAATGAATAAAAGTTTCCGGTTAAATTCTGAACATCATTAAATTCAAGACAGCTTCTGAGTGTAATTTACTTTGCATCACTCCCAAGGTGCAATAAATCCGTTTTCCCAGCTTGCATAAGCTATAAAGAAGGCTGCTGCTACAGTCAGTTGTGTGAATGGATGAAATTTTTTCACCGTCTTTCTCCCCCCTTTATCTGTATATGGTCGGCTGTCTGTCAAAAGATTGGTTACTAAACTGTGTTTCTCCAGTAAACGACTCCTTTAGCGGCTTTACAAATTATTACAGACCCCACAACAGTTTACTTAACCTACTAACACAGATAGTGGCAAATGGCGATGGCTCCCATTTTCTACAAAAACAAGACACGGGGCCCATCTGCAGGACAAAACCGGCGCCTTCAAGCTGTTTCTTTAGATCCCATGTGATTTCACTTCGGTCTCTATTCCCTAACAAATATACTGCTGCTGCAATGGAATCTCCATGCTGACTGTTCCCACTTTCAAAAGCGAAAACACAACTCAACTCCTCAGTCTCACCTTCACCACCTAGGTGAAGATAAGATCACATCCCCCCAGAAGAGAACGGAACAGGACAGGGATCCAATGCTGTCTGCCCCTTATCTGTGTTCTTCTTGTGTTTCCTTCTTCTTTTTACTTTTATGGTTGCTAAATGGTTGTTTTGGAGGTGACCCTTATGTGTTCTATGACTGGACTATCTCATATGTCACTGCTTCCCCACTTGGAGAAAAACAACAGGTTCCTCTCTTTTCATTTCGCTTCCCTTCAATTGCATTTATTTCTCTCTAGTTCAATTTTTTGGATATTTGAATTGCTAAATTCGAATTCTGTTATGTTGTTTAGTGTAAGTTAAATTGTTACTATTTTTAACAAATTTTGGAGCTTGAGTTTCAATTTTTACCTTACTGTTGAGTTATGAGCTATTAAGAAATCACTGGTTGCTTGATTTTTAATATTATGACTGTTTTTAGCCTTTTATCCTGCCCTTGATGTTTTGATGAGAGATTTTGTTTTCCCGTTCTTTCTTTCTTTCTTTCTTACATTGTACACCACTTTGCAGGTCATTGGGATTAATGGGCAGTTTCCGGGACCGATTCTTAACGTCACTACAAATTGGAATGTTGTTGTCAATGTAAAGAATGATCTTGATGAGCCATTGCTTCTTACATGGTATAATATGCTGGCACCGTCTCAAATAGCAAGTGAAGATGACATTATTGCTAATATTTCTTTTACGCTTTAATGTAGGAACGGCATGCAACATAGGAAAAATTCTTGGCAAGATGGTGTCTTAGGGACCAATTGTCCAATTCCTGCCGGTTGGAACTGGACATATCAGTTTCAGGTGAAGGACCAGATAGGGAGTTTTTTTTACTTCCCTTCTCTAGACTTCCAGCGAGCTGCAGGTGGGTATGGGGGAATCATCATCAACAACAGAGATGTGATTCCGTTACCCTTTGAAGTGCCAGATGGTGATATTACCATCTTTATCAGTGACTGGTACGCAAAGAGTCATAAGGTCAGCAAGCGATACTTCTTTTAGCTTACTGCTTTTGGTGTGTGTCATCCATTCTAGTGAAATTCTGGGATGATAACCAAAGCTGATGGGTTACAGAAACTAAGGAAAGATGTTGAGAATGGGGTAGACCTCGGAGTTCCTGATGGGATCCTCATAAATGGACTTGGTCCCTATCGCTATGATGCTGCAATTGTTTCAGATGGCATTCCTTACCAGTTAATAAATGTTGAACCGGGTGAGTTCTGAATGCTCGACTTAAATTTACTATTTGTATTACCCAAAGTGACTTCGTTTGGTTCTGAAGGTTCCCAAAATTGTATCTTCCTCACAAGGAGGATGTACAGTTGAGGGTTTTTAGTCAACCTAAAATTTAATCTCTTCAATTTCAAGTAGACTGTACCTTTTGAAGCATGGAAAACTAATTTAGATATGGTTCCAATGACACGAGATATTGGTGAAAGCATGCTGATTTTCATTTTCACCTTCCTCAAAATCTGTATAAACTTGGGAACAGGCAAGAAATTTTTATGTTTTCTCTTTACCAGATTGAGGAAAGGCCTCTAAAGCTACAGGTGCACATGGTGGTCAAAATGTTCTGCTGACATGATATTGTTTGCAATTTGCTTGTGCTGCACTTCTGAAGGTAGCTAAATGTTTCATATGTTTTATGAAACAGGAAAAACATACCGCCTCCGGGTTCACAATGTTGGAATCTCAACCAGCTTGAATTTTAGGATACAAAATCATAACTTACTTCTTGTTGAGACTGAAGGATCATACACGGTTCAGCAGAACTACACAAATATGGATATTCATGTGGGTCAGTCATACTCATTTTTGGTTACAATGGACCAAAATGCTAGCAGTGATTACTACATTGTTGCCAGTCCTCGGTTTGTTAATTCATCAGAATGGAATAAAGTTACTGGAGTGGCAATCTTGCATTACTCCAATTCATTGGGACCTGCTTCAGGTCCTCTTCCTGATCCTCCTAATACATACGACACATATTTCTCAATGAATCAAGCCCGATCCATAAGGTTGTAGCTGATTATATATCTTTTTGGATTATGTAGAGAGATTTGGAAATATGCTATTGACCTCTCCAAATGGTTTCTTCTTTCCTTTAACTGTCCTATGCCCCAAAATGCATCTGAATGTCCTTTAAACTGCTGAAAAATTACCAATAGTTTATGTTGGAGAGAGTTTATGCTAATTCAAAAATCATGGAACATCACTATTAGTATTATCCACCCATTTACCTTGTCTTATTTGCCTAATAATTCTCTTATGCTTAAAACTTTTGTTCAAACTGATGATGGCATTATGAGTTCTAACACATTTTGTGGTATATGGATAGGTGGAATGTCTCTGCTGGTGCCGCTCGTCCAAATCCACAGGGATCTTTCAAATATGGGCAGATTACTGTGACTGATGTGTATGTGATTCTCAATAGACCTGCAGAGCTTATAGACGGAAAGTGGCGTACCTCTCTCAACGGTATCTCATACTTACCACCTTCAACACCTCTAATGCTTGCCCAGCAATTCAACATTCCGGGGGTGTACAAGCTTGATTTTCCTTACAAATTGATGAACCGAGCTCCAAAAGTTGATACATCTCTGATTAATGGTACATACAAAGGTTTTATAGAAATCATTTTTCAGAACAATGATACCACTGTGCAGAGCTACCATATGGATGGCTATGCATTCTTTGTTGTGGGGTGAGACTAGTTTTGATATTCTTGTTTTTCTCTTTTCCTTATTTTGTTGGAACCTGAAAAATTAATTGATAAATTCAAGTTGGCAATTTCTTATTTAAACTGTAGTATGGATTTCGGAGTGTGGACAGAGAATAGCAGAGGCACATATAACAAATGGGATGGTGTTGCTCGTAGCACTACTCAGGTAATCCCGAGATATAAACTTAATCCTTTATTCTGTTGTGGGAAGCCATTTGTTGAAACTTACTCTCAAATATGTTCTCCAAAGAGGCTTCCTATTAGTAGTCATTTAAGTAGTTTCACTGCCATGAATATATATGTCACACAAATGCAGAATGTGTTTTTATGATTAGGCAATTGTGCAAGGATGACAGACATCCTTATTTCTGACATGATTACTCTCAAATATGTTCTCCTCTCCAAAGAGGCTTCCTAATGGTAGTCATTTAAGTAGTTTGACCACCGTGAATATATACGTTGCACACAAATGCAGAATGTGTTTTTCTGATTAAGCAATTGTGCCGGGATGACAGATTAGGCAATTGTGTGATGATGACAGACTTCATTATTTCTGACATGATTACAGGTCTTTCCCGGAGCTTGGACAGCTATATTAGTTTATCTTGACAATGCTGGCATTTGGAACCTCCGTTCTGAGAATCTGGACACATGGTATCTGGGCCAAGAAGTTTACGTGAACGTCATAAATCCAGAGATTGACAAATCTGCGCCTCTGTTACCTGACAATGCCATATATTGTGGTCTGCTTTCTTCCTTACAGAAGTAAGGGGTCATTAATACAAGTCTGTTGTTTCAAAAAATGTACTCCATTTGTTTCATGCTAAGTTACCTATGGAAGACTATTTTCAGATAGAATCCTTGCCTTGATCTAGTTTCTAAGTTGACTGCTGGTAATTCTTTTACTATTTTCCTGGATATGTCTCGAGGATATTCCGTTTGTCCAGGATATTTTGGTGAAAGTCATACAAAATGGTTTTAGTTTTATTCTTCCGTTGATAGTTATAAATGGAAATTTGAGGAAAATATGTTCCCTTTGCATATTTTTGTTAAAATACTTTGGCGGAATCAACTCAGATTGAATGGTTGTGAGGAAAGAATTCCTTAATTTTTTTCATTCCAAGCTCCTTTAACTAATCTTTTTCTTTTTTTTTTTTTGAAAGGCCTTCAACTAATCTTTTGGTTAATGTTTCTTCCTTACTGCAGAGATCAAGCTCAGAGAATTAACTTTTCTGGTGCCCCGTCAGTTATGGATGCAAGTAGAACAGTTCTACTTGCATTTATCGTAGCCCTTTTCAGTTATTTAATGAGGTAGAAGGAGTTTTGGAGCAATCTTGGAGCAAACATTACAACATACAATCTAATTTCCCAAACTGGGAGTATATTTTCTGTTGCACGAGGGAAGATAGTGAGTTGAAGAGCATATGTGTTCAATTAGTTTCAACAGGGAAGGAATTCATTAATGGAAGAGTGCCATGACATGTATTATTGCATAATTCTTTCGCCGTATAATATTGAAGTAAGTGCATATAAAAATTGTTTGCAGTGATTCAGTGTCTGTAATATAAAGCTTGTGAAATATCTATCAGCCGCTAGAGTTCTCGGGTTTTCACTTGTTTTCTTGTATTTTCTGTAGTAGAAAAATGATTTGGATGGTGGTAAATGGGAAAAAAGGAAAAAGAGGGGGGGGGGGGGGGGGCCGCAGGGGGGGTGTGGAAATGGTTATAACACTGTACCTTGGATCCTTGGTTTAAAAGCCAATACTGATAGCGTTTCTGTATTTTGACCATTTAACATATGAATGGGAATGGTGATAAGCTGCAGCTTCGATGGGGGGAGAGGGAGCCATTGGCAACGACCCTGGCACTCAACTTTGAGTGCTTGGGTCCCCCAGAATAAAGTCGATACTCCTCTGCTTGGGAGTCGAGATTTCTGCAGTATTGTATCAAATGGGGATAGAATATTTCAGTGGTGTTTTAAAAACTGTGCCAAAGACGAGAAAGTCCCGATAAATTTTTTATCGTAAATACGTCGATGTATTAAAAATAAAAATAATAATAATAATAATGGGAGAGGGTATCGACCTTTACCGTCAGGGGAGCAAACAGACGCCCTTTTCCCTTCACTCAGTATATATGGCATGTTCTGCAAATATAATAGAAAGTAAAGGCTCCATCCTACTCTTTGCCTAGAACCTTAACTTGAGCATTGTACAAGCGCGTAAAGCGCCGTCGCCTGATGGCCACAACAAAACTATAGGATAAGGCAAGGCTTTCATGTTATTCATCGGAAGTAGAAATTTTCAAGGTTTTAAATTTGAGTTTAAAAAATCATAATGTTGAAACAATAACATATTGAGCTGCCATTTAAAAACATAATTTTAAATGTATCTA
This sequence comes from Aegle marmelos, assembly GCA_030449875.1. Classification (NCBI taxonomy): domain Eukaryota; kingdom Viridiplantae; phylum Streptophyta; class Magnoliopsida; order Sapindales; family Rutaceae; genus Aegle; species Aegle marmelos. The sequence continues at coordinate 19,007,102 of JASUUL010000094.1, read as the reverse complement.
CTTTGTGTGAGTAGGTCGTAATTGATTTGAATATTCCTCTTAAAAAATATTAAAATAATGTATTTTTGTAGTTAAAGCGATGCTTGAGTGAATGATAAGTTGATACGTAAAATACATCATTGATTGCATTGAATAAGAGTATGAATAACAAAAGTGAAAGCAGCTAATTAAATTTGAAATTAATTACCTAACCAATTCCAGAATGTATTATTTATAATTGCTAATTAAATTTAGAATTTTATTATGAGATTGTAATGGTTAATTAAATTTGAATTTTATTACGAAATTAAATCTAGAATTTAATATATAGCCAATGAGACTGCGGTTACAATTTGAATTTAATCCAAGAATTAAATCAACAGTTTAATAGGCAGCCACTTTTTAGTTAAAATTACAAGCACACGTAATGAGAAATTAAATGTAGTAGTTATGGAATTTATGTAGTCAAATTTATGGAGGGGCAAAAAAATTCCCCTCAAACTCTTGCAGAATCCTATAAATTGGGGCATTCTTCTTTTTCGTCTGGAGAGATTAGAGATGCATAGAAAATGATAAGAATAGAAGTTAAAATAGACAGAGAAATAAGGATAGACAATCCTCAAGATATTTTTTCTTACTTTTCTCCCTTAATTTTATTACTATTTTATAATAATTTTATATTTTATATCAGTTATATGCTTAACTGTTCTCGTGCATATTTTTAGTTGCTTGATCTGTAATTTGTATTTCACAAACATTCCTCGTGTTATCGTGATATTTCCTAACACATAATAAATTGGTTTCTTATCGGATTTCCACGAAACAAATTTTAAAACATCCTTGAATGTGTCTAGTTTAACATATTAGAAGACAAATAATCAAAGCTTCCCTCGTGATTCGTAATCTCTTCCGCGACTTCTTTATTCCTCCCCATCTCCTCGAAACGTTTTTTTTTTCTTTTGAAAACTGTAAAGTGACTGCCCATAAATACGAATATATTTATTGGTGGTTTCCTTGGACACCCCACCCCCCCCCCCCCCCCCGCGAACCACTGATCAACCATTACCAAACAAGAGTTGGGCTCTAACCCAAACTCAACATTAAACTCACAAATCGGCCCATGATGCCCATTTCTATTAGCACGTTCCTTCTAAAGTCACATAATTACAATTTCATACTTAATCTAAGAACATAACTAAAAAATCTCTTTAAATAAAATTTTATTATTTATTTAAAAAATTATATCATCATTTAAAATTTTAAAAAATACTTTAATTAAAATTTTTTAAATAAAAAATAAATTTATTTTTTAAAATTTAAAAAATTATTTTCTCCTTCTAATTTATATTTTATTATCTTTTATTTAAAAAAATATTTAAATTATCATTAATTTTTTTAAAAATTAATTATTTAATTAAAATAATTTTAATTTCTTTCTATTTAAAGAGTTTTTTTAAAGAATATTATTTTTTTATTTTTTTATTTATCACATAATTAAATAAATAAATATTTAAAAATTAAAATTATAAAATCTTTTGGAGGTACTCTAATAACTAAATCCTTCGATATCCCGTTTCGAGGTATTACAATAATTGTTTCATTTCAACCATCACACCGTTATCATTGAAAATTATTTCATAGAATCAAACATTAGATTAAGCATGAAATCAGGAAAGCTTATCGAAACAAAATCAACATCCTCGATACCATTATCATTGTGCACACTTATAACCCAGTCATGGCTGTTGAATTAAATTGAGTTTCCAGATACGACTGTGTTTTGAGGCTACTGAAGCCTTATAAACTCACGGGCTGCTCAGCTGCTCATAACAGAAAACAGATTCAGCAAAACGACGTGGTTATAGCGTGTTTTGGCCGGCAGCTTAAGTAACCATGTGAGAAAAGCATCTGTTGGAGCTTGAATCAAGTTATTTAAAGTTTGTTAACCACGTGTCAACAAACTGAATAACCTGGAAATTAACCTAGCTATCGAAATGGGTATAAATTTGGGTTTTGATTGGTAATGAGGTGTTATAAAAAATAAATTATAATTAAAAAATAAAAATTATTTGTGTTTGATAAATATAATTTTTAAATAATAATTTTAATAATAACAATAAAAATATTATAAATTTTTAAATTATATAAGTGTGAAAGAAAGACGCTTATACAAACCAAAACACTTTAATTTCTAAAAAATAACTTGACTTAAAAGAGTATGTTTCACAATATCCCACTTTTTTATCTTTCTATTTTTTATTTCACATTTGCTAGCTATCTACCCACATGGTCAAAACTCAAAAGCTTAAAAAAAGAAAAAAAAAAAAAGCTTTGACTTGTGATCAAATCAACACGGCAAGGAGAAAAGGCAACATGTGCTTCACGAAAGGAAGTGAATGGATCTGAAAAGGGTATTACTATACATCTCAAATTATTTATTTTAAAAAATTATTCTAAAAATATGATCTTGATTAATTGGTTAGTGAAAATAAAAAATTTGAGATGTCAATTATTACTTATATAAAAAAAAAAATCTCAAACTATGAGAAATTTTAAATTATTTTTATTGTATTACATCCAACCGTAGATCAAGCACGTGACCAATCGGGACTTGACTTCCTACTGACTCAAACAAAAATTTAAAAACGAAAAAAAACTTATTTTTTTAATTAGTCCAATTAAATTTATTAAAATATACCCATAAAATTAAACTTTAATTTTTAAGACTTATAAAAACCTGTATTTTATTTACAAATAATAATAGTCCACCATCCAAAAGATTTTTCTATTTTTAAAAATAGAATTAATTCTTTCAGTTTCTAAAGTAGTAGTAGAGAAAATATTTTTAACAATGAAATTCTTAAAAAATTATCTTTAGAATCGAATAGATAAATGATAGTTTAGTTGTTTATGTAGAAAATGATACATTTAGTGATAATTAATCTATCACATAACATTTTCAAAATACAAAATGCATCAAGAATAATTATAAATGTATTAGCAAATATTTATATATTCAAAGTTTTAATTTTTATATTTTGTTATTATTTAGTTTAGCTTCTGCAAATTACTTTTTTAAATCTATCATTGATTACTTTACTTTTACTTAATATATGTATTTATTTTTAAAAAAAATCATATAAAGCAGTTATATTTAATTTTATATATATGTGTGTTTATATATATATGTACGTATGAATTCATGGATGTAATATAATAGAAATATTCTAAATTTGACTTCGAGCGCTGTCCCTGACCCCATACTCATACATCCTACAGGATAAAACTTCTCAATTTCCACAAATTAATTGACTCCGAGAAATTAAAAGTACCAAGAATTATTTTGCAACAATTGCAGGTTGCCTATATAAAGACAACGCGGTTTTACTTCCATGTCATCAAACCAAAATAACTTAAAAAGCCATTTTAGAATTTCTGTTGAGACATAATGGGGTTATCTTTAACTTTCTTTACGTTAATACATTTAGTTTATTCCTTCTTAGTATTTCATCTTGCAATTGCTCGCTTCATTTCTTCTATTCAGCCACTCTGCCATGATCATGAGCGTTCTGCATTGCTTAATTTCAAGGAAAGCCTTGTTATTGATCAGACTGCTTCATCTGATCCTTCTGCTTATCCCAAGGTTGCATCATGGAATCTGGATGGAAAAAAAGGCGACTGCTGCTCATGGGACGGTGTCAAATGTAATGAAGCCACTGGTCATGTTGTGGAGCTTGATCTTGCTAGCAGTTGCCTCTATGGTTCTATCAACTCTACCAGCAGTCTCTTTCAGCTTGTCCATCTGCAACGGCTTAGTCTCTTCGATAACAACTTCAATTCCTCTGAAATCCCTTCTGAAATCCTAAACTTTTCAAGGCTAGCCCATCTAAATCTCTCTTTCTCTTTTTTTTCTGGTCAAATACCAGCAGAGTTGCTGGAGCTCTCCTGTTTGGAGGTCCTTGACCTATCATTTAATTATGTTGATGATACTTGTCATCTGAAGCTCCAAGAGCCACTTCTAGTAAATCTATCTGAGAATTTAACCAACCTGAAAGTACTTAAGCTTATCAACGTCGATATTTGTTCAACAGTTCCTCATACCTTGGCAAATTTATCTTCTTTGCGTATTTTGTCTCTCGGTGGATGCACTTTGCAAGGCGAATTTCCGCCAGAGATATTCCAGTTACCCAACCTTCAATCCCTGGATGTGATGGTGAATCCATATCTCACCGGATATTTGCCACAACTCCAGAAAAGCAGTCCCCTTGAATATTTGGATCTTTCATTCACCAGATTTTCAGGTACGATTCCAGATTCAATAGAGAATCTTGAATCTTTATCCTACCTGGATATTACTGACTGCGACTTTATAGGAAAGATTCCATCTTCACTTTTTAACCTTACCAAGCTCGAACATCTATACCTTTCTGGTGATACATTCTTGGATGAGTTGCCTACCTCCATTGGAAATTTTGCTTCTTTGAAAACCCTGGAAATTTATTCAATCAATTCCTCAGGCGCTCTTGCGACACTTGGAAATCTTACCCAACTCAGTTCATTGACAATTTCTGGCAGCAACTTAGTTGGTGAGATCCCATCTGTTTTCATGAACCTAACACAGCTTACCGCTTTATGTTTGAGTCAAAACCAATTAACTGGTCCAATCCCATATTGGTTGATGAATCTAAAGAAAATGTCCCTTCTTAACTTGGGTTTTAATCAACTGAGTGGTCATATTCCAGTTGAAATTAGGAACCTAACTCAACTGCGGTACCTGATATTTTCTGCGAATCAATTGGAAGGCTCTACTCCAAGTTCTATCTTTGAGCTTCGGAATCTTGTAAGGCTTGACCTTTCCTTCAACAATCTCAGTGGCACAGTGCATCTAAAGATGTTCCTACTTAGCTTCAAAAATTTAAAAACTTTAGTTCTGTCGTCAAATAAAATGTCACTGCTCACTAGAACAACTTCTAATACCAATATGCCGAAAATTAGGACTATGGGATTGAGATCATGCAACCTTAGTGAGTTCCCATCTTTTTTGCACAACCAAGACAAGTTGATGTCACTGGATCTTTCCTCTAATAAGATAGGGGGAAAAATACCTGAATGGTTTCTCAGTCCAGGTGCAAAATTTTTGCAATATTTGAACCTTTCTTGCAATCTATTGAGCGGCTTCGAGCATGACCTCTCTGTTCTTCCTTGGAATTATCTTGGAGCTTTAGACCTTCGGTTTAATAAGCTGCAAGGACCACTCCCAGTTCCGTCAGTGTACATCTATTCCTATCTAGTTTCCAACAATCAGCTGATGGGGGAAATTCCACCCTGGATATGCAGTTTGAATCGTCTTCATGCTCTTGATTTGTCTCACAATAACTTAAGCGGCATGCTTCCAGAATGTTTGGGCAATTTCAGTGCTGAGTTGTCAGTATTAAAATTGCAAGCTAACAAATTTCATGGAAGCATTCCTGAGACATTCATGAACGGAACAAATCTGGCGATGATTGATTTAAGCCACAATTCATTGCATGGGAGAATCCCAAGATCACTAGCAAATTGTGTGACGCTCAAATTTATCCATCTTGGAAATAACCAAATCAGTGATGTCTTCCCTTCCTGGCTGGGAACTCTTCCAGAGTTAGAGGTTCTCGTCTTGAAATCCAATAACTTTCACGGAGAAATAAAGGAGCCTCTAACAGTTTTTGAGTTTCCGAAGCTCCGAATCATCGATCTCTCTCACAACAGACTTGGAGGCAATCTTCCATCAAAGCTCTTCAATTGTTGGAATTCCATGAAAAATATCAACGCAAGTGCCCTGACGTACATGGGTGGTATACTAAGTCCAAAATCTTATCCTGTATCTACGTATTTTGGCATTTTTGATTACTCATTGACGATGAGTAACAAAGGCACAGAGTTGGAATATGAGAAGCTCTCAAATCTGATCACAGCAATTATTCTCTGCAACAACAGTTTTGTAGGAGAGATTCCAACATCAATTGCTAATTTAAAGGGGCTTCGAAATCTCAACCTTTCCAACAACAATCTGCAAGGGCACATTCCATCATCTTTGAGAAACCTAATGGCGATTGAGTCAATGGACCTCTCCAGAAACATGCTCTCAGGAAATATTCCTCAACAACTCTCAGAGCTCACATCCCTTGCAGTCTTTGATGTGTCAAATAACCTGCTCATAGGCGAAATACCACGAGGACAACAGTTCGACACATTTGGGAAGGGTTCATTTGATGGAAATCCAGGGTTGTGCGGGGAACCTTTGCCAAAAAAATGTGACAACTCTAAGGCTTCACCACCGGAAGAGGATTCACACTCAGAATCTGTATTTGCATTTGGCTGGAAGACAGCTATGATTGGATATTCAAGTGGGACAATAATAGGAGTAATACTAGGGCAGATCTTCAGCACAAGAAAGTATGAATGGCTTGCCAAGACTTTTCGACTGCAACCGAAAACGAATGGGACGAGGAGAAGAGTCGGGAGACACAGGCAACGGATGTAATTAACCATCTTTTTCTTTTGTGGAGGGGTTGCTTTACTGTGCTTTAAATTTCCTTTTACTTCTTTTCTCCGAAGTTTAACTAAAGGTTTATTATTATATAGGCACTATAATGTTAATGCAAGTGGCTTAATAATTTGGTGGTTCTTGGCGATTTTACCTTTTTATATATATATATATATATAATAATTTTTTGATCTGAGATATTAAATTGCATACGAGAAAATTTTAAAACGTCCGATAAATTTAAATTTATCTTGACATTATATTTGCGTAGCCTTCACCCTTCTCTAAAATAGAATTAAACGTTGTCCGCGTTCTTTACCAACCTTATCATACCCTCGGACCAATACTTTACATCTTTTTAGTTGACAAAATTGCCCCTAACACATATTCATGCCAGGATAGTTTAACTTCTCCTCTGATCATTCGGACATTTATTGCCCCTTATTCATTGATTGGGTCCCACATTGCTTTGCATTATGTGTCGTGCAAATCCTACCTTTTTTTTTTTTTCGTGGCTTTCGCGACTTGGCTACTGGATTGGATGCGTTCATTGTTTGAAGCTTTTAAATCGTATGGTATTTTTAAAGATTTTTTTACATTTTAAAATTTTAGATTAATAATGTGTGTATATATATATATATGTATAATTATTTTTTAGTCTGAAATCTTAAAGTATAAAAAAAATTAAAAAAAATTTAAAATTATAAGATTTTAAAAGTTTAAAACTCAAAGTATTTAAATTATATGGTTTATATTTTTTGAATTTTTTTACACTTTAAAATTTTAAATTAGAATATTCTTACACACACCTACTCACACCGATAAATTACAATCAAAATTTAACTAATAGTTATAATTAAAAATTGATTGAAACTCTCCTTAATAATTCTACTATATCATAGTCCCAATTTCTATTCTCATATAATATCAATAAAACATCTATTCCATCCCAAATTATAAGTAAATAATTATATCCCTATCCAATTTTATTGGGAGAAGAATTGAATGGTAACCAATGCACTCAAGTAAATATGAATTTTGAGTCCCTAAACTAATGCATATTTGATATGAGGCTTTACAAAAGCAAAGGGTGAAGTGACCATTATTTATGAATTATGACAATAACGTGCTTCTTTAATAAAATGGATTTAGTGAGCATTTTATTGAGTTCAAGACTTCAAAGAGTGTTGTGTACCACTTACTATGAAATCATGCCAATTATTAAATATTCAATCAAAACCTAATATACAACTAAAGCCTAATTATTATAAATATTATATCACTGAAACCTACTAAAGTTAGAATAAGAAATTAATGAAAATATATATTGTTTCTACCATTAATAGGAAGACTCAAACTTTTCACTTTATAGTTAAGAAAAAAGCACGGGTCAATCCAAATAAAGAGTTAGTTATCTTCAAATCATTCCTCAATATAATTTGATTTATCAAGTAGACTAAGGTGAAATTAAAAAAATATTCTGATTAGTTAAATTCTGGATTAGTTAGAACAATTGCACTAATAAAATGTGAAAAAGATATCTCTCTTACACATGTAGGTGTAGTTATTCTCTAGGCTCTACCACGGAGATCCTCAATTTATTAAATAGAAAATTATGAATTTTCAATTCAACAAATAATTAAGAGAGAAGTCTTTTTGAAAAGAAAAGGGGATCTAGCGTACAAGAAAGTAGAAATTAACAAACAATTTACAAATATAAGAAATTAAGACACAATTTAAATGTGTCCAAACAAAATTACTATTATAAAATTACAACTACTATAATTTGTGTTTGATTATGTTTTATCATTTTGTTAAGGTAATTCTTATTTATATTATTTTATGGAAAATTGATATATTATAAAACATAGTAAAAAGTTGAATAAATTCATATTTTTCTAATATTTTTTATAAATAAATAAATTAGGGATGAGTGGTGGATAATTATCCTTCAAATTTAATATAAATGAGTTAAAAAAGAGAGAGAAACAAATAAACAATGAGAAAGAATGTGATGTCCAACTCCTAAACTAGTGAATTACTAGTAAAATTAATAATCATGAAAATTCATCATCTGGATCGGCATCATTGATGACATCATCAATTTATAACTAAGTGAGTTCATCGCAAGTAAACAAGTTAGTACATTTTGAGACTAGCTACCTTATGTTATTTGTTCGCTACAGACATAGAAATGACAAGTTAATAAATATAGTGACACATAAAATTATCAGAAAGTTAAATGGTTAAAGTGACAGATCGCTATCTAATTGAAAAATAGAGGTTAAGTTTTTTCAACCTACATATATTCTAACAGATGATAAGTTAATAAATACAATGACACATAAAGTTATCAAAAGGTTAAATGGCTAAAGTAATAGGTCAAGTCTAGCTACCTTGTGTTATCTATTTACTACAGACTTAGAAATAATAAGTTAATAAATACAGTGACACATTAAATTATCAGAAGGTGAAATGGCTAATGTAATGAGTCACAATCTTGTTGAAAAATAGAGGTCAAGTTTTTTGAGCCTACATATGTTCTAACAAATGCCCCCATGCCCCTGTTAAATTTGACAATAGTCATTGCATAACCAATTCCATATATTTTGTTGTTAAATCTAGTAGTTTTAATTTGAATTTTGTAAGGCTATGTTACACCCCTTGAGTCGATATATGTGTTGTTAACATAGCCATTACAAAAAATATTACATCCAAAATTTTTTACCTAATTTTTTAAAATCATAAAGTAAAATTTTTTTTTTGGGAGTAATCAAATTCTTTATTTGAAAGTAAAATTTTTTTTTGGGAGTAATCAAATTCTTTATTTGAAGTTTTTTTTTCAAAATTCTTTTTAGAGTTTTGAACATTTTGGACAATTTTATGACAATTGGCATCAAGTACTAAAACATGAGATTTCAAATTCAACTTGTAAAAGAAATTCCTACATATTCTAGAAGCATTTTTTTTAATGTTGTTTTAACTTCCAATACGCTCTCATTAAGAGTTAACTACAATTTTTTTTTTCTTTTTTGGGCAATGGTATATTAATTACTATAAAAAAAAATATATTTAAATTTATTAAAAAATTATTGAAAACACTCTTTCCTAAGTGTCATTTGTGAAACACAAAATCATCGAGGGTGCTTTTATCTTTACACATTAAAAAATTATGTAAGTTAATATAGTTAATTCACTTGCTCAAATATCCAAACGATTGTAGTTAGCATATGTTATTATTTGGTAATGAAATTGGTGCTAAGTGATGACTTACAGAGCCTGAAGGGATAAATAGGTGATTGTAGATTCACGTGGGTGTGTTTGAAATTAATCCTTTTATCAAGTTTCCCACCATTGATTCCTTTAATTTTTATCCGTTGGATTTCAGTCAACAAATCCAACGAATAATAGCTGCTGGCTGTTGGTTACAGAATTACGTAACTTAGCCGCTGCCGTACATTTTGAAAAAGTTTTGAAAGAATTGTCAGATTCGTATTGGTCCAGCTGCTAGTCAACACCCTGTGATTAATCACCATTAATGCATCCAAATCTTGGTCACCGAAGACTTCCTGTAGGCTAAAGTACGATATCTTAGTCAAGGAGAACGCAGACTGTCTCTCCCCCTCTTCTTTTTGGTCTAAGCTGTGAAGGGGAGACATGGTGTTGGCCATGAAAACAAACTAATTGGGCCCATTATAATAAAAGTCTTCGCTACTATATTATCTATTAAGGCGAATTGTGTCGATGAATAATTTTGCGTTGAGCCAACACCATCGCAAGCAAAACTCACTCGAAGATTAAAATGCCAACAATAATACTGCTGGGGTCCCACGGATAATATATAAGAATAAGCGATAATTAAGTGATAGAGTTAGTGTTTATTTCTATTTTGGTATGGCAATCTTAAGTCATATTCAGTAAAAATAAAATAAAAATAAGCGATAATTAAGTGATAGAGTTAGTGTTTTATTTTAATCTTGCTTTTACTGGTTTGTAAATTAAACTAAAGGTAAGGAAATTCTTTCAATATAGCTACAACGAGAACAAGCACAAGTCGACTAATAGCTATGCTTACAGGTCCCGAGAAGGACTGCATGCGGAACTATTTTTAACGGTGCAAAATTTTATGTGTAAGGACAAATAACCAACTCAAATCCCACCCCAGTTCCATATAAAAACAAATAAAAAATTAAAATATTTTAATAAATATCTTTAAAGTTTAAATTAATGATAAAATTATCATAAAATTTTACCTTAGTGGAATTAAGATGGGATTTATGGGCGGGTGCAGACAATTTTTAAAATTTGTTGTTAGTAAAATTGAATGGCACTTTTTTGGTAGCAAAGAATTTCAAAGAAACAGAAAAGGGTGTTTTAATGCAGCAGCCCGGCATGTCATGCAGCTGCTTTTACTATTTTTTTAAAATTGCCAATGTAACCGGGCCGTCGAAGTAATAGCCTTATGTCATGGCCACCCCCTGACTTACGGCCTTTACGCTACTACTATTGTGATGTGAGCGGTTCAAATTGGTTTGATCTTTCCCAATTATCCTGAGCGGAAATTTTACGCAGCACTTATGCGGAGGTGCGTGCATAAAGGTATTGAACTCCTTTCTTATCTGAAACAGGACCCTACCCTATTCTCGAGCCCTCTGCCGAGCTTCGCCCTGGTCTTGCTCTAGCCTCTTTACATGCAACGCAATATTTTACTACTCAAGCTCTGTTATATACTCATCGCCAGTACACCGTGGGATTCATCGTGACAAGAGCTTTTGCTCATGAAATTATCTTTTTTATTAGAGATTAATATTATATTATAAAGTTAATAATTTTTTACATAAAAAATTTATCAAAATATTTTATTAAATTTTTGATAATGCAATGCAGTATAAATATTTAGACCTATAATATTTATATATTAGATAAGTATAAAATAACTAATGTCTGATATTTTTAAATAATACTCAAAAACAAATCTCCTGTGTAAATTAATTCATAGAAATTTATGTGAAATTAATTACTTTACTCATTATTTAGTGTATATTTTTATGATTTTATTTATTTACTATTTTTAAGTAACAATAATTTCTATAAATACTTGTAATGGACAATTATACATGTGTTGTTAATTTTTATTCTATTTTTATAAGTGTTATTGTGATTAACCATATCATAATTCATACTCTAAGCCTTTTCTTTTCTTTTCTTTTTGTAATGTTGTTAACGACTACCAAGACTGACACTTGGCCAATATTTATTTGATTAAAATTAATTCAATTATGAAATTATTTTTTAGTAATATTGTTAGTTTAATATTATTATTTTTGGGATATAGTTGGGAGTAGGGGTGGTAAAAATATCCGCTCGGTCTGAACTTGAACTTGACTCGAGCAATGTGGTAAGATAATACCTGACCTTAATATAAAGCCGAGCCAATCTTAGGCATTACTTAATAAACTCAGGACCTGTCCTAAAATCTATATTTTATTAAAAAAAATTAGAAAAATGTATATTATTTTAAATATTTATTGACTCATTTGTTACATATATATAAGGTTTTAAATATTTAAAGTGTATATTTTCATGTCCAATTTTATTGAAATAAATTTAAAAATAATAAAATTATAAAAAATTATATAATATTTAAAAAGTACAAAGTTTGAGTACAAAAACTTGAATTAAAAAATTCAGCCTAGGTGCCCAAAATTACATTCGGGCCAAATCTAGGCATTGTGATAGCTAGACCAAGACTTGAATTTTACCAACCTTAGTTGGGAGAGGCCAAATATAACTTTTTAACTCTTATAATCCCTGGTGAGTTTAACTGAGTAGTAATAAATAAAGAAACCACCCAACCATCTCCTTAGGGCCGAGTAATATTATTAATTATAATTACAATTTTTATTCACATTACATTGTAAATTAGGGAAAAAGATAAAAACAGGCCTCTATTTTATGAAATTGTCATAAAGACTCTCATTATTTTTAAAAATAGTCACATATGCCTCTTTTTGGTCAATTATGCCCTTTATCTAAAGTGACCCACAGATATTACATATGGACATAATTATTCAACATAAGATCTATGTAACAATTTTAATAAATCATGAGGTATCAATGAACTTTTTGTTGTAACCTTGGATAATTACAACATGAATTCTACTAATATTTAATTATATTAGAAAAAATTTAAATTAAATCAAATTATTTGACTAATTTGTAATATTACATTTTGTTATATGATTTGTATACTAAATATTGTACAATTCATTTATTAGTGCTACAAAAATATTACAATATTGCTAGATTATAAAATCAAGTATCATTGAAATATAAACGTCTAAAAATAAGTAGTCAGATAGAACATAAATTATGTATCCAACTGTATAAAGATAATATTATTAAATTTATTCAAATTAAAAAGTAGTTGATATTTTTTATTTTTATTAATATAATAAACAATTAGAATGATATGTATTAAGGTTTGATTTAGGTTGTAAAACTACCACCAATATGAAATTGAAAACTTTATGTAGCTTTTTTTTCCTCAAAAATATAAACACTTTAGTACTTTCACATTGTTAGAAACCCTAGCTGCTTGCTTTAGCCACACTGAAGCATAACAAACTAGCCACCATCCTAGTAGTCATGTCGTCTCTATTCAAACAACACTAGATCGTAATTATCGTCATCGTTACCGTCCTATGTATCAGCCACCAGCACACCAGCCCTCAATGTTTTCTAACTTTTCTCCATGAAGTCTCTCTCTACAAAAACCCTACCTAAGTGAGCTAAATCAAAGCATGAAGTTACTCCCTTTCTTTTCTAACAGTAAAGAACAAAAATCTCATCAATTTCTTCTTAATAATGACTTCTAATTAGTGATTCAACACTCTTTTTTAATTGTTAGCCTCATTTTGACTGTTGTGCAAATTTTATTGAACTCACAAGCGCACGAATTTATTGTAGAATGATTAATGATGACGAGTGTCGATCCCACGAGGAGGTTGATTTTAATTATATACAGAATTAATTTTCTTTTTAATGGGAACAATTAAATTATGGTAACTTTATCCTAAATTGTGAATTAAAATGACGGGAATAATTGGGAATGAAACTTGTTATAATAAAACACTTGGGTATCCGGATCTGCATCAACATGCTCCATGGGCTAAATATTCCATATTAATACCAATTAAATCATAAGGGGGGATTCCACACCTCATGAACCACTCTCCAATAAGTATGGTGCTGAGGGCTTATCGTGCCAAATAATAATAACCTTGTACTTTCTTGGGTCTTGGGTTTAACTTTTCAGAATTAGACAAGACTATTATTATTTATCGACGAAAAGTCAAAACAACCACAAATATTAGAGAGGAAGAGAAAGTAAATTTACCAAATTAAACCCATGGAACATGTTGAGACTTCACCTTCAACTCAAGCTCAAAAAGAAATTAGCTACTCATATTTTAACTAAGGATAAAAAAAGAAATTTTATTAAAATACAAAGAAACTACAAGAAGGAGAAGGAATTTCAGAAATCTAAACTTAACAATGAATTCAGAGGTATCAAATTAGGGGGGGAGAGCCCCCTTTTTATAGATACATTGAGTGAATCGTGACTATCGGATTAAAAACAATTCGGATGATCAGGATTGCGCCACGTCATCGGTCCAATCAAAATCAACAATCAACATTTATGTACAAGAATTTCAATAGTAAATAATCCCATGTAAGCGCATGTACTGTACACACGATTTTTGCTTTACTGAGATGCTGCCACGTCATCGATCTACAGTACATAAGAAATTTAGTCCAATAAGATCGTGACACATCATCGGTCAACGTCACGTCATTGGTCAACGCCACGTCATTGGTCAACGCCATATAAGCAGTCAATACCACATAATTCGTCCAATCAGATACTGCCATGTCATAGATAGTTGCCACATAATTCGTCCAATCAGATACTGCCATGTCATAGATAGTTGCCACATAATTCGTCCAATCAGATACTGCCGTGTCATATGAACAGTGTCTTGAATAGTATCCGTAAATAGTGCCGTACGTATGAACAGTACCGTATATGTGAACAATAACTTTTTCCTTTAATGCTCTTCTTAAGATTTTCGACCGTCCTGAGTCCAAATATGACGTTCGTTTTGCTGTTTGATCACTCGTTTATTGTGAAACGATTATGATACCCCTAAAATACATAAAATACACAATTATAATTAAACATATATAATTAAATAACAAAATACTTAAATAAATAAAAATAGCAATGTTAGTGAGATTTAAAGTGTAAAATGACGATTTTCTCCTTTATAAATATACACTTTCTAACACTCAACACACCCCCCAACCAGCTTATTGCTAGTCCCTAGCAAATAAAACGAAGAAAAAATTAAAAAAAATTTTTTTTTTGGAAAGGAAACACATGTGTTTATTCAATCAGATTAATGATAGCAATCAAATAAAAGTACAAGCATTATCTCCAGTCTAAAGGAATATTACACCCACATCAACCATCCATATGCATCAGTCTAGCAGACTTTATTGTAGCAATAGTAATGAGACCACTTTCAAGAATGACATATATAACCCCAAAATCTCACCGGTTGTAGTGACACTCTCACAAAGAAATTAATCACAATAAAATTTTGTCACTACAATGAATGGTAAATTGAGAGAAAATAATAAAGAAATATTATACACTCTCACCAAGATGAAAAATATGCCCATAGCTTAAAAATAATACGATCTCAAATAAAGTATTAGTCAACCCAATGTATTCATCATCATTTTTTTTTATTTTTTTCTTCTTTTTTTATTTTTATTTTATATGCATCACTACATCTTAATTACTCATATAACTAGTTTTTATGTTAGACTATAGTTCCCTAAAATCAGGAAGGACTTTTATTAGGACGTAACGTAGGCTAGGGACATGGCTAACAAAGAAAGGAAAATAGGGAAACAAAATATATATGTTTGAGAAAAAATTCAAGAACTTTTTACAAGATACATTTTGCTTATTTATTACTATTGTACAACTTTTTTTTTCTCTCTTTTTTTTTCTTTTTTTTTGAATTTTTTTTGTAGCACAACTTCGCCGAACAAAATAATTATTTAACATTTTTTTTCTCAAACATGAATAGGTGGATGGAACTTGTATGATATCGGGTAATACTCTAAATTGGAGTGGGTCAGGATGATAAGTTAATTAAGAAAATGGTTTTTTTTTTATTTTTAAAATAAAAGGCTCAAAAGGGCTAATTATGGATATTACATAATAGGGATGGCTAGAAAGATTCAAACGAGTCAAAAATGACCTTCCATAATCTTTTAGAACTCTAAATAATCTTCCATATCTACTAATTAAATGAACATTTAGATACAGTGACACACACTTTTTTTTTTTAAAGGTTGACTCAAAGAAAATCTAAAGATCATGTATGAAATAATAAACTGCTAAGCTACATGAAGAATAAGCAAAAAGGGTTACTCTCCAAGAAAAATTAATAGGCTCAAAAACTCACTTGGAATTTATTATGACATTTGCATTCTTTCAAGCAACTCATATTTGTCCCCAATATCAACATATAAAATAGTAAACATGGTGTAACATCACACAGGACCAAAGATAATACAAATACTAAAATTCGAAAGTCATCGTATCATCCAATATCAAGAACTCACAAATTTTTTTTTTTTTACAGAATTCTTTCCCCCCAACCTATTCTAAACATAAAAAGAAAACATACATGCAGAAAAATTAAAGAAAAATGATTTTTTTTTTATAAAGAAGATGCGTTTCTAGAGTTACTACACTCCATATTCAGCCATCTTCGACTTTAAAAACTTGAAAACATATATTTATAAAGGAGAAAAATGAAAGGTTAGAAAAGAAACACACACAAAACTTATTTTTTTTGTTTTTTTTAACTAAGAAGATACGTTTCTAGAGTCACTATACTCAATATTCAGCCATCTTCTGTTCAAAAAGTTAGTCATGGTTAGTTCAACATTCCACAATTGTCAACTATTCCCTCCTTCCAACCAGAACGAAACATTGTCCTCAATGTTTGAAAGGAAAGAAGTAGAGTTTAGAAGACATCACCTGGGTGCTGCAACACAGAAGAAAATATTTACAAGCGGAGAGTTAAATCTAATTTGTACTTCTTACTGCCGTTACTATTACCATAATTATTTGAACACTCCAACACAATAGCCTTGGGATCTGGCTCTGGTTGATAAGCTTGTAACAGATCAAGTAGCGCATTAGCAGTGTGTGCACAAATAAAGATTTGTTTCACTGAGAAAGGAATGAAATAATTTTTTATTGCATGGTTAAGAAATGCGAGAAAGCCATCATAAAAGTTATTGACATTTAACAAACCAATGGGTTTCTGATGAATGTTCAGATGGGAATAAGATGCTAATGTCATTAGTGCCTCAAGAGTTGTAAGATCACCTGGAAGGAAAATAAAAGCATTGGCATGATTTAACATTTCAATTATTCGTTCTTGTATACCTGAGACGACTAACTCTTCTCCAGTTGGTGAATGAGACAAACAACCTAAAGGTTTTAGGATTTGAGGGATGATGCCTAACACTTGGCTCCCTCTGACAAAAGCAGCTTCTGATACCATTTTGGATAACCCTCGGTCACCTCCTCCATACACCAAGTGTAATTTTCTCTCTGCTATTTTTAGACCAAGATCTATGGCTGCCTCTATGAACTCTTTATGTTTGCCATAATGAAACCCAGAAAGCACACAAATGTTCTTGAATTGTTTACTAGAAGAAGCTGCCATTAAGATATTGCTCAAAAATAATTTGTGAGTGCTCAGTAAAAACAATTCGCATTTAAAGACCTTGGTGACAGTTGGTTACAGCTGTGTATGGGACATTATGTCAATTAACGTGTAAGGCACATGGCTCAAAAGTAAAAAAGAAAATAGTAAAAAGAAAAAGTAAATGAAATTATTAAAAAAACAATAATGTAAATAGTAAAATAACAGTGAAATAAACGAACAGAGAGGTAAAATGATATTTACAGATAGTTGTGATTGTGGCTCACATCTTCCTCTGGTTTTACGTCCAGAAACAGCTTGAACGCCCTCTATGGATCGAGGATAGGCTTCCCTTCCAGTTTTCTTACAAACTGGCAAACAGTGTCTTTTATAGTCAGATTCCCGAGACTATAGTTTGCACATTCTTTCTAGAATAATGGCCATAACTGGAGAATTGCATGTTGGACGTATCTACTGGGATGCGTTTCAAGAGACAAAAGGATATCATTCAATGACTCCTTATTCAAGCCATCCCTAATGAATTGAATCTTATCTTCTCTATTATCAGACACTATTTTTAAAGAACATGATTTTTTATTGCATATCATTCTGGCACATTTGTGACAAGCAACAGAAAGTCTTCGAGCTCGTCGTTTTCTCGCATAATTTCCTTTACGACAACCAGGCATGTATGCAATAAATTTGGGAGGTAACTCACCTGCTAAGCGAACTTTTGCCTCGATTAACCAACGGATGTCAGCAGGGATGTTATTCTTCATAAGCAATCGCATGTGTTCGGACCGGGCTTTATAAATTAAAAGTAGGGCATTCTGAGGAAGCCAAGGGAATCGTTTGTGAAGCTTTTCTAAAATCTCATTTCTGTCCATACCTTCGTCTCAGAATATCAGTTATTGTGGGAAAACTGAAGTAACCGACTTGATTGTCACGGAGTACCGTTATCCGCCACTTGACCGGGGTTACAAACTTTAAACACACAAAGCAAACTAAAACACACAAACAAGAAAATAAATTGAAACACACAAAACAAACTAAAATCGTTCTCTTATTGAATTTACCTCAAGCTCCAATTGGATGTTGTAGATGCCTCTCTCAATTTCTCGGAGTTGGCTTTCTAAATCCTCAACATGGGCTACTAACTCTGGTGGTTGTAGCTGCCAGATACGATGTGTTTTACAAAATCATATCTGACCTCTGAGATGAGATTGTACACGTCGAAACTGTCTAAGAATGTTTAAGAGGAACTGTCTCATGATTAAATGGATAAGAAAAACTTAACGGTTAAATAAACACAAAAAAAATAATTTCAATCAGCAAAAGAATGAATAAAAGAAAGAAAATAAAGAAAATAAATAATCAAATCACCGAAAAGTAAAACCTCAATTTAAAATAGGTGGGTTACTCAAATTTATTTCGCTGTCCTCTCCATGTAGTTGGTATTCTAGATATGGCTTTAATTTTTTACCATTAACTTTGAAAGTGACACCATTCATTGGATCCTTAATTTCAATTGCCCCATGTGGAAAAACAGTATGAACAATAAATAGGCCAGACTATCGAGAGCGTAACTTACCTGGGAATAAGTGTAAGCGAGAATTGAATAAAAGTACTTTCTGACCTGGAGTGAAAGATGTTCGCATAATTTGCTTGTCGTGAAAGACTTTCATTCGTTGCTTGTAAATTTTGGCATTCTCATACGCATCATTTTGAATTTCTTCAAGTTCTGCCAACTGTAATCTTCTTTCTGAGCCAGCTTGCTGTATGTCAAAATTGAATTTCTTGATGGCCCAGTACGCACGATGCTCGAGTTCCACAGGTAGGTGGCATGCTTTTCCATACACTAGCCTATAGGGTGACATTCCAATCGGAGTCTTAAAAGCTATTCTATATGCCCATAATGCATCATCAAGCCGCAACGACCAATCTTTTCTGTCGGGCCTCACTGTTTTTTTTCTAAAATGTACTTTATTTCTCGATTGGAGATCTCAACTTGGCAATCCGTGGATGATATGGGTCGCCACGTTATGAGTGATGGAGTACTTTGTCAAAAGTGCTTTAAAAAATTTATTGCAAAAGTGGGTACCACCATCACTAATTATTACTCGAGGGAATCCAAAGCGGGAAATAATATTGCTTTTCAAAAATCCTATTACCACTTTATGATCATTGTTCCTACATGGAATAGCCCCATTTCGAAATATAATCAACAAATGACCAATATGTATTGATGGCCAAAAGATGTGGGAAAGGGTCCCATGAAATCGATACCCCATACGTCAAAAATTTCAACCACCAATGGGTTTAGTGGCATCATATTTCTTCGTGTAATGCTGCCCATTCTTTGACACCTATCACATGAAGAACAAAAGGTGTAAGCATCTCGAAATATAGTTGGCCAATAGAAACCACATTGTAAAATTTTAGTAGCTGTTTTCTTAGATCAAGTGGCCTCCACAAGCTTGTTCATGGCAGAAAGAAAGGATATTCTGAAATTCATTCTCTGGGACACATCGTCTAATAATTTGGTTTGCACAGTATTTAAATAGATAAGGATCATCCCAAAAGAAATTCTTTATTTCTGCAAAGAATTTGGCCTTATCCTGTTTAGTCCAATGCTCTGGAAGTTGATCTGTAACAAGATAATTAACTATATCAGCATACCATCGTACTACTTTCACACTCATTAATTGTTCATCTGTAAATGACTCATTCAAAGGTAAATGTTCTTTTGTTGTGTCAAAATGGAGACGGGAAAGATGATCAGCCACAACATTTTCTGTTCCTTTCTTATCTTTAAATTCTAAGTCAAATTCCTGCAAAAGTAGCACCCAACGAATTAGTCTAGCTTTTGCATCCTTCTTTGTGAGAAGATATTTAAGACAAAGTGATCTGTAAATAGAATTATTTTACAACCAATGAGATAAGATCGAAATTTTTCTAATGCAAACACAATTGCTAGCATTTCTTTTTCAGTGGTTGAATAATTCAACTGTGCATCATTCAATGTCATACTAGCATAGTAAATCACATAGGGAATTCGATCAACTCTTTGTCCTAATATCGCTCCTTCAGTATAGTCGGATGCATCACACATAAGCTCAAATGGTAAGTTCCATTAGGAAATTTGAATGATGGGTGATGATGTCAACATCTGCTTTAGTTTTTCAAATGCCACAAGACATGAATCATCAAAGACAAAAGGTACATCCTTAGCAAGTAAATTGCATAAGGATTTAGAAACTTTGCTAAAATCTTTAATGAAACGTCTATAAAAACCAGCATGCCCAAGGAAAGATCTTACTTCTCTGACTGTTTTAGGTGGAGGAAGATTGGAAATGAGATCCACCTTGGCTTTATCAACCTCAATACCTTTGCTTAAAATGATGTGACCGAGAACAATACCTTGTTTAACCATAAAATGACATTTCTCCCAATTCAAGACTAAATTCTTCTCGATACATCTCTGCAGAACTAGTGTTAGATGATGTAAACATTGATCAAACGAATCTCTAAAAACAGAAAAGTCATCCATAAAAACCTCAAGGAATCGTTCAACCATATCAGAAAAAATGCTCAACATGCATCGTTGAAATGTAGCAGGTGCATTACATAATCCAAATGGCATTCTCCTATATGCAAAAATGCCAAAAGGACAAGTGAATGTGGTCTTCTCTTGATCTTTTGGTGCTATGGGAATCTGATTGTATCCTGAATAACCATCTAAAAAGCAATAAAACTCATGACCTGCTAATCTATCAAGCATTTGATCGATAAATGGTAAAGGAAAATGGTCTTTATGTGTGACAGAATTCAACTTTCTATAATCAATGCATACACGCCATCCTGTAGTTACTCTAGTGGGTACTAATTCATTATCAGCATTGATGACTACTGTAACTCCTAACTTTTTAGGAACAACTTGCACAGGATTGACCCACGAACTATCAGAAATAGGGTAAATGATACCTGCATCTAATAGCTTAAGGACTTCAGTGCGAACAACCTCTTTCATGTTAGGATTTAACCGACATTGCATTTCCCTAGTAGGTTTAGTATTTTCATCAAGATGAATGTAATGCATGCAATCCACTGGGTTTATACCTTTTATGTCTGCTATGGTCCATCCTAATGCTCTTTTATGTTCTTTTAAAACATCCAACAACTTACCTTTTTGTTCGTCATTGAGGGAAGAAGAGATGATTACTGGTAAAGTGCTTTCTTCTCCTAAGAATGCGTATTCCAAAGTGTTGGGTAATGGCTTGAGTTCGAGTTTTGATGGTGATTCTGATGATGGGCTGAGTTTCTTTTCTGACAGTACTAGTTGTTCAACTCTTGACTTCCATTTATTAGTGTCCATGGATGGTGCTGAGTTAAGTAGAGCGTTGACTTCATCAATTGATCTGTCAATATCAAAATTCAAACCAAAGTGAGTTAAACAAGTTTGCAAAGGGTCATCACTAAGGTTTGAAAGAAAATTGTTATCAATTAGTGTTTCTATTAAATCCACATCAACAATTCCATCATCTGCACTGTGAGGTTGTTTAGCAATGTTAAAGATATTGAGTTCCATGGTCATATTGCCAAAAGACAACTGCATATTTCCGGTTCTGTATTGAATATGTGCATCGGCAGTTGCCAAGAAAGGTCGGCTCAGAATAATGGGAATGTGCTTCTTTAAATCCTGCACTGGTTGAGTGTCAATTACAATGAAATCAACAGGAAAATAAAACTTGTCTACTTGGATAAGCACGTCCTCCACAATACCACGAGGTATTTTTGTGGACCGATCTGCAAGCTGTAACACCACTGGAGTTGGATGTAATTCGCCCAGTCCAAGTTTCACAAAAACAGAGTAAGGCAACAAATTTACACTAACTCCTAAATCCAACAAAGCATTCTCAACTGTGTGATTCCCTATACTACATGAGATAGTGGGGGAGCCTGGATCTTTGCATTTTAGAGGCATTTTATGTTGGAGTATAGAGCTAATATTTTCTGTTACAAAGGCCTTTTTCTGAACATGAATGTTTCTCTTTTTAGTACAAAGGTCTTTAAGAAACTTGACATATGATGGCACTTGTTTTATAGCTTCAAGTAAATGGATGTTAACACTTACCTGTTTGAAGATTTCAAGAATCTCACCTGTGGATTTTCCTTTCTTCCCTTTAGCTAACCTCTGAGGAAATGGAGCTTTAGGAACATATTCTCGTGGGTTGGTTTCCTCTTTCTCCTCTGATGATGATTCCTCAGTGTTCACAGGTACAATCTGAGTTGATTTTGGCATCTCCACTTTGTTGTCGACTTCTTTTCCTTTTCGTAAGGTCATCACTGCTTTAGCCTCTCTATGCTGCTGTGGTGAACTAGAACTTATTTCATTCACTGGTTTAGGATTGGGCACTGGTTGACTTGGGAATTTGCCTTTTTCAACGGTCATGGCCAAAGTTTGAACTGAAGAGGCAAGTTGTCCTACCATTTTCTCTAGGCTTGAAACAGATTGAGCTTGTGAGTTAAAGCTCGTTCTCATCTCATTTCATAATTCATCAATGGTGCGGTTCTGCTGCTCGATCTTGGAGTTAGTAAGATTTCTGAAATTTTGGGATGTCTCCTCTTATGGTTTGGGTTGAGAATGGTTTGGATTCTGATTGTATGGTCTAAATGGTGGTTAAGAGGCTTGAGACATTTGAGGAACTGGTTGCATTGGTGGAGGTGGAACTGATGGTCCATTTTGTTGGAATCCTTGAGACCATGAAAAATTGGGGTGGTCTCTCCATCCAGGATTATATGTGTTGGAGTAAGGGTTGTAGTTTAGTGGTTTTCTCATGATACCTATGGCATTGGCTTGATCTGAATATGAGTCATGGTCATGTGGCTCTGTTGATTTAGCGGTTGTCAAAGATGCTATTTGTCGAGCAAGGCCTTCGACCATCTCTTTGACTTCTTTAATTTCTGAGCTTGATTCGCAAATGTTAACCTCATTCACTCCCTTAATTCTTCTGGTATTTCTGAGTAATCGACTCCGTTGTTGAGAATTATCCGATTGCCGTTGGAAGAATTCCCAAATCTCTGATGCGCTTTTGGACATTAACTCTCTTCTACTGGTTGCCATTAGCCATTCTTGCATATGTGGCAATAATCCCTCCAAAAAGTATTGGCATTGGTGCCATTTCTCGTACCCATGATGTGGACACTTGAAGAGTAGCCCATTAAATCGCTCCCATGCTTCGAAAAACTGCTCGTCGTCTCTTTGAGTAAACTCTGAAATTTCCCTGCGAATAGTATTGGTTTTATGAACTGGGAAATATTTATTTAAAAATTTAGTTACCATTTGTTCCCATGATGTAATGCTATTGGCAGGCATTGTATTAAACCATAAACGAGCTCTATCTTTTAATGAAATTGAGAATAATCTAAGTTTAACATCATCATCTGAAAAATTCTCATATTTAAAAGTTTGACAAATAACATGAAAATCATTCAGATGATTATATGGGTCCTCATTTTCTAGGCCATAGAATATGGGGAGACAGTTTAGCACACTAGGTTTTAATTCAAAACTCTTAACAGCTACATTTGGGTACCTTATGCATGATGTGCTCAAATTAGCTAAAGGACTAAAATAATCCTTAAATGGCCTCTCTTGTGGTTCTGGTTGCTGATTTTGCAGATCCATTTCAAATTTCTTTTTGCAAACAGTGTGTTTGTGCGTGCGAAGTGTTTTTTTCAAATCGAGATCTAAAGGTTCAAGATTAGGTGATAATGACCTTCGACCATGCATGCAAAGAATAAAATAAATGAAAATAAAACAAATAAAAATAAAGAGGAGAGAGAAATTACAATACTAACCTTATGATATTGTTATAACCGTACTATAAACATACACTCAAGTGCTAAAAAGAAAATATAAGAAATAAATTAACTAAAAATAAAATAAGAAAATAAATTACAACGAAAAATAAAAAATTAAATTACAGAAATATAAAGAAGAGAAAAAGAAACAAAATTAAATTACAGGAAAAAAATTACTTAAAAAAATTAATTCTATGAAATAATAAATTAACAGAATAAAAATTACAAAGAAAAATAACTCAAAAATTAAATTATTGAAATCTAAAAAATTAAATTACAGATTCACTTTTTTTTTAATTTTTTTTATATATTTTTTAATTTTTTAATTTTTTTTTATAATTTTTAAGGAAAGCAAAAAAATTACTAAAGAAAACTAATTATATGAATTAAGTCTACAAATAAATTAAAATAAATTACAAGATAAACAAAACAAATTACAAAGAAAAGTAAAGCAAAAATTAAAGTACAGAAATTTAAAGAAATCACACAATAAAATTAAATTTCAAAAATTAAATTGTAAAATTTAAATTACAAAAATTAAATTATAGAATTATTATTTTTTTATAAGAAAAAAATACAAGAAAACAAAAAAAATTAATTCAACAAATTAAAATAACTTACCTAAAGAACAAGAATAAAAACTTGTTGTGCAAATTTTCTTGAACTCATGTCAAGCCGAATCTATCAGAATAGATTAATGGTGATGTCGATCCCACGAGGAGGTTGATTTTAATTATATGCAGAATTAATTTTCTTTTTAATGGGAACAATTAAATTATGGTAACTTTATCCTAAATTGTGAATTAAAATGACGGGAATAATTGAGAATGAAACTTGTTATAATAAAGTACTTGGGTATTCGGATCCGCATCAACATGCTCCATGGGCTAAATATTCCATATTAATACCAATTAAATCATAAGGGGGGATTCCACACCTAACTCTCCAATAAGTATGGTGCTTTATCGTCTTACAAATAATAATAACCTTGTCTTGGGTCTTAATTTAACTAGAGAATTATTATTATTTATCGACGAAAAGTCAAAACAACCACAAATATTAGAGGGGAAGAGAAAGTAAATTTACCAAATTAAGCCCATGGAAAATGTTGAGACTTCACCTTCAACCCAAGCTCAAAAAGAAATTAGCTACTCATATTTTAACTAAGGATAAAAAAAGAAATTTTATTAAAATACAAAGAAACTACAAGAAAAAGAAGGAATTTCAGAAATCTAAGCTTAAAAATGAATTCAGGGGTATCAAATTAAGGGGGAAGGGCCCCCTTTTTATAGATACATTGAGTGAATCGTGATCATCGGATTAAAAACAATTCGGATGCTCAGGATTGCGCCGTCGTCATCATCGGTCAACAATCAATAATCAATATATTGGTACAAAGAATGCCTGCCGAATAGTAAATAATCCCATGTAAGCGCGTATGTTGTATACACACGATTTTTGCTCTCTCGAGATCTTTGCCACGTCATCGATCTACAGTACATAAGAAATTTAGTCCAATAAGATCGTGACACATCATCGGTCAACGCCACGTCATCGGTCAACGGCATATAAGCAGTCAATACCACATAATTCGTCCAATCAGATACTGCCATGTCATAGATAGTTACCACATCATCGGTCCGTCTATATAGAATTAAGTGACGAATGTATCTGTGAAAAAGATCACAGTATATGTGAACAGTAACTTTTTCCTTTAATGCTCTTCTTAAGGTTTTCAACCGTCCTGAGTCCAAATATGACGTCCGTTTTGCTGTCTGATCACTCGTTTATTGTGAAACAATTATGATACTCCTAAAATACATAAAATACACAATTATAATAAAACATATAATTAAATAACAAAATACTTAAATAAATAAAAGTATCAATGTTAGTGAGATTTAAAGTGTAAAATGACGATTTTCTCCTTTATAAATATACACTTTCTAACACTCAACATTGACCTTTATGAAAACCCCTTATTTTGCTTTGATGAGAATGATGAAAATCTACCATTGATTTCGTAGATTGATGATGGCAGAGTTCAAACGATTTTATTGCAAATCATGTTGGTCTTGAGCTATTTAAAGAAATGCTAGAAGTTGGGATTGTCCAATTAAAGGTGATGCATTTGATTTGAAAGATAACATCAAGATGCAACTAATGCTATATAATAAAATATCATGCCTTTTATTATAACAATTAATTTTCTATACTATCATAATGCATTATAGCTTTGATTTGGATGAATTCTCTTGTGATTTAGACTATTTGTATTGTTAGTTTGCGCAATTGACCCACGTAATATATTGTTTTCTGTTGATTTTTTTAGTTCTTATTCAATTTTTATTCTTGATTAATTTTTTATTTTTTTACTTAGGTATGATTTGATCTATTAAACCTTGTATATGTGCAACTTAAGTTTATTTAGTCGGGAGAATCTTAGGTAGAAATTAGTTTTGTCTTGGTAAAGAACAAGCTGATTGCTACAATTGGTATTAGAGCCTTGTATCTTGTGGCCAAGTCTAATTATGGTGTCTTCCAAGGTTGATATAGAGAAATTCATAGGCAAGAAGATTTTAATATGTGGAAGATTAAAATAGAAGCCATGTTGATTGCACAAGATTGAGAAGATGTCATTGAGCTTGAGACCAAGAAGAAAGGGAAAGAAACTTCTTCATCCAATACTTTAAAAAAAGCTGCTGAAATTGATAAGAGGGTGAGAAGTACCATAATATTGAGTCTTGGTGATTCAGTTATCAGAGAAATAGCTAAAGAAAAGACAATAGCTGAGTTATAGGCCAAACTTTAAAGTCTTTACATGACTAAGTCTATTGTAAATAGATTCTACATTAAAAGAAAATGTTTAACTTGAGAATAACGGAGGGATCTTTACTAAAGGAGCATAATGATGAGTTTAACAAGGTATGTTATACACTGGAAATCATTGATATTACACTGGATGATAAAGGAAAGGCTTTATCATTGATCAGATCATTATTAAAGTCTTATGAGAATTTAGTTGATACACTGATGTATGGTAGACAAATCCTAACACTTGATGAAGTGAAATCAGCTCTTAATACAATGGAACTTTAAGAAAAATAAATCCATTTGGGAAATAGTGCAAGTAAAAGATTAATAGCAAAGAGTAAGATTGCCAGCAAAGAGTAAGATTGACAGGAAGAAGAAGCAAAGGAAATCTAGGAGCAAAAATAAAAACCTAAAGTGTTTTCAGTGCCACAAGGAAGGCTGTTTGAAAAATGATTGTCCTGAAAAGAAAACAAGCCCAAAGACTTAGGAAATTATAGTAGAGATGCAACTGTAGTTAAAAAGAAAGAGTATGAGTCTGCTGGTATATGTGTGGCAGCAGAAAACAACAAAAAAAAAAAATAAATGGGTTTTAGACTCTGGATGCACATTTCACATGTGCCCTTTTAAGAGTTACTTTACTGAATATTAAAAAATTGATGGTGGTAGAGTGATGATAGGAAATAACACAATTGTAGAATCACTGGAATAAAAAATTTCAGTCTTAATCTATATAATGGTTCAAAACTAGAGAGATAAAACAAGTTGGGCATTTGCTAGAGTTAAAATGAAATTTAGTTTCTCTTGGAATATTGGATCAAATAGGTTATAGAATTAGGCTTGAATCAGGACAATTATGTATTTTAAATGGTTCAAATTTGGCCATAAAAGGGACTAGGAAGAATGGAGTTTATATCTTGAATGGTAAAGTGATATCTAAAGAAGTTGATATGTCACTAGAGCTTATTGAAGATAAAACCAGGTTATGGCATCTGAAGTTAGGGCACATGAGTGATAAGGGATTATAAGAGTTAGAAATACAAGGTGCATTAGTACTGACAAGATTGAGAATATGGAGTTCTGTAAAGACTGTATTCTAAAAAAGTCTTCAAGGGATAGTTTCAAAAGATCAAGTTAGAAATTAAATAAGAGACTGGATTATGCACACACTAATTTATGAGGGCTTAGACAATGTGTATCTCTAGAAGGGAAAACATATTTTTTGTCCATTATTGATGACTTTTCAAGAAAAGTCTAAGCGTATGTTTTGAGAAACAAAGATAATGTATTTGTGAAGTTTAAAGAATGGAAGCAAACTAGACAAGGAAAAGATTAAATAAGCTAAGAACTGACAATGATTTGGAATTTTACAACCAGCTATTTGACAATTTTTGTATAAATAAAGGTATTGCAAGAATAGTAAATATGATCCCACGATAGAATGGATTAGTTAAATAGATGAATAGCCTGGATAAGGTAAGTAAGATGCATAATGATTCAAACAAAACTTCATATGGCTCTGTAGGCAGAAATCTTACTTATAGCATGTTATCTTGTGAACCTAAATCCATCAACTGCAATTGATTTCAAAACTCCATTTGAAATATAGTCAGGAAAACATGCTGACTATGGAATCCTTAAAGCTTTTGGTTGTCCAAACTATGTTCACATTAGTTAAAGTAAACTAGCTCTAAGGGCTTTGAAAGGTGTATTCATAGGTATCCAGAGGGAGTTAAAGGGTTTAAAATTTTGTGTACTGACCTTAATCCACTAAAGTGCATAATGAGTAAAGATGTGGTGTTTAATAAGGGGGTTTGTTAAAAAATAATTAAATGTCTGTAGAAGCAAGTAGAAATTCCATATCAGTAGAAAAACTAAAGTTTGAAGTCTATATTAACAAATATAATTAAAGCTACAAATTCAAGTGATATTCTAGAAAATGTAGAAGACATAAAATTACTGCAAGCTAAGTCAAGTTCTCAGGTCAAATCAAAGAATATTAGTTTACTAGAGACAGAGAAAAAAGGTAGAATAAACCTATAAAGAGATTTGGATATGAAAATCTAATTGGCTATGCTCTAACAACTATAAAAAACATTGAAGATGAAGAACCAAATAACTTTAGAGAAGCAACTCAGAGCCTATTTAACAAAGAATGGGAGAGAGCTATGGATGAAGAAATGTCTTTCCTCTACAAAAACAATACGTGGAAACTAGTTAAAAAGCCAAAAAATAGAAAAGTGATTAGTTGTAAATAGATCTTAAAAATCAAGGAGGGCATAAATGGATTTAAACTAAGTAGATCAAAAGCTAGACTTGTGTAAAAGGTTACACTCAAAAGAAGGAGATAGATTTTTTAAAAAGTATTTTCTCCAATGGTAAGAAATGCCTCCATTTAAGCCATAACAATCATCTAAGTCATAGAGCTTGATAAATTTGATGTCAAAACAACATTTCTATATGGTAGAGTTAGGGAAAAAATATTGATATCTCAACATAAAGAGTATGTTTTCTCTGGTAAAGAAGATCATGTATGTTAGTTGAAAAAATCTCTTTATAAGCTTATGCGGTCTCCTAAGCAATGGTATTATAGATTTAATAAATTTATGTAATTACATGAGTTCATCACTTGTAGTTATGACTGTTGCATAAATTACAAAATAATTAAGGATGGCTTATACATATACCTCATTCTATATGTAGATGACATGTTAACTGCTTGTAAGGATAGATAAGAAATAAATAAGCTCAAGATGTTGTTGAATTTCAAATTCAAAATAAAGGATCTAAGGTACACAAAAATGATATTAGGAATCAAGATAAGAAGGAACATAAGTGAGAGCACAATGTTTCTGTCACAAGAAAAGTACTTGAGGAAGGTGTTGAAAGTATTTGAGATGAATAATGCAAAACCTATAAATTTACCGGTCATGTATGCAATGGTTTTGACAAGGCCAGACATTTCTCATGTTATTAGTGTCATCAGTAGATATATAGCTTAACTTAGAAGAGACCATTGGAAGGCTATAAAATAGATACTTAAGTATTTTAATGGCACTATGAAAAGTATACTAATATATAGCAAAGCCAAAGCTAATGGTGATGGATTGAGAGGGCATGTAGATTCAGATTATGTAAGGGATTTAGACAGGAGAAGATCTCTTACAGGTTATGTATTCATGCTAAATGGTTGTGCTATGAATTGAAAGGTAACTTTACAGAGTGTAATAGCCCTTTCAACAACTAAAGCAAAGAATACAACTGCTACATAAGCTATAAAAGAAGCACTTTGGCTTGAAGGATTGGTGATGGAATTGGGCTTAAATTAAAAGTCAATGCACTTTAGCAAAAACTCTACACACCATGAAAAAAATAAACATATGGATATTAAGCTTCATTTCATTAGAAACGAAATGTCAAAGGGTGTTGTAAAAATAGTGAAAATCTATATTGATCAAAATCCTATAGATGCCTTTACCAAGGTGGTTCTTGTGGTAAGTTCAAAACTTGTTTGGACCTGGTTGGATTATATAGTCAGTAAGATGTACAAGGCTTTAAAGAATTGTAAAGATAGTTATTGAATCAAATTGAGTTTCCAGATAGAACTGATTTTTGAGACTACTGAAGCTTTATAAACTCATTGCTGCTCAGCTACTCATAACAAAAAATAGATTTAGTAAAACAACGTGGATGTAGCGCATTTTGACCAACAGCTTAAGTAACCATGTGAGGAATCAAGTTAGTTAAAGTTTGTTAGCCATGCGTCAACAAATTATACAACCTGGAAATCAAGCTAGCTATCGAAACAGGGTATAAAGGCTGTCTTTCAAGGATTATTGTGAGACAATTTATAGTCTTGTAGAAAGATTTTTGTGAGAGGGAAAGTGTTATCTTGTTCTTTTTAAAATATTTTATAAGATTCTATAGTAATCTCCGTTGAAGAATTAATAAAACTCATCTTGTAACTTCTTCCATGGATATAAGTTGAGCATTTATATACAGCTAAACCATATAATATCTTGTTTTCTGTTGATTTGGTTTTTCGGTTCTTGTTCATTTTCTGTTCTTGGTTAATTCTTGATTTTTTCGCTGAGGTGTGATTTGATCTGTTAAACTTCTATTTGTGCAACTTAAGTTGATTTGGTCATGAGAATCTTGGGTAGCAATTAGTTTTGGCTTGGTAAATAACAAGCTGATTGCTACATCATAGTTTTCTAATAAAAGATTTTTTATTTTATTAATGTAAAGAATAAATTAAAAAGATTAAAAAAACACTGTAAAATAATATTATTTCTATTTTTTGTATTAATTTATATTTTTTTATCCTTTTAACTTACTCTTTTCTATCACTTTCACTTGAGGGATCCTGTACTTAATTATTATAGTTTAAGAAAAATTTCAGATGATATTAATTATCTGTTTCTTCTTATTTTATTCTTGAGAATTTTAAAAATTTCAGGATTTAGACGGTCTAAACAAATACAAGAATCTGCAAGATGCTATCACGGCATCGAGATGTAGGAGAACACAACTATTAGCATTAGCTTACCATCTAACTTTCCACAGTTGGATGAGACTAATAGGCCTCTTCCAGTTAGGAAAAGGATGTTTAGTTGTGCCTTGCCTCTTAGAGCTTCTGTAAGAGATGGAATTGTTCCAACTTGGCCACAGCTCATTATTGGCAAGTCTCTTTCAAGTAGTGTGAGTCACTTGGGTTACAGTCCTTGCACTTGTTATCTCCTTCAGCAGCTTGTCTCGTTTATCTTTAAGTCCCGATCTTCTAGTCAAAAATTTTGGCAGCTTGTATGGTCATGCTAAATGCCTTTTAATCTTTTCTTTTTCTTCTTGGGCTTTGCATGATTTTATGATTGAAACACTAGATCAGATCAGTAGTGGGCAGTAAATTTTTAATTGCAATTCTTTTTCTGGCTTGGAAAATTTATTGTGGAGAGATGCTTTTGAAGTGCAATATAGCTTATTGTTAGTAATTATCATTAGCAAGTGTGGACTTACCCTCTATTTTAAATAAACTCTAGGATATAGAACAACATTTTTCATAGTCACTAACTCACTATAACTGAGATGAAGATGTAACAAGAATGATTGGAGAATATGAGAAAAAGGTCAAAGTAAAATGAACTGCTCTCATGAGAACTTGGATCTGGCATGAACTAGTAAACCTAAGAGGCATATGCTAACTCAGTTTATTGGCTATATAGTAGAAATATTAAATGCTCATATCCTAGAAAAAAATTGGTTGAAGGAGAACTGATTAGATCTTAATTTGGAAAAGAGATATACATGGTTCATTTGTACTTGGCTATTTCTCCTTTTACTTATAATTATTTGATAGTTATGCTCAAATTATATCAGTTCTGCAAAGTGATGAAATTGCAAACTTATGGTTAAATGCTGCATCAATTAGAAAAGTAATTTATGCTAAAGACATAAGGAATTCAATCTCCTTTGTTATTCCTCCGTTGTGGAACCTCTTATTTCATAACTTACTATGAAAAAAATGCAGGAAGTTGGGAACTATATATAGACAAAATTACATATAACCACGTTGCTAAGAATATGATCAAATACCACTAGAACTTCACTATTAGGGGATATCCTATATTTATATGTAGGTAGGTCTCTAACACTACATTGGTGTTTGCTCAAAACCTTAGTCATTTCTGGTTATTTTCCTCAAATTACTAGTTCTCATGTGGTGAAAACAAGACATACTAGAGGCTTTGAAATCTTACAACTGTTTGGGTTAAAATAATGCTATAACTTTTCCCTAGACTTGTTATGGTTACAAACAAATATATAAGGTTATACTGGATAATATAACAAGAAAAAACTTAGAGGCCAAAATGATATGTTGCGCTAGTGTCATGAGAGCTGCTGTTATCTATTTAACTCCACAGACTTTGAAGGTATGTCTTGCCTTGGGCCTTTGGTTGCCAAGTCAGGCTTATCTCCCAAAACTAACTTCAGATGCACGAGGCAAGATGAAGCCTGCTATGAGTGTTGAACATTTGATATACTGTGTAATTGATGATGATTACATCATGAATTTAGATTCTAAAATTGTTTTCTTCTCTGGCATGAAAAATAATTTATTTTTAGACAAGTTCTATGAAAACCAATGTGTATTTTTATTGACTTCTTTGACATTGAGAATCATGATATGATCGGTCGGATATAAGATTATAAATAAATGAGCCTTGGACTTCCAATGATCAAGTTGGTGGGAAATTAGTAATTAGTTTCAATTTTTCGTAACGAAATATGTAATATTTCATTAATAGAAATTCATATTCACCATTCTTCAGAATGGTTCTAGTAGCTTCGCCTTTTAACCTATCAATAATTTTTGCTATGCAATGGTCGTCAAGGCTTGTTCTACATATTGCACAAAACATCTATTATGAACTAGTCATCTTGTTTGTTACAGATATACTCAAGGATATTAGGACAACCCTACCTTTTTTACCATAAAGTTATAAGTTCAAATTATTTACTTAAACTATGATGACAGTGCTATATTTGCTGCAGAATTTAAGCTACAGCTAAGATATGATTAATATCCTGGCAAATTATAGGAATAATTTATTTTTTAAATTTATGATTTCAGTTATTTGTTAAATATATGTCGATGGATTTTTTTTGTATTGTTTATTTCTTTCATTTGTATAAATTTGATTATGTAGCAATGAATATGTGGCAATCAGTAGCCTCAATTTCTATGTGTCTTATTTTTTTAATTTAAAACTAGCAAAGTAGTATCAGAGCCATTATTCTTAAGGGACCTGTAACGTGCAAGTGAATCCAGAAAACTTCCTACATCAAATCAAACACTTAGCCCTTAACCTAAAGTTTAGCATAACAGGAAATAGTTTTTTATTTGCACCTCCAATTTTCACAGGTGAAAATTATCAAATATGGGTTATGAAAATAGAATCATACCTACAAGCATGTGACCTATGGGACTTGGTAGAAGTAGATCCCGAGGATCCTCCAATAGCTTATATAAGGAACAATAAGGATGAAAGAAAAAGAAGATTTAAAGCCATGATATGCATTCACTCTACAGTTTCAAAGACAATTTTTACAAAGATCATGACCTGTGAAACAGCAAAAGAGGCATGAGATCTTTTAAAGAAAGAATATCAAGGGAATGTTATGACGAAATGAATGCAGGTTTTGAACCTGAGAAAGGAATTTAAAATGTAAAAAATGAAGGAGACAGAGGTTGTTAATGAATATAAAGATAAGTTGCATAGATAATTGCTAATAAAATTGGAATATCAGGGGAAGAGTTTTTTTATAAAAATATTGTAAAGAAGATTCCGGTGACCTTGCCTGAGAGATTTGAATCCAAAATCTCTTCATTTAAAAAGTTTAGAGATATGTCAACAATAACATTGGCAGAGCTCCTCAATACACTGCAAGCTCAAGAACAAAGGAGAGCTTACAGAAAGAAGGAGACAATTGAAGGATCATTTCAAGTGAAAGAAGTTGATCAGGGTCAAGAGGGCAACAAAGGAAAACAAAAAATAGAATAAGAAGTATTATGAGAAGAGGGAAAACAGCATTAATAGAGGCAATAAGGGCAAGCACTCTCTATGCCCTCACAGTAAGAAAACCTCTCATCCACAAAATA
This sequence comes from Aegle marmelos, assembly GCA_030449875.1. Taxonomy (NCBI): domain Eukaryota; kingdom Viridiplantae; phylum Streptophyta; class Magnoliopsida; order Sapindales; family Rutaceae; genus Aegle; species Aegle marmelos. The sequence goes on along the minus strand of JASUUL010000094.1, from coordinate 18,972,466 downwards.
AATATTGGTTTAGACCTGACATTCAATGCAGTGCATGCAAGCAAATGGGGCATATGAAGATGGTGTGTAAAAACAAACAGTAAGAAGGACACCAAGTTTAAGAAGTAGACTAGTAATAAGATGAATAACCTTTTGTTGTATCTTATTTTTCAAGTAACAGTTCGAGTGATGACTGACTTATAGACAGCGGATGCACAAATCACATGTCTTTCGATGAATCTCTTTTCAAAGAAATAAATAAGTCAGATGTGTCAAGGGTTAAGGTTGGCAATGGGCAGTATATTGAAGTAAAATGTAAAGGAACATTTGCAATAAAAGGCTTACCAGGTATGAAGTTAATTTTTAATGCATTACTTGTTCCTAAAATTGATCGAAATCTGTTGAGTGTGCGACAATTACTTAAGAAAGGCTATTCTATTATATTTAAGAATAACATATGTGTCATTACTGATTCAAATGGTATAATGTTGTTCTTTGTGAAAATGAATAACAAAAGTTTCAACTTAAATTGGAACAAGGATAAATCTAGTGCATATCAATGCACTTTGAACCAGGCTAAATTATGACACAAGTGGATGGGTATTTTCATTATTCGACATTAGATTTCATGTAGAAAATGATCTTATGCAAGGAATGACTTTTAGTGAAGGAAGAGTATCAGTGTGTAGAGTTTGTTAATTGGAAAAACAAGCTAAACTGCCATTTCCTATTAATAAGACATGGAGAGCAGTTGAAAAACTTTAATTGATCCATACAGATGTTTATAGTCCTATGAGGACTGTATCCTTAAGTGGTAACAAGTACTTTATGATTCTTATTAATGATTTTAGCAGAATATGTTGGGTTTACTTTCTTAAACAAAAGTCTAAAGTTGCTAATGTGTCTGAAAGTTTAAAACATGGATTAAAAATCAAAATAGGTATAAAATTAACGTGATTAGGTCTGATAATAGAACTGAATATACTACTGATAAATTTGCTAAGTTTTGTGAAGCTGCTAGAATTGAGCATTAGCTTACAATAACTTATACTCCTCAACAGAATGGAGTCAGTGAGAGAAAAAATAAAACAATTATAGAAATGGCTAGATGTCTATCATTTGAGAAGGAAATGCCAAAGATGTTTTAGGCTGAAGCTGTCAATACTGCTGTGTTTTTGCAAATCAGGTTACCAACAAAGACTTTAAAAGGGAAAACACATTTTGAAGCCTGGTTTTATTTTAAGCCTTTTATGCACAACTTGAGAATTTTTGGTTATTTATGTTTTACTCATGTTCTAGATGCAAAAAGGGATAAATTGGATCAAAAGGGAAAATATGGAGTCTTTATAGGTTACAACACTCTTACCAAAGGTTCTAGAGTTTATCAACCTTTGACAAGAAAAATTATTGTAAGCAGAGACATTATTTGATGAAGTCAGAAGATAGAATTGGATAACAGCTGAACCTAAGTAAGTTTATGCAGAAGAAAAGAAATCAAAATTGTAAAATGATAATATGATTGATGATGAGCCAATAAGAGGGATTAGACCATTTATAGAAATTTAATAAAAGTATAACATAGCTTTGCTTGAACTTGCAGGATATGATGAGGCTGTTAAGGATCCAAAGTGGCTTGAAACAATGGAAGATGAGATCAAGATGATTCACAAGAATCAGACTTGGGAGCTAGTAGACAAACCATTACATAAGAAGACTATTGGTGTAAAATGGATTTATAAAACCAAACTTAATGTTGATGGTTTTATAAATAAATATAAAGTAAAGTTGGTTGTAAAAGAATATAGTCAACTATTTAGTGTTGATTTCTCTAAAACTTTTGCACCTGTAGCATGGCTGGACACCATCAGATTGCTTATGGCACTTGCAACACAAAAGATTGAAAAATCTACCAGCTCGATGTAAAATTAGCTTTTTTAAATGGCTATTTGGAGGGAGAAATCTTTGTTAAGAAGCCTAAGGGTTTTGTTGTAGATCCAAGGAAAGTATACTTATTAAAAAAGGCATTATATGGCTTGAAGCAAGCCTTAAAAGCCTAGTACAACATGATTGATGATCATTTGTTAAATATAGGCTTTAACAAAAGTATGAGTGAATCAATATTGTATATTAAAGTGATTAATCATGAATTGGTAGTTGTTTCACTTTATGTTGATGATTTGCTTATCACAGGTAGCAATGGAGAATTGGTGAAGCAATTTAAAGTTTAAATAATGCAAACATTTAAAATGACTGATCTTGAAGAGATGACGTTCTTTATAGGATTAGAAATTCAAAAATTACAGCAAAGGATCTTCATTAGACAGGAAAAATATGCTAAGAAAGCACTGAAAAAATTCAACATGGAGAATTGTAAGTCAATATGTACTCTGTTGGCTCAAAATGAGAAGTTTAGTAGAGAAGATGGTGCTAAGAAGATTGATGAAGCATTATACAGTAGTGTTATAGGTTGCTTGATGTATTGGACAGCAGTAAGACCTGATATAATGTTTGCTGTGAGCCTACTGTCTAGGTATATGATTATGTTGAATTGCATTTTAAAGGTGCTAAAAGGGTGCTCAGGTATCTCAAGGGAACTTTGCATCATGAAATAAAGTTTGAGAAGACAAACAAGTTGGACTTGCATGGTTTTGCTGACAGTGATTGGGTAGGATCATGTGATGAGATAAAGAGTACATCGAGCTACTTGTTTAGTCATGATTCAGGTTGTCTATGTTGGAGTTCAAAAAAGCAAGAAATAATGGCTTAGTCTACAACTGAGGCTAAGTATGTTGCAACTACTATTGTAGTCAATTAAGCCTTATGGCTAAGAAAGCTCATGACAGATTTGAAAATGGTCTAAGATGATGCAACTGAAATCTTTATTGATAACCAAGCTGCCATAGCAATTTTTAATAATCCAGTGTTCCATAGGAAGACAAAGCATTTTAAAATTAAGTACCATTTTGTTAGAGAAGTCTAGAAGAATGATGAAGTAAGACTTATGCATTGCAAGACTAAAGATTAACTAGCTGAAATTTTGACAAAAGGACTATCAAAGTCTAGATTTAAATTGTTAAAGGGAAGAATTGGTGTCTGCAGCAAACATAGCAAGGAGAAGTGATGACAGTGTTATATTTGCTGCAGAATTTGAGCTACAGCTAAGATATGATTAATATCCTGCAAGATTGTAGGAATAATTTATTTTTTAAATTTATGATTTCAGTTATTTGTTAAAGATATGTAGGCAAATTTTTTTATATTGTTTGTTTCTTTTATTTATATAAATTTAGATTATGCAGCAATAAATATGTGGCAATTAGCAGCCCCAATTTCTATGTGTTTTATTTTTCTTTATTTAAAATCAACAAACTATCAGTTACAATCTAAGTTCAAATCTTTAATCTATTTCTTGTAACATGAAACATTGAAAATCATTCTCTCTTTTTGACTTGTGTTTTTGCAGGCAGCTAGACATTCTGTTGTAGAACACAAGTTGTGGGAAGCATTGGATTTCCATACTCGTTTTATGGCTAGAAAACCAATACGAAAGAGATTTATGAACGGTCATCGTAATATAAAAATTATGAGAATTCTATATGCTCTGGAGCTCTTATCCAAGTGGGCTATTAGAACTGATAACGTAGATCAATTTTATTTTTACAACTGAGAGCTTATGTAGGTGATTGGGTGCTGTTCATTTTCTTTGTTTCTCTTGTGGACTAAGATAATTTATTATTATACTATGGAGTAGAGTTTGTAATTTTCTTGTATAGAAAGTGTAAGACTTATTTCTTGTAATATCTCTTGTACACCTAGAAATCTGTTGAATGATTGTTGATTAGTTTTCTTGTATCCCCTTCCTCTTTAGTAAAGTGGTGAGGTTCTGATGATATTGGTTTTGTCATTACATACTTTATTAGTTTCAATGATGAGTGTAGCAATACAAAGAAAGTTTTGTCAACTAGGAATTATTTAAGACATTAATGGACAGGTTGGTTTTGTTTGTTAAAGATCAATTTGAATCTAGGTTGGCTTTGTTTGTTAGTGTGTTATTTGAGTCTCTGTCAAGCAGTCTCTCCCTTTTGTCGAATAGAATGGAATGTTCTCAATAAATATCAAGCGCATTTTGCCTTGGTGGGTTACTTTGTATGTAAAGATAGTAGGAATTATTGGGTCAACACCAACAGAAAGATAACATTGTTGCTATTATTGGTAACACTTCCTTATCTTAGTTGGATCTTAGCTTAAAAGCCAATGCTGTTACTGTGTTGTGGCTATAAAACTATCAATAGGATTGGTGAAAAGTTGAAACATTTCGCTGGTGGGAGATGCGACATGTTCCAAGAAACTTCAAATGAAAGAACCATTTTGGCCCTACTCAAATCTTATTTGGATACATACTCTATTTGGAGGAGATTGCTTTTGCTTGCATTTGGAGCTGATTTCCAATTGCTTCCAGTCGTGCTATCAAAGTTGATCCACGATCTATTTTGTTTTTATTAATTAATATTAAAAAAGGGTCATCAAATCTACAAACTATTTCATTTTGAAATGAGAAACCCGTTTCTCTTGGCCACCACCTGTGATGCTGATAGCCCTGTCTCTTGGATAACAGCCATCACATGCTTATTGCGCCTATTGCTCCACTTTCCGTCAAGCAGTCGCCTGTGCTTCGAGCACATACGTAAAGATAAGGAAAGCAAACAAAGTGTGGCCCAAAATCATTATTTATTTTTAAGTACACGAAAGCCACTTAAACCAGTCAATGAATATCTAAACTAATCAAAAACACAATCTTTGCGTAGCTCAAAGTCTTAATTAAGATAAGTAAAATTACTTTAAAAATTAGGCTTTTGTCCAAGAGTAATGCTGTTACTGAGCCTCACGGTTGCTTACTTGACGGTCCCTCTTTTGTCACTTTCATAGTGGACTGTAAGCAACCATTTTTTAATTAGCAGCTTGCATTTTCACCAACTGTATAAATACTTCTCAGAGATAATCAAATAGTCATGCTGTCTACTATAATCAAACTTTTCAATGGGTGGAAGTAGTCTTATCATGTACAAGATATTAGCTTGTTACACATTCTTGAGCTTTTTAGTGTTGACTCATTCAGCTCCCGAAACTGCTCTCATCACTAACATTCCTGGCTTCTATGGCAATCTTCCTTCTAAGCACTATTCTGGGTATGTTTCAAACTTTTTTGCATTTCTATTACTTCGTCTCCGATTCATAGCTGTATTGACCAAAATTCAATTAAAGATTACGCTTTGATGATTAATTATGGTGTTTTTTCTTTTTTGGAAGGTATGTGACGGTTGATGAAAGCCATGGGAGGAGCCTCTTTTACTACTTTGTTGAATCCGAAGGGAATCCATCCAAGGATCCTGTGGTTCTGTGGCTCAATGGTGGACCAGGATGCTCCAGCTTTGATGGTTTTATATATGAGCACGGTATATATCGAATTAATGCTGGATTTTTTTTTTTCTGAAATTAGGTCAACTCAGTAGAATATGTTCACATGTTATCTTTCTATTCTTGGTTCAATTGTATGAAAGGATATGGTGCTTTCCGTATTTCCCCCATTTATTGGTCTCTTTTTTGGGCAACACTTAGGTTTCTTCCATACATTGCAGGGCCTTTCAATTTTGAAGCACCAACAACAAAGGGAAGTCTGCCCAAGTTGCATGTGAATCCATATAGCTGGACTAAGGTCTACATTCTTGATCGGTTGCTTTTATTTAATCAAAAAAGTATTAACATTTTGTTTATGTCAATGCATGAATCAATACAATTCAGAACTTCACTTACCTCTTGTGTTCCTATTCTCATGGGTAAATAAGCTTGTTTGCTATTGTTATTGAATTTTCAGGTTTCTAGCATTATATATTTAGATTCCCCAGCTGGGGTTGGACTTTCTTACTCAAAAAATAAAACTGATTATGTTACTGGGGACTTAAAGACTGCCTCTGATACACACACATTTCTCCTGAAGGTAAATTCGAAGAAGTTCGGAATTTGATAAATATTCTTCTCTAGTTGTAAGATGATTTATGTGTTAACGAATTGTGTCTGTGCAATCAGTGGTTTGAACTATACCCAGAGTTCCTAGCCAACCCATTTTTTATTGCTGGAGAGTCATATGCGGGGATATATGTGCCCACTCTTGCTTATGAAGTGATGAAAGGTAATTCATATTTTGAATTGTGTGTTTTAGGTTAAACCTAAGCTGCTATGCTCTGTTGTATATTTATTATTATCATCATTTTGCAGGAATTGATGCTGGTGAAAAACCTGTCCTGAACTTCAAGGTATGCCTTTCTCAAAAGTTCTTTTATTGAAGCTAAAATTTATAGTTGCAATCTGTGATTGTTATATGCAGGGGTATCTGGTGGGAAATGGAGTTACAGATGATGAGATTGATGGGAACGCGCTTGTCCCATTTGTGCATGGGATGGGTCTGATATCAGATGACCTATATGAGGTGGGTGGAGCTACAGATGAGGAGTTTTCTTTTTGAAACATTTAGATTACATCTTGGACTCCATTATATATGAATTTGAATATTGAGTCTCGGATGTTGAAATCTTGCTTAATTCCAAAATGCTGTCAAAAGCATTAGTATGATCATTCACGTAACTTGCTGCAGGAGGTGCAAAATTTGTGCCAAGGAAATTTCTATAACCCACTCAGTGAGGCCTGTGACAGCAAGCTTTCTGAAGTTGAGAAGGTAGTATGACTGCCTGTTGATGGTGATTTACACAAATGTCCAGATAATATGAACCAGCTTCTTCATTTATTCTTAAGAAATTTTTAAATTTCAGGATATCGCAGGTTTAAACATGTATGATATTTTAGAACCATGCTATCATGGCAATGAGACATGGGAGATTGCAGCTGCTAACATTAGGTTACCATCCAGCTTCCGGCGGTTGGGTGAGACTGATAGGCCTCTTCCTGTAAGGACAAGAATGTTTGGTCGTGCCTGGCCTCTTAGGGCTCCTGTAAGAGACGGGATTGTTCCAACTTGGCCCCAGCTTCTCAATAGTCAATCTGTGCCATGCACCGTAAGTCAATTGACAATCCTTAAACCTTTTCCTCCTCTTGGTCTCTGGCAATGATTTCATAATTTGTATGGCTAAATTTGCTTGAACAGGAAAACGGTGTTAGTTTAATTCCCCTAAAGATCTAGAAATATATGAGTGTGTATGTATGAATATTATACTTCAATCCAGAAACTTTTTTTACTGTTCACTTTCTGGGTCTCCCGATAAGTAAGCTAGCAAGACTTGCATTTGCTGAGATTATCTTTTTTCAACATTTCTTATTGATCAACTGGTCCTTGTCTTGCTTCTCTGCTCTTATCCACTTAGGCACATTGGATTATGGCTTTCAACGGATGGTTCACTTGTTGCTAAAGATTTAAACTATTTCTTTGTCCACTTATTGGAATTATTTAAAATTTTATGCTGAAAATTGATATTAACCCTGCAGGATGATAGAGTTGCAACTTTATGGCTCAATGATGTAACAGTTAGGACAGAAATTCATGCTGAACCGGTTAGTGGTCTCAATTTTATTTGTTACTTGTCAATGCCAAATTCTGGGGCAATTATTTTATGGTCCTCATGACACAACAGGAAAGCATTGCTGGAAGTTGGGAATTATGCACAGACAGGATTTTATTTGAACATGATGCTGGCAGCATGATCAAATACCATAAGAACCTCACTCTCAGGGGATATCGGGCACTCATATTCAGGTAGATCTCCAACAGTGCTTTAATGCTTGTTCCCAAATATCGATGGTCGTGTCCGCTGATAATTGATGTGTATTTCTGTTGACTTCTCTGGCAGCGGGGATCATGATATGTGTGTTCCTTTCACTGGGAGTGAAGCTTGGACTAGGTCTGTTGGATATAAGATTGTAGATAAATGGAGACCTTGGACTTCCAATGGGCAAGTTGCTGGGTACTTCCTTCAACTCTGCATCTACTAGCATATAGGATATTTCATTTATATTGTCCTAGTCCCTACCCCATTCGCAATTTCTTCAGTATGCTTCTGCTAGTGGTTTGTGATGAAAATTCTCAAAACATCCATTAACAAGTTATCTTGTTGGTTGCAGATATACTCAAGGATATGAAAACAACCTCACATTTTTAACCATAAAGGTGAAATGCTTGTAACATAAGTTACAGTATAATTTTATCTACAAGCTAATAATGAATCCATATAAAGCAGTATTCGGTTTCTTGTAGCTTGCATTAATATGGTTTTTGTTGATGCAGGGAGCTGGTCATACAGTACCAGAATACAAACCACGAGAGGCATTGGATTTTTACAGCCGTTTTCTGGCTGGAAAACCGCTATAAAAGAGAGCTATGAGGTGGGATCTTGTGTGCATTATGCTTGATTGAGAAAGAGAGCAGTCTTGCTACATCATCCTTTTACTTCATCAAAATCTACGTCTGGATGAATATGAGAGACATCAGTAATTTATGTTAAGATTAGAATGATTCAATGAATGAACCTAGTGGGAGAACTGTTTACTTGATTTGATTTTAATATTACTTTTGTCTTATTCAATACAGGTAAATATATCAATTACTTGCTGGTTGTCTATGGTATACATATCAAAACTTTTTAAGTATATTTTTGTAACTGCTGCTGCTGTTCTTGTGCTGAAGCATAATTTTGAAAGCATAATTATTAGTGTTATTGACTTTTACTTCATAACTAATGTATTTATTTTGTAAGAAATATGAATTACAAGCCACCCTTAATGTCAAACATACCCTCTACAATTGAAGTCCTTAAATTTATTTAGATTTAAGTAATTTGAGACATGGTGGCCAAAACTGATGTGTTTCATCTTGTTTAACGGCAAATGATGTAGTGCTGCACCTCTAAGCTCAAATTTTAGACGGTGATATGCCTTCATCCATCTTACTCTATGTCAAACAGTGCTGCTTCTGATGACCCAGAAATGAGGAGAGAAATGTAAAATGGGTTGTTGTAATAATCAGCTGCTGCTTCTAATAACCAAGAAATACGGAGAGAAATGTAAAATGGTTTGTTGTAATAATCAGCTGCTGCCGCTAATAACCAAGAAATACGGAGAAAAATGTAAAATGGGTTGTAAGAATCAGCTTGCTCATAAACTTCACAAGATTGATAACAGCCCAAGATCCTTTAAGCAGATCCTCACATGTTGCAAACACCAGGAACTGATCTAAGTGAACTCTATCAAAGAAACTAAACAAAAGTATCAAGGAAATCAACAAAGACAATGAATCAAAACAATCAAACACCAGAATTTTAAAGTGATCCAGCTGATCAAAGGTTACTTAACTGCAACGGTTACTCAACCTACATCAATGGGAGAAGCATTCAAAGGAACTTTACTGATAAATTTATGAAGAATTTTATAAAGCCTTGAACAAGAGATATTAGAGAACAAACAAGAACTCTTTGTCTGTCCAAACTCTCAACAGAACGCTCTATAATCATCTATCTAACCGACCGAAGAATCAGCTCTTTATAAATAGAAGTTGTAACAAACTTAATCCCAGATTGTATAGTAAAGGACACGTGGCCAATGAAATTGTAACTAGCTAAGCTTCAGTTCTGTTAAAGCGTCTAACGTAAGTAACTTAGGTATCAACCAAAACGCGCAGAGCATGTCATTTTAGTTAATTCTATTTTCTGTTATATGCACATGATGGACGCATGACAATTTAAGCCGAATTAAGTTCAAAATGATGTTGTTTCTGCACCCCACCTTTAATTCATCAACCGACACCACAGCTGTAAATAGAAATAAATTTATTTTTAAAAATTAACTTGAGCTAATGTTGTTAAAAAAGTATGATAGTTATTCTATTTCAAGTTGTTTGATAATTTTTATTTACATGGTTAGTTTATGTATCCACACACATTAATTGATAATCTTTAGTGTCTATTATGGTGAAACGTTATACAATAAAATTAAAAGGGCCTTTTATAATTAATTCAGAAATTTAATTATATGAAGTAAAAAATTATATTTAGATAGTAAGATTTACATTGTTTCCATATTTTGCCATGCAATATAATCACTAGTTGCTTTGCATTCTATTATTGCATTGGGTTAATTGTATCGTTTTCTACCATATTAAAAAAAGAGTTTTAACATATAATTTTGCCTGAGCTGATTAACTAGTAAATTTCTCATTTCGGTGGGTTGCCCTTTTGACTACCTATGCCAGAATTCGAGATTTGTAAACCCACCCCAAAATTGAGGAACTTGCTTTGGTTTTAGAGCTGTCACCCTTTGCAGCCAACCCTAAAACCATCCCACCCAACCTTAAAACCATGGAACAAAAAAGGGTCTTGGATCGGGTCAACCCGAACCGAACTGAACCCGAAATTTATTTGGGGTTCAGTTCGGTTCGATTGAAGTTTGCAACCCATTTAAAAGGATATTTCTAAACCCAACAACTCCCAAACATGCACTTATCACTTTCTCAGTCGCCACTTGACTTCTCTACTTCTTCTTCTCCTCCTTTTTCTTCTTCTTCTTCTTTCCCCTTTCTTCTTCTCCTTCTTATCCTTTTCTTCCATCACTGCTAAACGTCGTCGTCTTCTTTCCTTTTTCTTTTTCTTCTTCTTCATTTCTTCTTCTTATTTCCTTACGCCGCTGCTGAACATCTTTTTCTTCTTCAATTCTTCTTCTCTTATTTTTCTTCTTCTTTTTTCCTTTGGCTACTGCCAAACATCTTTTTCTTCTCCTTCTTTTTCTTTTCTTCCTTTACTGCCAGATATTTCTTCTTCGTTTTCCAAGCTCCGCTCATTAATCATTTTATAATTTATTTTTTAATTGTTAGTTAATTCTTTTTGTTAGCTGTTGTTAATTTGTTGTTTATTCTTAAATATATTGGATATGTTAATTAATAATTTAAAAATAAGATTATGGGAAATTTGTGTGATATTTAGTTAATTTTTTTTGGTTGGAGGTAAAATTAGGATTTTTATAATATAAATGATCCTGAATTTGTAACCCGAACCAAACTTAACTAAATTTATTTTTGACAAATTCAAAATATTTATTTATGATAGGTTGTTGCCGCCAGGGGTGTAAATTCGGTTCAGTTTAGGTTTGTAATTTGAATCTGATCAGACTGAATCTTCCAAATCAGATGAGTTGAAACCCGAACCAAAATTTAATTTGCTCACTCGTAGCTGCGACGACCTATCATAAATAAATGAGACCTATCATAAATAAATGTTTTAAATTTTTCGAACGAAGCCTCCAAGTTGACACATTTTCCTATCACATGTACATCAACTAATAATATAGTAATGGATACTTATTTCAGGGTATGTCTTTTTAGTGGAGTTTTAAAAGGACAGTGAGACTTAAGGTTGGCAAAAAAGCTCGAACTGCCTCAAGCCAGTGGGTTTTAAGCTTTAAGCGTAGCCCACGAAATATACATAATGGACCAAGCTAATGGCCTTTAAGAAAGGCGCAGGCTTTATAATACATATGTGTATATGTATATGTATTTAAAAAAAAAAAAAGAAAAGAAAGAAAGAGGCTTTATAATATATTAAACAAATTCAAATTGAAAAAATAAATAAATAAAAAATAAAAAACAGTCAAAACCTAAATCCCTAAATGCCTCCCCTCAGCCGCTTTCACTGCTCTCATATACAAATCACGTTCACCCAGCCATACCCAATGAAGCAATAACTAACAGTTGCTGGCAGCCACGTCTTCACTGCCTCCTCTCGTAACTCGCAGAAGAAAATCTCTTTATGAGTAGAACTATGAGCATCATCCCTGAAAGTCTCTCCTCAAACCCCTTAAAATACGCCACTATAGTTCAGTATGCAAGCCTTACACATCAAGATAAAAGTCAAGAAAATGAAAATTCATCTCAATTAAAACACTTTCTAGGTTGCATTTGGCTGTTTCAATTTAAAGTTAAAAACAACTTCTCTTTTGTTTTATAGGGGATTCAATTGAAAACAAAAGGCTAATGATTAATTTCACTTTCACATAACTATTTTTTTAATTTTTGAATCAAAGCTTAGGGTAAGTCTCTCTCCTTATGAGTTTTCTCTTGAAAAAAATAAGAATGAAAGCAAGAATAAAGTCATCATGACTCTTTTACGTCGCTTCTGTGTGTGAGTGTTTATAGTTTTTGTCTTTGTTTCTCTTTCCTTTTTCAATATTTTCTAGTAACATTTCAATAGAGTTTTTGCATTAATGGTCCTTTGAGTTTCTTGCCGGTTGGTAGAAAATCTTGGTGAGTTAGTTCTCCTTTTAGGCTCAGCATTTATTGTGAGTTCTATCTAGAGCTGATGGACCCAGAGGAGTTAATTAAGAGATGTAGAGCAATAAGATTAAGCGAAGAAGAAGAAGGGAGAGTTTCTTTTAAGAGTAGTATGAAGGCAAAGGGCGAGAAGATTGTGGCTGGCTGTTTGATTGGAAAAGTGCTTCATACAAGGGAAGTGAGTTTAGAAGGATTAAAGTCAGCATTGCATGGAGTGTGGAAAACTTCACGTGAGGTTAAAATTGAAAAAATTGGGTGACAATATTTTTATGTTCAAGTTCGGCTTTAAAGTGAATAAAAGACGTATTATGGTAGGGGGCCTTGGCATTTTGATAGAGCACTTATCGTTTTTGTTGAACCTGTTTGGAATAGGGGATATCAAGAAGCAAAACTTCAATCAAATGTCTTTCTGTGTATAAATACATGACATTCCTATTATGTGTATATCAAAAGAGATGGAGGAAGCAGAAACAGATGATGCAGAGGAATATGTTTTGGTTCATTCTTAAGGTTGAGAATTGTGGTGGATATTACTAAACCTTTGAAAAAATTATTGAGCTGGTACGAGATGAAAAAGATACAGAAGATATTCCCGTGCGGGTTATGTATGAGCGATTGCCTGAAATTTGCCTTTGTTGTAGACGGGTAAGACACCAATACAGAGAGTGGGTTCATTATAGTTCCCGATCAAAAGATGAACTGGCATATGGTCCATGGCTTAAAGCAATTACCATAACAGAAAAGTTAAGACAGTCAGAGGAAAGATCGATGAGATACAAACTCAGGAGGATCTCATACAAGTTTTTCAACTCCCACAAAAGCAGATCCAGGGTGAAATAGGGATGAGGAAGGGTAGAAGGAGACAACAAAATCGGGTTTAGTAGGAGGATCAAAGTGGGCCCAATCAATTTTGAGTTTGGACAACTTTGGTATTGCAAAGAATAGGAATCAGACTGCACTCGCAAAACATTTAATGCATGATGTTACAAAGCACAAAGGGCTAGGAGGTAGCTGTGAGAAGCAAGTCAGTGTAGCTGAGGGGGGCACACTGCATCGGGAAAGGGAAGTGAGATCGGAATGTTTAGGCGGGAAAGAAAATGAGAGGGAACGAGGGGGCAAAAGCGAAAACTTATACAGCAAAAAGCTTCACAGCCTGGATAAAATGGGAAAACTCATGCGGGGAAAAAATAAAAGTGAAGGGGAAATTGCAGTTTCAGGATTGTTTTGAAGTTAGTAGAGAAGGATTGGGAGGTGGCTTGACAATGATGTGGACTTCTTTTAGCAAACACCATGTAATTCTGTTGTACATAGTAAGAATAGAAGTTACTGGAGATGAACCGGGATTTATGGCCATCTAGAATCAGACTAGAAAAAGCACACCTAGGAGCTGTTTAAGAGATTAGCTTTGTTATCATCGCTACCATGGTATGCTTCGGTGATTTCAATGAAGTATTGCAGTTAGATGAGAAAATAGGTGGGAAAAATAAGAATATGAGCATGGTCAATGATTTCAAAGGAGTAATTAGAGATTGCGGTTTAAAGGATTTGGGGTATTATGGGTACCGCTTCATGTGGTCAAACAGTAGGTCTGGTCCCCACATTATTGAAGAAATGCTTGATTATTTTTTGTGTGACAACTGGGGGAATTGTTTTCAGGAGTTAGTAGCTTGGCACCTTATCATTTGGAGCTTGGATCACACTCTAACTTAGATGAAGGTCTAGGAGAAAGGCAAAGGCAAACGGAAAAAGAACTCTCCCTAGACCTCATTATGAAGATATGTGGAGTCCGTATGAGAAGTGTAGGGAGATAATAAAGCATGAATGGAAGGATGGTGTTTGATGGACCAAAAGTAACCGGGTTGATTTATTCCAGAGGAAGTCAAAGGAGTCACTAGGGGATTTGAGAATTTGGAGCTACAATAAGTTTAAGGGAAGAGATAAAAAGTTGAAGCAGCTCACAATAAGCTAAAAGAGATAGCAGGGATGGGTTGCAAAAGATAGAAAAACAAATTGACAGCATCTTGCTAGATGAAGAAATTTTTTAGAAGCAAAGATCAAGGGCAAATTGGTTTAAAGAAAGGGATAGGAATACAAAATTTTTTCATACAAAAGCTTCAGCTCAGAAAAGAAAAAATAGAATCTATGGGCTGGAAGATGGGAATGGCAAATGGAGCTCAAGAAGTGGAGCAGATGTTCTGTGATTACTTCAAGAATATTTTTACCACAACAAACCCCTCACAGAGCCAACTGCATGCAACTTTAGCAGATTTACCAAAAAAGCTTACAGAGGAGATGAAAAGGTTCTTAGATCAGCCTTTTACAGAGGAGAATGTAGCTTGTGCTCTCACTCAGATGCGTCCTACTAAAGCTCCAAGTCTAGATGGGCTTCCTGCAATCTTTTTCCAGAAGCACCGGAGCTCTGTCAAGGAGGGAATAGTCACAACTTGCTTACATATCCTAAATGAGGGAGGTAACTTAGCACCCCTAAACCATTGCAGTGATTCCTAAAACTCAATAGCCTAGGAAAGTGACTGAATTTCAGCCAATTAGCCTCTGCAATTCATTTATAGAATTATTTCTAAGACAATGACTAATAGACTTAAACAAATCCCAGATGACATTATTTCCCCAATGCAAAGTGCTTTTGTCCCAAGGAGGCTCATTACGGATAACGTGATCATGAGATATGAATGCTTAAACAAAATCAGACAAAGCATGGTTAAAAGGGAGATTTTAGTGGCTCTAAAGCTAGACATTAACAAAGCTTATGATAGAATCGGGTAGAGTTTTGTCAAGGGTGTAATGCAAGAAATATGGTTTTTTTGTAAAATGGGTGAACTAGTTATGAACTGCATCTCTACAGTGAGCTTTTCGGTACTAATAAATGGAGTGGCCAAAGGCATTATTCATCCCCAATGGGGGTTGAGACAAGGCTACCCCTTTTCACCATATTTATTTATTTTGTGTGCAGAAGTATTCTCCAATATGATGGTACAGGCAGAAAGCAAAAATCTTATTCATAGCCTGAGATTCAGCCAAGACATTTCAGTCTCCACCTTCTTTTTGCAGATGACAGTTTGATTTTCTCAAATGCTACTTGTTCTAATTGCAAAAATCTGAAGAGTTTGTTTGATTGCTACACAGTGGCCTCAAGATAGGTCTTCAATTATGAAAAATCCTCCATGTTCTTTAGCACTAATACAAGCAGCAGCCTTATAGAGGAAATTAGAAGCAGCCTTATAGAGGAAATTAAGGGCATTTTTGAATTAAATGTTGTGTCGAAACATGAAAAGTACCTTGGTTTACCTTCTATGGTGGGGAAGAAGAAAACCAGTTTCTTCAATGAAATAAAGTTGTGAGTCTTTAACAAGTTGGCTAGTTAGGAAAGCAAATATTTTTCTAGTGGGGGAAGGAAGTATTAATTAAAGCTGTTGCTCAAGCTGTGACGGCCTATGCAATGAGTGTTTTCAAGATTCCGCAGAGCTCCTATGATGATATTGAAAAGGCTATTGCAGGATTCTGGTGGGGTTCTCATGGAGCTAAAAGAAGCATACACTGGACAAGATGAGAAAGGTTGTGCCAGGCTAAGATAGGTGAGGTTTAGGGTTTCGAGAATTTTCTTGTTTTAACCAAGCTTTAATTGCCAAATAGAGGTGGAGAATATTACATTACCTGGATTCTTTGATGGCCAAGATCCTAAAAGCTAAATATTTTAGGCATATTGGATTCATGGATGCAAAGTTGGGTCAAACCCGTCTTTTGTCTAGAGAAGCGTATGATGGGGTAAACAAGTGCTTTATAAGGGTCTGAGGTGGAGAATAAGTGACGGAAGTCAGGTTTCAATTTTCAGTAACAATTGGCTGAAAAAGCATGAGATTCCAAATTTTTGTCCGATATCCAGACCTGTCAAATGATGCTGTAGTTGCTAATTTTATTGATGAAAGGCATTAATGGAAGGAAGACATGCTAGTCCAGCACTTTCCAAGGGATGTAGCAGAGAGGATTTTAAGAATCCCTCTCCCAAAACTCCACAGCTGGACATTCTCATTTGGAAATTTGACAAACATGGAATTTACTCGGTGAAGAATGGTTACCAGCTGGCTGTAAGGGAGAAATTTCAAAATAGTCCAAGCTGTTCAGATCATTCCAAATCGAGATGGGAGGCTATCTGGTCATCTGAGCTGCCAGAAAATATCAAAGTTTTTATATAGAGGGCAGCTCAAAACCTTTTCCCAACAGAGAGTAATTTATGGAGGACGAAAGTTGTGATGGATCCTTTATGCCCAAGATGCAATTGCAGAGGGGAGGATGTTTTCCACGCTCTAATGGAATGCAAGGTTGCTAGGAGAGTTTGGAAGATGATGGAATTTTATGAGGAAGTTAAGCAGCTAACTCGTCAGGACATGTTGAGTGTGATTCAAGATATAGCTAGGAAGAGATCACAGAGGGAGCTGGAGCTTATTGTTGCTGTGTAGTAGGCTATTTGATACTCCATAAACTATTTTGTTTTTTAAGGAAAAGAGGATGATCCCAAGCAAACAGTCGCAAGAGTAGTAGCAGTGGTAGAGTCTTATAGACGAATTAAAGTTCCAAAAGACCAAGCTATTTCGGGTTACAACAGAAACAAGCAACTGGCATGGACCCCTTCTCCAGATGGATGATTTAAAATAAATGTTGATGCTGCAATCAATGTTCCAAATCAGAAGGCAGGTCTGGGAGTGGTTATTAGAAATTCTGGGGGCAAAATTGTGGCTGCAGCAGTCCAAGCAGTTCTATATTGGGGAAGTGTGTCTTGTATGGAGGCAGAAGCTGTGTTAGTGGGTATTCACAGTGCCAAACAAGTAGATTGTTCCCCAGTGATAATTGAATCAGACTCAAAGGAGGCGGTGGATCTTTTTTTAAACAAGAAGAGTAGCAAGGCAAAAATTTAATGGAAAATTGCAGAGATCCAAGCCGAAATGAAGAATCAGATCTCGTCCTCTATTATTTACGTATCTAGAAGTTGCAATTCTATTGCTCATTGTCTTGCTAAGTTAGCTCTAGATGTTGATAGGCAAATCTTATGGCTGGAAAATTTTCTAGAACAAATCATGTGTCTTTTTTCAAAGTTTGCGTGATGGAAAACTTTACTTTCTCTTCAAAAAAAAAAAAAAAAAATCAAAGTGAAGGTAGCACTTAATAATATGTAAAACTTGAAAAAGAAGAATTAATGGAGAACTCGGGAAAGTGGATGCAAGAATGTGGTGCTTTCATAAAGAAGAGTGCATGTGTATTGTGCATTTTTCATTTATAAAGCTCCAATTTTTGTTGTAGGTTTCGATATTAGTATTTATAATTTATTATGTTGTATTGTTAAAATTTTATGTATTACACTATTATTATCAGATATTTAGTTTTAATTTAAATTTTTTTAACTTTATGAAAATCTAAATCCGACCCAAGCTCAATCAATTCAAATTTAGATGAGCTTTTAGAATATTTAGGCTTAATGACAATAATGTGCCTGACAAATTGCCAACCTAACGAGTCATTCCTACGGGTACCAACAATATTAGCTCAGGTTAGTTTTTTTGAAAGTGAATTTATTTCCATTTACAGCTCTGCCCATTTCTCATTTTTTCCGTATAAAATTTATACGTTTTACGGATATTAAGTAATTTGTGATATTTATTGAACAGAGTTTATCTTAAGCTTTCGTTCTAAAAATTGAAAAAAAATGTGGATGGTCGATCAACTGATACAAGCCCAACGAGCAGCCGCCCCGGCCCATAACCCATTTCTGGGTAATAATAATCATTCATTCCTCTTTCCCAGTGACAAAACTCAAAGGCGCTTGTGCAACAAAAATGGTGCCTAAGCTCAACCCTTCGCCCTTACGAATACGCTTCTTCTGTACCAAAACCGTCCAACAAAACCACCACCACTGGCCGATAAAACAAATAACAAAAACCAACTTCAATGAATCTCTCTCAGAAATCAAGAACTACATTTCCAGCTCAGACTTTTTAGCCGTCTCTTTACAAAACACCGGCTCTTTCTCGTCGCCGTGGCACCGTGTGTCTCCATTTGACACCCCCGACACCGCTTACCTTAAGGCTAAGTTCGCTGCTGAACGTTTCCAGATTTTTCAGTTTGCTATTTGCCCATTTAAACTTCAAGCTTCCAAAGTCATCGCTTACCCGTGGGTCCTTATCATGCTATTGTTGTTTTTACTATTTTTGCCAATGACAAGTATATTGGTTTATAATTTTTTTTTTTTGAATGCTGGGTTACAGGTATAATTTTCATTTGTTTCCAAGAGATGAGCTGAAGATGGGGATGCCATCTTACAGTTTTACTTGCCAAACATCGTATTTGACTGCGATGGCGAAAGAGGGTTTTGATTTTAATACCTGCATATATGATGGTCAGTTGCTTAGTTATTGATAATTGCTGCCTTTTTAATTCCTTTATTGCTGGTTTTGAGAAAATAAAATTGTTGGATATATCACTTAAAATGTTTAAGATAGATCAATATAAAAACTTTGTTTTGACCAATAATGTAGCTGATTTGTTCTTTAGAATCTATTCTTGTGCATGTTATATCTTTGGATCAATTTCATTCCCAAGAACTCCGGATATGCCTAAATTGATAGCATTTGGCTTTTAGGAGCGGCTCTTGTTTCTTTGTGATGAATGTTTTATGAACATGATAATATATAATCAGGAATCACTGATAAACCTGATGGAATTTTATCTCTAGTTTCATGCATGATTAATGATTGGTATCATCTTGTTGTCTCTTGTTTGTTCTGAGAAAATCCATACTCAAAACCCAAAGTGGCTCTTTTTCTGTTACCAGGTATGTCATACTTATCCGAAGCACAAGAGTCTGCTGCAAAAGTTCAGATGGGTAATCCAATAGCTGTTGATCATGCAACAAAATCTTCATCTTTGCCTGCTCTGAGTGTTGCTGATACAGTTTTCATTGAAAGGGTCAGATCACGGGTTAAGCATTGGAAAAATGTGTGTACAAACTCTGATATAAAGACAGAGGGTAAAATATGAGTGGTTGCAAAGTTACAGTTATTATATGTCTTTTTTTTCCCCCCTTTTCTAGTAATGACTTGTCATTTGCAGAAGCTCTGGTGACATCTCTGAGAAAAATTGTTTTGGGGGGTGAACAGTTTGGATCTAGACCTAGCATGACTATAGATGTTTGCAGTGAACGTCAAGTTCAGCTGGTACTAAAGGTCGATTGAACGAATTATATTTTAGGATCTTTCAACCTTTGATGAAGCAAATCCATTCTTAATCTTTCGTGCTTAGATAATTAAATCAGTTTTGTTTTTCTGGATTGGTTACAGCTGTTGGAAGACTTTTCTGATGTCCTTGTTCCTCTAATAATTCCAGCAAAGGGTGGAGGAACCCAGGCAGTTCGAGCTGTGTTCACAAGTTCAGATGAGGACAAGGATCGTTTAAAGGTAAACCAGTTGCCGGTGTTGTGACTGTTCAGGTTTTGTCCATTTCGTTTAATCATGGTTCTGATTGACAGAGGGAACTTCAAACTTTTGAATTTGAACAAAATAAGAGAGTTCGTGGATTTCGAGAGGTGATTGATTTGATCTCTGCTTCACAGAAACCCATTGTCTCCTACAACTCCCTTAATGGTGTATATCTATATAAATGAAAAACCTGTTATTTTGATATTGCACCTTTGACTTGTCTTTACACATTTGAGATTGGTTCTCTTTTCTGATTCTTGCAGATTTCGCATTTATCCATTCAAAATTTCTAGCTCCCCTGCCTCCTACCATGGATGAGTTCATCTATTCTTTGCACTTGGCTTTCCCTCAAGTAATTGATGTCAACTATCTGTTCAAGGATATTGGTCCTGTGAAAAAAATGACCAATATATCTGCTACCATCACCTACTTGAAAAATAGGTTCTTTGCACCCATTGAGATGGAAATTCCAAATCAAGGTCAGTCTCTTACCATATTCCATGGCCATATAGTCATGTATGCACATTAATTCACGCATGCCTCTTGGGATATTTCATATGACTGAGGTTCACTTGTGAAGTGTGTAATGAAGGAAATTAGGTACTTTCATGTCCAGCCTGGAACAATTATTTAGTGAAGCCAAATTGTGTTTTTAGTGAATATTAATTATGTCAATTGACTTGGGAGTCATGTCCATGACAGTGCCAATCAGTCCTTAAGAGTTGTGAGCTATTAAGTCACCTAATTTCTCTATGTTGTACCTGAATTTTGCAGCTAATGAAAACGAAGGCAAGATTCATGGGCATAATGTTGTGAAAATATGCCAGTTGTTTGGGAAGCTATGCACCATACTGAAGATCACTCCCGATGCTATTCAATCTAGTGACGATTATCAGGCATCAACCATTAATCGCTATGCCAATATCTTCTACAGTTTGCCTAGCAGCTCCCAAGAGCCAACTAATGAAGAGATAAGAGGATGGACCAATGACACAAGAAAAGTAAATTGTGAGGATGTGGTTTTCTTGTGGGGATTTAGGGAGAGGATATCTGCTGGAATTCTGAAGAACATGCTTCAAGGCTCCCATGAAGTTTTCACAGAAGCATTTGATGTTCGCATGGTGGATAGGAGCTGTGGCATTGTGGTTTTTGGAGAACCGGGGTTGTCTAACACTTTTAAAAATGTGATGAACAGCAAAGATGTTTCTGGGCCCTTGCGAGAAATGGTATCAGATGGCGTAAAAGCAGCAGGTTATGAGGCCTACCAAAGAGTTTGTAGCTCAGGTTTGTGGGAATCAGCATTAGCAGATGCCTTGGACAAAGCCTTGGCAAGCCATAATTGTCTTTCAGAAGCTGCTTATGAAACAAAGCAATCGGAAATTTGTTTGTCCAGTGAGTTGATTAACTTAGCTGAACTCTGAGGCGATAATGAAACTTCATTTTTGCCTGTTTCTGCCTGTTTCTGCCACCACTCACCATTCAATTTTTGGCTCCGAGATATATATCATTCATGTATATTTATCAATTTTCCAAGCTGAATGAAGTTTGGTGTAAACCATATTTATAGGAAATCAACGCAATTAATAAATTTCGTTTATTTTATGTTCTTGTCAGTTGTCTACGCCAATGTGTCCCGGGGGACCTATACAAAATATGAAGTTATTAATAACGTGAAAAACTCAGGGATTTAGATGGTAATCTCCCATTATTAAAAGTCAGCTCGCGCTTACAACGAGCTCTCTGCAGAAATTTCGAAACTGTTGACTAAATGACTTCAATCTCATCAAATAATCAATCAACAAATTCTACTCTACAAGAAAGCGTCACCGTTTGGCGTTCTCGGACAGCGAGGCAATCATGTCGCACGTCTGCTGCTTTCGCATTCAAATCGAGTTTTTTGGGCAAAAAAACGCTTTTACTATCAGTCAACAGAATCCGAGCAGGTCCGGCACTCGGACCCACCGACTATTCTCGTCTAGATCCAATAACTGCATCTTCCCGATCTCACACATTCGATGTGGTTATAATCGGCGCCGGAATAATCGGGTTGACGATCGCCCGACAGTTACTTGTCGGGTCGGATTTATCAGTTGCTGTAGTTGACAAAGCCGTCCCTTGTTCTGGTGCTACTGGGGCAGGTAACAACTAAAATCGAAAGCTGTGGTAGAGAACTACAAAATGAGTGCATTTTTCATTTTTAAAAAAATTTTATTTTTCATTTTATAGTGGTAGAGAACTACAAAATGAGTGCATTTTTCATTTTTAAAAAATTTTTATTTTTCATTTTATAAAACGATCTTGAGAAACGATTTAGCGAGGCATTGTTATCTACTTTACGGACCGAGCGCCACCGTCAAATGCCACGTAAATTTAAAGCTTCAGTTTCATTCGCATTACCAATGAGTTTCACCACGGGTGCTCTGCTCGCCAGATCATTTCTGTACTATTTTCTATGCGGTGCTTGTACTGTTACGATGTTCTTGAACTGTGGTTGATTTTATTAATTCTAGGTCAGGGATACATATGGATGGTTCACAGAACACCTGGGAGTGAAATATGGGAACTTACAATGAGAAGCAATGAATTGTGGAAGATGTTTGCAGAGAGCTTGCGTGCCCAAGGCTTGGACCCTCTTCAAGTAATTGGATGGAAACAGACAGGTACTTAAACTGCATGGTGAGACTAACAGGCTCCATCTCATCTTAGACTATTAGGCGTCACTGCATGTCCATAATGCACGAGCATATTGTTATCAATGGCATGTACTAGTTAAAAATTATTTTGTTGACTTGGAATTTGTTACTAATGGGAATTTAATTCACAGGAAGCTTGTTAATTGGTCGAACCCCTGAAGAGTTGGTCATGTTGAAAGAGAGGGTGAAGCAGCTATATGAAGCTGGGTTAAGAGCAGAGTACTTGTCTAGTAATGATTTGCTGCAAGCAGAACCTGAACTAATGGCGGGGGAAGATAGTGGGGCTGCTTTTCTACCATTAGACTCCCAATTGGATGCGATGCTTGCTGTTGCATTTATCGAAAAGGTCTCTGGTTATTTATTTATTTTGAAAATATATGTTACTTGTTAGCAGTAGCTTGTTGCACCATTTTCAATCAGCTGTGAACTTCATTTGGTGTAATCTATGTAGATTTGTTTGATGTGCAGGGTAACAGGCATTTTGCATCAAAAGGCAGATATGCAGAGTTCTACCATGACCCAGTTATGAGTTTGTTAAGGTTTGTTGCTTTTTCTGCCATACCAAAGCCTAAATTGAAATTGAGGAACTGTGTTACATATTCATATTCAGGGGACAAACAGATTTCAAAGCAACTCTAATAGTTTTTATTATATTCAGATCTAATAGCACAGGGGAGGTTGAAGCAGTTCAGACTTCAAAGAATACCTTATATGGTAAGAAAGCCATTGTAGTGGCAGCTGGTTGTTGGAGTGGGTCTTTGATGCATGACCTGCTTAGAGAAACAAAGATTGTTCTGGACATCCCTGTAAAGCCTCGAAAGGTTAGAATCAACTTTTTAGTTCATTGGTTAGAAGAGTTTTATGAGTTTTCTTTATGATGTTGTATCCATTTCTTCAGAAATCACTTTCCATTACAAACTTTGCCTTTCCATCTTTCATACCAACTGACGTTTCATGCCTCATTTCATTCCTTGGATCCCTACATGAAACTCAATTACAGTTTTCTTGCAGTCTTCTTTCTGAATGAGTGATTAACATCGTTTATTCTTACTTCCATAAGAAAAATCCATTTCTTTTTTCTATTTGGGATGCTGGACCTGCCTTATATTTGATCTTATTGCAGGGTCACTTGCTTGTGCTTGAAAATTTCAATTCTCTTAAATTGAATCATGCTTCAATGGAGGCAGGTTATGTGAGTCATCATGATCTAACTCTCCACCCAGGACAGGTTGATCATGGGCAAATCTTGTCTATTTCGATGACAGCCACTACTGATGCGATAGGAAACCTCGTTCTTGGTAGAATTTTGTGTTTCTCCTTGCAGTTCTCTAGAACTACTGTTTTGATATTTTTCAATGTTATGTAGAAAGATTTACGCACTTAGTATTAAGGCAATCTTGCTTGTGGATGGAACTTCTTAGCCTTCTTTAGCATTTTGTCTAAGAAAACATCTGAAGTTTAAAATAATATCTTTTCATTTTACAATAACCTGAGTTGCAGTAGGTCCTCTCTTAATGTTGGTACACATGCTTGTCTTTGCATCAATTTATCTGTTTTTCTATACAGGGAGCAGCCGTCAGTTTGCTGGCTTCAACACAGAAGTTGATGAGACAATCATCAATCGCATATGGAAGTGTGCTGCAGAGTTCTATCCCAAACTAAGAGACGTGTGTATTGCAGATTTCATTAGCAACAGAAAAGTGAGAATAGGACTGCGTCCTTATAGTAAGTCCATATCATTTTGCAATTCTGAGGTAGAAATTTTTCTATATTGTCAGATTTCATGGATTTGAAATTTCTATGTAATTTGAATCATAGCCTATTAAGTAAATAGAAGGCAATATGACAAAAATTTTCCTGGTTTCAGTGCCTGATGGGAAGCCAGTAATTGGACCTGTTCCGGGTTTGTCAAAGGTATTCCTTGCAACTGGGCATGAAGGCTTAGGACTTTCTCTGGTAATATTTGTATTCTTTTTGTAGGATCTTGTGATGTTTTACTGGTTTTGTTGATCGTATTTTCAAATCATTCATAATTCTGGTCCTCTTTTTCAGGCCTTGGGCACTGCTGAACTGGTCACTGACATGGTGTTGAAAAATCCTTTAAAGGTTGATAGTGCGCCATTTGCTGTTCAAGGTCGATTTTGTTGATAGAATCTCAACCAACCAAGAGAAATGAAGAAGAATTATTCTACTTGCTTATTTCAACATCTCTTAGTTTCTTGTTCAGAGCTATCTGAAAGTCACAGCACCTCAGTACCCACTAGTTTGGTCATATTTGTATATCTCCAGGCTTCCAGCCGTGGGCTTGTATTTGGGATATTAATCCTATTTCCGAGTATTAATCATTAAATTTTAGTTGATGAGGTAGAGGTGGGAGTTGATTTGTGAAGAAGGCCCGACCAAATAGGTAAAAATTAAAACTACTCAAAAATGTCGGAGTCTTTTAAAGGTTTGCAGCTAAAACCTAAAAGCTGGTTATTGAAACTAATCAGAATTGTGCAGCGGTCTGAACGGGATACCAATCCCCATCCAATATTTTTTTGCTGCCAACTGCATTTCAGGTTTCAAACAAACCGGCTGCTCTTTCTGCTTTTGCTTTCTGTTATGTAACAAGTACCTACTGAATTTTTTAAAAAAAAATTTACATAAGTAAAAGAGTTTGATATTACAACCAGAAGCGCTTAATAGTTTTTATTGAATTTTCCTGGACTTGCGTTAAATGGATATACTGTTTGGGATACCTTTTCCTGTGATGCCTCCTTCGTTTTTGACGTTTGATGTATCAGGATGCATAAGTTTGTACGCTATCTTGGCAGGTCCCCATCTGTTCTTAAGCCTGGCATTTCTATTCCTTTCCACGATTTTTTGCTCTATTTCTTTCAGGTTCTCACCGAACTCCTCAAATATTTGCAAAACCTCCTGATCATCTGTCCATTCTGATGATTGCCTCTGCCCCAAGTAAACTTCATCTGATGTGTGCCGCGATAAGACTTCTACTAACGCAGTGCTAAGGGTCATCTCATATCTTCCAGGTAGCATTTTAAGACAGTATTTGTCTGGATCAATTAAGAACTCTGCAAATTCGTGTGTTCCTTCCTCTGGAATGAATTTTCGACATAGTGTGGGACGATTTGGAGGGTAACCGGCATATGCATACTGCCCAAAGTTCACAGAAGCATGAAGGGCTGACGAAGTCCATATGAGAATAGTTAGAGCTTGTACTAGGTTGTCACAAGAGTTCATTTCAAACCACCAGCTCGCATTGCGCTTGTCACCATGACCTACTTCTCGGATTTCTTTCCACCATGCTTGGATTTCCTCATCAGACTTGACAGAATCATCATCTTTGTAGAAGATGGAGCAATAGTCTTTGACCCATATCATAATAGCAAGCCATACATCAAGGCCATCTAGACCATAGGGATAGTCTTGGAAGAGAATTTGACACCCAGTAGACGAGTCAGAGTCTTCCAGTGCTAGACGTCTGAAAAATTGATGTTTTGAGTTAAAATGTATGATATTGTAGTGTATGCTAATCCCATAGAGATAGTGTTTGTTAATACCTTTTAATAAGATCTTTTGGCAGGGCTTGTTCATCAAATCTCCACTCTTTGTAGAGCTCAGAAGACAACTCCATACAAATTTTACCAGGAAACAATGTCTTCTCAAGGATTCCACCAGCGTTCAGGAGGATACTCCTAGCCAATGCATTTACATGCATGGTGTCTTTGAAATGAGGATCTAATAGACGATGGACAGGATGCATCACACTTAACTGCCTTCTAGTGGCAATGATGAATGGCTCGACCACTGCATGTGTATGCAACCTGGAAAATAGAAAACACACGGTACATTAAGCACTGCATGAAATTTTTCTGACAATTGTACCCCAGAAGTGTGTGAACTCACCAATGGGTGACTAGTTGATGGTAAGCTGAGTCATTAGCTATGACATGAGCTTTGGCAAGCTGCCACAATGCTGCTTCAGTACCCTCCTTTGCTGGAAGAAAAACCCTGTTGACCTCGTCACTAGAAGAGCTAGGCAGGCTTAGCTCTATTGCTACTGGCTTTAACGTGGCATCATTTCTTAAGAACAGTAGTGTTCGGGATGCATAAGCACATACGCCGCTAGAGTTAATTCTGCTTAAAAATGGCATGAGATAGTCGTGGTGATCCAAGATATATATTCTCCATTGGTTCATTGCCTGCTTTGCTTATTGGACGTTAAATTTTGCCTCTAAGCTAGATAATGCACTCATTGAAGCCTCAGAATGAATGAGAGGAGAGGAAAATGACATGTCTACCTGTTTCATATCCAGGCCATCGAGACTGGCTTCTATGTGTGAAAGCGTTATTGAACTCATCTTTCCATTTTTCCCTTGCGGTGGGAATACCTGCAAGGTTTGCCAAAATTAGAACATTGTGTGTGCGACATGTGTTATAATTTTAAGGAAATTGTTTTTGCTTCAAATTTTGGTTTAGATTGAATTTGGTTTAAGAAATTTTGCATCGTTTAGGGATAACCTCCAAGCAGCGAATACGCGTAGGATTAATTCCAGCAAGCATTTGGCGTCCAAACTCCTCATCTTCCTTCCAGGCCAAGTCATTTTCTAAATAACGAGGAAGCATGAAAAAAGGGAGCCTGAGCTGCTAACAGCTATCATTTAAAATACCAAAAACTAGAAGGAAAAAATGAAAATAGAACAAGAATGGAAGATTGAATGCTGCATCACTTGCTATAATTTGAGGTTCTGGGAACTTCATGGGGTCTCCTTTGCTTGCACGTGTAATCTGTTTGAATAGCTCTTCCGGTAATAATTTCTGCATTTTCTTTGCCAACCATCCCTCCACTTCCCGACTTTTGTTGCTTGAAAACATGCCCCTTATCTCATCAAATGACCGAAAATGGGGATCTTTTTCAAGCAAGGATTTTGCTTCAGGGATAAGGAAATGTAGACTAGCCCGGATCGAATTTCCAATAAATTCAGACAACTTCTTGGGACTAAATCTCTCATCAGGAGGGACATATATATCCAAGTTGATTGTCTCTGGTCGGCTCTCAGTGGAGAGATCTATGTTCACAAAACAAATGATCAAAGTGGCAAAAGTTAGCAGTCACACTGGTGTAAACACAAGATTCATTGTTCGCCAATGAAACTTGAAAAGGATCAATGAGGTTACCTGCTTGGCATTTAGGGCGACCAGTTCTTCCCCTGCGAGGATATGGAAGTGATTCAGAGCCTCCCAATACAGGTCTAGCATGTTCAGGACCTATATCAGGCTCGCCAAGATCATTGTAGTAATCATACTCATATATTCTTTCCCATTCCTTCCTCTCTCCAGTACCATCTCCCCTCAAGCTTATAAGCTCTTCTTTTCTCAAATCCTTAAGAGAACTTGGTGTTTCGCTTGGAAGATAGCTCTGGCAAGGCAACACGAGATTGCGGGTTAAATCGGTTTGAAAAAGAAGAAAAGAATTGAGACCAAAGATTACAACTTACCTTGTTTGAGAAGAAAATCCGGGGTGTTTTAGTCAGTTTGATTGGATAGACCCAAGATCTGCAATCGAAGTGGATAGCCTGTTTGTCCGGAGCATGGAGGGTTGCAGCTTGAAGGAAAAATTTATGCTTATGCTGATTTTCTATAACGAAAGCTCCTGGATTTCCAAAATCAGCCTCAACATAGAACTTCAATTTATAAGTTGCGGTTTTTGTACCATTATGCTTATGGCTCTTTCCATTCTTGAGGTATGCTTTATGACTCAACTTGCCTTTACGAGTGCCTGATATATGCAACAATAAAAGAAAGAATTAGCAGGTTAAGAAGAGGAGTTTGATGTTATGTAAAGAACTGAACTACCTGGGTCGACTTTCGTGAGGCTAAAAATCCGAACGGAAGCTGATTTTCCAGGACCTGATTGCCCTGGACTGTGACCAATGACAATTTTTCCCTTGATTATAGCACGATTGGCTTGTGAGTGGCTGGTGATTGCACTCTGTACGGAGCTGAAACATTCCTGCAGGCCAGAACATGGGCCACGGTGTTGCGTGCTCATCATTTTGAGTATCCTGAATCAAACTCTGGAGAATTTATGTGTTTAGTATCCTGAGCCAAACTCTGGATAATTGGTGTGTTTCAGCTAATGTGAGGAATGATGGCATTAAAAGAGAATTGTTGTTCGCGGGGGGCGGGGGGGGACTATTCGTGTGTAATATAAAATGTAAAAGTTTTGTGCTTCCTCTTTCTTTGGTTTTGAGTTATGTATCAAACCCTTTGCTTTGCTTGTTTGTCAGGTTTTCTGTCATAATCAAGCCCTTTGAATCTAATGCCCAGCTTTTTGGGGTTTGTTTTCAGCAAAGATGGCCAAATGGACTGAGCGGCACGAGGTACAGCATGACACGAGTATATTTCAGTAGGGCACGTAACATGACACGGCATGACACACATGTAGGTCAGGCTAGGTCTAGAATTTTAGGCACAGAAGTTTTAAAAGCACAGCATGATTAAAGATGGACTAAAGAATGACACCTAAAAAACACGTAATAAATATGTTTTAATGGTGGGGTAACACATGACCTATGGGTTAAAGTATATTAAAATAAAATTTTTAATGATAAGTAAATGTAAAATGTTATAATTTTATAAATATCTTGAAATTAAATTTTTTAATATATTTTTTAGCATAGGCTTTTAAAAATTAATTGAAGACTTGGTTTACATAAATATTTTAATTTTTTATGTTTATAATTTATTAAATAAATAAATAAGTATCATGATTTGAATAAATAAAACTATAAATATTATGATTTTATAAATGATAAATAAAATTTAACAACATTAATATTTCATTAATGAAATCATAACTTAGTTAATCACTAATGGATATATGTTTCATTTGTGAATAAAATATTTTTCATATTTATACACAAAAGGATAAAATTATGAATAAAATAATTTTATGATAAATTAAAAATTATATTTTCATTCATGAGAGTTCAATTGTAATTATAATATTGGTTTGTCTTATAATTGTTATTTTGGGATTGTAATTTTAATTTTTATTAATCATTATTTTAATTTATGAAATTAAATTTATGTATTGTTATGTTATAATTGGTTGTTGTGAAATTAAATATATACTTGTGAAATTATGATAAGTTGATAATAAAATATTAATTACTCTCTTAATAAAAATTGTTGTTATTGCTGTTGATGTTGTTGCTGTTGTTAGGTTGATGAATTAAAAAAAATACTCCAGACACACAGGTTTAAATAAAGCACGCTAGGTATGTGGGCTTTTTTAAGCATGTTAAGTTTAAATTTAAAAAAAATAATAATAGGCCTTTTTAGGCATAGCCTGAGGCATGACACAAGTGCGCTTACCCTGGGCCGTACCGTGTCAGCCTACAGACCCTTGTGGGCTAATGCTTTGTGTTAGCATAGCCCATTAACCATTATTAATTTTCAATGTCATCGACTTGTGAAAAAATATTTTTATCAATTAATTTAAAAGACTACAAGCAAATAAAATTTTATGGCATTTAAGTCTTTTCCTTTTCTTTCAATTCTTTTGAAAGGTTGATGGATATGATTCTAATAGGAAATTTTAATCTCACCAAAGATCGTATAAGTAAAATTATCAAATAAATAATAAATAGAAAATAGATCAAAAAAATAAAATTAATCACACAATATCAAAATTAATATAGAAAAATTTTATATTAGAGAAAAAAATCTATTATTTGAAAAATTAATACAATCACTCCAATATTTTTCTTACACCAGAAATTTTAACAACAAATAATCTCTTAATAAATATATTGTTTCTCTTGTATTAAGAATTGTCTACTTCCAGAAAATTAATTGTTGTATTATATAAATAAGTAAACTCAACTTCAATATATAAGTAATTATTTTTTATTGAAAAAGTATTTTTTTCTTATATAAATTATATTTCTCCTTAAATAAGTTAAGTTCTAAAAAGAAATTTTTTATTCCTTAAATAAGAATCTTTATGAATAAAAAAATATTAAACAAGAAAAACTTAGAATTATCCTTATTGAGAAATGAGACAATTTCTTAGTAGTTTCCACCTTAGCAAGCTTTTCAATTAAAGGATAAAATATGACTTATTATGCATCAACACAACACATCATCTCTACTTTATTTTCTCCACTACAAACATATTCATGTATAACTTACAAGAATCACCTAACTATAAGTATAATATTGTCCTCGATCCAACAACATAATTCTCCACACTGAAAATTATTATACTTTATATTATCCAAAGTATGTATGTTTAGCACATGTTGATGACTTTATTGAAAATATTTAGTCTTGTGTTTGGTTTTTTTAGAGTATTTAGATATCACCATAAAAATTCCACCACACAAATTTCGTAAATGTTAAATCTTATAAACCTTTTAGTAGTAATACATCCTCATTTATGGCATATCTAAAAAGATAAATAGTCTCTTATGGAAAAAAGAGATGCACTGTTAGCTAATATTATTAGTATCTCTATTTACTGATTGAGAGTTATCTTTCAAAGTTGCTCTCATTCGACAATCTTCTTTGAAATGCTTTGATCGTCTACACACCTTTAAGGATTTCTATTAGTACAAATAAAGTTTACATCATCTGTAACTTTTCACCTGTAATTAGATTGAATTAACATATCTTTGACTTGAACTTTCCACAAGCCAAAATTGATTCTTCTATTAAGCTTTCTATTCTTACCTACATAAATTTTGAAAACCTCATTGTTGACATCTTTGCTTTGTGTTGTAACTTTAACTTTGATACAATTTATTAGGAAACTTCAATCACACCCAAAATTTTACAAGCAAAAATATCAAATAAAAATAAATTAATAATAAAATTAATTACATAACACAATAATTTATGTGAAAAACTCTTATGTCAGATAAAAGCATTAATCGCCAAGGATATTGAGAGAAAAATCCACTATTTAAAAATTTATTATAATTACTTTAATATTTTTTTCTCATAGTCAAAACTTCAAAAAGACAGAATCTTTAAATAGAGTTATCATTTCTCTCATATTAGAAATTGTTTACTTACAAAAAAATTAATTGTTGTGTTATATAAATATGTGAACTTAACTACCTTACATAGTGATTTTTTTTTTATTTTATAAAAGAAGTATTTCTTTCTTTATATAAGTTGTATTCCCCTATGAATAAGTCAAGTACTAAATTATTACTTATATCCTAAATAAGAATTCTTCTGCATAAGAAAATAACTAAATAAGAGAAATATAAAAAATATTTTTATTAAAAAAAAGATATATTTCCTACCAAATTTAAGATTTCGTTAATATAGGCTGTATTTAAATGTTAATAGACCATTTCAAAAATGTATCCGTCAAATCAATTGAATATAAACTCCAGTTTATTATGAACCTGAAAATATTATTTGTATTAGAGTTTAATTTTATAAATGAAAACAATTTTTTTAAAAAAATATATCTAATATCATAATAGCTCACTTGACCTCACCGTACATTACCAACAGGAGAGAATGAAGTGACCAAGAGTTACAAAATCAAAATAGTTCACTTCGCATTTCGAATCGAAACCCCAATTTTTCTCGAAACAATGGCGATGTCAACACTCCAAAAACTATCCTCCCAAATCCATCGCCTTCCTTCACTCTCTCCCCTCTCCAAATCCCTAATCCACCGCTCCTCCGCTACGGCCGCCCCCTCCGCCAAAGTCGCCGACCGAATCGTCCACCTATTCGCCATCGACCCTGACGGCCAGAAGCGCCCGATCATTGGCCTTGCCGGCCACACTCTCCTCAAAGCTCTGACCAACGGCGGCCTCATCGACCCTGCCTCCCACCGATTAGAAGAGATCGACGCTTGCTCTGCCGAGTGCGAAGTCAACATTGCTCAAGAGTGGCTCGATAGGCTGCCTCCGCGATCCTACGAGGAGGAGTACGTGCTCAAGAGGAACTCACGAGCTCGTGTGTTGAACTTGCATTCCAGGCTTGGGTGTCAGGTGGTACTCACGCACGATCTTGAAGGCATGGTCGTGGCTGTTCCCGAGCCCAGGCCATGGGATACTCCGTAGGGTGCGTTTTTTGTGCTTCTGCGGAGGTAATAATTGTGAAAGATTTGAAACTTTTTACGGCGATTAAGGACTGGTTCCATATGTTTGTTTCATGTTTATGGCTTTCTTGTACTTGAGATTGCCTTTGAAGTTTATGAATGTGGACATTTTTGAACTTCACAAATTTTTTTTAAAATCTTGTTTTATGTGCTTTAGCATTGTGAATCATTAATAATATTCATGGAATTAAGCATCAAGATATTAAGGTTTCAATAGAACCTCGTGGTGTTGTTATAGTTTTATGAAGTTCTTGTTGAATGCGGCAAGCCATTTCAAAAAATTTAGCTGAAATCTCAGCACTGATTCATCTATTTAGTCTTTGATCTGTAACAATATAATGGATTACATCAAAATGTTGTATGTACATACCAGGTAGATGAAAGGGCTAATCCTGCTTTCTAGTTGTAATGTGGATCATGTATATATCAGTAGAAACCCCGTTTGAATCCCTTGCTAAGCTTTGGAAAGCACTAGTAAATCTGCTCTTTATGTATATTATTTTCATTCGAATGATATCATTTACAGTGACTAGCATTAGCATGATCTTAGGTCATTTTAGCTGGAGAATGTACATAGTCAGCTAGCATATTTTGGCAATGAATGAGTGAAAAGGGGATTATAACATTAGCTTATGTTGAGTGTTGAGTTATAGTTGCCAGTTGCTGCCATCTCTGTTTCTTGGTTTTAGTAGGATGCCTTGGAGTAACATTGTTATCCTTAATTTGTCTGAGGGTTTTAGTTGGCTGAGGTTTTAGTATTGATTCAACGTAGGATATTCTGTTCGTTCAACCTTTATCATGAATGTGAGGTTGACTTCAGGAAGTGTAAACTGTAAATGGGTAAAGAGAGTATACAAATTGGCAGAAGCTTGTTAAGCCTGCTTTCTAGTTAAGAAGAATAAACTTCAATTGATTTTGCTCTTTAAAGTAGAGGGTTGGAGATTGTCCTTTTAGGTATTTTTCCTTCCTTAACCACTGTTAATACCGCATTACTTCAGTATAGAGATGATCGTATAGAGATGATCACTTTGCCTCAAATCAGTCATGTTCTGTTCGGATCACTTTATTAATGGTGTCATGGTAGTTATAAACATCAAAGAAGATCCCAAAGACGAGACCTGATTGTTGTTTTAAAATTCTAATTCTTTTTCTTTTTCATGTGGGTTTTTGGATGCCTTGCTGAAGAGAAGCATTTTAGATTATGCTTAACATCAATTATGGTTGGTCTTAAAATATGCTCCAAATTCTTGGATATATTAAACTTAAAATTTTTGTTCTTTATACACACCCTCTTCTTCCTGGCTTGGCTTCCGAATGGTTGTAATTGCTGGTATTCAGAGTAACATTGCCCGCCCCACTGGTGAAAGTAGAACATTTACTAGCTTTTTGCCCGGGTAATTTTTCCATACCTCCCCTGAGGTTTACCCTTGCCGCACTTAGAGAGATTGTATGCATATATTGATGCATAGCACCCTTAACCGTGTATTAACGTTAAAGTGTCGTTTGCTTTGTTTGATGAAAGTACAATAATGCCCTTCTTCCCTTCTTGCACAGTTCAATGACTGACAATACTTGCAGCAACGCAGAGTTGCAGACTTAACAATACTTCTTGCTTTGCAGAAGAAACGAAAAAGCAACGACTCAGTTTTCTTTTTAATTAAAAGTAGATTGGGTTTCTTTGTTCAATGATTATGTAAAAAAGTAGATAGCTATTTTACAAATAAAGTGAAGAGCAGTGTCTGCTTTTAAAGCGCAAGCTGATCATGTTAGATTGCTTTCTGAAATTAACATGATTCTTCCTCTTGAGATAATTGAAAGCCTGGGAGAAAAAAAGTAAACGCCTATGTAGGTATGAATTTTTTTTTTAGAGTCCTTAATTGCAGTACTTTTAACAATGAGAGAGAGTTGTTAAGCTTGTGAGAAATTACAACTCTTCAACTCTTGAATTGGAGTTCAAAAACTTCATAAGGGTATTGTTCACTAGCATAAATGTATTTTTTTTTTTTGGGGTCTGTATAAAGTTTTCTGGGGAGTGCTTTTTCGATTCTTTGTTACTTACTTTCTGTTCTTCTCTGCATAAACTGTTAACCCACCATGGGAGGGAAAAAAATATTGTGTGTTTTATGTTTTTTATTTTCATTTCTAGTTATGTACATGTTCGGAAAGAAAAGATTTCTTTTCTATTTCAGCAGCAAGTGATTCTAATTTCCAAGTTCAAAATCTTTTTGTAATTAATTTGATTTAGGAAAAAAGTTCATTTCAACGTCCTCCAGATTGGCGGTCTTCCTGCAATGATTGCAGGTTTGTCTTTATATACGTATGGAGCCCCTTCATTTACATTTGATGTAAATTATTTTACATACATAGACAGTACATAAACCTCACGTCAGTTACTGTTCATGTATATGAAATAACTTATAACCCATTAAAAATTAATATTTTCCTATATATATATATAATAATAATAATAAGAAGAAGAAAATGAAGGGAAATATAAGGGAATCTATAACCAATTTTACCATGTCGATGAGAAGTAGAGATGACCCACTCAGATTTCACTGTGTTCCATGCAGAATGCTCGGTGCTTTTGCCCAATCAGTCACTATGCACCCGGATTAGTTTAATCAGTCAACAGCTTAACGATTTGAAAATTCAGATTTTGTAATTACGTTATTTGCCGTTAAAACCAAACGACTCTTCTACGCTAATATACGGTCAGGGGTCCTATGTGCCAATATATATATATATATACGTTCTCTCTAAGTGTAGCAAAGGACAAACCTCGGGGTGGGTATCCAGAAATTACCCCTTTTTGGCCATAATAAAATCGTATCTTGATCGACCCAGTTAACCTACCGGACAGACACCGGTGCGAAAACAAGTTAATTACGAATTGTCGTCCGCTTGAAATAAATAACAAACGGATAACAACAACAAACGCGTACGTTCGATTTTGCCCTAAATTAGGAAGAAGAATAGTTTGCATAAATAGTTAAAAAGGGGCGACCACTTTAACATTCAAATGCAATCATCGCCACTTTAAAAAGACCACCAATTCAAGTCAAATGAAATATTATCAGCATCAAGATGTAACCAAGCCATGTGCCCGATATGATCACAGAAATGACTGAGATCACATAGACGAGTGAGCTGGGTATTCACATTGCTTTCGCAAACGTAGAAATTGCCTCAAAACATTCGTCTTTCAACCGACGGTTTTGGGACAGAGTGCGTTTGCTTATTGGAAATTACAATATGCCAGTAGGTAAAGGGCCTGAAAAATCAAGAAGGGTCAGATTCAGGCGAGTGATACTGGCGAATTCCATTTCGCAAGTTTATTGAAATACTTACTTGCCTGGATCGTTTTCCTGTTTCGATCCAGTCAAGAAGCTGACTTGCTTTGCTCTCTAAATTATAAATTAACTTTTGCAAAACATATACAAAGGAAAATATATATCTATATAGATTCAGAAAATGAACGCAAAAGACTCGACCTCGGCGACTGGAGGTGGAGGAGATTACTAGACGACGGTTGATGAAAGGGCTTTATAAAGGAAAGCAGGAGAGACTAGGGTTAGGGTTTAGTATCAAATGGACTTGCTTTTCTCCGTTGGGCTATTTGGATCCAAAATCAAGGACTTTACATATGAAGCCCATTAGCCCTTTTTTTATTATTTTTATTCTAATCTAATGAACCAGTGTTTACATTTTATTAAACAACATCCTGTTTCTAATTAAAATAAGACTAGTCCCTTTTTTTTTTCTTGGCTCTTCATAGTAGGGATGATTAAATCCACCATAAATTTGGAGTCTCACTGGACTCCAATCTCTAATGAGATAAATTTTAAATAATTTTTAGAAAATAGAGTGGAGAATAAGAGAAAAATAATCATTAAATTTTTAATTGGGTGAGGTTTGGTTTTACACTCCCCACCCTATCCCTACCTCAATTCCTACAATATGTAAAATATTTTTTAAAATTTTATTTAATAATTTTTATTTTAGTAATTATAAT
Organism: Aegle marmelos; assembly: GCA_030449875.1. Lineage (NCBI taxonomy): Eukaryota > Viridiplantae > Streptophyta > Magnoliopsida > Sapindales > Rutaceae > Aegle > Aegle marmelos. The sequence goes on along the minus strand of JASUUL010000094.1, from coordinate 18,935,838 downwards.
ATTAGTTAATAAATTTTATTTTTATTCTCACTTGATATAAATAGATTATAAATGAAATAAAACTCTATAATATAATTTTATTCAATCTTAAAATATTATTATGTTTTCTTTTCTTTCTTAAAAATTGCTATCTTCAAACATTTTTCAATTTTGATATTATTTCAAATATTTAGAGATTTTTTTAAAATAATTTAAGTATTTTATAATATAGTAATAATTTTACTCAAGTCTTTAATTTTTAATTTATTGAAATTATGTATTTATGTAATATATGCACTTTTATTTTTCCAATTGAGCTTATTATGTAATTTTACTCTTTGGATTAATATTATAGTTTTTGGACTTTTTACAAATTATTGCGGATTAATTCAATGCATTCATTGAAATTATCTCGTGTGAATAATTTTAAATTTGTCGCGATATAAAATCAAAACAAATAGAGCGTGACTGCATGGTGGTTTAGTCTAATTTTATTTTCATACAGGTCCGATATTTGCTAAATTTGTATCAAGGTAAAAAAAAATTCTTTCCTTAAATGGAAAGAGAAAAGAGATGCCGAGGGAAGGAGGGAGGGGGAGGGAGCTGATTAGGTTTGACTTGACCTGCGACCATGACCCTATTAGATCTCTCATTTTCAGTCACTGTTTCAGGCGAACAAAGTACCGATTTAAAGCTCTTGAGACATCAGTCATACCCTTGCCATTTTAGTCGCCGAAAAAAGCTGGAACGCCACCAATGAAGCTTGAAATATCGCTACTCAACCTGTTTCTTCCCACAGTCGATTCTGCTGGAATTTAGCTACGTCATCGGTTGGATTCCACACCTCTCATCTCAGCTTTCATTTTTGACCGGTCCCATCACCTGAAACAGCTCGATTGTTGCCGATCGGCTACTTGAAAGCTTACACCTTTATGAGCTCGATCTGTCGCATATGGTAGGTCACCACTGACACCATTGGACACAGTATAGCTAGAACTATCAAACCTGAGCTTCTCATCACTGTTGATTGAATTCTAATCACCATTGACTTGTGTGGGCTAATTTGATAAATTCACAAAACTTGAGAATAATTCTATAATTTCTAAAATTTATGGGAGATTTGATAATTATCAACCAGGACAGTTAAGTAATTTGAGATTTTGAAGGTAAATCAGTAATATGTGATGTTATGGGTATTTTGATAATTTTATACTCTAGGGGTAATTTCTTAAATTCAGAACTCATAAATTATTTTTGTGAACTAAATTGAGGACATTTTGGTAATCTAAGATTCTGAGGATAATTCGATAAATTATGGTTTTGAGGCTAATTTATAAATGTTGATGTCGGGGGAATTTTGGTAATTTTTAGACATAAGGGTATTTTGATAATTTTAGCTATTCGGGAGTTATATTATGTGAGTTCGGACTTTATTGAATACAATTAGTCGTATTTCATATTATCAGTAATAATTAATCATTTACTTAATTAGGAGAATCCACGAACGAGAATTTAACTCGCAAACATTAACGATACTAGATTTAAACGTCATCACTGTAAGTAGAATATATTAAATATAATTTCTTAGTAGTTTATTATGATTTTAAATATGGTAAAATGTTTGCAAAATGAGTTTTAAAGGCTTTGATTTAATGATTTTATGAAAATAAATTTTGTTTGTATAATAGTATTTATTATTAAAAATGTACATGGTTACTAATTTTATTATTGATTTTAAATATTTGTATAATAAAATATTTTAAAGAAAAAGGAATGGATTTAAAGTTTGTTGAATAAAAAAAAGAATTGCAATTTCAAATGTGATTATATGTTTATGTACATATATATATATATATGGTTATTTGCAAACCATTAGACAATGCCCTTTCTTTGATACAATGATACAAATGAAATGAGATAATATGAGATATAGGCTTTTGGGGTATGTCTAAGTGCACACAAAGGCTTTGGGTCTTGTGCTTGGGTGTTTTTGTCTTTTTAGGACTAATTATGTATGCACAAATACGATGAGATAGGATGAGAATGATGAGATATGAAATAATATTTTTTCATTTATTTGTGTAGTTTCAGGGTATGATGGTTTCTCTGATTACCTATTCGTCTAGGTCTAAATATGATGATATATAAGATGATTTTTTTTCATCTATATGTGTAGCTTCAAGGTATAATGATACCCTGGTTGCCCGTCCATCGAGACTCGATTTATCCATATAGCTCTGGGGTATGATGATTCCCTGATTACCCATCTGTCGAGGTTCAAATACCATGAGATTATTTTCCTTAGGTGCTTATTTTGTGATGGTTTCAGATTTGTGTATTTTATATGATGCTATGACGTGGTTTTCCATGGTTACTTCATGTGATAATATATACGCTTTTTAAAGTTAGTGATTTAATTTTAAATATTAATTGATTTATTAATATTTATCGCATATAGTTTGATAAAATTGTGTTTAGAAATTATATGATTATTTTAAATAAAATTATTTTCAAAAACTATTATTCACTCACTGAACTCATTGAGTTTTTATACTCACCTATTTTTATTACATTTCCCCCCTACAGGAGATTTACAGATACAATAGCCGACCCAACAATATTAGTTATTTTGTATCATGGTCATATGATAGATTAGGAGTCGTAGAGTTCTTGTATTGGAATATTATAGATTGTGCAACTTTGTTTATATTTTGTAAATAACTTATATATATATATCAATTCGATTTGATGAAAGCAGACAAACTCATCTTGGAAGTATCGGAGTGAGTTGTTGAGTGTTAGAAAGTATATATTTATAAAGGAGAAAATTGTCATTTTACTTTAAATCTCACTAATATTGCTATTTTTATTTATTTAAGTATTTTATTATTTAATTATATATATTTTATTATAATTATGTATTTTATGTATTTTAGGGGCATTAGGTTCATTTCACAATGAACGAGTGATCAGACAGCAAAACGGATGTCATATTTGGACTTAGAACGGTCGAAAACCTTAAGAGGAGCATTAAAGGAAAAAAGTCATTGTTCACATATACGATATTATTCATACGTATGATACTGTTCACGACACTGTTTATATATACGGATCGATGATGTGACAACTACCTATAACGTGGCAGTATCTGATTGGATGAATTATGTGGTATTGACTGCTTATGTGGCGTTGACCGATGATGTGTCACGATCTTATTGGACTAAATTTCTTATGTACTGTAGATCGATGACGTGGCAGCATCTCAGTGGAGCAAAAATCGTGTGTACAGTACGTGCGCTTACATGAGATTATTTACTATTCAAGCGACGTTACTGTACAAATGTTGACTGTTGACTGTTGACTGATGACGTGGCGCAATCCTGAGCATCCGAATTGTTTTTAATCCGATGGTCACGATTCACTCAATGTATTTATAAAAAGGGGGCTCTCCCCCCCTAATTTAATAACCCCTGAATTCATTTTTAAGCTTAGATTTCTGAAATTCCTTCTCCTTCTTGTAGTTTTTTTGTATTTTAATAAAATTTTCTTTTTTATCCTTAGTTAAAATATAAGTAGCTAATTTCTTTTAAGTTTGAGTTGAAGGTGAAGTTTCAACATGTTCCATGGGTTTAATTTGGTAAATTTACTTTCTCTTTCTCTCTAATATTTGTGGTTGTTTTGACTTTTTGTCGACAAATAATAATAGTCTTGTTTAGATACAGCTCTGGTTAAACCGGCACCCTAGTACAAGATTATTATTATTTGGCACGATAAGCCCTTGGTACCATACTTATTGGAGAGTGGTTCATAAGGTGTGGAATCCCCCCTTATGATTTAATTGGTATTAATATGGAATATTTAGCCCATGGAACATGTTGATGCGGATCTAGATACCCAAGTGCTTTATTATAACAGTTACATTTTTAATTATTTCCGTCATTTTAATTCCAATTTAGGATAAAATCACCATAATTTAATTGTTTCCATTAAAAAAAATTAATACATATAATTAAAATCAACTTTCTCGTGGGATCGACACTCGTCACCATTAATCTATTCTACAATAGATTCGTGCGCTTGCGAGTTCATTAAAATTTGTACAACATGAGTCATATCAATTTATATCTATTATAAAATGGGGAGTGAAGTGGGGATTCCTCATTTCCATCCCACTACATTTATTGGGGAATGAGGTGTGTAATAGAGTTGATCTTTTTAATGGAGACTGAAATAAAGTAAGCCTCCCCACCCCCATCTCACCCAATTGCCATCCCTACTTCATAGTGCTAGTATTAGTTATGTTAAGTCCAATTTTTACTTAATAACTAAATATTAATTATTGAGGCAATATTAATTTATGTCCATATTACTTTTATTTCTAATAAAATAAATCAACCTTCAATTGTGCCACTATTCTTATCAGTTTTGCTATATTTTGCTGCTTCTTTTTTTAATCTCCCAAAAAAACTAAAAAGATCGCTTGTGAAAAAAGATATCTCAAACATTATATTCGTTATTTTTTCTTTTCTTTTTTTTTAGAACTAATATAATGTGTTGGAATTGTTAATCAGTGATAAGTAATGATATAGGTACAAACTCTTATATAAATTATTTTTTAACAAACTAATGTGACATAATTTAATTAGTTAGATTAGATATCTCTTAACCCACATGATTTATTTTAATTATTTTATATTTTTATTCAACCAATAAGTGAATACCACATCAGTTTGTATAAAATAAATTTATACAAGAGTTTATAACTGTATCATCACACATCAGTAATTACCTTTGAATATAAATTCTAGTATTTCAATATTATCCATTTTATTTTAATAAGAAATCTCCACGTGTCATGCTTCTTTGCCTTCATTTTTACGGCTCTAACTTTCTCAGTAAATCCCATAAAAACTGACCGTCCAAGATGTTATACTAATAATCCATTTTTAACAAACTCCAATTTCATCCTCATCTAAATTTAGCACCAAAATTAATTTGCCGCAAATTGCCGCTCTATATTTTAGGACATACTCAACAAACCAAACACTCCAAAAAAAGCACTAGTCTCTTTATAGTTTATCAACACTAATAACCAATTGTTTTCTTTGTTTGTGTTTTGTTAATCTTTCTTAAATTTCTCCTCACACTCACCACATATTTCCATTTTGTTCATATATTCTATAACAAATTTATTGCTTGTGTTATTTTCAGTTACACTTCTGTTATCACATGTATATAAACTTTCCTAAGCTTCTTTTCTTCTTGTGTTGCATCATTATTATTAGTTGTTTTTGACGGTGTGATTTTGTTTCTTAAGTGATCATCATGGATATGGAACTTCGTCGAGTCTTTCAAATGTTTGACAGGAATGGAGATGGAAAGATCACGCGGAAAGAGTTGAGTGACTCGTTAAAAAATTTGGGAATCTATATTCCTGATAATGAATTGGTTCAAATGATTGAAAAAATAGACGTGAATGGCGACGGTTACGTGGACATAAATGAGTTTGGATCCTTGTATCAAACGATAATGGATGAGAGAGACGAGGAAGAAGACATGAGAGAAGCATTCAACGTGTTTGATCAAAATGGAGATGGCTATATAACAGTGGAAGAATTGAGATCGGTCTTGACTTCCCTGGGGCTCAAGCAAGGAAGAACGGTAGAAGATTGCAAGTTGATGATAAAGAAAGTTGATGTTGATGGAGATGGAATGGTGAATTACAATGAGTTTAAGCAGATGATGAAAGGCGGTGGATTTGCTGCCTTGAGATGATTAATAAATAATTAATCTTGTATTAGAAGAGTTCTATGAATTAGAATTGAATGGACCTCATCGAAAGTAACTTATTGTATCATTTCATTTAGAAAGAGTATACAATGTCCCTTTTTCTGGGTTCATTTTTCATCATATCAATGTTTTATATCGGCTTATTGATTGGTGACCTTTTTCAATATTTTCCAGTTCAATCTTTTTTTTTTTTTTTTTTTTGGTTAATGCTAATTTCAAATAATGCAGTCTTGCTTGAGGAATCAGCTGACTAGTATCAATATCAATAATTGTAACTAAAATAATTGTTACTACGTAGTTACAAAGTAATGGGCCTTGAAGGGTAATGGGCCCTGCGTTAAAAATTGGGCTAGACCGCGAAGGCAGAACCGAGACCGGCTCAACCGGTCGAGAGACTTATAACGACCGGATCGGTTCGAGAGCCAACCGCTGAAACAGACACGGACAGGGAAAATGGTGGGAAGGGTTTTGGTTTTTTCAGGTTCAATGGCTCTTCGTAAATCTCCGCAGTTCAAGATGCTCCTCTCTAAGTTCCACCTATTGAAACCCTGTTTTTATAATAAATACCCTTTTCAAAGAACCAGGTACCTCTCTTTCCCACTCTCGTTATGTTTAAAACTTTGAATCTTTTTGATTTATTTTCAAAATGTGTTAAAATAAACCTGTTTGATTGGGATGTGTTTGTAATCCATTAGGCTTAATCTAGTTTATATTTATAAGATTGGAATTTGCACGAGACTTAGCTTACACTGCAGTAGCATGGTTGATGTTTTGTGCAAGGCTTTTGAACCATGCTATGGTTTAAAAACATTCTCAATAGAGGGGCGCGCGTGGATACATTCAGCTTCTTCGTTGAATTCTATTGAAAAAGTTGTGGAGAAACTGAAAAATTCTGAAAATGGCTCATCTGCTGATGGAGCTGGTGTTTCTAAAGTTAAGAGGAAAAAGCTCAAGGGAAAACGAGCAGTTGTAAGGTGGTTAAAGCACTTTAGGTTTAAGAAGAAGAAAGAGTATGAAAGGATGACGGCTGAAGAAAAAATTTTGTATAAATTGAGAAAGGTAAACATATAGTTTAATGTGATTCTCTGAATTAACTTCGAGTTGAATTTGATCAGAAATAAAGATTTGTTTTAGGTATTCAACATAGTATCAACTTGTTGGATTATGAACATTTGTCATCTTGGTCTTAGATGCTTAGGTTCTATTCTGCTACTTGTTCTTTTCCAGGCTCGGAAGAAAGAGGAAAGGATTGTTGAAGGATTGAAAAAGATTGAACCGAAGGAGTCCTCAGAAATGACCCATGATCCTGAGATATTAACACCAGAAGAGCACTTTTATTTTCTGAAGATGGGTCGCAAGTGCAAGAATTACGTTCCAGTCGGAAGACGAGGAATATACCAGGGCGTCGTTCTGAACATGCACTTGCATTGGAAGAAGCACCAGACTCTGAAGGTGATTGTAAAGACATTCTCAGCAGAGGAGGTTAGGGAGATTGCAGCTGAGCTAGCAAGACTGACTGGAGGCATTGTTCTTGAAATTCATGAAGAAAATACAATAATTATGTACAGAGGGAAGAATTATTCTCAACCCCCGACAGAGATAATGTCACCTCGGATCACACTCTCCAGAAAGAAGGTTTTGCTTCTCTTGCTTGATCCATATACTCTATGCATTTGCTAGATGCATCATATTCTTCTTTCTGCTGTTAAACTGTTAAGTCACCTATCCTCATTCTGGTTATAAGTTTTGAAGCCATGTCCATCTATTTTGTTTTTTAAAATCTTTCATATGATATTTAGTGTTCCCTTTTCATTCTCTGTTACAGGCTTTGGATAAATCTAAATATAGAGATGGCCTTCGAGCTGTTAGGAAATATATTCCAAAACTTGAGCAGGAACTGGAGTTGCTTCGAGCACAGGCTGAAACAAGAGCTGAAAATAGATCTCATGTGGCAGAAGATGTCCAAAACACTGAACTAGATAAGCCACACTTTGGTGGCATTCCAAGCACGATGCAGTGCTCTGAAAATGATGCTACAATTGATTCATTGATGGCATCAGATTTTGAGGATTTATCAGATATTTTTGAGACCGACTCCGAAACAGAAACTGAGGAGAAGGCAGAACTCCGACCTCTTTATTTGGATCAGTTTGATAAATTTCCAGTGCAAAATGATGAAGAACATGAAGATTTCGAAGAACACCTCCTGCAAATATCTACTGACTCAAGAAATGCCAAATCTTTGGGGAAAGATGAAGACTCATCCAACTTTGATGAAGTTGATAGGATATTTCTGTGTGCTGCTTCACTTTTAAAGAAACAGAAGAGATAGTCTCATTTATAAGTCCTTAGTTGTAGTCAATGCATTTTATACCGGACGTTCCTCTTTGGAGGTAATATCTCTGGGAACATTAATTGTAAATCTGAGCAACTTTTAAGGGGCATTTCAATTGGACTGCTAGTGTCCTCTTGGTATATGGCTGTGTATGTGGACAATTCATGAGAATTTGATCAATGAGCTGAGTAACCATCAAATAGATGTACAGTGTTCAATTGCACATGTAAAACACAATCAAATAGATGGATACAATCGGGCTTCCATTGTTGAACCCAAAGCATGTAATGACTAATGATGATAAAATTACCAACACAGTGGCAGCTGGAAGTGAAAATAGAAAAAAAAAAAAAAATGAAGATAGATGTACAGTGTTCTAATTTCTAAAACTGGCTGGTAAGTACTAAACACATCCGAAATCTGAATCTTCCAGTTGCTCTTCCTCAAATTCTCTTATGTTCTCAACTATATCTTTAACTCTTCCCGACAAGTGATCAGTATGTTCCTCTACAAACTTCAACACCATATTCAGTTGTTCCTGGTAGGCTGCACACCTACGTTTAAAACGCTGTCTCTCATTGTTGAGCTCCATGGTCAGTTCTCGTATTCTCCGATCTTTTTCATCCTGTTAATATGCAAAATCAAATAGGCGAGAAGAGGTGGGTGAAATGATAGAAATATATGATCAAAGTGGTACATATCCCTGGTCCTATAGATAACGAATACAAGCTGGAAAACTGGAAATTGTTCATAGCCAATCAGCAAAACCTTGGCCATTAACTGGTAACAAATGCTTGACATGATAGATTGACTATACCCTCGAAATCACTACTCAAATAAACTTAACAATGATCCTTGATCCCAATTTAAACAGAAAAAGTAAGCCTGAAGACATGTAATACACAACTAACAAGCAAATATTTTTAAACAAACTATAACTTGTCTGGTTAGAAGATAAAGATAATTACCTCACTGATCAAACTTTTTGTAGAACCTCGCCAGGGTACTTTACTGGGAGACATCAGTTCATGATTGTGCTCTTTTATAAATTTGGTGACCACCCACTTGTCTCCATCCCTTAAAGCCAGCCTTAACATTGCAGGACAGCCTTCTCGGGTTATAGGTGGTGGAGGAAGGACTCTGTCCTTCCTGTGCATGTATTTCTTTTCACGGAAACCTTCTTTTGAACAAACAAAATCTTGACCAATAACCACATTATTTATTCGTGAACGCCGGTTATGATGGATGCGTACAGTGAACCCTGTCCGCCTGCCATAAGCAACATAAAATTCTCGAGCATCATCTCTTGACTTGAACTCCAAGCCAATATATGGTTCTTCAGCATCTCCTACAGCAGGTAAACTTTCAAAAGACTGTTCTAAGATCTTGTCAACTTCACCTGTACATAAGTCAATATTTTTTGAAAGGTCGTCATCAGCTAAGTCATGCTCATCATAGCCTGCAACTTGCAAATACCTTTCACTTTCATCTGAATCAATGGCTTGATTAGATGTGCTCTCCATTGTGCTCAATAAGTCAGATACTAGACAAGCCGCTCATTCTTAACAACTGCAAGTGAGAAAGAAGAATTAAACAACGCATTTCTGCTTTCTATACCAAAAGCCAAAAGAAAAAAAAAATGACAGTAGACATATCGAAGCATAAGAAATTTACACTTTAGGGTTAAAGAAACTTTAAAACTGCTAAAATAAACACAACTTTAACATATCCACAGGCAAGTTTAGAAAACCCAATGTCACATTCTTACAATAAATGATTGCAAACGTCATACAAAGAAAATTTGAGAACATTTTACACAATAGTGGACTTAATTTTCTAATATACTAGTTTTAGACTGAAAAAATAGGGGGCAAAGAATCAAAATATCTATGGCTCAACCCACAAAAGCTAAAACATTTCATCAAGCCAAAGTGGGGTATATAAATTTGAACTGTTATAAAAATGGACTATTAAGCAAGCCTAACTGTAAAATATAAAATTTAGCTACACTTTAAGCAAAAATTGATAACATATCAACCAAATCAGAGCGGCCAAAAACATAACGATCAAAATTTGGACTTGATTTTATTTTCGCTAATTTTGTAGACACTCTTATTATGGAATTTACTGAAAAAAAAAAATAAATATACTGCTGTTAAGATCGAGTGCTAATGAACTTACTGTGAGCAAAAGAACTTCAAACCCTAGGATTGAAGGGCCGCCAGCTGTGACAGGAGGTTGATGGAGGCGAGTTGTATTCTATCATATCTTCTTTATTTTTGGGCCGAGCTTTAGGCACATCTCTTTAGTAGAGTGGGCTCAAAGAATCCACTTGATTTAACTAGTTATTACCGGGAAGTACTATTGGCATCCCTCAATAGTCTTACTAAAACTCCTCTTCTTATTATACCCCTCAGATTTGAAAGTTTAATATTTGTTCTGAAAACTCCTATTTTATTTTCCTAATTAAAATAAAAATAGAAGTAAAGGCTGCTTTGAATTCATAAAATCAAAGAGATGGCATTTTGTTCGCCATGCTCAGCAAATAAATTCAAGCTCTGAAAATTAAAAAAAAATTGAAAATTCAATTGTAGGTAATCAACTGTTTGTTGCAGGATTTTTTCCTCTGTTACGTGCAGGTGCCAAGGGTTCGTAATAAAAGGAAACTCGTGCCCGGATATTAATGTGGGGGTGTAAATAATTTGTAACTGTATGCGAGTTTAGTTTAAGTGTTCTTTTTGTTTTTAAAGTTAAAATTGTAAGCACACAGAAATGGGGTTTTGAGAGGATTAATGAGAGTGCCAACAGCTCCACTCTTAGCCACCATGTCTGTTACTTAAATGATAATAGCATGACATGTCCTTTTTTTGTAATATTGTTGAAGGCAAAAGCTAAGTTATAGCTTGCTATAATTTACTCTTCTCACGTGCTATAATGTCGTGAAATTATTTTAATATTATAATGAGGAGTAAGTTACAAATTTTTAAAAAATTTGTATCACAACACTTTGGATTCCATGATATTTTAACATAAAATAATCACGTGTCATGTGCTACCGTGTGAATTCTACGATATTGTAGCACGTAAGAAAAGTAAGTTATAACAAGCTGTAACTTAGAGGATTCAACTGTTGAAATGTCTAAAGACTGCTAATATTTGCAGACAAATAAAACACAAAATACTACAGAAAAAAATAAATTTTTAAAAAATATCTCTTCACTGTCTTTATTTTATCATATATATACCTAATAGCGACAAATTTTAACATATTCTTACAATACTTTTATTTTAAACTTGTATCAATTAACCATTTTAATATTAATAGTTTAAATAAAATAATTATTTTACCTCTAAATAAATTAAAAGACCATTTTATTCTATAATTTTTTTAAAAAATAAAAATATAGATATCATTTAATTAATCAATAAAACATTATTGAAAAATTGAATGTGTGAGTACCATTTAGCTAATTAATAAAATTTTATTGATTTTATTAATCCTTTTGACCTAAAAAATGTGTAATACTCATCTCAAATAATATATACATATATATTATCAATGATAGAATTGCAATTATCAAGCAAATTTCATTGTTTATCTTTTAATAATAAATTAATCATCAGAATAAAATAGTAGCCTAACCAACTTTGAATAATAAAAAAATTATAATACAAAAATTTTCTTTTAAAAATTATAATTATAAAAGTTAATATTTTAAATTTTGAGATTTATCTATTTTATTAGATTCATAAGTGTCCTTGTAATTATAATTTTTTATTTTAAAAAAATTTAGAGAATAAAATGGTTTCTCAACTTATTTAGGGGTAAAAATATCATTCTATTTAAATTTTTAGTGTTAAAATGATTGGTTGATATAAGTTTAGCAACAAAGGTAGGATAAAGAATATATCAAAATTTTATGATCTATATATATATATATATGACAAAATAAACATACGGATGTATAATTTTTGTAAATAAAAATCATATTATATTAACTCGTCCATGTCATTCATCGACCTCCGTCCATTGCACTCGCACCAAACTCATACCCATTGGTGGTCCACTTCGAGGGAGACACCCATTACGCCTTGGAGGAGAGGCTCATTAAAGTCAGTAGCCTCTGCTAGTTTTGAATAAATATTAGTTTGTAAAATTAATCTATAAAATGAATAAAAAATCCCCAATTCCCAACCCCAGGTCGTGTTTCACGAATGTGCTGTCACATCGGCTTGGTTAAAGCACGACTGCATGAATCATTTGATCTTTACTGGCTTATACTAAATATTACTTTGTAATATTAATCTATAATCCCAAAAGCCCAGCCTGTGGATGTCGAGAGCGTAATTTTTTTTTTTAAAAAAAGAAGGAATTATTTTAAAGTAATTTGATTTTTATTTCTTTATTTTGTCAACTTAGATGGGTTTTAACATGTGTGGTTTATTTTATTGTTATGTTATTATTTTATGTATGTTCAAAATTTATTACATATTAAAAGATAAGAAGCCGTTTATTTTTTTTATTTAACCACTTAAAGTAGCTTAATTAATTAAATCCATTAAAGGTAATTGCTCTTATAGGTCAATGAAACATGCCAAACAATTTTTACTTAATAAAATAAGTTAGTTTTTTAAATTTTACTGAATGAAAAAATTTAAATCAGTCAATTAATTCCTAATGTTAAAATAAAAACCGCTATTTTATTATTTGTCCCCCAAAACCTATGCTCGCACGTTTATCCCGGCATACAATCTTTTTTTCCCCTCCCAACATGCTCTCGTTTTGCTCTTCAATCTCCTGTTCTTTTATCATTAATAATCAAAGATACTGACTTCATGATTTCTTTGATTATGTATTGACTTGTATGTAACGTGCTTATCTGCACAAAGCCAAGTATTTTCGTTTGGAAAAATGAAAATTTATTTGGTCTTCAAATTCCGGCAGTGTGAAAGGATATATACACGTGGAGTAGTTTGGCATGTACTGTCGTGTGCGATTTAAAAGTGAATCGGTTCGATCGAATAGTCCACAAGTGGTTCCGCTGATGGATTTTCGTATAATTTTTTCAGTACATGTCATCACAAGTGGAAAGGGCAAAATTGGACTGATCCCATGCATAAGAAGTGTTTTATGCATCTTTGCACGAGTGAAGCAAACAATGGAAATAGATTTGGGGCATCCTCAAAGTCAGTTGCTTGGACTTTCTCAGGAACTGAAAATATTGACGGGAAAATCTGTTACCGTGAAACAACTTGAAAATGAGTGGGATTACATGAAAAGGCAAACTCCGCATGACTGGATTTTAAAATGGCAACAAGACATGGTCGTGATTCTATTGCTCCGACTTAATTTTGCTTGGCCACCTAAAAGATGGGAAGAATAATTGAAGGTAGCATCTTTTATTTTTTAAAAAATTTAATTAAATTATTTAAAAATTTACAATACAAAGATAATCAATTATTTCATTTATTTTGATGGAATAGAAATATGTAGAAGCTGACCAATTTTGGGTTAAACCTTTAGCAAATGCTGGAGAGTTGGGGGCACTTTTCTCAGATTTAGTAGCGACCGGAGCTTATAATTGGAGTTGTAAAATGGAAGGGAAACCAAAAACGTGCAATGTATCATCGATATTATCTACAACTCTGATTAACTAATTTAGAAGACGAGGACCGTGAGGCAAAATTGCCTATTTCATACACCACTGTGGATGAGCATGCAGTGCGACGAAGAATGAATGGGATATATTTGTAGTTTTCCAAGACGGCCTTCATTCCTTTTCTCTAGTACGTGTGTGTGAATATCTTGTTTGGTGTCGTTATGGAACTTTTGGAATATATAATTTTTGCTTTACGTAATAAGTCAATTTTTTAATTGGGGTCTGGTTGTCGGGGGCGTGTGTTTTGTTTCCGGTTTTTGTGGTTTGTGCGTTTGGTTTATGTCTGTGAATTTGGTTTGTGGTCTTTGCTGGTTTGTGCTTTCGACCGGTTTGTGCTTGCGCCTTTAGTTTGTGGCTGCTGCCGCTTTGTGCTGCTTTGTCGCTGTTGTTATTATGGTTTAGGAAGAGATGGCATTAGCCATTTTGTGCTAGTTTAGGAAGAGATGGAATTCGGGATTTTGTACTTTTATATTTTCTTTCTTTTTTTGCAAGTGGAATTATTGTAGCTGTGAATTATTTGAATTGACCAAATCAGATCCGATCCAATCCAAATCAAATCCAATCGGAGGATACAAATTTTATTCAATTAAATTTGAAGCCAAATCTAAATCTAATATGAATTTAGATGGATTGGATCATATCTATCCGAATTTGAACCCATGCCTAGCCCTAACTCAGAGCTTTTAATGAGGAAGCCAACGAAACAATTGTCTATGGACTTATGTTTTCATTAATTTTGAATTTCATGATTTTTTTTGTAAAAATTATCGAAAAGGTCCAAAATCTAAATCTAGTCTAAACCGATCCGAATTCAAACAAATGTTCCCCAATATGAATCTAATTTGAACTATTTCATATCAGATTGAATTTCAGGTTTGGATTGGAATTGGATGGATTTTTCCCAATTCGCATTGTCCAAGATCCAATCAGATTTATCCAAATCCGATTTGAATCCAAATTTATCTGGCCTTGAAATCAACTATTTCAAGCATCTTATTAATTTTTTTCATAAATTATGCACTATTACTTTGAATTTGTGATAAATTATGAAACTTAAGATATGGTATATATTATAATTTTAAAATCATCATGTATTTACTTGAACATTATTGATGTTATGTTTAAAATATTATGGTGTTCGTGTTCTTTGAGATATACGTTACTTCTTTATTAAAGTTCAAATTTAATAAGGATGCAAAAGCAAAACTACATGTTTTCAGTTTATAAAATTGGAAAAGAAGTAACTTAATACTTATTTTTAGAGTTTTTTTTTCCCTAAAAGACATGTATTGTTTAAATTCAAACATTTAGGTCTATTTACACTTCAAAATAACTGAAAAAAAAAAAAGTTAAACAAATTAAAGAGCACGTTCTCTTTGGTTATAGTATCAGCTCTAGCATTGGTCTGTGGGACTATCTTTTTAACAATATCCATAGTTAATATGATACTGATAAGAGGGATCCAACTGGTTCAATGGTGACATACGGTCATCTCGGTAACATCAATATATATGTTAGGAGATTCATAACTTAGAAGGCATAATCAGTCGTTGTCAAAAAGCAAATCCTTTCATATTATAAAATGCAGACTTCTTGTATATGCCACATACCGCGCATTATAAGTCAATTAAATAAAAATAAAAATAAAAACAATAATACATCATATAATATATAATACAAATTCATATTTTAAAAGATGCAGACATTCGTATTATTATTATAGTTATAATAAAAATTTTTATTTTCTCAAGGTCTTATCTTATTATATTATCTTTCATATAATTAAGAAGTTCTGCTTGGTGCTGCTACTAATATTGTATGATAAAAAACAAAAACTATGAAATGCATGTCTTTACAGTTGTGCTTTACTTAGTTATTTCCAACATTCGTTCTTTACTCTTCGGTCTCTATTAGTATTATTATTATTATTATTATTATTTCCAATTATAATCATATCTTTGAGGAAATCTCTTAAAGATAAGAAAGATTAATACATACATACATACATGGGTGTGTGTAACTTATATCTGTAACTTATAACGAATGCTCAGTTACTAGACCTGTATGGGACAAAGCATAGTAAAATTTTACTTAATTTCTAAAAGATTTATTTTCTTCACGGACTTGAACCTTCAATGAGCATGTGCTGGGTCCGCCTGTTACACGCACGCATTCATGTGTGAATGAATTCATCAACAATCAAGTAAAATTGAATTACAAGTGGTTGGTAAATTATATCAATAACTTGTAAAATAATTTAGATTTCGTAAAGATTTTAAATTTTTAAAAATTTTGTATATATTGCCAATCGGATAACGTTATCGCGTAATTAATTAATATTAAGAGAATTCATTTGCTAGAGCGAATAATTTCGACAAAGAAGAGTTAAAGGTGGATAAGACTGCTTAATAGAGCTGGATCACTTTTAAATTTTTATATTCTACTGAGTATGCAGTATGAATCCGGATCCTTCCCTAGACATTTTAATATTCCACTAGGTAGATTGTATAATTGGGTGACTTGGTAAAAATGTGGCAAGTAACATCCCTATAAATCTATTGGCCTAATTTAGCCAATCATAACTTGACACGTCACCAAGTTCAGTCTTAATTAAAACTCCCCACTTTCAAAACTTCGTATTTATTTTTTTCCTAAAAAAAGCAATCTTAAATCTTAAACTTAAACCATATTGTAAAAAAAAAAAAAATTAAAGAAAAAGAGTTAAATTAATGTTCATACTTAATATATATATATATAACCAGCCACAATCCGTAATTTAGTTTTAAGCCATCATCGGAAGAAATGTTACTCATTTTCATACCACAATGACAAAATTTGCTACTCTTCCAAGCTTTAAACTGAAAAAATAGGGTAAAAAAACATATTTTGCCCAAAGTGAATGTGCAAATTCGGTATTTCACAAAACAGATCATTAAGCTAGTTCAATCAAGAAATTTGGATTTTAGTTCAATCAAGAAATTTAGATTTTACGTAGATGACTTTTAACAGATTTGTTAATATATTAATCAGACCCCAAACCCCACCCCCCCCCCCCCCCCCCCGGGAACCCCCCCAAAAAAAAGAAAAGCATTACAATACGGCGGTCAAAATAATTACAATCTGAGAATGAATGATTGCACTGTTAGCACTTTGAGTTGATGACCTCCAACATTGATATTGTTTGGCTATCATAGTGCTTGTTCACTTTCTTGTGCTTTTTCTTTATATATTGAGGCTTTTCGTGTCAAAGAAATAGGATTTCATGGCTTTGAAATAAATTGATGATCATAGGATTTCATGAGTGGTATAATAATTGACTAGTGTGTTTGACAATGATACACTGGAGTGATTCAAATTATAGCTGCATAAGAGAGACACGTTTCCCCAATGTCACACCTTCAGGATGACCAAAATTTAAAACACAATGCTTTCTTTTTTGAAAATGAATCAAATACTACTGTACTAGTGAGAAATAAAAATAAAGAATCAATGAGAGGGAGTGGAGCAGTGGATAACAAAGCTTCCACTTTACCAAATGAAAGTAATCTAAACTTGGGTTGCAGAATATCAAATATCAACTATCTCGAGCAGAAAAAACTGATTCTAACAAGTAATGCACATGACTGGAGCTCTATAATAATAAATCACAAGTAGTTATTCACAAATCTTACCGGTAAATAAACACTCAATTTGGGTGCCAAGGTTATCTACTGCAGGAAACTTTTTAACATTTCGGATTCAACTTTCCTAATATTGTCAACAATTACTTGTATTTTTGAGGAGAGCTCCTCAGTTTGCTCCTCAACGTTATTCATAAAATTGAATAACTTTTCTCGATACACCGCACATAATTGCTCTTGCCGCTCCAACTCCAAAGTAAGTTCTTCAATTTTCTTGTCCTTGTCACCCTGGAAAAATTAACCAAAAAAAACCACTAATACAAAATCCAATAATTGATTTGAATATTAACCAAATAATTTGCAATCACTAAAATGTCTCTAATAGAAGCTAAGAGGAGAATCATGGGGCATCCCCACCCATCATACAATCCTTGAAAAAAATCTCTAAGAGTGTTCACCTCACTTATTTTCATAATAAGAAATGCAATGTATATTTACAGAATTAATCTTAAATGATAAGCTGACTCCAAAAAAATGAACTCCACATTTATGTAGATATGAGTAGGAGGAAACAACTTATCAAGAAACTAAATAATCTTAAAATTTTAACAAAGAAGTAGATAAAAAGACTAGAGACACTCAAATTCATGAATAGAAGTGGGAAAGTAGAAACTCACTACTGTACTGTAGCCATTGGCAGTGACAACCAGAGGATGATTATGATCCTTAATAAATCTTGTGACAACCCATTTTCCTGACTTCTCCATCTTCACCAAGATGGTTGCCTTGCAACCTTCTCGAGCACTTGGTCTTGGTTTCTTGTCAGGTCCATTTGTGCCCTTAGAATTAGGAGAGAAACCTTGCTTGTTACATCCAAGTCGACGAGCAAGTGTTGTCCCATCGGTCCGAGAACGACGGCGTTGCATAATACGAACAACAAAACCTACCTGTCTGGCATATCCCATATAGAATTTCCTGGCAGCATCTTCCGAATCAAATTCCATACCTACGTATGGTTCTAAAATTTCATCTCCTGCTAACTCACCAGATTTTTCTATTGTACAGCTGTCTGCTGCTGCAACACCTTCATCCAATTCCACTGTAACACAAAATCCTTTAGTGAAACTAAAAGTTTATCAAATCCATAAACTTCTCTTTTGGTTTAATCAAGAATAATACCTTCAGAAAAGTAACAGAACTTCAATATTATTCAATTCATAAACCACTATTAAGAAACTATTCTAACATACAATGCAGTTAATGTTTCAAGCTGTTTTCTTCATTAAGAATGTAAGTTCAAAACTAAGATCTCCAATAATCGAGCAAATGACAACATTTTCCATAGTTGACCAAAGGAGGTGATATATTGCACCAGCGCAATTTCTGTTCAGCAGTCTAGGCATAAGCAAGATTAACAATGGACATTGCACAACATACCAATGCCCACACAACTACCTTGGAGGTGGCTCTCATCTCTAAGATACACATTGAAAGTACCTTAATTTGGATCTCTCAGTTCCCATTCTAAACTCAATGCTGTTCTTTAGATTTGATACCATAACAATACCAGAACAAGATCTTATTAACTGGTACAGTCAGGGGAGGAAGACAACAGCTAAAGACTTTAAAGCCAAGAATATTGACAGAATAGAAGCATGTCAATCAAAACCATATTTCCACATAAACGCTAGATCATTGCTTCATAGATTCTCAAGTGATAAGGCAACAATTTTTTTCCCCACAAATTTCCAAGCTTCCCCAAAATCAAATCATTGATTAGATTAAGAAAAAAATTCTGTTTGCAAAAGAAAAACCCAAAATACTCAAGTCAATATATATAGACAATTTATTTGCAGAATATCGGCAACTACGTGCACAAAGCTCAAAATTCATAGCTCAATCAGCCCACTTTTCAACATATCAACTCTTACTTGCATGAAAATGTACAACTTTCATAAACTAGTAATTGCGTTTAGCATGAGAAATTTCAGAAAACACTTATTACTCACTTTCCTATTAATTAAGAATAATGGGACTTAAACCTCATTCAAGCATTTGAAAAGCAGAAACACCTGTTGCATTTCCCATTAAGTAATAATAATGATACACCTCTTACTGAAAGCGCCAAAAAGGGCAAAGAAAATAACCCGGAATAAAAAAGAGTCATTTTTCCCCCTTTACTCAGCATTAATTTTTTTTGCTGGAAACTATAAGATTGCATAATTTCAAAGTTATGATCGTTAGAAAATAATAATAATAGATAATCAATAACAAATAAGGATCTGAATAAAAGATACCGTAAAACTTACTCAATCAGAATCTCGAAGACATCCAAACTCTGAGAACTGGAACCGGAAATCTGGTTTCGTTGGCAATACAGGGCCAGGGCGGTCAAAATGAAATACGCATAATCGCTTCACCGCTCAATTGAATCACAAACACACTACTCTACTCAATTTTGTCTTGTGTGTTTATGTTTGCACCGTAACGTTCGTGTCTTAATAATTTCATCAAATCATAGAAAATTTTAAATTAAAATTATCAATTTTTTAAAAAGAAATGTATAAAACATCCCATGTTCAGCAAAAAGCATTTTTTAGTCTGCCTTTTTTTTTTTTTTTTAATTTTCTCCTCCCTTTTACGAGTAAACAGTTATAATAAAGAAAGGGAAGAAAAAATAAATAAGCAAATGAGCACAGTGAGGAATCAAGAGAGATGTGTTTTCAAAAGGCTGAGGTGGCAAGATATTACTGGGTTTCAGCAAGAGATAACACGTGTGCTACGGAGCACGTAATTCTTTCCCCCGACTCAATTTCCACTTCTCAGTTCTCGTTCTTCTCAACTCAACGAACTGCGAAAAGACTTGGGATTTTCTGAACCCAAAACCAAAACCTTTGTTGCTGGTGACTTTGTGTTTCAACACTGGATTTAGAGTTGGATCTGTATCCATCAAGTGAGTCATTTTAATCATCTCTGCCCTCAATTCTTTCGCAGTTCTGACGTTTATGACAGATATATATATATATATATATATTTTGTAACAGACATCACAGTGGAATAGGTTGTGGTTTCAGACTCCTATGTAGATATTGATCATATAAGGAATTGAAATTCAATTTGATTCTGTTTGAGGAAATGTAAAGATTGAAAATTCAGCAGCTGTTTTAAGTTTGAATCATTGCATGTTGGTTATATGGGAAATGAAGGAATTTGAAGTGTTTGTCTCAATTACATGGTTTTCCTTTTAGTTATTTTGATTCAATGGAGAACCGGGTTAGTTTGATTAAAGTTGCACTTTTATCTTTTGTTATAAAGTCTCAAATTTGTACTGAATGAATGTGCTACGATAATGAATTGTTTGTGTTTATCCTATTGGGTTGGAGTTGACGTTAGCTCTTTTTACATCTATGTTGAGGTATTGTGATTTTAGTTTTAAATCTTTTTAGTTGAATTACTGTTTTTGGCATAATAAACTGAAACTATTGCTCTTGCATTTTCTATAATTTTTGGGTTGAAATATGATTTGAGATTTAATTGAAACAAAAATTTTGCTTTTATGATTTATCAATTATCCTAACTTTTAATTTTTAGAGCTGGTCGGAGCATTAGGAAAGTGCTATTTTATGTATCATGTAGGAGAATCTACTGAGTTTAGCAATGTTTTCTGGTAGTGGATGAAAATCCTTCTACAGGCCAGAATGAGGAGATGGTGGAGAATGCAAATGACCAAGAGATGGTTGTAACTAAAGGAAGTTCTGATGGGGAACCATACTTGGGTATGGAGTTTGAATCTGAGGAGGCTGCTAAGGTGTTTTATGATGCATATGCCACACGTTTGGGTTTCATTATGCGTGTTGATGCATTTCGCCGATCAATGCGTGATGGGAAGGTTGTTTGGCGTCGACTTGTGTGTAATAAAGAGGGTTTTCGCAAGTTGAGACCGAGAAGAAGTGAGAATAGGAAACCTCGAGCAGTCACCAGAGAAGGTTGTAAGGCAATGATAGTAGTGAAAAAAGAAAAAACTGGAAAATGGGTTGTAACTAGATTTGTCAAGGAGCACAACCACCCGTTGGTAGCTATACCTGCCAATGGTCGTCGAAGTGTGCTACTATCTCAAACTCCGGTGAGTTGTTGCACATGTATATACCATATCCGTCTATTTATCAAGTCTGTGGTTGTACTTGTTTGTGGGGTGTGTCACCGTATCTAAGTTTGAAATTACATCTACATCCATCCTGATGTTAAATTGATAGGATATAATGTTTGTCCTTTGTACTACCATGATAAACTGGAAGCCTGGTCTATATTTCTGCATTATTTAATTCTGGTGAATTTGAATTATTACTCATAACAAAAGGCAGTTCTTCTAAGATGCTCCTATTGTCGATGTAGAGGACTCTCTGGATCATCCGTGCTTGGAATGTATTTACAGCTGATAGTGCATAATTTATAATTAGTTATCTGATAAATCTCTTAGCTATTTATTTATTACACAAGTGGTGCAAGATACTGGGCCTTCAGTAAACTGTGTATCCATACTTGATATTTCCCTTCAGTCTCTCTTTGCAATTAGCATCTGCAGAGATCTGCGTTAGCATCCTGATCTGAAATAGTATATTTTTTGTGAATTTTAGCATGAAAATATTCAATCACATTTTATCTTGTTTCACTTGAGACTGGATAAACTGTATAATTTTGTCATGTATGAGCAAAGCCTTTTCGAAGTAAAGAGGCTTTGTGCATTAAGTTTGAAAATCTTCATAGGTAAACAAAGATTTTTTTTTTTTGGGCCAATTAATTACACAGATTTGAACACGATTTACTGATACTGTCTCACCTGCCTCAGGTTGCTATTCATTTAGAATGTAATGTATAATAAAAAACAGGACATGTAGACTATTTGGCCCATATCTGTAATAAATGGCCTAAATTACAGGAATAGATTCGATTACGTGCAGCTTCTGTACCAAAGTCCTTTTCAGTCTAATTGTATCTTTGCAACATAATATATCTGTTTCCATGATGAGACCATTTTTTTAGTACACATGTTAGCTACCACTAAGAAGATAACATTTTTATTGCATCCTTGTTGTTGATTGCTTAATGAATCAAAAGTCTACTCAAGTTGTTTTGATTATGTCGATGTCTTCAAACAAAGAGTGTACATTAGTCGATTATGGCATTGTTGGAACCACATAGCTTACATCAAATTGCATTATTTAGAGGCAGGAAATTCTTATCTTCAAGTATCATGCAATAAAATTATCCATGCTTATTTTTTAATGTTGTCTTTGGAGATTTTTTCTCAGGATGAGAAAGATGTTAAGATTCGAGAGTTGACAGCAGAGTTACAGCGAGAGCGAAAACGGTCTGCTGCATATCAAGAACAGCTTGAAATGGTTTTAAGAGATATGGAGAATCATTCTCATCACTTATCAAGGAATATTGATGACATAGTTCAAAGTGTGAAGCAAATCGAGGCCAAGCGGATAGCAGTTTCACACTGCTAAAATTCCCATTAGACTGTAAATTTCTCTGTCCAATTTTCTTTAAATGCTTCTGTTTTAATGATTGTGAATTAAACTAGTAGGCCTTTTTCTTCTTTGGAGGGATTGTCTGAACTTGTAGATTGAGCCACCTTGTCCTTTGCTTCTGAAAAATATATATAGAGTCAAGTTAATGAAATGATGTAACAATTGCATATTACATATTAACAACTGCATTCCACTTTGCCGGAAAGGGTATGACGCAAACTAAAAATGTACAGAATCGAAGCATCATATAGAGATTGTAAGCAGTAAAAATCTCAGCAAACACCTTTATTTGGTTTGTTGACTGAGCTTCTTCGGACTTAATAAAGCAAATGCAGCAATGATGCTGTGGTGTGTAAAATAGAGCCAGAGAAGAAAGAACCATAGATAACTGGAATAGACGACTTCATACATAATAACGCGTCTTTGCCACAACAGGGCTGAAATCGCCAACAGGGTCTGAAATCGCATTCTGGTTTGGTCTTCAAGACTGTGTTGGTCTGAAGAAGCAAATGATGAGCCAATAAGCACAGCCAGAGTGGAGATTGAGTTTATGTTAACAAGATCATCGAGTGCTTTCGAATGAACATCAGTGATTTCATACATCCCTCCGCTCCAGATTTGTACGTACCCACGACAGCTTGGTTCATCTTGATATCAATTTATTTGCTTACTAATTGAGAGCATCATTGTTCGGTAGTGGCCGCATGATCCAGTTTGAAGTGCGACAAATTTATTCGAAATCTTTAGGAGAATCGAAATTGAATTTAATTTATTTTTAAAGCCATGGTTATGTTGGAGCAACTCTAATGTAGTGCTAACAAAAATGGCAATGGCCCCGAGTCCTTTTGAGTCATCATCACAAGGCTATATTTGTTAGCTATGCGTTGGAGTTTGCTCCTATTTTCAAACCGTAAACAGAAATCTTCAAGCGAGACAAATTTGTTCGAAATCTATAGGAGACTAGAAATTGAATTCACTTTAGTTTCAAACCGTAAACCTGACGTTGACAATAATCGGACAAAACAAAGTTAGGTTGCATTGCATTATTGAGAATAGACAGGAGCATAGTCCGGAAAGAGGTCTCCGTCAGAACTGAAAATAATTACCTAAAGTTTTAATTAAGTACTGTTTAAATATAATTAAACAAAAAACTAACTTTAAAATTTTTAATAATATCTTAAAATTAACTTTTAGTATTATATTAAAAAAATTATGGTTAACAAAAGCTTAATGTCCCTTCCACAAAATTTGTGGGTCTGCATAACTATTTTATCAAGAGAGCATAGCTGTTCATTGCATAATTATTTTTTTAAATCTTTCATTGCATAATTTCTTTAAAAAATAAATCCAATTCTTGCATAGCCACTTGATTAAACCTGCTGCCTCTTTTTACCTTTAATCCAGTTCCAAGAAGACAATAACAAATAAAAAATGCAGTTAGCAACTACAGCAACCAGCGCGGATGACTTTTAATTGAGTAAATGAAGAAAATATCCTGATTAATTATCACCCACAAACGTTTAAACTTGCATAAAATACGTGCAACAAGATACTTTGGGGAATTCCTCAATTATAAAATAAATAATTATCATTAGTAAAAAAAAGTGGACTCTGAAGAGGAAAGAATGAGGAATATTCATATCAGGTAAAGTATAAATATATGGCGATTCATATCCATTTAGGAAACACTATTACTAGTCCATGCCAGAACTTCTTAATTATTTGCCAGATTACCGTATATAACTTTACATAAGACCTTGACACACGATAACAACTTATCGCAACAACACTTGTATTACACTAAAAGATAAATATGCTATTATCGTCTTTTATCTTAATCCTCCTTTAACTACAAGGGACATCGATTAGAAAGTGATTTGCATACTTAAATTTAAACCATATTTGGCCGCTTATTTTCAGAATTCTTCTTCATCCTAGCAAAAAATGCTAAGATGACTGGTGGTGCATACAGCAGCACGAGAGCAGTAAAAACCAATACAGTAAGTGATACTACCGATTTATAAGTATAAACGCTACCACAAGAGATCTTGCCGAGCCTTATCTGTATCACATTAACCATGGATAGGGTTAGAAAGATAATCCCACAGGCTGATGCCACAGCTGAGACTACAAACAATGTGTGTCTCCATGTATGTGATAGGATAATCTCTCTTGTGCGCTTATCCGGTATTCCAACGAGTTCAATATTGTCCCGGATCTGATAAAAGTTCAGAAGAACTTTGAGTGATTTGGCTGCCAGGCTCGATACGAGGAAAAATGCAAATGATATGACTTCGTACATAACGAGTGTCTTTGCCACCACAGGATCTGCGTCGCATTCCGGCCGGTTTTCAAGGCTGTGCTGGTTTGGTGAGGCGAAGGATAAGCCAATGAACACAGCGATTGTGAAGAGTGAGTTCACGTTAACCAGGTCGTCTAAAGCTTTTGAGTGAACGTCTATCATCTTTTCCAGTGGAGTATCATTCTTGACAGCACTGCCCGGCTGCTGACCATTTTCTGCTCCAGATTTCTTCAGCCTGAAAAAGAATTTAGAACGGTAATAATGTCAGATTGATTTACAAGTACAGACCTATGTTAAATCTTAATTAAAGAGAGATCATCAAAACTTTACTCTTGCGAGCGATTCATCTTGAACCCTCGTTTTACAAAATTAAGTTGAGATGAAGAGTGCCTGGTGCGTCGGTTTTTAAACTGATCGTGGTTGAATCCTGACCGCACGATCTACTTAATTTCCCTTAGGACCAAAAGCGATTTCATTATCTAGTATTTAGAGACAGAAATTGACAATAACAATATAATAAATGTGAAAGATTTCTTTACCAAAAAGTTCAAACCCTAAATAGTAACCTGTCGCTGAAAGATCTTAATAAATTAAACCAAGTTCCATTGTGTTTGCATCATGAATAGCAGAATAATTGGATGACATAGAGCCGGAGTAGAAAATATCTACGATAAGTATGCACATTTCAATATAGTAGTAGATGGTTGTTGAGACGGTCCCATTAATTACTTATGATGCCGAGGGTACCACGCCATGTGTCAATAAAAAGCTCGAAAGCCGGGAAGGAACTCTGGATACCAAGAAATAATAAGAGAAATCACCCACTTGTCTTAGTAAACCCGTATATGACAAGTGTTGAAGATAAGCATTATGCTATTAGATTAGAACACAGTGAATTTTAACAAGCAGAAAGAACGACGGAGATTAGGTGATGAAGGATCTAATCTTAAGCCAAAATTTGAGCTTGGCGGGCAAAATCTTTCGGGTTGAGAAAAAGTCATCGACAAGTTTAAATCCGATTTTAATTGATCGGGTTAAAAAATCCGGTTGGAATTTGGTTCAAATCGGGTTCTCATTGTATTCGGATCAGATAAAATCGGGTAAGATTCTTATTCGGGTTAATTCGGCTGAATTCGGATTATCTTCTGTGTACTTTGTAGCATGTGAGATTTTAGTAAAATAGTTGAAGAATCAGATTCAAAAGCTTCATTACTTGAAAGCACTAATCAAAAGAAAGTTCCTTGAAAGCATTTATCAAAAGAAATTTCCACCGAGTAAATAAAGGACTAAAAACAAAATTATCATTAATAATTATGCAATAGGTAGGGATCCAACAGCTTGCTTTAAATCAGATGCTTTACTTGTTGGATTTTTTTTTAATATTATTGGAGTTTAAATCTAGCATTGAGTGCATAATTATACATTATACACTATCATATAAGGTTAAGCTAAACTAAAAGTGATTTATTAAAATTTTTCTATTATAGATTTTAATATATCTAACAAGGTGTAGGTTTTTAAATGTGTAGAGATTTAGTGATATTCTAATTTTATAATAGGTAGAATTAAAAATAGCTAATGATAAGAGATTTAGTGATATTCTAATTTTATAATAGATAGAATTAAAAATAGCTAATAATAAGAGGAAAAAATATATATATTAGAGGTTATGGTCCCAAGGTCACACGTTCTTACCATTCTTTCTGACATTTTATTATTTGAGACAGAGTGCAAAAAGAGTTAAAAGACTCTCTAGAAGAACTTATAGATTTGGAAGACTAACAATATAACTTTAAAGGACAATTAAACATTATGAATTCAGATACATTTCCACATATATTTTGTTGTTGATTCTTAAAAATACATCGAAAAAACTCTTGAGTTATAGGTGATTCTTCACTACAAATTTTCTTGTCCCAGCATTATCATTTTGATTGAAAACTTGCAAATGGGATCACACTTGAAGATCTTCATGACTGAACAAGATTTAACGCATCCTCGAACAAGATTTGAACGATATTAATTAATCAGTAAATAGCAATTGAAATGCAATGAAAATGGCGGCCTGGCTGGTGAAGACGGCAACAGCTTGTCGAGCTCCTTGTTACTGGTGGCGTCGTGACCGATGGTTGTGATGCCGGTGTGCGCTTGGACTGAGTGATTTTTAGGTAATGATAAAAGATGAGGCTGAGGCCACTAAGGCGCAGCACTTTTGGTCTTGGACCAAAGAGTGTTTGTGTTAAACTGGCAGCTGTTGAGTTGGAAAATTTAAATAAGGGTTTTCACTTTTTAGTTTCTTGTTTTTTTTTTTATTTCTTATTTTCGGCTTGCCCATCTGATTGGATTGTTTGATTAAGTAAGGTAAGCCCGATCCAACCACAATGTGAGCCATTTTATCTGGTTTGAACCTCGATTTGCATGTGATCAGAATTTAAAATTTTTTAGTTGGGTCAAATTAGGTTATTTACGTGTCTAAATAAATTTCAAAAGCATCATTCCTTTAAGAATGATCTATTTTACATATTGTTTCTTTAATCACTTATTAAGAAGAACGGGAATAATGATTCTAGTTACATAGACGCTAAATTAAAACGAAAAAAATAATCTTTAATTAATATTCTCTTCCACCTTCATTTCTTCCAAATCTAATCTTCAAATCATCAAACGAATCTGAATCATGTATATAATGACGTGTTCTGATATCAATATTTCTGTATACAAAACTATCTACTATATGTGACCAATACAGATATATAGTACGAATAATATCTCTAACTTTATCCATCTTCCACTTCAATGGATAATATTTCTTTGTAATATACCTCTAAACATCAGAAAGAAGATTTGTGCATATATTGTGGAACCTATCTTCTGTTTCAGAAACCATTCTCATCTAATATCCAAATTTCTCCAAGATCCATCATATTTACAGTTTTCTTCTCAAGCGTCCAAAGGATGACTATCTCTATTCCTTCGGAAACAAGTTTCTATAACTCCTTAAAGAAGTCATAACTATGTATATCAACATCAACTACAGTTTATTTAATATTTTTAAAATATTGTCGTCCACATAATAAAAATGTAGACAAATGATATCAACGGTTAATATAATTCATATCTGATATAAATGGTCCATTCAAGTGTATTGGACATTTGACTCAATGTCAAAAAATGAGATCTATGATTCAGATTATATAACTTGTAACGCAGCCTTGTAATGTTGTAAGGCGGGGCCACTTCCTAAATGGCATTTTTATAAAAGGTGCGTAGCCTTCTTGCACAGCACATTCGTAAGGCAAGCGATGCTCAATAGTAACCTCTTTCATGCCTTAGTCCTTAGTAAACTCCTGCCCTTAGCTCAAGCAACAGCAAGCAAAACACCTCAACCTCCCTATTCCGAGTTCCTAGTTCCGTTTTCCGAATTCCTATAAGGCGGGGCCACGTCCTAAATGGCATTTTTATAACTATGTATGTAATTATCTATTCTCCAAATGGGTAACGTGTATGACCCCACGCGCGAACGCTTGATGGCCTGAAGATTCGACTTACGCCGCTAGCCCTCAAACGTTTAATAAATAATAATATTTTATTCACTTAAATAATACGGTACAATTCTATCCTCTGATATCTTAGTGACGTCAGGCTTATCATTAGACATAAGAATAACGTGGTGAACCAAAATAGGTAACATGACTCTCATACTTCTGATTAAACATGACACCATCTTTAAAATGGTGTATATCATCATATCTAACATTCTGACTCCTAGCTGTATCTACCGCTGCCATTCCTTGATAATCATATGCAAATGCTATGTCTTCATAACGTCCGCCAGTAATCATAAATGCTGAATGCTTTGCAACTAAGTAGTATCCAAAACTATTTTTTTCCTTCTCCTTCATGTGGACCATATATCCAAATCACTGCCTTGTCAAATGGCGGTTCCTGGAGAAGCTCTGACACGTTTCTCTGCCAATCCTTGAACACGAAGTTTTCAGACATAGTTATACTCTGTGCCTTCTTCAAGACTCCTCTTTGTTTGGCTCTTACATGTGATGTCGAATGCACGGATGAAGCATATCTCTTTTTCTTAAATAGATAATTCTTAGCAAGCCTGTTATGAAGACATATTTCATGGAGCCATCTCAATTTTCAGCTGCAATGTCTTAATGAATAACCAAGTTTATGTATTTATAACGTACATTACGCGGTGTCCACGTATGTCTATGGCGGTTCTAAGTGTATTATTTTATTATTAAAAAATGCACATGTAATTTTGATGTATTCTGACGCTGTAACCAGCTGATGGGAGCTTGGAACATAGGACGCAGCTCCGCAATACTAAAGGGTAGAGCTGCGTCCCAGGCTGTTACACAAGCTTTTCAAAGTTTTGTGGGTCTCAACATAAATATATAAAATTATGTACAGAATTGTAAATATGTTTGTGGACCGGATACCTCGCAAATCTGGGTCTGGACTTAAGAATGGCCCCGTGTGCAAGGATGACGAAATGAATGACTGATAGCTCTGACCCTCGAGGCGTGACTGTGAATTCTTGCTGACGACTTCTGAATAATTAATTGTATATATTGTTATAATATATATTATTGAAATGAATTTTTATTTAATTACATACATGCACAAAATCAGATTCTAATATGAGATTTTTAATTATATTAAAATTAATAACAATTTTAGTTAGATTATTAGTTTATAATTGCACTAAAAAAATACTTTCTCTCTCTGATTACATATATATATATTGAATTCAAAATGAAAATAATTAATGATATTTGCTTATTAAAATAGAAGTAGAAATATAAATGAAACATGCAACACCCACATATTTTTTAGATTAAAGTAAGAGAACTTAATTTCCATGGGTGTATTGGGAATTAAGTTACTATTCTTTGAACTCTCTGCACCTAAATTTCATAATTCTAAAATATTATTATATTATTATTATTGTTGTTATTCTTATTTTTGTAATTGTTGATTATAACAATGACGACAACAACAACAATTATATTATTAATTAATGATAATAAAATTAATAATAATAATAATAATAATAGTAATAGTAATAGTAATTTTAACACTAATAATATGGACGATCATTCTCATCACCTATCAAGGAACATCGATGACATGGTCCAAAGCGTGAAGAAAATCGAGGCCAAGCTGATAGCATTTTCACAGTGCTAAAATCCCCATTTGACTCTAAACTTCTCTGTCCAATTTTCTTTCTATGTTCCTGTTTAATGGCTGTGAAGTAAACAGTCAAGTTAATGAAATGACTGTAACAATTGCATATTACATACTACATGTCTGTAACAACTGCAATCCACTTTGCAGGATAGGGTACAACGCAAACTGAAAATGTGCGGAATTGAAGCAGTAACAATTCCAGCAAACACCTTTATTTGGTTTGTTGACTGCTCTTCTTCGGACTTATTTTAGCAAATCCAACAACGATGACTGGGGTGTATAAAATAGAACCAGAGAAGAAAAAACCATAGATAGCAGGAAGAAAGCTAATGATACCATTTCATACCTAAAGAATAGCGGGTGTCTTTGCAGAACAGCATCTGAAATCGCATTCTGGTTGTTCTTCAAGACTGTGATGGTCTGGAGAAGCAAATGATAACCCAACAAACACAGCCATTGTAAGGACTGAGTTTACGTTAACAAGATCATCAAGAACATCATTGATATCTTTAATACATCTTTCTGCTCTAGATTAAGATTTGAAAAAATAATTATTTAAAATCTTATTTAAAAGACACTAAAATCTTATATATTTTGATTAAAAAAATGTAATAATTCAAAAATTGATTTAAAATTTTTAATAAATACAGATATTATTTTAAAATTAACTTTTTAAGTTTTTATATTCGAGGAATATTATGGTAAAAAAATATTAATGTCTCTTTTGAAAAAATTGAGACTTCGTATATATAATTATTTACTCAAATCTTAAAAATATAGATGTTCATTATAATTATTTACTCAAATCTTAAAAATATAAATATCCATTGCATAACTATTTTCTCAGATTTTTGAAAGTTTACCGTCCATTTCGTAGAAGGCCATTATGATTAAAGTGGGTGCCTCTTTTCCTTTAATTCACTTCCAAGAAAACAATAATGAATAAAAAAATGGAGTTGGCAATCACAGCAAACAACGCAGATGGCTTTTATTTGGGCAAATTAAGAAAATACCCTCATTGGTTATCACCCATAAACGAGAAAACTTGAATAAAGTACATACAAACCATAGACAACATATAGTGTATTTTGAGGAGCTCCTCAATAATAAATTAATAATTATAGTTATTTAAAAAAAAAGACATGGAAGAGGAAAGAATAGCAAATAATAATGACAAGTAAAGCATAAATATATGGGGATTCATATATTTATCATACATCATTATTAGTACACGCCAGAAGTTCTTAATTATTTGACAAATTACTCGGTATTATTACATAAGACCTTCACACACGATAACAACTTTCGTTTTGTTGCCTTTTATCTTAATCCTCATTTTACTGAAAGGGATCCTCATTAGAAAGTGACTTAAACTATATTTGCTTGTTTTTTCAGAGAATTCTTCTTCCTCCTAGCGAAAAAGGCTAAGACGACAGGTGGTACATACAGCAGCAGAAGAGAACTGAAAACCAATACGGTGAGTGATATTGCCGACTTCAAAGTATAAATACTGCCACATGAGAGCTTGCCGAGCCTTATCTGTATCACATTAACCATGGATAGGGTTAAAAAGATAATCCCACAGATTGATGCCAGAGATGATATTGCAAACAATGTGCGTCTCCATATATCTGATAGGATAATTTTTTTTGAGGGCTTATCCGGTATTCCTACAAGTTGAATTTGCTCCTGGATCATACGGAAGTTCAAAAGAACCTTCAGTGATTTGGCTGCCAGGCTCGATACGAGGAAGAAAGCAAATGATATGACTTCGTACATAACGAGTGTCTTTGCCACATCGGGATCTGCATCGCATTCGGGTCGGTTTTCAAGACTGCGCTGGTTTGGTGAGGCGAAGGATAAGCCAATGAACACAGCGATTGTGAAGAGTGAGTTCACGTTAACCAGATCGTCTAGTCCTTTTGAATGAACTTCTACGATCATTTCCAGCGACTTATCTTTCTTTTCATCTCCACGGGGCTGCTGACTATTTTCTGCTCCAGATTTCTGCGGCCTGAAAACATAATTAGAACGGTAACAATGTTAGATTCATTTACAAGTGCAAATATATTTTAATGATATTGTTAATGAAAAACACAGAACAGTAGAGACTACTCTTCCGAGAGATTCATCTTGAAATTTCTTTGTGCATAATCAATTTGATACGTCGGTGTTTTATACTGATCATTGTTGAATCCTGGCCGCACGATCTAGTTTCGCTAAGGACCAAAAGTGATGTAATTATCTGTAGTATTTTGGAGAGAAAAATTGACTAAGAAATGTGGAATGTAATAAATAAAGCGTATAAGAAAAATTTTAGGCTAAAACAAAGTACTTGTTAATAGCTTATTATTGACAAGTTTTTGTTTCTTATTTTTATTTAAAAGCTAAAGCACGTATAATTATGAGGTGTATGGGGGGGGGGGGGCGGTTAATATTTTAATGTGGGATAAATTGCTGAACAAATGCTGAAGCCATTATTTATAACACTCCCTTT
The DNA here is from genome assembly GCA_030449875.1 of Aegle marmelos. NCBI lineage: Eukaryota > Viridiplantae > Streptophyta > Magnoliopsida > Sapindales > Rutaceae > Aegle > Aegle marmelos. The sequence goes on along the minus strand of JASUUL010000094.1, from coordinate 18,902,913 downwards.
TTAATTTACCATTTAGTTACATATAAATTTTAATATATATAAGAAGTGGTATTGTACTGTCCTCTTAAAACTTCACCATTAAACGCAAAGATACAACATCTATTAGAAAAAAAAAAAGAGTAGTATACAATTGTCTAATATAGTTTGGCCTCGCCTTTAAATTCATCATTTAGAGCAGTGATTAGAACTTGAGATTGTAAAAATCGATAATGTTCTTTTCTTTATTTTTTTTTAAAAAAAAAACTTTACAGAAGCATAAACTTAACTCCCAGTTAATGGCAGCATATGTCATGACAAGGTTAAGAATTTTAGTCACTTTTAACTGTAAATCCCTTTATTCCTTCACTTTGTCATTCTTGAAAAGCAAGTAACAAATATCCATAATATCCATCCAAGAATGAAGATTAAGGCCATGTTTGATTAGAAAAAAAGACTGGAGAGAAAAAGAGTAGAATGGAGGAGAAGAGAGAAGAATAGAGTGAAAGAGAATAGTGAAATTAGATTTTATTATTTAATTTGACATAAAATTTAATAAAAAAAATTATAATTTTTTTTTAGATAAATTTATCATTTACTTTAAATATTAAACTATTTATTACTCTATGTGTGTGTGTGTGTAAAGGTGGTCTAGTGATTTTATATATGACCATCCGTATGAATGTTTATCTAAAGGTGGTCTAATGATTTTCAATGACATTCCGATGGAGTTTCGGCAGAGATCTAATGATGACTTTCAGAGGTCTAATGACTTTCTAACAAAGTTCCGATGGTGGTTAATTTATATTTTTATATTTTTATATTCAATAAATAAATACGTTTTTTTTTGTTGAGTTTCATAAATCATTTATTAAATTTAATTAATATATAATTATTTATAATATTAAATTAATAAAATAAAATTATTAATAATTATTATTAATAACATTAAACAAGTTAAAAAGTTGAAGAATAATTTTAGAAACTTAGGTTTTCAATATAAAAGAAATTTAAATTCCTCACTACTTGATGTGAAATTTAAATTCTTCATTATATTTGATATTAAATTCAAATAGAAATTAATTCCTTATATATTTTTTCCAATCAAATAATAAAAATAAAAATAGAATTTAAATTATTTTTCTATCTTCTATTTTCTCCTTCCAACCGAATATCACCTAATAGTATGCGATATGTTATGAGGGAACGATTGATCTTTTAAAGATCTACATATTTCAACACTATTTTATCATTACCATCATCAATTCACTCTCTTGCTTCAATTCTCTTCTCATATATATCCAATTGACTCGGAGGCTCTATTTGGTACAATTTTTCGAATAAAACTTATTTAGATAGAACTTTTACTCAAACAATTTTAGTTGTTTGGTTATTCATAAAAACTTTATTAAAACTTTATAAAATTACTTTAATAGATAAATTTTTAAAAGTTATGTTATACAAAGAATAAAATAAAATTATCAGATAAATAGATGATATTGTTGATAGCTTTTGAATAATTAATTGTATATATTGTTATAAAATATATTATCAAAATGAAATTTCATTTAATTATATATATATAGTGAGTGTATCATCAACAATTCCTGACCATATTAAAATTTAGGATAAATGCAGTTAGATTATTATTAATTTATAATATTATAAAATTTTAAATTTTCATTTTAAAACATATGACCCACCACGATTAAAAAAAAAAAGACTCTTTAGTAGGATGGTTTTATACCATATAATAGTATCGTAAACTCTTCCCATTTAATATTGTATGAGATCCCATATTAATTTTTTATTTGTATAAATATTAGTTTTACAAGTCAAAGCCTACAATAAATAAATAAATAACTTTTAACGGCAAAGATAACATGCCGTCAATTGATTATGATAGCATAAATGGATGCGCCGTGGAAAGTCCTTTAGTTTTTATGGCATAGATTTAACACTGTAAATTTTGCTGTTAAAAGGGGAAAAAAAAAAGAGAACAGATTTTTTCCATTGATGATCAGTTTAGCGGCAACAATTTTTCTCCCGTTATAATTAAAATAGTCAATTTTGTTTGCAATTTAACAACATACATTGCTTCGCTATAATGATCTAAAATGGTAGAGTGAAATTGCCGTGGATTTATTTTTATTTTTCAAAAGATTTTTTTTTGGTATATATACGTCGCACGCCTCACGCAATAAGGACACTGCACAAAAATAAATATACAATAATAAAAGTTTAATTGCAACAAATCACCATTATCCAATGAACAAAACTGTTACAATTCATTAAGACATGAAAGGAAAAGTAAAAGCTTTTACAGCAGAAGCAGAGGGCAATGACTAAAAACACAAAACAACTGAAAACACACGGGTCCTCCTACAATGCACCTGGCGTATGCATGGTTCACATTGACATGACCAGCAGCCAATTAAAATGCTACATTTGTGCAATAACGGCGACTAGATAACCGGTTATTTCGGTTGGAGTCACAAGAAAATTTTTTTCTTATTAATGTATTGTCAAAAGATTTTTTAAATAAAATTATTATTTATTTTAAAAAATTAAATTACTGTTTAAAATTTTTAAAGATATTTTAATTAAAAATTTTTAATAAAAAATAAATATTTTTTAATTTAAAGAATTATTTTTAATTTATATTTTATTATTTTTTATTAAAAAAATTTTTATTACTACTAATTTTTTATAAAAATTATTTTATTAAAATAATATTTTTTATTTTTATTTAAATAATTTTTTAAAAATAATATATTTTTTATCTTTTTATTTAGTACATAAATAAATAAATAAATAATTATTTAATTTTTAAAATTTATAAAATTTTTCGGAGATAAAGCTCTTTGGTAAGTTGGTATTCAGAGTCTGCTCTACTTTGTCACAAGTTTTATAATTGGTCTCCAATTATCACCCCTGTTGGTCGTTAATATTCCGAATAAGATGACCCATGTCACAAGTACTGTAGTTAAGCTTTTGTTGAGTTGACGAGGGCGAAAATTACAGCCTTTCGCCAAAAGTCGAAAATATTATGCTCTGGTATAAGTAGTTGCGAGTAATTTGGTTTCTTGTTATGCTCTGGGTAGCGGCTTCGAAAATATTAGCACTATTAATGAATATTGAATTTTCCTTAGAAATAGAAGAGTCAAGGATAAGAAGGAAAAGGAGAACCCACCTAGAAAAGGGGCGAAAATATATGGCTGTGACCATGCGTGAACTTCGAACAGAGGAGTTGAGAGGAAGGGGTGAGCCTGGGAGTGATGATAGCTCGGGCTGAGGATCGGGGTCAAGTCCATATTTAATGGAGCACCACTAGATAGAATCATAAGCCATGCATTATGTTATCAGTTTTGGAGAGTAATGTGTTTTTTTATTGACTTTGCTGGGATTATTGGATTTCATTGATGCAATGATGCCTTGATATAAGGTCTTCGTTTAAGAAGATTTATATATATATATAAAGATGATCTATTTGATGTATTTTCTCTAAACTGGAAATGGACTTTCCCCAAAATTATTTATTTGTGTAATTTTTTTGGTTTAATGTCAGCAAGCTATGAGTAGCAGAAGCTGTCGGGGCATTGTTAGGAGAGCAAAATATATGATTCACATGACAGCAAGAGAAATAAAGATGGTTTCTCAAATAATTTGCTTAGATGTTTGTATGAATATATCTAGTGAGTTACATTTTTTGAATGGTGCACATGCCTGTTGAGTTCATAAATGTACCTCATTTTATTAATGTCAGTGATTAAGATTTCTCTGTTTCGATTGTATAACACTAGGTTGAATGAGCCAGATATTATTATTAGCAGTTTCAGTTTTCAGCTAAAACTTTGTATAGGTTTATATCAATGTTTTCCCTTTTCAAAATTGAGATGTACGAGTAGATGAAGGCTGATTTTCATTTGCTCTCTAAACTTGCAATTCCACATGTGGATGTAGTACTAAGACCTTGTTTTCGTAATCGGCTTATACTTTTCTTTTATGGAATTATGGTATTAGGTTATTAAATTGTCTAGTACCTTTTTTAAAGGTAATTTTCTTATAATTCCCTAATATTTGCTTGAACCAGATGACAAGCTTCAAAGAAATTAGATATTGGATGGTAGATATAGAAATATCCATTCCTGATTTGGCTTGTATCCAAAACCTTTGTTTGTTTGCCAAATAGTACTGCCAATTTTTTTAGTTTCTTTAGTTCCTAATTTGGTTTTGGCCCTGGTTATGTATGATTTTGTGTGTAGAATGAGAAATGATTTAATAAAAGACCGGTAAGGACTGCTAGCTGGAAGTCTTTGTTTGAGTTCCATACTTCATATATCTGCATGTTGTATGTGTTAAAATAAGCATTTATGTGCTCATCTTCGACAAAAGGACTAGTGTGGGCTTCCAATTTACCAAAGAAATTGGACCATGGAGGGAATAAAAAAGTCCATAAAATTTTTTCCTCATTGTCTATGATATTGAAACGAGCCTAAATCTAGCTTAGAGTCTAGTGTCATTCATAATTAGTGGGGCTAGTGAAATTTGTTAGGCCCAAATAGGTTCCTGAATTTTGAGTCGGTACGACCAGGCAAAATTTTTTGTAGCAGGTGGTAGTCCACTAAAGGAGATATTTAGGTCTTTTGAATATTTTAAGTTCTTCATCTTTCTGTTTAACTAAAATTTGTTGGCAACAGTTATTAGTTTGATGCCTGAAGCTTTATCGGTTTAATTTGAGGTTTCCTCAATTCATTTCAGTTTTGAATTTTCAGTTTATGATGCATTTTTGTTGTGATGCTACTTGTGAAATTTGAGTTGTTAAATTGCTATGTACTTTGGTTGCCTCTGATTAAAAAATATTGTACAGTTGCTGCATGGTTGTAATAATCTGTTTTTTCTCCCTTCATAATGCATGCTAGAGTTATTTCTCATGCATTTATAGATATGTTGTAATTGTAATAGAAATTCAGACAAATTTCCATGAATATCGGTCTCTCTGGGGAATAACTAATTTTCATGGTTTACTAGTTGATGATTTAGTCTCCAAAACTAAATGTAAATGGACACTTGAATGGAGTAGAAATTAAGCATTATCTAGAAATGGACACTTGAATGGAGTAGAAATTAAGCATTATCTAGAGATCAAATAATTTATTGACATGTTTTAAATTATAATACATCCTTTTTATAGACTTAAAATCATTAAGAAATAGGGTTGGCAACAGGATGAGACTTGTTAAGATTTACTGAACTTGATCTTATGCCAAATAATAAATCGTGGCAAAAATATATCCTAATATTATCCCATACTAGGATCCCAATTTTTTTTAAATAACACAAGTTTTCTGTTATATTAATTGATTATATGTCATGGGAATGCTACAATTTCGAGGATGTAGTATTTATAAGCGAACATTTGATATATGGAGATATTTATACTTCTTTTCACATATAAAAATATGAAATTCAGATTCATGTGACAAATTAAGGTCTCGAAAAACCCTATTAAGTGAAAATGTAATGAACAATAAAATAGTAGACTAATGAATTTAGAATAATGGAAGCTTGGTTCAATCTATTAATATAAAGACTAAATGTAATAAATGTGCATTGGTATATTTGATCAATGGTATAAAATATTTATAGTCATAAAATATATAAATCCTTTAAAAATATTATAACCCGTTAACAAATTGGGTAGAATTTTTTCTTACAAATTAAAAAGAATAAAAGAGAAGTATAATCTTGTCATATAAAAGATTATATGGTATCATATGAAAACTATAATTGCAACTATATAGGAATTGTAATTATTATTTTAATATAAATTATAATCTGTTGACTTTGAAAAACAATCTCAACAATTAAATTTATTTTCTAGGGAATAATAACACAAATCCGAACTCAAGCTACAGCAAGGCCATAACTTCCTATACTTGTCAACCACAAAACATGGTTAGAACACATCAGTAAGGGTTTTGGTGAAAATTCTTTGATGCTTATGATAGATGTTTTGTATATAAGAAAAAGAAAAAATAAAAAGTAGGAATTGGAGGTGAGATCAAATCAAGGAATTCTTGGGTGGTGGTGTTGTGAATCTCATAAAAAATAGTAAGGCTTGAGGATTAGTCACTTATTGAGTTTTTTAATTAATTTTGTTACCCTTCATGTGATACTCTTTTTAACTTAAATAGACTCGCGGTTATAGATGGTTACCTCAGCGGTTTTATCCCATTCTTTTGAGCAATTATAGCTAGTTATTAGTTGATGGTGATTTGACAAGGTGTAGTATGTTACTTCCTTAAAATACATGCTACACGATCCCAACAAATAATTTTTCGTGTCAAGCTAGTACATCTTTAGGTTGGATAAACAAAGTTTTTAGATTGAATTACTTACATTTTCTTATTAGATTGGTAGATTTTTATGTTGCTCGTATAGACTTAAGATTGCATTTATAAATTAGGCTCCACATAAGCTTTAGGTTATAAACCAAATCATCTATATATACTTTGAGTCATACTTTTAAATTAAGCTACGACATAGGCTCCTAGATATACTCATAAGTTTAGCTCAATGGCAATTGACTTCGAGCAAGTTAGGGTTGATTATATTTCTTAGTGCTGTTAAAAAAAATTCAATCCAAGCACTAGTCTCCTAGTTTTCAATATTGAGAAATCATTACCGGTGTTGGAAACTAATTATTTTAAAAAAAATTTTCTTAAAACCCAACATAATCAAAATTAGAATTAGTCAATGGTTGTAATTGTTGACATTGTGATTCAAGTTTGGAACTGGAGCTAGAACAGTAATTATAATTATAATAGGAATTTTAATTGAAGTTCTAATTGAATTTAGAATTTGAATTGCGAACGGAACTATGATTGTAATTATCAATGTAATCGAAATTGTAATTATAATTGTTACAACCATTATAATTGTTCTTGTACCATTGCAACTGTATTTGTAATTTTAATTATAATTAATAATACAATTATAATTGTGATTGTAATTGCAATTATAATCACAATTGTATCTTTTAAAAAATTGTAATTACAATTGCTATTCTAATTATTGGTACAACTACAATTTTATTATTGCTATTGTTACTGCTATTGTAACAGTTGATAGAATTACGATTACAATTTTTTATTGCAATTATTATTGTAATTGGAATTGAAATTTTAATTGTAACTATTATAATTGGAATTACAATTGAAATTAAAGTTGTAATGGTTGTTTTCATTAAGTTTGAAATTAATAATAAAAAAATTGAAAGTGAAATTATGATGTAGTTATTGTAATTGCAATTGTAATTTTAACTGTAAGAAAGTGCAACTGAAATCTTAAATCCTAAATATAATTAAAATGGTAATTAGAATTGTTCGACAAACAATTACCCAAAAACAAGAAAAAAAGAAAAACCGCAAAAAAGAGAGAGAAGCAACGGCATCCAATTCCTTAGAGCAGTACTGCAGTACATTGACTTTCTCGCTTCAACTGGGCCACCACATGCTGTAGTAGCCAGTTGCGCGCTAATTCTCAATTATCCAAAGACAACTTCCATCCGCTGATTTTACAAGGCATTAAATGGCGGTCTATATTTTTTAAAATATTTTATTACATGCGGTCTATCAATGGATCTGGTGCATGGCAGTAGTAGCCAAAACGGAAATCCTTCTTTTTGCACTAAACGGTTAATGTTGGGATAAATAATTTTTTTTTAGTGAAAACTAAGAGCATTTCTAAAAGAGTGATCAAATAAAATTCACATTATTTGAAGAATATCATATAAACATTTTATAATTATTAAATAAGATTTGTTTCAAAATTATAATAAAATATTTTATTATTATTTAAAAATATACATAAATTTTTATAATTTTAAATTTAATAGAGAGAAGAATTTGATTAAAATAATGTTAATTTATTTTAATTTGATGAGTCTTTTGGAGAGAATTATATTTTTCCATTCACTTACTTGCCACATCAATAAGCAAATTAAAATTTGAAGAGTAAAATTTAAATAGTCTTTTAGAGATACTCTAACTACATATAACACAATAATATTATGTTATATAATTAAGAATTAATAATAAAATTATATAAAAATATACCTAAATCTGTAATATTAAATTACTCTATAGAGTTGTGTGGTTGACCTTTTACATCTACACATTTGTTTAGAAAGTCTTTTAATTTTCTCTGTACTCTTTTTCTGTTGATGAGACGTCAGAAAGAATAAAAATAATATGTGTAATTTAAGAACCGTAACCACTTATATAGACAATATTTTTTCTATTATCACAGAATATTTTTAATTTTATCTATTATAGAATTATAATAATATTAAGTTTCTATACATTAAAATCCCACATCTATCAAATATATTAAACCCCACAATCTGAAAACCTTAATAAATAATTTTTATTAGATTCAACCTTATATGACAGTCTGAAACCTATAATTATTAACATATAATTATTAATTTATAAGTCTAACCTTAGATTAAAGATGCAATAATATTGCATTAAAATCCAATAGTAAATTCCTTTGCGACTTTGTCTCCTGTAATCATTCTTGTTTATAGCTTTAAATCACTGCAAAAATAACAAGACAGATATTAAGTTCTAAAGGTAACTTCCCACTATTCTAGTGAAAACTAATTTTTGTATTCGATACGCTCATCTCATCACCTGCACTTTCTAAATTTTTCGTTCTTTCTTCGTCATAGAACTCTATTATAATTATTCCCAAGTAGTTACCATCACTTATTCAATTCCGATTCATATCACTTCTCCACTTATAAGATCTGAGATTAATAACCAGAACAGTATTAAAAAAGAATAATAACCAATAGGATGTATGGGCCACATTCATTAAAAGAAAAATACCGATTTGCAGGTTATAATTGTAAAATCATGATCACCGGTGAGACCCTCCAAGTAAAAGCATCAGCCTAAGAAAAACAAGAATTGAGAGATTAATGCTTCATCTGCTTACAGATGTAGGAATATAAAAGATTGACACGCATGAGCTAAGAAATCAAGGAATATATACGTATATTATCCATAAGAATGAACCACATACTTAACAAAATTTAAAGAAAATATACAAAACAAACGAGACCTAAAAATTGATTTTTAGGTGAATTAACATATATATAATCGACAAGACCTAAAAATTGATATTTTAAAGTAAATTAAAAGTATTTAAATTTTATTTATTTCAGAATGATTGAAGATGTAAAAATAAAAGTCTGTTTTGTTGACCTCCAAGAAATCTCCGTACTATTAACAGTAAAAATATATTCTATTTGTGGTTGGGTTTTATTGGGATCAAACAATTAACCAAATAAATCAGCATAACCAACAAGATCTAGATTTTACATTAGTTCGTTAAAATAATAATAAAAAAAACCTTGAGTAAAATCAAAGACCAAGCGCCTTCCTAGAATATCACCTTTAGTAGAATCAATATAAGTCTCGTTATTTCTAGATTCATTTGTCTCTTCAAGGTCTTGTACCTTATCTCAAGGTTGTATATTATTTACTTTGGTCTCTTTGCAAACCGTTCATTTTTTTTAAAGCAATTTTCTCATTTTTATTTTGACCATCATTTGCAACAAGATTCAAATATTTTATTTTTCTTTCCTTTTTTTTGGCGAAAAAATCTTTGAACTGAGTGGTCTACCATGCCTCTGGACAATTCTTAAATTGCATTTTTCATAACTTGTTCATGAGGAACAAGGACTCGACCAGAGACATTAATAGCAGGTATATATGGTTTGGTTGTTTTTGTGGCATTTGTAAATGCATTTGACAATTGATTTATCATATCTTGCAAATGAACTTTCCTTCACACTTCATTCTAAAAGGTAGGGGGATTTAGATGAGACAAACAAGTCAGTTTATACTGAGAATCATGCCAAATTTTATGGAGTATTTTTTCTCTCTTAATAAAGAAAATTTTGTCTCATCAAAGTAACAATCCACGAAAAGTGTGGTAAACAAATTACTAGTCATTGATTCAAGGTGTATGATAATATATGATGAATTAAAATCCACATAATTCCTAGACAATGTTAAAGTCCCGTCTCTGTGCATCGTAATGATGCAACTAGCACTTGTATAGCACAACCAATGGTGCGAAAGTCAGATATAATAGTTTCATGTTTTGATGCCAATTGTAATAGAGAATATTAGTGATAGGCAATAAGCCTAAAGCAGATTAATGTCATAGCACGCAGAATTGCATGTTTGCGTGTAGATATAAATAATTGATTACAAAATAATAAAATTCTAGTAATTAGTTGTAGACGTTTGAGTATGAGCATGTGACATTGAATACTCTATATCAATCCCACCTAATACACAGTAGTCACTAAAGTTTTTAAAATTATACTCACAAGTATTATCAAAACATATGGTCTTGATTGGATAATACTAAAATTATGCACATAACTTGAAAATCTGTGAAGCAATCTAGTTATATAACGTTACGTGGAGATGATAAACAAAAAAAAAAAAAATGAGATCATCAAATAGATGCATTAAAATAATAAAATAGACCTTTGGTGGGTAAATGAGTCCACAAACATCTCTTTGAATCGATTGCAAAATGTCAGAGATTCAAAATCAGTTACATGATAGACTAACCATCAATTATCATTGTTAACAAGCAATGCAAATACTCTTATTGGATAATAGAATTTTAAATTCTTCAATTGGAATTTTCGATAATGCTACGTTCATCATTGTTGATTTAAGTTGACAAACATGGCTGTGCCAAAGCATAAAAGCTTTTGGATGATATAACTCCTGCTTTATGACAATTAATTTTTTTGGTCATATAATACAAGCTAGATAAGCGAGCTGGAAGCTTCTTTAAAATTGGTTTCTTGACGAATACAATAGAAATGACACGGAGATATTCCACATTATTCTTCTTTATTGTCATAATATGAAAATCATTACAATAAATATATTTGAAACTAAATATATTTCTTCTACTCTTTGGTGACTATAGAGCATCATGTATACAAAATTCTATACCTTTCAAGAACATGAATATAGCTCTTCCAAAGCCTTCAATAAAGTTTACAGTAATTCAAAATCTAATTTAATCCGCTTAATCCGTTTGATCCGTAAAAATTATATCTATAAAAATTTGATCTATGAATTAAATATAAATTTTCTTCTACAAATTCATAAAAAATAAAAAATATTTATTTAATTAAAAATTAAACTTGTAAATATGTTATTAGTTTTTACCAATAAATAAATAATTTAAAATATAGTTACATTAACACCACATTATATCTTATTTGATAATAATATAATATAAAAATAAATAAATATAACCTCTTAAACAATTAATTTTTACTTACTGATTTAAATAAATGAGATTTTTTTTGTTGTTATATTTTGAAACTTTAAATATATTTTCTTACTTTATTTTAAAAAATAATTTATTTAAATCTTATTTAATTTTGGGTGATATATGTTTTGAAAACCGTTAACTTTAATGTGAATAGTAATTTAATTATAAAATGACATCTTTGCTCCTATAATTAATTATAAAATGATAGTGTTACCTTCATAATAGCTACAAAATAACATTTCTATCTCTATATTAGTTGCAAAATATATTTTTGATCCTGTACAATTATTTTTTATTTTTTAAATGCAAAAAAATATAAAAAATTACATCTATGTAATTAACAATTTTTTAGGTTAAATCATACATTTTTCTTAAATAATATATTGATGAATCAAACAAAATTTTCTTATTCAATTTGATAGCAAAGCTTAATTCAACAAGAAAATTTTTTAAAAAGATTCGTTTGATTTAACTAATAAAGAAAGTCAGTTAATTATACTTAGATTAAATTTTTTATAATTTTTATTTAAAAAATAAAAAATAATTGAGTAGAGACAAAAATATTTTGTAACCAATTGTAGAGATATAAATGTCATTTTGTAGCTATTATGGGGTTAAAAAAATCATTTTCTAAACAATTTTAGGAGCAAAAATATCATTTTATAATTAATTTACTGTTTATATTAAAGTTAATGAAAAAATTAATGATTTGTCACCCTCTTGAGTATTTTTAAAAATTGTGTCATTTCTTTAAAATTTGTCAAAAAATTTGTCATCCAAGGATAATGAATCCTTTAATTTTAAATTTGATCAATAGTAAAGTTATTTTTACATTAAATTTTTTTATTTAGTTAATTTGTGGATGGGATAAAATTAAAAATTTTTAGTCCATAAAAAATTCTGCAAAATGATGGATATTGATTGGATTAAATTTGCATTCAATCTGTAGACGTATGAATTGGATTTGAATTGAGTTTCATCAATTCATAGATTGGGTTGGATTAAAAATTTATAATTTACAAAATTATGGATTAGATATGAATTGATGCCAAATCCACAAAATTTGATCTGTGAACACCCCTAATCTACACAACCTAATATTGTATTCACCTTAACTTAATCAATGTTAAATTCAAGAAATATTTCTTATCTCGAAATATAGTATGTATAGAGTTGCATTATCTAATAAATAAAAAGTCTTCGATAAGTGATTTCTTTTCAAAATCCATATATTTCCAACAACTAAAATAATAATATAAATATAATAACTATTCCTTATTTTCTTATGTGAAAGTTCCAAATCAATGGTAACCATAGAGCATACTTAAAAAGATAGTTCTGTTAAACAAATAGTTAAATTTAGGGCATAGGGGAATCTAATACTTTTTGTTCTGAAGTGAATCGTGCTGATAACATGGTTGTAGATCAAATTTGGTAAGTATCCAGATGGGCATGGAAATAACATACATGATATATATGAACCTAAAGGTTCAAATTTGATAACAAGCAAGCTAATGAGCGGATAATTAGCTGACTTGTTAAAGTGCCCTCTATTTCATTTTTCAATTTCTAAATATTTTTTTAATACAAATAGTGATGGCTATTTATGGGAAATATTTGAGGAACTTTGATTGGTGGAAGGACTTGCCATTAGCATTACACTTTCTAATTTATGAAGTGTGACTGAAACACACAACTCAAGTTAATTGGTTGTTTTTTTTTTTTTTTTTTTTGGTAACACGTCCTTTGAGTCTCAAGGCGTTGTGTGCGATACAACTTCTATCCTTGGAATCTCAAGGTGTTGTGCAGTACAACTTTTAATTTAATGTTTGTATTCCACACATAATAAATGGATAGACATATATTATTCCATAATAGAATTAAGTTTGTAGTTATGAGTTTTGATTTTTTTTTAATCCATTCATAGTATACTCAAATAATTAATTCAATTAATCTTATTATAATTTCAAATAGTTTGACAAAAATCATATAACGAGCAATGATCTAGTGGTCACAATGCTCATTTTATGGTAACAAACAGTGGCACATATAGAGTGCTGTCAAGTTAATTCATAAATTTAATACTATTCACAAGACTCACGTATTTCTTCCACGTGCCTAGGTGCACACCATATGGTAGGCAATGGCACTTACTAAAACATGTTTTATGATGTACTATTTCATTCCCATGACACAAATTTGAGATCAATTTTTAGAAAAATCACTTCCACTAAAGCCAAAGCTTAAGCTATTAGGTAAATCCGTTAGCTCCGGTTTGACAGATAAGCTTCCTTTTCGAAGACAATTTTAACAAATTTAGCTCAAGTTTTTACAAATTAGACTGAGGGAATAGTGATATAAACTTTACAATACCCCACGGGCAATGAACTCTCCATCGATATTTCTTCCACAGCAGGTATGATGATCGATCAGCATATATCTCGACAAGGTTAAGAATCTATTAACCTTTAAATATATGAATCCCTTTATTCCTTCACTTTTGTCGTGCTTGAACTCCCACGTAATAAAATATTCATAAACTCCAAGCAAGAAAATTCATCAACAAGAAGTTTTCTGCGCACGTTTGTACCTTATAATAGTAATGGTCTCTCTTTAATCTCTATCTGCTCTACAAATTGAACAATTTTTGCCATCAATATCAACTCTTTCTCTTGCTTCGTCTGATATTATATCTTGCTAGCAGGCTCGTCGCTCTGATCAGGACTCCAGGTATGAATCCCTGCTGACAACTTTAGAGCACATAATTGTATAGATTCATTAAGTGCATGTCCGCATGCACGTACAGATGTACTTGCTAGCATGTATCAAATAAGTATCAATTTTGACAGTCTAAAGTCACATATATAAATCTCACTCTTTTGTTTGTTTTTGGCCTTGTTAAATTAAGATACAAAAGCAAAAAATTAATTAAATTAAGATCCATCGATGAAAGAAGACATAGCTCAAGAGCCAGGTGCAGAGAATTATGCTGCAATGGTTGAGGTATGAGAAAGCACCCGATGACCTAGTTACTGTGAATTCCCTCTTCTCATTAGCTGTGTTCGTGGGATTAGCCTTTGCATCGTCAGACAAACACAGCCTTGACATCCGCCCACATTGCATGCAGGCTCTGGCCTGCCGTAAAAACTCATCTTGTTCAAAGTCTTATCAGTCGCTTGCTTCCTCTTGCCAAGCCGTAGCGCCACGTCAAGGAAAGGATTAGGTATAAATTGAGAATCAATGATCTGACTCGACAAATCACTATCTGTGACTTGGATAATCTTGTTAGGATTAGCCATGGCTCCTTGGTTTAGGGGGATTTTCTTTTTGGTTCTATCTATGGTACATGTTATCCGAATAACTGTAGGGAAGCTGACTTTCGGAAGTGAATATCTTTCAAATCGGTTGCTTCATTTTGTGGAATGATGGTTTTGCTAGCATACTTTATGCCCCATCAATCGTGTTTGCTGCAGCTGCTAAAGCTAGAAGCGTTGAAGAAGGGTTAGGCAATAATCGAAATTACTGTGACAGAGGATGAGATTCAGCAATCACTTGCCACCACATCTTGCAACGCCAGTAGTTTGGCTATCCCAAATATGCATGTGCTGTCAGAGTGCATTCGGTTTCCTTTTTTTTTTTCTTTTTAAATTTTGGTTTATATCCCCCCCCCCCCCAACAATCCGCCTTCATACGCAGTAATAAGAACCCCAGCTCGCCAATTATTTGGTCATTTTCGGGATTTTGGAATGTTGATATTATAAATAGGGATTATTGTATGTCAGGATTTATAATTTTTATTTTAATTGACAGTACTTTTGTTTTGTGTGATAACCGCTCTAAAAAGCTAAGGGTGGGGGTTTTTTGCAACTCCAATAAGTTACTTTAAACTCTAATATTACTTTACTAAAATTCTATAATACTAAAATTTTATAATATAAATTATTCATTTGGAAATTTACCATTAAAGACAATAAACAAAGTTAAACAGCATATTATTACTTTTGATAGCATCTAACATAGTCATTCAAGGTATTTTATCTTTAAACTCTGATATTTCACTTTCAACATCAAATTTGATGTCGAAAAAAAAATCGATTCCGTATATATATACTGAATTATTCAGGAGCAATTTTCCGTTCATCAAAACTAGATTAGGATGATTTCACTTTTCAAAACCTAAGGAAAATGGGGGAGGAAGAAGGCTGTATTCATGAAACAAGAGGAAGTTTTAATCTGATTTTTATTAAGCAAATCATGGAAAAATCTTGAATATTACAAAGACTCGAAAGTTGAAAATATATTTATATATATAGAGAGTTAGTTCCATTGAAGAATCGTGACTCAAATGCGAGATCCAAATTTGAGTAATTGGATTTGAATCTAGCAGCCTATTGTTTCATTATTCTAAAATCTGCATATAATACAAACCCACCATGTGTAGATTTTTAAAGAGCCATTGGATTTGGATCCAATAGTTCCAATTGAGATCCCATGCTTTAATTAAAAGTGAAACTTCTATATGTGTGTGTGTGTGTACCCGTGTGCATGCAGATGTCCGAACGTTTTTTGTATAAGCATTTATTTTCACAATGATGTAAATAACTTTTTCAATGTTGTGAAGAAGTTTATGATATTGTAAAAGTCATTCACAATCACGTGAACCGCACAATAAAAAAAAAATAGAAATAAAATATTGTCATTTCTAGGATTGTTAGCCTAGGATTGATGATCAAGACTATTTTGGAATTTACAAGGGCATGCAAAATAAAAAATAATTTGAAAATTTTCATTTGACGGGTGTGAAGAAGTAACAAGATGTTCAAACTTTAAAGTATAGTTTGAGGTACAAATAGATCCAGCCAAAAACTAATGAGCCATATTTGGTAATTAAGCACACTGATATTTAGACAGAAAAAATTTGAAAGATAATTGCCAAGAAAAACTGGGTCAATTGTGCCATTGTCATTAATTTATCAACCTTCAATCTATTATTAATACAAATTCGGACTTGTCTTTCAGAAGCCTATGTCTAATCGGTCTTTCTAATATTTTCGCTTGGTCAGCAAATTACACTACCTATCTATATCCATGTATGAACAAAAATTTAACACTTAATAGTTCAATTAACATGAATTAATTGCAACAATTCTCAGCTCAATAGAAACGCGACAATGTAGGGAGGGCAAAATGAACCTTTAGAGATAAGGAGAACAAATACAACGCTAAGCATCCACTTAATAAAATTAATCATTTTCGTGGGAAAGCCAACGGCATCCCTGGAAATGAAATTTAAGATTCAAATTAGCCATACATTGCATCCATAACATGGTTATTAAAGTGTGAGAGAAAGAAAACCTCATTGTAAACATATGATGATGACAACAATTCAGCCATCTATTGCACAAACACATCAAGTGATTAATAAAGGTTTAAAAAAAAAAAGGGGTTCATTTTTCACATGCATATCACGTAAAGGACATGATTCTTTTCACGTGCTTAATGTGATGGTATGGATTCTTTGGATCCCACAATGTTGCATCGGCAGCAACTTACCGCTACTTTCGTTTTGTAGTTTAATTACACCACACTACCTGATATTTTCTGTAAAATAAAATAGTCACTAGAAGCTACAACTTTTTTCATATAAGTCCTTTTTTGGGATAAAATGGAATTTGAAAAGAATTTTAAATTATTGTTGTTATTATTATTATCAATATCATTATTGTTATATAATATTATTACGGCTAAATTTTATTATTTTTATCTATTTTATTTATTACTGTCATTAATGTTGTTGTTGTTGTTGTTGTTGTTGTTGTTGTTTTATTTATAATATATATAAATAATATTGTGGACACAACTAACAAAGAGTATTTTAATAACTTAAAACAGTCTATTCTGAATTTAAAATAAAATAAACACATCAATGAAAATATTGATAATTTCAATTCTAATTCTCATAGTTCAAGTTAATAACTTATTCTTATTTAAATTTCTTATTACGATTTCAGCTTATTTCAATCCGTATTTAGTATTTTATTCTTATTTAAAGAGTATTTTAGTGTTTGGAAGGTAGTATTGTATAGCATTATAATATGGTTCACATTAATTTATTGCTTGCATATGTTTGGAAGTTTTGGAAGCTAGATTGTGGTTCAATTTATAATTCACTGCAATGCACCAACTTTTGTCCTTAGTTAAAATATTAAGTATAATTAGATTATATTTTTATTTTTATTATAATAAGTATAATATAAAAATAAATTATATTATACTATTGTTTTATTATATCATATTATATATGTTTTATTATATCATATTATATTCGTATATAATAATTAATTTAAAAAATAATAATTAAATATAATTAAAAAATTAATTACTTGATGCGATTATACGGAGAATATTGGAGGGAGTAGAGGTGGAGGACAGCGAATTGGAGGGGATTTGTATGTATAATTAGATGGTAGGATTTGGAACGGTGCAGATTTTTTTAATTCAATTAATTAGTCTAAGTTTCAACATGGATGCATGATTGAAAAGATGGATAAGCTTTTCGTTATTCTCTTCCTCTTTTCGGATGGTAAATATTTCTGAGAAGAGAGTGTGAATCAAATCTATATTTGAATTGAAATTAAGATACTGATGCAAGTTCTTCACATCAGTGAGTCATATAGATCAAACAGTAAATACAAGTTTTTTTGGAATATATATTAGTTCTGCGCCTGAGGTATTGCTTCTACACTTGATTTTCGGATTGTTACAAAGTGCTCTGATTTTGATACTATTTTTACCTTTTGTTTTGTTCCTTTTTTTTTTCCTTGTAGTTTGAGCATTTAATAAATCACAGTGTCATCTAGCAGCAAAAGTGATCGAAACTCACTGCAACTATGTAACGGATGCGGTAATCAGATAGAATTATTAACTTCACATACAACAAAGAATCCAAAATACAAATTTTAGTTTTGTAAAGGATATACAAATTTTCAACGGGTAGAAGATCGTAAACCAAGCGAAAATAAGATTGACTTGTTATTGGAGGAGGTTAGGAAATTGGCATTGGAGATTGAGTATTTGTCCATTAAATTTCAACTATTTCATAAACAACTCGAGCATATGCAAGAATATGAAATGTAGAGGTGAGTGTATGATGACAAACTTCGAAGGAGACAAACACCAAGATATGGTTATATTAAAATACTTGCGATATGTTTTCTATTCAAATGTTATTTTTAAGTGTTAATTTGTACTATCTAACAAAAAAAGAGTAGTAGACATATAATAAAGTTTTCTTTTGAAATATTTATTTTTGAGTTATTTCACTTTATTATGTTAGAAATTATATTTATTTAAAGAAATATAAACTGCATTTATAGATGTTAATTTAACTACATCCATCAATCCAAAAATGGCAATAATTTAAATTCATTCACCAATTTTGAAAATGGCATTTGGATTCATAAAATGACAAAAACAAATTAACAACTCCATACAAGCTAAATTTGATTATATGCTGGAATCATTAGCCGAAAACTCTGTCAGATTTGCATCCTCTAAATCTTGTTGCAGTAATTGTTGAAAGTTTACATGATGAACTTCTCCATAATTTATCCAAGGCTAATAGTAAGGGGGGAAGAAAGCGTGTTGTGGGAGTGAGAGTACAAGTTGTGGTAGCTACCGGATAAGAAAAAGCAGAAATTACTAAATAAATAATAACGAAACAACATTAACAGTAAGTAGATTAAACACTATAAAAAAATTACTATAGCTATATTGCTCTTTTGTGTTGGAATTGTAATTGTTGCCTAAGAAGATAAATCGTGTACGTCTGAATCTTGCGAAAGTAAGCAAGACACATTAAATTTATATTCGATTTATATTAATTTTATATTAAAATAGTATTAAATTGATTAAAAAAAATTTACATTAATCTAACTAAAAACGAACGAAATATAACTACCTCTGTAGTTGTACTTAATGGAGTATTGTTCGCCTTATGTTTTGGCTTTTTAAATTGATTTTGTTTTCTTTGAGAAAGTAGACGACCTTTATGACGAGATACTACCAGATCTGTATAATTTCCAAACAACTTCCTATCCCACCAACAATAGTTGTACCTATGCTTTCATAGCAAGCATTTAAAGATACATCCTTCACAACTTTTTTGATCCAAGTCAAAATGCTTTTATGACTTTCTTCATTTTTTGAAGCTACATTAGCAACATCATAAAAAACAGCACATTTTTCTTTATATCGCTGATATTCAATGCTTGAACTCCTTACATCATAATTGACTTTCACTCAACGTAGTATTTTCGCACCTGACTTGAAAAGTTATACTTCTCAAGAAGTATAGTTATACGGTTACGAATCAACACTGCAATAGCGTACCTACAAACAATCTCTCTACATTCAAACATTGAACACGAACAACTAATTTCACCATTATCTTTTTGAAAAATATCTTGAAAAATTTTCTCTTTACTCTTTCTATCATTTTTAACAATTTCGTATTTTGATCCCCCATAATTGAATACCTCACAATAAATCTTATCCATTAGCTCCTATTGAAATTCTTAAAACTTGAAATTGTGTATACTTCCTTAACTTGTTTTTCTATTGCAAAATTAGTACATGACATTCTTTGGCTAAAACAGCTAGTATCTGATTACCATTCTTTTTCAATTTTATTTTCCATTGCTTTCTCATATTTCTCCACAAATTGTTTCAAAGTTGTTTTTGAGTTAACATATCCATCAAAGAAAACATTCATACTTTCACAATATTGAGTGGTTAACATGTTAGCCTAAAAAGTTGTTTTAACAAAACATGGAACCCAACAATATCTTTCCTCATACAAGCTATTTAACCAATTATTATCACCAAGATCATACTCATCTAACATATCGTGCCAAGCTTCTTCAAATTCAACAGGAGTTTGTGAATCATAAATAATAACATGTAATGAAACTCTAATGGTATGATATTCTGCATACCTCCTCAACTTCTTAGACACCTTCTTTAAAATATGCCATAAACGCCATTGATGCATAGTATTTGGAAAAAAAAATCTCAATTGTGTTTTTTATCGCTTTGTCTTGGTTTGTGATGATTCCAAAGAAAAGAGAGCCGACCATACAAGATAGTCATATGTCAAATAACCATGTAAATGTCTTCATGCCCTCATGTGAAATCAATCACATCCTAACAAAATAGAATGACAGTGATGATTTACGTTAATAAATTAAGCAAATGACGTGTCAGATTTATTCGTGAAGTATATAATGTCAAATGTAACAACATCTTCAAAGTCTTTATAGGTTGCTCTGCTTCTAAGATCTGCCCAAAATATATTTTTTAACTGATGCTCCTCATCCAAATCAAGATTGAAGAAAGATTCATCATTTTTTGCTTTCATTTTTTAAAATATTTCTGAATTGCAACAGCATCCCCTTTTCCTAACCTTAATCGCGTCACTTTATCAACATGATTTCTAGTATTTTTTCCAAGAATGAAATATTTTCAAAGCCACTAGCTGTTGAGTATTACAAAGTATATATTTATAAAGGAGAAAATCGTTATTTTACACTTTAAGTCTCACTAACATTGCTACTTTTATTTATTTAAGTATTTTGTTATTTAATTATATGTGTTTTATTATAATTATGCATTTTATGTATTTTAGGAGGTATCACGATTGTTTCACAATGAACAAGTGATCAGACAGCAAAATGGACGTCATATTTGGATTCAAGACGGTCGAAAACCTTAAGAGGAGCATTAAAGGAAAAAAGTCACTGTTCACATATACGGTACTGTTTATACGTACGGTACTGTTCATGATACTGTTCACGACATTATTCATATATACGGACCAATGATGTGGCAATTACTTATGACGTGGCAGTATCTGATTGGACAAATTATGTAGTATTAACTGCTTATGTGGCGTTGATCGATGACATGGCATCGACCGATGATGTGTCACGATCTTATTGGGCTAAATTTCTTATGTACTGTAGATCGATGACGTGGCAGCATCTCAGTGGAGCAAAAATCGTGTGTACAGTACATGCGCCTGGGATTATTTACTATTCAGACGGCGTTACTGTTTAAACGTTGACTGTTGACTGATGACGTGGTGCAATCCTGAGTGTCTGAACTGTTTTTAATCTGATGGTCACGATTCACTCAATGTATCTATAAAAAGGGAGCTCTCCCCCTCTAATTTGACACCCCTGAATTCATTTTTAAGCTTAGATTTCTGAAATTCCTTCTCTTTCTTGTAGTTTTTTTTGTATTTTAATAAAATTTCCTTTTTTATCCTTAGTTAAAATATGAGTGACTAATTTTCTTTTAAGCTTGGGTTGAAGGTGAAGTCTCAACATGTTCCATTGGCTTAATTTGGTAAATTTACTTTCTCTTCCCCTCTAATATTTGTGGTTGTTTTGACTTTTTATCGACAAATAATAATAGTCTTGTCTAGATACCACCCTGGTTAAACCGGCACCCCAGTATAAGGTTATTATTATTTGGCACGATAAGCCCTTGGCACCATATTTATTTGAGTGTGGTTCATGAGATGTGGAATCTCCCCTTATGATTTAATTGGCATTAATATGGAATATTTAGCCCATAGAGTATGTTGATGCAGATCCGAATATCCAAGTGCTTTATTATAATAGTTTCATTCTTAATTATTCTCGCTATTTTAATTCACAATTTAGGATAAAATTACCATAATTTAATTGTTCCCATTAAAAGAAAATTAATTCTGCACATAATTAAAATCAACCTCCTCGTGGGATCGACACTCGTCACCATTAATCTATTCTACAATAAATTCGTGCGCTTGCGAGTTCAATAAAATTTGCGCAACACCAGTCTCAACAACAATAGACTTAAAACTTTGAGCCATTTTGATTCCTGGTTCTTCATTTATTTCAAGTTATTTTTTCATAGAAGGACTAATGGTATGATTATATCGATAATATCTACTATTGCTTAGACTTATGACATGGTTGTATTTAAGAAACAAATTTCCAATTACCCATTTTCCGCTACCATAATCCAAGCACCCTTCGATTTTGGCATTGCATCCAATATTCTAGTTAGGTTGAAGCCGTAAAACATGATTGGATTTGCTCTTTGACTTGCAATTTGGCTCACAAGTAAATATCACATATCTCATACTTTCATCATCTCCTTTTTTACAAAATCTTCGCATCACTAGAAACCGCTCTTGCTGGCTATAAGCGTTATAATATTCAAACATTTCATTCGGACCGTTGAAACATATCCCAATCTTAAGCTCAAAAACTTTTTCCACAAATTTTTTATTATTCCCTTCACAATCAACCTCCAATAAATCTTGCAATTCCTCTCCTTCATCAACCTCTACTTCATCAACCTCATCCATTATTGCTGCAAATTATAATAATACAATAATATATTAATTAATTATCCCAGATTCATTAAGTTTAGAAATAAATTAATATATATATAACAATTTATTAGTTAATTATCCCAAATTCATTACGTTTAGAAATCAATTAATATAAACTGAATATTATCAATTCATTACCCGAAATTCTTTAGATTTAGGAACAAGTTAAATATTGCCGTCAGGCCAATGTGCGCATAATCATGAATTATTGCCATCTGAGTAGTAGTTATTGTCGCTTGAGCAAAAAGTGCAAGGGCACACAAATTATCACCACAACAAATGTAGAGTCAGAGAAAAAAAAAAACATGTCGAAAATAGCATCCTGTATTTTAAAAGTCGAAAATGGATAGCAAGAAAAATAAATAAATAAAATAAAATAAGAGATCAGGATCCAAACAAACTTAAAATTTCGTTTTGGAAATGAAAAATATATCAAGAACTCAAAAGCAAAATTAGTCTATTTGTTTGGATTTGAACAAGATTTAATTGTGAGTAAAAATATAACAAGAACCCATGAAGCCAACCAAAAAGTACTGACAAAATCAATAGCTTGCCACAACAGCAGCAGGAAAAAAAGAAAAAAAATCAAACCGAGAAAGGAAAAGGCATGCTTCAACATGAAATAATGAAAATTAACTTGATTGTGGTTCAATGTGAAAAATCAAACCCAAATACTATCCGGTTGAGTGATGATTTGGCGGCAAAGTGCAGGCGCGTCAGTGATGAAATAGATGGGAAATCTCACGCGGCACAACGAAGCTCTTGTTGGCGATGGTGATGACATTGAGCAATGGGTTTAATGGCATCAGTGGTGACTCAGAACATTTAACCAGAGCACCGAGACTGAAGAAAGGCTGGAGAACGGTGGGAGTGATGGTGGCTACGAGCAAGGCTGGAGAACGGGAGGGAGTTGGTGCTAGAGAACCGAGATTGCAGATTTTGATTTCAATTTGCTGACTGATGATGAGAAATGAAACGGTGCGTTTCAATTCGGGGAGGGAGCCGGGGCATGTAGCAGCACTAAAAACGTTCCAACGTTTAGGATTGCATGTTGCTAAAAGTTAACCAAAAATTTACTTTTAAGAACGTGTTACATTGCGCATTGTGAAACACATTATTACGACGGTTTTCTAAATGCGTCGAATTTCATAAATCAAATAACAGCGTGTAAGCTAAGCATATCGTTAAAAAGTTTATTTTCAACATTTTGAAATGTAGTTGTTAATAAGAATGCACCACGACTAGTTAAAAAATTGTTTTTAATTAAATTTCAAATAAATAATTAAATATTAATTTACAAAAGCGAATCAGTAATCATATATTTGTATTATCTGTTTACTTTTTGTTATTAACCATATATTTTTAGTTTGCCTGTTGATGACCTCAACCCACTTAATAGACGACGGCGATAAAGAGCTGCAAAGTTGAATCTAGTGGTAGTTTTAGTTTTGTTTCTTTATACCAATTTTGTTCGTCTTCCCTATTTGATTTGTGAAATCTAGTGGTAGTTTTAGTTTTGCCGAATGAATGCACGATATTTGCTATACGTATAGACTTGATTCTTGCCATACGCACATGGCTCGCTGTTGAATTCCATTTTTCTTGTAGCGATGTCAGGACATATAGACTTGATTCTTGCCATATTTGCATTAATTATATAATAGTGTTCATTTTTCTTATTTATATACATCACGGTGGACTCGATCATTAGCATAAAGTGCGGCAGTGATCTTGACCCCTACGATATATGCCTCACATAGTGCAGTTAGTTCCCGTACTATGTGCATATTAGAAAGACACTGATGGGGAAGGCAACTGATGTGACTTCTATCAATTGAGAGGTTCATCATCCATTAGATTTACATGAGGCACAAATTGCTTTCTATCCAAATTATCATGTTTCCTCCTTGAGAAGGTATTAATTTGTATCAAATCGAGTATATTTATTTATATTTTTCCTTCGGTCTTTGGTAGGATAATAAGTTAATAATGTCTTTTCAAGACATCACCGTCTTAATTTTGATTTTTTGTTCGCTTGAGTCAACATCATTCAAACCGTTGAAACTAGCTGACAGTATAGTCAACGGTTGAGACTCAAGTAGATATTTTGAATTTGGAAAGAGCAAGGTGCCTCTGTGCCAAACTGTCGATTTGGATAGTAGTTTGTTGATTTTCAATTGCTTAGGGCAGTGCCGCCCACACAGAATAAAATTGATACAGAACTAAATGAACACAGAGCGAACCTAGCACAAACTTGTTCTGTCTCCTAAATTACAGCAAACACGTAGCATTACGAGAAACGGCAACATATATGAGAAAAATGCCACACAATTAATGAAGCTACCGAATTCAAAGCATACCCTCACATTCATCTCCAGCAGGACAAAGCAACCCACGATAATGCCAGCAAAAAGCTCCAAAAGTCAACATAAACGTGGGATGCGTAAGTTCTAGCTAGTTAGTGACAAAAAGCATAAGTAACAGAGGAAATATAAACCAAGAGGCCACTGGTAACGAAAACAACCAATGAGGCAACAGCGTGAAGGTCACATTTGTCTGCACAGGACAAAACGTACCTCGATAACGTTGACCACTGAAAGCATCAAAAAGAGGCAACCGATAACCAAGCCTGCAGCCGATGCAATCATAAGACACCTCAACAAATTGTCATTAAAGTGGGCTTTAAACTCTTCATCAACAACTATACTATTTCTCAAGTTGATAGCTGGCTTGACACCCTGGGCAAACTAATAACGAGAACAAGAAGAAACTGAACGACACGACCTCGTTAACTGTGAGCATTCTGCTTATTTCAGGGCCGGCGACACATCTTGACTCCTGGAAATGGGTTTTGGACTGCTCTTGACCTGGAGGTGATAAGGAAAGTCCCACAAACACAGCTACTGTGGAGAGAGAGTTGACGTTGACAATACCATCTATGGCCGTCACGTGCATGCTTGTTGTTGACGACGTTTGTTGTGACGAAATTGATCTTCTTGTTCTGTTGAAAATGGAGAAAAATTGTTATTAATGGCCAGAATGAATTAGAACACTCCACACCATTAATTAATGGATAAATAAATCAAGAAAATAATGTACGTAGTATATAATCAATTATGGTAGCATAATGACCGATAGTCATTCATAGCTAGCTCTTGGAAGTATTGCCGATGATGAGTTGATCAAGCAGCTAGCAGCTAGCAGCTCGTGATATAATTATTAAGAGGCAGTAAGAGAGTGAGAATGAGCTAGCTGCCAGCCGCTTGAAATATTTATGGAGAGCTTTGTTGATTAATTTTAGTATTGATATTACGAATACTTTATTGCTTGATGCTGAAGTGTAATAGAAGAGGGAACAATTAAAAGTATGCATGCTCTGTTGCTCTTCGAGCTAAGGCCCCATAAAGTCGAAGTTAAATGAAATATCAAAAGATGGTGGGTGGTTCTGGATAAATCGTCCGTGGTACACATGCTGCAGGGAATTGTGAGATGCCTCCCCTGTGGTTTATTGATTTCTCGCTTGGATTGGGAAAATCACAAATACAATAAATTATCTTAGGCACCGTTTGTGATAGATCAGTTTTTTTCAGTCCAATTCAATTTGTAATCACTATTCATTTGTTTTTCATGCAAAAATTCTAATTTTAGATAATCTGATAACAAAAAAGTATGACTGTATATATAAGTAAATATTTTTAATTTAAAACTAATTATTTTTTAGTTTAGTTCCAGTTAGTATTAAAAATTGTATGTTTATTAAAGGATTGTGCTATTAATATAATTTATATTTGTAATTGTATAACATATTTTGAATTTTTAATTATTTTTTAAATATTTATTTTATGTATTTTTGTGTGTTCAATAGGTAAAAAATAATAATTTCATGCAATTTGAGGCTCCAAACAAATTTACGAATGTCAATTTAGATTTTGGAAGTCCAAGAAATTATTCATTATCAAGGGAGATCTGGGACTTTGTTTTAATTTTTTAAGTTTTTGCCATGATAAATGTGGTAATTATGAAATTATAAGTTTTTATCATATTAGGTATGGTAATTATTAGTGGAATGTGTTGAATTGCTTGAGTGGATTAAGTTAAGGATAAATATAATGGGTTAGGTTTATATTTTATTAGTGGGATAAATGTAGTTAGGTTAAAATGTAATTATTTTTTTATTTGTGTGGTTTAGATTAATCATGTATTAATATAAATAGAGAGGGGCAAACACATCTCTCTACACCTCTTCTTCTCTTCTTTTCTGTCAAATTCTTCTTCTCATCTCTTTGTAATTTGATTTTGATAAATCAAATTATTTTTGTTTCAATTTTTAAATCCCATTTTTAATTATGTGCTTTTCAATTTTAATGATTTTCTTTGTTTCAAACATATTTAGTTAAATATTAGGAGTTAAAGGGAGGTGAAACTTTTAGAAGAAAAATATAATTTAATCAAATTATATTTTAAACTTTATGAATTAAATTATTTTCTATTTAATTTTATCCATATTTTATATTTTAAAATTTTGATTTATTGTAGACAAATATAGGAGTTTGGCATAATAAATCCTAATCTCTCAGCACAAAGTATGGTAAAATGGTATTTTGACTTATTATAAATAAGTTAAATTTTGACACACTAACCTCTTAATTGGAAAAATTATTTTAATTTATATAATTAATCTTTTGGAAAATAAAAATGAAAAGAATTTGTTAAGTTGTAATTCTTTTATTAGGAGTGAATCCATAATCCTAACTAATTCAACTTAATAATTTTTCTCAAATTAAATTACATATTTTTTAATTTTTAATTTTATTTTTTAGATAACTTAAATAAATAAATAAAATCTTTTATCTGTGAATTGATCTCAGATTCACCAGCTCATAATACAATAAAATACTCTAATACTTGAGAGTTAAAAATTACTTTTAAATTGTGTCAAGTTTGGTTTTTTTTTTTTTTAAAGAAATCAGTTTATAATTGAATCCCTATCCCTAAAAGGATATCTCCCGTAATGTAGGTTTGACAAAAGAATTAAGGGCACTATACTGGTAATTATCTTTCTACAAATGAAATGAAATAAAATTTTATGTTAAGATTAAATATTGAAGAGTCTATTTCATATATAGTTTTGTGAACTTAATCACGTGGTTCATTATTTCATCAATCTGTATGGTGCATTTTGGCAAGGACTTTAATTAGATGAAAGATTCAACACTTTATTTTAAAGCTAAGTAAGCTTCAATAATAGCTTTGTTATGCTATTTGCACTAATTAGCTTGCAAAAATAAACTGAAAAGAGAAAGAAAATGGGGAGATTTTCTTTACTCTTGATTTTATCGACTTAGACTTCTTTCCAGTTCTGGGCTATCATTTTATCGTCTCTTTTAAATTAACTTTCTTTATTTTTCAACTTATTATGTTTGATTGATGTACATTTGTCTTTCGATAACATGTCAGGATCCACTATGACGTAATTATGATACACTTAAACTACTTTTTCATATTTTGGATGTGATTGTCCAGTTTTATTTATTTTGTTACCAGAATTTAAATTTTGGGAGAAATAAGAAACTAAATAATTAATTTTTTAAAAAGATAATTTTTTTTTGACGGGATTAGACTAATCCCATGTTACGTTAAAGTAATTAACTAGTCCTAATAAATAGTACTGAAATCCTTAGATTTGGGAGTCACTTGGACTGTATAATTTATAAAATTAAAACTTATGTCGGTATGAAAGTTTAGAGTATAAAAGTTTATTAAATCCATATTCTCTAGTACCCCAAATGCAATTAATAATTATATCAAAATTTATTTTATGTTCAACTTAGATCAATGTATAACATATTGGAGGTGGCATAACAACTGAATAATTAATTAAAAAAGACTTACGCCAAATATATAATATAATAAAATTAATCAAATGGTTAGATTATTATACTGTGTGTATATGGCATAAGTTATTAAAATTATAACTTAATATTTTCTTATAGTTAAATTTAAGCACTAGAGCAGAAAATACAATATTTTATAGACATAAATACATAAACCTGTATGTACCTTAAAAAAATAAATAAATAACTCAAGTCGCTCATTGTTCATATTCTCACCCAACTTTTCCATTTCTAAAATATCGAATAAAATAATTTTTTTTAAAAAAATTAACATCATAGACCCATCAGTCACGCTACATACTAGTTCACTGCTGAACTTCTACTCCATTCCAACGAGAAAGCATAATGTTGCCAAGTACCTATGGCTGAGACCTCAATGTCTTGGGGCGGTAGCAATTACAGCAAACACCATGGATGGCGCATAAAGCAGCAGAGAAAGAAGGACAATACCACACAATGAAGCCACCGAAGTCAGAGTATAATCACTCCCACATGACAGCTTCCCAACTCTCACCTGAATCACATTCACCATTGACAGCGTCAGGAAAACAATCCCAATAAACGACGCCACGATGGATAGAACCAGCAAGAATAGCCTCCACGCATCCGACAGAAGAATATTTTTAAACAGCCCCTCCAGCTTCGGTATCCGTTTGAGTTTGATCTTTCCCTTAATTTTTTCCAAGTTGATGAGGACTTTGAGTGACTTGGAGCATAGACTCGACAGGAGGAAGCAGGCGAATGATATAACTTCGTAGAAGATGAGCCTTTTCCCGAGGCCAACGTCTGGTTCGCACTCGGGCCGGCCTTCCAGAGACTTTTGGTCTCGGGAAGCAAAGGATAATCCCACGAATACTGCTATTGTGAAGAGGGAGTTGACGTTGACCAGATCGTCTAGGGCTTTTAGGTGGACATCTATGATTTCATCGTAAATGTCCTCTTTGTTCGAGCTTGATAGCAAGTTCACTAGTTCATCCAAAGTCTTTTGACTGATTGTTGTAGCCTCAGGTTTTTCTCTGGAAAAAAAAAAATCAAAATGATGAAAAAATAAATTTTAGGTTCCATGACATAACTTGTGTACAGAGATAAACTTATGAGAGAGATCAAGATCAAATACTTACTTATCCATGGCAGAATCTTCCAGCTTGTTATTGTGCTTTTGAAGATAGTGTTGCTGCTACCTATAGGTTTTCAGTGAATTACTGTCCAAGGAGATTTAAGCAGATCCTGGATGAATATTGGCCGCACATTCCGATTTAATGTGCGGGATATACATAAACAAATAACACACTCGGGGGGACAACCAACCACATATATTTAAAGTGGAACTGACATTCAAAACGAGAGTTGACTGTTTGGTCAGAAGGTATTAATCTATCTTTTAAATAATTTCTTTTTTCCTTGAAATGTTAAAACATTTTTTCCTTGAAATGTTAAAACAACTTCAAGAAAGAAAATTTGCGGATCGATTTACTGTTTTAAGGTAATTGGTAGCTTTATATATAAATGTACATATTATAGTAGAATTATTAGTAATATAAATAAAAAAATTAAGTTGGATTCTTTTAATATAATGCATATGAAGCTGAAGCTCAATTCAAAAATCTGTTTCATAAAAAATGAAGAAACTACTCTCAAATTATGGAGACTTCCATCTTCAGCATTCACGTGAAGGACTTGCACCATTGACCACAACAGTGAGGCAACAAAAGTGGGAAATTAGTTTAGTCATTATCAAAGGGGGGAAAGGATTTCTGTGAGCCAATAAAGGTATACACGTGGGACTCGGGGTAGCTCTACCAAACATTTCTTTTCTTTTTCCAATTAATAATCATAAAGCTATGGTGACACGTAGGTTGAACTAGACGGGCGGGCCAAATGGGAAATGTTTATATTTTATAGTACTTATACGAAGTTTTAATGACGATCTCCTTTTGTTCACGTATTGGACGTGACATGTAATTTTCAGTCCATGGAATGGGATTGGCTCCAGCACCCCAAGCCCACTGAGCTCTAGCATAAAATCCCACCCAGCCAGCAAACAGAGAAAAAGCAAATTAAGGTAAAAAATAATGAGTCAAGAATGTCCAATTTCTTGGGTTTGTGTTTCATACAAATCTCCCTCCGAGGCAGCATAGAATTAGTTTGAGGAAAGCAATAACCTTCATCCAAAACAGAAAGCAATAGGACAAGAGTATCCAAGTTGCAAAAGCTGAAGACAGAAGGCAAGAAAATCATCCCTTCCCTTGCAAGCAATCCTTGAATAGAATCAAACCAATTACTTCGTCAGACATACCCTGGCGAGCAGCAGGGGCAGGAAGAGTGATTCTTACAAGTTTTTTCAGGAGTTGCAAAAATTAGAATATGAATCCCATCAAGCTCGGACCAAATAGATTTCGTCTTGTACTTAAAAAGCAAACAGGCCAGTCAGCTATCCAAATTGAACGGGAAATTGTAACATTGAAGGAAACCGAACTGAAGTCATCTCGCGAAATAAAACAATATTCTCTCAGTAGAGACAGGGAAACACGGCGGTGACAACATGCAATTGCTGCGGTTAGATGGAGACTGCAACTACAATTTTATGGTCGATAGTTTTGCCTTCTGGGGATAACACCAATTGTAGACCAATTGTATAAGTTTTGAAATAATTAAACAAAAGTACATGCCAGAATCAAAGCAATAACTCAGAACTCGTCAGACTTTCATTTATACAGGAGTCCATCACACAACAGAAGAACTTGATGCTGTGGGCACTAAATTTGTGCATTAACCAGAACAAGAGGCTTAATGGTTAGCAAAAGTTCAAACAAAAGCAACTAGTGTTACTTCAAAGAAAATGTTCCACAGATAGTTTAGCAGATAAATGGTCAACAAACTTAAACCAGATTCTAATGAATAAGATAAATAAGCAAACTGTGTGAAGCCAAAGTATCCTACCTTTGAGAAACTGTAAATGAGCAGACAGTGTTGATTGGATTGAATCAGATTAAGCAAGCCACCAATCTCAGCAATAATATTGTTATAATATTCAGTAAACCCAGCACCAAGCCAACTAAATACAACCCCAAAACTCCATCTTTAAGTTAACACAGATTCAGTCAAGTTAGGAGTTCCTAGCGCATACTACAAAGAACCTGAAAACAAGACAGTCAAACCTTGGTAGTTAAACCAATGACCACTATCCTCTTCACCGATATGGATAGCTATTAGTCCTTACAAATCCCCTAAACAGATTTTGCAAGTGAGACTCAGCATCTAGAATAAGCTAACACAGATTTTGCTCACTGAATATTTGAAGATGCATTCACAGCTAGCAACTGTAATCCTCAAAACTTTAAACTGACCTCTCACCCCATCAAAGCATATCCCAGCTAAACTCAATTAGCGACCTATTCAGACATAGCAGGTTGGCTAACCAAGCATCCAAATCCAACTAAGAGAACAGACATGTTAGAAGCGAACTGGGTCCCACATAGTGTTGCCGTTGACCAGAATATCAACAGTAATTGATTACTGACAAGGCAGATTGCATTTTACTACAATTAGCCAAGAGTTACGAGTATAAGCAAATCCAAGTCTCAACCTAATTTCAGTTACCCAGATCCTTATGGAAAAGAAAAATTCAATCATAATTAATGAGATAGCTAACTAAATTTCAAATTAGAGAAATTAGAGCAATATGCCAGTCCTTCAATTGATGGCACAATACTCAAAATCAAACTAATTAAAATGCCTCCATCACTGCAATGTAGCAGGCATACATTAACTTACATGACACTAGTTTAGTTCTAGTGCCAAAAGGCATAAATAGCAGTGGAAATATAAGCCAACAGAGCAGTGGAAACCAAAACAATCAAAGCAGCCGCAGCATGAACGGCAGATTTACTTCCACAAGACAACATCCCCAAGCGGATCTGGATAACATTAACAATTGAAAGCATCAGAAACAGGCAACCCATCACGGACCCTATAGCTGCACCCATCATACCAAACCTCAAAACCTTCAAATTAATGTGGGCTCGAAACGCCTCATCAACATCTTTACTATTGATCAAGTTAAGGGCCAGTTTTAGACCCTGAGCAACTAAAGACGAGAACAGAAAGAAACTGAAGGACACAACCTCAAATACCAAGAGCTTTTTGGCCACGTCAACGCCGGCATCACAGGCTGATGGGTTCTCGAGACTATGCTGCCCTGGAGTCGTCAAAGAAAGCCCCACGAACACAGCAATTGTGAAGAGGGAGTTGACGTTAACGATGCCATCTAAGGCTGTGACGTGAATACTTGTTGTTGACGATGAAGACGATGAACTAACTCTTCTTGTTGTGTTGCTAGAATAGTCTTTTGGGTACTCTGCAGATCTGTCCATGAATCAAGAAAATTGAACAAAGCCAAAATGTGAAACAAGCATAATATAAAAATAAAATAAAATAAAATAAGTCAGGAAATTAAATAAGAAGCACGATGAAGCATTGCATTACTCAGCCATAGCTCTTGAAAGTTGGCGTGTTGACGGATGAATATGAAACTATGAACTTTCCTCTTTCTTGTTTATTTGCTTTTGCTTGCAGGAGTTTTTGCCTTTTAAAGTTGGAATGTTTAAATAATGGAAGACAGAGATGCTTTGCTTTTGCAAAATTTCTTTTTGGCTTTTTAGATGGTTCAAAGAAAAAGCATGAGAAGCAGGTGGAGTTTTGTTCCAGACAAATACCAATGTCTTAAGCTAAGGTTAGATTGGGAAAGTCCAGAATTGATAGCAATTGTTACCACGTGTGTATTTCTTTATATATATATAGTAAATTTTCATAAATTAATAATTTAATAAATTAATAATTTTTATTATATAATAAATTTTTATGATTTAGACTTCGATAAATGAATTAAGTTAATAATTTTAATAAAGGGATAAGGTATTATTTTTTAAAAATATTATATAACTTTGTGGTCAATTTTAAATAATAAATTTATAATTTATTGAAATTACAAATATAATTATGATATTTTAATTATATAAATATGACTTTATTATTATTTGTTTATATAATATATGATTGTTGTTATTTTTTTAATTTAAAACTCATTGAATCTCATCTCTTATGTATGTTAATTGAATTATAAATAACTCTATCAATTAATAAATTATTAATTTATTAATTAATTATTTTTTAATTAATAAATCTTATATGGCCCTAACTCGTCCTCAACTAAATATTTATAATAGATGATGGAATTTTATTAGATTATTGTATAAATTACGCAATACTTTTATAATTGTTTTAGATTTTCTCCGAATCAGCAGTAGATGCAATGACTGGATTGCCCTTTTGGTTACGTGTGTTTTTTAAGTTCAAAAAATTGTGTTTTTGAGAAAGATTTCGTTGGTTAGTTTTGTCGTAATGCAGATCCAATTTTAAAAGTCATCCGAAAAAGAAAAAAAACTGGCATCACGAATAGGCAAGATGAAACTGACTGGACGCTGGCAATGCATGATTGCATTTGCATCGCATGCAAAAGTTTTAAACAAAGTTGGATGATTACGAGTCACCCCCAGATTAAAAGGATACCGTATGGCTACTGACTTGGTTAAACGGATCAAGAAAAGAAAACACTTCATTCGCGGACATGTGGGATCACAAGAATCAAGTCATTCTCAAATGGGACCTATTTCCAGAGATAATGGATCTCTCAATTAATTAATTCAGAATTAATGAGAACTAGACCGCACCCAGGTGCTGAGCTGTGCCCTGAGAGTTGCACTTCCAGTATTTTTTAACCCTCTTCTCTGGCAACCTCATGGAGTGGGAGATCGAGGGAAAAGAACCTGGAATGGAAAAATCAAACAAAATGACACTGTCAATGAAATTAACTGCATAAAATCCATTTGGCTATATTCCAGCGTTTTGAATTAGTCTAAAAAGCATTCACAGATGATTACGGAGTGGAAAGAAAGGAAGGATCACAGGATGAAGAGATCAGTTAAAGACTATATACAATTTTTTTATTTATTGCTCTTCGTTCTGAGCTTCTGACTTGACATTCTCGATCATGTTCTGAATGCTTTTCATAGTATGATCTGTATGCCATTCCACATGTTTCAAAACCATTTCCAGTTGCTCCCGGCACCCTGACAATTGTTGATTTGTATGATGGAGGTCTGTCGATAGCTCCCTGATTTTCTTATCCTTCTCATCCTGTGTAGAGAAGTTGTCCTATGAGCATTATATGTAAAATATTGCAATAACACTTCAAAAACTTATAAAACTTCCATGAAAGCTGCATTTGCTTCTTTAGAAGGGCAAAAGATCTCAAGAATTGTTCCTCATCCAGCATCATTTTTGCTGTTATAATTGAAGTCATTGGGTGAAAGCACATAACCAATATGCTAAAAATCTATCGCCATTTGAGAATCAAAGCATAACAACATCAAAAGGTAAGAGCATATGGGGAAAAAGTACAAAACTTCTGCCCAGGCTCCTGGGGCCAAACCATCTTTTCATGTTAAACATGGTAGAAGGGACAGACTCCCCACTATTAAGAAAAGACACTTCCCACCAGACTAACACAAAAAAGGAGAAATTCAAGAATCATTGTAACTACAATCTGATCAGTGAAATGTTAAAGTGGCCAGGGCAAACATATCCAAAAACCAAAAGCTGAAAGGAACTATTTGCATCATTTCTCTCTGCTTCAGAAACAATATTAGCATGAGAGCTAGCTTGTCACCAAAACCAGGTTTCTCTGGAGCTTTGCCAATTATCATAGGAACCATAGTTTAAATGGTAAAAACTAAAAACTAAAAATACCAAGTTTATACAATAAGAATATTGTGAAAAAATATGACAAATTAAATCCAATAACGGAAGCTATCATAAAACATTTCCAAAATTTTTAATCCTTTGTTATTAAATGATCAACTAATATTTAAGCATAAAAATCCTGATTTCCGTGCATTTATGCCCACGATATGCACATGATTAACAACCTCACTTAAAGTATAACAAATCCAAGTGAAAAAGTTCCCAAATTGGAGAACTGACCTGATTAGGCCTGAATTGTAACTCAACGACCCTTGCCAGCTGGAATTCCCAAAGGGCGACTATGTGAAGTTTCAAGTTTGGTAACAATCCATTTCCCTGACGTCTCCTTCCTCACCATTATCACTGCCTTGCAACCCTCCCTTGTAACCTCCCTTGGCTTCCTCACCTCAAGCCTTTCTGTCTTCTTGTTATTTACAGGAAGCCCTTCTTTATTACAAAGAAACCTACGACTCACAATTGACCCATCACAAGATGAATGATGACAATTACCAACCCAGATAATAAATTGAACACGCTTGGCATATGCATCATAGTATGCCATGGCAGCCTCTTTAGATTCAAACTCCTTGAAGTTTCCAGCTTTCTTTGAAGTCCCAATAACTAAGTTAGACTCGATGAACATCTTTCATACTGAAATCCAGCACCAGTGAAAACAATACTTATATAGTTTTAACCAAGTATTGCATTAGTTAACTGAATAATAAGAGTAACGCAATATAAGCCCTGTATCACTGCTTTTAATTTAGATCTTTGTAATTATAAGTACCCCATTACAGGTTCATACAGAGACAAGAGAGTGAATGCCTATTGGTTTCAAAACTATAAATAGATTTTGTGTTTCTGAAGCAAGTTAATAAAATAGACAAAACGTAAGAAAATAAACATACTTTCTTGCATTGGATAATTAGAGAGTGACGAAACTCTGATTTTGCTCTCCTCTGTCTCTGTTTGCTACTTTAGATAAGTTTATGCACTGTTCTGGGCTCGCGAAAGAACGGCTTCTACGGTTCTGATGAAATTTGCTTGCTTAGCTAAGTTTAATGTACTGTTCTGGGTTCGTGCAGAACAGCCTCTACGGTTCTGATGAAGTTTTGCGCGTACCCATCGCCCTTCGCTGGTACCAAAATGGCAAGATGAGTTGTTGCCTTGCTGGAGTGACACCTGTCCAGGCTGCGCAAGCATGACATCCTCAATAAAAACATGTTTCCCCAATTACTATGTTTAGAATTTACTATTTCTTTCTAAAAATTAAGGGGAGAGCGAGAGGGAAAAAAAGTTTATCCTTTTTATAATATTAATAAAAATTGGGCAATTCATTTTACATTTTTACCAATAATCCCCACAAGAACAAGTCCCATTCTCGAAATGGTGGAATCTATTGCGATCCCTCACAACGATTTTTCTCTTAGTGATCTTAGCGATGAGCTTGATCATTGAGTGACAATCATTGCATACCCTTAAATTTTTCACAACCCTTATTGTAGCGTATGGTTTAGTTGAGATTAAACCATAGCATATTGCAAGCCTCTCACTGTGTATTGCTAATGCCCATTCTTTCTCCCAGTCTTCAATATCATGCAACACCACTTCTGTTGACGGTGAGTACCCTTCGAGTTTTACTACTTGGTTCAATTCCTGAATCTTTTTGTAGATTTGTTCCCTCTGTGGGTGTCTAATATCTCCCAACATGAACTCATGAATCTCATTATTCACTTCAATGGAACTGCAACCCGGTTCCTTTTGCACTCCTGCCTCCTTCATCTGTGCCCTTATTTGTACAGCTTCTTTCCATTTTCCTGAAGAAGCATATGCATTCGATAGAAGAACATAAGTTCCAGAATCTGCACTTCGACAATCTAACAATCTTTTTGCAATCTGTTCTCCTAGCTGGAGTTTTCCATGAACTGTACAAGCACTTAGCAAAGACCCCAACATAATATGATCAGGTGCTATTTTCATGTTTGTTATGAAGTCAAAAGCCTCTTCAGGACGACCTACCCGACCAAGAAGATCAACAATACATCCGTAATGCTCTATCTGTGGTTCAATCCCATAATCTGTTGTCATAGATTGAAATATCTCAAATCCCAAATCTACCAAGCCTCCATGACTACAAGCATTCAATACACCAACAAAAGTAACTTTAGTCGGCGTTATCCCTTGGTTTATCATTTCCCTAAACATATCAACAGCTTCAATGCTCCTTCCATGCATAGCAAGCCCAGCAATTAATGAATTATAAGCGGTGACATCTCTCTCTTTCATCTCCTCAAAAACTCGTAGTGCCTTATCAATATCCCCACACCTTGAATACATATTAATCAGAGCAGCACCCACAATATGGTTGAGATCAATTCGATGCTTTCCCGTATATGAATGGATCCACCTTCCAAGCTCTAGCGCTCCCAACTGCGAACACGCAGATAAAACGCAAACAATAGTAACTTCATTAGGCCTGACATTATCCCTTTGCATTTCCCTAAAAAAATCCAAAGCCCTAGTCATCTCGCCATTCCTAACCAGCCCATCAATCATAGCAGTCCAACAAACCGTGTCCTTAACCTCAACCCGACTAAAAACTTTAAATGCATTCTCAACCAACCCATGTTCGGCATAACAATTTATCATCACCGTTGATGCAACAACATCATTACATTCAGGCGTTTCATCAAATAATTGCATTGCACTCTTAAATTCACCACACTTCCCATAAAGCTCAACGAGTTTCAACCTTATCGATCTATTAGACCTCATTCCTAGTTTCAAAACCTGGCCATGAATCTCCCTACCCTGTCTTAGAGCCAACAAAAAATGACAAGCCTTTAAAGCTGAACTAATGGCATAGCTGTCGGGCAAGACTGATTCTTCAACCATTTGATAGTACAAGCGAATGGCGTCAGCGCACAAACCATTAGACACAAATCCATCAATGATTGCAGTGTAAAGGAAGACATTGGGGTGATGAGTGTGTTGAAATATCTTGGAGGCATAGTTAAGGGATTTGAAATTTGAAGAAATGCAAAGCAGCTCGAAAAGGATAAAAGGGTCTTGATCGTGGCCATTTCTTACAATCTTTGCGTGGATTGATCGGACTTGGTTTATGTGTTTGCAATTTTGCAATAAAGAGATGGTTTGGTTTCTACAAGGTACATTCTTCGATTTGGTATCTGGATTTGGCGGGGAAACTGGGCGTCCCGCAATAGCTACCGTGGAATAAATCATTGGCGCCAAACGTGCAACGGAAGAAGCGAAGGTTATATAAACGAAGGGAAATTATCTAGGGTCTGCCTATGTTGCCACATTGGTACGCTATTACGCTTTTTATCTTTTTGGATCCAAGGTAATAATGGCAGACATAAATGCAGCGACAGGATGAATTTACTTAGGCCATTATCATTTCAGTTCCTCTTGTTTCCTGAAATGTCAAGATAAAGTATAATAATTATTATTTTATTTATTAGCTAAGTTGTTAACTAACATAAATAAGAATGAAATAGAAAATTTTGAGAAAACTTTTATTATTGATATTGGATAATTATAATGTATTATTTAGTACTCTTTTATGAGAGCCACAACCTCTTAAATATAAAATAAAGCCTATGTTTGCTATCTAGCTTTAGAAAGAAAAATCTCTTAATTTATTTCACAAATTCATAAATATTTTATAATTCTATAATTATTGTTATCATTTCTAGATATATTCTCGTTATTTAAATTTATTAATAATATCTATATCAATAGTTAATATATAAATATAATATGATATAATAAAATAATTTTATGATATTATTTATTTTTATATTATAGTTATTATAATAAAAATAGGAAAATAATTTAAATATATTCAATATTTCAATTAGGGCAAAAGATGGCACATTGTAGTGAATTATTTGATAGACCACAATCTAGCTTTCAAAACATCCAAACATAGGTAAGCAATAAATTAATATGACCAATATTATAATACTATATAATATTATGTTTCAAACATACTTTAATGGTGCGTTTACTAAATAAAAATTAAAATGAGCTATAATCATTATAAAAAAATGAATCAAAATAGGCTATTTATCGAAATTGAGTAAACAACATTCTCATTGATGCATTTACTTTATTTTAAATTCATAATATATTAAAATGTCCTTTGTTAAATGTGTCCCTCCTATTATTTGGATATATTATAATTAAAACAATAATAAAAAATATAATAATGACAACAATATTAATTAAAACAAAAGTTAATAAAATTTAATAATAATAGCAATGAAATTAATGGCAAGAATGATATTAATAATGATAATAATTAAAATTAATATATTTTAACAACAACAACAAAAATAAAACCACTGGGGTATAATAACACTTAAAATAATAAAAGTAATAAATTTTATTAATAGAAATAATAATAATGACTTTAATGACTGTAATAATAATGAATAATAATAATTAAAATAAATAGTAATAATAATAATAACAACAACAACAACAGTAGCAATAACAACAACAATGTGCCATCTTTTGCCCTAATTGAAACATTGAATATATTTAAATTATTTTCTTATTTTTATTATAATAACTATAATATAAAAATAAACAATATCATAAAATTATTTTATTATATCATATTATATTTATATATTAACTGTTGATATAGATATTATTAATAAATTTTAATAACTAGAATATATCTAGAAATGATAACAATAATTGTAGAATTATAAAATATTTATGAATTTGTGAAATAAATCAAGAGATTTCTCTTTCTAAAGATAGATAGCAAACATAGGGTTTATTTTATATTTAAGAGGTTGTGTCTCTCATAAAAGAGTACTAAATAATACATTGTAATTATCCAATATCAATAATAAAGGTCCTCTCAAAATTTTCTATTTCATTCTTATTTACGTTAGTTAACAACTTAGCTAATAAATAAAATAATTATTATTATACTTTATTTTGACATTTCAGGAAATAAGATATTTAATGATAATGGCTATACAAGAAATCCATCTCTTTTATTCTTTCTAAATCCAATTAAGATCACAAAAAGAATAAATCATTGGCGCCAAACGTGCAACGTAAGAAGCGAAGGTTATATAAATAAAGGGAAATTATCAAATCACCCACCTTTAAAATAAAAATTTTTAAAATGCTGTAAAAAATTGAATTTATTTAATTTTATACTCTATTATTTATATTTGATACCACTTGTCCATCAAAAAATTCAAAATTATTGAAGCTGTACTGGATCACGTCACATAGTATTTTAATGGATGGAAAACTTTAAAATATAAAAATTAAAAATATAAATAAACATAAAAATAAAAAAAAATTATTATTTTTATAACAACAACTAAAAATGCCAGCATCACAACGATAAAACTGATTGGGGACCGCAGAGCGGCTTAGTGTGGAGTAATCACTGGGGACCTTAAAACTTGTTTATAAACCCGCGGCAACTGACTGCAGGCACGTACGCATGTACCCTGGCGTGTGTCTGTGTGTATGTAAAAGAAACTTCCAAGGTTCCCGCATTTTATTACGAATGATATTTAATATTGAGTTAAGTTTTTATTAAATATTCAATCAACAACTATTACTAAGTAAGAGAATAAGTAAAATACAAAACAAATATTTATCATTGATTCAATATTGCACTAAATTAACATAGCTCTAAATTCCAGTCTTTGTACTGCCCATCGAACAATAACCAAAGTTTTGGATGTTTCTTCGTTTTCTGACTTAGAAATAAAAGTTGAAGTTAATAATTATTAATTAATTTTCATCCTAAGTTATTTCAGTCAATCTTGACTTTTATTTTCGCAGATTCCACAGAGATTATAATCTTGGTGTGATAACTTGCAAGGCCTCGTTTCAAAATTATTATAAATTTAGTTAAGTACACAGTAAATGTACTATCAAATAGTAACGAGTACAGATATTAGAAATATCTTTGTCCATCTGTGCAATTTCGATAAATTCTAAAGTCATAAATATCTGAACGGAGTTGCTGCATTCACACGTAGATTAAAGTTTGACCGTACTTTTTGGAATACGGTCGTTTTGAAAGAGTTGTAATTTCGAGATTTAAGAATGGAGTTACTTTTAAATATTTGTTAGAAAAATTTAGCGGTCTTAATAATTTTATTTGATTCAAATTTAGGTTAGTCAGGTCTTAATATAATTTTTAAATATTAAATAATTTAATTATAAAAAAGTTTTGACCGTTTGTCAGTCTGGCTAGTTATTGGGTCGTTTTTGTTTCAAGCGCCTCGCTGTTTCATGTATTTCCAAATTTAAAAGAATTCAAAGGACAAAAAAAAAAAAAGGCGAACAGTACCGAGGCACAAGCAGCCATTTTTTTTTTAATGCCAATTACTGGTGAAAGACACAAGTCAACTCCATTGGACAGCTGCTCATAGTTGTTTTATGCGGCGCAACCTAACCTCCCGGCTCATAGTTGACTTGTTCTTCTCATTACTCCAAAAGAAAACTAATTCATGCTGCAAGTCTTAACAAACTATTGAATAATCCACACATTCAAATGTCTTTAGTTACTTTTCTTATGTCAAACCATAGGCTGATGTTACATATTTTCTTTCAAGTCAAGTTTGGCATGCGGTTAACACTGACCAACTACTGAGCCTGCACTATGACTTGACCAGCATAAATTAAGAGCATGTTCGGTAACTACGGTTTAACAGATAATTAAGGGCTGATGGAGCTCAAGGGGAAAAAGCAAGCCTTTATTACATCTTCAATCTTGGTTCTTATTCATCTCTGTCCATCGTGTTCGGAACTTAAAAAAGTCAAGAATATTACAAGTTTAAATGCAGATGAAGTGCATGTTGCAGTCATTCTTGATATGCGATCATGGTCAGGGAAGATCAGCAATAGCTGCATTTCCATGGCCGTATCTGATTTCTATGCTCTAAATACTCACTACAAAACGAGGCTAGTTCTCCATTCGAGAGATTCTAAGGGAGACCCACTTCGTGCTTTAGTTGCAGGTAATGTTATTTTTCTTTTAGGGGAAAAAAAATTGTAAGAATAGATAAAGTTTAAATTATTTTTTTTAACCAAAGAAATTTGTTTGGGAATTTATTTAGTTAAACTCCTACAGCATAGTATTGGACATGAGTATATGAAATTTTATGTTATACCATAAATATTGTCGTTAGAACCTTATATTACCGATACACAAGCCTGTACATTTTTTATTTTAATCTTGTGGAACAAGAGTTAAGTGGTACGTATACAACTATATATATTATTGTTGCCATTGAAGTTGCATCTATTTTCAAGTGCAGTTTCGAATCTCCTGCAAAATGTAGACTTGCAAGCGATCATTTGCACAGAAATGACGCCAACTGGAGCACACATTTTGGCAGAGATAGGATCCAAAGCTAAAATTCCTGTCATTTCTCTCGATACAACTCTACCTAGTCCTTTGACCTCGTGTTCAATTCAAATTGATCAAGATGGTGAAGCTGCTCAATCTCAAGCCAAAGGCATAGCTGATATTATCTCAGTCTTCACATGGAAAAAAGTCGTTCTCATCTATGAGGATAATACTTGGGGGAATGATAATATCATTCCTTATCTGTTTGATTCCCTGCACGATAATGATATTGATATTGTTCGAAGAATCACCATTTCTTTGTCATCATCTACAGATGATCAAATCATCGAAAAGCTTTCAATGCTCAAGAGTCTAGAAACAAAAGTATTTTTAGTGCATATGTCGCATGCTCTTGCATCTCATCTATTTTTGAACGCTAAGAAGATTGGAATGATGAGTAAACAGTATGCATGGATTGCGACAGCCGCAACTATGAATTTCCTGCATTCAATGGACTCATCGGTTGTCGAGTCCAGCATGCAAGGGGTTCTGGGTTTCAGGCGTTATGTTCCAGCGTCGAAGGAGCTTCACAACTTCACCCAAAGGTGGAGAAGGGAAATGTACCTTAATAATCCAAATACTGAGGTATCCGAATTAGATGCACATGGGATTCTCGCATATGATACTGTTTGGGCCGTGGCAAAAGCATCAGAAAAGCTGAAAACCGAGATTTCTGATGAAACTTGTTATTATAAGCAGATACTACACAGTAGATTCACAGGTTTAGGCGGTGATTTCCAACTAATCAATGGGAAACTAACTTCATCAAGAGCATTTGAAATTGTAAATGTGATAGGCAAAACCGTAAAAATAGTGGGGTTTTGGACTCCAACCACTGGAATCACTAAGGAAATGAATTCGTCGGTATTCATAAACAAGATGGACAATACTTCGTCAAGTTCGCGGAATGGTGAACTTGAAGCCATTATATGGCCGGGAGGATCTGCAGCCATTCCAGTAGGTAGTGGCAAGATTAATAAGTTAAGGATTGGGGTACCAGTGAACGGACATATAGAATTTGTTCATGTGGTTCGGGATCCTCAATCTGTCAATGCAACAGTAGTTGTCAAAGGCTTCTGCGTAGACGTCTTCAAGGCAGCCGTTGACTCTTTAACATTTGAAGTACCTTACGAGTTCATTCCGTTCGAGGATGCTACTGGACGAATGGCTGGATCTTATAATGATCTTATCGATCAGGTTTATTTTCAGGTACGTGAGCGTCACCTCTCTCTCTATATATATATATTAGTACAAATTATAATTTACGTCTAATTTTATTTTACACATGCTTGTGCATGTTGATCATGATTAATTGATAAACTAGAGATTTGATGCTGTGGTGGGAGATACAACAATTACTGCCAACAGATCTTTGTACGTTGATTTCACATTGCCATACACAGACATGGGCAT
The DNA here is from genome assembly GCA_030449875.1 of Aegle marmelos. Lineage (NCBI taxonomy): Eukaryota > Viridiplantae > Streptophyta > Magnoliopsida > Sapindales > Rutaceae > Aegle > Aegle marmelos. Next base: position 18,858,575 of record JASUUL010000094.1, on the reverse strand, counting down.
TGGAATGATATTCCCAACTGATCGGAACAACAATATGTGGATTTTCTTGAAGCCACTCAAACCAAGTCTTTGGCTAACCACCGCCGCTTTATTTGTCTTGACCGGCTTCGTTGTATGGGTCATTGAACGTCCAATCAACGATGAATTTCAAGGTTCAAGAGCACATCAATTTGGGATGATATTTTGGTATTCATTCTCAACCCTTGTATTTTCTCATAGTAAGTAAATATATGTATGTATGTTACTTTGGATATATTACAGAAATTGATTACTATGTAAACAGACATTGATTTTTATTTTGCAGGGGAAAAGCTATTAAGCAACTGGTCAAAATTTGTAGTGATCGTATGGGTATCTGTAGTGCTTATATTGACCTCAAGCTACACGGCAACTTTAACCTCTATGTTAACCGTTCAACAGATTAAGTTGGTCTCGAGGGACAATATAGGATCTCAACTAGGCTCAAATTTTCCTCGAGCTCTAAGCAACATAAATTTTAAAGATTCCAGGCTTAAGAAATATAATTCTGCTGAGGAGTTCGCCAATGCTCTATCCAAGGGCAGTAAGAATGGTGGCATTTCCGCCATTATTGATGAAATACCGTACATCAAAGCCTTCCTCGCCAAGTATTCTGCCGATTACACCATGATTGCACCGAACCACACTACCACCAGTGGTTTTGGCTTTGTAAGTATCCCCTTAACCGTATATATACCTCATGCAGATTAGATTATGCAAAAGCAATTTTATGTGGAACTGATTTTATGTGCACGTGTGTGTTATTCCAGGTTTTTCAGAAAGGTTCGCCATTGGTCCACGACATATCGAGGGCTATTGCAAGGTTAAGAGAAGAAGGGACTCTTAAAAAGATTGAAATTGAATGGTTTAGTGACCAACAATCAGGTTTTATGCATGCGGATCCCTCAAGTAATAGTCCATCCAGTCTGAGCCTAACTAATTTCGGTGGTTTATTCCTTATTACAGTGATCTCCTCAACTCTAGCTCTTGTCGCGCTCTGTGTTACTTCAATTCACAGAAAAAGATCCTTTTGGAAAACTGGGGAATTGAAGGAAATATTACCTCGTTATAATTGCCAATAATAGGGAATTGAAAAAAAAAAAGTAATGTCATTGTCAATAAGATAAAGAAATTAATATAGGGCATTCATTTTCAATTGCATTATATTAACTCGTTACCCTTCAGCAAGATCGAATATTTGTGTGTGTTTTTGAGATCTTCCATCACACATGGCTTTTTCAAATATTAATAATCCATCTCAGGGTACTGAAAATATGTTCCTTCATTAATTTATTGAGTTATATATTTTGAAGTAGAAATTATTTCGAACCCACAAAGCTTTACTAGCTAAAATAAATTATTGGCAGGGCAGGAGTCTTAAATGGGCATTTTTCGAAAATATTTTGACTGAAAAAACGGCTAGTGTGGCATGAATCATTGCAAGGGAAGAAGTTAAAGACCTTGAATTGAACACTCGTTTATAAATAAATTAATATAGCGGCGAGCGTGACCATTAATTAATAACAAAATAATTTATTTCTACAATTTTCAAAGGCGTCTCCGTGCCCCCATCTCAATGTGTCCATCTCACAAATAGATGGACTTTACGTCCAAATTCATATTGACCCCCGAGACCCGACATTTGTTTTATTTGACCGCTACCGTGGAAGGGCAGTTCGTAATTTTAACTACTTCAGGTCAATTTTGTTCATTCTTTTTATTAATATGCGCTACCTGTATATTCTGAAAATTATGCTTCATAATTGTTTACGTGGTGATATACGCTAGCCCTTTTTTTTTTCTTTTTTAATTTGAAATAATATATGCTAGCTGTTATACAAAAGTTCGTTGTCATATATAGTTGCATATAATACTGTAGGTCCTGCCAATAGCTTAAATAATTTTGACGAAAATTATAGAAAAATTACTCGGGCTAGGCCAGGCAGTAGCCCTATCATGTCCTCCTAAAAATCACATACGCCCCTCATTTTTTGTTAATTTTGTATACTTATATGGTTTTTGTTTTATTTTCATATATGTCCCTATTTCAATAACCTTATATTTTCATCAATTTTTTTTATACTGATAGAGTTCTATCTCATTTTCAAAATATCTCCATTTCCATTATATTTTTTTTGAACCGGAATTAGTAACTCAATTTAGAAAAGAATTCAATTATGTATTTATTGAATAAATTAAAAATATTAGGGGACTAAAGAGTCAATACAAATTTAATTTATTTTTTAAAAAATATTTTCATTAAAAAAAGATGTCAATGCTTACAAAAACAATATAAAGCAACAATTATATATCAACATTCCAATAAACTCTTTATGTGAATTTTGAAATTTTATTTATTACTTACATTAACTAAGAGGATAAGTGAGTAGTTTTAGGAAATTCTAATATTATAATCATTAGCATTTGATTCTTTAAAGAGAGTCAAAGTGCTTGGCAAACCGGCAACAGTCAATGACACTCAAATACCTTTTTGTTGGTTTGAGTCTATTATATTATTGAAATTTTTTATTAATAATATTTTAATAATTTAAAAGGATGAATAAATTTTAATTGTTTGATTTATTTAAGTAAGGTAATTAAGTACTTGACTTCAATATGTTATCATAGGTTGAAATGTTATATTCTATAATTGAAAAATAATATTTTCATATTTGAGTTACCTTTTATTTTTTAGTGTTTTTTATAATTATTTTTGTAGAGTACATATTCATAGGGTAAGATTTTTTTGCTTCCCTTTATTTAATGTACGTTTTTTTACTTATAACATTTTATAGTCACATCAAATATAAATTTTCTAATTTATTCCATGGTAATATAATCTCCTGCACTACTTGAAAAAAAAAAAATGAAGCCACACGTGCATGCAATTTGAGTGGCTATCTGTATGATTGCTTGCTTCAAGTGGTGCAAATATATATTTAAAAGTGAGAGTTGCTTACTTCCATTCGGTGGCTCTAAAATGTAGATTTTGACATATGCCTCATTTTATCAATTAGAGCACCGAGAGCAAATAATAAAGGAAATTGAGAGAAACAAGAAGAAAGAAGAAAAAGGCTGAAAAGAAAGAAAACCAAGAGGGAAAAAAGAAGAGAGAAGAAAAAGATGGAAAGGAAAAAAAGGAAAGGAAGAAGCCGAGAGTGCGAAAAGAAGTTTAAAAGATGAATTAAAAGGAAAAGTTATAGAAATATAATTAGATAATTAGATTAATATCCAATAAACTAGTGGGTAATATATTTATGAAACTTGAACAGATATGATACAATTTATACAATATGCATGAGTTTTTATATTAGTTCTAATAGTTAATTTTTGAATTTTATATTTTTAGAGAAATTCAAGAATTCAAAGACCCACAACAACCCCAATGAATCTCTGAGCGAAATAGGATGTGTAAGTAGATATTATTATTAATATTGTGGGTTCTGTTAAATATTTATGTTTGACATTATGATTTAATATTATGTTATGAATACATGCATGCATATTATATGTTTGATTGAGTCATGAAATGTGATTGTCAGTCACATGCGTATTGAAAGTTAGGTTACTCTACCCATGCAAGATAGTTTAATTACATTAGGTATTGAGAGGCTATTCCCCTATTCTACTCATGCGATAATGGTCCCATCAAGTATTGAGTACTATTTGGTGCAATTTTATCATATATATATATATATATATGAATTTCATGTCACCGATCTATGATATTCAGTGTGGAGTTATGTCAGGTGATTATATATTACGCTAATATGTTACTTTATTTTTAATATATAAATTATATCCACTCATTGAGTCGCAAGTTCATTATTTTTCTATTTAGCCCTTTTCTCCCAAGACTCTACTAGATTTCGTGTAGACCAATTCTAGTAAATTAAGGTTAGGCCATGAGACGCATTGTTGTATGTCTTGCATTTTGAGCACATTTATATCACTTATGTTTTCATGTGTATATATGTAATATAATTATGTATAATGAGACATAAATTGTGCAAGTTTTGAATATACATATATTTTCAGATGAGGTACAGAGGCTGTTATATGTTTATAGTAAAGGTCATATAACCTAAATTCATAAATTAAATTTGTGCCATAAGTTTTAATTATTAGACCACTTGATTCACCTTGGATCAAACATGTAGGTCAGGGTGGATTGTGTCATACAAAGTGTTGGATCTGCCCTTGAAATTACTTGAATTTTTTATCCATAAATATAAAGAATGCTTTATAATTTCTTTAATTCTTTTGCTAACAAAAAACTTCAAAGTTTTTTTTTTTTATTGACATAAGCATCAAATACATCAATATTAAGAATGCTTTATAATTACTTTATTTATTTATTTTGGCTAAAACAAACTTCAAAATTCTTCCTTTTTCAATTGACACAAGCATCACGTACATTAATATTGGGTACTATGTGTTGTGTAAATTTTATTAAACTTGCAAGTGCACGAATCTATTGTATAATAGATTAATGATGACGAATATTGATCCCATGAGGAAGTGAATTTTAATTATGTATTGAATTAATTTTCTAAGTGGGTGGTTGAAATAATGATGAAATTATCTTAAATTTTGAATTGAAATAGCGAGAATAATTAAAAATGACAACTATTATAATAAAGCACTTGGGTATTTAGATCCACATCAACATGCACTAGAGCTCAATATTCCTTATTAGTACCAATTAAATCATGAGAAAAAAATCTACTTATCATGAACCATGCTCTAATTAATATGATACTAAGGGCTTATCATGCCAAACAGTAATAACTGTGTTATTATTATCTGTTGATGAAAAGTCAAAACATCTACAGAAATTAGAAAAGAAGAGAACATAAATTTACCAATTAAGCTTATGAAATATATTGAGACTTTATCTTCAACCCAGGCTTGAAAGAAAATTAGCTACTCATATTTGAACTAAGGATAAAACTAAAATTTTAATAAAATACTTAGAAAATACAAGATGGAGAAGGAACTAGAGAGAATGTAATTAAAAAATAAATTCACAAGAGTCAAATTAAGGACATGGAGCCCTCCTTTTATATATATAACGAGTAAATCATGGCCATCGGATTAAAATAATTTAGATGCACACGATTATGTCAGATGACAAGTTCTGATTGGTTTAAATACATCATCAAGGCTATTATCATGTATATATATATATATAGCGTATGCACGTTTTTTTAATCCATTAATATACTATTACGTCATTAATCAATAGTGCATAAACATATTAATACAATAAGATTGTGACACCTTATTAGTCAAGTCACGTCATCAGTCAACACTACATAATCAGTCAATACTATATCATTCCTCTAATCAAATACTGTTATGTCATTGGTAGATGCCACGTCATCGGTCAATACCACATCATCGTACATTATATATGAATAGTGTCATGAATAGTATCATGAACTGTACCATACATGTGAATAGTACTACACATATGAACAGTAATATTTATACTTTTATACTTCTCTTAAGGTTTTCAACCGTTCTGAGTTTAGATTTACCATCTGTTTTGTCATCTGATATTTTGTTTATTATGAAATAATCATGATGCCTTTAAAATATATAAAATACTTAATTATAATAAAACACACATAATTAAAATCACAAGAGACTTGAATACATAAAAGTAAGGAAGTTAGTAAAATCTTAAGTGCAAAATAATAATTTTTGCCTTTACAAATATGTATTTTCTAGCACTTAACACTACGTACTTGTAGAACATTGGCAAGTTACCCATGGGGTTGTCGATGATCAGTTGACTCGACCTAGAAGTACCTATCACTTGATAGTTACTAAGTCTTGAGCACACAAAATTGATGAAAAGTAAAAATAAAGAGATGTACTTGAGTCTTTATCCTTACAAGTTTTCTTTGAAAGTTAGTGAAGATGAGAGAGAAAATAGAGTTATCATAACTTATTGAGTCATTCTTATGTGTGAGTGATTTTTTTAATTCATTAACTTTCTACTACAATAGATTGGTAGACTTGCATTGAAAGTTTTTTTAGTATACAACTATTTAGAAGGGAGAATTTTTAAGTTTTTGGCTATTAAACAAAATCGAGCATTTATTATGAGTAATAGATTATAGCAAATGAATCTAAAAGAATTAATTACGAGATGTAGAGCAATAAAATTGAATGATAAAGAAGAAAGAAAAGTTTTTTTCAAAAGTAAGATGAAGGATAAAGGTGAGAAGATCATGATTGGTTGTCTAATTAGGGAAGTGCTCGATACAAAAAAAGTCAGTATTAAAGGTTTAAAGTCAACAATGCAAAGAGTATAGAGAACATTATGAGAAGTCTAAATAGAAAAAATGAATGACAATATGTATATTTCAAGTTTAGCTGTTAAGTAGAGAAAAGAAGTATTATGGCGGGGGCCTTTGGCAATTTGATAAAGTACTTATTGTGCTAACTGAACCAATAAGGATAAGGAACGTAAAAAAAAAAAAAAAACTTTTTTTAGGTACGAATACATAATGCTCCCATCCTGTGCATGTCTAAGGAGATGGCAATAGAGGTAGGGGAGATGATTGGGAAAGTGGAAAAAGTAGAAATTGATGTTGTAGGGGAATGTTTGATTTTTTTTTTTAAGATTGAAAATCTCAATGGATATCTTCAAATTGCTAAAGAAGATGATTGAGTTAGAGCAAGATAAGAAAAATGCAAAAGACATCTTTATATTTATAACATATGAATAATTGGCTAATTTCTACAGCTATTATAGGTATCAGTCATTAATGCAAAAAATGTCTCTATTATGAATCTCAGTTTATGGATGAACTAACATATGGTTTACAACTCATAGCAACCAACATAACTGATAAATTAAGACAAAGTAGGAGAAGAGGTAGATGAGATTTAGAATCCAATAAGTTCCACACAAATATCTTGATTCTAATAAAAATAGATATAAAATGAAACATGGTAGAAAAAGGGCAACACAAATTGGCAGAACTAAGCATTGAAGTCAAATCAAACTGGTCCTAACTAGACCTTAGTTTGGATACTTCGTATGTTGCAAAGTATAGGATCAGATGGTATTGGAAATGTAATTAATACACAATGTTACAAAGCATAAAGAGCTAATAGATTGTAAAAAAGATAGTTGGTGGTGGTACAATGCACTGGGATGTGAATGTAAGAGGAAAAAGTATAGATACCAAAGAAAAAAAAGAGGGGAAATGTATTTTTGAAAAAAGAATAAACTAGAAAGTTCAAGCAAGAAATGAATGAAATTAAGAGGGACTTGGAAGATATAAGTGGTGTATAAAAAAAAATGAGATTTCAATATAAATGGAATTTGAACTTGAAGATGCAAATGCACCAAGAGTTGGCAAAATAAAGTCAAAGAAGAAAAAGTGAAAAGTTCAAGCTTGGAGCATAGAAGGAAATGTTAGCATAAATAAAGGGCTTATGAAATTAAAAAGACCATTAGCTCAATGAATTGGGAAAGCCTAAGATAAAAAAAAAATAGCAAAATGAATAGCCTACGGAATACTAACCTCTTACAACCGCATGAGAAAGCTACTACAATAGCTACGACGCTAAATTTATATAATGAGTAGTGTGAATTTAAAGAGAAGATACAGAATGCAGTTAAGGAGATATTAGTGGTGGTTGAGAAACAACCATATTAATAGTCATGCAACTCATAAGTTAGAACGTTCAAGACTGAGAAAAGATCAAATGTTCCATGAAGCCCATCAAATTTTACATGAATATAGGCTTAAAATCTTGTTTCTCTATGAAATGAAAATGACATCTAAGCAAATACAAGAAAAAAGTAAAAAAAAAAATTGCAATTTCATATCTATTTCGTAGTTAGTAAAAAAGGATTTGTGAATGATTTGTCAATACTATTCAATTCCAAGATAACACTAGAGGTCAAATTTTTTAGTAAACATCATATGGATGTTGTAGTTCATAATGAAAATGGAAGCCATTGGAGATATATGGGAATATATCACCATCTAAAAGTAGACTAGAAAAGGCATACTTATATGTTATTAATAAGGTTAGTGCCTCTATTCTCATCACCATGTTTATGTTTTGATGACTTTAATGAGGTGTTGAATTTGAATGAGAAATTGGAAATAAAATATAAAAGGATAAACATGGTGAATAACTTTAGGAAAGTTATTAAAGACTGCAATTTAACAAATTTAAGGGATATTGGGTATCCTTTCACATAGTCAAATAGGTGATTTAGTCCTTATATCATTAAAGAAAGCCTTGATAGGTTTTTGTGGAATAACAGTTGGGAAAGCTATTATTAGGAGAAACAATAGCTTATAATTCAATCACTTAGAGCTTAATTCACAACACAATTTTGGTGGAGATTTTAGAGAAAGGTAAAGGTTAAACATTACATAAGAAAAAATTTTCTTAAAAACCATTACCAAGATATATGGATTTCAAATAAAAAATGTAGAGAGATAATAAAGCATAAATAGAAGTATATGAGTTGTTATAACAAAAATAACCTACTTGAAATGTTCAAGAGGAAATCCAAGAAGCCTTTACTTGAGTTAAAAATATAGAGAAATAATGAATTTAATAAAAGGAAAAGAAGTTGACGTTGTTTATTAATAAGGTAAAAGAAATAAAAGATGTGTATAGCCATTTTAACAATAGAGATGAGATTCAAAAAATAGAAAATTAGATTGATAACATCTCATTAGATGAAGAAATTTTTTAGAAGAAAAGATGAAGGGTAGATTGGTTGAGAGATAAAGATAAGAATATGAAGTTTTTTCATGCAAAAGCTTTTATACAAAAGATAAAAAACAAAATATGTAGCTTTAAGGATGATAATGACAAATGATACGAGGAAGCTAAGGAAGTGGAACAAATGTTTTTTTGAGTTTTCTCAAACATCTTTATCACAACAAGGCTTTTGCCTATTCAGTTAAATGTAGCTTTAGTAGATTCGGCAACAAAGGTTACAAGCAAAATGAAAAGTTATATAGATCTACCATTTACAATAGAGAAAAATAACATATGCTCTAGCTTAAAGATACCCTATGAAAGCACTAAATCCAGATGGTTTTCTAGTAGCTTTTCACCTTCCTCCCCTTAAAAAAAAAAAAAAAACATTAGAGTTCAGTTAAGAAAGAGTTGTCACAATATGACTTCACATTCTAAACGAGGAAGATAACCTAGCACCACTTAATTATACACACATTGTTCTAATACCAAAGGTATAAAAGCCTAGAAAAGTGACTGATCTAAGAACAATTAGCCTCTATAATCTTATTTTAGAATTGTTGTTAGAATAATGGTTAATAGACTTAAGCAAATTTTCAACGACATCATCTCTCTAATTTAAAGCACTTTTATTCCTAATAGGCTCATTATAGATAATATGATTATATAATATGAATATTTTAACAAGATTGGAAGAGTAAAGGAAAAAGAAAGGTTCTAGTAGCTCCAAAGTTAGACATAAGTAAAACTTATGATAGAATTGAGTGGAATTGTGTAAAATATGTAATGCAAATGTTGGGATTCTTATAAAATGGATGAATTTGATTATGAATTGCATATGCATGGTAAGTTTTTTAGTGCTAATTAATGAAGTTGCTAAAGTCTCATTCATCTTTAATGAAGATTGAGACAAGGCTACCCTCTTTCTTCATACTTATTTGATGAGCATATTATATATACATATTTACAATTAATTATATAGCTATTAGTTATTTTCATTTGTTATTTTTTATTAATTGAATTATTTTATTAAATAAAAAATTAATTACAAATTATGAATAAAAAGGGCATGAAGAAGTTCAATTTAAGAAGTTATAGAGAATAAATTGGAAGTTAATTAAAAACTAAGAATTAATTGCAAGCCAAGAAAACCAAAAGTGAAAATTAATCTTTTCAAATAATGAATGATGCACATACATGGCCTCTTAGTTTGGAAAGTAATTTAAAGGAACCCATGAGCTTTTAATTTCAAAAGTGGAAAGAAGTTGTTGACTTATGGTGTTGACAAGTAATAATGATATTAATTAGGAAAGTTGACTTTAGAATTAGAATTGGAATCTATATTTAAAGAGGCAAATTAAAACACACAAAATCCTTTTCCATAATTGGATGGTCCAGGGAATTATATAAAGGGAAGCTAGAGACAAAAGAAAGGGAAAATGGAGAAGCATTCGGCAAGAAGAGAAGAATAGAGTGGTAGTAACATTTTAATTTTCTTATGACTAAATTTATTTCTTTTGTTGCTCTTAATTTAAGTATATTTAGCTAATTTTCTTATATTGAGGTTAATAATAAAATCTTATTCAATAAAATACTTATATTTTAATTTAATTAATATCATATATGTGTACTTTAATATTTATTATTCTTATTCCACATAATTAGTTAGATATTATTAAATATTTTCATCAATTTTGTCATGTGTTATTGATTGTTAAGATTAATATTTGACTAAATTTATACTTGGATCAATAAAGTCCATATATAATTATTTTTTATTTTGTGTCTTTCATTAAATTGTCTATACAGAGTGCTTAAGAGACCTTTGGCTCTTTGTTATTAAATATGTTTACATGAGATGTTTAGATATTATATTATTAAGTAGAAAAAGAACCTATATAAAATTAATTCTAATTGGATTTAATTGCCATGAGATGACATAGATTAATTTTGAGTTGTCACTCTAAAATTGAATTAATTAATAATTAAATAATTACTAGTTGAATAGTATTAAATTTTAAAATCTTAGCAATTTTTATCTTATTAAATTCTCCTTTACTTTAATTGTTTTCTCAGTTAATTAGTTTAATTTCTCTTAAAATTTAATTTGCTCAACTAGGTTAGAACTAATAATAATTTTAGATTTAAATTAGACTTTTAAATTTATAACAATTCCTATAAATTTGACCTCGTTATTACTACTATATTTCTACATTCGTACACTTGCAAGTAAATTAAAATTTTTCACGACATTATTCATCATGTAAGTAGCAAAACGTCAGAACTTTATCCATGGTTTGAGGTTTAGTTGAAATATTTAAGTCGCTTACTATTGTGCAAATTTTATTGAACTCGCAAGCGCACGAATCTATTGTAGAATAGATTAATGGTGACGAGTGTCGATCCCACGAGGAGGTTGATTTTAATTATGTGTCGAATTAATTTTCTTTTAATAGAAATAATTAAATTATGGTAATTTTATTCTAAATTGTGAATTAAAATGGCAGGAATAATTGGAAATGTAACTATTATAATAAAGCACTTGAGTATCCGGATCCGCATCAACATGCTCCATGCGCTAAATATTCCATATTAATACCAATTAAATCATAAGGGGGGATTCTACACCTCATGAACCATTCTCCAATAAGTATGGTGCCAAGGGCTTATCGTGCCAAATAATAATAACCTTTGTAACTAGACAAGACTATTATTATTTGTCGACGAAAAGTCAAAACAACCACAAATATTAGAGGGGAAGAGAAAGTAAATTTACCAAATTAAGCCCATGGAATATGTTGAGATTTCACCTTCAACCCAACCTCAAAAGAAATTAGCCACTCATATTTTAACTAAGGATAAAAAAGGAAATTTTATTAAAATACAAAGAAACTACAAGAAGGAGAAGGAATTTCAGAAATCTAAGCTTAAAAATGAATTCAGAGGTGCCAAATTAGGGGGGGAGAGCCCCCTTTTTATAGATACATTGAGTGAATTGTGACCATCGGATTAAAAACAATTCGAATGCTCAAGATTGCGCCACGTCATCAGTCAACAGTCAACAGTCAACATTTGTACAGTAACGCCGCCTGAATAGTAAATAATCCCATGTAAGCGCATGTACTGTACACACGATTTTTGCTCCACTGAGATGCTGTCACGTCATCGAACTACAATACATAAGAAATTTAGTCCAATAAGATCGTGACACATCATCGGTCAACGACACGTCATCGGTCAACGTCTCATAAGCAGTCAATACCACATAATTCGTCCAATCAGATACGTGTATGTGAACAGTGACTTTTTTCCTTTAATGCTCCTCTTAAGGTTTTCGACCGTCCTGAATCCAAATATGACGTCCATTTTGCTGTCTGGTCACTCGTTCATTGTGAAACGATCGTAATGCCCCTAAAATACATAAAATACATAGTTATAATAAAACACATATAATTAAATAACAAAATACTTAAATAAATAAAAGTAGCAATGTTAGTGAGATTTAAAGTGTAAAATGACAATTTTCTCCTTTATAAATATACACTTTCTAACACTCAACACACCCCCCAACCAGCTTATTGCTAGTTCCTAGTAAATAAAACGAAGATAAAATTCAAAATTTTTTTTTGAAAGGAAACACATGTGTTTATTCAATCAGATTAATGATAGCAATCAAATAAAAGTACAAGCATTATTTCCAGTCTAAAGGAATATCACACCCACATCAACCATCCATATGCATCAGTCCAGCAGACTTTGTTGTAGCAATAATATTCAGGCCACTTTCAAGAATGACATATCCAACCCCAAAATCTCACCGGTTGTAGTGACACTCTCACAAAAAAATTAATCCCAATAAAATTTTGTCACTACAATGAATGGTAAATTGAGAGAAAATAATAAAGAAATATCATACACTCTCACCAAGATGAAAAAAATATACCCATATCTTAGAAATAATATGATCTCAAATAAAGTATTAGTCAACCCAATGCATTCATTTTTTTTTATATGCATCATTACATCTTAATTGCCAATATAACTAGCTTTTATTTTAGACTATAGTTTCCTAAAATCAGGAAGGACTTTTATTAGGACGTAACGTAAGTTAGGGACATGGCTAACAAAGAAAGAGAAATAGGAAAATAAAATATGTTTGAGAAAAAGTTCAAGAACTTTTGAAAATTACAAGATGTATTTTACTTATTTATTGCTATTGTACATCTTTTTTTTCCTTTTTTTTCTTTTTTTTTCTTTTTTTTTGATTTTTTTTATATGGCACAACTTCACTGAATAAAATAATTATTTATATTTTTTTCTCAAACATGAATAGGTGGATGGAACTTGTATGATATCGGGTAATACTCCAAATTGGAGTGGGTCCGGATGATAAGTTAATAAGAAAAATGTTTTTTTTTTAAATAAAAGGCTCAAAAGGGCTAACTATGGATATTACATAATAGGGATGGTTAGAAAGGCTCAAACAGGTCAAAAATGGTCTTCCATCATCTTTTAGGACTCTAAATAATCTTCCATATCTACTAATTAAATGGACATTTAGATGCAGTAACACACACTTTTTTTTTTAAGGGTTGACTCAAAGAAAATCTAGAGATCATGTATGAAATAATAAACTGCTAAGCTACATGAAGAATGGGCAAAAAGGGTTACTCTCCAAGAAAAATTAATAGGCTCAAAAACTCACTTTGAATTTATTATGACATGTGCATTCTTTCAAGCAACTCATATTTGTCCCTAATATCAACATATAGAATAGTAAACATGGTGTAACATCACTCAGGACCAAAGATAATACAAATACTAAAATTCGAAAGTCATCATATCATCCAATATCAAGAACTCACAATTTTTTCTTTTTACAGAATTCTTTCCCCCCAACCTATTCTAAACATAAAAAGAAAACATACATGCAGAAAAATTAAAGAAAAATAAATTTTTTTTCTTTCTTTTTTTTTTAAGAAGATGCGTTTCTAGAGTTACTACACTCCATATTCAGCCATCTTCGACTTTAAAAACTTGAAAACATATATTTATATAGGAGAAATTATCAGTTATTCCCTCCCCCCAACCAAAACGAAAAATTGTCCTCAATGTTTTAAAGGAAAAAAGTAGAGATTAGAAGATATCACCTGGGCGTAGCAATACAGAAGAAAATATTAACAAGTAGTTGCGACTGTGGCTCACATCTTCCTCTGGTTTTACGTCTAGAAACGACTTTAACGCCCTCTATGGGTCGAGGATAGGCTTCCCATCCAGTTTTCTTACAAACTGGCAAACAGGGTCTTTTATAGTCAGATTCCCGAGATTATAGTTTGCACATTCTTTCTAGAATAATGGTCATAATTGGAGTATTGCATGTTGGACGTATCCACTGGAATGCGTTTCAAGAGACAAAAGGATATCATCCAATGACTCCTTATTCAAGCCATCCCTAATGAATTGAATCTTATCTTCTCTGTTATCAGACATCATTCCTAAAGAACATGATTTTTTATTGCATATCATTCTGGCACATTTATTCAAAAAAAATAATAATAATAATAGTTAAACTTACAAAAACATAATTAAAAAAATTTAAATTACAGAAAGGAAACAGAAAAAAAAAAATTTCAGGTCACTTCAATGTTTTGTGCTGTTTTCTCCACATGGTTGGTATTCGTGATATGACTTTACTTTTTTGACCATTAACTTTAAAAATTACACTGTTCCTTAGATTCTTAAATTTAATGGCTCCATGTGAAAAAACAGTATGATCAGTAGATGGACCAGACCATCGAGAACGTAACTTACTTGGAGAAACATGCCATTGAGAATTGAACAAAAATACTTTCTGACCTGGTGTGAAAGATTTTTTAATGCTCCGCTTGTCACGGAGGATTTTCATTCGCTTTCTGTAGTCCTTAGCATTTTTATCGTTATAAATCTCCTCTAGTTTTGTCAGTTGTATTCTCTTGTTTGAACCAAAAATAGGGTCAATGATGTCTGTGTTCTTTTGTTTGTAATCAGGAGAGGATGAGACGATCTCTGACAATATTTCTTCTTCCTCCAAGAATGTAGAATTCAAAGGGTCGAGTGAAGGTTTGAGCTCAATTTTTTGTGGTGATTCTGATAATGAGATGAGATTTTCTTTCAATGGTGCCAATTGCTCTATCCTTGTCTTCCACTTATCAATGTCCATGCATGACCATGAATCCAATAAGGCATTAACCTCATCAATCGATCTGTCAATATTAAAATCCAAATCAAAATGAGTTAAACATGTCAGTAAAGGGTCATCACTAAGGTTTAAAGGAAATGTATAATCAATTAATTAATCAATTAAATCCACATCTACAATTTCATCATCAGTACTGTGAGGTTGTTTGGCAATGTTAAAGATATTGAGTTCCATGATTATATTGCCAAAAGACAACTGCATATTTCCAATCCTACATTGAATGTGAGTATCGGCAGTTGTCAAAAATGGACGACCCAAGATAATGGGGATGTGCTTCCTTGAATCTGCACTGGTTGAGTGTCAATTACAATGAAATCAACAGGAAAATAAAACTTATCTACCTGGATAAGCACGTCCTCCACAATACCACGAGGTATTTTTATGGATCGATCTGCAAGCTGTAACACCACTGGAGTTGGATGTAATTCGCCCAGTCCAAGTTTCACAAAAACAAAGTAAGGCAACAGATTTACACTAGCTCTTAAATCCAACAAAGCATTCTCAATTGTGTGGTTCCCTATACTACATGAGATAGTGGGAGAGCCTGGATCTTTGCATTTTAGAGGCATTTTATGTTGGAGTATAGAACTAATATTTTCTGTTAGAAAGGCCTTTTTCTGAACATGAATGTTTCTCTTTTTAGTACAAAGGTCTTTAAGAAACTTGGCATATGATGACACTTGTTTTATAGCTTCAAGTAAAGGGATGTTAATACTTACCTGTTTGAAGATTTCAAGAATCTCACCTGTGGATTTTCCTTTCTTCTCTTTAGCTAACCTCTGAGGAAATGGAGCTTTAGGAATAAATTCTCGTGGGTTAGTTTCCTCTTTCTCCTCTAATGATGATTCCTCAGTGTTCACAGGTACAATTTGAGTTGATTTTGGCATCTCCACTTTGTTGTCGACTTCTTTTCCTTTTCGTAAGGTCATCACTGCTTTGACCTCTCCATGCTGCTGTGGTGAACTAGAACTTACTTCATTCACTGCTTTAGGATTGGGCACTGGTTGACTTTGGAATTTGCCTTTTTCAATGGTCATGGCCAAAGTTTGAACTGAAAAGGCAAGTTGTCCCACCATTTTCTCAAGGTTAGAAATTGATTGGGCCTGTGAGTTGAAGCCCACTCTCATCTCATTTCGTAACTCATCAATGGTGCGGTTTTACTGCTCGATCTTGGAGTTAGTAAGATTTCTAACATTTTGAAATGTCTCTTCACATGGTTTAGGTTGAGAATGGTTTGGGTTCTGATTGTATGGTCTAAATGGTGGTTGAGAGGCTTGAGACATTTGAGGAACTGGTTGCATTGGTGGAGGTGGAGCTGATGGTCCGTTTTGTTGGAATCCTTGAGACCCTGAAAAATTGGGGTGGTCTCTCCATCTAGGGTTATATGTGTTGGAGTAAGGATTGTAGTTTGGTGGTTTTCTCATGATACCTATGGCATTGGCTTGATCTAAATATGAGTCATGGTCATGTGGCTCTGTTGATTTAGCGGTTGTCAAAGATGCTATTTGTCGAGCAAGGCCTTCGACCATCTCTTTGACTTCTTTAATTCCTGAGCTTGACTCGCCAATGTTAACCTCATTCACTCCCTTAATTCTCCTGGTATTTTTGAGTGATCGACTCCATTGTTGAGAGTTATCCGATTGCCGTTGGAAAAATTTCCAAATCTCTAATGCGCTTTTGGACATTAACTCTCCTCCACTGGTTGCCATTAGCCATTCTTGCATATGTGGCAATAATCTCTCCAAAAAATATTGGCATTGGTGCCATTTCTCGTACCCATGATGTGGACACTTCAAGAGTAGCCCATTAAATCGTTCCCATGCTTTGAAAAACTGCTCGTCATCTTTTTGAGTAAACTCTGAAATTTCCCTGCGAATAGCATTGGTTTTATGAACTGGAAAATACTTATTTAAAAATTTAGTTACCATTTGTTCCCATGATGTAATGTTATTAGCAGGCATTGTATTAAACCATGAACGAGCTCTATCTTTTAATGAAAATGGGAATAATCTAAGTTTAACATCATCATCTGAAAAATTCTCATATTTAAAAGTTTGACAAATAGCATGAAAATCATTCAGATGATTATATGGGTCCTCATTTTCTAGGTCATAGAATGTGGGGAGACAGTTTAGCACACTAGGTTTTAATTCAAAACTCCTAGCAGCTACGTTTGGGTACCTTATGCATGATGTGCTCAAATTAGCTAAAGGACTAAAATAATCCTTAAATGGCCTCTCTTGTGGTTCTGGTTGCTAATTTTGCAATTCCATTTCAAGTTTCTTTTGAAAAACAGTTTGTTTGTGTGTGCGAAGTGTTTTTTCCAAATCAATGTCTAAAGGTTCAAGATTACGTGATAATGACCTTCGACCACGCATGCAAAGAATAAAATAAATGAAAATAAAACAAATAAAAATAAAGAGGAGAGAGAAATTACGATACTAACCTTGTGACGTTGTTATAACCGTACTATAAACATACATTCAAGTTCTAAAAAGAAAATATAAGAAATAGATTAACTAAAAATAAAATAAGAAGATAAATTACAATGAAAAATAAAAAATTAAATTATAGAAATATAAAGAAGAGAAAAAGAAACAAAATTAAATTACAGGAAAAAAATAATTACTTAAAAAATTTAATTCTATAGAATAATAAATTAACAGAATAAATAAAAATTACAAAGAAAATTAACTCAGAAATTAAATTATAGAAATTTAAAGAAATTACAAAGAAATTAAATTATTGAAATTTAAATCACCAAAATTAAATTACAGATTCACTTTTTTTTATATTTTGTAATTTTTTAATTTTTTTATAATTTTTAAGGAAAGCAAAAAAAATTACTTAAGAAAAACTAATTCTATGAATTAATTCTACGAATAAATTAAAATAAATTACAAGATAAACAAAACAAATTACAAAGAAAAGTAAAGTAAAAATTAAAGTACAGAAAGTTAAAGAAATCACACAATAAAATTAAATTACAAAAATTTAAATTACAGAAATTAAATTACAAAAATTAAATTGTAAAAATTTAAATTACAAAAATTAAATTATAGAATTATTTTGTTATAAGGAAAAATACAAGAAAACAAAAAAAAATTAATTCAACAAATTAAAATAACTTACCTACTTAAGAACTGCCAAAAACTTGTTGTGCAAAATTTTATCAACTCATGCAGTTGAATCTATTGTAGAATAGATTAATGGTGACGAGTGTCGATCCCACGAGGAGGTTGATTTTAATTATGTGTCGAATTAATTTTCTTTTAATAGAAATAATTAAATTATGGTAATTTTATTCTAAATTATGAATTAAAATGGCAGGAATAATTGGAAATGTAACTATTATAATAAAGACTTGAAAGATCCTGGATCCGCATCAACACGCTTTCATACGCTAAATATTCCATATTAATACCAATTAAATCATAAGGAGGATTCCACACCTCATGAACCACTCTCCAATAAGATGGTGCGAGAACTTATCGTAAAATAATAATAACTCAGACTTGGGGTCTTGATAACCAACAGAATTGACAACAAGACTATTATTATTTGTTTACCTTAAAAGTCAAAACAACCACAAATATTAGAGGGGAAGAGAAAGTAAATTTACCAAATTAAGCCCATGGAACATGTTGAGATTTCACCTTCAACCCAAGCTCAAAAGAAATTAGCCACTCATATTTTAACTAAGGATAAAAAAGGAAATTTTATTAAAATACAAAGAAACTATAAGAAGGAGAAGGAATTTCAAAAATCTAAGCTTAAAAATGAATTCAGGGGTGCCAAATTAGGGGGGGAGAGCCCCCTTTTTATAGATACATTGAGTGAATCGTGACCATCGGATTAAAAACAATTCGGATGCTGACGCTCGCATTGCACCACGTCACGTCATCATCGATCAACAATCAAATCAAACATTTAGTACAATGAACGCCTGAATAATAAATAATCCCATGTAAGCGCATATAATGTACACACGATTTTTGCTCCACTGAGATGCTGCCACGTCATCGATCTACAATGCATAAGAAATTTAGTCCAATAAGATCGTGACACATCATCGGTCAACGCCACGTCATCGGTCAACGCCACATAAGCAGTCAATACCACATAATTCGTCCAATCAGATACGTGTATGTGAACAGTGACTTTTTTCCTTTAATGCTCCTCTTAAGGTTTTCGACCATTCTGAGTCCAAATATGACGTCTGTTTTGCTGTCTGGTTACTCGTTCATTGTGAAACGATCGTAATGCCCCTAAAATACATAAAATACATAGTTATAATAAAACACATATAATTAAATAACAAAATACTTAAATAAATAAAAGTAGCAATATTAGTGAGATTTAAAGTGTAAAATGACAATTTTCTCTTTTATAAATATACACTTTCTAACAGTCAACACTTACCTTCTTTTTACAGATGACAAATTTGGTACTTTTAAGAGCATTTAGCACCGATTGTACAAATTTAAAGAACATTTTTTATTGCTACGCAGTAGCTTGAGGGGCACGTGATCAATTATAAAAGTCTTCCATGTTTTTCTTAACCAATACAAGCCAAAACCATACGGAGGAAACCAAGGACATCTTTGATTTGAATGTTGTCCCGTGAGAAGTATCTTAGTTTGCTATCCATGCGATTGGTGAGGAGGAAGAAAACCAACTTCAATGACATCAAGTTAAGAGTTTTGAGCAAGCTGTCTAGCTGGGAAAGCACATATTTTTCCAATAGGGAAAAGAATCTCTAATCAAAGCTATTGCATAAGCAGTGCCTGTATATGCAATGAGCGTTTTCAAAATTCCTTAAAGGCCTAAGTGATGATATCAAAAAGGCTATTGTAAGGTTTTAGTGGAGTTCTTCTAGAGCACATAGAAGCATACGCTGAAAAAGATAGGAAAGGTTATTCTATGCCAAGAGAAGGGGAGGTTTAAGATCAGAGTATTTTTCTAGTTTCAACCAAGCCTTAGTTTCAAATTCTTGAATCTTTAATGGCAAAAATTTTTAAAGCAAAATACTTCAAGCATATTAGTTTTATGGATGCAAAGTTGAGCCAAATCCCTTTTTTGTTTGGATAACCATATTAGGGGGTAGACAGACGCTTCACAAAGGCCTAAAGTGGAGAATAGACAATGGGAGTCAGATGCCAGTTTATAATAGCAATTGGATCTAAAAACATGAGATTTTCTGACTTGTTCCCCATCCAAACTTGCCTATTAATGCGATAGTTGTAGACCTTATTGATGTTAGACATCAGTGGAAGGAAGATCTGATTGTCTAGCATTTTTCATAGGAAGTTTTCAGAGATAATATTAAGAATTCCACTCCGAAAAAAGCCAGCAGCAAAATCTTCTCATATGGCATTTTGACAAAGTGTGGAATCTCTTATGTTAAAAGGGATTATCAGCTGGATGTAAAACTGAAATTTCCAGATGATCCAACTGTTCAGATAGCATTAAAATGGAATGGAAGGCCATTTTGTCAAATGGAATTCCTAAAAAGGCAAAAGATTTTATATAGAGGACTACTAAGAAGTGCTTACCGGCAACTATCAGTCTGTAAAAGGAGAAACATGGTGATAGATCCAATATGCGAAAGATGCCACTGTAAGAGTGAAGATGCCTTTCATGCTTTAATTGATTGCCAGGCTCCTAGAAAGGTATGGAAATTCACGAAGTTTCACGAGAAAGTACAGCAGTTTCACTTTGAGTGTGCTCCAAGAACTAGCTATGAGGAGAAAGAAGAAAGAGTTGGAATTGAGAGTTGCTGTGTGTTGGGCAATTTAATACTCTAAAAATCGTTTTCTTTTCAAAGGCAACAAGAAGACCCCAATTATCAGCTGCAATAGTGGCTATTGTTGAGTCTTATAGGTGACTAAAAATCCTAAATGATCAAGCTATCTTAAGCCATGGTAGAAATAGACAGCCAACATGGATTACACCCCTAAATAGTTGGCTCAAAGTGAATGTGGATGTTGCAATCAAAGTTACATATTAGAAGACAGGTTTGAGGGTAGTCATTAGAAATTCCAGTGACAAGATTGTCGTTATAGCAGTTCAGAGAGTATCATCTCAGGGAAATATGGTGTGTATGAAGGCTGAAACTGAGTTGTTTGCTATTAAAACTGCTCAACAGGTGGACTGTGTTCCAATGATAGTTGAATCAGACTTAACAGAAGTAGTGATCTCTCTTTAAATAGGAAGGGTGGCAAGCCTAAAATATCTTGGACAATGGCAGAAATTCAATAAGTTTCAAGGGTCCAAATCTGTCCTCAATTCAACATGTTCCAGGATTTTGTAATGTTATTGCCTATTCTCAACCAAAAGGAGCCTTAGGATTTCAAAATCCTGTTCTATCGGTGGAAAATGTTTTAGGCCAAATCACTCTGTTATTTTTAAAAGTTGTTTAATGAAAAGCTTTACTTTCTCCAAAAAAAAAAAAAAGTCTGGAGCTGTGAGGAGCAGCTTTGATTTTAAAATAAGAAATTGGTACGAATTTAATGATTTCATCATGGTTTTGGCTCTTACGCTATGAATAGAGGGGATTTCTTTGCTGCAATTTTCTTCCAATATGAAAAATAGTATTTTTAATTCTGTAGATGATCATTTCGTTTGGTGTGCAATTAATGGTTACAATTAATATCAGCATGCCTGTACATTTGTCAACGGTATTTTTATTGGATTTCGGTATTTGCTTCCACAATGGCGAGCGGAAAGGTATCAATTTATTCTATCACAAAGGACATCACATTTATTGGTCAAATGTTTGGTCCAAGAGGGTCACTGTGAACTTAAATATAAAGTCTATCCATATATGGGTTGGACAAAGCTGAGAGAACAGTAAGAATTGCCCATCCATCTATAATGCATGTCCATCGCCTGTTGTTCACATCGTCCGATATTTTTTAAAAAAATTTAAATATTGATATTTATGATCGAAGAGTTAATTACAGCTACATCATTTCTATAATACTATAAACTAAAATTATATTTCATATAATAGACATACCTAGTCCGCTGTATATTTTTTTAAGGAAACCATTCGACACTAAGTAATTTACCATTATGCCCAATTAATTTTTTTTCCCAATAAATCATCCTTCACAATGTGACTAATGTTCCATAATTTCTCAAAAGAAATAATTACATTTCTCTTTTTTTTTTCTTTGTGAAGTTTTACATCATGTTAGAAATCTAGATTAAGTTTTAAGAAACCCTTCTTGAAGTATGGTTTCCGAAAAAGAAAAGAAGTATTTTATAGAAAAAAAATTCTGATATATTTTTAAATTCTTATCTCCCATCCTCTTTTAGTCTACTGCTTGAATATGGGGACAAATGGAACAAAGTCCATCTCTTGAGTAGACTGTGAAGGCTTCTCTTTTAGATTTAGTCTATCTCTTGAATTGGTATGCTTGACTTGTACAAAAAAGAAGAAAAAAAATTCGGATCGATGAAATTCTGTCACTCCATGGACAAGCGTGAAAACTGATGTCAAGATTCGTTTGTTTTGGCCAATTACCTGACTATAAATTAATGGATTTATCTAGTACATTCGAGTAAAGAAAGGAGAAAATGCATCAAGAAAAAATTTGGAAAGTGTGGGTATATCATAGAAAACTCTTTTGAAGTTCTCAAGGTGCCTTTGGCATTTGAGTGGGTTTAATAAGCGAAATTTTACTTTTCAGGATTTAATTGTGAATATATTAATGAGCGTAGAGAATATAATACAGTCTGTACTTTTATGCCAATAAACGGTAAACAGACTCAGGTCAACCCCTTCCCCCAGGACCGCTACTCATAGTTGTTCAAAAGGCCGCTAACTAACATATTCAAATGTGATTGGCTACGCATCTCAAAAAAAAAAAATGATTGGTTTTTTTTTTTTTTTTTCCGGGGCTCAAACTAAAAGACTAATTTTATTTATTTTTTTAAAGTCATGATCGGCAAGCGGCTAAGGCCGGTCAGTACGCCACGTTTGGTCAATTATTAACCATTCGGGCCACTTGACCTTTACATTCTAAGTTCAGCAAAATCAGAATCACTCCCTCCCGGCTGTTTGAACAGTTCCCTGCTCCTTTTTTTTTAAATAAAAAAAAAAAGAATTTCTCAACTCAATTATTTAAATATATTTCCATTAATTATCGCCGTCCGTCGGCAACCACCATGAACAACCATTGGTATCGTGATTTGTCACCGACCGTTATTTTTCAAAAGCTTTTGATGTCAAATCTACCATAGTTGGAATCCTCGACCCCAATTGTGCGCAATGATACCGATATTACTGGAACCGGAGCTTTTGTTTGCATTGGATCTAAAGTAAAACAAATGAAATCCAAAATTTAGACGTATATTCACAACAAAGGTTCTGACCGTTGCATAGAATCTATGACGAAGATTCAAGTGGTATAAAATACGACTTAAACAAACAATATTGATAAATTCTAGCAGTCGTTAGTTATGGCAAATGGCGGCTGCAAGTTGTTGTTATATTTTTAGTAAAAAATTAATAATAATAATAATGTAACATTATTTAATAGTATAAAATACTAAAACACATTTTGCAATGCATTACCACATCAAGTATGTAATTATATTACGTTTAATGAGTTATAATACAATCTAGTACAGTCTGTTTACCGTCCCAATATTTTATTGCTTCTTCGACTTCCCTTTTCATCTATACGATGTTGACTAATGTAAGTAGATATATATATATATATATATATAAGATCATGCTTGGTTTCAATGATAATTGAGCGCTGATGGAGATTACGCGGAAGAGGCAGCAAGCGCACTTTCTATCTGTGATCTTGCTTATTATTCATCTCTATCCATCGAGTTCAGAGCTTGAAAATGTCAGGAATAATACAAGTTTAAATGCAGATGAAGTAAACGTTGGAGTCATCCTGGATATGCGATCGTGGACAGGGAAGATCAGCAATAGCTGCATTTCTATGGCCATCGCTGATTTTTATGCTGTAAACACTCACTACAAAACAAGGCTCGTTCTTCATTCGAGGGATTCTCAGGGTGATCCGCTTCATGCTTTAACTACAGGTAACATTACTTCACCGTATACTACATTTTTCAAAAAAGAAAAAGATAGGGGTAAATCTCAATTAACTTATTTTATCCAGAAAAATTGTTTAAAAATCACTAAATTAAATTTAAGACATAATAGATACAGACGTATAACGTAAATTCGGTGGTTAATTTCACGTATGCCATGCTCAGATAGATTGGATGGAAGTATGTGAAACTTTATTTGCACCATAAACATGTCGTCAGAACCTTATAGAAAAGGGATACACAAATCGGAGCTATAATTCATTGTAATTAATCTTATAGAACAGGATCTACGTGACATGTACAGCTAGATATATTATTGCTGCCATTAAAGTTGCGTCTATTTTCAAGTGCAGCCTCGAATCTTATGCAAAATGTAGACTTGCAAGCAATCATTTCCATAGGAATAACACCAACAGGAGCACAAATTTTGGCAGACTTGGGATCCAGGGCTAAAATTCCTCTCATTTCTCTCTTTTCAACTCTCTCTAAATCTTTGACCTCGTATTCAATTCAAATTGATCAAGATGATGAAGCTTCTCAATCTCAAGCCAAAGGAATAGCTGATCTTATCTCAGTCTTCAAATGGAAAAAAGTCATTCTCATTTATGAGGATGATACTTGGGGAAATGATAATATGATTCCTTATTTGTTTGATTCCCTACACGATAATGATATTGATATTGTTCGAAGGATCACCATTTCCTTGACATTATCTGCCGATGATCAAATCGTCGAAAAGCTTTCAATGCTCAAGAGTTTAGAAACGAAAGTATTTGTAGTGCATATGTCGCATGCTCTGGCATCTCATCTATTTTTGAAAGCCAGGAAGTTAGGAATGATGAGTAAAGGGTATGCATGGATTGCAACAGCCGCAACCATGAATTTCCTGCATTCAATGGACTCATCGGTTGTTGAGTCCAGCATGCAGGGGGTTCTCGGTTTCAGGCGTTATGTTCCAGCATCGAAGGAGCTTCACAATTTCACCCTTAGATGGAGAAGGGAAATGTACCTTAACAATCCAAATGCTGAGGTATCCGAATTAGACGCATATGGGATTCTTGCATACGATACTGTTTGGGCTGTAGCAAAAGCATCAGAAAAGCTGAAAACTGGTCAAGTTTCTGATGAAATACTTTATAAGCAGATATTAAACAATAGGTTCAGGGGTTTAAGCGGTGATTTTCAATTCGTGAACGGGAAACTAGCTTCATCAAGAGAATTTGAAATTGTAAATGTGATAGGCAAAACCTTAAAAAGAGTTGGGTTTTGGAATCCTACCACTGGGATCACAAAGGAAATGAATTCGTCAGTGTTCATCAACACGATGGATACTGTTTCATCAACTTCAACAAATGATGAACTGGAAGCCATCATATGGCCAGGAGGATCTCCAGCCATTCCAGTAGGTATTGGTAAGATTAATAAGTTAAGGATTGGGGTACCAGTGAACGGACTTAAACAATTTGTTAAAGTAGTTTGGGATCCTCAATCCATCAACGCAACATTAACCGTCGAAGGTTTCTGTATAGACGTATTCAAGGCAGCCATCGACACTTTAACATTTGAAGTACCTTACGAGTTCATTCCATTTGTAAATGCCGGTGGACGAGTGGCTGCTGGGTCTTATTCTGATCTTATCGATCAGGTTTATTTTCAGGTAGGTGGCATTAGATCCTAACACACACACACACACGCACACACACACACACTCTCACAAATTATAATTTATATCTACTTTTAACTAATGCATGTGCAACATTTTGATCATGACTTATATGATAAACTAGAAATTTGATGCTGCGGTGGGAGATACAACAATTACTGCCAACAGATCTTTGTACGTTGATTTCACATTGCCATACACGGACATGGGCATTGGAATGATAGTCCCAATTGATAAGAACAATAACATGTGGATTTTCTTGAAGCCACTTAAACCAAATCTTTGGCTAATCACTGCCGCTTTGTTTGTCTTGACCGGTTTCGTCGTGTGGATTATTGAACGTCCTGTCAACGACGAATTCCAAGGTTCACGAGCGCATCAATTTGGGATGATATTTTGGTATTCGTTTTCAACTCTCGTATTTTCTCAGAGTAAGTACCTATACCAATCCCATATATAAGTGTACATTTGACTTCATACATATCACAGAAATTAAATTCTATCTAAATGAAATTATTTTTTCCGCTATAACTATCCCTACCCAACAGTTTAGACAATGTCAAATGATAAAATTTGTTAGCTTCTGTTGACTTTAAGACCATTTATATGCTGTGGGTTACGGTAACTCTGAGGTATTGAAGCTCGGGCCCTAATTTTTTTCCTTTCGATAATTTATGTTTTGTCAGGGGAAAAGCTACTCAGCAACTTGTCAAAGTTTGTAGTAATCGTATGGGTGTTTGTAGTGCTTATATTGAGCTCAAGCTACACGGCAACTTTAGCCTCTATGTTAACCATTCAACAGATTAAGTTGGCCTCAATGGACAACATAGGATCTCGACTAGGCTCGGTCGTACCAGGAGCTCTAACCAACTTAAATTTTGAAGATTCCAGGCTTAAGAAATACAATTCGTTGCAGGAGTACGCCGATGCTTTATCCAAGGGGAGTATTTCCGCCATTATTGATGAAATACCATACGTCAAGGCCTTCCTCTCCAAGTATTCTCCCCATTACACCATGGCTGGAGCCAAGTATACTAAGAGTACCAATGGTTTTGGCTTTGTGAGTATCTCCATTGCCTTATAATTACACACATACACACACGCACTTCATGCAGATTATTGAAAATTGGGCAATTTTATACATAAATTTAGTTTTTTTTCCTTATATTTTATATTAATTCCAGGTTTTTCAGAAGGGTTCACCATTGGTCCGTGACATATCAAGGAATATTGCAAGGCTAAGAGAAGAAGGGACACTTGCAAAGATTGAAGATCAATGGTTTAATTCCCAGCAATCAAGTAATTTTATGCATGGGGATTCCACAAGTAGTAACCCGTCCAGTCTGAGCCTTGCTAACTTTGGTGGTTTATTTCTGATAACAGGGATCTCTTCAACTCTAGCTCTTGTCATATTCTTAGTTACTTCAATTTATAAAAGGACCTTCTGGAGAACTGGAGAATTGAATAAAACAGAACTGCATTGTAATATTTAATAAGGTTTAGAAGTCAATGTAGGGCTGCTACTTTTAATTGCATTCTTTTTTTTAAAAAAAAAAAGTTAATTGTATTATATTAATTCATTGCTCTTTTACTGGATTGCATACGGATCATGATTCTCTTATTATTTCAACTTTATTGAGTAAAAATACATGCAAATGATTGGTTGCTAATAAATAAAGAAAATAAAAAAATAAAATTCATCGTTAAAAAACACGTCAGTTAATGTTTAAAATTTTAGAAAAACTCATAATAGGATAGGATCATTATCCACCGCATATATGCGTTTCCAAGATTTTCGAGCACACACGATGCCTTTTCAGTTTCAGATATTAACTCTCGGTCTTAGAGTGCTGTAAGTTTAACTCATCTTGGATTCCAAACATCTTCATTTCGAACCCGCTAAGCTTTACGAGCTAAAATAGATTATGGATTGGGCAAGCAGTAAATGGGCCGTTTGGAAAGTATTTTGGCCCAACTGAACGGCATCAACTCCATGGATCGACGGAATGTCAGCCGGGCACTTGGGCTAGTAATGGAGTCGTCTTCATTTCTGGGTTTGTAATAGCGAGATGGTTTGCTTTCTATACAGTTGATTTTGCGATAAGTACTTGGATTAAGGGCTGCGAGGACGAAAACCGACGACAAAACTTTTTTTTTTTTTTTCAGGCAAAGGAAAAGCTAATTTATTTATATCTTATGAAAAATGTTTTTATAACTATAACATGTACAGACAAGATTTAAGTATGTCTATTAATTGCCCGGTTACGAACACTAAATACTAAAAACAAAATAATTTATTTATATCTTATCAGAAGTCGTGATATATAACATCCATCACATGTACACCTATGTATTGCCTGTTGTTCACCCTGCCCTGCGTTTTTGTTTTAATTTAAATACTAATATTTATAATCAAAGAGTTGACTGCATCATTTCTATTAGCATAGTCTAAAATTCTATTTAATATACTAATTGATATTTCTACCCCACTATATTTTTCATTAGAGAACAATTCTGTCCTCATTCTATTTATTGGGAGGGAGGTTGAGAGTCCCATAGTCAGACACCAACATCTCCCCTCCATTGCGACCGAGGCAAATTGATTGATAAATATATATGGAGGTAAACAATAATTTTGTTAAAAAATAATAAAGAGCCTTAATGATGACAGAATGGCGATTAAGATGATCATAAAATCATATAATTTTATGGTGTTAATTAAAAACTAATACTAATTTTTACTTATGACTATACCATATGATTTTACAGTTATTTTCTAATTGTGGTATCAGACTTTTCGGTTCAAATACCGGTCCTCAAATTTATTTGTGCCAGAAGCATAGTATAAAGACAAAGTGGGCAAACTGATTTCGGGACATTGTTTTCAAAGTGATGACTCTTAACCAACCAATCAAGTGTTGCCAATTCATAGACCATCTGTCTCCTTTAAATGCAAAGGGCGGTGCATGGCTAAAGCAACTAATTAGACCTTCTCTCGCCAGATTTGCCTCCACGTATTTTCATACTTGACGAGCATATAGCAAAAGTCTTTCCACCACACACACACTAAGCAAATTCGTAACAAGCGGAATAATATCTTCCGAAGGCAAGTGCAGACTTAACTTTGTGTTAGTCAAGTAGCCATTTATTGCGTGAAAGACTCAAAACAGTCAACTCCCATTCCGAAAGCTACGTATATCTGCACTTTGTGTTGCATCCTAACCTGTCGGGCGTCATCTTTGACTTTACGGACTGTGGCACCACAAGCAAACATGAAGAAGCCAATCAAAAAAGGCTGCTGTATTCAGATGTCTTCAATTACTTTCTTTTTTTTTTTTTGTCAAATATAGAATAATTTTATTTTTTCTTAAGTTCTATTTTTTATAATTTTTTATAAAATTTATTTAAATAAAATTTTTACTAAAAAAATTTTAATTATTTTGTTATTCATAAAAATTTTTATTAAAATTTTTTAAAATTATTTTAATAAATAAATATTTTAAAGTAATATTATAAAAAGAATAAAAAAAATTATTAAATAAGTAAAAAATATTTTACATATTTTAACATATAAAAAATTTTTTTAAGTTTTATTTTCAAAAATCTAAAATTTAAATTTTTACTAATAAAGATAAAATAATTTATTTAAATTAAAAAAGTTCTATTAAAAAATAATTAAATAATAATAAAATTATGATAAGTACTTATTAATCACTTAGTATCCCAATCTTGTTTTGCTTCTCGGCGACTTATACCTTTATATTTTTTCGATATTGACTTTGGAAGTTCCTCCTAATTCTATAATTATAAGCATGCTCGGTTTCAGTGATAAGTAAGGGCTGATGGAGTTTAAGGGGAAGAAGGAGCAAGCCTTTGTTACATCTTTAATCTTGCTTATTTTTCATCTCTATCCATCGTGTTCGGAGCTTGAAAAATTCAAGAATAATGAAAGTTTAAATGAAGATGAAGTACATGTTGGAGTCATCCTTGATATGCGATCATGGTCAGGGAAGGTCACTAATAGCTGCATTTCTATGGCCATTGCTGATTTTTATGCTCTAAATACTCGCTACAAAACAAGGATCATTCTTCACTCTAGGGATTCTCAAGGTGATCCACTTCACGCTTTATCTGCAGGTAACGTTATTTCACCACATGCCATTACTTTATTATTTATATAGCCAACAAAAAAAAAATGCTATTTTTTAAAAACATCCAGTCAAATCCTAGGACATACTACTTGTTACAGACGCATGACTTAAAATCTGTAGTTAATTTTGTACATGCAAAGGTAGACTGGATTGAAGTACATGCAATTTAATGTTACAGCATAAACATGTCATCCGAACCTAAAAAAACCAATATATATATATATATATATAAGATAGAGATGGTAAAATCTAGATTTAAATCTAGATGTAGGTGCAACTGGCTTTGGATTTAAATTAATATTTTAAAATATGTATATGCATCTAGATCTGTAAAATATATATATATATATATATATGTGTGTGTGTGTGTGATTTGAGTAGATTTCTTAAATTTTTTTATTTGCATAATAAATTTAAATATAATTTTAAATTCAACAAATTTACCTAAATGTAAGATTTCCTTCTTCAATTATAAATAAAATCTAATCTAAATGTGAACATCCCTCAAATATTGCAGAAAGTTAAAATCAAATACTTCAATGTAAAATCCTAATACTAATGCAATAATAATATGAGTCGTAAGTCAAGCATTAGTCTTATGTAAATATAATATATAACACAATAAATCAAATAAATTTAAAAAATTTTAAATTCAACAAATTTACCTAAGACAATCAAATAAAATCTAATCATAACTCAACACCTGCAATAATATATAACAACACAATAAATCAACAAATAAAAACATATCACAAATTCACAAATAAAAATACTGCAACATAAATCAAACATAAAAAATAACAGAAATCTAAGTCTAACACCACCACACAAATCTAAAAATAAAAACACCACAAATTCACATAGGTTTTTTTTCTTCATTTAGCTTATATATTTTTTAATTTAATTTTAATTTAATAAATAAGTTAATTAAAAAATAATGTGGAACCACATATCCGGTTTTCCATATGTCCTTGCATTTGAATTTGGATCCAAATCTAAATCCGTATGAATTTTTAATTTTACCATTTGGATCCAAATTTCTTTATGTGCAATCCAAATTTTTCTAGATTTGGATCTTTCAAATATTTTTGGATTTGAGCTAGATCTAGATTTTTTTTACTATCTCCAATATAAGAGGTTATTTTATTGTATGCAAGATGACAAACTTATCCAGTTTGATTAGGAGAACTTGTTTCAAAAAATTTAATTCAAATTAGGAAAATTTATTTTTATTTCTTATTGTTCACTTAACTCATATTTATTTTTTTCTTTTAAATATAAATAATAAATAATAAATTAAAAGAAATCTGAAAGTTAAGTTATGTGGCAGTAGAGATTTGAACCAAAGTCTCCAAATCCACAAAGCAAATCTTGAATAAAAGTCAATTTACAATGTTGTGTAAATCAATTTACAATGTCATAAATATATCCTAAACTTTTATTCCTCATTGAAAAATTAATTAATTACTATACACACACATACACTTCTTCTCATGTGTGGGCATCTTCATTTTTTTTCTTTTAGGACAAAGACACTATTAAGGCAAATTATTTAATAGAATTAGTGCAAGCACTATTAAATCATATGACTTAATAACATATGTGAAAGAAAAATGAGGGCACTCGCACCTATAAATTTTCACATGTTATAGAATTTTTTATAGTACTATGAAAGTCTTCCCACATTTTATAAAATACTGAATCCTTTTATTAGAAATACATACATGAATACTTACTTACACACACACAAAGTAATTTTCTGGTCTAAACTTTTAAAATATAGAAAAAAATTTAAACTTACATTGTTTTAAATCTTTTTCTAAAAGTTTCTGCCCTTTAAAATTTTGGATTGAAAATTTTCTATACCTCTATACATGCATATGTGTGCATTGCGTGTGTATATTATTTTATACCATAAACATGTCATCAGAACCTCACGAAAACAACTATATTTTAATCTTATAGAACAAGGTCTGTGTTATGTAGTACAAACAACTATATATATTAGTTTTGCCATTGAATTTGCATCTTTTTGAAGTGCAGCCTTGAATCTCATGGAAAATGTGGAATTGCAAGGAATAATTTGCATAGAAATGACACCAACTGGAGCACAAATTTTGGCAGACTTAGGATCCAGAGCCAGAATTCCTGTCGTTTCTCTGTTTGCAGCTCTTCCTAATTCTTTGACATCGTATTCTGTTCAAATTAATCAAGATGATAAAGCTTCTCAATCTGAAGCCAAAGGCATAGCTGATCTTATCGCAGTCTTCAAATGGAAAGAAGTCGTTCTTATCTATGAGGAGAATACTTGGGGTACTGATAATACGATTTCTTACTTGTTTGATTCTTTTCAAGATAGCAATATTGTCGTTGCTCGAAGGATGGCCATTTCGAAGTCATCATCTACAGATGATGAAGTCATCGAAAAGATTTCAATGCTCAAGAATTTAGAAACAAAAGTATTCGTGGTGCATATGTCGCATGCTCTTGCATCTCATCTCTTTTTGAATGCTAAGAAGTCAGGAATGTTGAGTAAAGGGTTTGCTTGGATTGTAACATCTTCAACTATGAATTTCCTGCATTCAATGGACACATCAGTTGTTGAGTCCATCCAGGGGGTTCTGGGTTTCAAGCGTTATGTTCCAGCATCGAAGGAGCTTCACAATTTCACCCTGCGGTGGAGAAGGGAAATGCACCTTAACAATCCAAATGCTGCAGTATCCGAATTAGATGTATATGGGATTCTTGCATATGATACTGCTTGGAGTCTGGCAGAGGCATCAGAAAAGATGAAAACTGATCAGGCTTCTGATGAAACATTTCATAAGCAGATACTAAACAGCAAGTTCATGGGCTTAAGCGGTGATTTTCAAATAGTAAACGGGAAACTAACTTCATCGGGAGCATTCGAAATTGTAAATATGATGGGCAAAACCTTAAGAAAGGTTGGATTTTGGACTCCAGCCACTGGGATCGCAAAGGAAATGAATTCATCAGTTCTCATCAGTAAGATGAATACTAGTTCAACTTCACCAAATGATAATGAACTTGAAGCAGTTATATGGCCAGGAGGATCTGCAGCCATTCCCGAAGGTGGTGGTAAGATCAATAAGTTGGGGATAGGGGTTCCAGTGAATGTTCTTAAAGAATTTGTCAATGCGGCTCGAGATCCCCAAGGAACATTAATCGTTGAAGGCTTTTGTATAGACGTATTCAAGGCAGCCATTGACTCTTTAACATTTGAAGTACCTTACGAGTTCATTCCGTTTGAGGATGCTAGTGGACGAATGGCTGGATCTTATAATGATCTTATCGATCAGGTTTACTTTAAGGTACAAGGGCGTGAGTATATATATATATATATTTTTTAATTTAATTTTACACATGCTGATCATGATAAGTGATAAACTAGAAATTTGATGCTGTGGTGGGAGATACAACAATTACTGCCAACAGATCTTTGTACGTTGATTTCACATTGCCGTATACGGATATGGGCATTGGAATGATAGTCCCAAACGATCAGAGTAACAACATTTGGATTTTCCTGAAGCCACTTGAACCAAATCTTTGGCTAGCCACTGCAGCATTATTTGTCTTGACTGGTTTTGTCGTGTGGATCATTGAACGTCCAGTCAATGATGAATTCCAAGGTTCGCGGGCACATCAATTTGGGATGATATTTTGGTATTCTCTTTCAACACTCGTATTTTCCCAGAGTAAGTTCATATATTATGCATCCCACAACGCACACACACAGTAATTATATATATTACAGAAATTAGTTACTTTTTAAATGGGCATTAATTTTTGTTTTTCAGGAGAGAAGCTGTTTAGCAACTTGTCAAAATTTGTAGTGATTGTATGGTTGTTTGTAGTGCTCATATTGAGCTCAAGCTACACGGCAACTTTAGCCTCTATGTTAACCATTCAACAGATTAAGTTGGCCTCAATAGACAATATAGGATCTCAACTGGGCTCGGTTGTACCAGGAGCTCTAAGCAACCTAAATTTTGAAGATTCCAGGCTTAAGAAATACAACTCTGCTGAAGAATATGCCAATGCTCTGTCCAAGGGGAGTAAGAATGGTGGCATTTCTGTCATTATTGATGAAATGCCGTACGTCAAGGCCTTCCATGCCAAGTATCCTGCCCATTACACCCTTACTGCACCCAAGTATGCTATCAGTACAAATGGTTTTGGCTTTGTGAGTATCTCCTTTGCAATATTATATCTAAATAATTAACCTCATACGGATTACGCAAAAGCAACCTTTTAACTGTTTTTTCATGTAGGTTTTTCAGAAGGGTTCACCACTGGTCCATGACATATCAAGGGCTATTGCAAGGTTAAGAGAAGAAGGGACTCTTACAAAGATTGAAAATGAATGGTTTAATGACAGAAAATCAAGTTTTGTGCACGAGGATTCCATGGGTAATAACCCACCTAGTCTGAGCCTAACCAACTTTGGTGGATTATTTCTTATTACGGGGATCTCTTCATTTCTAGCTCTTTTTATATTCTTACTTCATTCAATTTACAAAAAAATGCTTTCTGGAAAAGTGAGCTATTGGAAAGAAAAAGTATTAATTCATTGTAATTATCATTAAGGTAAAGTAATTAAGGAAGGACGTCCATTTTCGATTGCATTTCATTAATTCATCACTCTTTTACCAGACCGTATATGCCTGTGTGTTTAAATAATATTCAATCACACAAGGCCATTCCAAATATCACCTATGCATCTCATCTTAAAGTGTTGAACTGGATTCTAAAGGATAACCTCTATAAATTAATATTCGATAAATTAATAATCTCTATAATATAATAACTTTTTACTGTCTTAATTTAGGCCATGAAACTAAATTAATAAGTGTAGAATTACAAATATAGTAAAATTATAAATGTAACGACTATGTCAGTTTATTAAAATATGAGTCTCTTGTAACTTATTTTTTTCTTGAATTTTAAATCTAGTTGAATCTCATCTCTAATTTTTCTTATTACATCTAAAAATTATGGGGTTAAAATATTATACTGTAATAAAAAATTATAAAGTGTTATTGATGACTTGAATGCTTCAGTGTGCGAAATAGGCTCTAAAGGTATGGTGTCATCATCAACTTCATCCTCAGCATGATCTTCAGTGATGTTAGCAATAATTTCTTCTAAACTTTGGATCAGTGAATTTTCATTATTTTCATTAGGGTAATCCACGAGGTAATTGACATCCATTCCATTGCAGAAACTCAGATTATTGATTATTGTTTATACCTCATGAATGCCTTATTCATCTAAAGTTTCATGTAAATCCTCTAAACTCATTTCTTCCACTAAATGAATTTTACAATGTCAAAAACAATTGGCTATTGTCTTTGCCTCAACATTTGTTGACCAAGTTGAGACTGCAAGATTAACGCATCTAAAACATTTATTTTCTCTGAATTCGTTTGCCTCATCTTACAGCCCTCTAAAATTTTCTGGTAAAATTGTCTACGGTAATGCATCTTGAAAGTTCTCATTATCCCCACGTCACATGGTTGAATTTATGATGTCATGTTGGTTGGTAAAAAATATAGCTCAACACTTTGTAATCCTTCAATTTTTTTGAATGTGCTGAACAATTATCCACCCCAAGAGAAATTTTCTCCCATGCATTTTTTTTTATCAAGCCACCGAACATATTCCTCAAGAAGCACCACAATCACCCATAATCTTTGTTGGCACGATATTCACAGTTATAGCTATTCATGTTTACATGCTTAAAGCAATGTGGTTTTGCATACTTTCCAAAGGTCCATAGAGGAATTTTATCTGAGCCATCCTCAGTGCAACAAACAACAACAGTAAGCCTTTCTTTATCTTGCTTTTTCCTTTCAAGTTGCTTTGTTGCAAGAGAGTGATCAGGTTGTAGCTTATAAAACAATTTAATTTCATCCATGTTGAAAACATTATTCACGGCAAATTGATCTATTTCTTCCTTTATGGACTCTAATTTTTTCTCCATGTCTTGTGTATCAACTAATCCATTTTCCCTAAAACGACAAAATAACTTGGTACCATATCTTAACTTGAACTTTTTAACCCAATCTAAGGAAAGTTGAATTCTAAAGTCGGGTTTAGTTTCATAATCTTTTTTGTCTTTTTTATGATTAGCTCTCTAGATATTTGACAGTATCTTGGTATTGAAGAACTCACTCAAAAAGTGTTATTTCTGTTTCTAAAAATTTTGATAATTTGTGTCACTTAACATGAGAACTTTTTTCTATGTCAATCGAAAGATACTTTG
This sequence comes from Aegle marmelos, assembly GCA_030449875.1. Taxonomy (NCBI): domain Eukaryota; kingdom Viridiplantae; phylum Streptophyta; class Magnoliopsida; order Sapindales; family Rutaceae; genus Aegle; species Aegle marmelos. The sequence continues at coordinate 18,822,384 of JASUUL010000094.1, read as the reverse complement.
ACAACCGTTTCAGTATATTTGATATTATAGTTTGACCAACTTTCAAGTCAAACTTTTTAAAAACCCATTGCTACAATTCTTTTGAGTGCTGGTCGAATGCTCTTTACAATATTGGCATAATGCTTTACGCATTTCATCTATTATAGTTGATTTTTTAACACCTTTTAAATGAAAAGCCATTATAATTTAACAAGTTACTATGAAATAAAAGAATACTTTTTGTTTGTTTATATAGACAATAATTTTAACTTAATTCATTGAATACATTTAATTTCTAATTTAGTTTCATTGAAAATATGGCTTAGCTAAATTAAGTAAATACATGAATACTCTTTAATTAAGTAGATAAGTAGTCAAATTCAATTGATACAATTTAATGAAATTACATTTATTTCAGTTCATTGAATACGCTTAGATAAATTTATGTAAATATAAGAATTTAGTTAATCAAGTAGATAGGGCCATTAGATTAATTACTTCAAATTCAATTAATACAATTTAATAACTAACATTTAATTTAATTCATTGAATATATTTAGTAAAATTCATGAATTTATTTAATCAAGAATACATTATTTATTTGATGAATTTATTTAAATTCTATTAATTATATTTGTAAAATACAATGAGTTTTCAATTAATTAAATATTGTTCCTTGTATTATGAACACACTCTATAAATTAATAATTATTAATTTATCGATTAATTAATATCTCTCTAAATTAATAAATTTTTATGGTCCCGACATTATTAATTTATAGATTTTATATTATATCTATAATCGTTATATATTTATTTATTAAAATTTTAATATTATGTGCGTTATCACATGTGTTATGATACGTGATAAGATGTATATCAATAATTTATTAATAAAGTTACACAGCTTATAAAATAACCCAACTAAATAAATTTTAACACGTTCCATTGTGCATCAGATCAAATTTCTTGGTTATTGAGTTGTATGAACATTGAAATTATTTTGTACTCACTAAGCTAGCAAGCACTTAATGCTCATTAAGCTAGCAAGCATTACCAGTCATAACTAGATTATTGGCTGGACAAAAGTCTAAAATGGGCCTCATGGAAAATACTTTTAGCCCAATTCATTGGGGATCAACTCAAGAGGAGGACCCACATAAATCTAGTAGAGTAATAGGTACAAAATAATAGAGTTGATTTGACAGCTATCTGTCAGGCAGGCCTGCCAAACAGTTAGCAAAGGGATCGCTTCCTTTCTGGGTTTGCATTGAGCAGTTTTCACCCTTCTAGCTTCTCAAACCCTTCAAGAGTCTAAAATCCATTTTAAAACAGTTTTATAATCGTTGGTAACATATTTTAGAAAATGTAAGGGCACGGACCTGAGGTAAGGTCTTATTTAATTTTATAACACCTATCGCCCAAGAAGTTTAGGCAGCCAGCCAATAAAACTAAGGGCAACATACAGTTTCATAACACAATAAAAAGTTTGATCGAAAAATATTGTAAGTCATACGAACCTTCTAATTTCGCTAAAAATTAAATTGCATTTTCTTTTAGCACACACCAAACTCTTTTTTATGGTAAAATTTTATCACATTTCTTTTTTCATAGATGATAGCATCACATAGAATAGATCTTAGTGAAATAAGAGAAGCTTTAATACAATGGTAGGTGTAGTATGAAGAAGAAACAAGATAAATAGCAATATAATTATTGATTATTAGTTGGCATTTCATAGTATCAATATGGTTATTGATTCATATAGAAGAAAGAACAAGGTAAGTAAGATTCCACCCAAACCATGAGGATACATTGATCGATACTTACAACTAAAATTTTCTAGCAAATACAATGCAAAGGGATACTAAAATTTTGTTAAGTACATTTTGTAATCTCCGGACACTTCTGTCTCCAAGACTCCAGCATCCACTAAGTAAAAAACTAACATAAACCACCACTCAGCGGCACTTTTCTTTCTCAAACTATATTCCAAACCTCCATACACAAGTTACTCAATACTCTAGCGAATCAGTGATCATTAAGAATAGATTATATTGGACACAACAAAATGTTCTCATTACACACTTTTCATCATCCAATAGTTTGTGCAGAACAAAAAACAGCCAAAATGCAGCATGCTGAAATCTTTACAGTTAAATATATCACCGCAAGTATCTAATGTGTTTGTTAGTCAAGGACTATATAGACAAAGGAATAACTTGCATTTGGGTGTACAACCAAAATACCTCGCCACAATAAAAATAATTAATGAGCAGCTTTAGGTCCTTACTTTGCCATGCATCTATCTCTTGACGAGTAAAAGATTCTTCCAAGATTCAAATGATATGCCGATCACTCTTGTTCGGGGCTACTTTCTCGCCAGGATTCCTCACATGCTTTGCCATATGCATAACATCGGCTACATATCCTTCCAATTTGAGAAATCATCAAAGACTTATATATTAAAATGTAGAAAAAACAAAAATCAATGAGCAAATAACTACCTCTTTCTTCAAGTCAGCCTATATTCATATTGATTTTCTATTTGTGAAAGTACATCAAAAAATGATTAGAAATTATTATGAAAACAACATCAATTGTTGACTAAATGAAAGACCTATTTTGTCTCCATGAAGGGACAAGCAGTGAATTTAGATTCTCAGTCAACTGAATCTCCAAGGTAACATGATAGAGAAGTCAGCAACATATTCAAAAGATCAAAGGCAGTACCTTTGCATTAACCATACTGCTCAATGACTGTTAAAAGGCTTATTTCGTCTCAATCAAGCAAGAACTTCACCTGTCTCGCAAATAAAGAAAAAGAGAAGAGGAAATACTCAATAATAGAGCCCATCTTTTTTCTCATGGCAGTGGCTGCCTTCCACAATTGAAAATGATTTCATTTATATAACTGTTCAAGAAAGTGAATGAGCAACCAGGCTCATTGTACAAATTACCTCATTCAAGCAAAGCCAGCCATGAACCAAATTAATACAGTTGGCACAGAAAGTGAATCACAATTTTCTATTCAACTCTACCCAAGTGTAGATTTTGATTTTTGACCCTAATGTTCAAGACGAAACATGCATCACTGGGTTAAAAAAAAAAAAGAATCTTATATAACCTGTTGTAATACTAAAGTAAATTCCATGCACAAACTAAATGCAAACATATGTTCCTTATGCTATATTTACATCAATTATAACCTAGTAAATATAATGTTATATAAAGACTTGTATAGTTTAAAGTTTTTTTTCAGATTGAGCTTCAGCATAGATTGAATAAGTCTATCATCGATGTCTAAAGGTTCAGCTTTCAAACAAAAGCAAGGTTTGATCAATGTAGCATTTGAGAATTACCTAAGATCTTTGAACCCCCAAATTTGCGTGAGATAAAACTTGAAGTATATCATTGACGTAGTTAGAAGCAAGAAAACCATAACTTTATATGTTCTTGCATGTTCCATGGTGTTAATGAACAATACTATCATACAAATTATGGCTTGGCAATTACCATACAAGAAACATGATAGCGTGCCTAATTAGTGATTACAATTGCTGCATAGATGACTCAAATTAGAAGAATTAATGTTACAAATGCATAGTTTGCAATATAAAGTCACATCATCACAACTGATCTACTGGTTACTTTGGCACCCCTGTAGGACTTTCCTACAAATATTAGAATAATTTACAACCTCAACAGTGCTAAGTCCATTACCACCTCATATCCCAAGTTCATTAATGTAGCATTATTAGAATGGAATACTTGTCTGGAAAAGATAGGATGCAAACATTATTGCAAATACCTACAAAGATTAGAAATACACAAATCAAGTAAAAGCTTTCACTTACCCTATAACAATGATCTATTAATTTTATTAATAGAAAGGAAAGGATCTATAAAAGAAAATATTTATTTATTTTTTTAAAAAAAAGTTCCATCGTCCTTTATTGACATTAAGTCATCAACCAAGCTAAATGTTTGATATCTAGATAACTATGATATGAGGAATATTAACAGTTATAATCACTTCCACACCCATAGTGATATGAATAATTGTTGGGGGGAAAAAAATCTTGTAGGTTATGTACCCTCTTTATTTAATTTATTCACCATACATGTATTGCAGCAAGTGTTAAAAAATAGAAAGAACTTAAGGCTGAAACATTAAAATCTAAAAATTTCCCTTAAAAAGGAAACAAATGAAATATTCAAAATGTTTGCACAACATAAGAAAATAAGCAAAATAAAGAAGGAGACAGAGAATGGCAACAAAAAATCTCCTTTATTTTTTTTCTTTAATATCTTTGCAGTACTAAATACTAAGTTAGCATCATATGTGAAGAATACTTTATGTTCAGACCAACAGAGGGAAATCCATGCAGGTCACAGTCTCCCAATACTAGAACAACAGATGCTATTAGATACTAATGGCAGTGTGCTAGTTGTTTCTTCCATTTCAAAATTATTTATACTCACACAATATACTTTGCCAGTTATTTTTTTGTTTTCTCCAAGTCTCAAAATAATTACATTGCCTTGCTTTGAAGCATCAAAATTATTTCAAATTCATCTTTTCCATTAAAAATCAATAATAGAATTGATGAATCTAAATAACATGACATAAGATAGAAAAACTACAACACCTCCTTCCATTCATTTGCTATTATATAGTGCAGGCAGAATTTATTCAACTAAATTAAGCAAATTGTTTAACAATGATAGAGAGCACACTAGTAGACAACCTTGCCATTTGCATGAATGCTGACAGGTGTGCTCTCTCTCATTGTCAAACAAAGTTGTCTTGAGTCTGGGCAAGGATTATGTATCTGCATAAAAAATTAATAATACAATTAGAAAACCTTGCAAAAAAAAAAAAATGTTCATTTGAAAAAATGGCATACATTTTGCTCTCCTATGAATATGAAAAAATAAAAATGAAAAATCAATGCATCCATGACCTCTAAACACAATTCTTCTAATAGAATTTTCAAAATCAACTTTCTTTAATCTAATGGCAGCTGGACAACAACCAATACTTTTGATTTCAATTTACCATATCTAGTTATAGGGGAGCAGCTTAAAGAGACGCATGATCCAACTAGAATTTTCTTCAAAGCCAATGAAGTTTCAAATTCATGGACAATCTGGATTGTCAACTCAAAGGCTAAAATAATATTAATGACTCTCGTTTTTCCTTCTTTACAAGAGAAAGCAAAGTTTTCATGTAAGAGACATGGAAAATTCTTTAGAGCAGAAAATAAGTAGCATTATCACATACAATTAATCATCTAAAACCTCAACAGAGCTAGAATTCAATCAAAGCAATAACAGTGTGAGAAAATGAAAATTGACAAAAAGAAAACAGAAGTAAAAGCAGAAGCGGCAGTCGGCAATTAAGAGTAAAATATTAGATCTTTGCCTTTACTAATATATGATTTTTTTAATTAAAAAAAGAAAGAAAAACAGTAAAAGCTATATGAATATATTTTTCGAGAAAGGGAAAGAAACTTCTTATCCCAATCTAAAACATACTAGGAAAAAAAATCCATTAAACCCTAATGCCATACCCTTAGAAAAGAACAAAGAAAACAACAGAAAAGAAATTCTCATATTAAAAAAAAAAGTTAAAAGATAACATAACACTAACATACATGACGGTCAACTTTTAGCTTCTTTAAACTGTCTCAAGTTAAACTTGCGCTAGATAGGATTCTCAGATCCTAATTCCCAATCCATATCATCAAGCAAACCAACAAACATACACTGATACTGCATCAAATGTAAAATCAAAAGCTAGAAGCAAAACAAGGGAGAAAATGAAAAAAAAAAAAAAAACTACGTTGTACAGAAAATTAAATAAAGAAATTTAAGAAGAAATAAAAAATTATCATATATTAAGAGCAAATGAAAAATGTAAAATATAAACTGACATGGATGGGCTGATCACTTGGAGAATCCCAACAGCAGCACATACGGTGCTGGAAGGCTAACAATTTGTCATAAAAGATAAGAATAAAAAGGTACCGGAATGAGAGAAAAAGATAATTAGCAAATAATTAATTATTTAATAATAGAATAATTAGACGTTATGTTGAGTAGTTGATTTTTCTTTTTTTTTTTTCTTTTTGTTATGAGAGTTGATTACTTTATTTCCATTCAATGCAAGTAATGGGTTACTGGGGTCACCATCAATGCGGAGATTGGACATTCAGGATTCATCCACGTATGTCAGATCTTTATGTGATGTGTGTCATGTAGGAAAAAATAAAAAGGTACGGGACAGATTAAAAAACAAATGCACCTTTTGAAATCTATGGCTGGTTCTCGCGATTTTACAGCGAGTGAAGTGCACGTACTTTGGGCCGGTGGGGGGTGGGGGGTTAAATCTCATCATCCGATTTACAGTGAAGTCACATCAAATTGTTCAATGCTGTGGGATCCATTGGAGTGATATTTTGAAAGGTCATGCCTCGCATTAAGGAGCGACTGTAGCCCTAACACTATTGGATTTATGTTGAACTATTGGGACCTTTAGAAAACCCTTAATAAAACCCTTTTTCTCAAACGCCATCACTATTTTAGGGTTGTTTAAGTTACGGCGCAAATTATAATTATACACACAAAATAACAAATAATAATAAATATAATATAATTTTAATAATATAATTATAAAAAATTTTAATATGACTAGATCCTTTATGAAGATATTCCTTTAAGTAATGAATGAATTTATTTTTGGGTAGGTTAATGATATCTACTAAGTTGTTTATTGCACTCTTTTTCAATTAAATTTTATTATAAAAATATAATATGATCAATTACTTATTTAATTTTACTCTCTCTTTTAATATCTCCTTTCTTTATTAAAATTTATCATGATACATAAATTAAATATTATATTTAACAAAGAAAATTGTTTAAAAATTAAAAAAATTCAACATTATTGAAGGCTTTAAAAAATAAAAGGATCATACCCATCATGTAAATTTTTGATCCACTTTGAATTTATTAAATATTTTCAGTCAAATCTTAGAAGTAAAAACTTAAAATAATAATAATAATAATAATAATAATAATAATAATAATAATAATAATAATAATAATGTTATAGTAAAATAATAAGAGAAAGATAAAGTTGATTTAGCAAAAAATAAATAAATAAATAAAACCTAAAGGAGAGAGAAACCAATTTAATTTCATACAATCATTACAATAGAGAGAAAAAAAATTAATTAATAGAAATTTTATGATTTTTGATAATTAATGAATTATTTGATGATTATTTTAATTAAAAAAGTGGGTGTTGAAAGAAAATTAGTGAGTTTAAATAACTCTACTATTTTTTTTATTATTTACCTTATATTTTACTCTATAACTATCTTTAACTCTTTTATTTGACCTTCTCCCCTCCCCCTTTTTAAAAAATTGATTAATGAGTACTCAGGTAGAAAATGCTTACAAAATCTTACATTTTATTTTGTTAATACACTTAGAATTTTGCTAATTTCATAAGGATGTTTAAAAAATTTTACATTAAAACCAAAACATACTATTCAATTGTGAAAGAGATATTATTATATATCCATTGAAAGTTTCAAATATATCAATTCAGTACTAAAATTTTTTGAAACCTACATTTTAATATCTAATATTTAAGTTGTTATTACTTTATCACCAAAATGTTAACAAGTGAAAATTTACTAATGTCATAAACGTACTTAAGGACTTTCACATTAAAGTTGAAAATATTAACAGAATTATTGAATGATGAAATCTCCTTTATATAAAGAAATCTTCAATAATTATTTTCCTAAGTTAAATTGAATTAGGAATTTATTTTTTTTATTTAATTTGAATTAGTCATCAATGAGTCTCACAACTTAATTTAATTTAAATAATCCAAATCACATTTAAATTTGACTTATTCAATTTAATTTATAATTAAATCAAACACTTGATCAATTTCAAATCAAATATAAAACTAATCATTCTCACATTCCTCCAATGTAGGAAATTAATATTTTGAAATATCAATAAATTCCAACACTTAAATATTAAATAATAAAATATTAATATTAATAATAATTAATTATTAATTTTAATAGAAATTACTAATGAATCTTGTAAATAGAAAATGGTAAAAACCCATATTATCATTTACTTAATTGCTTCAGTTAATGATTTATTTTATACGATCAAAAGTTGCAAATTCTAGAGGATGATTTTTCCAATAGCTTTCATGGGACCACATGATGTTTACATTCACATGGACGTGGATGCTATTGATTTCATCAACCATTGCCATCCAAAGATTTTAAGATAGAGTTTAGTCCGGCTGTAATATAGGGATAAGCTTTTGAGTAGACCCAGAGATGCATACTTGTGCTTATATTGTGCCGTATCTATTATATGTTTCATGCCGTGCTATATTGTACCTAATTTTTTTTGCTCAGGCACGGCTTGGCGCACATGCTGTGCTTAAGAAAAAAGTTGAATAATTTTTAAATTTTTTTTAAAATTTCATGCCAAGTTATTGGTGTACTTTTTTAGGCTTGTGTACTTTTTTCAATCCTATATGCTTTTTTGGGTACCATTTGCTTTTATTCAAATTTAATAAAATAAAAAATTTAAAACTAAAGTACATATCTAATAATAATAAACTAATAATAGTAAGAAAATTTAATATTAGTTATTAAATTTGACCTTATCTTATTAGAATTCTTTTTTAATATTTAACAATAACAATAATAATAAATTTTTCTTAAGAGTTAACTTAATTGTTTTAACTTAATTGTTAAATTAAACTTGTATAGAGTCACAAATCATAATTTACAGTAATATTAATACATATTTATAAAATCATAATATTTATAGTTTATTTATTAAAATCATGATAACAATTGCTTATTTAAAAAATTATAAAAAAATTAATTATAATTTTTAAAAAATTAAGAATTAAAGGAATTGAAAAGATTCAATTTTAAATTATTTAAAAAATCATAAAATTTTAAATTTATTTTCATTAAAAGTAAAATGTACTTATGGCAATCCTTTTCATGTGTCGTACTTTAACTCATCTCTAATTGTATCAAGTTTTTAAAGCTTGGATGCCTAAAATTTTAAGTCCAGCTCACCCGCATGCATGCTATGTCTTGCGTGTGTCCCACCAAAACATGCTCATACCATATCGTATTGTATAGACATATGTCATGCCACATGTCATCCAGCATATAGGCCATCTTTAAGTAGACTTCTAATATTTTAAATATCCTTAATAAACCCTTTTAAGTTAAAATATCCTATTACCTAATTCAAAAAATAATATTTTCTTTAAGCACTTATATTTTGGTCTCCCAAATGCCCTTCATGTGCACCTTGTCTTGATGTTTTTGTTACATAGTAACTAATCATTAATCAGTCTTTTCACTCTTTCAATTTGTTGTTTCACATAGCAAAAATCTCCATCTTTTTCTCTTCATACTTACTTACTAGTTGTTAGTTGAAATAAAAAGAAAAAAGAAAATTGCATTAGAATCTAGCATTGTAATAATAAAATTATGAATATTGTTCTCTAGCATTGTAATAATAAAATTATGAATATTGTTCTAACTTTTTGAGCAATAATATTTTTTGGAAAAAAAATTGAGTAACTCTTTTGAAGTGGAATTATTTTTAAAACCTAAAAGGAATCAAGCATGACCAAATAAACTTATACGTAATGAGAAGAAAAATGAAAGAAAAAAGCTGTAAATATTAAATTATACTCATGATATTTAGAGGTATAAGTGCTGTAAAATTTTGTTAAGAGAAGAAGTATCAACAAAAATTATTAAAATAATAGTGAATTGATGTGCAGCTTCAAAAAAGAAAAACAACCATATAATCAACCAGCAATTAGATTAGCGAATAAGTGATATTTATTTTCAAACGTATCAATTATACTTTAATATAATTTTAAATAGAGATAAAATTGTAACTTCAAGATATGAGTTATACACATGATATAGTAATACGCATGATATAGATCCGCGAAAAGTGATACTTATTTCAAAAAATGTCACTTATCCGTTTATATAGAGTTTCAAATGGGGATAAAATTGTAGATTTAGGGGAGGGGTTTCATAACGATTTTTCAGGGGTGCTGATAGCACCACTCTAAGATTTCGGCTTTAGGCCCATCCTAGATTGAATAATAATTTTTTAACCTCAATCGCAAACCCAATGTAATTTAACTGTTTCTTTAACATCATTTCAGCCACCGTGACATTGCCAACAGTCGCAGCAATTGAAAGTGCCATAGTCCTATCATTGTTCATGGCTTGGATGTGAGGGTTTCACTTACAAATCATTCATTAATTAGCAGTAAAATAATTTTGGAAACATAATGTGAAAGGAAAAACAACTCCAAAAAAAAATTCATTAAAAAAATTAATTCAGTTTTAAATTCTTATTTTTGGTTCAGTTTCACAGTAAAAAAACTTCATATATATAGTAGAAGTTATGTTCCCACTAACTAATATGAAATTAAAGTGAAAAATAAAACCAATGAAAAGGACAAGTTTTCCAAATCTAAAAAAAAAAAAATGTAGCAATATTTTTCTTTTCTTTTAGTTTTGTAACATGGTAAGTCCATAGTCACTCTAGTTTAAAATGAAACATAATTTTCAAGCTAAACTTGGAAGAGTGTTCTAGGGAGACATGAGATTTTTATTAAGTTTTTGAAAAAGATAAAATAGATTTATTAGAAAAGAGATTTTGTTAGGGCATTTTTAAAAATGAGTTAGATTAATTAAAAAAAAGCCAGGGTTGATGAGATAAATTAAGGGATCAAATATCACTAGTGTAATAAACCAATAATCTATGTCATAGGCTTGGGGTAGTTTGAGATTGTTATAGAGAGAGAAAAAAGTGAGTAAAGTTTAAATTATTTTTTTATTTTTTAAAATTGGATGGACAATCAAGATTAGAATTCTATTTGTACAATAGGTTTTCAAGATAGAAATGCCTTGCTCCATCTAGAAAGGCTTTCCCACATGGTAAAGAGAAGTTATCTAAAATATAAGGCCAAAAGGAAATTAAAAATTAATAGAAAAAATTTCTACGTCTTTGGGTCTTATTTCTTTTCAAACTTGATTAAATAAATTTAAAATTGAATTAGCTGCATTTAATACATTTGAGGGAATAAATTTATAATTTCAACTAATTTAATAAAGTATATCATTTAAATATTTTGACCAAGCAGCTGGTCTCTAAGTTGCTCCCCTACTACCTATCTTTTTTTTTCTTAATTTCATATTATTAAACCTTAATTTTCTAGAGAGTTGTTTGTCAATTGAAAGATCTAAGAAAATGACACCAACTAAAGTTGAAGGGATCCCTATAACAAGACACAAACCCCCAAATTTAGTAGGGATTAGACTGAATGGATTACTCATGGAATTACTTGATTGTTGGGCATTAAACCATACATGTTCTTTTTTGCAAGCATCCCTTCTTCTCTTACCTTTTCAATAGCCTTTGGCATGTTAAGGACCACCGAAGAACCTTTCTGGAAAGCCTACTTCATAAATATTTATTGGTCATACATCTCTAAGTAATATAACTCTATGGGCATAAAAGGGGAACCTAAGTTCCCTGTGCGTATTGCCAAGACATTTGAAGTGCACTATAACAAAGTTATGGAAAAAATATAATTGCTTCAGATTTATGATTTTAATATAAAATAGCCTTAAAAAATATGTCTCACAAAGTCGAAACCATTGGTAGTACACGTGGATCCAAACATGGTATAATGGGAAGCATATACTTGACAAGGAATGTCTTGATATAAAGTATTTCATCAAAAATTGTGGTGACGCTGCCCTTACTCCCCTTAGATAAGCATTGGCATACTCTTCGGCAAATTTATATGGCTTAAGCATGGAATTTTCAAAGTTTTAGCTATCTATAGCTCCTTGGACAAATGAGCCGAACCTGTATCCTATAGAATCCTTGGAAGCAGTGGCGAACCAAAAAACTTAAATTAAAGGGGTTTACTTTGAAAAAAATTTTGTTTTTTTTAAATGTTTACTTGAATGTATTTTAAGTCATAAACTCAAATTTCATTATTTTTTAAAAATTTAAATAATAATAGTAATAAATTATTTATTTTGAATGTATGATGTATTTTTTTAAGTAGTTTCCATAAAATATTTAAAAGAATTAATCTAACAAATGAGATTTGAACCAAGACTCTAAAACCATCAACTAATATACTTATCATTAAATTATAAATTCTTTTATTACGTGAACAATGTGTCTAAATTTCTTTGTTTAACTCTTTTAGAAGGGGTTTGGGGTGTATTTTTTTTATAAAAAAATTAATAGCCTAAAAGGACTGAAACCCCTCCCAAAACTTAGTTGGATCCTCCAATACTTGGAATCCATTAATTTCTTTAACAATTAAACATAGAAAGCTAAAGTTGCCCTGTACATTGAGCTCATTATAAACACTACAAATACACATATAATCACTACAAATTTTGGCCAGTTGCTCAATAACTTTTCCCTCCAGCATGTAAAATCATAATAGCTAGAAATGAAGCCTCACAATTCTGAACTATTATATACATAAATAAAGTGATCAATTAAGTTAATGTTATAGGTGTGGACACGTTAATATTTTGTAAATGCAAATTTTAGCTCATTACCTCTATGTAATGGAGTAAGTGAAATCAATAATTAAAAGAGTTTAATAATGAACAAATTATATGCATATGGGCAAACACGAGTGTTGAGAAGGAAAACCAAAATGTCGTCCCAATTTGCTGAGATCCCGAACCTTGGAATTCATCATTAATTGGATATTCCGTAGTCCATACATCGAAGCCAGTCAAAAGAAAGAAAATAGCACTGCTTAGCCAGAAATTTAGTTTTAGCGGCTTCAAGAAATCCATTAATTATTATTCTGATCCCTTGGCAATATCGTCCCGATGCCCAGTTTAGTGTATGGCAATGGTAAAATCAACATAGAAATACCCACTTAATGGATTACATGAAACAAAAATTCTCGAGTCTTTAACCAATGTCCACTTGATTCGAAAGTTAATAAGATAACTCAAATCTAAAATTATTTGGTGAAAAGTTTATGTGATCCTATAGTTCTGTGAAAATTATTAATTTTGAAAATATATTTATTATTATTATCAAATTTTATTTTATAACTAAAATTTTTATTTTTTATTTTTTTATTTTTATCATGACCGTAGCTTTTAAGCACGATAGTCCAATCTACCAAACAAAGTCTTAGACTACATATTACTGTTTGTTACAAGCATATAATATCGTATTTTATTATACAATTGTTAGGCAGCAAAAATCATACCTCGAGAACCTTAAAAATGAGATTAACAAGATCCAGCCATTTATCCATCGTTTTGGAAGTCGGAAGTTACATCATATGGTAAAGAGACCTAGGGCAGCCTTGAGAACGTCTAGACAGAATCCTTTTACGTTAGTGGCATTATTGGATTGGTGATCATGAACCACACTAACAGATTCTTTAAACCCAAATTTCACAGGAACCCCAATCCTTAACTTCTTAATCTTACCAGTTCCTTCCGGAATGGTTGCAGATACTCCTGGTCATATGATGGTTTCAAGGTCATGACGATAATGAAGTCATTTCCTGCTTGATATTCCCAGCGGTTGGAGTCTAAAAGCCAAATTTTCTTGTGCCTTTGCTAATGACATTTACAATTTGAAATCCCATTAAAATTAATCTCCCATTAACCAGACGAAAGTCATCACTTAAACCCTCGAAGCTACTGTTCAGTGTCTCCATATAAAATATAAGACCACTTGTGAAGATTGGATGGTGGCTGAGGCCATTATGTTCAGTCCAGCTAGAACTATCATGATCTTCATTCTCAGAATAATCCCCAGTAAGTTTCAGCTTTTCAGCTGCTTTTGCTAGAGCCCAGATCATATCTTATGCCAAAATCCCAAGCGCATCTAATTCAGATACCTCAGCATTTGGAATATCAATACAACATTTCCTTCTCCACCCTGGAGTAAAATTCTAAAGCTCCGTGGAGGAACTGGTAAGATTAATAATTCCTAATTTCTTAGAATTAATAAGAGAAGCTTCCGTACAATGGTAGGTATAATATGAAGAAGAAACAAGAAAAACAACAATTTAATTATTGATTATTAGTTGGCATTTAATGGTGTCAATATGGTTATTAATTCATATAGAAGAAAGAACAAGATAAGTACGATTCCATCAAAACCATGGCGATACATTGATTTATATTTACAACTAAAATTCTCTTGCAACTACAATGCGGGAAGATACTAAAATTTTATTAAGTACATTTTGTAATTTCCGGACACTTCTGACTCCAAGACTCCAGCATCCACTTAAAAGCTAAAAGCTAACATAAACCACCACTCTTGCGACAGTATTCTTTCTCAAACTACACTCCTCCATATATAAGTTACTCAATATCAAAGTGAATCAGTGATTATCAAGAATAGATTATATTGGTCACAACAAAATGTTACTCATTACACTCTTCATCATCCAACAGTTTGTGCACAACAAAAGACAGCCAAAATGCAGCATGCTGACATCTTTGCAGTTAAATATATCACAAGTATGTAACCCGGCATTAGAAGCAGCTCTTTCTTAATGTGCCTGTTAGTTGGGGACTGTGTAGACACAGGAATGACTTACATGTGTGGTGTACAACCAAAATGCTTCACCACAATAACTATAATTAATAAGCAGCTTTAGGTCCTTCCTTTGCCATGCATCTATACCTTGACGAGCAAAAGATTCTTCCAAGATTCAAATGATATGCTGATTACCCCTGTTTGGGCTACTTTCTCCGCAGGATTCTCCACCTGCTTGCCATATGCATAACATCAGTTATATATCCTTCCAATTTGAGAAATTATCAAAGACTTCTAAATCAAAAGGTAGAAAAACCAAAAATCAATGAGCAATTAACAGCCACTTTCTTCAAGTCATCCTATATTCATATTGATTTTCTATTTGAAAAAGTACGTCAACAAATGATTAGAAATTATTAAGAAAACTACAGAAATTGTTGATTAACAAAGGACCTATTCTGCCTCCATGAAGGGACAAGCAGTGAATTTAGAGTTACAATCAACCGAATCACCAAGTAACATGATGGAAAAGTCAACTGCAAGATATTCAAAAGATCAAAGGCAGTACCCTTTTGCATGAACCATTCCACTCAACGACCGTCAAAAGGCCTATTTCGTCTCAATCAAGCAAGAACTTCAACATGTCTCGGAACTGAAGAAAAAGAAAGAAGGAAATACTCAATAATAGAGCCCATCTTTTTTCTTGTGGCAGTGGCAATATTCTACAATTCAAAATGACTCCATTTATATATCTGTTCAAGAAAGTGAATGAATAACCAGGCTCATTGAACAAATTATCTCATCCAAGTGAAGCCAGCCATAAAACCAAATTAAAGCAGTTGGCACGGAAAGTGAATCAGGATTTTCTATTCAACTCCACCCAAGTATAGACTTTGATTTTTGACCCCGATGTTCAAGACGAAACCTGCATCACTGATTTTTTAAAAAAATGTTATATAACCTGTGGTAACACTAATGTAAATTGCATTCATAAACTAAATGCAAAAACACATGTACCTTTTGCTATTTTTATATCCACTATAACCTTGTAAATATAATGTTAGATAAAGACTTCTGTAGTTTAAAGTTTTTTGGATTGAGCTTTAACATAGCTTGAATAAGTCTTTCATCCATGGCCAAAAATCCAGTTTTCAAACAAAAAGCAAGGTTTGATCAATGTAGCATTTGAGAATAAGGCAAGATCTTTGAATCCACATTCTGCATGAGATAAAACTCGAAGTATATCATCAACTTAGTCAGAAGGAAGAAAACCATAGCTTCAGATCGATGGTGTCAATGAATGATACAAAAGTACAAATTGTGGCTTCGCACATACCATACAAGAAAGCATGATAGCTTGCTTAATTAGTGATTACAATCTGCACAGACGACATAAATTATAGAATTAATGATACACATGTGTAGTTTGCAATAAAAAATTCATATCACAACTGATCTGCTGGTTAATTTGGCACCACTGTAAGACTTTCCTATCAATATTATAATAATTTATGACAACCTCCACAGTCCTAAGTCAACGACCACGTCATATCCCCAGTTCAAATGTGTAGCATTATTAGAAATGGAATACTTGTCTGGAAAAGATGGGATGCATACATAATTGCAGGTATCTACAAAGATTAGAAATACACAAATCAAGTAGAAGCTTTCACTTACCTATAACAATGATCTATTTATTTTATTAATAGTAAGAAAAGGATCCACAAAAGAAAATATTTATTTATTTTTTAAAACAAAAGGTTCCATTGTCCTTGATTGATATTAGATCGTCAACCGAACTAAATGTTTGATATCTAGATAACTATGATACGAGGAACAATAACAATTATAGCTACGTCCAAACCCATGGTGATATGAACTATTGTTTGTGGTGGGGGGGGGGGGGGAATCTTGTAGGTTACATAGCTTCTTTATTTAATTTATTCATCATACAGTCTTTTGTATTATAGTAAGTGTTAACAATAGAAAGAACTTAAGGTTGAATCTTTAAAACCAAAACATTTCTCTCGCAGGGGGAAAAAATGAAATAGTCAAATGTTTACACAACACAAGAAAATAGGCAAAATAAAGAAGGGCATAGAGAATAGCAGCTAAAAATCTCCTTCAATTTTTTTTTTTAATATCTTTGCAGTACTAAATACTAAGTTAGCATCATATATGAAGAATGCTTTATGTTCTGACCAACAGAGAGAAATCCATGTTGGTCACAGTCTCTCAATGCCTGACCAATCTGCAGCCAGAGCAACCGATACTAATAGATATTAATAACAGTGAGCCAGTTGTTTCTTCCATTTCAAAATTATTTAAACTTACACAATATACTTTGCCAGTTATTTTTTTTCCCCCCAACTCTCAAAATTCTTACAGTTCCTACCTTCAAAACATCAAAAGTATTTCAAATTCATCTTTTCCAATAAAAATCAGCAACAAAATTGATAAATCTAAATAACATGACGTAAGATAGAAAAACTACAAACGTTTATAATAAATGATAAGAATACCTCAAATCTGAGCTTCAGCTTTGAAAATTAAGTGTAAAAAATCACCTGCTTCCGTTCATTTGCTATTATAGAGTGCCGAAAGAGAATATTAAATTGCCTTAAGCAAATTGTTTGACAATGGTAGAGAGCACACTAGTAGACAGCCTTGCCATTTGCAAAAATGCTGACAGGTGTGCTCTCTCTCATTCTCAAACATTGTTGTCTTGAGTCTGGGCAAGGACTATATGTCTACATAAAAAAGTAATAGTACAATCAGAAAACCTTGCAAAAAGGACTGTTCATTTAAAAAGATACCTATGCATTTTACTCTCATATGAATATGAAATAAGAAAAATGAAAAATCAATGCATCCATGACCTCTAAATGCAATTCTTCTAATAGAATTTCCAATATCAACTTTCTTTAATCCAATGGCAGCCGGACAACAACCAATATCAATTACCATGTCTACCTATATTGAAGCAGCTTAAAGAGAAGGATGATCTAACTAGAATTTTCTTCAAAGCCAATGAAGTTTCAAATTCATGCACAATTTGGGTTGTCAACTCAAAAAGGCTAAAATAACATCATTGACCATTCGTTCTTCCTTCTTTACAAGAGAAAGCAAAGTTTACATCATAAGAGAAATGGCGTATTCTTTAGAGCAGAAAATAAGTAGCATTATCACATACAATTAATCATCTAAAACCTCAACAGTGATAGAATTCAATCAAAGCAATAACACTGAGAGAAAATGAAAGATTAACAAAAATAAAACTAGAGTAAAAACAAAAGCGGTAGCCGGCAATTGAGAGTAAAATATTAGAGCTTCGCCTTTACTAATATATGATTTTTTTTAAATTAAAAAAAGAAAAAAAACAGTAAAAGCTATGTGAATATATTTTTCCAGAAAAGGAAAGAAACTTCTACCCCATCTAAAACATGCTTAAAAAAAGAAAATTCTATTAAAACCTAATGCCATGCCCCTTAGAAAAGGATGAAGAAAACAGCATATAAGAAATTCTTTTAATAATTAAAAAAAAGTTAAAAGATAACAAAACACTAACATACATGAAAGCCAACTTTTAACTTGCTAAAACTCTCTTTCAAGTTATAGTTGCACAAGGTAGAATTCTCGATCCCAATTCTCAACCCATATCATCAAGTAAACAAACAAACAAACATACACTGATATTGCACCAGATATAAAAGCAAAATCAAGAACCAAAATAAGAAAAAAAAAAAGTAAAAAAAGAAACTACTTTCATATTGAAATTAAATAAAAAATTTATTAAGAAATAAAAAAATTGCGATACATTGGTAGCCATATAAAGACCTTGAAAATGTAAAATGACATGGGTGGGTTGATCACTTGGAGAATCCCAACAGCAGCACACACAGTGCTGGAAGACCAACAACCTATCGAAAAAGATAAGAACAAGAAGTTAACCTGAAGAAGAGGGAAGAAGATAATTAGCAAATAATTAATTAATTAATAATAGAATAATTAGACATGATGTGAGTAGTTGAGTACTTTTTTCCATTCATTGCATGTAATGGGTTACTGGGGTCACCATCAACGCAGAGATTCGACAGTCAGGATTCATCCACATATGTCATATCCTCATGCGATGGGTGTTCTGTAGTAAAGCAGAACGAAGGTACAAGACAGGTTAAATATCAAAGGTACCTTATGAAATCAATGACTGGTTCACGCGATTTTACTGCGAGTGAAACACACGTCCTGTAGGGGCTGGGGGGTTAAATGTCATCATCCAAGTTAGAGTGAAGTCACATCAAATTGTTCAAAGCTGCAGGACCTATTTGGAGTGATATTTATAAAGGTAATTCGACGCATTTTTTATGGGCTGTAGCCCTAGCACCATTGGATTTTCGACTGTTCGCAACTTGAAAAGGTCTTATAAAACTCTTCTCATGGAACGACATGATAATTTTGGTCTTTTGGCGTTGTTCTAGAGTGAAACAGGAAATTATAGTTATATATATAAAATAGTAAATAATTAAAATATATCATAATTTTAATTGTATGTTTATGAAATAATATTTTATTTAAAATAGTTTCAATATAGTCTGGTTCTTTTTCAAAATACCTCTTTAATTAATGAATGATTTGTTCTTGGGTAGAGTTACTAGTATTAACTAAGTTTTTCATTTCACTCTTTTTTCAATTAAAAATTTTATTATGAAAATATAATATGATCAATTAATAATTTAATCTTACTGTATCTTTTAATATCTCTTTTTTTTAATCAAACTATCATGATACATAAAGTCAATATTACATTTAACAAGCAAAATTTTTTAAAATTTAACAAATTCAACATTACTGTAAGCTTAGAAAAAAAATAAAAGGATCAATACCCATTATGTAAAATTTAAAAATAAACTTTTCTATAACACTTTAAATTTATTAAATTTTTTTAGTCAAATCTTAAAAGTAAAAACTTTATATAATAATAATAATAATATGATGAGGTAAATCTAATAATGTTGTAATAAAGAATAAGGAAAAAGTAAAGTTGATAGTAGAAGAGGAGTAAATAAAAAAAAATTGAAAGAGAGAGAAACAACTTTAATTTATTTTTACTATTTTTATAATAAATAGAAAAAGTGATTAATTGATGGTAATATTATAATTCTCAGAATTAATGAATTAAAATAAAATTTATAATATGATGATTATTTTAATTTAAAAAAGGGTATTAAAAGAAAATCGGCGTGTTTAAATAACTCTAACATTTGTTTTATCATTTACCCTATATTTAATTCCAAAACCATTCTTACTTCTTTCATTTAACCTTCCCTCCACCTCCCCCCTTAAAGAATTAATTAATGAGGGCTTCCTCCTTTGACAATGGTAGAAAGTGCTTATGAAATTTTACATTTTATTCTGTTAACACATTTAATTTGCTGATATCGTAAAAGAATTTAAGAAATTACCAAAATGCACTATTCAATTGTGAAAGAGATATTATATTTATTAACTGTAAGTTTTCGGACATATCAAATTAGTAGTAAGGTTTTCTTAAACCTAAATTTTATCTCCTAATGTCTAAGTTATTATTACTTTATTATCAAAAAGTCAACAAGTAAAATTGACATTATAAGTGCATTAAAGCTAAAATATTAACACAATTATTAAATGATAAAGTATTAAATTTAGAGTATTTGGGGTCCTATTGTAGTGTTTGAAATGGCTTAAGTTACATATGTTGGAAGATATTATCAAAACTAAAGTTTTAGTTTGTATTACTTATAATTTTGATATTTAAATGCACAATAGCATGGTTATATAATAATAAAAAAGAAAAGTAGTCATTGTTTTAATATAGCTATTACATTTCTAAGGTAATTTTTCTTTTGTAATTTATTTCTTTTCAAATAACAAAATCATCTTTTACACTTCAAGTTAACTATTTAATTACTTTTTATATTTTTCATGGTAAAATGATAATAATTTAAATGTTAGGTGGTAAAATATGGTTTTTAAAAAATTTTAATACTGAATTGATATATCAAAAAATCCTGATTGACAAATGATAAATATTTATTATGTATTTTCTTTGTTTTCAAAAGAAAAAATTCATCTTTTATGCTCTAGGAACAAAATAGATATTTAATTCATAATCCATTAAATATTAACTTATTTTTAATGAAATGGTATTAATGCAATAACAGCGTAAATATTTGATGACAAAATTTAGTTTTCACCAAACCTTGGTGCTGACTTGTTGTGTCAGAAAAATGTAAGTAAGAGAATAATAATATCCAAAAAATCATATTTACTAATTTTTAGGAAATAAAAAATAATGATTTGTTGAAATAACAAATTTTCTTTCAGAGAGAAAAAATAAGGGTATTTATAAAATTAAAATAAATATATGTACACCGAGATAACGTCTTATTTAATTGTCTAATGCGGTGTTTTAAGAACAAGTGTTTTTAAGACATAATAATGAAGCACTCATTGAATTTCCTTTATATATTTTTTTTGGGAGAGGTATCAACTATTGAAAAATTATGAAATGCCCTAAATATTGTTAGTGAGTAATGTTTTGTTAGCAAAGTGTGACTTTTCTAAGACTTAAACGTTAAATAATAAAAAATTAAATATTATTAATGATTTGTTATTAATTTTAATATAAATTACTAGTGAATCTTGGTAAATAGAAAATGGCAAAAATGACATTGTCATTTGCTTAATTGCTTCGATTATTGATTTATTTTATACGACCAAAAGTTGGAAATTCACGAGGATGATGTTACATTCACAAGGACGTGGATGCGTTTCAGCCACTATCATCCAAAGATTCTAAGCTGGAGTCTAGTTGGCTCAATATAGGAATAAGTTTTTTAGTATACCCTTAATAAACCCATTTAACTTAAAATATCCCACTATGTAATTCAGAAAATTATATTATCTTTAAACCCTTATATTTTGATCCCAAAAATGCCCTTCGGACCCATCTCGTTGTTTTTGTTTTGTAGTAACCAATCATTAATCAATCTTTTTGGTCTTCCTATTTGTTGTTTCAAATTTGAATAAAAATCTCTATGTTTATCTCTTCTCGCTTACATACTAGTTACTAGTTGAAATAAAAAGAAAAAGAAAAAGAAAAATTGCATTAGAATCTAGCATTGTGACAATAAAGTTATGAATATTGTTCTAACATTTTGAGCACTAGTATTTTTTGGGAAAAAAATTGATTAACTCCTTTGAAGTTGAAATAATTTTAAGACCTAAAAAGAATCAAGTATGACCAAATAAACTTATACTTAACGAGAAGAAAGATGGAAGAAAAAAAGTTGTAAATTTTAAATTATATACATGATATAATTGATGATATTTAGAGATATAAGTGTAGTAAAATTTTGTTTAGAGAAGAATTTTTGCCAAAAATTGTTAAAATAATAGTGAATCGATATCCATCTTTAAAAAAGAAGAAAAGTCATATAATCCACCTGTGATTAGATCAGCAAAGAAGTGAATCCTCTAATCGAGGTTACCAACTATCATTAATCCTCTAATAGACAATAATTATATGCAATAGGTTTAGGGTAGTTTGAGATCGAGGGAAAGAGAAAGAGAGAGAGGGGCGGATAGCGAGATGTGAGCAAAGTTCAAATTATTTTTTTCTAATTCTTTTTAAATTGGATGGACAATCAAGATTATAGTTCCTAGTTGTAGGGCAGGTTTTCAAGACAGAAATGCCTTACTCTATTTAGAAAGGGCTTTCCCTCGTGGGGAAAGAGAGGTTATTTAAAACATAAGGCCAAAAAGAAGTTAAAAATCAATAGCAAAAATCCCTTCTCTACTGATATGACTTTGCATCATTGGACTTTATTTCATCTCAAACTCAATTAAATTAAATTTAAATTTGAATTAGATGTATTTAATAAATTTGAGGGAATAAATTTTTAATTTCAATTAATTTAATAGAGTATGTCATTTAATTTTTTTGACTAAGCAGGAGCAACTTATCTCTTAGTGGCTTTATTACCTATCTCTTTTTTTTTTCTTTTTTCAATTCTTTAGTATTAATTGTTTCAGAAACTCCAATTTTCTAGAGAGTTATTTGTCAATTGAAAGATATAAGGATGTGATAATAGCCATAGTTGAAGAGATATCTATAATAAGAAACAAACCCCCGAAGTTGGGAGGACTATACCAAATGGATTACTCACAAAATTACTCGATTGTTGGCCATTCAACCATACGTGTTCTTTCTTTGTAAGCATCCCTTCTTCTCTTAGCTTTTCAATAGCCTTTGACATGTCATAGACTAATGAAGAACCTTTTTTTGGAAAACCTGCTTAATATATGTTTATTGGTTATACATATCTAAGTAATGTAACCACATTGGCATAAAAGGGAAAGCCTAATTTCCTCGTGGGTATTGCCCAAACATATAGAGTGCCCTATAACAAAGTTATTGAAAAAATATAATTGCTGTAACTTTCTTATTGCAATATAAAATAACCTTAAAAAATATGTCTCACAAGGCAAAACCATTGGTGGTACACATGGGTCCAAACATGGTATAATGGGAAGCATATGCTTGGCAAGGAAAGCCTTGATGTACGGTATTTCATCAGAAAATGTGACGACACTATCCTTACTCTGCTTGGATAAAGCATTGGCATAACCTTTGGCAGATTCGTGTGGCTTAAGCATGGAATTTTCAAGTTGAAGCTGTCTATAGTTCCTTGGACAAACGAGCCCAGCATATATCCTACAATATACTCGGAAGCCATGAGTTTGTTTAACGGTAGAAAGTTAAAGTTGCCTTTGTACCTTGAGCTCAATATAAGAACTACAATACCCACATAATTATTGCAACCTTTGACCAATTACGCAATAGCTTCTCTCAGGATGTCAAATCATAATAGCTAGAAAGGAAGCCTCACAATTCTACACTATTCTATACATAAATAGAGTGATTAATTAAGTTAATGTCAGCAGTGCGGACGTACGTTAATATTTTGTAAATGGGAATTTCTAACTCATTACTTTTACGTATTGGAGTAAGTGAAATCAATAATTAAAGAGTTTAATAATGAACAAATTATATGTATATGGGTACTTATTTTGGGAAAAACAAGTGTTGAGAAGGAAAACCAAACTGTCTTCCCAATTTGCTGAGCTCGTGAAGCTTCAAATTTATCATTAATTGTAGTCCATACAACAAAGCTGGTCAAGACAAAGAAAGCAGCACCATTGACCCGCGATTTGGTTTTAGCGGCTTCAAGAAAATCCACATATTGTTGTTCTGATCCTTTGGCACTACCATTTAAATGCCCAGTTCAGTGTATGGCAACGGTGAAATCAACGTAGTAGCAAGATACTTAATGAATTATATGAAACATAAGTAATAAATATATAAATTAGATATTTTTCAAGTCTTTAACTAATGTCCACTTAGTTCGGAAGTTAATAAGATAATTTAAATCTAAAATTATTTAATGAAAAGTCCTTGTGAGCTTATGATTTTGTGAAAATTATTAATTTTAAAAATTATATTTACTGCTATTATCCACTGTGCATATGATAGTTATAGGAGAGGGAAAAAAATGGAACACGGAGCAGAATGTTATTGGATATTTCTACTGAACCATTTTTACAAAGGAAAGAAAATTTATACGTGATACACACGGAGCATAGGTGGATGACAGATTGGATGTTCATGGACGAAGGTGCACGGCAACATTTCTCCCAAAAAGAATCTTTTAAGTGCGAATACACACACATTGTAATTTTAAAATAAACTTTTTACTAGATTAAATAAGAGACGAGTTAGAATATATATATAATATTTTAATATAATATTTTTTATCCTATAATATATTAAAAAAATTTTATATTTTTTAATTCGATCAAGATAAAGGATTCTTTTATTGTAAAGTTACTTATATATCTTTTCTAAAAAAAAAAAAAACTCTCTCTTTCTCTATTCCTTAGGATTTTGATAGTTTTTCAATTGGCCTTTATAACCTTAGATTTTTCATATATTGTATGTTTATAACTTTCATAAGTTCTTAAACTAGACCTTGTGAATATCATAATTATATAGTATTATCTATTATTTTTGAAAATTATAAAAATGAGCTGTTCTCAAATCTAAGAATCTCAAATTTTATAAAATTTAGGATAAGTTAACAATATTGTGAACATATTTTTCTAACATTACCAAACAATTTATAAGTTGAATTTATTTACATTGTTGTTTCAATCCGTCTCGAATTGAAATCTT
This sequence comes from Aegle marmelos, assembly GCA_030449875.1. NCBI lineage: Eukaryota > Viridiplantae > Streptophyta > Magnoliopsida > Sapindales > Rutaceae > Aegle > Aegle marmelos. The sequence continues at coordinate 18,797,468 of JASUUL010000094.1, read as the reverse complement.
TCTTTTAAAAAAATATACCATGTTTTAAATTTGCCCATCCAGACTACATTGTGATCAACAATGTACTATTATATGAGATGTTATTAAAACTTGACATATTGATCACACTGAATAACATATGCCACATATGTTAAGTCAATTGTTCATAAGCACTCTTCTTGTGAATGATTTCAAGGGACAATTTTGACATAGTTAATATAATTATATATTAATTCACAACGAAGAGCAGTATTCATATATATATATACAATAAAATAATGTTATCTGTAGATAAAGCATGAAGTGGATCACCTTGAGAATCCCTCGGGTGGAGAATTAGCCTCATTTTGTATCGAGTATTTAGAGCATAAGCATCAGAAATGGCCATGGAAATGCAGCTAATGCTAACATCACCTAGCCATGATCTCATGTCAAGAATGATTGCAGCATGTACTTCGACCGCAGTTAAACTTGTTTTATTCGTGACTTTTTCAAGCTCTGAATGCGATGGATAAAAAGGATGGGCAAGATAATGAACAAGAAAAAAGGGCTTGCTTCTTAAGCTGCCGCTTCATTGGCTCATTAATATTTGAACCCATTATTAGCAACTTCAACACAAGGGCTGGCCGAGATTTGAATGTTCAACTTGTTTGTCTTGGATTTAACGGTAGAAGAAAGAACAAATCTAGACTAAATATCGAAAGAGAGAGAGAGAAAAAAAGAATATAATATCATCACGTATAGGCTCTTGATTATTGGCTTCGCCTTCACGTCAACTAGAGTGATCAAGTAAATTTTCATTAATATAGATGACAAGAGTGCAACATGACTTCCATTTTAGACTAATTGAAAATCAAACCAAGTCAGCCATGACCTTTTAAATTAAATTATTTAAATAACCATGTCAATCTTTTTTCTTAGAAAACATGTTGGGAAGCTGTATCTTGCTGCCTACATTTAAAATTAAGAAAATAAATACAAAAACTAATGGAAGTAATGAATAAAAAATATTGGAGGAAATATACATGGGTAAACATTATCATGATGTTAGACAATTTTAGAAAGTCTTTTTATTTTAAGTTAGTTTTCTAATTTTAGTCATTAATTTTTGTTGTCCCCACAAGAATAAGAATGTGTTTGAAAGGTGAACTAATTCTTATTTACGATCATTGGATCATAGCTTTTAATGCTGGCAATGAGTATTGAGATATAGGTATCAAACAGTAAGTAAACGAATCTAGCTCATTATGATGAATAAGGTAATATGTGGAGAAGTAAAATGCGCTTACTAATTACAAAAATATCATTGTTGGACTAGTAGTCTAAACTCATTTTAGGCTTATTTTGGACTTATTCTCTTAGTATAGGGCAGTTTGATAATATTGCGACTTAAAATAATTAATAATATTGGTAATTGATCGATTTAAATCACATCTCCTTCCACCGCTAGCAAGAAAGTAAAATGGTTTTTGCTCGTTCTGGGAATAAAGGATTTTACTATCAGGATTGCTTAGTGCTCACAAGGTTTGGAATGTGTGAGTTTTGTTGATTTTGTTCCCTTTTTTTTCCTGTACTTAATTTGTTAAAAGTGCTTAATTTATTCAGATCTCAAAAGACATCAAGGAGCTTAGGTCCCTGTAGCTAGAAAAATGCAAAAGGAAAAGTGTAAACAAAATTATCGTGGAGGTGAAAAACGTTGAATTTCACGAGGCATCCTGGTTAAATGTATATGGTAAATTTCAATTTACTTCTTGCTAAGAATCATAATCGTCAATTTATCCTTAAAAGTGTGAGAACATCAATTTACCCCATTCATTGTTAAGAAAAAAAAAAAAAGGATCATCAATGTATGCTCATTTGCATTCATCTTTTGAACGGAAATAGGATAATTGAAGTTTTCACGCTTTCGGTAAAAAAGTTGAAGATTACCGTCCTATATGAGGGCATAAATTAAAGTTAACCCAACATATATTTTATATTTTCATCATTTTTAATTTCAGACTTGTCCTTATATTCCAGCAAGTGATTTTATGGCAATGCTTTTCAGTGACATTGTGGATTATATAGTAGTGATTTAGAATGGAATGCTTATGCCACTCATGTATGTGGCACTAATTAGACAAATTAAAAGGTAACCAAAGGAGGTGATTAGCGGTGGAAGGAGGTGTGAATGATATTTAAGGGCAAAGTATTCACGCTTGATGGGAGCGAGTTATAGCCAGGGCTCTTCATTAATGCTTGACCATGTGGCTAATTTGTTAATTTTTGCGACAATATTAGAAGATCGACTTGCTTGGTTGTAAGATTATGCTTTTCGCATCATTTTAGGAAGTTTATACCTACGTAACATCAACTCACAAAGAATCTATAATCTATACCAGAAGTGCTATATATAAATGAAAACAGCCCTACTACAACTTAATCGATTTAATCTTTTAAGCCAGAAATATAGGTACCAAAAATGTTGTGGCATACAATTCGAATCAATAATATAAGAAAGCGAATAGTACCTTCAGAGCAGAGGCAAGAATTTTAAAGAGCTTCAATAGAAGAAGCCAAGTTTCTTGCCTGGTGATTCACAGGTACATGCACTTGATCTTCATGAAATATTAGCATGAGATACTGAGAAGACAAAAATGAAAAGCTTTAAACAGTGATGGGCATGTTTTGTGGACCTTGATGGATCGGACTTCTTGAAAAGCTTGTGGGCCTTGATCGAGTGAGTCACGCAAAGGCCACGTGCATGTTTGTTGAGTGTCACAAAAAGAATAATGACACGTGTTTTCGAAACCATGCATTAACTCAACACTACTTCTTCAATTCCAAGAAACTTTACAAGCACCTTTTTATCGCAGTGGTTTAGAAAAACCCGGAACACAACCGCATGGAACGTGTCTACTTCTTTAAGCTCTCTCTCTCTATTATATATTATATATAATTTAGATCTCTTACTCTTAAAAAAATAATAATAAAAGATGAAAAAATGAATTTCAATGCATTATCGGATAACATACACTGTATTAAATTGTGTATATTTCATACTTTAATTCGGCTTTTCTTTTATTAAAATAAGGAGTTTTCTTATAGAAAATATCTGCGTTCATTGTATTAGTAATTTTTGTTAGCAGTTTTATCAAGTCCTGCTAGCTGCTTGCTTGATCTTCTAGTAACAATTGAAGCAAAGGGTGGGTGACTTTGTATCAGTCTCTTGGAATTCGCAAAGGTCAACGTGAGATGAAAGTTTTGCGCAAGGTAGTTATATACGTGTTTGTGAGCGCTTGTTTTCAAGGTAACTATGCTTAAAGGACAGATCTAGGCTTCTAAGCGAGTTTATATTTCGTCTTCATTTCACATTTGTTCAAAGATGGAACAGCACAAGAGATCGATATCAATTCTTCGACATTTCATCCGTACACTTCTTTTGCTCTCTGCAGTTTTCTTCATCGGTAGTGCCTTAGTAGTCCCAGGCTGTAAAGAGTAGCCACAATTGCATAAACCTCGTAGCATGAGTGACATTTTGTTAGTACTGGCTTCGAATGATTTATTTTCTGCCAAGAAAAAGTAACAATGGTCTTTTCTCCTCTCCTTTTCCAAACAGAGGATTTCGCTATGGGAAGTGCTTAGAAGGTCTAGGATGTGTGAGGTATTGATGATTTTTTTTCCATTTTCCTTTCATACTTTATGCAAATGCAATGATTTGTCTTAGCTTTTCATGATTTGTCACCCTATATATTCAGATTCAATGCAGACCACATGGCAGCGAGACACAACCTCAAGGCATCGTCGCAAGGACATCTGACTACGAAATACGATCATTATCAGGCAAAGGGAACAAAAAGGTCTATGTAGCATTACTTTCCCAGTAAAGGCATTAACTTGTTTTATGTGCTTTGCTCAGAACCCGAAGACATCAATGAGCTTATTAGCCATCGCAGCTGGAATTAAGCAAAAGGAAAATGTGAACAAAATTGTCAAGAAGGTGAAATATGCCGAATGTTTTTTGCCCCAATTGTATATGCTATAGCTTTTCGTTGAATTCAATATCTCTTATTAACTTCAATGTTGATTCCGCCAAGTGATTCTTTGGTGATGCTTTTTCATTATCATGGCATTGTGGATGCTTGGAGGGATTTGGAATGGAGTGCCCATGCTATCTGTGTCCGCTATTATCCAAACTAAATGGTAATTAGAAGTCCTAAAAATATCGATAACAAACAGGGCTTAGGCATATTCTCAGTAACTTGATGTTCTGTGTTATGTCCCATGATTACCTAGTTTGCCAAGCGTTCCTTGCCTGCCGATATTATTTTGGATTATGCCTACGTTTTCCTATGGCATGAAGACCTTGGTGTTGACAATTTTGATGCTAAAGGTATAAGTTTCTATCCGGACCCTGGTTATACTTTCTGAAAAATAACTTCTTTGGCAAGGCATTCACAGTTCAATTTTCTGCAAATCCAAACATTTATGCAGATACATTTCAATTGTTAATGGGACTTGAGACATCACAGCCAGCACTTGATCCTGATATATCTGAGCTGCATCATCATCTCACGATGCGAAACAACGGAACAAGAGTGCTCAGGTTATTCTTGGTAAGCTTGTTTCTAAAGATACTGTTGTTTCAATTGAAATTAATTTTTTGGTTTGATATTTTTCTGGACTAACATCTAAGGTTGGTGTTGCATTGTTAATGGGGAAGATTCATGTAACACCCCAAAAATTATCCATGAAAACACAAGGGTAAAATTAGAATAAAACCCCATATCATTCATTCTTATTAATAAAATCTCAAGATAGGCTATCATTATTCATACTCTACTAAATTCTTACATAAAACACCTAAAATAAAGTTTAAAAAAAAAGGGCTCGAATCCAAAATAAAAAATCTAGCCAAGATTAAATCTCTAAAGCAACTCCGCAAATCCACTAAACATCTTCATCTAAGTACTTAAACCATATATTTAATCAATCGATAAAATATTAGAGACGAGGGGTGAGCCGTCAACTCAGTAAGTAAATCTATATACAATATTTAAACACCTTTGTCGTCATACCTTTAAACATTTTATAACAACATTAATAATAACCTCTTCATTTGGCATAAGGGGTGGATTCATTTAAAAGAATTAAAAGCATAAAAGCATTAAATCGTAAAACATTTGATAGCTCATGTCTCGTAGTCATCATCATTCATCATTCATCATTCAGGGTACTATACCCTACATTGTTCATAATATCTTTGTGTACAAGATCATCATCATACCAGCAAGCTGACCATTGCATTATATAGCATTGTAACATTTACATCGTATACATTACTATGAACTATGAGCTAAAAAATTTTTGAATCCACCTTACATTCGTTCATAAAAAGAAATTAAAGTCTTCTAAAACATTTAAGAACTTTTCTTTGAACATTTAACTCTTTTAGAAAATTTTTTGAGAAAATATTTTGTCTAAGAAAACTAATTTTTTTAAGAAAATTTTATTTTAAAATACATTTATATAAACTCATTTAAAAGTGTTTTTATTTTTGAAAAATTCATTTAAATATTTTAGAAATTAGTTTTGTAAAAATTTTCATTTAAACATATTTTTATAACATAAATTATATTTATTAAAAAGTATATCATGCATGAATCTGCTTACCTTAATTTGTCGCAACCAATTCAATACCTCGAGAACAACCAACGAACTCACCCATGTCCTATAATCATTATAAAAATATCTTATCAATATCGTCTTTAACCTTAAATATAATTTCAATCATCCTAAATTTATAGGCACTTATACTAACTCCAACTTATACATATTCTAGGTATATCCTATACTTATAGGTATCCTGCACATACTGATTTTTTAATAACCTATACACATGTCGGAAAACCATGACCATTTACAAAGGCATTGTGAACATGCATAGCATTGTGTACAATATTTTATTAAAATCAGTACAAGTCAAAATCAAGTGAAAATATTGACCATTCACCAAAGTAATAAAACTGTCCAGCATTGACCAAAACAGACCTTTATCACTTAGGAAATTCAGAAAATATTCTTCAGCACTCGAAATAATATGTTTCCTTTTTCTAATTACAGAAGACACATTCACAAAGCATATAATTAAAATTCATAATTTTTTTTGGGCGCCTGAAACTATTTTAAAAATATTTTATTTCTAAGAATATTTAATCTGTCCAGAAAATTTCAGATTTAAAAACAGAAATTCAAAAATTCACATCTTTTATTTCACATGCCCAAAAATCATGATTCCAATTTTGAAAGACAGAGAAAATATTGAAATTTCATTATAAATCCTAACACAGCATATCATATTCATAAACTAGCCTAACTGTTAAACGTTTCAGCTTCTGCAATTTTGGAAAACAATTTCTAGATCTACAGCAGTCACATATTACGATTTTTAACAATTTAAACATAAAGAATGAAATTACAAAATTAAACATGCGAACATAGTAGCCATAGTTCGGTTGATATAAAAATCGGCATAATTTTTAAGGATGTGTAACCTTACAGAAAAATTCCCAAAAGTGAGAATTGCTGCTGAAAATCAGAATTTTCCAGCACCAGTAACCTAATTCGAAAAACCATAACAATTTGCATACTCAGGGGATTTCAACACAAAACCAATCACTAGAAACCTTAGGATGTATAGTTTCATAATATGTAAACGTATTCACATGATTCTAAATAAACAAAATGGTTTCAAGTAAGGAATACAGACTATTCATACCCTCACAATATTACAAACACCTATATTACATAAGTCATACCACAAGTAAATAAACACAAACAACTAATAAAAATAAATCAAATAAGTCAAATAAATATTTTCAATACCTTAAGGCAAACACCAAGTAAAGAAGGTTTAAAAATTTTCTTTTTCTTCTCCAAAGGCTTATGTTTTTTCCTTCTCTTTTTCTAGAGTTGATAACATCATAGAAAATAAAAGACCACTTCCTCCTAAAAGGATGATTTAATCTTAAATACTTAGTAATTAATAAATATATATATTTTTAAAAAAATAAAAAATAAGAAATGTGAGTTTGTTTTTAAGAAGATTTTTTTAATAAAAACTAATAACTTCACTTATTAAAACAATTGAATAAAAAAAATTCACTCACACACAAACACTTAATAATAACTCTTCTATTCAATTTATAAGAGTAAAAGAGGAAAAATAAAATAATTAAAAAAAATAAAGTGGGCGTTACAATTCACAAGTTGTTAGTGGCGGAAGGAGATGTGATTTAAACAGCACCAAGCCTCCTTGTGCAGGGCGAATGTATTTGCAAGTTCAAATGATCGTGGGTCAGCATTGATATTAAGCTGAAAATTCTCAGACATTTGCACAACACTTGCCAATTATATAACATAGGGGAGTAACATAAAATCTTACACTTTTACAGGTTTGTAGAAATGATGGCGGCTGTTTTCTCAATAGCACCCTGGTGTTGTGCATGGCATATGATTCAGGTTTGTCATCTTTTATTAGGACACTTTGACAGGAAATTTATTAGTCAGTTTGGCAAATTATGTCTCTGAATTTTCCCTCTTCACTTTCTCGAACTCATTGTTGGAATAACTTGGTTCAGGCATGGGGAGTGGACTTTCAGCTGGGTTATTTTGGACAGGTACCTTTCCAATCCACAATCTTATCATTTGTTCAGCTCAGTCCCTTGAACACATATCTGAGGTAGACAGGTACCTTTCCAATCCACAATCTTATCATTTGTTCAGCTTAGTCCCTTGAAAACATATCTGAGGTGTATCATCCTCTTTGATGCCTAACAGGGTGATCCAACAAAGAGCATAGGCATTGTGGATTCCAAGTACATTGTTCATTAAGGTCTTCCTATACTCAGAGGTCTGGCTGCAAAGAAGGTTGAAAACTCTGATGGTCATATGTGTTTCAATTATGCCAATTATGTTTACTATGTACTACTGATGGCCATTTGCAGACATCATCATTGTTGCGACAGTTGTCCGCAAGAGAAGACGTAAGAATCTTTTGGGGACTGTCTATTTCTTTACAGTCTTGGGAAGAGCTTTAAAATGTACTGAGATGTTAATTTTTGCAACTATATTATGCAGGTGAGAAACCGGTCCTATGTTGAACTAGAGATCTTCAAGAACAGATGGAGAAGAGCTGCTAAGGATGATGACTGGCGGGTTGATTTATTAGAACAATCAAAATAGCTAAAGAGATGATAGAAGCATGATAAAATGAAGAGAAAGCAGCATACTTGCGCAATAGTTTCTGCTTCATTGAGAATTCATAATATTGTTATAATCCAATACGTTTTAAGTATAAATTAAATGATGATTTTTTTAATTTTTCAAAAATATATTTGTTCAATCATATAAAACGTTGTAATAGTATATTCCTTCAAATATAGTAGTAACACACAACACAAAGGCAAAACTGCGATGTAACAATTCTGTCACTCCCTCATTTTATGAATGACAATTGTCAATTCACAAGCTTAAAAACCAGATTAACAATAAAAATGAGTTTTATATGCACTTCATAAATGTTTGATTTGATGCGAACATGAAAATTGGTCATAATTGTAGCTTAATGCAAGAGAAATAATGCTAAAACAAAATACAAAGCCAATGTTGGAGAGTCAATTACTTGGAAATACAGACTATTCATCCAATTAATCTTCTTTTGCTAGAAATTTCCGAAATAACTTTTTCCGAGTTCTTCACCATAATCCTCTCGTACGAGATGCCCTGCCAGCGAGCAAAGAATTAAGTTCAATTTTATTGCCTGCAACAGGAGCCTTAACAAGTACAAATAGATAATGCAGCTGCACTGGAGCATGATACCGCCTCTCCACTTTTAAGAATCATCGAAGGGGAATGAAAATATAATTATGCTTGTATAGTGAGCAGTAGCAGTAGTTGGAATTTCAATTTTACCACTTAATGCATGAGATATAACCAATTTTACCATTGGAAGTTCAATTAACTTATGGTTTGAATCCTTGCAGAAATCTTCAACTCAATCATAGTTCAACCAAAGGTCTCTCTGTCCCCAGCACCTGTAGTTGGAATTTTCCAACTCTCATCCATGAGTATTGTCTTCATTTCTTCCATATATTGTTGATGGTTAAACCAGACTTAAGAATAAATCAAATGGAGCACAAGAGCAGAAAAGAAGAAAAGGAATTAGAAATTATTCTCACCTTTAGCTGCTTCTTCATGGCTCTACAAATGGCAGTCCATGCAAATCCAGAAGAACCAGAGGAGAGACAAGGACTTCTATAAACCACTGCATCGTCCTCTTTCATTTTATTAGGACCGCAGCTCATCAGAGCTTTACCACTGGCCCTTAAAGGATCCTATTTGGTCACAGACGGAGGTGATTAAGCATGTTAACTGCTGTGCTAAACCTTTGAGGACCAGTCAAACTGAAATGGTATATAAATTTAACAAAGATAAATAAGCACATAAGCATTGATGCCTGAAAACTCAAAGAAATACACACAGAAACCTGTATGTCGGTAAAGTTGTAATGTAGTCTACCTACCTGTGAAAAAATTTCACCGAGCAAAAAGTTGCTGAATATGGAGAAGGTTGACGGAAGGTTGGCATGTTTTGCTCTTAGCTTGAGTAAACACTGAAAGGGAGTATCCATTAGTTGTCACCAATCAAACAATTTACTATTATTCTGTCATCATTTGCTGCACGAATGTAGAGAGCAAAATACTAAGTAGTATGATAGAAAGAAATTAAAGAAACGAATGTCAAGATTCAGGAGATCCATACAGGAGGATTGAGGAGAATTAGATCCTTAAGCTAGTCCTTATGCTTGCAAGCATATTTAACAACAGGAGGGGAAAAGTAGCCCTGAGAGGTACATAAAAAACTGGAAGCTTTCAGTTTCATGCCACTAGTAAACGCAATATATCAAATTAACAGCTTACTTCTATTCTACTATTGAAGGAGAACATGCCTGGACAACAAGTGAGACCTTGTCGTTAGCAATTTCGTTAACAAAGGACTCCAAGAATGCCACATATTCTGCATGCCGTAATAAAGAATACCAAAGATAGACCGTATACTTGACTCTTATCTGCCGTCATTAAGGCTACTAAAGCATTACCATCCAAAGCATAGTCAAATCCATATCCAGGTTGGGGCTTCTCTGAAAATCCTAAGCCTGTAGAAATGAAATGAAGGCAAATTTTCTCTTACAGCTTATCTTGAAAGAGATAAATCTCAGTAAATCCCCAGTACTCAGCCTCAAGAACAAGTGCATATGAAAGTATGTCTATTAATTGGCTGGTTACAACTACTGAATATTAATAACAAAATTATTTATTTGTTTATTTATTTCTCATCAAAAGTGTTTTTACATCTATAACATGTACACATTTGTATTGCCTGTTGTTCACCTTGCCCTGCTTTTTTGTTTAAATTTAAACACTGATATTTATAATCAAAGAGTTGACTACATCATTTCTATTAGTACAGGCTAAAATTCTATTTAATATACTAGTTGATATTTCCGCCCTACTACATTCCAATGGCCATTGGAGAACAATTCTACCCTCACGATATTTATTGGGAGGGAGGACAAGAGTCCCACAGTAAGACACCAACCACTTCCCTCCATTTCGACTAAGGCAAAATGATTGGTAAATATAAGTAGTAATAACTGAAAAGCGGGGAAAAAGTCACTGAGAATACCAATATGCTATTATAATATTGGCGATATGGAGGTAAATAATAATTTTCTTAAAAAATAATAAAGAATTTTAATGGTGACATAATGACGATTAAAATAATTATAAAATTATATAATATTATAATGTTAATTAAAAATAATACTAATTTTTAATTAATACTTTTTCATATGATTTTACAGTTATTTTATGGCTATGGTGTCGGATTTTTCAGTTCAAATACCGATACTCAAATTTATTTGTATTAGATGTATAGTACAAGGACAAAGTTGGCGAGGACAAAGTTGGCTAACTGATTTCAGGACACCAATGTTTTCCAGGTGATGACTCTTAAAGAACTAGGGGTGTTCAGAATTTAATCCGATCCGCTCAATCTGTCTGATCTGCAAAAATTTAATTCATAAAAATTCAATCCGTAGATCCGTAGATTGGATTGGATTTGAAAATTTAAAAATCCGCAATTAGTGGATTGGATATGGATTTACTCTTGTAAATCCGCAAAAATCCGCGAATCCACAAAAAAAATAAAAAATATTTATTTAAACTTATAAATATGATATTAATACTAACTAATAAATGAATGAGTTAAAATACAATTACGTTAACAACATATTATATCTTATTTAATAATAATATAAAATAGAAAATAGGGAGATTGCCAATTTCCTCTCTATTATAATCAATATATACCACTAATCCTTACTATTTTTATAATAGCCAATAACCTTCCTTACAGTATAAGTTTAAAATATTATCCTATTTTTAAATACGTAAAATATTCATATTTATTATAAATTAAATAAATCATATGACTGGAAACTAAATAAAAATTAAGTATTAAAAATAAAAAATATATGTTTTAATGTGAAAAAATTAATAATAATTTTTTTATATTTTTCATTTTATAAACATTTTCTTATAATAGGTATTTTATATTAGTTTAAAATTAAGTGTAAACAGTACAAGATAAATATTTTATTATTTATTTTATATTTATTTCTTGTATTTATCATTCATCTTATAATAATTTTTATCATTTTATAAATAATTTTTTATATATTTATTATACAAAATGTTTATAACATAAGAAAAGTACAAGAAAAAGTTTTATTATTATTTTTTATCAAAATATATATTTCTTATTTTTAATACTTAATTTTTATGTGATTTGTTTAATCAACAATAAATATGAATAAAATTATATTTAAAAATAATGATAATATTGTAAATTTATATTGTTAAGAGAGTTATTGACCATTATAAAAATAGTAGTAGGCAAATGATATATTGATTACAGTATGGAGAAATTAACAGTCTCCCAAAAAAATTAAATAAATAAATATAACTTCACAAATAATTAATTTTTATGTACTGATCTAAATAAATAATTTTTTTTAATTTTTAGTGTGTTATATTTTAAAACTTTATATGAATTTTTTGACTTTATTTAAAAAATAAATTTAGTTAAATCTTATTTAATTTTAAATTTAATTAGTAGTAAAATTATTTTTATATTAAATTTTTTTATTTAGTTAGTTTGTAAATAAGATAAAATTAAAAATTTTTAGTTCACAAACTAATTTACAAAATAATGAATTAGATATAGATTGGATTAAATCTGCATTTGATCCGCAGATGTATGGATTGAATATGAATTAGATTAAATCCGTATCCGATCCGCAGACGTATGGATTGGATTTGAATTGAATTTCACCAATCCGTGAATTAGATTAGATTAAAAATTTATAATTCATAAAATCATGGATCGGATATGGATTGATGTCCAATTCGTAAAATTCGACCCGCGAACACCCCTATAAAGAACCATTCAAATGTTGCCAAGTCATAGACCATCTGTCTCGTATAAATGCAAGCGATGTGCATATCACACCTCTCGCTCGCCAAATTTGCCTCCATATATTTCCGTACTTGACGAGAATTTAGCGAAGTCTTTCCACACATGCACACACACACTAACCAGCTCGTAACAAGCAGAATAGCATATTCCAAAGGCGAGTGCACGCTTGACTAGCGTTTCCACCCCAATACATACGCAAGTAAAGTAGCCATTCCGACAGCTACTTATAGCTGTTCTTTAAGGCACAGCCTAACCTCTCAGCTCATCTTTAAGTTGTTTTCCTGCGGCATGTCAAGCAAACCTGAAGAAGCCAATCAAAACACACTGCTATCTTCAAATGTCTTCAATTACTTTTCTTTTGTCAAACTATAGAATAATTTTATTTCCTCTTGCTACCCCACTTGTATTGCTTCTTGAAGACTTGGACCATTATTTTCTTTCGATACTGACTGCGGACGTTCCTCCTAATACTATAATTATGAACACGTTCGGTTTCAAAGATAATAAACCACTGATGGAGCTTAAGGGCAAGGATCAAGCCTTTGCTGCATGCCTGCATCCTTAATCTCACTTGTTTTTCATCTCTGTCCATCGTGTTCAGAGCTGGAAAAAGGCAAGAACAATACAAGCTCAAACTACACCCGAACCTTCCACATAAAAGTTACCTAATACCCTGGTGAATCAGTGATCATCAAGAATAGATTATATTGGGCACAACAAAATACAAGTTACTCAAGAAAAGACAGCCAAAATGCAGCATGCTGAAATGTTTGCAGTTAAATATATCACAAGTATCTAACCCGGCATTAGAAGCAGCTCTTTCTTAAGGTGTTTGTTAGTCGGGGTTGTCTAGACACACAAATAACTTGCATTTGTGGTGTACAACCAAAATACTTCTCCACAATAAATATAATTAATGAGCAGCTTTAGGTCCTTCCTTTGCCATGCATCTATCTCTTGACAAGCGTAAGATTCTTCCAGGATTCAAATGATATACCGATTACTACTACACGGGCTACTTTCTCAGCAGGATTCTCCACCTGCTTACCACAGGTATAACATTGGTTACATATCCTTCCAATTTGAGAAATCATCAAAGACTTCTAAATTAAAATGTAGAAAAACCAAAAATCAACGAGCAAATAACAACCTATTTCTTCAAGTCATCCTATTTTCATTGATTTTCTATTTGTGCAAGTACATCAACAAATGATTAGAAATTATTAAGAAAACAACTTGATGGCTGAACGGAAGGCCTATTTTGTCTCCATGGCAGGACAAGCACTGAATTTAGGCTTACAATCAACTGAATCTCCAAGGTAACATGATGGAGAAGTCAACTGCAAGATATTCAAAAGATCAAAGGCAGTACTCTTTTGCATGAACCATTCCGCTCAGTGACCATCAAAAGGCCTATTTTGTCTCCTTCAAGCAAGAACTTCAACACATCTCCCAAATGAACAAAAAGAGAGAAGGAAATACTCAATAATAAAGCCTATCTTTTTTCTCATGGTAGTAGCAACCTTCTACAATTCAAAATGACTCCATTTATATAACTGTTCAAGAGAGTGAATGAATAACAAGGCTCATTGTACAAATTACCTTGTCCAAGTGAAGCCAGCCATAAAACCAAATTAAAGCAGTTGGCATAGAAAGTGAATCGGGATTTTCTATTCAACCCCACCCAAGTATAGATTTTGATTTTTGACCCTGATATTCAAGAAGAAACGTGCATCACTGGTTAAAAAAAAAATGTTGTATAAACTGTGGTAACACTAAAGTAAATTGCATACATATGCTAAACGTAAAAACACATGTACCTTTTGCTATATTTATATCCATTATAACCTGGTAGATATAATGTTAGATAAAGACTTGTGTAGTTTAAAACTTTTTTGCATTGAGCTTTGCCATAGATTGAATAAGTCTTTCATCCATGTCCAAAAATCCAGTTTTCAAACAACAGCAAGGTTTGATCGATGTAGCATTCGAGAACAACCCAAGATCTTTGAATCCACAAATCTACATGAGATAAATCTTGAAGTATATCACCAACTTAGTTAGAAGCAAACCATAATTTCATATGTGCATGCATGTTCCATGGTTTCAGTGAATAATAGTAACATACAAATTGTGGCTTGGCAATTACCATGCATGAAAGCATGATAGCTTGCTTAGTTAGTGATTACAATTGCTGCGCAGATGATGTAAATTAGAAGAATTAATGCTACACATGCATAGTTTGCAACATAAAGTCACATCACAACTGATCTACCAGTTAATTTCGCACCCTGTAAGACTTTCCTATGAATATTAGAATAATTTACGACAAACTCTACAGTGATAGTTGTCTGGAAAAGATGGGATGCAAACATTACAGCAAATATTAGCAAAGATTAGAGATACACAAATCAAATAAAAGTTTTCACTTACTCTATAACAATGATCCATTTATTTTATTAATAGTAAGGAAAAGGATCCATAAAAGAAAATATTTATTTATTAAAAAAAAAGTTCCGTTGTCCTTGATTGACATTAGGCCATCAACCAAACTAAATGTTTGATATCTAGATAACTATGATATAAGGAACAATAACAATTATAATTACGACCAAACCCATAGTATATGAATTATTGTTTAAAAAAAAAAAATCTTGTAGCTAGGTTATGTACCTTCTTTATTTAATTTATTCATCATAGTCTTGTATATTATAGTAAGTGCTAAAATATCGAGAGAACTTATGGCTGAAACTTTAAAACCTAAAAATTTCTCTCATGAAGGGAAAAAAATGAAATAGTCAAAATGTTTATACAACATAAGAAAATAGGGAAAATAAAGAAGGGTATAGAGAATGGCAACTAAAAATCTCCTTCATTTCTTTTTTAATATATATCTTTGCAGTCCTAAATACTAAGTGAGCATCATATATGAAGAATGGTTTATGTTATGACCAACAAAGGGAAATTCATGTTGGTCACAGTCTCAATACCTGACCATCCAGCAGCCAGAACAACATATCCTATTAGATATTAACGGCAGTGAGCTAGTTGTTTCTTCCATTTCAAAATTATTCACACTTACACAGTATGCTTTGCCAAATGATTTTTTGTTTTTCCCAACTCTCAAAATTATTACACTGGCTTCCTTCAAAACATCAAAAGTATTTCAAATTCAACTTTTACAATAAAAATCAGCAATAAAATTGATGAATCTAAATAAGATGATGTAAGATAGAAAAACTATAAACCTTTATAATAAATGATAAGAATACCTCAAATCCAAATTTCAGCTTTGAAAATTAAGCATAAAGAATCACCGGCTTCCATTCATTTGCTATTATAGAGTGCCGACAAGAGAATATTCAACTGTGTTAAGCGAGTTGTTTGACAATGGTAGAGAGCACGCTAGTAGACAGCCTTGCCAATCGCAAAAATGCTAACAGGTGTGCTCTCTCTCATTGTCAAACAATGTTGTCTTGAGTCTGGGCAAGGATTATATATCTACATAAAGAAATAGTAATACAATCAGAAAGGCTTGCAAAAAGAATGTTCATTTGAAAAAAATGCCTACACATTTGCTCTCCTATGAATATGAAAAAAGAAAACGGAAAACTCAATACATCGGTGACCTCTAAATACAATTCTTCTAATAGAATTTCCAAAATCACTTCCTTTAATCTAATGGCAGCTGGACAACAACCAATACTTTTGATTTCAATTACCATATCTACATATATTGGAGCAGCTTAAAGAGAAGCATGATCCAACTAGAATTTTCTTCAAAGCCAATGAAGTTTCAAATTCATGCACAATCTGGATTGTCAACTCAAAGGCTAAAATAACATCAATGACCATTCGTTCTTCCTTCTTTACAAGAGAAAGCAAAGTTTACATCATAAGATAAATGGCATATTCTTTAGAGAAAGAAAATAAGTAGCATTATCACATACAACTAATCATCTAAAACCTCAACAGAGCTAGAATTCAGTCAAAGCAATAAAGTGTGAGAAAATGAAAGATTGACAAAAAGAAAACATTAGTAAAATCAAAAGCAGCAGCCAGCGATTAAGAGTAAAATACTAGAGCTTTGCCTTTTCTAATATATGATTTTTTATTAAAAAAATAAGAAAAACAGTAAAAGCTATATGAATACATTTTTCCAGAAAAGAAAAGAAACTTCTTACCCGAATCTAAAACATTCTAGGAAAAAAAAATCCATTAAACCCTAATGCCATGCCCCTTAGAAAAGAAGGAATAAAATGGCAGATAAGAAATTCTTATATCAAAAAGAAAAAAGTTAGAATACAACAAAACACTAATATACATGAAAACCAACTTTTATCTTGCTAAAAACTCTCTTTCAAGTAAAACTTGCACTAGATGGAATCCTCATAATCCCAATTCCCAACCCATATCATCAAGCAAACAAACAAACATACACCGATACTGCAGCAAATATAAAAGCAAAAGCAAGAAGCAAAATAAGGGGGAAAAAAAAGAAAAAAACTACTTTTACACTGAAAATTAAATAAAAGAATTTAAGAAGAAATAAAAAATATTGCTACAGATTGAGAGTCATATAGAGACCTTGAAAATGTAGAATGACATAGTGGGCTGATCGCTTGGAGTATCCCAACAGTAGCGCACACAGCGCTGGAAGGCCAACAATTTGTCAGAAAAGATAAGAATAAGAAGGTACCTGAAGAAGAGAGAAAAAGACAATTAGTAAATAATTAATTAATTAACAATAGAACAACTAGACATGATGCGAGTGGGTGAGTACTTTTTTCCATTTATTGCATGTAACGTGTTACTGGGGTCACCATCAGCGCAGAGATTCGATCATCAGGATTCATCCACGCATGTCGTATCCTCGTGTGATGGAGGGTATGTAGTAAACCAGGGCAAAGGTACGAGACAGGTTAAATATCAAATGTACCTAGGAACGGTTCACGTGATCCTACTGTGAGTGAAGAGCACGTATTTTGGGGGGAGGGGGGCGTGCGGGGTAAATGTCATGATCCGAGTTTAAGCAAAGTCACATCAAACCATTCAATGTAGTGGGACCTGTTCGAGTGATATTTTAAAGGCAATACCACACATTTATTAGTGGGCTGTAGCCCTAGCACCAATGGATTTCCGTTGAACTATTGGCATTCTTAAAAACTCTTGGAAAACACTTTTTCTGAGAATGATATGATTATTTTAGGGTTGTTTAAAAGTAAAATGTGAATTATATATATATTTATAAAGCAGTAAATAATAAAAATATCTTATAATTTTAATAGTCTAGTTATTAAAAAAATATTTTATTATAAAGCAGGCCTAATATATTAAGAGATAGTTTAAAATTATAGTGACAAATGAAATAAGTTATTTATATTTTATAGATGAAATAAATTATTAATTAAAAAAAATTTTAATGTTTGATAAATTATACTATTATGGTTGTATATTTAAAAAATATAAAAGATAAATTTTATTACGAAAGTATTATTTTATTATATAATGACTAAAGTAGGCATAAATTTTAATTACTTTTCATTTTAAAATATGTTTAATAAATTATTTAGACATATCTTTTTTTTTTCTTAAATATGTAAACTTACATGAAAAAATCTAAAGAATTTCATGATTTGTTATATAAAATATGATAAAAATTTATACTTATATATAATCCAAATAAAATAAAAAGTAATATATATTATGTAAGGAAGAATTAAATTATAGTGGTAATATAATATCTAATAATTTATTATATAATCTAAAACTAGAGAGAACATATGTGGTTATGGCAGCAACTAAATTATAACAGTATATAATATCTAATGGTTTATATATTATGGTTTATTGATAAATAAGATACAATTGTCTTTTTATTAAAAATATAAGATTGTAATAGAAATTTTAAAAATATGTGATAACTTATTAAATAAGCTGCTTATGAAAAGTAATTTCCTATTTACTTTTAAAAACTACTGACAAAATAAAAAAAAATTAAAATTAAGTAATTTGTTAAATTTTAACTGCAATCTCAAACTAGCCCTAAGACTTTATGAAAATACCCTTTCAATTAATGAATTAATTTATTTTTTGGTAGGGTTATTGGCATTTACTACGTTCTTCATTGCACTCTTTTTTTAATTAAAAATTTTATTATGAAAATATAATATGATCAATTACCAATTTAATCTTACTATCTCTTTTAATATCTCCTTTCTACAAAATTTAACAAGCAAAGTTGTTTAAAAATTAATAAATTCAATGTTATTGTAAGTTTAAAAAAAATCATAAAAGGATCAATACCCATTACATAAAATTTAAAAATAAAATTTTTATACCACTTTGAATATATTAAATTTTTTTAATCAAATCTTAGAAGGCAACATTTTAAATAAGAATAGGAATAACATGCAAATCTAGTGATGTTATAGTAAAGAAGAAGGGAAAGGTAAAGTTGTTAGCAAAAAAAAGAATAAATAAGGAAAAACTAAAAGGGAGAGAAATTAGTTTAATTTTTAATCATTGTTATGGTAGAGAGAAAAAGTAATTAATCAATACTAATTTTATGATTTTGAGAATTAATGAATTAACATAAAATTTATAATTTGATGATTGTTTTAATTAAAAAAAAGGATGTTGAAAGAAAATTGGTGGGTTTAAATAACTCTACCATTTGTTATATATATATATATATATATTTGAAAGATCATTTACCCTATATTTAATTTCATAACTATCCTTATCTCTTTGATTTGACTTTTTTTTTTCCTTTTGTAAGAATTGATTAATGAGTACTTCACAATGGTAGAAAGTGCTTATGAAATCTTAGATTTTATTCTGTTAACATAGTTTAAAATTTGTTGATATCATAAGAAAATTTAAGAAATTTCATGTTAAAGTCAAAACATACTATTTAATTGTAAAAGAGATATTATCATTTATCCACTAAAATTTGTTAGACATATCAAATGAGTACTAGTATTTTCTTAAATATTTTATCACCTAATGTTCAAATTGTTATTATTTTATCATCAAAATGTTAAGAAATTTTGATATTAATTTATAACGTCATAATGCATTTAAGGAATCATTCTTAAGCTAAAACATTAGTAAAATTATTGAATGATGATGTGTTAAATTTAGAGTATTATTCGTGCTATTGTAAATATTACAATAGCTTAGGGTTACTGATACTGAAAGATATTATCAAAATTGAAGTTTTTAATTTGTATTACCTTGAATTTTGATATTTAAATGCACAATAGCATGGTTATATAGCAATTAAAAAAGAAAAATAAAAGTAGTCTTTTTTTAGTATATTAGGTGGTAGCATGGTAACTCCTCTTTTGTAATTTATTTCTTTCCAAATAAAAAAATCATCCTTCACACTCTAGGTTAAATATTTTATTATTTTTAACATTTTTCATGGTAAAGTGATAATAGTTTAAATATTAGGTGGTAAAATATAATTTTTAAAAAATCTTAGTACTAAATTGATATATTAAAAAATTCTAGTAGACAAATGATAAATTTTTATTTTGTAATTTCTTTCTTTTCAAAGAAAAAAAAATCATCTCTTATGCTTTAGGAACAAAATTGATATTTAACTCATATTCCATTAAATATTAAATTAATTTTATTAAAATGGCAGTAAAGCAAAAATAGTATAAACATTTACTGGCAAAATACAGTTTTCTGCGAACCTTGGAGTTGAATTTCCCTTTTGAAAAATTAAGCAAAAATAGTATCAACAACTTTTGAAAAATTATGAAATATGCTAAATACTGTTAGTGAGTAAGGTGTTGACAGTAAAGAGCAACCTTTCGAAGATTTAATTGTTAAATAATAAAGAAATCTTAAAAATTATTAATTATTAATTTAAATAGAAATTACTAGTGAATCTTGTAAATAGAAAATGGCAAAAACGAGACTGCCATTTGCTTAATTGCTTCAGTTACTAATTTATTTTATACGACCAAAAGTTGCAAATTCTTCAGAATGATTTTTCCATTAACTTTCATGGGACCATGTGATGTTACATTCACGTGGACGTGGATACTATTTAGTGGATCAACCGCTATCATTCAAAGATTCTAAGATGGAATCTAATTGACTGAACAAAGGGATAAGTTTTTTAGTCGATCTACTAATACCCGGAAATATTCTTATTAAATCCGTTTAACTTAAAACATCCCACTACGTAATTCAGAAAATGATGTTATCTTTAAACCCTTATATTTTGCTCTCAAAAATGCCCTTCGCGTGCACGCCACCTCGCTGCTTTTTGTTTCGTAGTAACCAGCCATTAATCAATGTTTTCGCTCTTTCTGTTTGTTGTTTCAAATTTTTTTTTTTAAAAAATCTATGTTTTTCTCTTCTCGATTACAAACTACTTATCAGTTGGAATAAAAAGAAAATTACATTAGAATTTAACATTGTGATTATAAAATTATGAATATTGTTTTAACACTTTTAGCGCTAGTATTTTTGGAAAAAAATTGGCTAACTCTTTTGAAGTTAAATTAATTTTAAGACTTGAAAAGAATCCAGTATGACCAAATAAACATATACTTATTAGAAGAAAAATGAAGGAAAAAAACTATAAATATTATATTATATGCATGATATAGTAAATGACATTTAGAGATGTAAGTGCTGTAAGATTTTGTTAAGAGAAGAATTATTGACAAAAATTGGTAAAATACTAATGAATTGATGTACATCTTAAAAAAGAAGAAAAATCATCTAATCTACCTGCGATTAGATCAATGAGGTGATATTTATTTTAAAATATGTCAACTATGGTTTTATATAATTTTAAACAAGGATAACATTGTAACTTAGGATATAAGTTATACATAGGGATGACAAAATTTGGGTCCGGATTTGGGTTCAATATTTTTGGTTACGGACCTAGATGTAAATTTCTTATATTGAATCCGAATATTAACCCGGTTTTTTTCCCATCTGGGTCCGGTACGAGTTCAACGCGGATAAATTTGGGTTTCCAGATTGCAGGTTTCCAACCCAGATTGATGCATCCAACTAAAAAAAGAAATCAATTGGAAAAAAAAAATCAGATTCTAAACAAATCAAATACAAATCCAGATTCCAAACAAATTAAATATAAATTCAATTACATGGAACTTGTTTTTTCCTTGGCTCAAACCTCCCTATCTTTATATGGAGCTCTTTTTTCTATTGGATGGAAAAAAAATCCAATTATCATTGTTGTTGCTTCTTGACGTTTGAATCAAAACAATCACATTTCCAGCATTGACTTATCAATTAATAGCAATAGCCAGTGACAAAAAAATATTTCAAAACTAAATAAACTATAAATAATAAAATTAAAGCATAATAAAGCATAAATATGAAAAATAGAGAAAGTAACTATTGCCCCTGATAAAGCCTTCATGGTTGCACCGGCTGCTAGTTGTGATTTTCTACTACCGCTAGAGTCTCCTTTCCTCACCGGCGACCTTCTTAAGTAACGGCAAGGCCTAAATCAGTCCCGTTGACCTCCGCCCCACACCACTTCTGCCTCTTTGGCCACCCATGATGCCACCCAAATGTCCTTGTCACCTCCCTTGAGTCATCCGGCCACTATGCAGATGACGATGATTATTTGATTTGAAGAAGAGTGAAGAGAGATTGAGAGAGGAAATGGTATTGCAACTGTGCACAAGTGAGCACGCTAGGCAGCTAAGGCACCACTTTGGACTGAATTTCTTTCTATTTTTATTTAAATAATTTTAAAAAAATTAATATTAAATTAATAAAATTTGAGTCTAGGTTCTGGATATACAGGTTCACCTAAACCAGCATCCAAACCCAAACATATGCAAGTTTACAAAAAAGTATCCAGATCTGAATTTAATTTTAATTTGATACGGGTTGAACCTACAGTGAAATATCTGAGTTCATCCAAGTCTGAGTTGATTTACTATCCCTAATTATGCATATGACATACTAATACATGTGATATAGATTAGTGAAGAATTGATGCTCATTTTAAAATATGTCAATTATCTTTTTATATAATTTTAAATATGAATAAAATTATAACTTTAGAAAATGAGGTTTTTGTAGGAATTTTTTAGGGAGGCTGATAGTACTGATCTAAGATTTTGGCTTTAGGCCCATCCTAAAATCACAATTCTATAAAAAATAGTTTCTGAATTTATTTCATCAACCTCTATTTTTTTATTAATTTTATTAATTTCTAAAAGTACTCATAATTAAAAACTAAAAATAAAAAAAATTTAAAAACACTTTTGTACTTTTTCCTCTCTTTCTATCTACATACTCCCTTTTGATAAGCAGTGCTCTGTTAGGATTTCAGTTTTAATAATCCCTATTAACTAGGGTATAGATTTAATATTTGACTTATTTTCTAGTTTGATCACCACTGTAAACGTGGGTTATTTTTTCTGATTTCTGTTAAGCTGTAAGGGCTATCTATTAGCCAAATCTGTTTAGTAAATAACAAGCCATTATTCCAGAATTGTTTGAGTTTCTTGTGTTTAATCTTTGATTCCTAACATTCTGGTATCAAAGCTCCTACTGGGCTTATAGAAACAAAACAACAGCTTTTGAATAACAGAGAGCAGATAGAAGCATGGCAAGTGAAGAAAATTTCCTACAACCTGCAATTCCTCGTTTCAATGGTCATTACGATCATTGGAGCATGTTGATGGAGAACTTTTTGAAGTCCAAAGAGTATTGGAGTCTTGTGGAGACTGGCTATAACGAGCCAGAAGTTGGAGCAGCTGTCAGCCAAGCATAGTAAAAGAGGCTTGATGAGTTGAGGCTGAAGGACCTCAAAGTGAAGAACTATCTTTTTCAGGCAATTGATCGAACCATCTTGGAAACCATTCTAAAAAAGGACACATCGAAGCAGATTTAGGATTCCATGAAAAAGAAGTATGAAGGCAATGCAAAAGTGAAACGCTCAATTCTGCAGGCACTCCGCAAAGAGTTTGAAACTCTTGAAATGAAATCTGGTGAGAATGTTAATGACTATTTTTCTAGAGTTATGTCTATTGCAAATAGAATGAGAGTGTATGGGGAACAAATGCAGGATATGGCAATGGTTGAGAAAATTCTTCATTCCTTGAGCGAAAAATTTAATTATATAGTTTGTTCAATTGAGGAATCGAAGAATATAGATGAGCTTTCAATTGATGAATTGCAAAGTTCATTAATTGTTCATGAACAAAAGTTCCACAGACACACTAGAGAAGAACAAGCTCTAAAAGTGACTTCTGAAGATAAATCAGGGGCAAAAGGTCTGGACGAGGATAATTTAGAGATAGAGGAAGGGGCAGAGGGCACCAACCCTTGGACAAAGCAACTGTCGAGTGTTACCATTGTCATAAACTTGGACACTTTTAGTTCGAATGTCCAAATTAGGACAAGAAGGCTAACTATGCTGAATTAGAGGAAGAAGAAGAGATATTGCTCATGGCTCATATTAAGATGAATGAAGCTAGAAGGCAGGATGTTTGGTTTCTGGACTCGGGGTCTAGCAATCATATGTGTGGAGACAAAACTCTATTTTGTGATCTAAATGAGAGTTTCAGGTAGATGGTTAAGTTAGGAAATAATACAAGGATGACAGTATTAGGAAAAGGTAATGTAAGGCTAAAGATAAATGGTGATATTTATGTAGTGACAAAGGTGTTTTATGTGCTAGAATTAAATAATAATCTCTTGAGTATTGGACACCTACAAGAAAGAGGTTTGGCTATTTGGATTCAATATAGGAGAGGCAAGATATACCATCAGGAGAAGGGTATGATAATACAGACCGAAATAATTGTAAATCGAATATTTGTACTGATTCCAACATCACTGCCTCAAAAGCCAGCCTACTTTCACACAACCACACAGGACTTAGCTCATTTATGGCACTGTAGATATGGACATTTATATCATAAAAGGGCTGAGAACTCTTCAGTACAAGAAAATGGTACATGGCATACCTTAGTTCAATGCTCCAACTAGTGTGTGCATTGATTGTATGATTGGGAAGCAGCACCAAGATCCAATTCCAAAGAAGAGTACTTTGAGAGCTACTGAAAAACTTTAGCTTGTACATGCAGACATTTGTGGACCTATTTCACCTACTTCAAATAGCAAAAGAGGTATTTCATAAGCTTTATTGATGACTTCACTAGAAAAATATGAACTTATTTTTTAGTTGAGAAATCTGAAGCTTTACTTACTTTCAAGCATTATAAGAATTCTATTGAGAAAGAAATAGGTTGTTGTATAAAATGCTTGTGTACTAATAGAGGAGGTGAATTTAATTCATTTGAGTTTAATGAGTTCTGCAAAGAGCATCGGATTAAAAGGCAATTGACAGCAGCATATACTCCACAACAGAACGGAGTAGCTGAAAGAAAGAATCGAACTATTATGAATATGGTTCGGTGCATGCTCTCAGAGAAAAAGATTCCTAAGACATTCTGGCCAGAAGTTGTTAATTAGACAAGACATGTTCTGAATAGAAGCCCTACACTAGCCGCAAAAGATGTGACGCCTGAAGAAGCATAGAGTGGATGCAAGCCCTCAGTTGTATATTTTAGAGTTTTCAGGTGTGTAGCTCATGTGCATGTTCCAGATATAAAGAGGACTAAGCTGGAAAATAAAAGTTTCATTTGTGTGCTCTTGGGAGTAAGTGATAAGTCTAAAGCATATAGACTTTATGATCCTATAGATAAAAAGATTATTATTAGTAAGGATGTTGTGTTTGAAGAAAATAAGGCATAAAGTTGGGATCAAAGCTATGAAGAGCAGGTGTTGGTCGATGATGATAAAATGGCTGCAAGTGCAGAAAATGAAAAGGTTACAGAAGAAATAGAGAACACGTCTCCAATCTCTAGAGATGAAAGTATGTCATCCAATTCAGATGAAGCAATGGTTCAGAGGACTCCAGGATGGATGGAAGATTATGTGAGTGGTGATGGTCTTTCAGAAGGAGAGGATGAGGTAAATTTTACATATTTTGACTCAACTGATCCGATTTATTTTGAAGAAGCAGTGAAGTGTAAAAAATGGAGAGTAACAATGGACTCTGAAATAAAAGCTATAGAAAGAAACAACACTTAGGAGCTCACTGATCTACCAATTAGTGCAAAGAAAATTAGAGTTAAATGGGTCTATAAGACCAAACTGAAGGAGAATGGAGAAATAGATAAATATAAAGCTCAGTTGGTGGCAAAAGGATATGTGATCAGCAAGGAATTGATTACAGTGAGGTGTTTGCACCTGTTGCAAGAATGGATACAGTGAGGATAATTCTAGCACTTGCTGCTCTAAATGAATGGACTATTTATCAGTTTGACATAAAATCTGCTTTTCTACATGGAGAACTAAGTGAAGAAGTGTATACAGAGTAACCTAAAGGATATGTCCAAAAAGATAATTCTCAAAAAGTCTACAAGTTAAAAAAAGCTTTGTACGGGCTTAAACAAGCTCCACGAGCTTGGTTTAGTCGTATTGAGGCTCATTTCATAAATAAAGATTTTAAGAAGTGCTATAATGAACACACCTTGTTCACTAAGACAAGTAGAGAAGGTAAAATTCTAATTGTCGGTTTATATGTAGATGATCTCATATTTACTAGCAATGATGAGTTGATGTTCCTTGAGTTTAAAAATTCTATGGTGCGCGAGTTTGATATGACTAATTTGGGAAAAATGAGATACTTTCTTGGAGTTAAGGTACAACAAGGATCTAATGGCATTTATATCAGTTAGAGGAAGTATGCTTTGGAGATATTGAAAAGATTTGGAATAAAAGATTGTAATTCAGTTCACAATCCAGTTGTTCCAGGTTTTAAGTTTTTTAAGGATAAGAATGGCGTTAAGGTGGATAAGACTTACTTCAAACAAATTGTGGGAAGCCTTATGTACCTAGCTGCAACTAGGCCTGACTTGATGTTTATAGTGAGTCTTATTAGCAGATATATGGGAAAGCCAACTGAATTACATTTTCAAGCTGTCAAAAGAGTTTTGAGGTATTTGAATGGAACCATCAATTTTGGGATCTTTTATAAGAAAGGAGGGAGTAGGAGTCTAATTGGCTATATTGACAGTGATTATGCAGGTGATATAGAAGATCGAAAGAGCACTTCAGGGTATGTGTTTATGTCAGGTTCTGGAGCTGTTGCTTGGTCTTCGAAAAAGCAACCAATTGTTACTCTATCTATAACAGAGGCTGAGTTTGTAACAACTGCTTCTTGTACTAGCCAAGCTATTTGGATAAAGAGAATTTTTTAGAAGCTGAGTCAATCATAGAGTGGGTGTAGAACTATATTTTGTCACAACAGTTCCATAATAGTTCCACAATAGTTCCACATTGACGTGCGTTTTTATTTTCTGCATGATCTTACAAAAGAAGGTACATTGAGTTGGTATTTTGTGGTACACAAGAGCAGCTGGCAGATGTAATGACAAAGCTACTCAAGCTTGAAACTTTTTAGAAGCTTCGTGATCAGTTGGGAGTTTTTTCAGTTCCAGAAGCAAACTAGTTACTATAACTAGTTTAAGGGAGGGATTGATAAGTAGTATTCTGTTAGGATTTCAATTTTAATAATCCCTATTAACTAGGGTGTAGATTTAATATTTGACTTATTCTCTAGTTTGATTACCACTGCAAATGTGGGCTGTTTTTTTTTTATTTCTATTAAGCTGTAAAGGCCACATATATAGCCAAATCTATTTAGTAAATAACAAGCCATTATTCCAGAATTGTTTGAGTTTCTTGTGTTCAATCTTTGATTCCTAACACCTCTTACATAGTGAATGATATGTTTCCAACTAAATTGCAAACCCATTTAATAAATCTAACAATTTCTTTAACATCATTTCAACCACCATGATATTGCCAAAAATCACAGCAATTGAAAGAGTGGTAGTCCCATCTTTTTTTATGGCCCAGATGTGAGGGTTTTACTTGCAAATTATTTATTAATTAGCAACAAAGGAATTTTAAAAGAAATGGAAACACTAATGTGAAAGGAAAAACAATCCCATAAAATTTCATATAACAAAGTGTTAATTCATTTTTAAATTCTTACTTTTAGTTCAGTTTTACAGTCAACAAATTTCATATATATAGTAGAAGTTTCTTTCCCACACTAAGTTTTAACTAACACAAAATTAAAGTGAAAAATAAACTGATGAAAAGGACAAGTTTTCCAAAACAAAAAAAGTATAACAATATTTTACTTTTCTTTTACTTTTGCAACGTGGTAAGTCCATAGTCACTCTAATTTAAAATGAAACATAATTTTCAAGTTGAACTTAGAGAGTATTCTAAGGAGATATGAGGTTTTCTATCAAGTTTTAAGAAAAAGATAAATTAGATTTATGGAAAAAGAAATTTTATCAGGGTATTTCTAGAAAAAGTTGATTAATTAAAAAGTTAGCATTTATGAGATAAATTAAAGGGATCAAATATCACTAATCCTCTAATAAACCAATAATCTATATGCCATAGGCTTGGGATATTTTGAGATTGTTATAGAAAGAGAG
This sequence comes from Aegle marmelos, assembly GCA_030449875.1. Classification (NCBI taxonomy): domain Eukaryota; kingdom Viridiplantae; phylum Streptophyta; class Magnoliopsida; order Sapindales; family Rutaceae; genus Aegle; species Aegle marmelos. Next base: position 18,769,362 of record JASUUL010000094.1, on the reverse strand, counting down.
GGAAAAGAGAGAGAGAGAGAGAGAGAGAGAGAGAGAGAGGAGTGAGCAAAGTTCAAATTATTATTTTTTTCAATTCTTCTTAAATTGGATTGACAATCAAGATTAGAGTTTCTATTTATAAGGTAGGTTTTCAAAACAAAAATGTCTTACTCCATTTAGAAAGATTTTTCCCTCGTGAGTAAAGAGAAGTTATTTAAAACATAGGGCCATAAGGAAATAAAAAATCAATAGAAAAAATCTCTTTATCTTCAACTCGATTAAATTAATTTTAAATTTGAAGTAAATGCATTTAATAAATTAAAAGGAATAAATTTGTAATTTCAATTAATTTAATAAAGTATGTAATTTGAATCTTTTGACTAAGCGAACATAACTTATCTCTTAGTGACTCTGTTACCACTTATCTTTTTTTCTTTTCAATTCCATAGTATTAATTGTTTCACAAACGCAATTCCTAGAGAGTTATTTGTCAATTGAAAGACCTGAGAATGACAATAGCTAGATTTGAAGAGATCAATATAATAAGAAACAAACTCCCAAAGTTAGTATGGATTAGACTGAATGGATTATTCATGAAATTACTTAATTATTGGCCAATAAACCTTACATGTTCTTTCTTTGTTAGCATCTCTGCTTCTCTTAGCTTTTCAATATAGTTACATTACTTAGAGCTGTATAACCAATAACTATATATTAAATAAGTTTTCTAGAAAGGTTTCCCTTTGGTATAGCCCAGACATTTGGAGTCTACCATAACAAAGCTATTGAAAAAAATACAAGTATGGTAGATTTCTGATTATAATATAAAATAACCTTAAAAAAATATGTCTTACAAAGCCAAAACCATTGGTAGTACGTGTGGGTCCAAACAAAGTATAATGGGAAGCACATACTTGGCGAGGAATGCCTTAATCTAAGGTATTTCATTAGACATTGCGATGATGCTATCCTTACTCCACCTTGATAAAGCGTTGGCATAATCTTCAGCAAATTTGTATGGCTTAAGCAAGGAATTTCCAAGTTTAAGCTATCTATAGCTCATTGGACAAACAAGCTAAGCCTGAATCCTATAATGTCCTTAGAAGCCATGAATTATTGAACGATCAAACATAGAAAGCTAAAGTTGTCTTGTACCTTGAGCTCAATGTAAGCATTACAAACACCCCCATGATCACTATAAACTTAGACCAGTTGGTCAATAGCTTTTCCCCTCTGGATGTCAATTCATAATAACTAGAAAGGACCTTCCAAATTTTGCATTATTTTATACTTAAATAAAATGATTAATTAAGTTAATGTTAGTGCTGTGGATGTACATTAATATTCTGTAAATGAAAATTTTAGCTCATTACTTGTAAGTAATGGAGTAAGTGAAATCAATAATTTAAGAGTTTATTAATGAACAAATTATAAATATATGGGTACTTACATGGGCAAACACGAGTGTTGAGAAGAAAAACCAAAATGTCATCCTAATTTGTTGAGCTCGTGAACCTTTGAATTCATCATTAATTGTGGCACCACTTAGCCCGAGATTTGGTTTTAGCGGCTTCAAGAAAATTCACATATTGTTGTTATAATCCTTTGGCACTATCATTTCATTGCCCAATTCGGTGTATGGCAACAATGAAATCAACATAGCAGCTACTTACTTAATGAATTACTTGAAACATAAGTAATAAATATATAAATTAGATATTTCTCAAGTCATTAACTAACGTCATCTTGGTTCGAAAAGTTAATAAGATAATTCAAATCTAAAATTGTTTGGTGAAAAATTTATTAAAGCTTATGATTTTGTTAAAATTATTAATTTTAAAAATTATATTTATTGTTGTTATCAACATTTATTTTATAACTAAAGTTTCTATTTTTATCATGACCGTAGCTTTCAAGCATTATAGTCCAAACTACCAAACTGAGTCTTATAATATATATTATAGTTTATTACAAACTTACAATATCGTATTTATTTATTATACAATTGTCAGGCAATATTTACTCGAGAACCTTAAAAATGATGTTTAAGTAATCTCTCTTGTAAAAATTAATTTATTCTATAATTTAAATAATTTTATTTTTTTTGTAAATATCGATACACCCAAAGGAAGGTTCATATTTAATAAAATTACATGTGCACCCATTATAATGAACACATGATGATTATCCATTTTTACATATAAACAATAAATTGGCCCAAAGAAAGTTCATTGTTTGAGATGTTCTTATGACCAATGTTCAATTACTACACCAAGATATCAATTATAAGTTAAGACTTTTGTCCAAAAATAAAATATTAATGGAGTGTCTAGTATCTTAAGATGAAATTTACGTTTATTTAAATTTATTTTTATTTTAAGAGTAGTGTGAGCTTATTTTATTTGTTTATTATTTTCTATTTAGTTATATCTACTGCTAATATTACTGCCAACATCAATTTTATTCGTATACTAAATGGCTCTAATTTCAGGTCATGGCACGAGAACCTCTCAAATAATTTTTGCAGTCATGGATCTTGATCTTGTACTAACAGTTGATTCTCCCTTATCTCTTATAGATGAAAGTATCCCTGATGATAAAGGAAAAATGAAAAAGTGGAAGAGATCATATTATATGTATATCATGATCATGAAAAAGGTCATTCCAAAAGTATTTAAGGCCTCAATGACTAAAAAAACAACTACGGCTAAAAAGTTTCTTGCAAATATTAAACAGAGATTTGACAAGAATAAAAAAACTGAAAGTAATACGCTTTTGATGAGTTTAATTTCAATGAAGTATACGAGTAAAGGCAATATCAGATCATGGAGATGTCTTATCTTATTTTTAAGTTAAAAGCACTAAAGCTTAAACTCTCTAAAAACTTACTAGTGCATTTGATTTTAATATCCTTACTAATACAATTTAACCAATTTAAGATGAACTATAATTGTCATAAAGGACTTGGTTTCTAAATGAACTATATCATACTATATTTAAAAAAAGATATGCTGAAGAAAGACAAGGCAAAAAGTGTTCACCCAACCTTTACCTCTAAGAGCAAGAAAAGAAAAAAGAATAAGGAAGTTATAAATACAACACCTCAAAGGAAATAACAAAATAGACAAGGTAATCCAAAAGGTACTAGTTTCTTCTATAAAGCTGAAAGGTATAAGATAAAGTATTGTACTAATTATCATGCATAACTTTTTAAGAAATGTATACTTTTTAGTTTGATTTGTTCTGAGGTTAATTTTAACTTAGGTATCCAGACACGCTTAATAGATAAATTCTAGTACAACCACTCACACCAATGTGTCTATACAGGGTTGCTTGAGTTTTCAAAAATCTAGTGATGGTGAAAGATATATATTGTTAATGACTAGATTTTATTTGGATGTTGATAAAACATTTGTTGTTTTGTCTTTTAGATAGGATTTAATCTCTATTTTTGCTTTGGAAAAATTTAGTTTTCTTGTTCATTTGAAAATGAAAAATTCAGTTTATTTAATAATTCAAAACTAATTAGATCTGTTTTTTATCAGAGGATAATAATCTTTATTTGATGAATATGATTGCTTTATATACTTAATTCCTACAATTAAGTATACAAGATTTAAAGAAAAATTAATTAATAAGAATTCAACTACGTTATGAAACAAAAAATTAGGTTATATCTTTAGATAGAAAATAAAGAGACTTGAGTTAGACAGAATCTCGATCTCTTAGATTTCACACGTATGTGTTAACTGTATCGAAGGAAAACAAGCTAATGAAAAGATATTTGAAACCAATAGTACTTTTGATTTCTTAGAACTCATATATATATATATATATATATATATATATATATATATATATGACTACATATATCTCTTTCATGAAAAGTTATAGTCCTTAGATATGTTTAAAAATTTTAAGGTTAAGTTAATGACCAACTTAGCAAAAGAATTAAAAGCGTAAAGTCTTACCATAATAGTGAATATTATGGTAAATATGATGGTTCAAGTGAATAAAATCTAGAACCATTTACTAAATTCCTAGAGGAATGTGATATCATCCTATAATATACTAAGTTAGGTTTACCCACTATAGATAGTCTTGTTCAAAAATGAAATATGATACTTAAGAACATGATGACGAGTATAATTTATTATTCTACATTATCAAAGTTACTTTGAGGAAAAATATTTTAAACTACAGCGTACATTTTTAGTAAGGTTCTAACTAGAACAACGACCAAAATCCCTTACAAGTTTTAGACGAATAAAAGACCTAGTTTAAGACACTTATATATTTGAGAATGTCCAGTTGAAGTAAGGCTTTATAGGCTTAATAAGAAGAAATTGAACTCAAGAATGGTGGGTTGTTATTTTATTGGAACTCTAAAATATCTAAGATGTGGGAGTTTTATGATCCCACCACTAAATAGTTTTTGAGTCAGGAAATGCTCGATTTTTTTGAAGATGTAAAGTTTTTTAAATGAGATAATGCTAGAGACTTTGTCTTTAAAGAGAAATATGTTTGAAATTCTAACTAGATTACTCAAGAGGGGGGGTGAATTGGGTTTTTAATAACTATGAAAATAAATTACTCAATTATTCTTTAACAAATTTGAAATAATTGAATGAATAAATAGACAGTGATAAATAAATTAAGAGATAGGGAAGAGAGAGCAAATACAATGATTTTTACATGGTTCGGCTATCCTCGCCTACGTCCACGCCTCTAAGCACTTCGGGCTTGAGGATTCCACTAGGCAAGTTTCAAGGCTTCAACAACTTACAGTTGACTTCCCAGGTGTCAATGGACCTTTACAACAAGAGATTATTCCCAATCTCTTAACCCAAATGTATCCCCAGAGACAGAGAAATACAGATTGATTTTTCTTTCACATAATCTTTCAGAGTAAACAAGTTAAAGCACAATATGTGAATGAAGTACAAATCTATTTCTAAGCTTTCTGTAGTTGGTAAACTTGTATATATGCTCAGTAGTTGTGTTGTCGTCAGTCCTTGATTTGAATTGGATGAGCATATTTATAGTCAAATGTTACGGTCCACTAAAATTTCAGCCCACAAGTGCCTAGATTTGGGCTGCAAGCCCAACGCCTTGGCCAAGAGTGCTAGCTTGGCTCGGTTCCGGAAAATTTCAGTACATCCTAGCACATTTGAGCATGTACATATTCTAGAATTCTCTTGAGCCTTGTAAATAATAAAATATAAGCAAGTGGCAAGAATTCTCTAGAACCCTAGAGCTTGGCAAGCTCTTATAAATAAGGGATGGCATTTGCCATTTAGATCATCAAGCCTTGAGCAATTCTCTCAAGCACTCTTGTAAGCTCTCTTGTAAAGTCTCTTGTTGGCAATATAAGTTTCCGATTGGCTCCATTGCTCTCTCGTCTCTCTCTAGCCTCTCAACTACCTTCAACTTCGCTAGTTGAGAAACTCCTAGGCTTACTTAGCAACTCTCGACAAAAGTTACCTAAGTGTCGCACGGGTTGCTGCGCAAAACACTCATCCCGTGACACGAAGCTGAAAACTAGCTGTTACTTTTCTATCTGACATAAAATGGTTTGCCGTTAGCTGTTAACGGTTAGCCGTTTTTCTTTGGTAAATGTTACCGTTGAGCATGATTTCAAATAAACGGTTGACCGTTAAGCATTACCCTTTCGCTGTTAACTTCCAGAAACCTGCATAACAAAAACACTTGATCCGTTTTCTCTAAACGGTTAAGGGTTAACAAAGAATGTCAATTTTGAGACTTATCGGTTAACTGTTATGTGTTAACAGTTTGCCGATTACTTCCAGTATCTCATAAAATGCCTATCGGTTAAGACTTAAGCTATTAACCTTTTAACTTTAAAAAGTTCACGATATCGGTTAGCCGTTTTATGTTGACGGTTCACCGATTACTTCCAGTATCTCACAAAATATCTATCGGTTAAGGCTTAAGCTGTTAACCCTTTACAGTCTGAAGGCAACTTCACTAACGGTTAACCGTTTAATATAATCGGTTAGCCGTTTATACTCAGAATTTCATTTAACTTACAAATTGTTCTAGTTCTTCAAAGAAATGTTAAATACTACCTAGTTTTGACTCTTAAAAGAATACTTGAAACATTTGTAAGTCTTAAAACACATTTATCAACTTAAAATTCATTGTTTGTTATCATCAAAATCAATTACCAAAACATGTATATGTTAACATTCTCCCCTTTTTTTATGATGACAAACACTTTTAGAACTTTACTTCCCCTAAGTATATGCTCTAATTCATCTCTCCCCCTTCATCATCAAAGAAGGATTAATAAAAAACGGGCAAAGGTTCCCCGTAAAATGAAAGAAATCCATAGTTACAAAAAGAGGAATAGACACTCCCAAAGAATTCATATGCCAACTCACTTCCAAACTACCCATTTGCCAACATACTTCCAAACTATTCATATACCAACACACTCCCAAATTCTAATATAATCCAAAAATAGCAACATAAGCAAACATAACACAGGGAAAACAAATCATAACTAGCAATATCAATCAACAAAACACAAAAGATTAAAGTTAACTGTCATTACAGTCATCAATCATTATAGTGTGGCCCAAACTAAAGAAAATATTTTCAAATAAGTCCTTTTTGAGTTTTAGCTAAATCACCATAGTCTTCAAAGTTTTTCAAAACTTTTCACTTAAGCCCCCAATCTATCATAAGTTACAATATAGCCCAAATGTTTTAGAGCTTAGCAAATAAGTCCAACTCCGAAAATTAAAGCTATTTCATTTTTATCCAAATGACTTAAAATCACAAAATGTTTTATCTCATAAATATAAAATTAATTTAGTTAAAAAACAATTATTTTATTAACATAAAACTTGAGCTTCATAAATGCTAATCCAAGCATAAATTAAATCATACCGGCTTTACAAGAAATTGTCGCAACAAATTAACCGTTGAGGAGTTTGTTGAGTGTCTTGAACTTGATTTCACTTGATTTATTATCCTTCAAAACTAATGAACTTGTGAAATACAAAATGAAACACTTTAATGCATATGTTTGTTATCATCAAAATCATAATATTTATAACCTATTAGGCTAACATTGTCTATGTCCAGCAATGATTTCATATTGATGATCGAAGCTCACCTCTTGAAGAGTCTGAAGCTGAGTTCGGATCTGCAGCTGATCCTAACAAATAGCATCTAAGCGATCAAGAATAGTCTGCTGACTGTCAGAAATCTGGCGAACATCAACAACCAACTGATGCAAAATGTCAGTGATAGGGGCTGAACTGGAGCTGAAGGGTGTGCGGGAGCTGGAGGGACTGCGGATGCTGAGGGAGGAGCAGAATCCATCTCAGATGGAACTGATGGCTGAGGAACACGGCGAGGAGGGGGCGAAGGACGAGCTCTAAGTCTGAAGTCAGGAAGCTGATCAGGAGGATAAATATCATTGAGCATCTGATCATCCTCAAGAGCAATTAAGGTGTCCGGGTTCTTGGCGTTTGCAGTTTTGTGCCATTTGCCATTCTTCCTAGTAAATCCTATGCTACTCATAGCATCCCGACCAATTTGTTTAGGTTCTTTATACACTGCCTCTCGTAGTGGTACATGAAAATGTCTCAGGATATGAGTGATAAGACTACCATACAGAAGCAACCTATGAGTGACAGCAGGGGTGGATAACATATGGCGCACAATAATATATCCTAGATTTACAGGTCTCCCACTAAGTAGGCTATCCAACAGTCCAACATCCATCCGGGTTACTTCATCTAAATGACCCTTCCTAGGTGTGATTAAATGCTGCAGAATACTATGAACAATGCGAACCTGAAGAGGCAGCAGCTGTGCCTGAAAAGGTAAGCTACAAATATCATCGCTAAGGTCCCTACGACGACATATGTTTTTCACACCTTCATGATGAATAAAGTCACCAAACGACAAGGTCTTTCTAGAGGTATAGAACGATTCACCTTCGTCCGAAATCCTAAGTATGATAGTATTCAAAAAATAGACATTGAAATCAATTTTTATACCACCAACTACGGTAACTATTCTTTATAAACGGGTAGCTGAAATTTCCATATTGGAATAGAATACCCGAACTAGATTAAGATAGGTCTTGTCATCTATATTAACAAATAATTCCCAAGGCCTAAGCATTTCAGTAACACTTCTACCACATATTAATAAATCCTCAAAGTCTCCTATGTTCACAAAGTATGAGTTCAGTACCTGTCTACCATAAAGCGATCCTCAAATCGTTTTCGCAATGCAGGTGTTGGGAAGTGCAGCCTTTTAAATTCAGAAGTTTCTCGTGATCTTATTGGGTTGATAGCAGGAATATGTTTTCTCCTAAGTCTCCGAGAGGACTCAGCCATTGAATAAGAGCAAGAAGATTTTTGAGATGAGTATTGAAAGAAATAGACCGAGTATGTTGTTAAGGAGAAGTAGAGGAGAAGATATTATGTAACAAGGTGTCAAGGATTTGTGAAGAATTTGAACAAATTTCTCAAGTTTCAATTGGCTGCTCTTAGGGTTTCAAATTGGGAATTTTTGATTTTGATCACGATTTGATGTTTTTAATTGATGAAATTACTCAAAAAGTGATGGGAAAGATTTCTACCAATGTAATTTGATGCAAAAGGAAGAGAATCTGAGAGAAAATTGAGATAAAGGAGCTTAGGTTTTGTAACAATGGCTGAAACAGTGAGAGGGCAAATAAGGAGAAAAAAATAAAACAGTGACCAGTTATATACTTTGCAAAATTGGTTAACCGTTTTCTACAAACGGTGAGAGGTTAACGTTTGAGAGCCTTTCTGTCTTGGAACGACTGACCGTTTAATTTAAACGGTGAGAGGATAGAGTGCAAACTAAATAATGTTTTAGTTTCTGGAAATAAATGGTGAATCGTTTTCATGAAAACAGTTATTCGTTTATTACACGATATTTTATAATCCATTTAACAACTGCACCAATCAACTAAGGCATATACACACAATTACAGCACATCATCAAAACATTCAATATCAATAATTCCAATAACATGATTAATGATGTTAATGCTAAGATATCATCATCATCCCAAGTTCATGTCTGATCTTCAAAAATTATTCTTCACAAAGGGGTTTTGTGAAAATATCAGCGAGTTGCTCTTCTGTAGAAATAAACTCTAACACTATATCACCATTTTGAGTATGATCTCTTAAGAAGTGATGCCTAATTTCTATATGCTTGGTTCTAGAGTGCTGAATCGGATTTTTTGAAAGATTAATAGCACTAGTATTATCACATTTGATAGGAATTTGTTCAAGCTTGATGCCATAGTCTCTAAGTGTTTGTTTCATCTAAAGGGCTTGAGCACAACAACTACCTGTGGCAATATATTCAGCTTCAGTGGTTGAAAGTGCCACTGAGTTTTTCTTTTTACTAAACCATGAAACAAGTGCATGACCTAGAAAATGGCAAGTACCACTGGTACTTTTCCTATCAACCTTATGACCAAATAAATCGAAGATCCAAAAAACACGTTAAGTCTATATGAGTTTCTCTAGGATACCAAAGACCAAGATCTATTGTTCCATTTAAATAACGAAAAATTCTTTTCACAGCAAGCAAATGAGATTCCTTGGGATTTGATTGAAATCTTGCACATAAATATACACTAAACATGATATCAGGTCTACTTGCAGTTAAATATAGTAGAGAACCAATCATACCTCGATACATCTTGATATTAACCTCTTTGCCTTTTTCATCTTTGTCCAGCTTGATTGTTGGGCTCATTGGTGTGCATTTAGTCTTTGAGTTCTCAATTCCAAAGCGTTTGAGCAGATCTCTTATGTATTTATCTTAATTTATGAATATTCCCTCATTATTTTATTTTATTTGCAGTCCAAGGAAATATTTCAGCTCTCCCATCATACTCATTTCAAACTCTTTGCTCATACATGTAGAAAATTCTTTGCACAAAGATTCATTAGTAGAACAAAAAATAATGTCATCAACATAAATTTGAACAACAAGTATGTCTTGGTTCTTATGCTTAACAAAGAGTATAGTATCGACTTTTCCCATTAAAAATTTATTGTCAAGTAAGAAATTTTTAAGCCTATCATACCATGTTCTAGGTGCTTGTTTTAATCCATACAATGCTTTTGATAACTTATAAACATGATTTGAAAATTTTTCATTTTCAAAACCAGGGGGTTGTTTCACATAAACTTCCTCTATAATATATCCATTTAAAAAGGCACTTTTAACATCCATTTGAAATAAAATAAAATTCTTATAATATGCATATGCTAGCAGCATTCTAATAGATTTTAATCTAGCTACAGGAGCAAATGTCTCATCAAAATCAATTCCTTCTTCTTGGTTGTATCCTTGAGCTACTAATCTAACTTTATTTCTTACAACTATATCGGATTCATCCATCTTATTTCTAAATACCCATTTAGTTCCTATGATGGATTGATGTTCTAGTTTAGGAACTAATTCCCACACTTTATTTCTCTCAAATTGATTTAACTCCTCTTGCATTGCCATAATCCAAGATTCATCATTTTCCGCATCCCCAAAGGATTTTGGTTCAATTTAAGAAATAAATACAGCATGCTCACATGTATTCCTAAGTGATGATCTAGTTGTAATACCTCTAGATAGATCTCCTAAAATGACATCCTTTGGATGAGAAGAAATATACCTCCATTCTCTTGGAAGTACTTGAGAAGTACCTTGATTTCGTTATGCACCTGTTTCTTTATGTTGATTCACTTGATTTTCTTGTGTTGTATTTTCTGTATTTCCTTGTGACATTCCTTCTTGTAATTCTTCATCTGCATTATCATCAATAATTCTTTTCTCCGCAGAGAAGGGGTTACACCTGTTTCTTTATGTTGATCCACTTGATTTTCTTGTGTTGTATTTTCTTTATTTCCTTATGACATTCCTTCTTGTAATTCTTCATCTGCATTATCATCAATAATTCTTTTCTCCGCAGAGAAGGGGTTAGATTCATTAAAAGAAACATGCATAAATTCTTCCACGACTAAGGTTCTTTTATTGTAAACTTTATAGGCTTTGCTTGAGGAAGAGTATCCAAGAAAAATGCCAACATCAGATTTTGAATCAAATTTTCCTATATTATCTTTTGTGTTTAAAATAAAACATTTACAACCAAAGACTTTAAAATAACCAATGTTGGGTTTTCTACATTTCCAAAGCTCATACGGAGTCTTATCAAGGAGAGATCTAATCAACACCAGATTTAAAACGTAACAAGCAGTGTTGACAGTTTCGGCCCAAAAATATTTAGGTAATGCATTTTCATTCAACATGGTCCTAGCCATTTCTTGAATAGACCTATTCTTTCTTTCAACAACTCCATTTTGTTGAGGAGTCCTCGGTGATGAGAATTGATGCTCAATGCCTAAATCATTGTAGAAAATTTCAAATGCATGATTTTTAAATTCTCTACCATGATCACTTCGAATGCAAGTAATAGAGTATCCTTTTTCATTTTGAACCTTTTTACAGAAAACTTTAAAGACCTCAAATGCATCATCTTTATTAGCTAGAAACAGTACCCAAGTATATCTAGAATAATCATCTATAATTACAAATGCATAATATTTTCCACTTAAGCTAGCATGTCTAGAAGGTCCAAATAAGTCTATATGAAGTAGTTGTAATTGCTTTGAATTAGAAACATCATTTTTCTTTTTGAAAGAAGTTTTAATTTGTTTGCCAAATTGACAGGCTTCACAAATTTTATCCTTTTGAAAACCAATTTTTGGGAGACCTTTGACTAAGTTCTTTTTCGATATTTTTGATATTAAATCCATGCTTGCATGTCCTAATCTTCTATGCCACAACCAGCAATCATCATGTAATACAGAAAAATATTTAATATGAGTAGATGCAACTTCTATGTCAATTGTATACACATTACCACTTCTACTTCCAATGAATAAGGTTTTTCCATCACAAGCATCTTCAACAATACATCTAAAATTGTCAAAAATTACTCTATAACGTTTGTCACACAATTGACTAATACTAATCAGATTGTGTTTTAAATTTTCAACCAAACAGACATTTTCAATAAAGGTTGATGAACTCTTACCAACATTACCAATTCCTAGAATCTTCCCTTTTGAATTGTCTCCAAAAGAAACATCTCCGCCATTTTCAATTTTGGTGAAACTTGAGAACCAGAAATAATTTTCAGTCATGTGCCTTGAACAACCACTGTCCAAGTACCATTTATTCTTCTTTTTCTTTAAGCTCTGCAAAAAAAATCTCAAGTCTTAGGTACCCAAACCTTTTTGGGTCCTTGAGTGTTAGCAATGGTCCCTTTTGGAACCCAAACACATTTTACTTCATGATATGCATTTCTTCTAACATGGCATCTATTTTTCATATTACCATCTTGATTACAATAATGACATACAATCTTAGGATTGTTTGTATAGGTAGATTTAACAAAATAGTTCTTATAATATTTTTGCTTAATACTTGGTTTATAACCTATTCCACTTTTGTCAAATACACATTTTTGAGTGCTCAGCAGTTTTTCTAAATTATTTTGACCATTTGTGAATTTCCAAACAATTTCATTGAGTTCAATACTCTTTTTCTTCAGCACTTCATTTTCTCTCAACAATTTATCAACATAACATTTGTCATGTTCATATGAATTACTGGGTTTCTCATTTGATGATACAATCCTATCTTGTAATATTTTATTTTCTGATTCTAGACATGTTATCTTTTCATTTAATGATTCATTATATTTTTGTAATGCATTATTTTCCTTTGAAGTTTCTGTCATCTTCTTTTTAAGGCAAACATTCTTTTTACCAATTTTCATCAATTCATCATGTAATTCTTTAAATGCATCATACAACTCATCATAAGTGAGATCACTTACTTCATCAATTTCATTGTCAGATTCATCTCCAATAGCCATAAGTGCCAAATTTGATAATTCCTGAGATTCCTCTTCGTCACTTGATTCTTCTTCACTGTCATCCCAAGTAGCCACCATGGCTTTCTTCTTAAGCTTACTGAGAAGTGGGCATTCTGATCTTATATGTCCTGCCTTCTTGCACTCATAGCATTTGATTGCTTCTTTTTTCTCCTTTTGATTGTTGAAATCTCTAAATTTTCTTCTATCAGTGGTTTTTTTAAAGAATTTTCTGAATCTTCTTGCTAGCGTAACTAATTCTTCATCATCTGGCTTACTTTGTTCATCACTTTCAAGTTTTGAAACTTTGAGAGCAATGTTTTTCTTCTTTTCTTCATTTCCTCTTTCAACTGCTAAATCTTCTTCATAAGAAATAAGAGAACCAATTAAATCATCAATAGGTAATGTATTTAGGTCTTTGGCCTCCTCAATAGCAGTTCTTTTTGGTCTCCATTCCATAGGCAAAGATCTAATAATTTTCTTAACTTTCTCACTATTAGAGAAAGTTTTTCCTAGAGCTCCTAAAGTGTTTATTATATCCGTAAATCTTGTATATATAGAATAAACACTTTCATTTTGTTCCATTTGAAATAATTCATATTGTCTAGTAAATCTACTAATTTTAGGCTCTTTTACCTGATTAGTTCCTTCATAGACGACTTCTAGTTTATGCCAGATTTCATAAGTATTTTCACAACTAGAGACTCTATGGAATTCCTTCTTATCTAATGCACAGAATAAAGCATTCATAGCTTTGGAATTCAGAGAAGTTTTTCTCTTTTCCAAATCATTCCACTCCCTTGAGGGTTTAGGAATATCATCTCCTAATTCATTTTTTATCATTGGCGTAATTGGTCTATCACACACGATTTCCCAGATTTCATAATCTAAGGCTTGCAAATAGATTCTCATCCTAGTTTTCCAATAAGGATAATCATTAGCATCGAAAAATGGTGAACGAGTTGTGGATTATCCTTCCCTAAATGTGGATTCATATTAGGTAGCCATTGAGCTTTTACTCTAGACGATTAAGTCTTGCTAAGAGAACCTTGCTCTGATACCAATTGAAATTCTAACTAGATTATCCAAAAAGGGGGGCGAATTGGGTTTTTAATAACTATGAAAATAAATTGCTCAATTATTCTTTAACAAATTTGAAATAATTAAATGAATAAATAGACAGTGATAAATAAATTAAGAGATAGGGAAGAGAGAGCAAACACAATGATTTTTACGTGGTTCGGCTATCCTCGCCTACGTCCACGCCTCTAAGTACTCCGGGCTTGAGGATTCCACTATGCAAGCCTTCAAGGCTTCAACAATTTACAATTAACTTCCCAGGTGTCAATGGACCTTTACAACAAGAGATTATTCCCAATCTCTTAACCCAAATGTATCCCCAGAGACAGAGAAATACAGATTGATTTTTCTCTCACACAATCTTTCAGAGTAAACAAGTTAAAGCACAATATGTGAATGAAGTACAAATCTATTTCTAAGCTTTCTGTAGTTGGTAAACTCGTATATATGCTCAGTAGTAGTGTTGTTGTCAGTCCTTGATTTGAATTGGATGAGTATATTTATAGTCGAAGCTGAAAACTAGCCGTTACTCTTCCATCTGACATAAAACGGTTTACCGTTAGCTGTTAACGGTTAGCCGTTTTTCTTTGGTCAATATTACCGTTGAGCATAATTTCAAATAAACGGTTGACCGTTAAGCATTACCCTTAACTTTCAGAAACCTGCATAACAAAAACACTTGATCTGTTTCTCTAAACGGTTAAGGGTTAACAAAGAATGTCAATTCTAAGACTTATCGGTTAACCGTTATATGTTAACGGTTTGCCTATTAATTCCAGTATCTCACAAAATGCCTATCGGTTAAGATTTAAGCTATTAACCTTTTAACTTTAAAGAGTTCACGATATCGGTTAGCCGTTTTATGTTGACGGTTCGTCGATTACTTCCAGTATCTCACAAAATGTCTATCGGTTAAGGCTTAAACTGTTAACCTTTTACAGACTTAAGGCAACTTCACTAACGGTTAACCGTTTAATATAATCGGTTAGCCGTTTATACTCAGAATTTCATTTAACTTACAAATTGTTCCAGTTCTTCAAAGAAATGTTAAATACTACCTAGTTTTGACTCTTAAAAGAATACTTGAAACATTTGTAAGTCTTAAAACACATTTATCAACTTAAAATTCATTGTTTGTTATCATCAAAATCAATTGCCAAAACATGTATATGTTAACAATGTTGATATTCCTATAGATGTTATTTACATTAATCAAGGTCTCATTTCTGACTTTGTTCAAGTTATAACAGATCAAGGTAATGTTAGAGAACCCGCCATATAAGAAATTATTCTAGAAAAATAAACTCTACCACCTTAAAAATTGATGCCATTAAAGACATCTACTAGAGAGAGGAGAAATACAATGATAGATAACTACATTATATTTCTTCATGAATAAGAGGTAGGTATCGATGTAATAGAAAATGACCCAATTATTTACATTAAGCTATAGAAAGTTCTAGCTCTCAAAAGTATATTGAAGCCATGAATAAGAAGATAAAGTCTCCTCAAGCATAATGATATCTAGGATCTTGTCTTATTACCAAAGGATGCGAAATCTATTGATTGTAAATGGATATTTAAAATCAAAGGGAATTTAAAAGGCAATGTGATGAGCTACAAAGCATATCTAGTTGTAAAGGATTTTACGCAAAAAGAAGGCATTAATTATAAAGAGACTTTTTCTCTGATTTTTTTAAAAGACTCTTTCAGGATTATAATAGCATTAGTGGAGCATTTTGATCTTGATTTATATTAGATGGATGTAAAGACGATATTTCTCAATAGCAATATAAATAAGATGATCTATAAAGTGTAGCAAAAAAACTTTGTATTCGAAAACCCAAAGAATATTATTTACAAACTTAAGAAATTTATCCATTGGCTCAAGCAAATATCTTAATAATAGTATTTTAAGTTTTATTAGGTGATCATCTTATTTGGTTTTGAGATGAATTTGATTGATAATTACATATATCATAAGTTCAATATGAGAAAGTATATTTTTTTGGTTTTATATGTCAATGACATTTTACTTACCAACAGCAATATAAGTTTATTACATGACATCAAAAGACTACTAACTAAGAATTCTGAGATGAAAAATGTTAATGATTTCTCTTTTGTATTATGCATATAGATACACTAGAATCGCTCTCGAAGTATTTCAAGGTTATCACAAAAGACCTATATCGAAATGGTTCTTAAGAGATATGACATGCAAGATTGCAAACTATGTGATACCCTTATGGCGAAAAGAGGCAAGTTTAGTCTCAATCAATGCCTAAAAATAATTTTAAGGAAAAATAAATGCAAAAAATTCCTTATGTATCAGTAGTATAAAGTCTTATATATGTTCAAATTAGTAAGTGACTAGATATTGTATATGTTACTGAGAAATTAGGTAGACATTTAGATAATCTATAAGTAGACCATTAAAAAGTAGTCAAACGAGTCTTGAGGTATCTACAAAGAATAAAAGAATACATGCTCACATATTAAAGATCGGATAAACTTGAGATTGTTAGGTATAGTTACTTTGATTTTGTTGACTGTCAAAATAGATAAAATTCACTTTGTCTTACATATATCTACTAGCTAAATGTGTTGTCTCCTAGGAAAATATTAAACAGTATCTTATAATCTCTTTTACGATAGCAGTAAAGTTCATAATATGTTAGAATGCATCCATTCATGAAATATGGCTACAAAATTTTATCACTGAGCTGCATATAGTAGATAGTATTGATAGACCACTTAAATTATTTTGTGATAATAAGTTAGCAATGAATATTTCAATAACAACAGGAGTTTGACGAAATCCAAGTATGTAAACAATAAGGTTTTAGTTGTTAGAAAAAAAAATTCAGAGTGAATAGTTATCTATAGAACACATTGGCATGAACTCTATGATTAGGGATTTACTTATTAAGAGATTGCGACCTATGATATTTAATGAGTACACTGCTCATATGTATATCATTTTATTTAAAGATATCAGTTTTAGTAGGAGTTTGTGATTTTTTAGATGCTCTTATAATATATATATTTTAGTTATTTTGGCTTACAGGTATTTTGTGTTATTTTATGTAAAAATAAAGTTTTAGTTTATTCACACTTTAAATTTAGATATAGTTTGATCTCATTAAAGTTTAAGATAAACTAGTTGAAAATGAACAGATCAAGATCACATTGTAAGAAATTTTTATATTATACATCCACATCATGATCAATATCATTCAGTTGTATTGGCATAGTAACTATTAATAGGTTAAGTTATAATAGATGTAATAAAAGTCTCTTTGATCCTATGTTAATATGATTAATAGATCGGATTAGTTATAAGTACATTTTGCTAAGATTGAGCTCATACAGTTATTTTTATAAAAGATAATTATAAGGTTATATATATAACCCAAGTGAGAGATTATTAGATTTTTTAATCCAATTTTGTTAGATCCTTAATCTAATGTTAGACTTATATACGAATAAAGGCTACTTTGATCTTGTGCTAATGTGATTAATAGACCAGATTAGTTATAAGTACATTTTACTAAAATTGAGCTCATACAGTTATTTTTACAAAAGATAATTATAAGGTTATATATATAACCCAAGTGAGAGATTATTAGATTCTTTAATCTAAGATTGTTAGATCATTAATCTGATGTTAGACTTATATACGAATAATTATACATTACATATTGTCATATAAGGTTAAACCTAATTAAAAGTAATGTATTAAGGTTTTTAATATTATTAGTTTTAATGTATCCAATAGGGCGTAAGTCTTTAATACATAGATACCCAATGATATTTTAATCTTATGATGGGTAGAATTATGAATAACTAATGATAATAGGAAAAAGCTTTTTATATAAGTGGTTATGATTCCTAAATGATATATATTCTTTCTATTCTTTCTGACATCTCCTAATTAAAAAGAGAGAATAAATTAAAGGATTCTCTAAGAGAATATATTAATCTGAAAAGTCAATCACACAATCTTAGAAAATAATTCATCATTACAAATTCGAGCACACTTCCATATAATTTGTTATTGATTTTTTGTGATATAACATAAATATTCATGAGCTATAAGATTTAGTTTTCACTAGAAATTTTTTGTCCTAACATTAAGTTTCTAAGATAATTTTAATGCGAAAACGAATACATAATGTACTTAAATCTTGTTTAGATTTTCTGAAAAATTACTTCTCCGGTGAGCATTTAAAGCTATTACTTTAAGTTTTAAGCAAATGCATTTCAGTTGTTATCTGTCTGATATTTTTATGAATAAAGCACCAATGTTGGCATTCCATTGTTAGCGGGGTAACTCACAAAGTTGATCAGCGGTGGAAGGTGGTGTTTGATATTTAAAGGCAAAGTATTCACTCTTCATAGAAGCGAGTTATGTGGCCTGGGCTCTTCATTAATGCTTGACCATGTGGCTATAATTTCAGTACTTGATAATTTGTTAATTTTTGCAACTATATTAGGAGATCGACCTGCTTGCTTGTAATCTTATGCTTTTGGCATCATTTAGAAAGTTTAAATCTCCATAACATCAACTTACAAAGAATCTATACCATGAGTGCTGTACATAAACGAAAACAAAGCTACAATAACTTAATCAATCTAATTTTTAATCCAGAAATAGAGGTACCAAAAATGTTGTGACATACAATTCGAATCAATAATACAAGAAAGCAAGTGGTACCTCGAGAGCAGAAGCAAGAATTTGAAGAGCTTCAAAAGAAGAAACCAAGTTTCTTGCCTGGTGATTCACAGGTACATGCACTTGATCTTTCATGAAATATTAGCATGAGATAATGAGCAGATAAAAATGAAACCCCCAAAACAGTCATGGGCTTGTTTTGCGGACCTTGATGGATCGGACTTCTTGAAAATCTTGTGGGCCTTGATCGAGTGGGAGTCACGCAAAGGCCACGTGCATGTTTGTTGAGTGTCACAAAAGAAAAATGACAAATGTTTTCGAAACCATGAAAACACATGAACATGCATTAACTTAACGCAACTTCTTCAATCCCAAGCAACTTTACAAGCACATTTTTATCGCAATGGTTTAGAAAAAGCTGGAACAAAACTGCATGGAACGTTTTAAGCTCGATCTCTCCCTCCCCCCCCCCCCCCCCGGTGTGTGTGTGTGTAATTTGGATATCTTACTCTAAAAAATAAAAAAGATAAATTAAAAGAATGAAAATAGATTTCAATA
Organism: Aegle marmelos; assembly: GCA_030449875.1. Taxonomy (NCBI): domain Eukaryota; kingdom Viridiplantae; phylum Streptophyta; class Magnoliopsida; order Sapindales; family Rutaceae; genus Aegle; species Aegle marmelos. The sequence goes on along the minus strand of JASUUL010000094.1, from coordinate 18,750,097 downwards.
CATTGCAGTAAGACACGCGGTGTTAAATTGTGTATTTTTTATAATTAGTTCGTCTTTTATTTTATTAAAATAAGGAGTTCTCTTATAGAAAATATCTGTGTTCATTGTATTAGTCATTTTTATTAGCAGTTTTATGAAGTCCTGCTAAAAGCTGCTTGCTTGATCTTTTAGTCACAATTGAAGCAAAGGGTAGTGACTTTGTATCAGCTTCTTGGAATTCGCGAAGGTCAACTTGAGATGAAAGTTTTGCGTAAGGTGGTTATATATGTGTTTGTGAGCACTTGTTTTCAATGTAAATATGCTTAAAGGAGAGATCTAACTCTCTAAGCAAGTTTATATTTCGTCTCCATTTCACATTTGTTCAAAGATGGAACAGCACAAGAGACCAATATCAGTTCTTCGACATTTCCTCCGCACACTTCTTTTGCTCTCTGCAGTTTTCTTCATCGGTAGTGCCTTTCTAGTCACAGGCTGTAAAGAGGTAGCCACAATTGCATAAAACTCGTAGCATGAGTGGCATTTTGTTAGTACTGGCTTCGAATGATTTATTCTCTGCAAGAAATTAGTAACAATGGTCTTTTTTTCTTTTTTCCTTTCCTTTTCCAAACAGAGGATTTCGCTATGGGGAGTGCTTAGAAGGTCTAGGATGTGTGAGGTATTGATGATTTTTTTTTTTCCATTTCCTGTTCATAGTTTATGTAAAAGCAATGATTTGTTTTAGCTTTTCATTATTTGTCACCCTATATATTCAGACTCAATGCAGACCACATGGCAGCGAGACACTACCTAAAGGCATCGTCGCTAGGACATCTGACTACGAAATGCGATCATTATCAGGCAAAGGGAACAAAAAGGTCAGTGGCTACATAGATTGTATGGAGCATTACTTTCCCAGTAATGGCATTAACTGTTCTATGTGCTTTGTTCAGAACTCGAAGACATCAATGAGCTTATTAGCCATCGCAGCTGGAATAAAGCAAAAAGAAAGTGTGAACAAAATTGTCAACAAGGTGAAATACGCTGAATATTTTTTGCCCCAGTTGTATATGTTACAGCTTTTTGTTGAACTCAGGGTCTCTTTTTAACTCCAATGTATCAGTTTCCGCCAAGGGATTTTGTGGTGATGCTTTTTCATTATGATGGCATGGTGGATGCTTGGAGGGATTTGGAGTGGAGTTCCCATGCCATCCATGTCTCTGCTATTAACCAAACTAAATGGTAATTAGAAGTCCTAAAAGACTCATTCAAAACAGGGCTTAGGCATATTCTCAGTAACTTGATGTTCCGTATTACGTCCCATGATTAGGTGGTTCGCTAAGCGTTTCTTGCATCCTGATATTATTTCGGATTATGCCTACATTTTCCTGTGGGATGAAGACCTTGGAGTCGAAAATTTTAATGCCAAGAGGTATAAGATTTTATCTGGAGCCTGGTTATACTTTCTGGAAAATTACTTCTTTGGCAAGGCATTCACTGTTTAATTTTTTGCAATCCAAACATTAATGCAGATACATTTCAATTGTTAAAGAAGAAGGGCTTGAGATATCGCAGCCAGCACTTGATCCTGATATGTCTGAGCTGCACCATCATATTACCGTGCGAAACAACAGAACAAGAGTGCACAGGTTACTCTCAGCAAGCTTGTTTTTAAAGGTGCTGTTGTTTCAATTGAAATTAATTTTTCGGTTTCATATTTTTCTGAACTAACCTCTAAGGTTGTGGTTGCTTTGTTATCCAGGAGGATTCACAAGTTCATTAGTGGTGGAAGGAGATGTGATTTAAACAGCACCAAGCCTCCTTGCGCAGGGTAAATGTTTTACAAGTTCAAATGATCCCGAGTGACTATTGGTCTCAAGCCAAAACTTTTCAGGCATTTACACAACTCATTCAAATTATATAATCATAGGGGAGTAACATGAAATCTTACATTTTACAGGTTTGTAGAAATGATGGCACCTGTTTTCTCAATAGCATCCTGGCGTTGTGCATGGCATATGATTCAGGTTTATCATCTTTTATTAGGACACATCGACAGGAAATTATTATTATTCAGTTTGGCAAAGAATGTCTCTGATTTTCCTTCTTTATCTTCTCAAATTCGTTGTTAGAATGACTTGGTTCATGCATGGGGAGTGGACTTTCAGCTGGGTTATTGTGGACAGGCACCTTTCCAATCTACCATCTTATCATTTGTTCAGCTCAGTCCCTTGAACACATATCTGAGGTGTATCATCTTCTTTGACGCTTGCAGGGTGATCCAACAAAGACCATAGGCATTGTGGATTCTGAGTACATTGTCCATTACGGTCTTCCTACACTCGGAGGTCTGGCTGCAAAGAAGGTTGGAAACTCTGATGATCATACATGTTTAAATTATGCTAATTATGTTTACTATGTATTACTGATGGCCATTTATCGACAGACATCATCATTGTTGCAACAGTCGTCTGCTAGAGAAGAGGTAAGTATATTTTGGGGACTGTCCGTTTCTTTATAGTCTTGGGGAGAGCTTTAAAACGCACTGATATGTTAATTTTCGCAACTGTATTATGCAGGTGAGAAACCGATCCTATGTTGAATTAGAGATCTTCAAGAACAGATGGAGAAGAGCTGTTAAGGATGATGACTGTTGGATTGATTTATTAGAAAAATCAAATAGCTGACGAGATACCAGAAGCATGATAAAATGAAGAGAAAGCAGTGTACTTGTGCAATACTTTCCACATCATTGAGGGTGCAAAATATTGTTATAATCCAATACTTTTCAAGTATAAATTAGATGAATTTTTTTTTTTTTAACTCTTCAAAAATATATTTGTTCAATCATAAAACCTTGTAATGATATATTCATTCAAATACAGTAGCAACACACAACACAAAGACTGAACAATAATGTAACAATTCTGTGACTTTCTCATCTTAGGAATGAAAACGACAATTTCATAAGCTTAAGAACGAGATGAAAAATGAAAATGAGTTTGATATGCACTTCATAAATGTTATAACTGTGATGCCAACATGAAAATTGGTCATAATTGTAGCTACTGCAGGAGAAATGACCCCAAAACAAGACACAAAACCAATTTTTGGAGAGTCAATTACTTGGAAACATAAGTTTCATCGAATTAATCTCCTTTTGTGAAAAATTTCAGAAATAATTTTTCCAAGTTCTTCACCAGAATCCTCCTGTACGTGATGCCCTGCCTGCAAAATGCAAAGAATAAACTGCAATTTTATTGCCCAGTACAAATAGATAATGCAAAAACACTTGAGCATGTACCACCTCTGCACTTTTAAGAAGCACCATGGGGGAACAAAAATATAATTAAGCATGCATTGAACACCAACAGTATTATGTGGTGCATGAGATACAATTGATTCTACCATTGGAAGTTCAATTAGCTGATGGTTTGAATCGTTGCAGAAATCTTCAACTCCATCATAGTTCAACCAACGGTCTCTCTGTCCCCAGCATACTGAAGTTGGAATTTTCCAACTCTTGTCCATGAGTATTGTCCTCATTTCTTCCACATATTGCTGATAGTTAAAGCAGACATAAGAATAAACAACTGGAGCACATGAGCAGAAAAGATGAAAACGAACTATAAATTATTTTCACCTTTAGCTGCTTCTTCATGGCTCTACTAATGGCAGTCAAAGCGAACCCAGAGGAACCAGAGGACAGATAAGGACTTCTATAAACCATCGCATCGTTCTCTTTCATTTTATAAGGACCACAGCTTGTCAAAGCTTTATCACTGGCCCTTAAAGGATCCTATTTGGTTATAGATGAAGGTGATTTAAGTATGTCAACTATTGTGCTAAACATTTGAGGACCAGTTAAACTGAAATGGTATATAAATTTAACAAAGATAAATAAGCACATACACATTAGCTCCTGAAAACTCAACGAAATGCATACAGAAACCTGTATGTCATAAAAGTTGTAATGCAGTCTGCCTACCTGAGAAAAAATTTCACCTAGCAAAAAGTTGCTGAACATGGACAAGGTTGACGGAAGGTTGGCATGTTTCGCTGTTAGCTTGTGTAAGCAATGAAAGGGTGCATCCATTAGTTATCACCAATCAAACAATTTACTATATTCTGTCATCATTTGCGCACGCATATAGAAAGCAAAATATTAAATAGTATGATAGATAGAAATTAAAGAAATGCACGGTCAAGATTCAGGAGATCTATACAGGTGGGTTGAGGAGAATTAGATCCCTAAGCTTGTCCTTATGCTTGCTAGCATATTTAACAATGACAGGTGAAAAGTAGCCCTGAGATGTACATCAAAAATTGGAAGCTTTCAGTTTCATGTCACCTATAAACACAATAGATCAAATTAAACACTTACTTCTATTCTACTATTGAAGAAGGAGAACATGCCTGGACAACAAGTGAGATCTTGTCATTGGCAATTTCATTAACGAAGGACTCAAAGGATGCCACATATTCTGCATGCCATAATGAAAATTTACTAAAGACAGACAGTATATTTAACACTTATCTGCCATCATTAAGGCTACTAAAGCATTACCATCCAAAGTGTAGTCAAATCCATAGCCGGGTTGAGGCTTCTCTGAAAATCCAAAGCCTGTAGAAATGAGATGAAGGCAAATTTTCTCTCTTAGCTTATCTTGAAAGATATAAATCTCAGTAAATCCCGAAAACACAACCTCAAGAGCAAGAACTCAGAATCTATTACAATTCATCCTAATCAGCAGCATGATCTTACCAAGCCAGTCAAATGCAATTGCATGATAGTTCTTAGAGAGCACAGGAAGGACTTTACGGTAGGAATATGCCTGTCAATACATTAAATTATCCATATGGAAGGATCACCAACGAGAATGGACTAAAAGGATTGACAGAGGAACACTTACTTGTGAAGGGAATCCATGAATCAGCAAAACTGTATGATTATCAGCATTTCCACTTTCTACGCAGAACCATCTATTGCACAAAATCATATATAGAGAGCATGTTTCAATCGGTAACCCTGCAAATATCAGATCTCAATTTCTTCATGCCCTACCGACTTTACAACACTATAAGCCATACAAATTACCAGTAATTTTCTATGGAAAATACACACTTCTACATTATTACCTGAAGATCTCATCAGCCTGAGAAGCAGAACCTAGGTCAAGTCCAAAAATTGGGTCTTTTGCAGTTCCACCAGAACCAGAAACAGTAACTGCTTTCACCTGCAGCGCAAAGAGTTTAACACCCAAGAACAGTTTCAATAGTTGGAAATGAAACATGCTCCTTGACACTTACTATTTTCCCTTGCTTAAACCACTCATCAGCTGGGGATGACCCATCTGAGTATTTCCCTGTATGAAATAATCCCGTTAACATTCTTCTATGTTAAAAATCTTCAAAAAGAAAGTTACATTCAGAAATTATATAAACAAAGTGATGAAAAGAGATTGAATGTTTACCTCCAAAAAAGGAAAAGCCATCCCCGTCAGAAACAGGAGCATCTATAAGGTAATCCTGATAAAGGAACATATATGAACAGTTTACAAGAGGTAAAAAAGATTATGCATGTAATCAGAAAAAGCTCGAAAGTGATCAAATATCAGAGAATCATAAGCATACATCTTCGTATGTGCAGCTGATTCTTAAGCATTTTCTGCCGTTCTTGTAAGCAGGAGACTTGAGCTGTCCATGAAGAAATGAAGAAGGAGAAGCAATTGGAGAGCTGGGGAGGAGTTGGGGATGATGATGAGAGTGAAATGAAATTATTTTAGCTTGAACTACAGCCATCGGCTATTGCTGGGAGAGTGTTTGTGTTTTATTAAATAAAAATGCAACCGTTAACCGTTGGCACTGGCTTCTAAATGCAAATCAAATTTTGGTTGCTCAAGGGACAAGTCGGTCCAAACAAAGTTGTGTTAAGAGATAGGACTTCCCTGGCTCTCATTCTTCACTGAACAGAACTCACATTTATGTCATTCTATATGTTTATTCTCTCCCGATGCTTAGGCTTATAGCGAGGTTAAAAATTATATGCACACGGTATATTATTGTCACTTTAGGCTCATAACCCTTGTGAGTTTAGCCCAAAATACGACTACATATTTTAAGGAGTTCATCAAGTATTTAAAGGAGTTCATCAAGTACGTAAACTTCGCAAGATCTGCTCTGGCTGGCGAAACCCTTTAACGTGATTTATTGACAAGTGAAAAATTCCGACTTTCTCAAAGAAATAGTTGATAGCCAATACATCTAGTGTTCCTCGTGATCGGGAAAATTTATATGATTTGTTTCTTTGATTATTGTGTTATGGCAATTTTCCTTCAAGACGGATTTACTTAGATTTTGATTCTAGCTAGTTTATTCCTTATTTAGTTATTCCTTTTATTAGCTTATTTCCTTATTTTTTCAGATTTTCCCTGTATAAGAAGAACTCAATTGAGGGGTTAACTTTTCATACAAAAACTTAATAAAATTTTACAGAACCTTACTTCTTTTTTTTTTGCTCTACCTCTTCGGTCTTAAGATTTGGTATCAAAGCTCGATTTTGGCACCAATATGGCTGACAAAACGAGAGCACAAGAGCAGAAACGTGTGGATGAGTCTTTGAAGCAGTTGCAGGAGACCTCGAAAAAACACGGCCTTCTTCCATCGGATTTGTCTAAGATTTCAGGCTACTATAAGCCTGAAACTTGATCAATCCACAACAACAAAGATAGGGGATTCCAACAACGGGGGAAGTACCTCAACCAATAGGAGTTTGAATACTAATCATATTGGTAAGAATTCTGTCCAAACTCGATTTTTCAAACTGAATTTCCCCAAATTCGAGGGCGAAAATCCTAATGGATGGATTTATAAGTGTGACCGTTTTTTCAACATCAATGGAATTGTTGAAGAAGAGAAAGTGGAGATGGCTTCGATACATTTGGAGGGACATGCCCTCGAATGGTTTCAGGGGTATGAAGCTGGTCATGAAAATATCAATTGGAAGAGTTTTCTACAGATATCATTGCTCGTTTTGGTCCTAGTACTTATTATAGTCCAGTTGGACAATTAACTAAGTTGAAGCAAACCACTGTAGTGAAAGCCTATCGAGAACAATTTGAGGCATTAATGGCTAGAACGAAGGGGCTGCCAGAGGATTTCTTTGTTCAATGTTTCATTAGTGGCTTGAAGGATGCCATTAAGAACCAAGTCACCATGTTTTGACCGAACACTCTTACCCAAGCCATTGGTTTAGCTTTGTTACAAGAAGGAGCTATGGAAGCAATCCTAAAAGAGGCTAAAGGGGTTAACAAAGTTGGGGTGAGTACTGTGAATTCTTTTGTGCCGAGAAGGTCAAACAATAGCCGATTACCACCAGCGAAACGGATCTCTGTAGCGGAAATGCTTGTGAGAAGAGAAAAAAAAGCTTTGTTATTATTGTGATGAGAAGTATAAGCCTGGTCATGTATGCAAACAGAAGCACATTTATCTATTACAAGGTGAAATAGCGAGGATGAAGAGCCAAACGAAACTGACAAAGTGGTAGGAAAAGAAGAATCTCAAGTTTCCCTTCTTGCTATATCTGGGTCCAGCACTCACCAAACTATGAGAATTCACAGCAGTATAAAAAAGAAGGCTGTCACCATACTCATTGATTCGGGAAGTACTCACAACTTCCTTGACCCTACGGTTGCAAGGAGAGCAGGCTGTAAAATTCAACGTGTTAGTCCAATGACGGTATCAGTGGCGGATGGAACCAAAATAATTAGTGTGCTATTTGCCAGCAATTAAAGTGGAATATGCACGGAGAGGAATTTCGAGCTGATTTAAGGCTCTTGCTATTGGGAGGATGTGATATTGTTCTCGGAATACAGTGGCTTGTTGAATTGGGATCGGTATTATGGGACTTTAACAAGTTGATGATGGAATTTTCTGTAGGCGATCGAAATTTTGTATTGAAAGGTGATACACCAGGCCCTATAAAAATGGTTTCACCAAAGCACATTCAAAGGGAACTTCAACATTTGTCTCAAGCATCAGCAACTCACATTTTTTTCATCCAAGTAAAGGGTGAGGAAGCATAAAAAATTAACAAGGAATCAGCAGACGCTGGGGCTGGAGATGTTGCGAAACTGGAGCAAGTGTTGCATCACTATAAGAAGGTTTTTCATGAGCCGAATGGGCTACCTCCTCAAAGGGAACATGACCATAAAATTCCCCTTGAACCTGGCTCTATTCCACCTAATATACGTCCATATAGATATCTTTACGTACAGAAAAGTGAGATTGAAAAATTAGTACAGGAGATGCTTGACATGGCACCATTTAGAAAAGTGTAAGCCATTTCTCTTCACCAGTGTTATTGGTCAAGAAGAAGGATGGAACATAGAGAATGTGCATTAACTATAGGGCTCTCAACAAAATCACCATAAAAGATATTTTTCTAATTGATGAGTTGTTAGATGAATTATATGGAGCTACATATTTTTCTAAGCTTGATCTCCGTTTCGGTTACCATCAAATCAGAGTGCATTCTCCTGACATTCATAAGACTGCTTTAGGACCCATGAGGGGCACTATGAATTTTTAATCATGCCTTTTGGGCTGACTAACGCATCAGTAACTTTTCAGAGCTTAATGAATGAGATTTTTAAACCTTTTCTGAGGAAATTTATACTAATATTTTTTGATGATATCTTAATTTACAATAGTGGTTGGAAAGAACATTTTAAGCACTTGAAATTGGTGTTTGGTATATTGATTCAAAACCAATTATTTATTAAAAAATCAAAATGTGCTTTTGGTAAAAAGAAGATTGAGTATTTGGGGCATGTAATTTCAAAGGAAGGAGTTGCCACTAATCCGGCAAAAATTCAAAGCATGTTGCAGTGGCCTAAACCCAACTCCCTCAAGTCTTTAAGGGGTTTTTTAGGGTTCACAGGTTACTATCGGTGATTCATTAAAGATTATGAAAAGGTTAGTCAACCACCCACTGTCCTATTGAAGAAAGATAATTTCCAGTGGACTCAAGTTGCAGAAGACGCCTTTGACCAGCTCAAACGCATCATGTGTGCGGTACTAGTATTGGCAATGCCAGACTTCTAGAAAGATTTTGTGATCGAGTGCGATGCATCCAGAAATGGGATAGGGGCAGTATTGCTGCAAGAGGGCAGACCTATAGCATACTTGAGCAAGGCTTTAGCACCAAAGAATTTGGGTCTTTCGACATACGAAAAAGAGATGTTAGCTGCTGTCATGGCAGTACAAAAATGGAGGCCTTATGTGGTAGGGAAGCACTTTAAGATAATCATTGATCATCTCAGCCTAAAGTTCCTTTTAGATCAACGAGTTTCAACTCCGATGCAACAGAAATGGCTTACCAAATTAGCTGGTTATGACTATGAAATTGTCTACCGTAGTGGCAAGGAAAATACAGCTGTAGATGCCTTATCGAGGGTGCATGAGGTAAGCGAAGAACCAACTGTTATGGCCTTGTCATTCCCCATAGCAAATTGGTTGGGCGTGCTGCAAGATGAATGGAAAAAAGATGAGAACATACAAAAACTCATCCATGAGATTCAACGAGATCAGAACTTACATTCTAAATTTACTTGGATAGATAATCAGCTGAGGTACAAAGAAAGATTGTGGCCAGGAGAGAAATCTGAAATAAAGAAGACAATATTACAAGAGGCTCATGGTGGAGTAGAGGGTGGACATTCGGGGGTGAAGAAAACGTTAGAGAGAGTACGGAGAGCCTTTTATTGGAAAAAAATGAGAAGAGAAGTATGCAAATTTATAGCTGAATGTGACACATGCTAAAGAAATAAAGTTGAAACTATAGCCTCTCCAGGACTTTTACAGCCGTTGCCAATACCAGAACTGATTTGGTCTGACATTTCCATGGATTTTATAGAAGGCCTTCCGAAATCTCAGGGCAAGGAGGTTATCATGGTGGTGGTTGATAGATTAAGCAAATATGCTCACTTTCTAGCCTTGGCACACCTCAAGTGTTCTTAGATAACATTTATAAGCTTCATGGCCTGCCAAAGACCATAATAAGCGATTGAGATCGAATCTTTACAAGTCAATTTTGGAAACATCTTTTTACTCTACAGGGTACTCAATTACTTATGAGCACGTCTTATCATCCGCAGACAGATGGTCAAACTGAAATAGTTAATAAATGTTTGGAGCAATACTTGAGGTGCATGACTGGAGACAAGCCAAAGGAGTGGAGTAAATGGTTGCCGCTTGCTGAGTGGTAGTACAATACTTCATTTCACTTCTCTTCTAAGATGACCCCATTTGAGATTGTCTATGGCAGGAAGCCTCCTACTTATACTACTTATATTCCTGGTGAGACCTTGGTAGCATCTGTGGACCAAGCTTTAAGAGACAGAGACTTAATGATCCGCCTTCTCAAAGAGAACTTACAGCAGGCTCAAAGCAAAATGAAAAAAATGGCGGATAAGCATCGGACAAAGAAAGAATTTGAGGTAAATGATTGGGTTTATCTTCGACTGCAGCCTTTCAAACAAGCATCTCTAGCTCTACGAAGGGATAGGAAGTTGGCTCCTAGGTTCTACGAACCTTTCAAGGTGCTTCAAAGAATTGGACAGGTGGCGTATAAGCTAGAACTTCCTTCACACTAAAAAATCCATCCAATTTTTCACGTTTCTTGCTTGAAGAAAAATTGGGAGCTGCTAATGTTCAGCAGACAGAGCTGCCTATAATCCAAGAAGATGGGAGGATGCAGTTGGAGCCTCTAGAATTGTTGGAGAGACGTACGGTTAAGAGAAACAACAGGCCTGTAGTTCAATGGTTGATTCATTGGACTAATTCTTTTCCTGAAGATGCTACATGGGAGGATGCTTACATTATTCGACAGAAATTTCCAGAATTTAAGCCTTGAGGACAAGGCTTCTTGAACAGAGGGGGAAATATTACGGCAATTTTCCTTCAAGACGGATTTACTTTGATTTTGATTCTAGCTAGTTTATTCCTTATTTAGTTATTCCTTTTATTAGCTTTCATTTTATTAGCTTATTTCCTTATTTTTTCGGATTTTCCCTGTATAAGATGAACTAAATTGAGGGGTTAACTTTTCATGCGAAAACTTAATAAAACTTTACAGAATCTTGCTTCTTTTTTTTTTGCTCTACCTCTTCAGTCTTAAGATATTGCTAAATGCATGATCTTCAAATGTGAATATGGATATTTCGTTACTGTTTTTTCATTCTAGTTTAACAATATCTTCGTTCTTTTAATACGAATAGTTTGAACTCTTACAATATTATACCATGACAAATGAAATGCTTTCAATCCATATTCTGGAGTAACCATAGCCAAAATCAATGAGTTTCAGTAATGAAGCAAGTTTCATTTGCAATAAACATCCCAAACAGGTAGATTTACAGAGTAGCAAATTGAGATACATGGAATTTTAAAACCAAAAGGTAGACGTTACATATTTCTATTTAACGAAGTAAGGAAGGTTAAGGACATAGAGCAGGAAATAAGCCCAAATGACACCAGAAATTCCACCAAAGAAGAATCCTCCAGTGAACTTAGCCCACCCATCAGCTGTTTGCAACTGATCAGGCTCTTTCTTCCTTCCGGTCAAGGTTAAGCCAGGCGCAGTGGATGGCTCTCCTTCATTGAATGAAGCAATTCCATAGATTGTCAAGCAAATGCTGAGGATCACAACAAGGCCACCAGCTGCCAATGACCCTGCTGGTCCGGCTATTTCTGTGTTTCTCAATGGCCCTGCCTTAACAAATGGACCCACAAGGAGGAATCCATGGGCCAACCCCACCTCTACTCCTCTCAGTAGTGGGCTGACTGCCGTCCGATAAGCTGGTAGATTTGAGAGGTACCATGCTATCAATGGACTTGATGTAATTGGAGTCTCCAAACTTCCAATGAATGGATCACCATTGATTGGCTGAATAACTTGGTACGTTGGCTGCACAAAGTGCAAATCAAATTACTTAAAAAGGGTAAATTTATAACTGCTCTATACTTCTAATTTCATCTTAAAAGCACAACAACAGAGGTCTTTGTTAACCGCAACACTCTACTTTGATATCTTACGAGCCCATTTCAATTTCAAAAGCAAACCATAACTATCATTCTTAAAAAAGAAAAGGATGACGATTATGAATTCTGAATAACTATTTATATTTATCAATGCGTTACCTTTTCAGATTGGATAGCTTTCACAATCAAACGAGGGCTTCTCTTGGAGGGAACAACTCTGAATGGAGATCCAGAGATACCCTTTGGAGTAAGCAGGCTTCTGGAAACTGGTGACGTAAAGCTACTCTTGAGTTGGCTGGCCATTGGAGAAGAAACAGAAGACATTTGCGACTGTGTTTGCTAAAAGACTTCTGTTTCCACCTAGAGTTCTGCTTTGCATAGATATGCAAGTAAAAGAGAGAAGGGTGATGGATTTGCTGAGTGCACTGGAGAGAATCTTTGATTTGGAAACTTGTGGTTGTGAAGATTGAGGTGTCACACTTGCAGAGTTTTCATTGGATGGAAAGCACGTCTACCCTTATCCCTTATCCAAAGCCTTGAGCTTGGCTTATGTTACATGTTATCATGGCTCCATTATTAAAGAAAACACAAGATTTGCGGGCTACTTGCTAGTTGCTACTTCTTTTGTAATGTCTATAATCAATGATGAAAAAATCTTGAATATTTCTATGCCTTCTACTAAAACGAAATCAACAGATTAAAAATACTTTGATATCAATTATTTGTCATTAATAATTTCTTAAAATATGTTATGGGCATGATTGGATCAAAGGGAAACCAATGAATTCTTTGGAAGTTATTATGCTTTCTTTTTTTCCGAATTATTGGAAGCTAATATGATTAATGCTTAAGCCTATGAGACTCTGATAATAATGATACAATCAAATAGAATATCTGTTAAAATGTTCATATTTTTAAGAATAATTATTTAATTAAGAGCATTCATTTTTGAGTAAAAGACTGATACACCCTAAATGTTTAGGAAAAAGAGATATCAAAATTCTTAATATTTTAGAAAATATACTTAAATCTTAAATTATTAATGATTTTTATTTGGTTAAATAATTAAAAGGATAAGTTAGTATATTTCCTTACTAAGCTGGTTAATTTACCTAAAAGTTCTCAACCAAAAATCACAAACCTAAATCACTAAGGAGCATTTGCACTTCGCATTAGAATATGAATTTTGAGGAGTGAAAATTTTAGAATTAGAAATGTAGAATATGAGTAAATTGTTTATTTATACTAGAATAAAATTATGGAATTAAAATTATAATTTAATTTATGTGTTTACATTATCTTACAATGGGAGTAAATAATTTCAAATTATAGTTTTACTCTTATTTAAAGAATTATAATTTTTAATAACAAAATTAATAAAATATATATTTAAAAAATAAAATATATATTTTATTATATTTATAAAATTAATAATAATTATTAATATCCTTAATTATGTAAACAATAATTTTTATTAATTTTAATTATGTAAATAAAAATATTAATAAGAGCAATACAAATGAAACATGAAATCAATATTTTCTTAAATAAAATATTTATTATTATTAATCACTAATATTAAATAAATATAATACTATTATATTTTTAAATAAAGATAGTATATAGTAATATTATTACTTCTATATGAGTATAATAATATATTTTTAAATAATTTTAACTTAGAATTAATGTAAATTATTATTTTTAACTAAATGTGATAATATTATATTTAATAAAATAAAATAAATAATTTTGTATTTATTTAAATATTATTATTATATTATTTTATAAATTATATTCATTGAATATATTTACTAAATACTATGTTTAATAAAATATTAAATATTAAACATATTTAATAAAAATATTAATATTTAATAAAATATTATATTATTTATTTTATTAAATATAAAGATAAATATAAAAGAGGAGGAGTGGATTCCCACTCTCACTCCTCTATGGGAGGAGTAAGATCTTTTTCTCTATTTTAAAAAATAATAGACTCTATAGAGTGAAATTTTTACTTTTCTTTAAAATTTAAAAATAAACATTAGAGAAAAAAAAAATCTATACTTTTTAATTCCACTCTAGAAAATTTATACTTTAATGAACGTTTGGATTTTCCAGCTGTAATGGAGAGGCCCTCACATGCTCATCGTTAAAATTTTGGGTCACCAATTACTTCGTAGCTTGCTAGATTTGAGCTTTACTATTTCTAGTGAAAGATTTAGGAGACATGGGGAACTTTGTTGATTGATTTACTTTGCCGACTTTGTGTGATCGGCTTTCTAGGTAGAGGATATACTAAATGAGAGGCTACTACAGTGGTTAAATTAGGAAAAATAAGAAATAAAATTGGATTTTTACGGTAAATTTTCAACCCATACAAATTAGGGTATATTTAGAATTTTATTAATAATTTAAGAGTAAAATGAACCAGTCTATATATATTTAATTGTATATTATAAGGAGGTAATAATAATTATAAGTTAAAAATAAAAATAATTTTTTATTAAAATTAATAAAATCAATTAATAATTTAAAATTTAATTTTTTTTAGATATTAAAAATTTTTATACCCGCTTTCTTGAACTTTGGGTATATCAATCATTTTTCCTTCATTTATTAGAAAGAGAGAGAGAGGGAGATTACAACATGAAACAAAATCAAAATGAAATTTACGGCACGGTTACTTTGGAGTTCAACTTCTAAGGAGCAACAAAACGGCGTGCCCAAATCACCCGACAACTCGAGGTGCAAAGACGCAACTAGCCTTCTTACTGACAAACGAAACGACGTCCTCACGATTCGCTCTTTCATCCAATTTTCACAGCACTCCCGCGAAAACCCTAATTTCATTTGGAAGCAATAGCAGCATTCCACTCTTGGTTACATTTCAAAATAGATTAATTTTGGGGCAATAAGACGATTATCTTTTAGAAATCGTAATTTTACACTTCAATGCAACGAAATTCTCTATAGAAATGGCACTACAAATTCTGAGGTTCCCAATAAACCTTCGCTGTTGTAAAAACCCAACAAGTACTGCCAATTCAGCCTTGTTTTTTCTTCCCAACTCCAATTCGCATGCTCTCCTCGGTACCCATCTCTTCATTCTTTTAATTTTAATTGTTAGCTGTTACGAGAGAGCACGGTATAAAAATTTGAGGGCTTTTTTTTTTTTTTTAAATAACTTTGTAATGTAACTATTGTACAGGGAGAGTGCTGAAAGGACAGAGACAATATCCTATCAGAAGCTTTGCTGTTGCGAGCAATGCCAAGTCAGAGAAGATTCGATTGCCCAGAAAGTAAGCTTTATTGCTATTGCATATAAACCGAACTATGTCTATTTATTGCACAATTCATTTTTATATAAATCTTAAGACTTTTAAAAATTGAACTGTTGAGAAAGTCAGGTATTGTTAAAGAGGGGTAATTTGATAGAGAAAATATGGATTTTCTGTTTTTTCGTTGTGGATTTGATATTTTATGCTCTATTGTTGACATTTTCTAAGGAAGAGGAGGCTGGATGAGATATGTCTTGAAAGGTTTCAGCAATATAGTCGAACATACATACAGTCTTGGATATTGCAAGGTAAGCTAAATTATTGAATTGTATTAACAAGGCCTTCCTGAATCTTGGTTCTTTTCATAATATTTTAGTTTCAATGGAGTATGGGTGAATTTTTTATCTAATATGAGTAGGTGATTCACATGGTTAGTATCACTATGAATCTTAGCTGATTGTGAGTATCCATTAAAACTTTTATGTAAATGTGTCAGGTAGATTAAGAGACTTGCATTGTGAACTCATTTAATTTAGAATAGGTGATTGACTTTAGTTGTTTGATTATTTGGTGAACCCATCTCTCAAACACATTTATGGTGTAGGAAAAGTGTTTGTAGATGGAAAGGTGGTGAACAAAGCTGGAACAGCCATCTCTGACAAGGCTGTTGTAGAAATAATTGCCCAAGTGCCAAAATATGTATGTAGGTGATTACTCCTAGAACAACTCATCTTGCAATTTCAGACATAAATTTCGATTTTATGGTGACATTGGCGAGTCTTATTCTGATTTTTATCTTTTGTTCATTTGTTTAGAGCGGGACATAAGTTAGAAGCTGCCATTGAACAACTGGGTGTTGATGTAGCTGGCAAAGTAGCTCTTGATTCAGGCTTGTCCACTGGAGGGTTTACCGACTGTCTGCTTCAGTATGGTGCATCATTTGTTTATGGGGTTGATGTAGGTTATGGACAGGTACAGGGATTTCTTTTTCCTTTTTTCTTTTTTCTTAGAAGGCAATGTTTCTTCTGATCATCCAATGCTCTGCATTCTTGGTTTGTTATAGATCTTTGATTGATTGTAATGCTAACATCTTCAATAGGTAGCAGACAAAATTCGTCGTGATGGACGTGTTTCTGTAATAGAAAGGACAAATTTAAGATACCTCACTGCTCTCCCTCAGAAAGTTGATTTGGTGACTTTGGACCTTTCATTCATTTCTATTCTCACGGTAAGCTTTCAAATGCTGACAAATTTTGTCATGCTAAGTTTATGAGCTCTTTGAATTGTTTGCATCCTTCTCGAGACCTTTGATTCCCCTCCTTGTATACTCGTTGCTTAATGGGGTTGCGCCTTCTCTTTTGGACTTCTAATAGTCATCAGAGAAGGGGAAATAAGTGAATAAGATGCTGATTTTGATAATTTTTCACGACAGAGCAATTGTTCTTGTGAATCTAGTGGTTATTGACTGTTGTGTCCTGCATATTGTGATCCATCTTTATAAGCAGGTCATGCCTGCTGTGATAAACTTGATGAAGGAAGAGGCAACTTTGATGACCTTGGTCAAACCTCAATTTGAAGCTCGCAGATCACAGGTAGAAAACTCATCTCCATTTTTTCACTTCTGCTGGATTCCGCTGTATACGACTAAATGACTCTGAAATGATGTCAATGAGGGAACCACCCCTCCACTCCTAAGTGGCTGCTAACTTCACCAGCTTCTTCTTGGAAGTATCTCAACAATTTGTTATTTGGTGGTCACATAAAATCATTCCTTCACTTTTCCTCGGTTCAAGATGGTTAGTATCATGTGTTTTGAGTTCAAAATTTCATTGTTATTGCAGGTAGGAGGTGGTGGGATTGTGAGAGATCCTTTAGTCCATGAGGAGGTCTGAAAATTTTCTCATCATTATTTTCTAATTGATCTCACTTCTTTATTCCTTTGTGCAGAGGAGTTTTATACTCTTGTTTTTCACTAATTCTTGTTTTTCTCTAATTTTGAACACGATTATATTTGGCACTGACTTGAAAGTTGTAAGCACTAGATAATAATCCAGTAACCCAGCATTCATTCTGCAGGTTCTTGAAAAGGTCATAAAAGGGGTTGAAAATTTCGGATTCCAGACTAAAGGGTGGATTGAGTCTCCTTTAAAAGGCGCTGAGGGAAATACAGAATTTCTTGTTTGCTTTACTAGGATGGCTGAGAAACAAACAGAGCAGTAGGATATGAGGGTATGACATAACACGTGCATTATGCGAAGACATGAACCCTTTGAATCACAGGAATACCGTAGCAGATATGCTGGAAAGTGGAAACTAGCCATTAAACAGAAGGAATTTTCATCCATCTGATATTGTAAGTTGCAACAACTGTAGAAGTGAAGGCAATTATATTATGAGATCACCAGTTTTATACATAATTTAGATCAGCCACCATTGATTGGTTCTTAGTGTGTGTCCAATTTCTTTTTATTTTTTCCCCCTCCAAAGGGCAGTAAGATTTTCTGTAAATATTTGCAGACTGTAACCAAATTCTAGAGAACAAAATAAATAAATAAAATTGGCAGAAAGTGTCTGGCTAAGGAGCAGTAGTCAATCTACAATGGATTACTATCATTTCAGCATTTGAGGAGGGATACTAAGGCCAACAACCTGCCCAACAACTGAGAACCAGGCTACCATATATAGTTCAATTGCAACTCCATTTTTCTTCTCTGTGGTATCACCAAGGAAAAGCAGTTTCATCCACTCGCTCGTTCCGCATGGATGTAATTTATACCATGGCCTGTTCAAGAATGGATGTTCCTGCAATTCCATAAATTTATACAAACATTGGCGGGTTGAATCAACATTAAGCCTATTAAATTTCAGGCACTTGTGGGTTGAATCAACATTAAGCCTATTAAATTTCAGGCACTTGTGCAGAAAGCAAACGAGAGGAGAGAACCTCGTGAGTTATGAATGTCCATTTTGACTCTGATAAAGCCTTAGCAGAACAGGAAGGGAGTCCTTTTTCAATCTCATCCAATACCAAAGGCTGTCCACCTATGCAAAACCAAAAAGCAACATGTACCAATATATAAGGACAAATAGCAAAAATTTTTCTTCTAGCAACAATAGATCAGATGATAAAAAATCACCGTGAACTCTTATCTTTGAGCAAGCAATCTAAAATTGGTTCAGTTAAATATTTATGAGTTTAGCATATGGTGATTATCAGATTCCACACTGTAAAATTTAATCACACGAGATGAACATACCACTGCAGTATGCTCGAAAATATAGCACTGGAACCCTATATGAAGCACTGTAGATTACATGAAAATCGTAGAAGCGTTCGTCACGGTCATAGTTGTCGACCTACCAAATAGAACAAAACAATGATCAACATGACCGTCAAGCAGTTCCTAGCTGCCAAAAAAAAAAAAGGATGGTAGTTAATATACACACTAAAGTGGCAGAATCAGTGGGTTCTTCTTCCTTAAGGCAACTGGCCCCTTCTTCCCCTCCGCAAGTTTCTTCACCTCGATCTTCCTGTTCAAAACAATTATATTATTTCTAACATTAACATCGCAATCAAAGAGATATGCTTCAACATAACATCAAAGGCCAGACCTTTCTTAAACTGAGAAGGCAAATGTTTTCCAGTGACAAGTATCCCTCTGCCTGAAAGGACCAATTAAACTTCTCAAACGTGAACAGAAACAAACCACAGGGAACGACAAAAATGAACGATAAAACGAACCTCGCGAGATCCAAACCAAGGTTGTTTTTTACAATCAACCCATGACCATGAAGGGAAGCTGGGATTGAATCTTTTCCATTTATCAGCTAACGTATGAGCAGCAAGAGAAAACTCACTTAACGAGAGGGTTCCATCCCAAGATAAATTGTCCATGATTGCACTGCAGACTGCAGTAGTTGAAATAAGAAAACAATAAAATAAAATAAAATAAAACATGATAATGTAAATTTCACTCTTTCCTGAAATTTCATATTTTGTTTCGATTATCGGTGACCCCATAACCAGAAATTGTGAAAACAACTAAAATTCATGCAAGTTGATTATCAGATTATCACAATCGAACGGCGCAGTATTGATTCAAAAACAGAATAAAACCCAGGACACATAATTCATTATAACGATCAAGTTATGTACACTAATCCAAATTAATGCGCTTAAGCGAGACAAAATGTTGATAAGATAGACAGTCAATAACCAAAAAGAAATTAAGCTTTAATAGAAGAAGCCTCTGACCTCGTGAAATTTGTGTCCGAAAGAAACGATGTCCTCGCTTGTTCTCGTCGCTTTCGAACGAAATTTATCCTTTCGCTTGGATTAATTTGTTACGTTCCATTATGTTATAAGTAGGGTTAGAAAATTTAATCGAACAAAATGTACCGCGCGTCGAGTCCGTTTAGCTTACCTTTTATTTTTATTGTGAGGCCAGCTTCATCGTAGTTTTTTAAATTGTTGTTATTAATTGTATTTAGAAATATTTATAAATTTTAAAAATAATTATATATATTTAATAAATCTTAATTTTTAAAATGTTGTAAGAATATAAACGAGTTAATTGTACGAAATATTAAATAAAATTAATTTACACATTTATAAATATATACATAATATTTTTCTTGTGTATATTATAATGCTAATTTTATTTTTTATTCTATTATCTCAATATAACTATTAATAATAATCTTTTTGAACTTAATAATTTTATATTTTAATTAATAAGAAAAATTTTAAATTTTAGTAACATATATGAGAATACATATGAAATCTTATTGTTATAAAATTGATATTCAAAAATCATATTTTAAAAAGATATTCCTTCTTTACTTTTCAAAATCTATTATAAAATGAATGATTTTTATCAAAAGTAATTTTTTTAAAAGAAAATTACCAAACACTAAAATTGGCTATTACCTTTTTAGAATTACTTTTTAAACTTTTCAAATACAATTTCAAAAGAGAAAAATTTTAAAATAAATCAGAGGTATTATTTTTAATCATATTATGACATGTATATATTTATTTTTAAAAACTATCAATATTAATAATATTTATATTAAATTCAATTACATATGTTATACATGCATTAACTAGTTATACTAATTAGAATACATCTTGTGCTCATTAACTAAGCAGTAAAGCTAAGCTCTAGTCTCTTGTAGAAGCGCATGACTTATATTTCTTCAAAATAAATTAAAATAATCGCCGTTGGTAAATTATTAAGACAAATTGATTATATCATCATAAAATTTTACACGATTGAGTATTGGCAATTATTTGCAAACCGTATAATGGAAACGAAATGCACATATCATCTTCAGATTTTCTACAATGATTGCCAAAACTCAGAAGCAAATTATTTGACAATTCCCGAAAAAGGAGAGTAGTCATTCTCAATATGCCCTGCATTATATATGACAATAATATACACCATTTCTAACAAAATCATATGATAGATTACAATGGCACAAATTGAATTTGCATCTCCAAGATCGTTATTTTTATGAGCAAAGAGAAGCGGCCACTTAAGAAGCAAAATACTTCACTTTCACAGCCTTGATGGATTTGTTGGGAGTTTCATATCTGAGTACCGTATCACAAGTGAAACAGAAGGTAAGCACTAATTATATTTGTCGTTACAGTTGTTTAATGCCGTCTACATGTATAAGATAAAAATTAATAATAATTCATATGCAGTTCGTAAAGAAGTTCAAATGATTGACCTATTGAGTTAATTTCAAAATATCCAAATCCGTATCAAGATGTCATGTGCATGACGTCACAAGAGTTAACTTGCAAAATTTCTTTAGTTACTCTATTCTTGGTTCAACTTCAACTCACAGTATTCCATCAACATATTGGCACACCACAAAACCATCTAAACATGATTCCTATAATGCCTTATCATGCTTGTATCTCTCACAACCATGCACACACAAGAGAGCGCAGAGAGAGGATTATCATACATTAGCATGGGCAGAGGATGATATTGAACCAATTTTTATGTCTGTAGATTCGTTTACATGTCATCTGCCACTGGACTGTTTACAATAGGGACATTTCCAGATGAGGAAGCCTCACTATCTCCAGCTTGTTGATCAATTCCATTTATTCCCACCAGTTGAGAAGTTTTAGCCTTTTTCTTTTTCTTCTTGGGCAAGATGTGCACAGCAGGTGGCAAAAGGGTCTCCTGTATCGCCTGCAAAACAGCAAAACAAAACCTAATTATCCAGTGAACCAAATGTCAAGAGTGGAAAAGCCTGAAAAGGAAAAGAAAACGGCAATGATGGTGACTTAAGCAAATGTTGAATTAGAAGTTGAAAGTTGCTACAGAATAACAGTAAATCATCTCTTCTAAGACTTACAATAAAGTCACATTGTTTACCAGACAAGAGTTGGCAGCACGCACAATATACATATCAGAGATGCATCAAAGCTATTATTGCTCACATTTGTATTAATATATCATGATTTAATAGGTGAAGCATAGACATTTAATTATTGACAGTACACCAATTTGATATGGCTGCTGTTCAAATGCTCTGTTCCAAAGGTTGAAGGCTTACTTGATTGGCTTAAGACCTATACCTAGTCAACTCTCGATTGCACCCATGAGATGAAGTAAGACATAATCAGCGTCCTGCAGTATCAAAATCTGCAACATAGACTTTTCTAGGAATATGAAATTTTATGGCAAGCAACAACAAAACTTCAACTTGGCTAAAATACATCATTAACAAGACCTAACTAACAACGGATTTAGAAACATTAAACATCTAAAAAAGAAACAAAATTGCAACAAATGCATATCAAAAAGGAACTATACGGGACAATATATAGTTAAGCAGAAGGGACACAGCATACCAGCCACCCTTTTTTGCCTCTAACCCCGCCACTGATTGCATAAGCCTCTTTGAACCCATTTTTGTACAATAGCTCTGCCGCCTTCAAGGAACTACCATCAAAACTACCTTACGCACAAAATGATCACTATTAATGAAATAAAATTCCAATCAAGTACTACTAACAAATAACTCCACTTCAAAAGCTTACTTGTCCAGAATGCAGACAACAGTATTTATAGGGTCAGCAAAGTTGCTCAATACATTATTCAAAAACCCCTTCTCATCTCCCTCAACGAACTCAACTTGAACCACACTCTTTTTTAGAGGCTTCAAATTGGGAGACCCCAAAGAGACCATAGTCTTCTTGTTCCTAATATCCAGAAGGTGGGCATTCGGCTCGTTGCGGAGTTTTTGAAAAGCATCAATTGCAGATATGAATTTGCATTTGCTAAGATATTCTTGGGTTAAGGGAATGACAACGAGCCAAATGAATGTACAAGTAGCGACAAAAAATGGGTATCTATTGAAAAAATCATCAATTGAGAGTAAGATTGATTCCAAGTCTATTTTGCCCGAGACTGTCTCAGCTGAAGAGACGGCAGTTTCAGAGGCCAGGCTAGGGAGGGAAGTAAAAAGGTCAATTATGGTAAAGGAGAGTTGGGTTTTTGTGAATGTTTGGAGATGGTTTAATTTGGTGGAAGCAGAATTGGTTAAAGTGGGAATGAAGATGGAATCGGAGGCAATATGAGCCCGTTTGGAGCATGAAAATTTCAGGGTCTTGGCGTGGTTCTGAAGTGGTGGTGAGGATGGGAGTACCATCGAAAAAGAATTCATCGTGACCATGAAGAAGAGAGAGAGATGATAAGAAGAGAAAAGGTTT
Organism: Aegle marmelos; assembly: GCA_030449875.1. Classification (NCBI taxonomy): domain Eukaryota; kingdom Viridiplantae; phylum Streptophyta; class Magnoliopsida; order Sapindales; family Rutaceae; genus Aegle; species Aegle marmelos. The sequence continues at coordinate 18,727,051 of JASUUL010000094.1, read as the reverse complement.
GGCGGTTGGGCTAAATGTTAAAACTGAAAAATTGATAACGCTACGTGGGTTGGGCCTCGGAAAATTTCGGGTCAAATGCTATTTATACCGCCTACAAATTTCTCTCTAATTCGTTTGCTCCATACAAATGCACAAACAGAAGATGGTACAAGATTGTATACTGTGTATAAACGAATTACCTATACATAACTGTCGTACCGTAACTACCGTCAATGGTTTCTACTAGATTCACACATGATAGAATTAACTCAAGGCCTTTATTTGCGAGAACTGAGCTGAAGACATTTCTTTTCGAAGCTAGAAATAAAATCCTCCATGCAAGAGCGGTAAGTCTCCACTCCGACAACCTGCTTCGCCAGTTCTAGTCCTACATTCATCCACTTCTTTGCCAGATCAATCTGCCCAAGCCTCACAGGCACTGCTGCTCGATTCCATGCAGTCATTGCAAGCCATTTTCCCTCTTCTGAGGGAAATTCACCTTCCTTCAACCCCACCATTATTCGATAGGCTTCCTTGTACATACCATGCACAGCATCATCATCTGTGTCGCCCTTGTGAATGCTGGCTACTGCAATTAGCTTCCGGACAGTTAGTGCCACGTTTTGGTAGTCTGGCGAGGGGGACGAAAGCAGAGCCGATAGGCATTGGTTAAGAGCAAAGGCAGCCACCTGAGGATTGGACCTTGGACCCTGTGAGGCAGCAAGGCCAATCTGGAGAAGGTATTCAGTTTTGCAAGCCTTTGAGCTGGCATAACTTTTTACAAGGAGTTGTTGAGATTCTGGATTCCCAAGTCTCCCCTGTATATCATAGGCATTGAAGGTATACATGAAGAAGAGGTCAGGGTCCAGGACTTCTGTTGACAATGAAGTCAGTATCTGCAAACATGGATTATAAGTGAGAAGAGTTTCAACAAAAATGATGGTGAAGCATATTGTACAGGCTCTGATAACTTAGACAATACATATTACAGTAATCAAGATGAAGGATCAATCATTATGTGCTACTTAACAACTAAAAGATACCTTGCCCACTCTGTCTAAGAGTTCAAGAGCTTGTTTCACTTCATTATCCATCAATGCAATCTGCTTTTGCTTCTCTGAAGCTATCATGGCAGATACAGTCAGTATTAATGATTTGCAAACCATGATACTGTTTTCTTCCACCTGTCCATCAAACCAAATACCATAAAATTCTGAAGCCAATCTCAGGAATTCCATACATAATTCATACTTCTCCTCCTTCCCACAATTTGTCCCAAAATTCCATGACATCACTGCTAACCAATTTTGTTCTCGTCTTCCAGCTTCCTCTGTGCCAAAAAAGCAGTTAGCTCCAATCTCAGATGTTCTAGCATGAGCTCGTTTCATGTATTTGAGGACTTCTGACTCGTTCCCAGTTTCTAGAGTCAAAATTCTGACGATGGTGCGCAGCACTACAACTTCTTTAGTTGGCATGGGTTTCCCTGAAGTGTAAAAGTTTAGAAGATTGGACAGAGCAGCAACAGCAACAGGAAGAGCTTGACAGGCAACGGCTTCATGTGCTGCAAGGGACAGAAAGTCTGTAGTGAAATCGACGCATATTGTCATTGCTAGGATCTGATTAATAGCACCCTTCTGGTCATTCTTTTGCAGATAGATTTTGAACTGCACAAAACATGGCATGACGCTTTGTAACTCTTAGCCAAAGAAACTAACAGTAAATTGGGTAACATTTATAGTGATCAAGTTTAGCACCAATCCATAAGTGAATCTGTTTCCTGTTACAATGTGTAAGAACTAAGTGTTGGAGCAGGGAAGAGATGGAGCACCTTAAGGAAAGCAGAGGCTATGTTGGGCTCAAGCTGCACAAATGGGAAGGCATCAGTCAGCTGAGCATTACATGGTTTAAAGATGATTAAAAATCTTAAATATATCTTTAAGGGACAACTAAATACAGCCAGCGGTTAGTAAGGATACCTTTTCTGCCTCTGCAATGTATTCTTGAGCTTGATCAATCTGAGAAAGGCCAAGGTAGCACAGACACAATACTCTGAAGCTCTTGGCTCGGAGGATTCTATTCTCAACATCAAACGGAAGATAAAGCATCGATTTCTCAAACATCTCTGCACTTGCCTCGTAGTCTTTTGATCGAAACAGAATTGAAGCACTGTCAGGCACATATAATAATGTTGTTTCACATGTAAAATGTCAGTATCTGTTGATCGGTTTACAAAATGGACTTAAATTAAATCTTTCTACAGTAAACTAGAAATGCTTCCTTGAGAAGTATCGATTCACGTAGAGTAGTTTTCGTACTCGAGAGGCAGTAATATCTTAAAAGCCAAGTTATAATCGAATGCTGAAACTAATATGATAAAACATTATAAAATTTTCAAAAAAATGACCTACCAATTCCATAGAACGGCATGCATTGCGATCCTCTCCTTGGCCGCCGCGTCCCCAACAAAAAGCGCCAGCACCCTTTCATCGGACACCAACTCAGCCACCACCTTGGCCCTCAATTTAACCGCCGCCTCACAAACGCCATCACCCTCATCCCCAACCACCCGGTGAGCCACCCTAACGGCTGCTTTAGCGCTGACGTGGCACCTTCCCAACAATCCAAGAAACACGCCTTTCGCGGTCTCCGCACCCGCTGTTCCCACCGCTTGGAAATAAGCCTCGACAGCCGACACCCAAATACCCTCCGGAATTCCCTTGATTTCAACCATGCCCCTCAGCTCCTTCTCCGCTTCACTGTACCTCCCTAGTCCCAGCCACGCCTTCATAGCCAAGACCGGCAAACTCGCGTGGTGGTCCCCACCATCAAAACTGCCTTCTCTTAAAACTCTAACGCACTTGATCACGCTCTCGTACTCTCCTTTTTGCAAATGTACGGCCGAGATGAAACGCAGCGTTTTGAACTTTAATCCCTTGAGCTCCGTCGTCTCTTCTCGAGTCCTCGCCTCACCCAATCCTTTCTCGCACAACTCGAGAGCTTCGTTCATAAGCTTCAACGCGAGGTTCAACGAATTGGTATCGTTTTTCGATAACGTGCTTTTAGCGAACGTCAGGTATTGATTTGCTAGCGATTTATAGTGTTCAAACAAGCCAAAGAGGAGACATTTCGCACGGTTTACTAACGTTATAGCGAGATTTTGTTCAAGGACTTCCCACGCAGTGCGAGATCTCGCGATATTGATATCCAACAGCAGTTTTCTCTCATCCGAGTCCAAGATTCTGCTAATATCAAGCTTTGATACAATCTCCGTTGCTTTTTCAAAACAACCCGATGCGAGATCATATTTCTTCAGATCGTGCCAGACAACACCAGTCTTGAAATAGAATGAGGCGGATTTGATAGCCGGAGAAGGGACGCCAGACACGTCAGCCGCGAGGGAGAGGAGGTCGGCAGCCACGTGGCGGAGATTAGCGATGGTATCGGGAGAAAAGGTTGAGGATGAGCGGGAAATGAAGGCGGCATTGGAGAGGTCGACACAGGAGTTCCAGAGGCGGTAGCTGAGTTTCCAGATGTGAAGTTTGAGTGAGTTGCTGGAGAAGGGAGCGAGTTGACTCAATTGAGTTAGGATTTGTTTGACATCGGAAGCGAGAGTTTCGGGATTGGTAGGGGAACGTTTTTCGGTTTGTTTGATAAGAGAGTCGAGTTGAGCGAGGAGACGATCGTGGCCGTTGCATTGCTGCCGGATATCGGGCGACGAGATCTCTGCAATTCTCATTGTTGTTTGGTTAAGTAAAAGAACGAGAGAGTAGGAAATTTGAAACGGGCTAGATTTGAATGTTGTATTTCGGAGGGAGGATAGACAGGTTGGAGGGAAATAAGATTAAATTGGAGTTTTTTCTTTCTCCTATTTTCAGTAATATTGAAATTATACGAATATTGATAATACTTATCTAAATACATTATATAATATTATATTTCAAAAAGAAAATGCATAATGATTGGCATTTCCATTGTTTCTTTCCCCCTGCAACCATCAGTTTATTGCCTCCGTCCATTTTTTTTTAATCACCATCCGAATCCTCATTAGGCTCATTACGATCCACATTAGGCATTCAATACATTGCGATTACGAGTTTGATGTTTAAGCTTTATAATGATCTAAGGTATGCGTCCTTACAATAACTTATTTGGAAATTTATACGTAGCGCAAAAAGATTCCTTGTTCAACAAGGCTTGATTCCAATTTTGAGTTCCTTGGAATCACATGGCAACTGGCAAGAAAATACATAAACACAGCAAAACAGACATAGGGAAGCAACGAAATGAAATTATACATACAGAAACAAAGTGCATATATTAGAGGATCAAAATATCTTCTTGTACAACAGACTAAAATTAAAGTGCTTTTTTTTTGGAGTTTTTTTTCTTAAAATACTAAATTCATTCATACACTGCAACAGAGAACTCAGTGGTTAACAGGCTAGCAGTTAAATGAGTGGATCAAGTCACCTTTTTGCCATCTTTATCAATTAGTGAAGATAAGGGGCTTGGACAGCTTGGTACTGGTAGCCATTTCCAAAGTAGTTGCCATGATTGGGAGAGAAGCTGTAAGTAGCAGAACCCAGAAGAGAAGGGCTGTGGTTGTCAGCAAGTCCAGTATAAACATAGGGTCTGTCATACACATATTGTGGGTACCTATCTGCAACTCTTGGATAGAATGCCTTGTCAGCAGCAACATTAGTGACTCGAGGCCCGTATCCAGCACCATTGGCACGGGGTCTCTTTGGTTGTGGCTTGGCAACTTCAGTTGCCCTTTTCTTTTCGGCCTTGGCCTTCTCTAGCTGGAGAATTCGCTTTTGGAGAGGATCTATGGGATACTGCTCCTCAAGGTTATGCTCTTCAATGCATTTGATCACAGCTTTAAGGGCACTCAGCTCTCGTTCATTGACCTCATTCTAAAAAAAGAGGAAGTATGTTAAATATAACAAAACATCCATAAAAATAACATCATATAATATTCTTATGCAAAACTCTACCGAAAAACAATTTCAGCCAAAAATTCTAATGGTACATTCAGACGTTATGTGAAAAATCTGAAATTAGGCAATTTAGGATGGGTATAAAGCCACGAGTCCAAGCAAAAGTATGGTTTACTGGTTGGGATTGTAGAAGGTAAGTCTAACGGAAACAACAATTCAATTAGATATATGTTAAAGAGAGCAGAAAATGCACCTCAGCAGAGGGAGACATGTTTCCAGCCTTGACAGAGGAAGAAGCCTTTTTCGCCTCCTTCAAGTAAGACTTCAGTAAAGGCACAGGAGGGAACTGCTCAGTAAGCTCAAATGCAAAAGCCAGGTTAACTGCATCAATTTGCCTTCCACTGTTCACCAGAACTTCAATGACACCTAAAGAAGCAGTACCACCGAAAATAAAGCAAGAAATTTTGATCAGTGAACATAACCAAAGATGACAAAAATGAATGCAAATACTCCATTCCGTCGACAACCATAAAATCCATCCGTTCTTCAGCCAAGCTTAGTAATCTCAGTAGTAAAACACAGCATATACCTATCTTTGCTCAAATCACTCTAAAGATAAATACACAAAATTCAAGAAAATGCAAATTGTTCAAGAGCTCATTGAGGATGAATATGGAGGTTCAAACTTCCACGTAAATATAAAAAGGCAAACCTGGCATTTTTTCTGACAACCCAAGCGAGCGACATAAATCAGGTGTTTGGCGACGACGAGAGACCATTGGTATTAGCCTTGATAATTCTTCCTCATTAAAGTCAGAAGCAATAGAAAACGTTGCCAGAAGTTGTAGGAAAGCATGAGCCTCCAAGGAGTTCCCATTACCATCATCCACATCAAGGGTATCCAACTTTGGTTTCCACTCTTCAGCAATTGCCTTTGCCTGCTCCTTTACACCTTGTGAGATAACAGCAGTAAGAGTATTCAGATCGAGATTTGCTAACAAAATGCTAAGGCATTCCATCAACATAATACAGGTTCTGCGGAGACCCAATAAGCTTGAATCTTTCTTTCCATCCACATTTGACACTTCCACGTGGTAAAAACCTTCTAGAGAATCCAAAACCAAACGGGCTGGGTCTGCAGCAGCCTTTAGTGCAAGTGGAATTTCTTCCTTTAGGACAGCAAGATTCTTACGATTGTCTGATATAAATTTGTGCAAGCCTTCTGAGTTCATCTCTTCACATAGTTTAAATAATTGGGGATAAGCCTTCAGCTCCATGTTTTCACTCTCAGACCATTTTTTGCTGCTTTCTAAGTTATTTTTAAGAGACATGGAATCAGGCAGTTTGTCTTCAACAGCTGGTGCCAGGCTTTTATCAACATTACTAACAATGGCAGGCTCTGCAGATGATACCTTCCTCTGTTTCTCTAGAGCAGCTGAAATGGTAAAGACAGCAGCATCTCTCTTCTTCTGGAGCTTCTCGAGAGTAGTTTGTTCCTTGGCCAAAACAGCAGCCTCCCGCTTCTGCAACATTTCACGGGCTTTCCTTGTTTTGGTTTCAAACTCTTTTTCTTGGTCTTCCAGTTCATGAAACCTTCGCTTTAAGGACTTCTCAAGCCCATGGAAGTGTTCTTCAAGTTCCTTCCATCTCATATTAAGGGTTATGGCCCTGTGACTTTCAAGTTCAGCAAATGCTTTCTGAAGTTGTTGAATCTTGGATGTTGTAGAGTCCATGAGTGTAGCAACTGATTGGTTTTCTTCCATGGCAGAAACGCTGGAAGGGAAACAAGATGAAGAATAAATAAAATGAAATGAGGTAAAGAAAACCGGACTAGCCAGCCAAAGAAGGCATAAACAGAAGAAAAAAAATGAAACATTTTAACCATCATATGTATTTGAGGAGGGGGGGGGGGTAAAAAAAAGTTACAATGCAAAACCTTTTTAGCAGCCACCATGTATTTATATTGTTGCCAAAAAGATCAAATGTATAAAAGCAAAACAGCCTTAACAACAACACAAAAGAAATTCATCCTAATAAATATCTACAGCCATGACAATAAAATGCTATAAGAAACCCAAATAAAAAAAGGTGGAATACCCAGATGCAGCAAGCTTTATTTCCTGAAGTTCCAAAGTGCTAAAACAACAACACCGTAAAACAGTAGTCGAGAGATTTGAAAATGTAGGCTCTCTGGTCATAAAATCCCCAGGTTGTCATAGGAACATCAAGAACAAAAACCATTTTAAACTTATTAAAATATTAGTCATCATAACCATACAAGAACAACACAGAAGTACTGCAAGCCACGATCTAGGCCAAATTGATATATACCAGGAAAACTGACTGAGCACTAATAGAAGTTCCCAGTCAAGAGAGAAGATGATACATCATCACTGGAATATTGAAGAAAATAACTATTTTCCAACCACTCCAGAGCATCCCCCAATAACTCAATTTAATAAATGCATCAACAAGTTAACAAGAACACACTAGGAAGACAACAAGAAGTAAAACCCTAATGTCTACATTATGTTCAACACAAATCAAAATACCCTAGCTAGAGGAAAAATGACAACCTAAAAAGACCCAAACAAATTTTGAACTCCACAAGCAATCCATTTAGTTAAGAACTAAATACAGCCAGTCCAATTATATTACAAGAAATCAGCTCAACAATTCAACCAATCATCAATCAGATTATCACAATCACAAAAACTCACCAGTAATTTAGCAAGCTCGAATTCAAGAAATAAGCAGCTCAGACCAAGAGATCGCCAAAGTTGCAACAACGAAACACCGAAACCCTAGCTAAACAAAGCGACAAGGAAAAATTAACCATCAACAGCCGCCAAAAACTGTAAGTCAGCTCTACTAGATTGAAAGAAAAACGACGACGTTTCCGGAAAGTGGAAGTGGTTTTTCCCCAAAACCCGATCTGAAGTAAACCGTAGAGAACAAAAGTTGAATATCATGCAGTGAATTAATTAGGCTAGACGGAGAGAAGGGATATTTACCAAATTAACCGGCTGATGCGATGGATAACAACTGGAGAGAGTGATAAATTTCGTGGAAATAGTAATTATCAATCCATTTTGATTCGAGTTTTAGGAAGTGGCTGCTGCTGCTACTCTGCAATCCCTAAGAGAGAGAAAAAGGAAAGGTACGACGAGCGACAATTGGACTTTTATATTGTATTGCGGTGATAATTCACGCACACACACGCACACTCACAAGTTCACGACTCACACAAGCCACGCCCCTCTCTCTCTTTATTATTATTATTTTTTTTTTTTTAACGGGCGCTCGAGGTTTTGCTATTTGGTATTTGGTTTTGTCCGCTTGGCTGGCTTTTCTTATAGATACTGTCCTTGGTGTGTTGGACAAATAGTTGGTGCTCTTAAGGTAACGCCACGTCTTCCGCAGACAGTTAGAATTGATCCGATAGAATTTTTGGGAAAATCGTTTTTTTTTAAATGGTTTTTTTCTTTTTTCACAGAATCTGTGTCATGGTAGTTATTTTGTCGAAGAGTTGAGAGTGAGGGTCGCTGCTGCCTCTCGCAAAATTAAATTATCAAACTCCTCCTTAACCTGTTATGAGTTTTTATTATTATTATTATTATTTAATTTACCCAAAGTAGGCTCTAATCATTATTAAACTCACTCATAACTCTTAATAGATTTTTAATTTTTAAAATCATAAATATTTAAAAATATTTTTACTAAAAGATACATTTGACATATTGTATCGTATTATATTAAATGTATTCTACTAGGCTATATTAAATTACATTGTATTAAATTGTACTATATTATTATATTTAGTATAATATAAATTGTATTATATAAAATAATATTTTTATTTTAACACTTATATCAAATTAATACTTTAAAATTATTTATTATTGTTTTGTTTAATATTATATATTTTTATTTATTTATTATTTTAATTAAAGAAATAAAAAATTAATGCAAACGGTGCAATATTAAAATTTACCAAACATGGGATTGGATTGCATTAAAGTTTAAATTATATTACTCAAACTATAAATTTATAAAATACTCAATTTTAAATTTTACCACTATAAATAAGAAATTAAAGTTTCAACCATAAAATAAATATACAAAATATATCAATCTAACACAAAATATCTCTATTATAGGCAAATTATCATAATTTAAATCAATGCATTGCTCCATCCTTTAGTCTGTATACAAGTATTGTCAACAAGATTAATAAGTAAATTTTGAACAGTTGTCAGCTATCAAACAATTAACTAAATAAATAAAAACCTAGGCTTAGCAAGCAATCATTAGGTTTAATTATTGATCCAAAACAAAAAAAAATATTTGAATTTTGATAAAATATCGATAATATTAAAATTAAAAAATACAAAACTTCTACTTATTGAAGCACACACATATACCAGAAGAAATACGGCATGTCGCTACAATGAGTTAGGTTAGGTTTAAGTGTTAGGGAGATTAGGGTCACAAGTGATAACTTTAGCTTGTGTATTTTTGTGATTAATTTTTAATGCAATTATTATTATTATTAAATACATAAATAATAAAAAAAAAGCAGAGAAACGAATACACGCACGGGTATTTGTAGAATTTTTTTTTTCAAACAACGAATCTACATGCAACCTATAAAGGTATTCATAATAAGCGGCTTTCTAAATGTGGATTTGCGAGTTTGCTATTAATTTTGCCATTTCTAATTGAAAACATTCTTTATCTAATTGAAAATTATAGAATGACAAATCATCTTGAAAAATACAAATATTACTAACCAAAGTTTACCAAAAATAACTCAGAAATCTACTTCCGCTAAAATCTTAGCTTAATGAAGGTCGGGGACTTATATTTGACCCCTTGTAGAGATTTAAATATTTATCTTCCCACAAATGAGAAGGGACAGACATATCCATGACGGGGTTCCTTTAAACTTAATTTATATCTATTGGATCTATTCAATCTAGAGTGTTAAACGAATTATGATTAAATTACTACTTAAACTTATTACATCGACATCCTTAGATTGAAAAGATCTAATTGATGAAAAAATAAGTCAAATTTTGAAAATTAATGCATCTCAATCCTTTAATAAAATTACATAATAATACAATTATTAAAGTATAAATAGCTTGCCTAATGAGTCGCTATCATAATATGTTATGTGATAGGTAGAGTTTGATTATTTATCTTATCGTCTTCTTACTATATTTTAAATTATATGGAATCACGCGTATATCACATCAATGAAGATATAAGTATGGCATCACTTTTAAAATATTGTCATATATATTGAATTTTCTCTTTTATTAATTATCAAAATCATTGGAAAATTTTAAAATTATAAGTATTGTGTTGATATTTCATTAAATAAACGCATGGTACAAATGACATAATAAAACTATTCAATCTAAACTTTTTTAGAGTTTGTGCCAAACTATTATTTCTATATAATGATATGCCGTAATATGATGATATAGTGGTGTATGTACTATTTAAAATTTTTTAAAATTTTAATACAAAAGTTAATTGGAAGTGTAGTTAATTGATTAAGACTGCTTTTTCTAGCAACTTGTGTTAAATTTACAAAATTCAACTTTACTATTGAAGGACAACGGTAATGATAGATCGCCAACTTTTTCTATCTTTTCTTTTTTTTAAATTCAAATTATCTTCATCTAGTTAGATGCTGATAATATTTAGTTGAAACAAAATTAAATTATTTAATGGGATAGGATTTTTCCATCCATTATATTATTAGTCGTTGAAACCACTTTGATTTTGAAATGATGCAAAAATCCATCTTGTTGCGTGTCAAGATACCCTTTTGACTTGGGGAGGTCACTGAAGTAGCCCGGTTCTCCCCGATACATTCATTGAGCTCGTATCGGATTCACATGTATGTGGATCCACAGTCCCCAATGGGCTGGGCCTGTCGCTCGTTCAAAATATCAATTCAACGAGATATTTCTCTCTCTCCCCTTCTACTCCCAAATCTTCTTAAAAACATTTTTCTACCGTGAGAGGAGGTGGATATGTTACAGATTCTGTAACATACATCTCCCACTCCATGCACTCCACGTGTCCCCACATGTGGAAATAAAGCACGCAAATAATATCCTTGGGGACCTGGCTAAGCTGGTGTGTACGCTGCATGAGATCTGCATAAGATGAATAGTTCAAAATGTATATAATATTTTTAAGTAAAAAAATTTCGAACTCTCTTAAATTGTTAATAAAAAATAAAAGAAAGAAAATATTGTAGTTTCTTTTGTATGTTTCTGTTTTTCATTTTATCCAAGTCTTAATTTTAGAATAGTCATTTAAGTGCCAATTCCATTTTTATATAGTGTTTTATTGTAGTTTATAAGATTTTATTCCAATTCACAAGTAACTAAGGGTGGTTTACCTCTTAGATTAGGAAATGAATATGAGGAATCCTTTTCATTGTGTGTATTTACTTAAAAAAATTAAATTAAATGATGGAAATAGAAATTGTAAGGTCCATTAATTTTGAGAATGAGAAATGAAAATCTTATTTTTACGGATATGATTAAAAATGAGATTTTCTTTATTTGTCTTTCTATTATTATGATTATTTTAGTATATAATAATAAAATAATATTATTAGAATTATAATATTAATATTATAATTACAAAATAATAATAAATAAAGATATTTTAGTAATTTATGATAATTTATTATAATTTTAAAATAAAATAGATATATTAATACAGATATAATTTATTTCGATTATTGTAGTTAGAATAAATAAGTTATTGGATTCTTATTTTTTTATTATCATTCTAACCCATTCACTATAATTCTTATTCGCACTTGTCAAACTCATCTCCAAATGACAGTTCGGTTCGTTACATAGGGGTTAACTTATGTAAAGCGGTAATTTTTAGAATTTTAAGTAATTTACTGCATTGCATTCAATGAAGTCTAAAAATTGATTCACGGTAGTGAATAACCAACCTAATTTACATTTTTTTAATAATTTTATGTTGAATTTATAAAAAGAGGTAAAATCGTATTAATAAAAAATTTTAAAATATTCAAATATTCATTATTACTTAATTGACTTAAAAACAAAATCTCTATAATCTATATATTTGAATTACATCATTATAATGTTATTTTTATCATTTAATATAACAGCAACCTAATTTTCTCTCCCACCCCCTGCGAGCTAGGTTTGAATCCCAGTTTTTTTTTTTTTAATTATGAACAAAAGAGATATATTCATGTTCGCCAAAACAGTACCTTCAACATTATATATATATACAAAATTGGAAATGATGATTTAATAATCTATTTATATTTTAATCAAGCTTTATTTCTCTGTCATTGAAGAGTAAATATAAACAAATAGACCCAAAAAAAAAAAAAAAAGTCCGTCAAGCAAGCCCACAAAGTCTACGCGCTATTGCAGTCCTTAGTCCCAGTCATCGCTTGAGCTTGGAAAAAAACATTGACATGGCCTCCCCTTGTTTGACCCGATAACGCCCTTCTGCTTCCACACCTGGGAGCCCTCTGTGTGTCCTTTTTCATATTTTCTCTCTCTTTACTATCCCCGTTCTTTCGGTGTCTATTCCTTCTCTGTTATAGATTTTATTATCTTGTTTTTCCTTCTGAATTGGCAAAACATGTTACGGTATAGATGACGACGACCACGACGACGAATCTTCATTTCCAAGTGGAAGGATCGATCCTTGTTCGTTTTTGCAAAAACCCTTTTGCGTATTATTCGATCTTGTTCAGCTAGCCTTCTTGGAAGTCCAGGTAGGTGGGATGGGCTGCTTGATTCTAATTTTAATTGTGTTTGGGGGGTGGGGGGTATGCCTGTGTTGATCAAGTCAACTGGGTCACTTGTTCTTTCGGAATTTTTTTATCAGTTTAATTGTTTATTTATTTATGCTTAACATAAATTTGAAGTTGAAATTCCATGCATACTGCTGCTTGGTGCTGAATTTGATGTCATTTTTTTGCGTTGGGGAATTTGTTTCAGGTTTTGATGGTGTGACGAGCTTTCATTTTGTGGGTTTAGTAGTTGAAGGTCATTTATTTGCTAACTAGCAGTCAAGAAGGATTTATCTTTGAGTGTAATTTGTTGTGGATTTTGATGGCTTTCTTCATAAACATGGAACTGAAGAGCCGATCTCTTGTTGGGGTTTCTGTCTGTGTATTACTTTGCTTTAGTCTTAGCTATGGTACTAAGGAAGATATTGCTTGCTTGAAAAGTATCAAAGAATCACTCGAGGACCCATTTAATTACTTGAATTCTTCTTGGAACTTTAACAATAATACTGAAGGGTTCATTTGTAAGTTTACTGGAGTTGAGTGTTGGCACCCAGATGAGAATAAGGTTTTGAATCTCCGCCTTACAGATATGGGACTCAAGGGTCAGTTTCCTCGTGGCATTAGAAATTGCAGCAGCATGACTGGCTTAGATCTTTCAAGCAACAAGCTCTATGGACCCCTTCCAGATGATGTTTCTAAATTAGTTGGATTTTTGACTAGTCTTGATCTCTCATCCAATAATTTCTCAGGAAGTATCCCAGCAAATCTTGCAAATTGTACCTACTTGAATACCCTTAAACTTGACCACAACCGGTTCTCTGGTCAGATTCCTCCACAACTAGGCCAGCTTGGTCGGCTAAAATCATTTAATGTAGCTAATAATCTTCTGTCTGGACCAATTCCGAGTTTTGTCAATCTTACACTTTCAGATGAGAGTGTCACAAATAATCAAGGACTCTGTGGGGAGCCTCTGGATCCTTGCAATGGAAGTTCAAAGGGCCCTCACACTGGAGTTATTGCTGGGGCAGCAATTGGCGGGGTGACATTTGCAGCATTAGTTGTGGGTATTGGTATGTTCTTCTATTTCCGTAGAATGTCTATGAGGAAGAAGAAGGATGATGACCCTGAAGGAAACAAGTGGGCAAAGAGCCTGACGGGAACCAAAGGCATTAAGGCAAGCTAATTTATACTTTGTCTAGTGTAGTATTCCACTTTCTATAAAGAATCATGCAATTAATTCATATCTACTTTATCATTTTCTTTCTATATCTGTCCATCAACTATATTTGTCAGACTAAGGAGGTATCTTTTGATTACCAGGTTTCCTTGTTTGAGAAGTCAGTTACTAAAATGAGATTAAGTGATCTCATGAAGGCTACCAACAGCTTCAGCAAAAACAATATTATTGGGTCAGGAAGAACTGGGACAATGTACAAAGCATTGCTTGAAGATGGCACATCACTTATGGTTAAGAGGTTGCAGGATTCACAACGTTCTGAGAAAGAATTTGTGGCTGAGATGTCTACTCTGGGAAGTGTGAAACATCGTAACTTAGTTCCGCTTTTAGGTTTTTGCATGGCTAAGAAGGAGAGGCTTCTGGTTTACAAGCACATGCCAAATGGTAGCCTTTATGATCTTCTACATCCCGCAGATGACACTGGCAAGAGTGTGGACTGGCCACTAAGGCTTAAAATAGCTATCGGGGCAGCTAGAGGATTTGCCTGGCTACATCATAACTGCAATCCTCGTATTATCCACCGAAATATTAGCTCCAAATGCATCTTACTGGATGCTGATTTTGAGCCCAAAATATCTGATTTCGGCCTTGCCAGGCTCATGAACCCAATTGATACTCATTTAAGTACCTTTGTGAATGGAGAGTTTGGGGATTTGGGTTATGTTGCTCCAGAATACACAAGAACTCTTGTAGCCACACCGAAGGGAGATGTTTACAGCTTTGGAACTGTGCTTCTTGAGTTGGTAACTGGTGAGAGACCTACCAATGTGGCTAAAGCTCCTGAAACCTTTAAGGGAAATCTCGTTGAATGGATAGCACAGCTGTCAAGCACCGGTCAACTTCAAGATGCTATTGATAAATCCTTGGTTGGGAAGGGTGTCGACAATGAACTTTTCCAGTTCCTTAAAGTTGCATGTAACTGTGTACTTCCAACCATCCCCAAGGAGAGGCCGACCATGTTTGAAGTGTACCAGTTTGTAAGAGCTATTGGTGAGCATTACCATTTTACCACTGAAGACGAGATTATGCTGCCCTCAGACAGCGGTGATGCCGATATTCTTGAAGAACTTATTGTTGCTCGAGAAGGTCCGGAGAACAAGTGAAAGGGTAAAAAGCATAGCGAGGTATTGCTGCTATTTATATGTAATTATCTATCGTGGGCTTTTGAAATAAATGTTAATATTACATATAATTTTGAAGTTTGAGTTACGGATTTGATATTTTTGTATTGATACATAACTAAAATAGCATTGATTTGTAGTTTCCAGCATTTGTTAGATCCCATATATTCTGTTCACTAAAGCTCAATGGTATAACAGCTTTCTTTGTATTTTTGTTTACAGGGAATGTGTTACTTTACTGGATTCCGTTCTTTTTCATCGTTTGCCCATTGAATTTAAGACTCTAATTCTTGTGTCAGTCATCTCTCACATATTTCAAACGTTTGTCTATAAAGTTTGGCCTTGTCTTGTGTTGCATTAGTGTCATAAATATGGAAGATCAATTGTCATGAACATGGTTTTTCATTTCAAAACATGTGTAAATGTGAAAATAGTTTTACTGAGGAATACAAGGTGAAATTACAGGAAACTGGGCTGCAGTTTTCTAATTATTATTTTTTTTCCAAGTGAGAATCAAGTTATATGATAATAAAAACATATATTTCACTGTAGTATTATGCGGCATATATAGGTATGTCAAATGCGGACAGCTTTCTACGCTGGCTTGTGGAAAAAAAAAAAAGAAAAGGAAGGCTTAAGATGAAAAATCGATGACTTCTTAAATAATAATGGCAGCGACGGTTGTTGGGAAAATAGGCCTTAAAAAAAAAAAAATCAACGGAATTCAAGGTCTTTTTCTTGGAGGGTGAGAAAAATGCCTTGATTTTCAGATTTGAAGAAGACGATTGCAATTTTTTCAAATTTGTTAGAATCAGCGAAAGATGGCTGCGGTCTTCTATGTCGAAGGATTCTATGGTTCGATTGGTTTCCTTCTACTACGTGAGAAAGTTAACTCTCTATTTAATTCTCGTAATTAAAGTTATGCCTATGATATTTATGCACAAGTCAATATTTACTCTACCGATTAGTTTCAATATATTTATATTGTAAATAAATTACAAATAAATATTGTCGTTCAATAAATAACGACACCACAAATTTAAATTATAAAGTACCACAAATAAATTAAATAGGTAAGCATTCTTTGTGTAAATTCTATCTTACAAGTATATATTTTTACGTTTGATTTTTGACCATTTTTTCATGTATTCGGGGTGGGCATTAGTTTGGATTGAATGCAAGTTTATTATCTGTGTAAGATTAAGGCTGATTAAACTTATTAAAGCGGGCATGCTTTTTTAAGGCATAAAATAACGATAAGTCCAATAATTGTAACGTCCAAAGCGCCATTGAACTACCTGTTTTTAGCTTTTACTTCCTGTTGGTCTTTGTAACTTCTGCATTTTGCTGATTGAGCATGGCATGTACAGCAGCATTCTTGCGAAGATATAAGATCGGATGAAGCTGGTATCATTCCAAGTAACGTACTCTGTGAAAATTGGTTTTTTGAACTCTCTTTAATTTGATGTCATTTGTCTGCCTCAAATTCTGCTCGAGTGCATAGTTTAATTTACAACTCCATACTTTTCAAGGGTGCGTGATATATCTCATTTAAATTTTTATTCTAATCTGTCGTACCAGTCAATAATTGTAAAGTGGAAGCAAGTTGATCGTGAAGGCCCAATTTTGTACTAAAAAGTTAATCATGGAGGCCCACTTTAAAAGCACTGTCGTCTTTGTGCTCATCAATTATGGAGGCCCCCTCCACAAGCAATGCATCGTCAAGGATTTGAATTCAGCATTGATTCGAGCTTGGTGCTGCATTATTCTATAATCTTACGATTGATGGTTATCGGGTGAATCACAAATGCACGTCTGACAGAAGATTTTAGAAAACTTCAACATTACGTCTAAATTCACCTTCTCAGCCCAATTAGTAGTAGTCCTCATTAAGACCAGGAAAATGGAAGATTGATGGTGGCTTCAAAAAGGCAAGCAGAAATGAGATGTCAATAACACTGCCAATTCAGCAATTTTCAATAGGCACCCAGCCGTATTCTCACAGATCAAATGGAAAAAAGAAAACGTAATTAACCAACAACAACCCATAACAGATAATAATTTCGCAATAAGGTACTCAACTGTGAACGGATTGTTGCAGTCAAACTAAAATGTCAAAAACCATTAATTTTCTCTCAGGATGCAGATAAGAGCTACTGTTAAACGCAGCAACGCTCATTTGCTGCAAACAAATGAGAGTACTGAGCAGAAAATTCAAGTAGGTTTTTTGGAGCAAACCAAGCTTGCAACAAATTCATCAATATTACTATCAGAACTTCCACCTTTAGCCACGGCTTCTATGGCCAATTTCCTCCATTTACCGGCATTCCTTCTCAGCTCTTTTCCTCTCTCACCCTCCAGTATTTCACTAATGCACTGTGCAATTACGTCTCTTTGCACGGTTGGAAATTTGAGCCCCGTTTTCCAGACATCCAAAATGTACTTAGCATTAGTGCTTTGGTCGCTCCATTGTGGCATCGCCACCATTGGAACTCCCAAGCTCAGAGCTTCCATTGTAGAGTTCCAGCCGCAGTGTGTCACAAAACATCCCGTTGCTTCATGTGCCAAAACTTCTAATTGCGGACACCAACTCACCACCAAGCCTTTTCGGGATATTAGCGTTTCATCTGAAAAATTTTTCGGAAGCTTGGCTTGTTCGGATTCCCGTACAACCCACAAGAAATATTGGTCACTTGCTTGCAGACCCCATGCCAATTCTTCCATTTCCTCTGGTTTTAATTCTACGAAACTCCCACATGATACATAAACAACAGACTGTTTTGCTCGATCGTTTAACCACTTCATGCATGCTTCGGTACTTGACTTAAACATGCTGAATCCATAGTCTTTATCGTCTTCGATTTGCTTATCCAAGTAAAAAGAGGGTACAGTTGGTCCGATTGTCCTCAACGAACAGGTTTTCCTCAGCCATTCAACTACCTGTGCTAAATAGCTCAATTAAAAGTGAATTCATGTAAAAAGACGTGTTTAAATTTCAACTGCTAAAATATGGAGACTATAAGGCGTTGGAAGTTCAAATCCCGCTCATATACACCAGGGTAAAGAGATAAGTTTTATTTTTAATTAAAAAACAAAAAAAAAAAAAACTTACAACAACTACCTCTTCCTCCAACTCATAAAATGTGTTGCAAAGAACCCAATCAGCTTTGTCAATGTTTTCAAATTGAAATTTCATCATCACGTAAGAGACACCAGGATATGACCCCAAATCGTAAATGAACGAAGGCATGTCTTGCGGCTCAAGTGGGGGCATTCCGGGCAGCAAAATTTCATTGCTGGTAAGTGGAAGTTCGAGAGAGCCTTTTTTCACATGGTAATATATGCAATCAACAGCACAAGATTGAGTGAGGAATGCAGCTCCAACCAGCCCAAACTTCTTAGCAACATCAAGAGCCCACGGCAAAATTGAATCATAGACAATGCAATCAACGGGAAATCCTGAGGCATTCATCTTATCGACAAGCTCGGTAAGAGTTTGCGGGCCAATTTGCCAAAACCTCTCCAAGTAAGCTTCAATACTCTCTGCTTGAGCATAACCTCCTTCGTCATGCCCATCGGAGATTGCCTCGAGAGGAATGGAGCAGGAGGATGAATCTCTATGTAAGGATCTGTAGAAGAAACGAGTAGTAGCAAGAGTGACTTTGATTCCTTTGTGTTGTAAGCGCCTGGAGAATTGGAGCAGGGGATTTATATGACCTTGTCCTGGATAGGCTAAGACCAAAAAGTGAGCTAATTTGCAGGAGGTAGGTTTCTTTTCATTGTTGTCCATTTTCTCTCTGTGCTCTTGTTGGATGCATATTGATTGGTCGGAAGGTGTATAATTTATACACGACGGTCGATGGCGTTTGTGGATAGAACATTTGTCAAACATGCACCCATTAATTTCATCTGACTTTTGTGAAGGAGAATGAAAAAGAAAAAAAAAAAAGAACATAACCATCCAAATCCTATCTCTAACCTCATGGAATCCAAAAGAATTAAAATAATGCATGTTTAATCTATTAAATTGGACAAACTACTGTTTTTTCACATGCAATGCCAGCAGATCTGCAAATGCACCAGTTTTTCTTGGTAATCTATTTAGTAAGAAGCATAGATATATAGGCCCCACAGGTCAAAAATTACAATTCTAAAGTAGATTTGCATTATAAGTATTCGAAGTCATTGATTGCGTATATGTAGAGGACTGCATCAGGCAAAAAGTAAATAATTAGGTGATGATGGTGCCAATACTTTGTCCTTCGTCTCATGCAAATTGCTTTTACTAATTGTCCCGTTTATTGTTCAGTACCCAGGTCAGTGGAGCGAATGAAATATATCACAACGGGGAAGCTCAAAGGAGTTCACATTGCGGCAAATTTATGGAAGCAAACAATCTTGGCGTTCTTTGTTAAAATTCATATTCCAAATCAGAGGAGTTGTTGCAACAAAACTGAACTAGAGTCTAGGCCGAGCCATCCTCTGTTTCTATGCAGATATTAACTAAGGTACAATGGCAAATGCTAAGTTAAAGGAGCCGGGCTACCGAAGTAAACCAGGGATGAGAAAAATATTACAAGAAATGCAGGGAAAGTAATGTTATCTCAGATATAGGGGTTAAGTGGGAAGAAAATTTGTTTATTTAGGATCGCGTGAGAAAATGTAAAAGGATATTTAAGAACAAAGGCGTTATGAAGTGTTTAAAAACCAAAGCATGCAGTGACTTTAAAAGTTAAACAAAATTAAACAGAGACTTGACGTAAAAGATAGGAATTAAACTAACGTGTAACGTTTATCCTAATATATATCTTCCATTATAGATTATTTGAAGTCAATGCATGCGAGTATGCGATGGCGACTGGATGCATCAGCTCGTAGAAAAAACAACAGGAAATGGTGATGATGCATCAAATCGTGTCACACTCCTGTCGTGTATGAGTTTGCTCTTTCTTCTCCTTTGAAACATAAATCATATCACCATCAATCATCATACGAACTTTGTCTTAGACCTCCTAAACCTAACCATTTTGGGTAAATAAATGAATAATCAGACCTCTGAAAGCGAGCAATAACGAGAAAAATACGGAGTCCATGAATAATATAATATATTGGAGCCAGGCATGAGGAGCTCCAAGTAACAGCAATCCAACGATATCATAGTCTACGTCATGGTCACATCGGTTCTTATCAAGGTCTTATTTCGAGAGTGCTGGCAGGCGGTTGGCTTGAACTAAGCGGATAAGCACAACTCTTTTTTTTATTATTATTATTTAATAGATATTTTAAAAGTACTTATATTTTATTTAATTATTTTTTAAATTGAGTATATCATTAATAATATAATTTTACCACAAAATTTTTTTAATTATTTTTATAAATTGAGTAAGGCTATCTAAATCTATTAAAAAATACTTTTTAAACCCATCATTGAAATTTAAAAATTAAAATTTTACTCTACATACGCACTTATTACAATACCAAATATATCCTTAACAATTAAATTCTATCCTAATATGATTACTAAATACACCTATTAAACATAGTTAATCACTACAAGAAAAATCATATTGCTAAACTATAAAAAGAAAACTGGCAATAGATGACAGTTACTTTATGACAAATTCTGACCAAAATGACTTATTTCGTAAAAGTATGGAGGGTTCTTGATAGAATTATAGGTCAATCAAAGATTAATATGAGACTCGTAATAGAATTCTTGTCTATCAAGGATTAATGATAGAATTACAAATGTACGATCAAATTGTGATAGAAATTATCTCTATCAAGAAATTTATGATAGAAGTCTAGGATTGACCATGTTTGACTAAATTTTAAATTATTCATTAAAAAAAAATCAAAGTGTTGCATTTCACATCAAATAAATATTGAAAAAGAAAAAACAAATGGTGTGTTTAGATAGTGTTAGATTAAAAACATCCAAAAATTTTGTAACTCCATTTACACTAGGGATGGCAAAAAATTTGAGATTTGGGATGGGTATTGATTTGTATTTTAGGACCAAATTTTAAAAGCGGATAGAATTTGGGACTAAAAAAAATCTCAATTTACTTTCTGAAACAGGATTGAGATCTAAGTCGGGATCCCGTTTGTCCCATTTAATTTTTGGAAGAAATACTATATTAATAAAATTAAAAGTAAGTAAAATTAAACTACTGGTTAATGAATAGTGATTCAAATAGCATTATAACAATATACTCTTGGCCCAAGTAACAAACACAAGCCCATTTTTTGTCTTATTTTCAGATTAATTAAATAAATCTAAAATAAAAATATCAAACCAGAAACATAAAAGTATTTTACACACTCATCCTTATCATCTCACTCTCTCAAATTAAAAACCCTTATTCAATCGAATTTCTACTGCCGACACTAAGCTTTAAGATAGAATTGAAAGCTTCAAATATAAATACATCATAACATGAAATCCTATTCGTGGTCTAGCATTAAAAAAAAAAAAAGAATATAGAATTGAGAATTAAGATTTGAGAGAGTGATTTTAGTTTTGAAATTAGCGTATAAAGTAGTAGATACAAGAACAAAATAATCTCTTTCATAAAAGAATAAAAATAAATAAAAATAAATTAACCGTTTAGACTTTTAAGATTTTGTAAATTGAGAATTATCTTATTAACATTATTGTTATTATTTATGTGGGTTGGGTTAGATGGGTTCACCATAATCAACCTAACTCAGTGCAGTTATTAATTGAATTTAAAAAATTAACTTTATTAACCCATAATAACCGACGTAAACCATCAAAATTAATTTAAATTGGATTAGTTGAGTCCACTGAGTTGGATCAGGTTTGTCCGCTCCCTAGTTGAGGGTGAATAAACACTTGAAAATTCAACAAAAAGTACGAATCAGAAATAGCCGCAACCAGGATCCTGTCAATTACGCAACCAAACGAGTGAATGAAATATATCACAACGGGGAAGCTCAAAGGAGTGCACATTGTGGCAAATTTATGGAAGCAAAAAATCTTGGCATACTTGCCTAAAATTCATATTCCAAATCAGGGGAGTTGTTGCAACAAAACTGAATCGAGTCTTGGCCGAGCCATCCTCTATTTGCACGCATATACCAACTAAAGTGCAACACTGTAACCACACATGCTGATGGGCGCAAACTGTATTGTGGAAAAAAAATTCATTGACCAATATATATACGGCACGTGTCATTATGTCTAGGAAATATTATATTTTAATATCAAAACGAGCTGGGTTTACCCTAATGTGCTGGGGATGAGTGAAATATTATCAGAAATGCAATGAAGGTAATATTATCTCGGATATAGAGGTCGAGAGGGAAGAAAACTAATTTATTTAAAATCACACGAGACAATGCGAAAACATTTTTAAGGATAAGTACGTTTTAAAATATTTTTTTTACATATAAAAATTAAAAAACACTAAATAAAATATAAAAATTAATTTAATATTTATCTTAATATTTTGTCCTATATATCTTCCGTTGTAAATTATCTGAAGTCATTGCATACGTATGCGATGGTGACTTGATGCATTGCTCATAAAAAAACAAACCGCAAATGGTGGTGATACGTCCAATCACGTCACATTCTTGCTGTTTGTAACTTTGCTCTTTTTTCTCATACGCAGCTCACAACATCTCATCATCAGTCATCATTCTATCTACACGCGGGTAAATAAATAAATAATCAAACCCACGAGGAGCTCCAAGTAACAACAGTCCAACGAGATCATGATCACTATTATTGATAAATTGTATGATATATGCTACAGTCACGTCGATTCTAATCAAGGTCTTATTTAAGATTGCCCGCAAGCAGTTGACTTAAAGTAAACGGATAAGTATAATTATTTTTTTAATTATTTAATATATATTTTAAAAATATTTATCTTTTATTTAATTATTTTTTAAATTGAGATGAATCGCAATATCTCTAGGTTATTTTTAACCTAGGGATATCAACTGGTTGTATTTTTCTATTTCGCTTGATAAAAATGTGAAAATAGCATTTAATCTAAATCAATCAAACAAAATCTAAGTCTTAGAATTTTCCTGCTAAACAAATACGTAAGCGTTTGGGATTGAATTAACTTTAGCAAGTCAAACAAAAATTTTGAAAAATAACTTTCTCTCTCTACGTTCCTGTCCCTGGCCGTCATTTTCAGAGTTTTCTCTAACAAAATAAAAATGATAAGTAAAATCATTATTTAATATTTTAAGTTAAATTATTTATATAAAATTAAATTATATTAGTTAAATTATTTATATAAAATTAAATTATATTTTTAGCTGTTAAAGGTTTGAAACCATTGTTTTGCAATTAGTCACATAACTTGAAGAATTCTCTTACTCTTAATTGTTGATTTTTGCCCGGTAGAAATCAAAGATAGGAGGTTCTAACATCTTAGAAATCTCAATCTAAGAATTAGATTTATTTTATTTAAATGCATATTCTAATTGTTTGTAGAGACATTTATAAAAAGAATTACAAAGCTTATATAATTTAAGATGGATGATAAATTAAAAAAGAGTTTAAAGACGAGTGTACAGAATAAAATATTTTATTTAATTGTATAATTTTATCCTTAATAATAAATGCATTAATAAATATTTTAATACTAAATATTTTTAGATAAAACTAAGTTTAAAGAGTATTTTGGTGGCTCAAATATCTCCGCTCTATAAATTTCATCAGTTTTTACCCTGCAACTAATGACTCTAGCAAAGCCCCATGGTGGACATAGCTTTTTTTTCCTTCCTTCGAAACAAGTTACAGTGTCAGACTTCCAAACATGCACAAATTATTGAAATTGTTTACCATAATTCTTGTATTTTATTAATAAAACATCAAAAATTACTGACATCATTGTGTCAGAAAATTAAACCTGTGATATCGTTTTGGTGTGAGTAAAAACGAGCACCGGCTAGCATTATAATTTTTTATTTTCGTCGTTGCTTTGATAATTAAAAAGGTATTACAAGTTAACGATACTACAAAAATCGAACAAAATTAAAGATATTAAAAGCTTTTGGAGGAAACCAAGTTGGCAACAAATTCATCAATATTTTTGTCCGAACTTCCACCTTTAGCCACAGCTTCTTTGGCAAAATTTCTCCATTTACTAGCATTCTGTTTTATCTCTTTGCCTCTCTCACCCTCCAGTATTTCACTAATGCAATGTGCAATTGCTTCTCTTCTGACAATTCCTTCCTCATCCTTTGGTACTCTAAGTCCCATTTTCCAAACATCCATTATGTATCTCGCGTTAGTGCTTTGGTCACTCCACTGTGGCATTGCCACCATTGGAACTCCCAAGCTCAAAGCCTCCGTTGTGGAGTTCCAGCCACAATGAGTCAAAAAACATCCTGTTGCTTCGTGTGCCAAAACTTCTAATTGCCGGCACCAATTCACAACCAAGCCTTTCTGGGATGTTTCATCCGAAAAGCCTTTCGGAAGCTTAGCTTGTTCCGATTCCCTTACAACCCACAAGAAATAATGGTCGGTTGCTTTCAGACCCCAAGCCAATTCTTCCATTTCCTCTACTTTTAGTTGTGCATAACTCCCAAACGATACATAAACAACCGACCCTTTCGCCCGATCATTTAACCATTTTATGCAAGATTCGTTGTTTGGCTTAAACATGCTGAAACCATAGTCTTTGTCATCTTTCGGTTGCTTATCCAAGTACATGGACGGTAAAGTTGGTCCAATTGTCTTCAATGACCAGACTTTCCCCAGCCATTCAGCTACCTGCACAAAATAGATTAAGAGTCAATTAATGTCAAAAGGCATCTTACGAGACTATTTGTTAATTCAAATTGGTAATTAAAAGCTTGTGCCATAATTAATATGTTTGGAATTTGAATCCGGGCTCACATATGTAAACCAGGATGAAGGAAAATTTTTCAAAAACTCATAATTACCTCTTCCTCCAGCTCATAAAATGTGTTGCAAAGAACCCAATCAGCTTTGTCAATATTATCAAATTGATATTTTACCACCATATCAGAAACAGTAGGATATGAGCCGAAATCGTAAACGAATGAAGGCATGTCTTGAGGCTCAAGTGGAGGCATTCCAGGCAACAGTAATTGATTGTCTGGAAGTGGAAGCTTGAGCAAGCCCTTGTTCACATGGTAATATATGCAATCAACAGCACAAGATTGAGTGAGGAATGCAGCTCCAACCAGCCCAAACTTCTTAGCAACATCGAGAGCCCACGGCAAAAATGAATCATACACAATGCAGTCGACAGGAACACCTGAGCCATTCATCTTCTCGACAAGCTCACAAAGGCTTCGAGGGCCAACTTGCCAAAACTTCTCCAAGTAAGCGTCAATACTCTCTGCTTGTGCAGACCCTCCTTCGTCGTAGCCATCGGAGATTGCCGCAAGAGCAATAGAGGTGGACGAGGATGACGAATCTTTATGCAAGGATCTAGATGTGAAATAAGTGGTAACTAGAGTGGCTTTGAGGCCTTTATGTTCTAAGCGCTTGCCGAACTGGAGCAGAGGGTTTATATGGCCCTGTGCTGGATAAGATAAGACCAGACAGTGAACTCGTTTGCAGGAGGCAGCTTTCGTTTCAATATTCTTCATTTTTCTTCTCCTCTCACAGTTACTTGAGCTATAGCTCTCTCTTTCTGTGTTCTAGCTGTTTGTGCACTTGATTGACTTGTAGGAAACGCAGTGTTTGTATATACGCTGGAATTTATGGCTAGTGCCTATTAAAAAGAAGCAATTTTGTATCAATTAATCAATTACAATTAAAATCCTTGTAACATGACGAGTGACGTGGTGCTGTTGGCACCAAGGAACAATTTCTCTACCAAGTGCAACATTAAATTAAATTAATTTATCCTAGTCCTCTGCCTAAATTATGATGAAGACGCATGCTTTATCATTTGAAGCAAGTAAAAATCAAATGCAAAACTTCTGTCGGCTTAGCTGGATGGTTTTGTCTTTCTGTTGTCTAACAGTATCTTACGTACAAGTGATAAGCAGCAGACGTGGGGGCGAAGCTAGATTTTTTTAAAGTGGGGCGGGGGCTAAAATGATTTTTCTGTTAATTACCAATCATTTTTAAAGTGGGTCATATTAAAATTATTTTCAAAAAACTTATAACATGTATTTTTTTAATTCAAATTTAATAGTGAGATGAGTTTTTGTTTGGAATTAAATTAATGATAATATTTTTTTATTTTTCTTATTTAACAACTATTAATTCAATGGGGATAAAATAAGATTATATAAAAATTTTTGGGATTGATTTATTGAAAATTTTATTAATGGAGATAAAATAAGAGGGCATAAGAATCTATCTATGATTATATTTCAAGAAATTTAAAAATCGAAATACTACTTAAAAGAAATTAATAATAACACTTTAAATAAATCTATTTAAAATGATTTATTTGAATTTTTCCCAAAATTATGGACGTGCAAAGTTGCAAACCCTCAAGTGGCTTGGTCACCGAGCACGTATACCTTATACGCAATATAATCTTGCTAGTTGAAATAAGGTACTAGAATTAAAATTGAGTTAAGACTTAATAAATAAAACGGAAATAATAAAAAAAAAACGTGTGTAATTCATAAAAGACTTCAAAGGTAGGCCTCAGTACTTTAAGTATCCAATCTCTGACGTCATCGAATTAACAATCAGGCAATGTCGGCAAAAAACGTCGTCATTGGCCACCTCAAAGAAAGACTTAAAACATACAACAACACCATCAATCAGTGAAGAAAGCCGTTGTTATGATTTATATGTGTCCAACAAACAATTTCTAAATTTTACAGAACATATTACAGACTAGTTTGCTAAATTAATAAAATCTTGTAATGTAATATTTTTAGAGTTCCAATTTAGACACGTTTAAGATTTTTCAAAAACTTATAATATAATTACCTCTTCCTCCAGCTCATAAAAAATTGTGTTGGAAAGTATCCAATCAACTCTGCGAATGTTATGAAGTTGATATCTATCTCATCACTTCAGAGAAAGAAAGATGTGACCCCAAATCGCAGGTCTCTTCAGGTAACGTTCTGCCTTGTTTTTCTTTTAAAAAAAGTTTTCTCTTTTCAAGTCACTTGAGCTAGCTTCCCCCTCTATATATCCAGTTGCTTTACGGATGGGAAAGTTCAAAATTTCAACAAGTCAAAATTGGTGGTGGCAACCTTGTCAAACAAGTAATTTGTTTTCCCTTTTCGAAAGGGTCAAATGAATACGAATTGAGTGGCCATCAAGTATGCATTTGGCTTTTGCAAAATGATCCGCATGTTTATAGTATGTTGCAGTTCAACTCTTTTCTAACAGGAAAGATTCGAAAAGAAATAATACAAGTGAAGAAAACACGTGCTTTTTATTGAAAAAGTCAAATCAAAAGCAATCTAACTCCAACAAGTCGTTGAATTGTGACATTATACGTCAATGAAAAAATAAACGTTTGATATATATATATATTTTTGTTGAGTTTGTTAGTTGGCTTACGAGTCGACGTATGAGCTATTATTATTTGTCTTAATGACTGACTTAAAAAATAAAATCAGTACATTTTTTTGTCAACTTTTAAAAGTTTAAAAACATGAGAAAATAATCCTAAACATAATTTCATCGACAGTGGTTAAGTTAGATAAACTTTATGGTAGAGTGTTGATGATGATCAAGTCATAGCTATAAGAATAGATTTAATATTTACCTATATAATTGGGCAACAGTCATTAGTGCTTTACCATGGAGTAGATTCAACTTAGCCTGACCAAATTTTATTTTCTCCCAAAATTTTAGGGAAAATTTATGAAAATAACTAAAAAAATTTTTTATTTTTTTATTCTAGTCCCTGGAACTTTTTTCTATCATAACTAGCCAAAGATGAAATTTTAAGACGAAATTACCCTCATCACGTTCTTCAAATTTTCAAATAACACCACTTTTATAATATTCAAAACGGAAACTAAAGAAATCTTAACACAGTCAATACACTTAGAGATTTTTCATTACTCTCAAAAAATTTTCAACACTCTCCAAGAAACATTACATAACTGAAGATATAATTATCAATTGGGGAGAACTTGTTAAGGTCAGTATATGTTTCTACATAACATAAATTTTTAATATATTGAGATTGAAAATTTAGTTTGAAATTAAAGTTATTCTTTTTATAAATATTATTATTTTTCATCAATAAAATAGTGTACATTGTTTAAGTTGAGCAATTAAGAGAAATAAAAAAAATGACAAATAAATTCGAGCGAAAAACGGAGCCCAGAACAAGTGAGACAGACACCTGTCTCACTTAAGCACAGAAACATTATGTGCGACAGGCAGATATCCTACAACCTGTCTCACATAAGTTGCTGAGACAGGTAGTGGGATAGGTGCCTATCTAGTATAACTTAGAATGGTTATGTGAGACAAGCAGTGGGGCAGACACCTATCTCACTTAAGTTGGTGAGACAGGAAGTGAGATAGGTGCTTGTCGCACTTAAATGTTCTGTGCTTATGTGAGACAGGCTGTGAGGCATGTGCTTGTCACACATTTTGGTTTTGTACTTATGTGAGACAGGCGCCTGTCCCACTGCCTGTCTCATATTAATGTTCTATATTTATGTGAGACTGGTGCCTGTCCCACTGTCTGTCTCACTAACTTATGTCAAATAAGTGCTTGTTGCACATAGTCGTTCTGTGTTTATGTGAGACAGGCACCTGTCCCACTGCCTGTCTCACATAACTGCTCTGTATTTATATGAGATAGGCACCTGTCCCGCTGCCTATCTCACATTAATGTTCTGTATTTATGTGAGACAGGCGCTTGTCCCACTGCATGTCTCACATAACTGCTCTGTATTTATGTGAGATAGGCACATGTCCCACTGCCTGTCTCACATTAATGTTCTGTATTTATGTGAGACAGGCGCATGTCCCACTGCCTGTCTCACTGAATTTATGATATTTTATAGGTCATAACCTGAGTTACATATGTTTGTTTTAGGCGCATGATATACCGTTTCAAAACTTGCGATGAGACGAATCAAATCTAACATTATATACTTCATTCTATGATATGTTTGAACAAGAAATTAACTTCAATAAGAACCATTATAATTAAGAACCATTATATACTCCACATACATGTTATGCGTATTCACTTTTTTATATTTTACAATGTGTAATCTTATTTCTTTTACTTTTTTTTTAGGTTTAATGGATTCAGTTGTGCTTCAATTGTGTTATGATGGTTGTTGGGAGATATTGGCAGATGGGCATATGGAGTACGTGAATGTCAAGAATACAGCTTTTTTGGTTCGAAAAGATTATACGTTTGATCAATTTTTGACAAGAGTGCATGAGGTTTTTACAGATAAATCCTAACGAATATAGTCTTGAGATGAAGACAACTTTGAGGTCTAGTAACACCGTATATCGTGCATGTTCACTGCCTATGGACATATTGAATGATGAAATGGTTAAGGTTATACTACACATGGCGTCTGATGTGATCAATTATGGATGCATCTCTATATTTGTCACCACATTTCCTCGAGTTTCAATAGAAGATCCTGAGTAATTTGTAGAAACTGAAACTTCATTTAGAGCAAATAACTTTTTTCTTGATACTGAAGAAGAGGTGGTACCACCACTGTCAGAGCGATATTATTCTCCATACCACAACAATAATTTCCACATCAATGATAGTCTTGTTCATGATACCATCAATACAGAAGTTGATAATGCTTGTTTGGAGCCATATAATAGCATGCACAGTGTTAACTCCAATAGTGAATTTAATTATGGGGACATTAGTCATTTTGATATTCCTATCAATAATGAGAATGAGCACCAATATGATATTCCTACCAATAACAGTGAAAACTAACCTATTCCTCCAATCCCTCATTCTAGGAAGAGGAGATCAGTTGATCCCTTTGTGAATCTTACTCCAGTTTTGCCTTTAAACCTGGTTACTCCAGATTTAGTCAAAAATTACAATTCTTTTGGTATTAGTGTAGGCATGTTGTTCACTGAAAAGATTGAGTTAATAATAGAATTGAGCAAAGTTACCCTGCGCAATAAGTTTGATTTCAAGATTTCACGGTCTACAACAACACGTTTTGAGGCTCACTGTTCTTTAGAATCATGTAAATGACATATTCGAGCAATGAGAGCTTCAGATGAGCAAAATGTGCCTTGGGTTATGAAAAGAGTTGACAATACACACACTTGTTCTAATGACGTGTTGCCTAGTGGTGTTCGTCAAGTACGGAGTCGAGTTATTGGTCATCTTATTACAGATAAATTTATCCAAGATAAACAAATATATACTCCTAATGACATTAGAGCAGACATGCAGAAGGAATACGGTGTCCAATTAACATATCAGCAGGCCTATCGGGCTAAAAAAATTGGTCTTGAAATAATACGAGGGAACCCTGCAGAGTCATACAATTTACTTCCTAAATACTCTCATGTCTTATCTAAAGTCAATGAGGGTACAGTTACTCATATCAAGGTTGATGGAAACAACAATTTTTTGTACTACTTTGTAATGCTTGGATCATCAATCAAGGGTTTCATGCAGTACATCAGGCCTGTGATTGCAGTAGATGGCACTCATTTAAAGGGGCTATATCGTGTAAGCATGTTCGTGGCAATATGTCTGGACGGTAATAATCAACTATATCCATTAACCACTGGAGTCATGGATTCTGAAAACAATGCGGCTTGGGAATGGTTTATGACGAAGTTACATGGAGTGATTGGCGATAAGTCAGAGGTAGTAATTATCTCTTATCGATGCACTGCCATAAAGAGAGTTTAAAAGTATTTTGTAATACAGCTCATGGTGTATGCTTCTACCATGTCAAAGGCAATATTAAGTCAAAATTTCGGATGTCCAAATCTCTCTGGGATGAATTTGAGCCTGCCTTTATTAATGCAGCAAAAACATATGGACATGAAGAATTCAAAAAACAGCTTGAAGGGTTGTGGATGCTCCACTCGCGTGCGGCTGATTACTTAGAAAATGTTATGGGAACATGTAATTAGACAAGGTCTGAGTTTAAAGGTAGGAGGTACAGTATACTTATTACTAATATCGCAGAAAGTGTGAATTCATTTATGAGGGAGCCCCGCAAATTTTCTATCACTCATCTTATTGATCACTTTAGACAAACTATGCAGCAATGGTGTTATGATAGGAAAATTATTGCTGAATCGATGAGTACTCGTCTAACAACATGGGCTGATGAGATAGTAGCGGAGAGAAGAATTTTAACCGAAAGAATGACTGTCCGTCTTGTGTCTCACATCAATTTCATGTTTTAGGTGGTGGTATTAAGGAAGGGATAGTTGACATACATAATAAGACATGTTCCTGTAGAGTATTCCAACTCGATCAACTTGTTTGTATACATGCAATTACTGCTTGTCTGATAACTCGAGTGGATTACATAAGGCTTTGCTCGCATTTTTATTCCAAGGAATCATTGGTTATGGCATATGCACAACCAGTGGAGCCGGTTGGCAACATTGTAAAATGGAAAGTTTCACTAGAAATCCGAGAAATTAAGGTTAACCCGCCACTCGAAATGCCACCACCTGGTCATCGTCTAGAGCTTAGAATACCTTCTATTGGTGAGGATGTAAACAGGAGGACTGTGAAATGCGGGCGGTGTCATCAACCAGGTCATAACCGCAAGAGATGTAAGAACCCCATTGCTTCAAATCAAAACTAGTTGTATTGTTGCAATTAGCATATTTATTTAATTTTTTGGACTATTAATTTTTGTTTAATGTATGATTTTATGTAATCAAGTATTGTATTTTGCGTACAAATTATAGAAAATATTGTCTTGATTTCTCCATTTATTTGATAAACGTGCACAATTTAAATTGTTATACTAAATAATTATTAGACAATAATTTAACAAATTTAAAAATAATAAAATTATTTATTTAAATTATTAGACTATTAATTTTTTAAACGTACGATTTTATGTAATGAAGTAATTTATTTTGTGTAAAAATTATATAGAATATTGTCTTGATTTCTCTATTTATCTGATAAATAAAATAAAATTAAATTGTTATAATTATTAGACAATAATTTCACAAATTTAAAAATAATAAAATTATTTATTTAATATAAATAAATAACAAAATAAAATTTAGAATTTTTGGAACAAAACAAAAGGATGCGAGAATATCCGGGCGAGAGGCCTCGTGCGGGCGAGAGAGAGGCCTCGCGCGCGGGCGTGGCCTTTCGCCCCTGTCGCACCAGGAGCCAGTGCTGACTCCTGGTGCGACGGCCTATCGTGTCGCATGAACAGACGCTGTCTTCTCGTGCGACAGGCCTCGGCCGCGAGCGTAACTTTTTTTCCGCCAAATTTAAATTAATTTTTTTCTTTTTTTAATTTTATTATTTTTTAAGATGTGAAAAATTGATGCCAAATTAGTTTTCATTTCTGAAAAATTTAAATAATTTCTGTTTGCTCGTA
Source organism: Aegle marmelos (assembly GCA_030449875.1). Taxonomy (NCBI): domain Eukaryota; kingdom Viridiplantae; phylum Streptophyta; class Magnoliopsida; order Sapindales; family Rutaceae; genus Aegle; species Aegle marmelos. The sequence continues at coordinate 18,694,444 of JASUUL010000094.1, read as the reverse complement.
CGACAGACCTCGGCCGCGAGCGCAACATTTTTTGCCACTAAATTTAAATTTTTTTTAATTTTATTATTTTTAAAGATGTGAAAAATTGATGCCAAATTAGTTTTCATTTCCGAAAAATTTAAATCATTTCCGAAAATATGGTTTTCGTCTCCAACTATAAGTAAAGCTCATCCATCATTGTTTATACAACTATTATGACTTATAGTTTAATATCATCATTAAATATTTCTAAAGCAATTTTCTTCATAAAGTACTGCACGTGATTACTATCAGAATCAAATTTGAGTCCAACATTAAATACATCACAAACATCAACAAAAAAATGCCGCAATCACCAGTTCCAGCCACTTGTTGTGGTACGTCTTTTACTATCCTGATTTTCCAAGAATCCGTAGTTTGCAAGTGAGGCCGCAAGTTGTAAAATCCAATATCTTCTAGCCATTGAGGAAAAATGACTTTAAGTGGCTGAAATTGAGTTAAGTATATTTTTTCGTTGCGAAATGCCACCAATGAGTCATAAATCCACATCCTCTTCTTGCGAAGATCAATTTTGGCTAACACCTAATGATCACCGCCAATATGCACAGGAATCAAGAGCTGCATATAACAAATATCATGACTTTTTAATTCTTAGTTGATCTAAAATATGTAAAAAAAGAAATCCCGTTGCATTATGAAGCAACACTTACCACATCGACGTCCGTGAACCACTTCGACATGATATATTCCCGGCCGTCAAGATAGGTATTGAAGTTGCTGCTAAACTCTAATGAACGGACATCACAATCACCATTGTTCCATAATTGTGTCAAGAATACTTAGTACATATATTAACCAATTAGTGAGACTCCGAGATATTGTAAGTAATCAAATGTAATGTTGATTATTAATTCTCTATTCACTCATTACCCAAAAAAATGTGTTTGTATGCGTGACACGCTGAGGTAAGGCATTCGGATACTCCTGTTGCTTCTTGTTCACCAAGCGAAAATACGCATGAATATGCTGTGGAATTATAGAAAGATGTTAACGGAAGAATCGAGTATAATATAAAAGAAAAATCAACAATGCATCATTAACAAATGAAAATATATAATAAAAATACTTACTTCGTCGTCAAGCCAACCTATTGAAGCATTTCCCAAAAGAACATAAAAAAAGAAGTGTGACTGCTAGGTGCGGTCTACTGTAATTTTACCGGTAAATCACTGATCAAACTCCGCAAAAATGCTTGGATCATCGAAGCTTCTAAGCGGATTTATGTCTATACTCTAGCTTTCAGCGATCTCATGCTCCGTTATTTCAAGTGTCGTGTGTGGTTTGTTGTTTTTTACTTTCTTCATAGGAAAAATCAAGAAGGGACTGTTAAAGACATATGATGGTCTATACGGTCATCTAAACTTACTTACCTCAGGAGTTGCTTCTGTGATAATCTGTACACCGTCACCATTTACATCTCCAAAGAAACTATACAATGACATAGGGGTATAATCATCATCATTGCGAACATCAGTGTACGTTCCATGGTCGTTCGCCGGCTATTAATTTACCAACATGAACACTTAAGAATAATATCACATTTAAAATTCAAATAACACACAATTATTTGTAATAAGAGAGGCTGACCATGTACGACTGTCCAATTGGATGATCACCTTATGAGCACTTTGTGTAACCCTCACCAAAAGAAGCCATAAATTTCATAACCGCTTCTCTATACCGCTGTTGTTCTAGTCGCTCGACCTGAAATGCTTTTCTAAACTGTTGTTGTTCTATTCGCTCAGCCTCAAAATCTGATCTTAATTGATCGAGAGTACGATCAATCCTGTCCATCCGTTTAATGACATAATCATAATGAAATTTTGTTCTCTCCTATAACCATGAATAAAATAATAATGAGAGAGTACTTAAATCATTTATAAAGTAGGGAATAAATCGATGTATTAAACTAGAAAGTTACCTTTGAATGTTGGGCGTCATCAAAATTATGGATACATTCATCATGTTCAGCCGCATTATTCTCATCCTCAAAGGGAGTCTGTTCATTTTGTTTTAGTCTTATGGCGTCATAAGACTCCTCTTTTGTGCCTATAACACATGGCACGTTGATTGAAGGCTGATGCTGCATAAAGTAATATTAAACATAAGTCATGAGTGAGTTAGAAGACATATGACGTTTTCATTATTTTTCAAATGTACTAAGAGGGATCAAGTAAGGATACCCACATTACGGACCAACTCAGGAATATATGGCACATAATCCTGAACGCTCAACCAATATTCTGAGACTCTTTCCTTTACATTCGGTTTGAGAGTTTGTAAAATGTTTCCCTCCTGTAAATAATATGATATTTTAAGTTAGCGAGAATCTCTGAATTATTTGTCCAATGAAAAATAATTATCATTGAAATAATCTAATATATTACTTAAAGGCACCGGTTGTCATTGAAATGTGAATATACTTCGATATAGTTGATCAGAGAAAAGGCCTTTGGCATCCACTGCAAGATGCGAGGAGTCTTCCTCTTTATTTTAACCACCCACTCCTTAGGCAATTCTCTAATACATTCATAAATCTACGCCTATAACAAACGAAAATATAGGGCATCATTAATTTTGACAAATCAAGTAATAAAAAATCCGTTAACATTAATTTTGCTACATACCTGAACTCCAGACGTAAAGCCATAAATATTATATTTTTCAATGGTATGCTTCGGTTTTTCCACACGCTCAGTCCTAAATTTGGTAGCTTTGCCATTCAATGCATTGTTGAGACCATCATATATTATTTCCCAAGACAAACGCCCTCATAGACGTTTTCGGAAATGATCTATCTCATCTACCTCACTAAGCCACAAGAAATTAATTTGACAATACTCTTTCTTCTCATTTAAGACTCTATCCGCAAAGTAAAACAATACGATTTTTAGCGCATCAATGTCATCAATAACCTTAAAATCCAACTTCATAAACATTGTATCGAATTGTCCAAGCATTATCCTACAAAACAAACCATTGAAATACTTGTTAAGTAATCGATGTAGTGATTTTTGATTTTTCAGCGCAACATCGTTACCATATTTAAGACCGGTTACCAAGCACCACTCTCCAATTAATAAGCGAATCAATTCCTTACCAATTTGAAACCACAATTTATTTTTCTCATCACTTTCTTCATGGGCAACTTGCATAAGCAAAAATTTATGGACAATTACGCCGCTAAAAGGATACTTACGGCACTCCAAAAAATGTCCAAATATGTCACGCTTGAACAATTTCAATTGTACTTTTGTTAATTTTTCCCGGATAGCCCCTATAACCATATCTAATTTACACGTGCTTGTTATACGGTTAGGGAAGTGTGAGTCATAAGATACCTTCATCATGCCTGGTTCTTTTGCCGGTCCGGGTGGATTATACCTTCCTAACTTTGATTTCGCCATTTATCTGATAAATAATAGAAAATTAAATTGTTATATTAAATAATTTTTTCATACAAAATTCACATTTTAAAAAATAATAAAATTAAAAATGCTATTTAATATTAAACAATAATTTCATAAAAAATGTAAATTTTAAAAAATAATTAAATTAAAAAAGTAATTTAATATTAAACAATTATTTCAGAAAAATTTAACATTTTAAAAAATAATAAAATTGAATAATTAATTTAAATAAATAATAAAATAAAAATAATTTTATGGATGAAGTGAAAAAAATTGGAAAATTATTGCGCAAGGGGACACGGGCTGTCGCGCGAAGATCGCGGGCGCGTTGCGAGCTATCTACGCGCGATAGGAGTGGGTGTCGCACTAGACCCCGCGCGCGCGCGACACAGGCCTGTCGCACTCAGCCTGTGTGCAGCCAGTGCGCGCGAGGGCTGCGTGCGACAGCCCGTGTCCCCTCGCGCAATAATTTTCCAAATTTTTTTTTTCATTTCATCCATAAAAAAATAAACACACCTCACCCATCACACTTCCATTGTGCATGAACTTATCATTAATTTTCTAAGAGGAATTTTGTTAAGTAACTAATATGCGATATTTGTTACACATCATTCTCACTAGATTTCGTTTCATTATGCAACCTTAACAACCTATATCTAAAGTTTAATTTTATCATACAATTTTTAAAACATATAATGATTAAAATGTCAATTAAATTTACTCAAATCATTAAGAAATTCCATCCCATTCGATTAAATTTCACCACCTCCATTAACAAACAACCAACAAACATAACAACAATAGCAACTATTAAACTCAAAAACACCCGAAAATTACAATACAAATCAATGAAAAAGTAATAGCTCACCTAGGATTTGGTGATTGGGACACTCTGAAATCGATCTACGCCTCCGACAATGTATATTAGGTTTTGGTTCGTTGAGAGAGAGAGAGAATTTGGGTGAGAGGGAATGGTGAGAATGACAAGGATAATTTAGTTCTCAAAAAATTATTTTGGCTAATGTTAATTGAAAAAATTTTCAGGGGCTAGAATTGAAAAATATTAAATTTTTTGAATTATTTTCGTAAATTTCTCAAATTTTAGGGTTTAGTTGAATAACTCAAACACTGGCGCATCACCTTTGATCTTGGATAAAGTGTATAAAAGTAAAAAAGATTTCAATTTTGTAGGGCTCATTTATGTCAAAGAGTGTATATGCTAATCACTAACTCAAACTCATTCAACCGATGAATCGTTTTGAGGAAGAATGCTCATCCAAGTTGCCGTTTACTATGTTGTTAAACCAAAACCGACAATGACGATAATTTCCTTAAGTTAGATATGTGTAACACATGTGATTAGTGAGAATAATTAAGGGTATGCTTGGTGATATTTTTTTAATTAATGTTTTTAACTCTTATTTTAGAGAATGAGAATGATGTTTTTGATGTCTTGTTTTTTTAAAATGAAAATTTTTTCAGTAGTTTATTTTTAAAACAATATATGAAAATAAAAACAATAAAGATGTGATTGGTTGTTTGTTTGAAGATATGAAAAATAATAAAAATATATTCGGATGTTTATCTAAAGATATAGAATTTATGATAGAATTTTTTATAAAATAATTTTGTTCAATTTATTTATACATTTTTTTGTTATTATAATTTTATTCAAAATGAGATAAAATTTCATACAGCAATAATAATTTTCAGAAAACCCTCTCATAATTTGTTAAGTTTAAGAAATTAAAATAGAATGAAAGATAAAGTAATAAATATTGAATTAATTAGTATATAGCAAAATAAAAATTTATAGTACAATTATATTTATTATAGACATTTAAGTAGTTCATTTGCACTAATTATATTTTATAACACAAATTATAAGGAACAAAAGAGTACAAACTATTTGCATATAAAACAATTAATAAAATATATGGTGGAAGTAAAATTAAATTAAAAATTAATAAAATAATAATCTAATAAATAACAGTGGTGGGCCCAAAATAACTTTTCCCCTTATTTTTCTTTATGTTGTTCTACTGAAAAGTTAAAAAATGAAAATTTTTTGTTCTTTAATTTTTTCGCTCTTTATCAGAAAATGACTCAACGAAACATGCTTTCTATTTTTCATTTTTGAAAAACAAAAAACACCCAACAAGAAAATGTAACCAAATGAACCCTAATAAGCCTAGAACCTGGCATTATAAGGCTGGTTCTGGTGCAATCTTCTTGGTTCTAATCGAGAAAATAGAGAGCTAGAGAAAGAAAATTTGTTGCTTATATTCTTTGTATACTTCTCAAGTTCTTTTTAACTCTTGAATTTGATATAGTAAAAGATTGAAATTTGTTTCCTCGGTAGGCATAGGCACCATAATCAGGTGTTTAAACCATTTACTTCTTATGTATTTGCCATTGTTTTTATTCTGTTCTTGATTGATATTGTAGGATTTGAATTTCTTAATATGATAATCTTGTATCTTGAAGGTGGAATTAGGTCTTGGCGTGAATCAAATCTAATCTATAAAGGATTCAATTCACAACCGTACATGCAGATGAGACACAAGAATTTACCATCTTATTGGACGTTATTCTAGTTGCTAGCGTCGCCTCATTACCAAGCTCCAACACCAAGCTTTGTCACCTTCAAATCAGACCCACGTATTTTGACTTTCTCTTAGGCCATTTTCGGCTATGCCTATTCTAACAAGGGTTAATTTATTCGAAAAGATTTGCGGCCGGACTCGAAAATTATTTCAATTATGTAGCCTGGCCAGTCAATTCAACTTAACTTTTCTTAATTGTTATTAATTAATGAAAAGAACTTAGGGCCGGGCAACTATTCATCGTTTGTGAATGAAATATATCACAGCGGGGAAGCTCAAAGGAGTTCACATCATGGCAAATTTGTGGAAGCAAAAAATCATGGCGTACTTGGTTAAAATTCATATTCCAAATCAGAGGTTTTGTTGCAACAAAACTGAACTCGAGTCTAGGTCCGAGCCATCCTCTGTTTCTATGCAGATATTAACTAAAGTACAATAGTTTAACCACACATGCTGATGGCGCAAACTGTATTGTGGAAAGAATTGATTGACCAATGTATGGATGGCACGTGTCAATATAAATAATAAATGGTTAGATATCAAAAGGAGCCGGGCTGCCGAAGTGTACCAGGGATGAGAAAAATATTATAAGAAATGCAGGGAAGGTAATATTATCTCAGACATAGGGGTTACGTGGGAAGAAAATTTCTTTATTTGGGATCACGTGAGACAATGTAAAAATTATTTAAAAATAAGTGTGTTTTAATTTCATTTTAAAATATAAAAAAATTAAATAGATATTTGATAATATATAAAGATTAAATTAATATTTATCCTAATTCTTCCAGTGTAAATTATGTGGAGTCATTGCATACGGATGCGATGGTGACTTGGGGCATCTGCTCATAAGAAAACCACAGGAAGTGGTGACGGTACATCAAATCACGTCACAATCCTGTTGTTTGTAACTTTGCTCTTTTTGTTTCTTAGTTGAAACGTACATCACATTATCGTCGATCAGCATACGAAATTTGTCTTAGGGCTGTTAAAAAGCTGACCATTCTATACGTCGGTAAATAAATAAATAATCAAACCTATGAAAATGAGCAATAACGAGAAAAATACGGTGTCTGCAAATAATATAATGTATCGGAGCCAGCACGAGGAGCTCCAAGTAACAACAGTCCACGGCATCATAATTACTGATATTGATAAATTATATAAGATAAATATTAAGTTACAGTTTATTATAATTTATTTTTCTCATGTGTTATAGTGCCGTGACCCACATAATACTGTAACACGTGAAAAGAATAAATTATATTAAGTTGTAACTTGAGGAGCTCTATTATATAATACATGCTATAGTCACCTTGATTCTAATTAAGATCTTGTTTATTATTTAAGATTGCTACAAAGCAGTTGGCTTGAACTACGCGGATAAGTACAAATAATTTTTTATTATTTAATATATACATTTTAAAAATATCTATCCTTTATTTAATTATTTTTTAAATTGAGATGCATCGTAATTAATATAATTTTACCATGAGTTTGTTAAATTATATTTATAAAACACTTTTAAAAACACTTTTAAAAACCATTATTGAAATTTGAAAATTAAAATTTTACTCTACATTACCACTTATTACAATACTAAATATATCCTTAACGGCCACATTCTATTCTAATATAATTACTAAATACACCCATTAAACATCATTAACCTAGAGATCAACTGATTGTATTTTTCTATTTAACTTAATAAAAATGTGAAAATAGCGTTTAATCTAAATCAATCAAAATCAAAGTCTTGCAACTTTTCAGCCAAACAAATATGTGAGCGTTGGGGATTGAATTAACTTAAACAAGTCCAATAAAATTTTGAAAAAATAACTCTCTCTCTCTCTCTCTCTCTATTTTTCTGTCTCTAGCCCTCATTTTCGGAGTTATCTCTAACAAATAGAAAAATAAAAATGATAATTGAAGCCATCAATTAAAACTATAAGTTAGATTACTTACATAGGATCAAAGTCCACTTTTAGCTGTTGAAGGTTTCAAACAATTGTTTTACAATTAGTCACATAACTTAAAGAATGCTTTCTCTTAAATGTTACTTTTGCCTGTAGAAATCAAAGATAGGAGGTTCTAACATTTTAGAAACCTCAATCTAAGAATTATATTTATTTCATTTAACTGTATAGTTTACTTGTTTGTAGAGACATTTATAAAGAGAATGACAAAAGCTTATATAATTCTAGATGAATGATAAACTAAAAAAGAGTTTAAAGACAGACAAACAGAGTAAAGTATTTTATTTAATTGTATAATTTTATCTTTAATAATAAATTTATTAATAAATATTTTGGTAAAGTAAAACTAAATTTAAAGAGTATTTTGGTGGCTCAAATATCTCAATCTCGTAAATTTCATCAATTTTTACCCTGCAACTAATGATTCTAGCAAAGTCCCATGCTAGACATAGCTTTTTTTCCCCCTTCGAAACAAGTTAAAGTGTGACACTTCCAAACATGCACAAATTATTGAAATTATTTACCATAATTCGTGTATTTTATTAATAAAATATCAAAAATTACTGACATCATTGTGTCAGAAAATTAAACTTGTGATATCGTTTTGGTATGAGTAAAAACGAGCACCGGCTAGCATTATAATTTTTTATTTTTGTCCTTGCTTTGATAATTAAAAAGGTATCATAAGTTAAAGATACTCCAAAAATCAAACAAAATTTAAGATATTAAAAGCTTTTGGAGGAAACCAAGTTGGCAACAAATTCATCAATATTTTTGTCTGAACTTCCACCTTTAGCCACAGCTTCTTTGGCAAAATTTCTCCATTTACTAGCATTCTTTTTTATCTCTTTGCCTCTCTCACCCTCCAGTATTTCACTAATGCAATGTGCAATTGCTTCTCTTCTGACGATTCCTTCCTTATCCGTTGGTACTTTAAGTCCCATTTTCCAAACATCCATTATGTATCTTGCATTAGTGCTTTGGTCACTCCACTGTGGCATTGCCACCATTGGAACTCCCAAGCTCAAAGCTTCTGTTGTGGAGTTCCAGCCACAATGTGTCAAAAAACATCCTGTTGCTTCGTGTGCCAAAACTTCTAATTGCGGACACCAATTCACAACCAAGCCTTTCTGGGATGTTTCATCCGAAAAGCCTTTCGGAAGCTTAGCTTGTTCCGATTCCCTTACAACCCACAAGAAATAATGGTCAGCTGCTTTCAGACCCCAAGCCAATTCTTCCATTTCCTCTACTTTTAGTTGTGCATAACTCCCAAACGATAAATAAACAACCGACCCTTTCGCCCGATCATTTAACCATTTTATGCAAGATTCGTTGTTTGGCTTAAACATGCTGAAACCATAGTCTTTGTCATCTTTCAGTTGCTTATCCAAGTACATGGACGGTAAAGTTGGTCCAATTGTCTTCAATGACCAGAGTTTTCCCAGCCATTCAGCTACCTGCACAAAATAGATTAAGAGTCAATTAATGTGAAAAGGCATCTTACGAGACTATTTGTTAATTCAAATTGGTAATTAAAAGCTTGTGCCATAATTAAGATCTTTGGAATTTGAGTCCGGGCTCACATATGTAAACCAGGGTGAAGGAAAATTTTTCAAGAACTCATAATTACCTCTTCCTCCAGCTCATAAAATGTGTTGCAAAGAACCCAATCAGCTTTGTCAATATTATCAAATTGATATTTTACCACCATATCAGAAACCGCAGGATATGAGCCCAAATCGTAAACGAATGAAGGCATGTCTTGAGGCTCAAGTGGAGGCATTCCCGGCAACAGTAATTGATTGTCCGGAAGTGGAAGCTTGAGCAAGCCCTTGTTCACATGGTAATATATGCAATCAACGGCACAAGATTGAGTGAGGAATGCAGCTCCAACCAGCCCAAACTTCTTAGCAACATCGAGAGCCCACGGCAAAAATGAATCATACACAATGCAGTCGACGGGAAGACCTGAGCCATTCATCTTCTCGACAAGCTCACAAAGGCTTCGAGGGCCAACTTGCCAAAACTTCTCCAAGTAAGCGTCAATACTCCCTGCTTGTGCAAACCCTCCTTCGTCGTAGCCATCGGAAATTGCCTCGAGAACGATAGGGGTGGACAAGGATGAAGAATCTCTATGTAAGGATCCGGATAAGAAATAAGTGGTAACTAGAGTGACTTTGAGGCCTTTGTGTTCTAAGCGCTTGGCGAACTGGAGCAGAGGGTTTATATGGCCCTGTGCTGGATAAGATAAGACCAAACAGTGAACTCGTTTGCAGGAGGCAGCTTTCTTTTGAACATTCTCCATATTTCTTCTCCTCACAGGCTCACACAATTACTTGAGCTATAGCTCTCTCTTTCTGTGTTCCAGTTGTTTGTACAATTGATTTATTCATAGGAAGTGCACTGTTTATATGCACGCTGGAGTTTGTGGCTACTGCCCATTAAAACAAGTAATTTTGCGTCAATTAATTAATTACAATTGGATTCTCTTATAACGTGAAAGAGTGATGTGGTGGTGTTGGCACCAAGGACAAATTTTTCCACAAGTACAACATTAAAATTAATTTATCCTTGTACTCTGCCTAAATAAATGTGACAAAGATGCATGCTCTATCATTTGAAAACAAGTAAAAGTCAAATGCAAAAACTCTGTCGGTTTAGCTGGATGGTTTTGTCTTTCTGGTGCCTAAAATCATTTTTTTAGTGATGAGCAGCACATGTAGGGGCAAAGCTAGATTATTATTATTATTATTTTTTTAAGTGGGGCGGTGGCTAAATTTGAGTTTTCTCTTAATTACGAATCATTTTTAGTGTGGGCCATATTAAAAATATTTTTTTAAAAAATTATAACATGTACTTTTTTTAAATTAAAATTTAATACGGAGTTGAATTGATGATTTTTTTTGTCATTTCTCTTATTTAATAATCATTAATTCAATATAGATAAATTAAAGTGCATAAAAATTTTTGAAATTAATTTATTAAAATATTTATTAATGGAGATAAAATAAGAGAACATACGAATCTTTCTATGATTACATTTCAAGAAATTTTAAAATAGTAATTTACTAAACTGTACTTGATTAAGAAAATTTTGAAAGGAAATACTCAAAGTAATCCAATGAATCATGTTGAATGAAATTGTACCATTAAATTGAAATTGGAGTTAAAATGATTATATCTTAATTCACATTCCTATAATTTTAGAATAAAAAATTAAGGATTTAATACTATGCTTTTTTATTAAAAAAAAATCAAAGTCAGAGGGTGAAGAGCGAGAGAGGTTTGGATAAAGAGAAATGAATTGAGATTGGCATGAATGAACTAAAAGTAAAAAAAAAAAATATCGAAATACTACTTAAAAAGAATTAATAATAACACTATAAATAAATCTATTAGAAATGATTTATTTGAATTTTTCCCAAAATTATGGGCGTGCAAAGTTGCAAACCCTCAAGTGGCTTGGTCACTGAGCACGTATGCCTAATGTGCAATATAATTGAGTTAGACTTGCTAAAGAAAATGAAAAAAGAAAAAAAAAACGTGTGTAATTCATAGAAGACTTCTAAGGTAGGCCTCAGTACTATAAGTATCCAATCTCTGACGTCATAGAATTAACAATCAGGCAATGTCGGCAAATACGTCATCATTGGCCACCTCAAAGAAAGACTTAAAACATACAACAACAACATCAATCAGTTAAGAAAGCGTATACGTCTAACAACAATTTGCATATTTTTACAAAAATATTACAGGCTAGTTTGTTTAGTGAACAAAATCTTGCAATATAATAAGTTTAGAGTTCGAAACTAGCTGTATAGCAGTTTTTTTTTTATTCAAGATCTTAAAATATGAGGAACGTTTTAGAAAATTTTAAAATCGTAAAATTTTATAAATTTACAATTTAAAACACTGTAAACCACATAATATATATATATATACACATTTAAAATTTTTGAAAAATTGATAATATAATTACCTCTTCTCCAGCTCATCAAAATGTGTTGGAATGAAACCAACCAACTTCGTAGGTTTCATCACCACATCAGGGAAAGCAAGAAAAGACCCACAAATCGTAGGTTTCTTCAGGTAACTTTCTTTTCAATATTCTGCTTTTTGTTGTTGTTGTTGTTTTTTTTTTTTTAACTTTTCTTTTTTCAAATCACTTGAACGAGCTTGCCTTCTCTATATATTCATGCTGCTTTACTGATAGGAAAGTTCAAATTTCCACACGTCAAAGTTGGTGATCACAACCTTGTCAAACAAGCATGTTTTTTCCTTTTTTTCGAAAGGGTCAAACGAGTGGCCATCAAGTATGCACTCGGCTTTTGCAAAATGATCGGGATGATTATAATTATGTTGCAGTTCACGAGCCCCCGCCTCACAGGTGGCTGTAAAGTCGCTTTTGCGTGCGGTTAAATTCTTTTCTAAGAGGAAGGATTCGAAAAGAAATAATGCAAGTGAAGGAAACACATGCTTTTTATTAAAAAAAAAAAAAGTCAAATCAAAAGCACCCTAACTCAAATAAATCATTGAATTGTGACATTATTAATATTTATCTTAATGAATAATTAAAAAAATACAAAAGGAGTAGAAATTTTTGTCAACTTTTAAAAGTAAAAAAAAAGTGAGAAACTAATACTAAACATAATTTTATTGACAGTGGATAAGTTAGATTGGAGCATTGATAATGACCATGGAATCATTGTTTCAAGAATAAATTTAATTTTTCTTTATAATCGTATAGTTATCATTAGTGTTTTACTACGAAGTGAACCTAACTTAACCAGACCCAATTTTAGTTTATTCCAAAGTTTTAGGATTTAGTTGGATAACTCAAACACTAGAGCATCACCTTTGATCTTTGACAAAGAGTATAAAAGTAAAAAGATTTCAAATTTTTACGGTTGATGTATATAAGACAATGTATATGTTAGACACGAACTCAAACTCATTCAATTTACGAGCTATTTTACAGAAGAATGTTCATATAAGTTTTCATTTACCATGTTGTTAAACCCAAACCAACAATGGCGATAATGTCTTTAAGTTAGATACGTGTGACACATGTGATTAGATAGATTTAAAATACTTCAAAACAACAAAATATAGTTGTTGTCTTGAAATCACTTAAGCTTGCACATAATGGTAATGTGTGTTTGGTAGTTATGATTGTTATTTTTTTGGTGAGAATAGCTAAGAGTGCATTTGGTAATATTTTTTAATTCATGTTTTTTATTCTTATTTTAGAGAAGGAGAATGATGTTTTTGATGTGATGGTTTTAAAATGAAAATTTGTTTGGTACTTTGTTTTTAAAACAATATATGAAAATGAAAATAGTAAAATGTGTTTGGTTATTTGTCTCAAATATGAAAAATAATAAAAGTATGTTTGGTCCTTTTTCTAAAAATATAGAAATTTTTATGAAATAATTTTCTTTAATTTATTTATATTTTTTTATTTTTTATTTTTATAATTTTAATCAAAACAAGATCAAATTTCATACACCGATAATAATTTTCAGAAAATGCTCTAATAATTTATTAACATAGAATAGTAAAACAACCAAAATTCATACTACAATTATATTGATTATAGACATTTAAATAGTTTATTTGCGCTAATTATATTTTACAACACAAAATTTAAGAACAAAAGAGTACAGAATATTTGCATCTAAAACAATTCATAAAAGATAAAATGGAAGTAAAATTGAATAAAAATTAATAGAATAATAATTTAATAATGATGGACCAAGAATAACTTTTTACCTTACTTTTCTTTATGTTTTCTTTATGTTGTTCTCCAAAAACTCAAGAACACCAAATTGGCATTCTTGAGTTTTCTCTGCAAAAGTTAAAAATGAAAAATGTTTATTCTCCAATTTTTTTTCACTCGTTATCAGAAAATGACTTAACGAAAATGCTTTCTATTTTTCGTTTCTGAAAAACATAAAACTCCCAATAAGAGAATGTCATCAAACGCACCCTGACAAACCTAGAACCTAGCGTTATAAGGCTAGTTCTGGTGCAGTATTCTTGGTCCCAAACGAGAAAATAGAGAGCCAGAGAGAGAAAAATTGTTGCTTGTATTCTTTGTATACTTCTCAAGTTCTTTTTAGTTCTTGAATTTGATATAGTGAACGCTTGAAACTTGTTTTCTCAATGGATGTAGGCACCATAATCAGGTGTTTGAAGCATTTAATTTTGATGTGTTTTTCACCATTTTTTAGACTGCTCCTGATTGATATTGTAGGATTTGAATTTCTTGATATGTTAATCTTGTATAATGGAATTAGATCTTGGGGTGAATCTAATCTAATTCAGAAAAGATTCAATTCACAACTGTACTTGCAGATAAGACACAAGAATTTACCATCCCATTAGACGTTATTCCAGTTGCTAGTGTCGCCCCATGACTAAGCTCCAGCACTAACCTTTGTCACCTTCAAATCAGAACCACCTAATTTGACTTTCTCTTGGACTATTTTCAGATATGCTGTTCTAACAAGAATTTGAAATCTTATTACTATTCATTCATTTGTGGCTAGTAACCTGCCCCTAAATTCTTTTCCTTAATTAATAATAATAAAAATAAAAACGGCAACTTGAATTGGCAGGCCAAGCTGCATACTTGAAACAATTTTCGAGTCTGGCTACAAATCTTTTCGAATAAATTTGCATCCTTACTTCCATAAGAAGGTAACGTAACAATTACCAAGACACTATATTATTTGAAGTCATTGCATACGTAACGCCACATGCGAGGGGGACAATACATCAAATCATGAAGAATCCTACCGTATACAACTTTGCCTTCTCTTTCTTGTCGGATGAGTCATACATCACATCATATACATTTTTTAATAAGAGGCTGCTATCTCACGGCTACCGAAATATATATAATCTCTCAAATAAACAGTAATCATTATAATTTTTTAAAAATAAAAAGATAAGAGTAATATATTTTTTATTTCACTTATAAAAACAAGATAGGACTGGGGTTCATAAGATTGAGATTCATAAATCTTATCGCATTTTGTCTCATTGCTGATCCAGATAATTTGGTTTGTTATTATATTATTAAATTATTAAATATTTTAACATGTTAAAGCTAGTTATTGTCAAAATTTATACTTTTTTAAGTATAAATTTTAAGATAAATATTAAATTACATTCAATTATAATTTTTTTCTCTCACACAAGCCATGCGGATCCCATTACTATGTGATTGTTCTTATGTATAGAGTAAGTTATACTTGAATATAACTTTGGGACTCCAAGTTTTAATATTAACTTAAAATAGAAGCAAATTGGTAATTAAAAAAATTAGCATAAAATTATATTTGAATATGTATATAGTTGAAATAAAACTATTATTTGATAATTTTACATTTTACTTATTTAAAATTTTTATTATATTAAATTATGATGATTATTTAAAGAAAAAATTTAAAATTTATTTACTTACATTAAAGACTATTCAAGATAATGAGATATAATGAGATTAGGACAAATTTTTATCTTAAAAAATGAAAAAGAAATGAGGCTTTTTTTTTTAAATCTCATTTACATATACATACATAGGATTAAAATTATCAAATCTCGTCTCAGTTGTCCCATTACCAATTAAAGCAAACCATTTTGTACATGTCGATGAATAAATAAATAATCAAACCTAATGAGCGAAAATGGGAAATAGACATGGTCCCCCAAAAAAAAAAAAAAAAAAAAAAAAAACGAAGCGAGGCAACAGAAGCTCAAGGTAATAGCAATCCAACGATAGAACAATCAATATTATCGATATATGGCCACAATAAAAATGGTCACACTGATATAAAGGTCTTGTTTGGAGTTGCTGCTAAGCAGTTGGATTTAAACAAAATGGACTAGGTGGACTTTAATTTTTATTGTTTGATATATCTTTTCAAAAAGATAGTTTATACTTTGATTAATTAATTTTTAAAATGAATGTGTTAGAAATACTTTAATTTTGACACAAATTTATTCAATTTTAATAAGCATGTTTATAAATTTCATAAACCTTTACCCTACTTATTAAATACCTAATCATCTTAATCCCAAACAAGCTCCGTTACAAAGCTACCCCCCAGTGGATTTCTCTACTCATATTGTCTTAGGCTTGTCTTTTTCAGATCCATGATAACAAATAAAAGCAATAAACTAAATGTGAGGCATTTAAATTAACCATTTCAAATTACTTTAATTTTTTAATTTAAAATTTTGGAGCACACGTCGTACAAATCGAATGCAAACTTCAATCAGCTTAGCTGGATGGTTTTGTCTCTTTGTTGTCTTAACACGTGCCGGGCGCTATCAGACAATCTGAAAAAAGAAAATTGGTTAACGAGCGGCATAATTAATACGCAGCCTGCGTAAGTGCGCATCTTTGAAAAAAGAAAACAAAGTGCATGGAGCCGTGGACAGCCGGACAGGCCACGAAAGGTCAAAAAATTTGCAGGTCAGGCGGCTGCAACCACAAATCTTTTCGGGACACCAAAAAAAAAAAAAAGAAACTTTTGTCCCACCCAATACCCATATTTGTAGTCTTGCCTACGTATGCCAACGTGACTGCATCGGAGCTAACAGGCTGAGGCCATCAGTATTGAAGTGTGAAATGAAATTGCCAAAGTCCTAAAAAAAACAAGAATAGTCTCATTGATTTTGTAAGTGCAACACGTGGCCACACGTGCAAGCTCCTGCAGTTCTGCTTTTGCTGCATATTCCATTAATTTATAGTTCTTTTATCGGGAAATCTTCATTGATTCAATTTCAAGGATCATGTACACAGGTAATTTTAAGTATATCTCCTCTTTTTACATCAAAGATGAATTTTCCGACGTCCATTAATTACAGTAAATAATCGTCGAACGATTACATTTTCACATTAGATACTTGAGAAATCAACAAGGGTAACTAAAGATTTTTTTTTTTTAATAAAGATTATCTTCCCTAATAAAGAAAGTGCAAGAGCTACTGCAGCTCAAAAAGTCATAATCTAAATTATTTAAAAAACAAGTGAAAACTAAAGTAGTTTTATGTCACAAACTCACGGTCATGCAATGAAAAACTTATGATATTTTTCTTTTTGTTAAAATTATTATTGAATATTATATTTATTTAATAATATCAATTTTATCTCACAATTACAGTTTTTATTTTATAACAATTTTGGCTTAGAAGCCACAACACCTAACATTGTGTAAATTAGACTTTTTTTACCATATATTGTTCTTTTAAAATCATAGAATATTTCAAGTATATATATATATAGAGAGAGAGAGAGAGAGAGCCTTGTAACATATAAAATATAGTAAATCACAAACATACAACAGCAACAAAAACAATAACGATAATAGTTATTAGGCATCAAGATCTCGATGAAACAAAACTATCAGACATCCATGAAATAAGATTATCGATAGATTTAGTTCAATGAAAATATTTTCACATTGGAATTGAAACTTTACAAATTTATTAGACAGATAACCCTTTATATGTAGTCTTAAGGTTTGTGGCTAGGCTTTATATTAAAAAAAACAAAAAACAAAAACGAAAACAAATAGCAAAATGTCTCAGCCACTGCTTTTGTAACTGTTAAAATTTTTAAGAGTCAAAGATATAATGCACAGGAGAATGAAAATAAAAAATTATTGAATATATTTTAATGAAAACAAATACAAAGCATAAATGCTTTAGGTAATTTTTCAAATTATAGAGGCTGACTGGATCAAGCCTGAGGACTGAATCAATATTTGTCCAATTTGTTACGAAATCTTAACAAACTCGGATTCATTATCCCAAATATGAAAGTGTTGTGCAATAAAGCTAAAAGTTCCTAACCATTCTCTATTTTATGTCAACAACCACACAAAGAATCACGACCATTTGGAGCAAACCAAATTGGCAACAAGTTCATCAATATTTTTGTCTGAACTTCCACCTTTAGCCACGGCTTCTTTGGCAAAATTTCTCCATTTCCCAGCATTCCGTTTTATCTCTTTGCCTCTCTCTCCCTCCAATATTTCACTAATGCAATGTGCAATTGCTTCTCTTCTGACAATTCCTTTCTCATCCGCTGGAACTTTAAGCCCCATTTTCCAAACATCCATTATGTACTTGGAATTAGTGCTTTGGTCAGTCCATTGTGGCATTGCCACCATTGGAACTCCCAAGCTCAGGGCCTCCAAAGTAGAGTTCCAGCCACAGTGTGTCAGAAAGCATCCTGTTGCTTCATGTGCCAAAACTTCCAATTGCGGGCACCAATTCGCAACTAAGCCTTTTTGGGATGTCTCCTCCGAAAATTTTTTCTGTAGCTTAGCTTGTTCGGCTTCCCTTACTACCCACAAGAAATATTGGCCACTCGCTTTTAGACCCCAAGCCAGTTCTTCCATTTCATCTATTTTTAGAGTCGCCAAACTCCCAAATGATACATAAACAACTGACCCTTTTGCCCGATCATTTAACCATTTAATGCAAGATTCATTATCCGGCTTAAACATGCTGAAACCATAGTCCTTGTCATCTTCAAGTTGTTTATCCAAGTACATGGACGGTAGAGTTGGTCCAATTGTCCTCAATGGCCAGTGCCTCCCCAGCCATTCAGCCACCTGCACAAAATAGATTTAAAGTCAATTAATGGCAGAAAGCTTGTTGCATGACTACTTTTTAGTTCACTGGGTAAAATCATGTGATATAAGTGTTTAGACTTACTTTTTGCCTGATCATTTAAGCATTTAATCCAGCTTTTATATACATATACACGAACACAAATCAGGGATCTTTAATTATTTTAAAAACATAAATAAATAAAAATATAAATTCTAATACAGTATATTTTTTTATTATAATGCATTAAAATTTATCTATTTTTACTCTTTTATTTATCACTGATTTTATTATGGTCATAAATTTTTAATTAAAAGCGCAATGTACATATATTCACACTAAGGTAAAAGGAAAAATTTTGAAAAACTTGTAATATAATTACCTCTTCCTCCAACTCATAAAATGTGTTGCAAAGAACCCAATCAGCTTTGTCAATATTATCAAATTGAAATTTCAGCACCAAATCAGAGAGAGCAGGATATGAGCCCAAGTCGTAAATGAATGAAGGCATGTCTTGAGGCTCAAGTGGGGGCATTCCGCTCAGCAAAATTTCATTGCCTGTAAGTGGAAGGTTGAGAAAGCCCCTATTCACGTGGTAATATATGCAATAAACAGCACAAGATTGAGTGAGAAAAGCAGCTCCAAGCAAACCAAATTTCTTAGCAACATCAAGGGCCCAAGGCAAAACTATATCATATACAATGCAATCAACAGGAACTCCCGAGGCATTCATCTTCTCGACTAGTTGGGTAAGAGTTTGCGGGCCAATTTGCCAAAATCTCTCCAAGTAAGCATCAATACTCTCGGCGTGTGCAGACCCTCCTTCGTCGTAGCCATCGGAGATTGCCTCCAGAGTAATGGGGATGCGTGATGAATTTCTATTTAAGGATTTGTAGAGGAAATGAGTAGTAACGAGAGTGACTTTGATTCCTTTGTATTGTAAGCGCTTGGAGAATTGGAGCATGGGATTTAAATGGCCTTGTAGTGGATAGGTTAAGACTAAACAGTGAGCTAATTTGCAGGAGGTCGGTTTCTTTTCATTGTTCTCCATTTATTTTTTGCTCTCTCTCTGTGTTTCCGTTGCTTATATGTTGATTGGTAGGAAAGTTGAAGATATAATCTATTTATCGTGCTTCATAAATTATTTGAAGTCATTGCATACGTCTGCGCGAAGGCGACTTAACGCATCTTCTTACACATCAATACAAACGCTTAGGTGGTGATACATTAAGTCATGTCACATCCGGTCGTGTTTACAACTTCATTCTTTCTTCTCATTTGAATCATGCGTCATAACTCATACGAAATTTTTCTTAAAGCTCTTAGAGCTAACGAAATTTTCATAGGTCAGTAAATTAATAAATAAATAATCAAAACTATGAAAATGAGCAACATAGGGAAAAATCAGAAGAGAATAAAAAGAAAAACTCTCTATAAAATAATGATGTTAAGAGGATTATCTTGTAGTAAAATATTTTTCCCACAGTATGTTGGTGAAAAAATCATAATTTTTCTCATAAAAAAATATTTTTAGGACCGGTCTCATATAATATATAAAAAATTCATAATCTAAAAAATCATACCTCGATAATCTGAGAAGATGAATAATAAGAAGTAATAAAACTGCTGTCAAACGATCTTTAAGGTTATAACTCAAGTTTGATCTGCACTGAACATGTGGGCGTTCGTTTCACTTATCCCAAATAACTATTTTTCTCAAAAGCCGTCTATCTCTTTTTTTTAGAGAAAAAGTAATTATATAATATTTCCTAGTTAAAACCCTAACATGTGTTTTCTTTTTTCTTTTATAATTCAAAATATTAAATAGATTGAATTTAATATATTTTCTCTCTACTTATATAAAAGTGGAGATAATATGTAATAATTTTGGGGTCTACCTTATAAAATAAAACAATGACCCATTTACACATAAATATAACACATAGGGTTTTAACAAATTTATATTTAGGTTTATCACCTAACATGCCGGTTTTCTTATTTTTGGGATCCAATAGTGGTATAGTCAATTAAATGAACTAACTTATGGATTATTTGGGAACATACAATAATGGCTACAATAATTAAACCTGTAATTAAATTATTAAACCTGTAATTAAATTATCTCAATTATTTAATTCCAATTCTATTATACTATAAGATTACAATTGACCTCCATAATTATATATTCGAATATAATTCATCCTAAGCCGCATTAATCTCTTTACTGCACAATTCTTTGGGCTACATTATTAATTAAATTGATATATCAACTGTCCAATCAATTTAATAATATCTTATTCCTTGATACTTACTGGTTTTCTCTAATCATTATCTTTAACATATTAAATATATCGACATACTCTGATCAGATAATTCTATGATCAAATACCGAAAACCCATCAAGAGATGTGTTGTACAAATTCTATATTGTTAATCTATAACTTTAATACTTATAATTGCTCCCACTAAGATACTAGGTAATCTTGACTACAAGTATGTGTCTTGCCCATTGGTAACTCAAATGGAATGACAACCACAATCATGAAATTATAACTAACTCAAGATTAAGATTACAGTAAATCAATGCCTATGAGATTTAATAAGTTTAACAGTTATTATAAAGTTAATTAAATCTCATATGTGATTCTATTCAATTTAGTCGTACTACATCAATAAATTCATCCATGATTAAGATAAATCATTCAATAAATTTATTACAGTTAATACCTAAATATGTGTCCAACTTTATTTATTAACTGTGAACTCAATTTATTAAATCATAAGATAACTTATATTTATGTCTTCTATGAATCCACATAGTGAACACATAAATATATATAACATGATTAAATGGACTTTACTAAAAAATTAATGCAAATAAGATATTTGAATAAAATACCTCAATTATTTTATTAATTAGAAAAATATTTATTACAATTAATAAACCCATATGCTTTTAAAGAACACATTTTTCCAATAATCTCTCACAAGATCTTAAAGCATATTTAGGATCTCACGCATGCCTATGGGTTCTAAGTGTAAGTTAAAGAGTTTTTCAGGTATGACTTTTTTCAAAGGATCTGTCAAGTTTTATTGTGATGTAATCTAAGTAACCTCCATATCACCTCTCTACACTATATCCCTTATAAGATTATACTTTCTCTCAATATGTTTTTGTTTCTTATGGTTCCTTGGTTCTTTAAATTAAACTACTACATCACTATTATTATAAAATAGTTTAAGGGATGCAGCTACAATAGAACCACCTTAAGATCTTGTAGAATCTTGCGGAGCCATACAGCTTCTTTTACAGCTTTAGATGCAGCCACATATTCAGCTTCAATTGTGAAGTTTGGGATACAAAATTATTTCACACTCTTCTAACTAATAGCTCCAATTTCCAATGTAAACACATAGTCAAAAGTTGATTTTTTAGAATTCTTATCTAACATAAAGTCAGAATCAGTATAACCCACTGGAATAAGTTCATCACCAGAATATATAAGCATATAATTTTTAATTCTTTTCAGATACTTCATTATATGCCTGACCACAGTCCAATGTTCAAGTGCATAATTAGATTGATATCTACTAACTATCTCTATTGCAAAACAGATGTCCAGCCTAGTGCAAAGCATGACATATATAAGACTTCTCACAGCTTCTGCATAAAGAACTTGTTTCATTTTCTCTATCTCTTCAGATGTTTTGGGTGATTGATCTTTAGAGAATATAATTCAATGTCTAAATAGTAGTAAACCGGTCTTGGAATATTCCATGCTAAATTTAGCTAATATCTTATCGATATAGACTACTTGAACAAGGCTAAAATTTTATTTTTCCGGTCTCTCAGTAATTTGATACCAAGAATATAACTTTCCTCTTCCAGATCTTTCATATCAAATTGTTTTACTAACCAACTCTTTATTGTAGTCAACACTCATATATCGTTTCTAATTAAGAGAATATCGTTTACATAAAGAATCACGAAGGATACATATTTTTCTTGAATTTTCTTATATACACATGGTTCATCAATATTCTGAATGAATCCAAACTATTTAATTGCTCAATAAAATCTAATGTTTCATGATCGAAATACTTGCTTTAATCCATAAATAGATCTCTGCAACTTATATACCATATGTTCTTAGCCTTTTTGTATGAATCCATCTGGTTGCTGCATATTGATGTTTACTTCAAGATACCCATTAAGAAAAGTAGTCTTGACATTTATTTGTCAAATTTCATAATCTAACACTGCAGCAATGGAGAGCAGAATCCTAATGGAATTAAGCATAGCAACTGGAGAAAAGGTTTCCTTATAATCGATTTTCTCTTTCTGAGTAAACCATTTGGCTACTAATCTAGCTTTAAATGTCTCTACCACTCCGTCTACCTTTCTTTTTCTCTTGTGGATCCATTTATACCCTACAGGTTTTATCTTATTTGGTGCCTCTAGTAGTTCCCAGACTTTTTTCAAATACATAGATTCTATTTCTTAATTCATGATCTTTTTTCAAAATTCAACATCTATATCTATTAGAGCTTCGTTGTAACTAGTGAGATCTTACATATGTTCATCTGAGATAGCCTTATAGGTTTTTTTCAATAACATGTATCTCGTAGAAAACTTAGTTACCCTCCCACTACGACGAGGTTCTAAAAAAGATTGTTACTCAGAGATAATCTTGTGTTGATCATCTGGTTGTTGCTGTTCTTTTTGTTCTATAATAGGTATGGAAAGTAGAACATCAACATGATTATCTGATAGTTCTTTAAGTATTACCTTACTCTTAAGTTTGAAGTTATTTATATAATCTTTTTTGAGAGAAGTAAAATATATGCTCACAATCACTTTTCTATTTTGAGTACTATAAAATAAACTTTCTCTTGTCCCTTTGGGATACTCTACAAACATACAAACCTCAGAATGTGAATCTATTTTGTTTGCCTTTGGTTTCAGCATATGTGCTGGTTATCCCCAAATACGGATATATCGTAAACTTAGTTTATGACTTGACTGTTGAGTGTTAGAAAGTGTATATTTATAAAGGAGAAAATCGTCATTTTACACTTTAAATCTCACTAACATTGCTATTTTTATTTATTTAAGTATTTTGTTATTTAATTATATGTATTTTATTATAACTATGTATTTTATGTATTTTAGGGGCATTATGATCGTTTCACAATGAACGAGTGATCAGACAGCAAAACGGACATCATATTTGGACTCAGGACGGTCGAAAACCTTAAGAGGAGCATTAAAGGAAAAAGTAACTGTTCACATATACGGTACTGTTCATAAATACGGTACAGTTCATGACAATGTTCATGTATACAGACCGATGATGTGGCAATTACCTATGATGTGGCAATTACCTATGATGTGGCAGTATCTGATTGGACGAATTATGTGGTATTGACTGCTTATGTGGCATTGACCGATGACATGGCATTGACTGATGATGTGTCACGATCTTATTGGACTAAAATTCTTATGTACTGTAGATCGACGACATGGCAGGATCTCAGTGGAGTAAAAATTGTGTGTACAGTACATGCACATACATGGGATTATTTACTATTCAGGCGGCGTTACTATGCAAATATTGATTGTTGACTGTTGACTGTTGACTGATGACGTGGCGCAATCCTGAGCATCCGAATTATTTTTAATCCGATGGTCACGATTCACTCAATGTATCTATAGAAAGGGGGCTCTCCCCCCCTAATTTGATACCCCTGAATTCGTTTTTAATCTTAGATTTCTGAAATTCCTTCTGCTTCTTGTAGTTTCTTTGTATTTTAATAAAATTTCTTTTTTTATCCTTAGTTAAAATATAAGTAACTAATTTCTTTTTGAGCTTGGGTTGAAGGTGAAGTCTCAACATGTTCCATGGGCTTAATTTGGTAAATTTACTTTCTCTTTCCCTCTAATATTTGTGGTTATTTTGACTTTTCATCGATAAATAATAATAGTCTTGTCTAGATACACCTCTGGTTAAAGCGGCACCCTAGTACAAGGTTATTATTATTTGGCACGATAAGCTCTTGGCATCATACTTATTGGAGAGTGGTTCATGAGGTGTGGAATCCCCCCTTATGATTTAATTGGTATTAATATGGAATATTTAGCCCATAAAGTATGTTGATGCGGATCCGGATACCCAAGTGCTTTATTATAACAGTTTCATTTTTAATTATTCCCGCCATTTTAATTCAACAATTTAGGATAAAATTACCATAATTTAATTGTTCCCATTAAAAAGAAAATTAATTCGGCATATAATTAAAATCAACCTCCTCGTGGGATCGACACTTGTCACCATTAATCTATTCTACAATAGATTCGTGCGCTTGCGAGTTTAATAAAATTTGCACAACATTGACCATAATTCTATTGGGGTTTTAGGCACTGACTTAGATGGAACTAAGTTCAAGAGGTATACTGTAGTTTCCAGTACTAGTTCCCAAAAAGAGATTGGTAATGACGAATAACTAAGCATTGATCTCACCATATTTAAAAGAATTTTATTTCTTTTTTCAACTACTCTATTTTATTATGGTGTCCCTAGAACAGTCAACTGAAATATAATCTCATTTTGAATTAGATACTCTTTGAAATCTCCAGAGAGAAATTCACCATCTCGATCAAATCGAAGTTTCTTTATGCTCTTATCTAATTACTTTTCTGTCTCATTCTTATAATCTTTGAATTTCTCAAGAGCTTTAGACTTATGACGCATTAGATAAATATAACCATATCTCAAGTAATCATCATTGAAAATAATGAAATACTTAAAACCTCCTCTTACTAGTACATTGATTGGGCCACATACATCTGTATGTACTAATTCAAGTGGCACAATTACACGTACTCCTTTGGTCGAAAATGTTTTTCTGGTCATTTTGCTTTCTAAATAGGATTCACAGAGTGGCAATGTATGTACCAATTCAAGTGGTGTTATTACACGTACTCCTTTGCCCGAGAATGTTCTTCTGATCATTTTGCTTTCTAAACAGGATTCACAAAGTGGTAATGATTTATTTTTTAATGGACTAAAAGCCCATATTTGATCATTTTCTGTATCTTATTTTAATTTATGTGACCCAAGCGCAAATGCTAGAGGTTATGTTTGTTAGAAGAAATATTTTTTTTCTTAAATATATGTGTAAACTCATCATTATTGATTACTATGTCATGTATAAAATGAATCCTAGGGCTTAAATGATATAAATTATCTCTCAATGTACCATAAAAAAGAAGTCTCTTATTATAAAAGGATCTAAAATTTATAATGTACCTTTTCTTTGACAAGTAAGCTACTGAAATTAAATTCTTCTTAGTGTCTGGAACATAAAGATAATTGTTCAAAACCAATGTCTCATTATTAAAAGTTAATAAACTGATCCAGCCTTGACTGCTGACATGAACTATCCCTAACTGCAGTTTAATGCTTCATTCACTTAGTTTCTTGGTTTTCTGAACCCAATAAAGTTAATTACAAATATAATTAGTTGCTCTTGAATCCAACACCTAAAAATCACTAAGATTCTGAACTAAACAAGCCTCAATTACAAAAAGATTTCCATATCTGATTTCACAATCTTAAGGCAATCCTTTTTCCAGTGACCTTTTTTACCACACTTGAAACTTTTACCCTTTGGCTTGCCATCTTACTTGGTAGATAATTTATTTTTCTTAACTTTCTTTTTACCCTTGCCTTAGGACTTAGATCTAGAATAAGAAATTTTTTCAACAATATTTATACTTTGTAGAGATTTCTCAACACGATAGATCCCTTCAACAAAATGAAGTTTGTTCATCAATTCTATTAAGTCATGCTTCTTTTACTCATATTATAGTTAACTTTAAACTCTTTGAATATTTCTAGTAAATATTTTAGCACCACATCAATCTTTGAGTTATCATTGTTTTGTGCACTCTGAATCTCAGCGTCATTCAAATAGTCCATCATTTTAAGGACATGATCATGAACTCTCGTGCCTTTTCTCATTTTACTGTTCATGATACCTTTCAGCACTGCTCGTCTCGCGGAGCGATTACTCTGTCCGAACATCTTTTGGAGACTATTCGTTATTTCAGTGTCGGTCTCTAAGTTCTGATGTTTGGTCTACAAAATATTAGAAATTGAGGCTAAAATATAGCATTTTACCATTTCATTGGCCTTTTGTCATTTCTCATAAAGCCTCCTTTGATTTCTATGAGCATCTTCTGCTAGAACTGGAGGGCATGGCTGGGTGAAAACATATTTATTATTTTCGGCAGTTAGAACAATAAATAGATTTCTTTTCCAATCTATATAGTTCTCTCTAGTGAATTTATTTGAAAAATAAAATATTTATACATAAATAATTTGATAAAAATTTACAATAAATGACAAAAATGTAAAAAGTCATAAAAGCATTTTAATTTATTGTAACAATAATCTAGTACCGTTTAGACAAGCTATCCATTGGGAAAGTCATGTTTTCACTTACTAAACTCAATTATTCATTAGATTATTTACTTTCATGTAGAGACATGATAAATAATTATCGTTATCCTTCTTGACCTAAATTTGTTAACAGAGCTTCGTTGGGAAGGTTAATAACAAATTTTAGTTGAGTGTATAACCATTGTTTCAATTTACGTACTTCTCATATCAACAGTCTCCTTTGAGGTGAACAATCGATTGAAAAATATTTTAATTTTATCTTTAAAGAAGTTCATCAAATAAAATATTTGATATATATACCCTTCAAGGGAGAATCATCGTATCATAAAATCAAGATATATATATATAATTTTATTATTGAACTAACAACGAAGCCCATGAGAAAAATTATCTTGAATTTTTCCTCTCCCACTCAATATTTTAAAATTAGTTTTTTCCTTTTAAAATACACATTAATTATATATTGTTAATTGCATGCTTTATATAATATTATCTAGATGATATCTAATATTATTAAGCATTTACAAAACTTCAAACAATATAATAATAGTTATAATTAATGAATGACATGTATCATTATGCATAAAGTAGCATTATCTATTCTATATGACATGTTATCATAGTATGTTATTATCCAAAACATAATATATATAAAAATAATTAAATAATCTTAATTCATGACTTTCCTAAAATAAAATAAATTACATTAACCCTAAACCTAATCTTCATTGGGTTTCTTATCAATGTCCATCCCCCATTAAATTAATGGAATATGATAAATTGGATTTTTAAATTTATTATTGGTCTAATTTTAATTTTGAATGAAAATAAAAATAAAAATTTTTAGACCAAAAATAAATTTAATGTATTAAAATTTTATCTATACATTTTAAATCTATTAAGTCCAATTACAAATGGACTTAAATTTAGGATTTACCAAGTCCAAAATTACTTTTAAACTTAAATGTATAAAATTTAACACTTTTTTACCTAAAAAAAATTTAAGAACTATAGGGGTCCAAATGATAAAAACTAATTAAAATCTTAAAATCCATATTATTTTTCTTCTTCCTCGTCCACTCGCCGCCACCACCATAACCAGTTGCTATTATGCTTCACTGCCTCCACGCCGGAATGCCACCACGTCGAAAAGGCACCAACCACTCTCAACCAGCATGCACGCAGCTAGCCCTCACGCGCTGGATACAGCTAATGCAGCGCGCGTGCTGTTGGCAAGCTTTTTCAGCGGGTTCGTAATGGATTGTTGCTGTCGCAAAAAATTTCTGGCATTTGTTCCTCTGATTCGTCTTTCGCAATTAATCTCTAGCGATTTACAAACTCATAACAGTAATTTACAAATATCCTAGGCCAATTTTAGCTTACAAAATTTTTATTACAGTAAATTAAAT
Organism: Aegle marmelos; assembly: GCA_030449875.1. Taxonomy (NCBI): domain Eukaryota; kingdom Viridiplantae; phylum Streptophyta; class Magnoliopsida; order Sapindales; family Rutaceae; genus Aegle; species Aegle marmelos. The sequence goes on along the minus strand of JASUUL010000094.1, from coordinate 18,665,913 downwards.
GAAGAGGAAAACATGGTGATGAAAAAATCACATCTCTTGTTACAGATTTAAAGAAAAATACAGTAGACTATTTAAACATGAATTAAGATAATTCTTAACATGTTTTATTCACATTTTAAATAAATAATATATATCTAAATAAAATTATGCCACTCTAATGCATAAATATTAAGATTGATTTCATACGATATTGTTATATTTGAATATGATACGGCTTTTATATAAATTATTAGTGAAAAATCATAATTTTTCTCATAAAAAAATATTTTTAAGGCCGATCTCATATAATATATAAGAAATTCGTAATCTAGAAAATTATACCTCGATAATATGAGAAGATGAACAATAGGAAGTAATAAATCTGATGTCAAACGATCTTTCAAGTTATGACTCAAGTTTGATCTGCACTGAACGTGTAGGCGTTCGTTTCACCACTCCCAAATAACTATTTTTCTCAAAAGCTGTCTGTCTCTTTTTTTTAAGAGAAAAGAATACTAATATAATATTTCCTAGTTAAAACCCTAACATGTGTTTTCTTTTTTCTTTTATAATTCAAAATATTAAATATTTTGAATTTAATATATTTCCTCTCTACTTATGTAAAAGTGGAGATAATAGGTAACAATTTTAGTGCTCACCTTATAACACTAAACCTCATTTACACATAGATATAACACATAAGACTTTAACAAATATTATATTTAGGTTTAACATCTAATATGCTTGTTTCTTATTTTTGGATCCAATAGTATTGTAGTCAAATAAATGAGCTAACTCGGGGATCATTTGGGAATATATAATAGTGGCTACAATAATTAAACTTATAATTAAATTAGCTGAATTATTTAATTTCAATTCTATTCTACTATAAGATTGCAATTGACCTCCATAATTGTATACTCGAATAATAATTCGTCTCAAGTCACATTAATCTCTTTACTGCACAATCCTTTATACTATATCGTTAATTAAATTGATATATCAATTATCCAATCAATTTAATAATATCTTATTCTTTGATACTTACTATTTTTCTCTAATGGTCATTTTTAACATATTAAATATGTCGACACACTCTAGCTAGAGAATTCTATGATCAAATGTCAAAAACCCATCAAGAGATGTGTTGTATAAATTCCATATTGTTAATATATAACTTCAATACTTATAATTATTCCCACCAAAATACTGGGTAATATTAACTATAAGTATGTATTGTGCCCATTGGTAACTTAAATGGAATGACAACCACAATGATGAAATTATAATTAACTCAAGATTAAGATTACATTAAAGTCAATGTTTATGAGATTTAATAAGTTTGACAGTTATTATAAAGTTAATTAAATCTCATATGTGATCATGTTCAATGTAGTCATACTACATCAATAAATTCATACATGATTAAGACAAATCATTCAATAAATTTATTATAGTTTATACCTAAATAAAGTGTCCAACTTTATTTATTAACTGCGAACTCCATTTATTAAATCGTAAGATAACTTGTGTTTATGTTTTCTGTGAACCATATAGTGATCACATAAATACATATAATATGATTAAATGGATTTTACTCAAAAATTAATACAAATAAGATATTTGAATAAAATACTTCAATTATTTTATTAATCAGAAAAATATTTATTACAATTAAATAAACATGTATGCTTTTAAAACATATATTTTCCCAACACAATATTGGTATTTGTGCTAATTTTTGTGTATCTATTGCTATTGTTCTAAATAACATATCTGAGCCAAAAGCTCCAAGTAACAAAATTCAAATGACATCATAATCAATATTATTGAGAAATTATATATTACAAGAAATATGCTCAAACTAATTCTAATTAAGGCCCTATTTTGGATTGCTCCCAAGTAGTAGGGTTTAAATCAAACTAGTAAAACCAATTGATTTTTTAATTAAATTTTAATTTTTACCAACAATTTATGATTCGTCAAACACTCGATGACAATTGTAGTATTTATGATTCATCAAACACTCGATAACAATTGCAGTCTCTTTTTTGTTATTTTTTAAACCAGCAAATTAGTGCATCACAATTCTGTAAACTGTTGGAATTATTTACTCTAATTTTCGTATTTTTTGACATGGTCATATAAGAAAATTAAATGTGCGTTGTGGATTTGAAATAATGGAAACTACGACCCGCTAGCATAATAATATATTTTTGGTCCTTGCTTTGATAAAAAGGTATTATAAGTTAAAGATATTACAAAAATCAAACAAAATTAAAGATATTAAAAGCTTTTGGAGGAAATCAAGTTGGCAACAAATTCATCAATATTTTTGTCCGAACTTCCACCTTTAGCCACGGCTTCTTTGGCAAAATTTCTCCATTTACCGGCATTAGCTTTTATCTCTTTGCCTCTCTCACCCTCCAATATTTCACGAATGCAATGTGCAATTGCTTCTCTTCTGACAATTCCTTTCTCATCCGCTGGAACTTTAAGTCCCATTTTCCAAACATCCATTATGTACTTGGAATTAGTGCTCTGATCAGTCCACTGAGGCATTGCCACCATTGGAACTCCCAAGCTCAGAGCCTCCAATGTAGAGTTCCAGCCACAGTGTGTCACAAAACATCCTGTTGCTTCATGTGCCAAAACTTCTAATTGTGGACACCAATTCACCACCAAGCCTTTTTGGGATGTCTCCTCCAAAAAATTTTTCGGTAGCTTAGCTTGTTCAGCTTCCCTTACTACCAACAAGAAATACTTGTCACTTTCTTTTAGACCCCAAGCTAATTCTACCATTTCCTCTATTTTTAGCCTTGCCATACTGCCAAATGATACATAAGCAACGGACCCGTTTGCTCGCTCATTTAACCATTTCATGCAAGATTCAATATTTGGCTTAAAGATGCTGAATCCATACTCTTTATCATCTTCGATTTGCTTATCCAAGTACATGGACGGTGGAGTTGGTCCAATTGTCTTCAATAGCCAGTGCTTCCCCAGGCATTCAGTTACCTGTAAGAAATTATTCTATTACAAATTGTAAAATCTTAAATATCAAATAATGTCAAAAGAAAAATTATCATTCACTGTTGATTCAACTAATAAAATCTTGTGGGACAATAGGTTTAGATTTAATTTGATCTGATCTCTTTATGCAGATTTTCTTTACCAAGTCACATACATTTGTTATTTGTTGAATAAAAATATTTATGTAATATGTTTGTTCCTGGAATAAACAGAATTAAGCACAAAATGAAAATAAAACAGTGAAATAATTACTATTAAGACAATAAATTTTGAAAAACGAAATTTTTATCACCTTAATATTTGATCAAACTATGAGCCTTGGTTATGAAGCTTTGTCTTAATGAATTTCTCAACTCATTTCGCCGTAGACTCGCTTTTTTTAGATCTATCGATTGTTGGAGAATTAAAAATAATTAACTAAATGATGCATCTAAAATTAATTATATATAATTAATAATATATGCGTGTTTTAAGATTTTTAGAAAATAAAATAAAGATAGAATGAGTAGAGCAACCCTTTCCCTGTTGGCTAATGTTTAATTGACACTCAGATTAAACTTGCGAGCAATACATGCAATCATGGCCAAATGTGAATAGTTTTGCTGACTAATCAATAAGGCTCTGAGAGGCCTTTGGTTGATTATTGTCCTGATTATGCATCAGCTTTAACATAATTAAATCTTAACCTGCAACAAATTCACATAGCTAATCCGTTATTTAAAAACCACCACGGTTCTGATCATCACCGGATTCGAATCTTGTGGCGGAGAAAATTTTAAATTGAAGAAAAATTAGTTAATTACCTCTTTCTCTAACTCATAAAAGGTATTGCAAAGAATCCAATCAGCTTTGTCGATATTAGAAAACTGGCGAGTAACAATCATATCGAAGAAAGCAGGATATGATACCAAATCGTGAATGAAAGAAGGCATATCTTGAGGATCAAGTGGAGGCAATCCAGGCAGCAAAACTTGATCGCCAGGGAGGGGAAGTTTAATCAATCCTTTATTCACATGATGATATATGCTAGCAACAGCACAAGATTGAGTGAGAAACACAGCTCCAGTCAAGCCAAACTTCTTCGCAACATCGAGAGCCCAAGGCAAAAATGAATCATACACAAGACAATCCACATCATTCATCCTCTCAACAAGGTCAGTAAGAGTCTGCAGGCCAATTTGCCAGAACCGATCCACGTAAGCTTGGTCACTTTCTGCCTGTGCAGAACCACCTTCATCGTAGCCGTCGGAGATTGTCTCTAGTGAAATGGAAATTGAGCTTGATGGATCTCTGTGTAAGGATTTGGAGAAAAAATAAGTAGTGACTAGGGTTACTTTTATTCCTTTGTGTTCTAACCGCTTGGAGAATTGGAGCAGGGGGTTTATATGGCCTTGTGCTGGATAGGATAAGACCAAACAGTGAGCTAATTTGCTAGAGGCAGATGCCTTCTTTTCATTATTCTCCATTTTTTTGTTCCCAACAGAATGAACTTGAGCTCGTTTTCAGTGGTCTACTGGTTAATTATACATACATACATACATATAAATATATATATATACAGATTGGACACGATAGATTCTTTCAAGTAATTCCAAAAAATTGGGCCATATTAATAATAATAATTAAAAAAAGAACTCTTAAAATGAAAATTTTCAAGTAAAACTTCACTTCTATTGCATATCTTAAAATAATACATTTACATTGGTGAAGCAGACAAAGGAGTCGTGATGCGAGCATAATTGTTTTCTTGTCAGTGTATTAATCAATTTGTAGTCATTGAACACGCATGCGGGTTTCTGCATGGGGCCAAAGATAATAAAGATATAAATTTTTATTTACGCGATCATATTGACGAGGTTACTTATACTCAATTATCAGTGTGAATTCCGCTATTCGTTAGGCGGCATCATAAGCTACAGCCGATCTTTAGGAAGACAACACAGACAAACAAGAGCAAAATGCTGCTGATTTTTAAAATCAGCTGTAGCTTAAAAAAGGTTTGCATCTCCGCTGGGTAGCCAGAGCCAGCCAGTATTTCATTAAACAGGCATGATAGTCTTCAACTGTAGAAAAGTAGTGCGGAGAAGTAGTAAGAATTGTGCATGCCATCCAATTCGTGACGTGGATGATCCGCCGAATCCATTGTTGACTTCATCACGATCGATTAGGTGAAACGGTTCTGCAAAGTACTTTTTTTGGGGCTGAACGTTACCAAGGCAAAATGTTGCTAATTTTTTGGCAGATGACACAGACAAGACAATATTTATGGTATCATTTTCCTCAGATCATTTTACGTTTTACCCAAAGCAAAAATGAAAAGGCGTTTGGCAGGGTTTTTTGAGCTATAAAACAATACATGGACTATTGGCGACCGTTCGTTAATCTCATAAAATCCCTATTATATTATAATTACATTTAAAGACAAACATAAATAAAATTAAATTATTTATATTTTCTTTCTCTCCTCAATTTTTTTCTATCATTAAAATAATATAAATTTAAGAAGTAATTCTCTAAGGTAAAATAAAATTCTTGTAATAAATATAACAACTTAATTAAGATACAACATAGTGGAGAAATAAATAAAGTAAAATTTTATCTCATTGCAACTAACTTCTAGATGATTCTTAAACTAGTTCCTGAACTAATGAACCCAAAGTTTATAGATAGAATAAAATTGTATTAACCCCATAAAATATTCATTGTTTTCTAAGTATAATGTTGTTCTTATTTTTTCTTTTAGATTTTTCTCCTTTAGAAATAAAATAAAATAAAAAAGTTTGATGAGAGGAATATAAATATTAAGACTGAAAGAGTGAGAAAATTATTAGAAATAAAAAATTCATAAATAAAAAGAGTGTTCATTTAAAAGAAGGATATTTTTAATATTAAATGAGATATAATTTTTTTTTAAAAAAAAGAATTTTCAAAAGAATTTTGGAGGGTGCTAATAGTCCGACTCATAAAATAAATGTAAGGGGAATGGTTGTTTCCATTCTTCAGCTTTTATCAACAGAAATGGAGTTTTGTTTCTTGTCCTAGCATGTTTAAATGGGGCCACGATCTTTGTCATCAAATGTGACATTTTATTAACAAAAATATTTAATAATGTATTAATTAATATAATAACAAAAGATGAGGTGCATATAAATATATTATAATCATTAATACTGATTTATTTATTTAAAATAAAATAAATTTTGTTTGTTTGCATTTTTTAATTTTTAATTCAGTTATTTAATTCCTTTTAATTATTTATTAAATATAAACGGTGGTTGGCGACCTAGACCACTGCAAACCGCCGTCGGCGACCAGTCGCTGCAATTTTGTTATGATTTTCCGCTTTAAAGTTTCCACCAATGGAATCTTCGTCAATAGATCTACGCAATTGTACCAATATCTCCAGTAACAAAGCTTTCACTTGTTGTTAACACGTATTCAAATCTTTAAAATTTAAAATTTTGACTATAAATCTCTGGCAAACAGAAACTCCGTTGCTGAACGTATTTTGTAACATTGCTTAGAGCTGGTGACGAGGATTTCAGTAAGTAGTGCCGCCTGCCACGGGTACGTTATGCGAAAACGTAAAATAGCGACTCCCTTAAAACATAAACGAATAACGTATTTAAATTGTCGACGGTGGGTGGTGGTGGTGGTACTGGTGCGGTGTTCATTTTTTAATTAATAAAACAAAATAATATTAATTTAATATAAAATATTAATATATGTCACATGGTACGGTATGAGATGTACCACACCACCCTATAACACAATATATCATAGTCGATTACCATTCAACGCACAAATGCTCTATAAAATTATTTTCAAGTCTACGGCTCTAAGATATTATATAGTTTCTATAAATTAATAGTACTGTGATTATATAAAAATTTATTAATTTATATGGTACATTTATAGTTTGATGAACATACATTTAATTTATAAAAAAAATAATTTTATTTTACTTATCTAATCATATGAATAAGAATTAGTCCACTAAATACACATTAAATAAACTAAAAAAATAAAAATATTTTACTTATCAACTTAGAGTTTTCCAATTCAGAAGAAGTTATTCCTAACATTATTGAAAATCCTATGATGATGAATTTGAGGACGATTCAACAACTTTATATTGAAGCCAATTATGTGCAAGGAAGCACTCAAATCGAAAGTAATACTTCATAACTTTTTACTATAATTTGAGAGTTTGACTTTAAAATTTATAGACGCACTGAGAAAAATTATCAGAGATGATATTCAATTATATATAAATTTCAAGAGAAAAATACATAACAGTATCTCAAATTTTATTAAATAAAGCAACATAGTCCATTATTTTTTTGTTTTAATAAATTATTAATTTGTAATATAAATGAGACTATAAAATTATATAAGAATTTTTTTAAAAAATATCATCTCAGTAATTAATTAAAAGGTGTTATACATAAAAATTTTCTCAAAAGAATTGAGGGTCAAAATCTGCAGTAGCTTCCAATTTAAGAAGAGGGTCATCTTATAGCTACTATAAGGTATAGCTATCTTACATGAATAGTGTGAGAGGCTATGTATTCTATAGCAGCTATAAGATAGCAACCTCTTCAATTTGGTATTAATATTGACCTTAAAATTTAATTTAAAATTTGAAAAGGATAAAAATTTTTACAATTGATTGAGAAATTCCAAGAGAGAGAGAGAGAGTAAAGGGAGTGCACTATATTAATGTTTACAACAAAAAAATTACTAAATTACATAAAATATAACTTACATCAACACACACAAAATAATGGATCCCACTATAAGGATATTGTATACGTGTGTGTGGACATACTTGAAAAGGATGAAAATTTTTGCATTTGATTTAGAATTTTTTAAAGAGAGAGAGGAAGAAAACAAAGGGGGCATATTATATTAATATGTACAATAAGAAAATTATTAAGTTATATTTTATATAACTTACATATGCACACACAAAACAATAGATCTCACTATAAGGGTATTATTATTGTGTATAAATATATGTTACATAAAATATAAATTAAATGAATCCCTAAAAATAATTTATTATAGACACAATTTATACTAATTTTATCTTTTTAAAGGAACGAGAATTTATGAGCGAAGAATAATATGTGCAGTCCCTTTTTTGGCCATTAGCCATATACTTTTGCTATAAAAGTCAAACAAATTATGTTTGAAGATACTGAATAAATAATCCTTTGGTATCTAAAAATGTTTTTATTGCTTGTTTGCATGTGAATTGAGTTTTTTTACAAAATAGTGAATTGACATAAAATTCCGTTGTCGGGAATCGAACCCGATTTTGGGAGCCAAGTACCCGAACCAAGTAGACTACAGCGGATAATCCTATCACAGCTTGTGTCTCCTTTGCATTTAAAGATATTTATTAGTTAACAACACCAAATGTCAACGATCTCCCATCGTCAATGTATGGAAGAAACTTGCCAACCAGGGGAAGTTAAAATACCGAACATCATCAATTTTCATAACTCCAAAGGACCGGTAGCAACCCCAATCAGACCATTTTCATTTTTTAACTCAAATTCATTTTTCTTCGTCTAATTTTTCCCCTTTAAATTCTTGCCACACACAAACTGAAACCAACAAGAAAGCAACTGTTTTCACTCTAATATCACAAAAGGGTTACCTCCTTTTTTTTATCACCAATCAACTCATCACCACAATCCTCTCAAACCCATTTCCTAAATTCGACCAATAATGGAGTTCAATTCCCCATCTCCAAGAAGCATCCCTGTTGTTTCAACATTTGCTTCCCCCTTTGGTTCCTCTTCCCCTACGCTCAATGAAGACCCCAAAACCAACAGAAAGCCCATTAGTTTGTGGCCAGGAATGTATCACTCACCGGTCACAAATGCTTTGTGGGAAGCAAGGTCTAAGATTTTTGAAAGACTTCTCGACCCACCAAAAGATGCTCCCCCACAAAGTGAATTGCTCACTAAAACTCCTTCTCAGAGCAGGACTAGTATTTTGTATAATTTTTCTACTGATTATATTTTAAGAGAGCAGTACCGGGATCCTTGGAATGAGGTCAGAATTGGGAAGCTGCTTGAGGATCTTGATGCTCTAGCGGGTACCATATCAGTTAAGGTATTGTGTATTTTGGTGCTTTTTTGTTATGTTCTAGCTGTTTGACAGTTTGAGGGATTTAATAGAGGAGTATGTTATGTGGATATTACTTGAAATTTCAGTTTTTGAAGTGGGTTCAGATTGATTTTTCAATTGAGCTGCGAATTGTGCTGACATGCTCCATTGCTATGCTTTTGAAAAATTTTGATTTTGGATATGACTGTCATGGAATTGATGTCTAGTATGCAAATCATAAGCTTGAGATGGAGACGCTGAATGTTACATTAGCCTTTTTTTGTATTTGATTTTCATGCAAATGCTTGAGCATTATGAAATGAGTTGCTAGCTTGTGTGATTTGAAAGAAATTGCTTTCAAGATGAAGCCCATACTGTGTGCTTGCCTTCGGTGAATTCTTGTGAATTGAACATCATCTCTTGGGGTTGCCTGATGATCTTCTATTTGTTGGTGAATCAGCATTGTTCTGATGATGATAGCATGACTAGGCCACTCTTGCTGGTCACTGCTGCTGTTGACAAGATTGTACTAAAGAAACCGATTAGTGTTGATATCGATCTAAAAATAGTTGGGTCTGTCATATGGGTGGGCAGGTCATCAATTGAGATTCAACTTGAAGTTATTCAGTCCACAAAAGGTACTTACTTTTGGAACAAACTATATACGTGAAGAATCACAAACTTGATATCTTGAAGTAAAGCTGCTAATAATGTACTGAAGCTAGAGATACTAGCCTTCTTAATTGAATTTGCTTAGACCCTTACTACCTACATGGAGAAGTATTTGGTTTTTTAAGCTGCTGGTCATGAATCATTTGTCCTCAGCTTTGGCTATGCCCTACTGGCTTGTGGGAGATTAATAACATACTTATTATGATCTTTGCTTTGCAGAGGTCTCTGATACTTCAGACTCGGTAGCTTTGACAGCCAACTTCATATTTGTGGCACGTGACTCTAAGACTGGAAAAGCTGCTTCGGTGAACAGGCTATTACCACAGACTGAACGTGAGAAGTCTCTTTTTGAAGAAGCTGAAGCTAGAAGCAAACTAAGGAAAAGAAAAACAGGAGGAGATAGAAGGGAACTTGACAATGGGGAGGTGAGTAGACTCGAGGCATTGTTGGCTGAGGGTCGGGTCATCTGTGACATGCCAGCCTTGGCTGACAGAAACAGCATTCTTCTAAGAGATACTCGACTTGAAAACGCTTTGATTTGTCAGCCACAGCAAAGAAACATCCATGGCCGAATCTTTGGGGGTTTTTTAATGCACCGAGCATTTGAATTAGCTTTTTCAACTGCTTATGCCTTTGCTGGACTGATGCCTTGTTTTCTAGAAGTTGACCATGTTGATTTTCTAAGACCTGTGAGTGACTTCATCCTTCTACTAGGAAAACCTCAGTTCTGAATTAACTCTGACTTCGCACTTTCACAAAGCCTCAATTTTTATTTTAGCTCCTTTGATTATTGTAATTCAGCTGTAACTGGTTCCCGCTGCAATTTCAACCCACCATCTTGTGACTACGTGATATTTTTTCTACATCTTATGTAAAGAACATCAATCTCTGAGCAGGTGGACGTTGGAGACTTTTTGCGTTTCAAGTCTTGTGTTCTGTACACAGAACTTGAGGATCCTGATCAGCCTCTAATTAACATTGAAGTTGTTGCTCATGTTACAAGGCCTGAGTTCAGGTCTAGTGAGGTAAGCCTAAGCTCTCCAGCCTGCATATAGGAAGCAAATTTCTAGTTGTAAAATAGGAGCATTCATTTTTACTCATAAAAGTTGCTACTAGCTTTGTTATGATTCCAACCAAAATTCCTCGTGTATAATATTGCTAATATTTTTAACAATTTTATCTTTGAAACAGGTATCAAACACATTTTATTTTACTTTCACTGTATCAAAGGCCGCAACAAATGGATTCAGGATTCGGAATGTGGTACCAGGAACTCAGGAAGAAGCATGTCATATTATTGAGCGAATGGATGCCAAGGCTTTACAGTTAGGCAAAGGCATAAGCAAATGAGATATAATATTTACTTACAGAAGACCATAGGGAATAAAGCTTCTGAAGCTTCTGATTTAGTTATTAAGCTTGAATGAAATGAATATTCATTATGGTATCCCCACCCGAAAAAAAAAAAGTGGCCGTTGTACACTTGAAAGACTGAAGAAGTGGTACTTGCTTAATTGTCCAACTAATAATTGTATTGCTCCAAAATTGCTTATATGTATCAAGTTCCTATTTTAATGTTTGTCTCAAGAGACGGGGAGCCAAGCTTTCATCCCATTTTATGTCTAAAACTAGGCCTGTGCTCATTGCTGAATGCCAAAATTTAGCTCTTTTCTCATATAACAACATACGAAGAGAAGCAAATTGGACCTTGGGAGAAGAAACTAGCCCTTATTAAGCTGCAATACAGGCTCTTTATGTAACATTATATGACTAAATTGCTTTAATACGTATGACTCAAGTTTTTGACAGGTTTACTACACATTCAACCATCTAACTGAGTGCCTTAGTCTTCTTCCCAAAGAAAATCTCCTGCTCTGTATATTTATCTACAGGATGCCACTGTTCCAAAATCTTTTTCATGGATTTATACAAGTGCCCAAAAAAAAAAGATAAATAAATAAATTACACAAACCTAACAAGCCCATTACAAGCTCCAACCCAACTGGCACAACCACCAATTTTTGGCAGTCTCTGGCTAAATGAAACAGGAATCAGCCTGATTCAAGCCATAAAATGCTAAGGAGATGAGCTTTCATCATCGGAGGAACTACATTGACGCCTCCCTTGGATTTCAGAAAAAACTTGCGGCAATGTTGGATTTACTGGAACTGGAAATTTATGGGCATTACTTATTATTGTTCGCTCATTTATCATTCCGACTTCTTTGCAGACCCGATCAAGAACAGTAAGGAAGTCTCTGACCACCATGAAGATTCTGAATGGATGAGCTTCTTCCCTCGCTGAGTTCCCATGGAAGTATTCTGTTATTTCCTTCACTAAAGATAGAGCAACACTTTCATGGGCTTGAATCCTTATGATCTCTTCCTCTGCCATTTTCATAAACCTGTTCATAGACTCGGAGAATTTCTTCCTACTTTCATCTGCCCCCATTGTTTCATTTAATTGCACAACCTCACCAATGTTCCCAAGGCCTCTAGAAAGCTTGGACACATCACCGCTAAGCACATCAGAATCCATGGCAGCAGCTTTCTTCACGTTGTTGAGCTCCGAACTGAGACCAGAAACAACTTGCAAACCTAGCTTCCTACATTTGGCATCATCACTCAAACTGGAGTTTGGATTTTGATTAGCACCTGACTGACGAGCACCTTCAGTTCTTATGATTTCCTGTACAACAAAATGTAAGAGGGTGGTTTTTCCATCTGCACCCTTGACATCAACAAGTTTAAGGAGTGTGTCAAGCTTAAAGGCATGGGCATCACCACGATTTGTCCCAACATTCATGCGGTTCCCAGTCTTGAGAACAGCCTCTAGAAGTTTCAAGAACATCCTACTATTTCTCAATTCTTCACAGGCAGCCTGGACAAAGGGTAAAAGAAATGGAGATCCATGAGACTATGCCAAGTTGCAGACTATAAATTATCACATCCAGCAGCACTAGTCCATCTTGACCCAAAAATGGATAATGGATATTACATGATATTCAATGAAAGCAGTAATGCAATTCTTATTTGCCTCGGCTATAGCCTTGGACATGAGCTAGCTAGATCTCTAAACTCAGGCGCATTTCATGGATTTCCCAGTCACCAAGTAACCAGATCACACGACATTAATTCTAATCAGTACATACTGAAATACAGTCATGGTGAGCTTCTATTTGATAATAGTAAGAATAGCTTAGATAGGAAAGACATGTATGCTCATTTAAAGAGACGAGGCACCCTAAAATAAACAATTGTTCCAAGCAATAGTGACAGTTCAAGTTACAGCAAATTAGCTAGTGCCAGGGGCATTCATAATTTCATCTCGGACAACACTTTTTTTTGTTAAGGATAGTAATAGAGACAGTTATTCCATCTATTTTGATATTGAAAATCAAATTTTGGAACTAGACAATGCTCATTCTATTTGATAATTGTAAGAATAGCTTAGATTGGAAAGATATGTATGCTCATCTAAATCAAGCTCTGATTGAGACAAAGCAAAGTTCTTCAGCCTAGCTGACTATGCAAGGCTTAAATATTATATTTTAACATAAAGCAGAAATAACAAAGAAGTTAGCTCAGGGAGAAAGAGATAAATTCATTTACCTCAAGAGTTTCAAAAGACTTTTTGAGGTATTCAACCTCCGACTCAAAGTTTGTTATATAAAGCATCGCATCCACCCTTTTAAAGGCAAAAGGTACATCAAGCACTGCCTTTAAAAACTTTTCTGCGGGACCGAGCTTTGTTGGTGACTCATCTTTGTACTCTTTCAACTTACGTTCTTCTTCTTTCGTAGGAGCCATCTTCAATAAACTCTCCAGAAGTTCAGTTCCAAGTGTATCAGCATTACCTGTGTTAAATAGATATTACTTCAGTCGAAACCTCATCAAGTCAAAAAAAAAAAAAAAGGAAATATACATGGTGATGAACTGAAATTCAAAAGGGTTTGATTTTACTGAAAGCTGAATCTAATGAATATTGTATTAATTCTTGGAAGAAGCATTTGAGCAATAGCATCCAGTTATCTTCTAGTACAACAAAAACAATGGGCTAAGCTACAAATTTCAAACAGGCATAGTCTAAGATAGACCATTAAGTATATAGCCGTTAACTCGAATTTAGCCATAACCAACCTTTCCGTAGTAAAAATTGTGAGAAAGCTAGCACAGATGAAGAACATTTTATGGAACTTTTCACTCTAAAACAGAAATTCAACTTAAATATCCATGCCATCCAGAACCAAAAATTTACACGTCAAGACTACATAATTTATTCAAGAACAGTCACAGCAAAGGCATTGTTTGAAAATTAAAAGAAAGTCATAGTAATGACTCCACAACTTCAATATACCTTCTAGAAGGGCTTCGCAAACTTCCTCTATGGTAACATTCAGTGCCCTCAGCAAAATTGCAATGTTTTGTGACTTCTTGGGATCAAGGACTCTGTTCTCTGAGTTTGGCATGGGAAGAACCACGCGCGGAGTTGTTTGGCTTGGTTTCGAACTTGGAGTATTTACAATAAACAGTGTTTCAATCATCTCCTCATTCAATCTGCATTGAACAAAGCAATCATCAGGCTTTACTCAAAACAAAGTAGCATGCCCAACAGTATATCTGAACAGTCAAAACCCAACTTTGAAAATTAGATTTGCCACAGAATCTTACTTGAATGAGCTTGATCGAAGGTGATCCCACACCATTTCACGATCAGAGCTAGCTCTCACTTTATCCCAGTGCAAAGGTTTTAACTTTGGTTTTGAAGCCTCTTCCTCGACACTCTCCTCAGTTATAGAACTTGGTGGCAATTCAACTGGAGAAACTTTAGTTGTGCTTTGCATCACAAAAGGCCTCGAAGGTGGTATCAAAGCTGGTGGCTGGGAGACTGCTTGACCAACTGGTGTTGATACCACAGGCAATTCCCATTGCTTCCTTTGTCTAGGCAACACCTGTGGAGGTAGGGGTGGGGGTGGAGGTGGAGGAGGCGGCGGTGGCGGTGGCGGGGGGGCTGAAATGGGCTGCTCCGAAGCATTGTTAGTTCTCACCGGAGATGTAATTTGACCAAAAACATTTAACATTCTTGGGGATTCGTCTGGGCTTGATGATAAAGAAGACTCATTTGATCTACTTGGAGAAGTATTTTCACTTTTCTTTGAAACTCTGTCGGGTGATGCAGATGCTGAAGATAACGAAGAAACACTCGATGATCTTGGTGAGGTATCTTTCTTCTTTTCAATGGGAGGCCCCCCAACATTTGCATTATTCACCAAAACATCGAACAATTTTGAAGATATATTACCTGGGTCCTTCTTCAACTCTCTCTCAGGTGAAGTAGAAGCTGAAGACAGCTGGTTACGATTCAAAAGATTAAACCTTGACGGTGACAGTCTAGTATCGGGTGACGTAGAAGCTATGGAAAGTGACGGTGACTTAATAATATTCCGATCGGGGGAAGATTCCATGGGCGACATCATTGCAAAAACCGACTGCGTCGGCATTGGCTCAGCTGCCTCGGGAGATTTCGGCTCCGATCTTCTCGGACTCAAACTCATCGGCGGCGAAATGCTTGCAGCAGTTAACGACCGAGAACTCGTCGACGAACACGAACAACTACTCGACTCACTGTTCCTCCCGCCGACGCCCTCTCCGTCAACCGCCACGGCCGAAAAATCTCTCCTCGAACCGGATCCGGTCCCGGTTCCGCCCAATGAAACTCTGGGAGAATAAAACTCCTCATCTTCATCCTCCGCCACGCTGGATGCCACGTCAGCGCGTGGGCGTTGATCCTCCTTGAAGCTGGCCTGCTGGGCGAGAGGCGGCAAGGGGCGGAGCTCGGGGGAGACGCAGTTGGTGTCGCCGCGCGAATCGGTATCGGTGGTGGAATCGTCAATGCCGGCACGCGAATTTACCAAAGTGCCCAAGTAAAGAAACTCGGAGCTGGAGGAGGTGCGATTGGCCCTCAGCTTGTGAGCGTTCCTCGCGGCATCCGCATTCGCAGGAGGAGGAGGAGGAGGGTAAATTCGGATGCTGCTGTTGTTGCTGTTGATGTTGCTGTTTGTGTTGCTTTTTACGTCGACGGTGGCATGCAGCAGCCTATTTTGCCTTCGCTTGCGGCAGTAGAAAAGGACTAAAATGCCCCCGACGAGGAGGGCGGAGAAGACGGAGGCGAAGGCGAGGATGAGGAGTTTCTGGGAACTGCGTTTGGGCTTCTCGGAGGAGCGGGGGAGTATGAGGGAGGAAATGTTGGCGGGGAAGGAAGCGAAGTTGGCGGGAGGAGGCGGGGGAGGCGGGGAAGGGAAGGACGGGAAGAATGGGGAGTTGTTGGGAGTAGAAGTGTCAGAAAACGGGACTTTAGGAGTCGGAGGAGGAGGAGGAGGAGGAGGCGGCGGAGGAGCTGGAGAGGGTGGTGGGGATGGAGGGACAGCATTAAGTGGGAAAAACGGTTGGTGGAGGATCCGACGGCTGCCGACGGAGGTGCATGACGAGGGGATGATGGGTGCACATGACAAGATCAAGAAAGAGACAAGGGAGATGAGCGGGCAGAAGCTGGGCATTGTATTTGTCGCGTGTTCAACCCAAAGCAACAAAAGAGAGAACACATTCAGAAGAAACGTGGAAGCGACTGAAATGGAGTAATGGTGCAGCCTGTGGGCACTTTTCTTTCAGATTTTCTTTTGCGTTTATTTTACTTTCTTTCGTTAAAGTGAAAGAGAAAAGAAATAGGAAAAGAGGGAGGGTGCATGTGTGGGTGCATCCAGCTAAGATTCTGCTGGTTTTGATTGTGAGCGAGTAGGAGTGTGAACAGTGATTTCTTGTTTTTATTTTGATCATGCTGTTGAGTGATTTATGGAGTCAAAATTGAAAGTCACTTTCTTTCTTTCTTTCTTTTTAATTTTTTTTATTGGTTAATTGTTTCGGATTTTATTTTTATTTTTATTTTTTTTTCCATTCATAGGTGGAGAAGAAGACCAACAAAATAAGGTTATTTTTTTTTTTAAATAATAATAATAAAGGCTACATCAAAACAATAGAAAAACCTTTTGTATGTACGTACGTACGTACGTGACCATCAGCTATCCACGTCATTTTCTAATATATGATACTATTTTGTCACGTTAATTCGTCATTTAGTTTAACAAACAAAAAATTTATATCAAATCAACTTCGTGCGTACATCGAACAATAAGATGCTCTCGATGATGCCCCTTAGGCTATTGGTCTGGTGATGAATTTGCATCTTCGATATTTTTTTTTTCTTTTTTTCCCCGTCAATATAAATATATGTACAGAAATTTACAGTAAAATTAACTAATTTTAAATGAAAATAAAGCTCGTAATGATTTAACTTGATTTCATCTGAGAAAATTTAGAAGAATATAAAAACAGAAAATTCGCTTGGTGATTGCGGAAGGATTTGTAATTTGGATTCTGAAATTCGAAGCGAGTGGGATTTCGGGTTTTGATTTTGTTACCGTAAATTGCGCCGGGCGTGGGGCCTTTCACACTGATTAATCATCTTTGATCTTTCATTCAACTCATTTCATTTCACACTACCCTTAGAATTTTATCCGTTGTTTATCCTAAGCAGTAAATTTGGAAACTATTTATATAACAAAGATCGTGCCTGCATACATTTAATGGTGCGATCTCGTGCTTCTTTCATTAGACATAATTAACTTTAGGAAGTGATGGATGATAGCAAACTTGAGGATATACTATGAAGGATAGATTACTTTCCCAAATCAAACATAGCCATATTTTTCTATATACAAGTATAGTCATTGATGCCATATAGAGAGGAAAAAAAAAAAAAAGGAAATTACATGTAAAATTTGTATCTCAATTGATACAATATCAAATAATTATGGATATATCTTACTCGGTTATATTCACGTTTTCAACATGAGTTCGAGAGTTAAAATTCTCTATCTATTGACTTAAATTTTTATAAGACATAAAATCTTTGAAAGTTTTAAAAAATTAAAATTAAAAGAAAAATCTTAATCTGAATTCGAGTCCCATGAGTTCATCCCCTTCGAATGAATGTTTCTCCTAATACGCCAGTGAGAGCATAATTTTTTTTTTTTTTTCTTCAACTTATGTCGTAGATGATGTATTTCGCATTCGTTATTTTCACTTAGTTTGAGGGCAATCCAATACCCTCCCCACCGGCTTCAGCTGGTCCGAAGTCCAAACCCCTAAAGACATATTAATTAGTGTATTTTTTAAGTTGTGCGCGCTCACAATCACCATGGCCAATATTTCTTTTAATTTCAACGGTAATTAACGCGACACGTGTCGTTGACAAAAGCATAACAAAGCTTAAAAAAAAAACATTGTTGGGGGTAGAAGGAGCACCGACACTAGGCGATAAAATAATAACTGCAACTACCAAAAATAATATTCAAAGAAAATTAAATGTATGAAAGTAAAATATTTATATATATATATATATATATATACGGTGAGTAGAGCTCATTAACTACCAAACATTTAAAATGTACTGTGCACCGAACGCATACTGACGCTGCTCGCTAGATGCTGGGACCCATGTTTAAAAAAAAAGAAAAAAAAATGTGTTCTTATGATACAATCTGACATCAATACTTCTTACCGACTGAAAGTGTTTTGATTGAATATAATTATTATTTCTGAGGTGCATTTTCTTCTCTTTTATTGAAGATTTATTTTACAATTTTTAAACAATAAAAATCTTAAACAGTGATGTGGACCTTTAGATGGGTTTTAAAATGTTTTATATTCTACTTCTTTTTTACAAATAAATTATGAATAAAAAATTAATTATTTTAACCATTGAGTCACTCAAGTCTGAATCTTTAAAATAATGATAACAATAATAATTAATACTAAATAAATTGAAACTTTACGAATTCCTTAACTGAAAAACTAATTATTTATTTAAATTCGAGGATAATCTTTTTAAATATGTTTTTTTTTTTAAGAAATGCCTTCTGTAATACCAAAATTACACCGCAAATATGAGCTTCATAATTGGTTTTTAATCATATATCTTTGGATCTTACCCAATGATCGTCGCTTGATGCAGAATTAACAGGGGCTTGGATAATAATTGAAGTGGGATTGCTATTATTATATAATTGATTGCGAGAATATTTAATTTAATGAAGTAAATTCATTTTGCCTGGATGGCACTAGCAGCACGCAAGCACTCTTGGGCCGACGTCAAATTTAAAATTAAAAAATAAATAACTTGAAGGAAAAAAAAAATACGTGCACACAATGCAATACATCAATTTTTATCACTGTCATTTAAGGTTCAATTAAATTAATTAGATCGAGTCAAATTTCACGTCCGCGCATGTTCATCGAAATCTGGGTGATTTTAGGAACCTGTTCGTTTTGAAAATAATATAACATAGGTATTGTATTGATGCGGTCACAATGTATTATCATATTCAAAAATTATTGGACAATCGTTTTTCATTTGATTTGGATTGTTATGTTTTTTTGCCAATAATAATAACTTTCTAGCTCTTAAATAGAAAACAAAAGAATAGCCCAAGTGTTGTTGTTTTGTGATTCAATGCGTTAGATACCCAAATCTACACAAAGCAGGGGCAAAGTCCTTTTGGGGAATGAAAGAATTTAAAGCCAAAAAAAAAAATAATAATAATATTAATAAAAATAATAATAATATTAATAAAAATAATACGTACTTCTAAGTGTACATACCCATCTAACCGGAATTCAGCAAATATAAAAAATTAGTGCATTATGGAGTTGTTTTTGGAACACACCATTTGTTTAATTCCTCCACTAATTGATTTAATTAAGTTTGCTAACTTTAGGGCACCCAGAGAAGTTTAGAGTGAACCTTTACATACTTCTTAAAGAAATTTGAAAGTGATTTTGTAAGAATTAAGAAATGCTTTTATTTGATTCTGATCTCTTTAAGAAGCGCTTTATATACTTTTGTACAAAATTTATTTCTCACATTGATTTAACACAACAAACCACGTCACGAAAAATGATTGTGCTTTCAAAATCATTGCCATTCAAAAGCACCCCAAATTTTGCTTTCTCTTATATGCATGTCCTTTTGTGCTATACACAACCCCTAATTAAAAAACCTAAAGAAGTGTACCCATCATCTTGAACATTTGTGATCCCGCATTAGCTTTCTTGCACTCATTGTCAAATCTATATGACTTTCTTGCTCACCCTTTAGGACTTACACAAAACACTAAAAGCTTTTTAGACAAAATTTTTTCCTAATAAAGTTGACGTATTTTAAATTGTCAAAAAGCGTAGAGCAATTTTTTTTAAATCAATCTTTAGTTAAATGAATTATTAAGATGATTTTACTTAGAACAAAGATGTATGGTTCTTTGTATATTTGACCAATGTTACCTAACCTCTTTTATTTTCCCTGTTGGTTGGTTACATAGCTTATGAAGGAAATAGCCTAGGTATTTAAAAACCAACATTGTAAAATATTACGTCACGTTGTAACATTTCTAGCAACTAATCGGTCACCTAAATTAGGATTCATGTGCCCCTCCATGTGTTGCTCAGAAACATGGAAAAATAGATTTCAAGAAACAACAAAAACAAACAATTGTCAAAATTCAAATGCTGCCTCAAGTGATGATGTATTCAAAGATGCTGCTTGGAAATTGGAATCTCTTGGCTATCACTTTATATTACACTCTTTGAGTAACACTAATAGCACCTCACCTTGGGTTTGTCTTTGCACAGCCATAAACGTTTCGAGAAACAAACTTTATAGGATACCCTATTAAAAGCAGATGGAAAGGAAAAGGAGATTGAACCCCCCAAAAAAAAAAATTAAATAAATAAAGGCAAGAAATGCAAAGATAAATAAGCAATATAACAAGATGCCCACTCAAAATGAAACTGTAGTAGCATAAAAGAACCATCAAAAATAAAAAATAAAAAAAAGAAAAAGGGAATAAAGGAAACCATGAATGAATGAATGATGATCTTTAGGAGCATGAAAGAGCAATTGTAAAGCAAAAGAATATCCAAAATGAGGTGGGGCATATCACCAATTTAATTATACTTGACATAGTTTTTTGCTATTGCCATTTTTTTCGTCAAAACTAGATAGTAAAAACGTATATGTGCAATTGGAAGTAGTCAATTAGTGTGCTTATGTTTATATTTTTATCATTTACATGTTCAATATCATATCTATTAGAAGTCTAAACCAACATGTAAAACAAGATCTGAAATTGGTCGTGCTCTAAATCAACACGGTGACGTATAATGAGGTCTAGAAAACAATTTACGTTAAGCTGTTGTTAACTTATACTCGGTATAAATTAAGAGGTAGCCCAACTTGTAGTTCCTCTTATTTGATAATGCTCTCGATGCTTCTAAATATTAGTATGAATAGAGTGAATTAAGTGTCTATTAGAAGTCTTAATTAATACAATAATATATTTATATGGTCCAAAAATATGTGAGAGAGAGAGAGTTCTGTTCCCAATTATTTGAGGGAGAAGCCACAGACTATCAGGGTAACTAATTGAGTAGCATCAAATTGCAACCTCGTTCAGTAATTAAAAATAGATATTTCTTTTTCAAAGTGTGATGATTAAAGTACAGCACTATTTATTAAAGAAGGTGAATCTTAATTATTTACCAAGTAAATATTTTGGGCAATCTAGTGCATAGCAAGTTATATTATGTATGTCCCCTATTATAATGATTAATTTATTGACCGTTTATACCTCACACTATATGTCGATTATGAAGGTTTCATCATCTTTTGGCCACATCTTGTCACATGGGAAACAACTAGACGTGTTTAAAATAATCCAAAAAAATTGAAAAAAATATATATGTAAAATGATTCCAAATCTTGTTTCTTTGTCAGTGCATACTTCAATTGGCAACAGAACGGCTACCCCAAATGGCTTGCGTGTTTCCTACATAACAAGCACACCTCGTATTAAATATTTACACATTCAATAGAACTTTCGATCCGTTGGGTATGTCCTTGGGGGTACCTTTCAAAAGATGCAGTAGCTTGTCTCACTATCGAGGACCTTCAAAAATTTGATTCTCATTTTACACTCGACTCACCTATTAATAAAGTATTTTAGAGTTCAAGATTTACAGGCTTACAGCTCAAGCCTCGAGATCATTGAAAGAAAGAAATCACAGTGGTCCAAATTTGACTTAACAATTCTACTTAATAGTGATATTCAAATATCCCGGTGGTGGTGGTGGCGGAAGCATTGGCCAAGGCAAGAAAGTGGGCCACCGAAATTGACTCAGGGTACTACTACGACATTTTTTAATTTGCCTCTTTCGGCCACTGAATCTGAACTGGGACATTGGCATGCAAAGGATAGTATTGCCACTATTTCGGCCATTGAATCTGACTCGGGGACATTGCTATGAAAATGATAGCGTTTCGGCAATATGCAGATAGAAAGTGGAAACCACTCATTTACTTACCATACACAATTCATTTAATATTTATTCTGTCTGTAGAAAAAAATAATTTGATGATCATATCTAGTCACGTGAACTGAATAGCGCATACACCTTCACCTGCTGGTGATGGAACCTTGCAATTGTAAATTTTCGGAAAGGCGGAGGAGACAGCCTAATTGATTTCCTGATCCCACACCGAATCGACGTTGATTTTAATCCAAATGCAAACAAATTGCTCATGAACCGGTGATGTAAAACCGGAAGAATTGTTCGATTTATGACAATAATAACATTGGCTTGCATGTATTTGGAACTGTATGTTAATGACTTGCAAATTAGCAATCTAGCCTCAAAATAAAAGATCTAAGGCGCCAGTGTCCCGTCCAAATAAAAAGATACAAGCACTTTCAACCAAGAGAATAGGTCCTCAGCTGCCAAAAAATTCACATAAAATCTACATAATATATACGGATGTACATTTATTTCATCAATAGCTAATCAAAAGGAAAGAATGATATATTCATCTCATTAACAGAAAAAGGGTTCCCCTCCTCTACGACATAACTCTTTTTTTCTTTGGCATTATTTACACACACTGTCCTTTTTTCTTTGGCATTATTTACAAACATTGTCATATGAAATTGTGAATTCATTATTTATATTGGGCAAAATAAAGAAAAGAACTAGGCACTTTACAACCATTATGTTGAGCAACTATGATGTGTTAAAGTCATTGCAACGACAAAAATAGGGGAAGAGAGAGAGCCTCATATACTATACATTCCCTCTCTTGGTCCATTCTTCCTACAATTAAAAGTAAAAAAAACCTCCAATTTAAATCATTCATGAAACTAACCTTTGCAATTCTAAAAGGGAAAGGGGTAAAAAGAAAAGAAAAAGAAGGTACAGTGATGTGTACAAACTAAGATATCCAATGTGCCATCATAATCAGCAAAGAAAAAACGATAAAAAAAAGGATAATGTTTTATATGACCAGCAATTATATTAGACCCATTGTTATGATACACGAAAAAGTTCACATTCAGTCATTTTTACCTTGCATACAAACATTTTTCCCTTGGTGAATTCACCTTCTTAACATTCTTTAGTCAGTTCAGAAGCTACTCTGCCAAAATAAGGGAGGGAAAAATCATTCAAGATAGCCTCAAGCTTGCAAATGAAAATGAAGCAACAAGAAGACAAAAGCAATTGAATTCCATCCAATGAAAGAAAATTCTATTCCCCCAAAAAAAAATAAAAGTGGTCAGGGCACCGCTGGTGAATTGCATTAACCTAAGTACCTTATATACAAATATTAAATTCATGACCAAATGATGTACAGCACGGCACCCTCTGTTTATTAAGTTGTTGATGGGCATGTAATCATTTGTGGCTTCATAAGACATTTATATAGTGTGAAACATGAGGTAATAGAGGGGGTTTCTAGGAAAATAGAAAGCAGGATATATTAAAGATATGAGAAAGATTCTAGCGTTACCTCAAAAAATTTGACAATGCTTAAGTGCAAAACCTCTCTAACTCTCAACAACAACCATCTGAGAAAACAAATGAACAACAGTGGGCTGCCATTTCAACCTGCTACCTTTATCGCACCCACTTCATCAATTTTCGAGCTCTTATGCTGCAATAATATAAGTATTAAACAGAAGGCTTCATTAAACAGCACTGAATAGACAGTATGTATAATCAACTCACTCACACCAGAAACAAGGAACTAGTGACTCATACTTAATAAGATAACTTATGATGTTTTGATTTGTCAGCATTACCTTACTTTTTTTTTGCCTGTGAATGTCATTAAGATCTTCATCTCCATCATGCTTCCTTTTCTGAAATCATATGCAAGCAGAAACGTTTATCATGGGAATTTTCAATGAAACATTTTTATAAATTTAAAAGAATAATCAAAACATGAAATCCATTAGATATAAGACTCAAACCAAGTAGCTATTCTTGAATTAGACCAGGATCCAACATGAATTTACTCCTTGCAGTCAAGAAACTTTAGTTGATTTTGGGGGCCCACAGGAATATACATCAATGAAAAAGAATAGAAAGGGATGGTTTCATTATTGCTTTCAAATTGATTTGTTGACACTCTGCTCATCGATTCTCTGATAGAAAAGGTACCCTAACAAGGCTAATTGAAAGCCCCAACTGTTTCCATATTTCCCCTTTGTTAGATATTGTAATTAGTAAGATCTGAATCCAAGTAGTTTCCCAACCTTTTCGTGGTGCTTCTTTGATGGATCAGCACTTGAATCATGATGCCCGCTTTTATCCTTCTTCTTATCCTTGTCTTTGTCTTTATCCTTACTTCGATCTTTGTGACGGTGCTTGTGCTTCTTATGCTCTCTATCCTTCTCCTTATCTTTGTCTTTGTGCTTCTTATGCTTCCTCTCCTTGTCTTTGGTCTCACCTTTCGATTTTCCAGCAAGGGTAGGAACCCCCTTTTCTGCCTGAAGGAGACAGAGAATACTTTATTAAAAAAAATAAAATCTAATAGAAAAGAAAGTCAGTGCACAGGTATATTAATATGAAAACAAGCACAGATATTATGAACCAAGTAGTGTCACACTATGTAAGAACCATATTAGACAACAGAAACAAAATTAAACTCAAGGAATTGGATTTCTTACAGGAGGCAAATCAACAGGAGAAGTTTCCCTCAGCTGGAAGGCTTCTCTGAGGACATCCAAATCGAAAGGCTGTATCCTTGCACTAGTATCTCTGGAAGTATTTTGAATAAGCTGATCCAATTGCATTCCCTCTCCCTTCCGGATTTCTGTATCCCCCACCACATTGTGAAGATAATGAGTGTCTGAAATTGACAAAGGGAGTGACCGCTTGCAGAAAAAATCATGATGTGGCAACAATTTATAGTGACTTATGAGATCAACAGCACCAGTCAGTTCCCTTGGTCCTAAATATTAAAAAACAGGACATTGTCTTGTCAGTGAAATGTGCAATATGAAAATAGACAAATGGAAAAATGAAGGGGTAGATGCAACTGGATCACATCATCAACGTTAAAAATATACTTCTTATTGAAAAAATATTGAAAAAATAAATAAATATTCTTGCTAAAAAATGCGGAAAACAGAAAGAGCAAGGCAAACTCAAAGATAAACTTTACACTTTTCCACCACACAATGTTGAAGAATATTAAATCAACTAACCAGAATCTGATAATAATCCTACTCTTTTGAAATGATAATTCAGAATTTTCACTTTGAATTCCAGCGTAAATGTACTTTATTATGATGCTTGTATGCATCTTATATTCAGCCTAGGTATTACATCTATAAACAAACTTCTTAGTTAAACATCAACAATTGTATGTAGAAGTAGTAGAGTTTTATATAGAAGATTATAGACAATATAAAATTAAAGAAAAAAACAGCTTTCTCGTTTATACATATGTATTTCTTTCCTCTAATATTTTTTGGGTTGAGTCCCCCAATATACATTAGGTACATTCGTAAAACTTACAAGATAGGTTCAGAAGAAAATGTACATGTGTCAGCAATCCACTTACAAAACCTTGCAGCTCACCCTCAATAAAATAAACATATAAAACTTGTTTGCTTGCTTGTATTTGTGGAAAAACATATATTCACGGTGAATATTACCGGAAACACTGTCAAGTGAACAAAGAACAGGAAACAATAAAGCAACAATGTCTAAACATCTATACCTCTTCCAAAATTCTTGCCTTCAGGATCCATAGCTCAAAACTTGGTCATTATGAACTGCAATATGTAAACAGAACCAATGCTGTCAAAAGATCAATAATATATCAATCAACAAAATAAAAGCACCAGTAATCATAGAGCAGTGTTCCAATTGCACAATAAGAATACATGTATTTTCATAAGAATTGTCTATATACACTAACTGTTACCCATAACTTGAATAACTGATAAAGACTATCCTAAAATGCATGGTAAAACCTCTTTGAAAACAAGCATAAGATTCTGATTCCCTTCTAATTCATTAGCAACTAACTTTTCATGTACTTCAACAACTTTTGATTTCCTTTCTCTGGATGCTATGCAAATAATTTGATTCTTCATTACCATTCGAAAGAGGGGAAGAGGAGGAGGAGAAGGAGGCCGGGGGTAAGAGGGGCTTACATATGAATTTATTCCCAGCAAAATAACAAGTAGCAGGTGCATGATCCAAGAATGGAAACATCAAGAAGAACCCTTGGTAGAGAAAATCATATCAACTCAATGCGATCAAGTTAAAGAGAATGCATTAAATGCCATAAAAACCAAGCAAACCATTGGAATTGGATCCCTTCCTAGTGGAGGGTGGACATTACTTAACACTATTGCAGACATGAGAAAGCATAACTAACTAAAGCAGCTAGATTTAGATTAACATTAAACTCTATGAAAGCATTTCAAGCAAAGCTACCAACATTTTTCCAGTGCCAAACACAAAACAAATACAAAACACCCAACTCTATACCCCAGCAAGATTTCTAATGATGTCCTGCTTCAGTCATTTCAAATCAACCTCAACTCCACTCACCCCATCAGCCGGTATGATCAGTCAAGAAAGAAAACCTCAACTTTTAATTTCCTTCATTTCAAGAATTCGCTGGTTGATTCTGTCACCCATACAGAACCAAGCAAGACCAAGTTTCAAAGAAAATCAAACTACAACGTCCTTCACACAAAGACGTACAAAGTTCCTTCAATTCTAATCACACACGCAACTAAATTAAAAACAGTAAAACTATCGAAATAAACAACACATTTGTCCAATCAGAGTCGAATCAATAACAAAAATTAACTGACATTCGATTACTTACTTTGGTACACTAATACCTATTCATTTGTTCGCGGATTTACTATAAATACGAAGCTATAATTCGTAAACCCTAAACGAACCTGAGAAACGAGAATGAAATAATCAGCAACACGAATTCAAGAATCTTCTTCTTCTTCTTATTTCTTCAGATCAAGAGGTCAACGTCGCAAATTCGAGCTCCTCTCTCCTTCGTCGAGTCTGCAATTCACTCCTTCAAAACCGAGAAATGTTAGCAATTGGCCCAGAAGTTGCGAAATTTTACAGATTTCCCACCGCAACGCAGCGTTTCGGAGCTGAAATTGGGGGAAACTGATAGATCAAAGAAGGTTCGGCGAAGAGAGAGAAAGC
This sequence comes from Aegle marmelos, assembly GCA_030449875.1. Lineage (NCBI taxonomy): Eukaryota > Viridiplantae > Streptophyta > Magnoliopsida > Sapindales > Rutaceae > Aegle > Aegle marmelos. The sequence continues at coordinate 18,638,464 of JASUUL010000094.1, read as the reverse complement.
AGTTTGCTGGCACTAGGGTTTGGGGTTATTAAGAGTCGAAACGAAGTCGAACGACGAGGATTGGTCTGTGTCGTAATGTCGTTTCAGTTCAGTCTCTCTACGATTGGCTATCTTTATTGCCCTTGCTTTTGATTTTTATATTAACATATTATTTTTAATTCACTATGCAAGTTTTATTACTGTAGAATCTGTTGTAGTTGATGAATGGTGTATTTCGGATGGCATGTGAGTTATATTTATATGCGCGCAATTGATTTTGAGAAATCAATTAAAATATATTTCTTTCAATTTTCTAAATTACAATCTACTGATACTATAATAAAACAATTAAATAAGACTCTTTGGATATTTAAACCTAGTACATTTTTCTTTTCTTTTTATTTTATACTGATATATTATAATTAGAATTATACTAATATTTATGATAAAAAAATATTAGGACTATCCTTTATAATTTTAATATAGTACGGCTCAAATTTCTATCCTCACGTAATATTAGAGGAATATTTATTTCACCTTTAATAATGAAAAAACAATTCTATCCCTACACAACTTAAATAAAGAGAGTTTTAACACAAGTAGAACGTTAACTATCAATTTTGAGTTGACCTAAAATGAGACCATCATTAATAGTGGATAATCTATGTTAATTGTTAATAATGCTAGTTTAGATTTAAAATTGTGTCCTGATAATCAATTTATAATAAAATTGTAACCATCTTTTTTTTTTCACACGAAAGCATGCCTTTCAATAAGGACCAATAGATTAATGGTGGCATATCCCAAATATTAAGTTTTAGCATGATTTTAATTATAATACATTTAATTTTCTTTTTAATAGGACACATTAAATTATGGTAATTTTGTCCTAAATTGTTGAATTAAAATTAGTTGAATAATTAAAACATAAAATTTTTTAAAATGGAAGTTTGCCATTTCAATAGCTTTATATCATTTTTAGGATGAGCTTGTTAATGTTGTACTTTTTTAAATAATTGGTCGATAATAATAATAACCTCAGTGCTAACTATAAACAATTGAATTTGTCGAATAAAGAGAAAAACAACCACAAATATTTAGAGGAAAGATAAAGTAAATTTTTCAAAAAACTATAAGTTTTGAAACCTTCAACCCAAGCTCAAAAAGAAATTAGGCTATATATTTTAACTAAATAAAAAAGAAATTTTATTAAAATACTATAAGAATATAGATACTAAAATAAATATAATATTAAATAAAATTTATTCACATATTTACAAATATGTACATATAATATTTTTATAAATACATGTGTGTCGCATGTGTGATTAAAAACATTGAGGATGCTCGGTTATTATTTATATAATTGATACATGAAATAAATATTTTATATTAATTTTTTGTTATCTCAATATAAATAATCCCACTAATGATCTCTTTAAATTTAATGATTTTATTTGCAAATTAAAAAGGATAATTTTAGATTTTAATAATAAGATGTGAAGATATATATCGGTCAACGTATTAAATATAAAATTAATTCTCAAATTTAGATTTTAGAGAGCTACTTATTCCTTACTTTTTAAAATCTATTTAGGATGAATTGATTTTGTTAAAAGTCATTTTTCCTTTAATTACTTCTTAAGGTTTTCGAGTATCAAATATAACGTCCGTTTTGTTGTAAATCACTTACGTTTTTGTGAAACAATTATGATACCCCTAAAATACATAAAATACACAATTATAATAAAACACATATAATTAAATAACAAAATACTTAAATAAATAAAAGTAGTAATGTTAGTGAGATTTAAAGTATAAAATGACGATTTTCTCCTTTATAAATATACACTTTCTAACACTCAATAGTAACCATCTTTTTTTTTCACACGAAAGCATGCCTTTCAATAAGGACCATTACATACAATGCCGCACATATAAAAATATTAAGTTTTAGCATCATACATGTGATAATACATTTAAGTTTCGATGACTCCTAACAACACATATAATTACGAATCGAAAGGATAGAATTATAATTAGTTGAATAAATGGGAACATAAAATTTTTTGAAAATGGAAGTTTGCCATTTCAATAGCTTTATATCATTTTTAGGATGAGCTTGTTAATGTTGTACTTTTTTAAATAATTGTCGATAGATGTGCTATATAAACAATTGAATATAAAGAGAATCAGTTAAATATTTAGTAAAGTTTATTTTTAAAAAACTATAAGTTTTGAAAGCAGGCTATATATTTGATAAATTTTATTATTAAGCTACTATAAGAATATAGATACTAAAATAAATATAATATTAAATAAAATTTATTCACATATTTACAAATATGTATATATAATATTTTTATTATGTGTGTGTGCATGTGTGTGCGTGCATTGAGACGTTATTATTTATATAATTGATACATGAAATAAATATTTTATATTAATTTTTTGTTATCTCAATATAAATAATACTAATGATCTCTTTAAATTTAATGATTTTATTTGCAAATTAAAAAAGGATAATTTTAGATTTTAATAATATATGTGAAGATATATATCGAATTGTATTAAATATAAAATTAATTCTCAAATTTAGATTTTAGAGAGCTACTTATTCCTTACTTTTTAAAATCTATTTAGGATGAATTGATTTTGTTAAAAGTCATTTTAAAAAAAATTACCAAGTATCAAAATTTACATTTAACTTTTTAAACTTACATGTAAGCCTATCAAAAAAATCTCAAGTGAACCCTAAGTATATTCCATTGAATCATGTTTGTATAATAAAATTATCTGACATTTGTCATGTTTTTAAAACTTTTGGTTTTTCCTATTCAAAACTAATTTCAGCTTGACCAAGCAATATTAAAATATAATAAAAAATATACTAAAACCTTATTAGAGATACAAAAGATATGTTAAACAGGTGATAGAATATGATGCAACTAATAAATGAGTCAAACTACTGATTAAAAATGTTGACACTCTTAATAAACCAGTGAATTCATATAAAAAAAATTACTATGAGACAAACACACAAGCTAAAAATAGTAACATGTGTACATAAAATATCACAAAATTTAACCCCAAAAATCACAAGACAAAAAAAAAATTATCTTGGAGTGAATTTTTTGTCCCATATTTTTTTTAATCTTCTAATAATGGCATTTTCTATACACATCACTATTGATAAATTCAATTAGTAATAAAACAGCAACACCATACACTAACCTAAATTATCATTTGTAATTTATTTTTCATATTTTATTCAAACAACCACGAACGAACAATCTTTAATTTAAATTGGGATATTATTATTTTACTACCTAATATTTTTTGACACATCACCTTATGACTAAAATTTTCTAATAATTAATTTTTCCATTTATCTATTTTAGTTTTTATTAACTATCAAAATGAAATTTTAACAAAAATTATAATCAAAGTCTATTTTATCCCTAAATTGTTTAAGTGTAATTTAACTCTCTAAATTGAAAAAAAATAAAAAATTAATTATATAAAAAAATAATACTTGATCAATTGATTATTATATATATGTAAAATAATTAATTCAAAAAATCATAAAATTATGAATATTATACTTTTTGAAATTCTAAGAATACTGAATATATTGAAATTCTTATAATATCCCTGTGACATTAGCAATTTATTAATATGGTTAACGGATTGGTTTTAACATGATAAAAATTGAAATAATAAGTGGAGGGAAAAAAAACAATTGTCACAAAACATTGATAGTAAAATGATACGTAAAAAAATATTAGGCAGTAAAATAATAAGATGACATTTTAATTCATATATTTTTCTTGAATAAGCAGACCAAAAGTAGCTTTGGTAATACTTTTTTTAAAAAATATTATTTCACAAAAGATAAAACAACTATTATCTATGCTTTTCTATTTTTCAAAATTATACTTTTGACTTTTCATTAAAATTACATCCAATATTTTAAGTAATCAACAAACAAGTCATAGATGGCAAGTCATTTGTCATTTTATACATAAGCGACATGTCAGTTAGGCAAAAAATATCATAACATCCTAGTTATTAATTTGAAAAGAAAAGCATAAATAGTATTTTTCATTTTGGATATTAATGACATACATTTGTCTTCAATAATTGAGGACAGTATGTTATCTGTAAATTTTACAATATTAATGACACATAATTTCACATGACTTTAAAGAAAGTATGAGATTATTTATTTTTCAATAATTAAATAAAATAACAAAATATTGAATTATTCGTAAATTTTTACATGATTGTCTTTTTTAGCCCTGAGAAAAGTTATTTGTATATTTGGATAAAATTAAAGGAAAAGCTTTAACTTGAAAATAATGCCCAAGTATTAATATGTTATATATATACTTTAATCTTTATATAAAAAAATAATCTCTTCGCCTATTGTTAGGTATATTCTAAATTTGGTACAATAAATAAAAGTGGTATATGTTATATACATAATACAATTTATTTTAAATATTTATTTTTTATAATATTAATATATGTGAAATTATAGACCATTATAAAAATAAATTTTCAAAATCAAAAGACCATATTAGCTAAACTAAAAGATAATTGAAGGTAGTGAATTTATCTTAAAATATTGTATTTGCAAAAAATAAAAAAATTATTAACTGTGCTTTTTTACTTTTCTATTTTTAAAAAATGATTATTATAAAATTTTATTTTTGACATGACAAGTCATTTATCTTTTAACAACATTACATCTAATATTTTAAATTTTATTTAGCAAGTTGGTTGTAGATGAAATTGTCCTTATATGCAAAACCCAACATGTGAGTATGTTAACTAATATTTATGCAACATAACATCTATGTTTTTAATATAAAAAACAAGTTTAAATAGTATGTGCCAATAAATACACTAGATGACCCATCATTTTCTTTTTGGCATAAAACATGACATTTGGTGTTAAAGTGTAAGGACTGCAGGCTGTCTTTCTAATTTATAACACTAATGACATGTCATTTGTTAATATTTACATCCAATATTTTAAATTTTAATTGACAAATAAGTTTTAAATGACAAGCATTTATCATTTTATATATAAATGACATGTCATTCAAGTTAAAATTATTTATACGAGATAACATGCTAGTTATTACATATAAAGCAGAAGCATAAATAATATATGGATGACCCGTCATTCATTTGCATTTTGGACATATATGACATGACATTGGCCTTCAATACTCGGGGACAACATGCTGTCTATAAATTTTATAACAACAATGACATGTCATATATCAAATGGAATTTAACATGATTTTAAGGAAAGTATGAGATCATTTGTTTTCAAATAATTAAATAGAATAATATAATATTTCAATTATATTTGTGTTTTTACATGTCTGTTTTCTCTAGCATTAAAAAAAGTTGTTTGTATATTTAAGTAAAACTAAGGAACAAAATTTTAAATCTAAAAATAATAGTCAAGCATGAATATGTAATATGGTGAATACTTAATACATCTTTTATAAAACTAAAATTACAAAATCAAAAGACAACTAGTTAAACTCAAAGAAAATCAAAGGTAGCCAGTTTGTCCCGAAATAATTTTTTGGGAGAAAACTTGTATTTTGCAAAAAGTGAAAAAAAAAATTGTACATGTTTTTCTATTTTTCTGATTTTAGAAAAGGATGATTGTAAAATTTTACCTTTGACATGACAAGTTGTGTATTTTTAATGACATTACATCTAATATTTTAAATTTTATCCAACAAGTAAGTTTTAGATGATATGTTGTTTGTTATTATATACAAAACTGATATATTGGTCTATCAACTAATATTTGTATAACATGACATCTATATTTTTAGTATCACTGACAATCATAAACAATATGTGTCGACTCATAGACTAGATAGCCTATCATTTTCATTTTTGTATCAAATAAGATGACATAAGTTTCAAAGCATAAGGACAACATGTCGTCTCTCTAATTTACGATGTGAACCACTATTTATTAAGTTGAATTCCACATGATTTTAATAAAAATAAGAGATATTTTATTTTTTAATAATTAAATAAAATAATAAATATTTCAACTATTTGTATGTTTTTACATGTTTTTTTCTCCAACACTAAAAATAAGTTATTCACATTTGGCCAAAATTAAGAAAAAAAATTAAATTGAAAACAATGCTCAAGTATGAATATGTATTGTGTTGAATATATATATATGCCTTGGGTTTTATATATGAAGAAATCTACTGGCATATCATTTAGCACATTTTAAATTTGATCCAATAAAGTAAAAATTGTACATATATTTATGTAATACATTTTATTTTAAATATTTGTTTTTTTAATAATATTAATAAATGTGGACTAAGAGACTATTTATAAGACTTAAACTACAAAATTGAAAGACCATTAAATAAATCAAAAGAAAATTAAGGGTAGCCAATTTGTCCCAAAATAACTTTTAAAATAATTGCATCTAAAAAAATGAAAAAAATATTAACTATGCTTTTCTATTTTTATTTTTTTAAAAAAATAACTATTGCGAAATTTTAGGACGCATTCAATATTATTTTTCAATTGAAATTTTCTTAAAATAAATATGAGAATGAAAATGATATTTAGGAGTTGTCACATTTTTGAATTGAAGCATGTATTTAGTATTATTATTTGTATCATATGCTTTAAAAATGAAAACAGTAGTATATGTTCGATAGATATAATTAAAAATGATAAAATAGTGAGCATGTGTTCAGAAATGTTTATCTTCTAAAATAAAATTTATAATATACAAGTCATCTAATTTTTTTCCGTATGCTATTAAAAAATTATGAAATTAATTTATTTAATTTCTTCTAATTACTAAACAAATTATTCAACTATTAATATATAATTAAGACAAATATTAGCGTTAAGATAAATGACTATATGTTTAATAAAAAATAACTATCAAATTAATTGAAAAAAAATTATCAAATTGCAAGATGGACACTTGAGATGTAAAAGGAATTAAAGGATTATGAAGGTCCATATGCCCAAATACTGCTTCTCCTTCAATGATTCAAGTGCAATAGGAAAACAAGAAGTTCGACGACAGCAGTTTCTGTAGAACTTCTAAATTTGACTCCTAATTGTTACTAAAGACGTGCGAAGCGTCTTTCTACTTCATTTTCCTAACTCCTCAACTAAATCGTTTCTCGTTTCTCTCCAATCGGTGGCTAAAGCAAGAGCCGAAAAAACCAGAAGGTAACGTACTTGTTCCACAATCATTTTAGCAAACTTTTAATTCTACTACTCGTAAGCATTGTTAATTTCCCATTCTATTACCACTAATAATTTATCTGATGCTTAAATTGAAGAAAATTAGAACGTGGTAAGACAGAGAGAAGAAGGAGTTGGGAATTAAAGATAAGATATCTTGGTGAGGGAGAGAGAAGTAAGAAAGAGAAAAGGAAAGGGAAAATAGTTTTTTATTATGCTTTGGAAAATGTGTCAAATATTATTTTATGGTGGATTAGAAACCCTTCTGAACAGAACTCTTTAATTTTTAAAAAAATTTATAACATTTGTCATTTAATATTAATATATAATTAATATTTAACTAATTTAATTTATTTTTTATTTATTAATTATAAAAAAAAAATTGCTCAAAATAGGCTGGATCACGAGATGACGTTGATCCTTATCTTAAAGAATAAAGGAAATGCATATAAACTGTTTCCCTTTTTATTACAGTCGGCGGAAGTTTGGTTTGAGCGTTCTATAATTTGTGTTTCGCGATTCAGCCCATCGAATTTGAACTACACTTAAATTCTGGGAATAAGAAAAATGAAAATAGGAGCCACAAAACCACACTGAACAAGCTCAAATTATTGGCACGTCTATTCCTTTCGTCCGTCGATGGAGATTTTCAAAATACAAATGGCAGTAATTATTCCCTGTTTTGTACAATAGCAAAGCACTGCAGCATCACGAAGCTGAACATTTAATCAAAGCAAGGCACAAGAATAATCAATTCACGGAACAAGCAAACTATGCAAAGATAATTTGCGCAATTAATAAGCACACCAAGAACTAGAAAGACATGAAAGCTAAAGCATTGCTGCTTCGATTCCTTTCTTCCCCCGCCCGATATTCTCAAAATACAGACGGTTGTAATTGTTCACTGTTTTGTACAGCCTTGGCCTTGCCTCATTTACCGCTCCATTCACAGGTTCAATATCTTTTTCCGGCTTTGGACAGCAGAACACAGCCACAGACATTCTTTCCCTTTCTGAATTTGTCACCACTCTGTGTACTGGGCTCTTGAATATTCCGTTACTCATTATCTGTATGAATCACATGCATATACCAATAAATTAGTAAAGGTTAATCCCTTGATTTGTAAATGTACTTTTGTCAGTAATAAATTAATTACCTCTAGCTGATCGCCAACGTTCACAACAAGAGCTTCAGGAGTGACTGGAACCCTGTACCACTGATCGCCCTTGAGGAATTGAAGACCTTCCACTTCTGTGTCCGGCAAGAGCACTGTCAATCCTGATCCATCAGTATGAGGACAGACGCCGAGAACAAGGTCAGGCCTTGGACATGGAGGGTACCAGGAGAATCGCCCAAACAAAAAAGTTTGTCCCCCAAACATGTCCTGAAAGCAATTCTCTTCCAAATTTATTGACCTCGCAAAGGCCTTGAAGATGATTTGGTTTAACATCACTTCCACTTTGCTAGAAAATTCATGCAAAATCTCCCTGCAACAATCGCCACGCACATATATTATATCTACGAGGTTAAAACTTGTATTGGTAAATGGTTATGTAGGTATAAGCGTAAGGTCAATGGAAGTACCTGAAAGATTCGGGATTTTCTGGCCAGAATTTGAGTTGTCGTCGATCTTCTGGAAATAGTGCAAGATACAATCGATCACTCCAATTGAGTGTTGGGTGGATATCATTCCCATAGCCATCGTCGCTACCATCTTGTTTGGCATATTTCTGCTTCTCTTCCAGAGGAAGAGTAAAGAACTTCTTGGTAACTTCACGCACTTCGTCAAGAAATGCAGGTTCTATTCCATGATTGATTGCCTGAAACTCCATAACCCCAGTAATTCATTTCAATTTTTCATTTTTTTCAGTTCTGGTATTTTTTAACGATGACCTTTTTAGTTTTCTGACGTTTGTCCATGTCAACATCGATCAAGGCTAACGCCACAGTTATCATATTACCTATCTTACTGTTTCGTACATTTCGAGTGTTAACTTGAAACAAATAAATGGGGAAAAAGACCAGACCTGGAAGCAGCCCCAGGAGCAGAGAGCTGTGCGGAGTTTCTCGAGTTCTTGTGAGCGTGATGATGGAGAAGTCAAGAGACCAAAATCGATTACCGGAATGTCCATGAGTGGCACAGGAGCATCAAAAGTTCCAGCATCACTTCCTTTCTGTATGTAACTTTCTGGAATTTGTTGGCCGTCGATGATGCTTTCTTGGACTGTTTTCGTTGGTGTTACTGAATGCATTTCAGCCATGTTGTTTCTGGAAGCGGGAGCAGTTCCACAATGTCACAACTTTTCTTTAACTCGCTTTTGTTTTGGTGGTGCCTATAGGCTAATTTATAGCAAGGCCTCGTGGGATGATAAAACAAGTAGGTTGAGATCGGCACCATCCAAGCAGTGTGCACCACGCGGAAACCATAGCACTAGTGCCCATGTCTCACATGTGATAATTAATGGATGACGCATGCGCATGCTGAGATCAAATACGGGCCAACTTTTCTCACTCATTAAAGTGCTGTTTGGTTTTGAGGCACTCCAATTTTTAACTACATCTATTGCCAAAAGATTATAATTATAAAATAAAAATTAATAAAATTTTTAAAAATTTAATAAATATATAATATATTTTTTATTATATAAATATAAAATTAAATCAACTTAACTTCTAACCTAAGATATTAATTTCTAACCTAAGATAATTATTGTTTGTCAAATATTTTAATTTTATACCTTTTAAACTATATTTACCCAATTTTCAACTCCAAACAAGAGCTTAAGTAATCTTTAACCTTAACTAGGCAGCCATTGTTTTGTTTTATTTTTATTTTTTCCTTTTTCTCAAAGAATAAGGTAGTGATAAGGATGGAATAGTTGTGATAAAGATAACATTATATGAGAGGCTTAATGTTAATTGAAAAATTAAAATTATTCTTTAATTTTAGACTAAAAATGACATTGTATTCCAACAGAAGTACAATGTTAATTAAATAATTAAAAATGTTTTTTAATTTAGATTATAAACTTACTGAGTGCAAGACCAGGGGCGGATATTGCCCATGACTAGGCTGGGCTATAGCACTTGCAGAATTTTTTTTTAAAAAAAAAAGATCAGGATTTTTATATAAAATATTAAAAATTGTATATTAAAAGTTTAATTTGATCCGCGCGCTTCCTTGATATGTAAATTTAGTATTAGAGTCAAACTAAGCCAATTGTTAATAAATAAGAGTAATGAAAAATAAACTGTAAAAGCAAGCCCAGGCAACTGAGTTTAGAGCTCGGTATCAATTCTCCAAATTCAGGAAGTTAACCTTCAAAATCTTTACGGATTGAGATAAATCAAGTTGATACTTAATTATTGGAGCATGATCTGGTATTACATCCCTAAACTGCATTTATGTTGTTAATCAACAAAACTCTTGCTAACGCATGAAATTTAAATTTAGGTCCCAATAATTTAGTCCGTCGCTAGCTGTAATATTAATATATGACTATTGCATTATATGAATTGATTCAAATATTAATGCTCATAAATAAATCATATTGACTCCAAAATATATCATATTTTAGTGACAGTTGTGGAAAAAAACTAAAATAATAATAATAATAATAATAATCTTCTTGAGGATTATTGACCCAGAAAATGATGGCTGTTATCACACGGACCGGAGGGAGATACTAGATTTTTCTTTTCCAAGTATTAGTGGGAGAATATGCTAGATTTTTCTTTTCAAGTATGAGTGGGAATAAATTTTAATAATTCAACAGATTTTTAAATTATTTTTAGATATGGGTATGTAGTGTCCTAATAAATATTATATATTATTTATACTAAGATTTTGGTCATACAAGAAGAGTTAAAAAAGAACTATTTTTACTTAAAGAACATCTTGTGAGAGAGCTTGATCTCTAGAATTGTCGTTGAGAGTAAAGAGCTCAATGGTCGGAATTCTACAAAACAATAACCCTCTTTTGTGAGAAGCTGGAGGATGAGATAGTTATGATAATAAATAAGTAATAAAAGAGAGAAAAAAAGAGTAAGAGAAAGAGTTGGAGGATATTAATTTTTTTCAGGGTGAACATGTTGAACAAATTCTTATCGGCCTAAATTTGACGATAAATAGTAAATTGAATTGCTTCCTCTCAAATAAATAGTTATGTTAATTACATATAAATTACTAACTTATATAGGGATGACAAAAATTTGCACAAAGATGAGCTTTTTTAAAAAAAAAATTTAGGGAAGGTATAAGGATAATTTTATACTTAATTTCTTATTCAGAGAAGGGTTGGGGACAATCTTTCTTTAATTTCTTATTTAGAGAAAGGACATGAAAGAGATGGATTGCTTATCGCCTCCCTATCCCTATATTAGTTTTTATTTTTTAAAAATTATTAATGTATAAATAATAAAATTTAAATGATAACATATTAAATATTAGTGTAATAATAAAATAAAATATTTATATAACTAATATAAATATTAGTTCATATAAAACTTTGGTGTATTTTATCATGAGTCAAACCTTAAGCGCTGTCTCACAATTTCACTTATCCTTTTCAAATTATTTATGTCATAACCGACACTTAGTTTATCCTCATTTATCACAACCCAACAGTGAGTTGTATCCTCATTTCGTTAATCAAGGCATCTATACGAACTTCATTTCCTTCGTCACTGATATAAAAGTAATTCTTTTTTATTAAAGGATTATAGTAATTGATGAAGATAATTATTATGATAATTTGTATTTTGCAATATAACTCTTATGATTTGATTAATGTTAATATAAAATATATTGTCAAACTTTATTTATTTTTTATTTTAATATAATTAAATCAAATTCAAAAGTTAAATCCATATCAATTATTCAAGTTGGGAAACCTCTAAAATTTCCTCTTATAATTCCGGGATCTCTTTCCGCTCCCCTCAAATAATTCTGATAAAGATAAAAGATATGTACAAAATTCGGGCGTGAGACGTCGATCCCCACCATTTCTCTTTCAATTGCCGTCCCTCAAACTCATGGGGGCGTTATGCGTTAGCACTTAGCTTTTGACCACTTCCGATGCTTTACAAAAGTGGGTCCAATAAAACCATACAATTTATGACTCGGCCAAGCGTCGAATTGCATGCCGAATTTTCAAACAAGAAAATTTTTCCTTTCCTGGCAAATGGGAAAGCGCGCGATTCCGGTGAGAAAGCTTTTGTTTTCCTCTGCTATTGTCAAACCGAATCGGGGCCACTGCTCTGCCTTCGCTACATTTTGATTGTGAGCATGACGTCAGCCGAAATTATTTGCGACGTCGTTTTTGACTTATCCGACAATATCCGACAGGTGTCAGTTTCGCTATCGTGGCCAATGGTTCGCTCTAACACGTGGCGTTATGGCTGTGGTTAATTTTTCAAATCAGACCTTTATTAAATATTCCTCGAAAATTGTGGCTTATCGTGATTGGTCAATATTAATAAATTTATACGAGAGGCTGAAGCGGTACCACGACTGACATCCATCTATTATTCCATTTTCTTTCTCGGATCATCCCCTTTTAGTATTATATTAAAATTTAATGCACATTAAAAATATTATTAATCATAATTAATTATTAATGGATTTAATCACCTAATTATGAAACTAAAAATTGAACAAATTTAGATCTAAGCTTATATTTGTAACCCAAAAACGAAGACTGTTAATTTTACTTCTATAATTAGTTGAAATAATTCTTTTCATTCTCTCTTACTACAAATTTAGCCTTATAAGCTCTTAAAGATGTATAAAATTATAAATAAGAACACCCAATCATCCAAGCAATTATGTAGGAAGTTGAAACTTTTAGTAGGTACCTCCAGTAGAGTTGTTGGCCTTATGGAAAATATAATTAAGTTAGAAAATTGAATATATAATTGTTATAATCTATTGATATTTACAATTAAAATCGATTAAAATATTTATAGATTTTACTGAAGTATAGTCCAAATTTCTACCTCATAAATTTTGTAGAAAAATATCTATACTATACATTCAATAGTGGAATAGTGGACTATCTCCACCTAATTTAAAAAGATTGCAGGAGTAATGGAATCTTGCTCAGATATTTTGAAAGAATGGGTTCACGACTGAGTATGGGCCTATTGGTCATTTGCAAAATATATATATATATATACTTCTCATTATACTGAAAAATTATATCAGTATTAAATATTTTTAAAATATTTTAATTAAAATTTTACAAATAAAATATACTTCTCATTTTTTAATATTATTAAGTGAGTTTTTTTTATTAATATTTTATTAGAGAGAGAGAGAGAAAAAAAGCCTTAGTTATTTTATTTTTTAAAAAATAATAGTTATATAACAATATTTTTTTACACTATTAAACATTATTAAACTCATACACATCTCACATCAAATATTTTTCTTCAAATTGTTTAATGTTTTCAAGTAATTTTATAATTAATATTATATGTTTAATTTATCAATTACTAGTCATTAAATTAAAAAAGAACAAATACAAATGGTAAAAACATATTAAAAGCATATCAAAAAAATTATTAAAAGATAAACATAGTTAAATAATAATAATAATAATAATAATAATAATAATAATAATAATAATAATAATAACAACGACGACAATATTTAAAACAAATACAAATCACATAAGACTAAAATAGTTAGAGTGACAAAATGAGAATAATTAAATATAGTGAAGGGAAAGATTTGATCAAAATAGTATTAACTAATTTTATTTAAAGAGTTTTTTAAAGAAAAATTTTATTTTTTTTCACATTTTTATTGATCATGTAACTAAGTTAATATACATTTCGAAAGTAACATTTGAAGAGCCTTTGATGACATCCAATCAATTTGCATGTATTCCGTTGGAAATTTAGTTAGCTTCATCTTTTCGGCTTGTACTTTTTGTTTGACTTCTCTTGCACTTGAATTACTGGATAAGTGTTAATACATGCAAGGGAACGCCTAAGTTACGTTCTAACGTAACTTACGACTTTTGTCGTTTTCTGCGGCAAATATCATTAAGCCCCCTATACTTTTATTTATTTATATTTATTTTATAAATATTATAATTTTTTATTTATGGTAAATTTCATTTAGCCCTTATCTTTTTAGTTATTTATATTTTATTTATAAATATTATAAATTTATAAATAAAATAAAATATTTTTATTTATAAAATTATAACAATATTTTATTTATAAATATTATAATTTTTTATTTACATTTATTATAAAATTTTATTAAAATCTTTATATTTTTTATTTTATTTAAATATTTATAGTATTAAACTAACCCCTATAATTATTAATTCTAAAAATATTGTTATTTAAATTAAAAGAAGAAATTATTAAATAAATTATAATGATAATTATTATATTAAATTATTATTATAATTAATTAATACATTAATAATAATTAATAATATTTTTTATTTAAATTAATAATATAAATAATTATTATTTGATAAAAAGATTACTAAAATAAAAATAAATTATAAAAGTATAAATGAAGAATATTTTTATAAAAGATTAATTTAAATAAAGAATATTTTTAAATTCTAAAAATACTTTTTATTTAAATTAAAATATAATGATTATTAAATATATTATACTTATAATTATTATATTAAATTATTATTATTATAAATATTTATTATAATAATTAATATATTAATAATAATTAAATTTTATGACATGCTAGTTACAATAACACACTAATATTAATAAAAAATTTATTTAAATTAGTACTAAAAAATACTACCTTCTCTTAAAAAATTACAACATCTCATTTTCTATTACTCTATCAATAAAAGTTTTAATATTATTACCATTCATCTTTTTTATAATATTATCTCATAATAATTTTTATTTTCATAATAAAAAGATTTAAAAAATAAGTAAAAAGATAAATTAAAGTTTTCTCAAAAATTAATTATTAATAATTATTATTGTTAATAATAATTATTATTAATTTAAATAAAAATATTATCAATTATTGTCAATATATTAATTAATTATAATAAAATTTTTCATAATAATAATTTAATATAATAATTATAATTATAATATATTTAATAATGATTATATTTTATTTTAAATGAAGAGTATTTTTAGAATTTAAAAATACTCTTCATTTAAATTAATCTTTTATAAAAATATTCTTCATTTATACTTTTATAATTTATTTTTATTTTAATAATTTTTTATCAAAAAATAATTATTTATATTATTAATTTAAATAAAAATATTATTAATTATTGTTAATATATTAATTAATTATAATAACTTTTTATTATAATAATAATAATTTAATATAATAATTATAATTATAATTTATTTAATAAGTTTTTAATTTAAATAATAATATTTTGAGATTTCATAATTATAAAAGTTAGTTTAATACTTTAAATATTTAAAAAAATAAAAAAAATATATAAGAATTTTAATGAAATTTTATAATAAATGTAAATAAAAAGAATTATAATATTTATAAATAAATATAAATAACTAAAAATATAGGGGTTTAATGACTTATAATAAATTAGTAATTGAATAATTAAAATAGAAAATCTGAGCAGATATATCCAACAAAAAAAAAGGCCCTACATTTTTAGTTATTTATATTTATTTATAAATATTATAATTATTTTTATTTACATTTATTATAAAATTTCATTAAAATTCTTATATATTTTTTTATTTTTTTAAATATTTAAAGTATTAAACTAACCTTTATAATTATGAAATCTAAAAATATTATTATTTAAATTAAAAACTTATTAAATAAATTATAATTATAATTATTATATTAAATTATTATTATTATAATAAAAATTTATTATAATTAATTAATACATTAACAATAATTAATAATATTTTTTTATTTAAATTAATAATATAAATAATTATTTTTTGATAAAAAATTACTAAAATAAAAATAAATTATAAAAGTATAAATGAAGAATATTTTTATAAAAGATTAATTTAAATGAAGAATATTTTTAAATTCTAAAAATACTCTTCATTTAAAATAAAATATAATCATTATTAAATATATTATAATTATAATTATTATATTAAATTATTATTATTATGAAAAATTTTATTATAATTAATTAATATATTGACAATAATTGATAATATTTTTATTTAAATTAATAATAATTATTATTAACAATAATAATTATTAATAATTAATTTTTGAGAAAACTTTAATTTATCTTTTTACTTATTTTTTAAATCTTTTTATTATGAAAATAAAAATTATTATGAGATAATATTATAAAAAAGATGAATGGTAATAATATTAAAACTTTTATTGATAGAGTAATAGAAAATGAGATGTTGTAATTTTTTAAGAGAAGGTAGTATTTTTTTAGTACTAATTTAAATAAATTTTTTATTAATATTAGTGTGTTATTGTAACTAGTATGTCATAAAATTTAATTATTATTAATATATTAATTAATTATAATAAATATTTATAATAATAATAATTTAATATAATAATTATAAGTATAATATATTT
Organism: Aegle marmelos; assembly: GCA_030449875.1. Classification (NCBI taxonomy): domain Eukaryota; kingdom Viridiplantae; phylum Streptophyta; class Magnoliopsida; order Sapindales; family Rutaceae; genus Aegle; species Aegle marmelos. The sequence continues at coordinate 18,621,654 of JASUUL010000094.1, read as the reverse complement.
AATAATCATTATATTTTAATTTAAATAAAAAGTATTTTTAGAATTTAAAAATATTCTTTATTTAAATTAATCTTTTATAAAAATATTCTTCATTTATACTTTTATAATTTATTTTTATTTTAGTAATCTTTTTTATCAAATAATAATTATTTATATTATTAATTTAAATAAAAATATTATTAATTATTATTAATGTATTAATTAATTATAATAAATATAATAATAATAATTTAATATAATAATTATCATTATAATTTATTTAATAATTTCTTCTTTTAATTTAAATAACAATATTTTTAGAATTAATAATTATAGGGGTTAGTTTAATACTATAAATATTTAAATAAAATAAAAAATATAAAGATTTTAATAAAATTTTATAATAAATGTAAATAAAAAATTATAATATTTATAAATAAAATATTGTTATAATTTTATAAATAAAAATATTTTATTTTATTTATAAATTTATAATATTTATAAATAAAATATAAATAACTAAAAAGATAAGGGCTAAATGAAATTTACCATAAATAAAAATTATAATATTTATAAAATAAATATAAATAAATAAAAGTATAGGGGGCTTAATGATATTTGCCGAAGAAAACGACAAAAGTCGTAAGTTAGTAACTTAGGCGTTACCCACATAAACATCTATTGACTTTCATGCATGCCTGATAATTGCTAAATCAAAGGAGTGATATAACGTGGGAAAGTTTGGTCTAAAAGATCAAGCTGACTTGATGGCTGTAAGATCTCCACGTGAATCTCGTGTGATATAGTCGGTGTATTTTTTATTTTATTTATTTTATGTATTATTTATTTGACATACTGCTTTTGGAGATCTTGGTGGGAACCTAAAATTTTCAATTATAGCATCGAGGACATTATTAGCCTAAGATATATCATTGAAGCTTCTAAATTATGACAACGCTGGGCCACCGTTTCAATTCATCAGGAGCTAAAATAAAGTAATTACAAACCCAGCGAGGCCGTGGTAATTTTGTAAACTAAGCGGAAAAAATGTAATTTTTTTCACATAATTCCACACACATCCTATGGATATATTTTAAATTAAAAAATAATAAGCCAACACACTGACAAAAATGACCAATGGATCGGGCGGCATGTGATATGGTATGGGTACGCCCGACATGAATATATTTTGATAGGGTACGTGGTATGGTACGACACATACATGGGCTGAGCCGGGATTAAAATTTTAAACATGCATGTCTTAAAAGTATGGTACAATTAAAGAGGATTAATGCATGACAGTAAAAAAATATGTAATAAACATATTTTATTGGTGGGTCAATACACGACCAGCGAAGCACGTGGGCTAAAATATATCAAAATAAAATTTTTAATAAAAAGTAAATATAAAATATTATAATTTTATAAACATCTTAAAATTAAATTTAGTATAGGCTTTTAAAAATTAATTTAAATCTTAATTTAAATAAATATTCTAATTTTTTATATTTATAATTTATTAAATGAATAAATAAATATGATAATTTTAATAAATAAAATTATAAATATTATAATTTTATAAATAATAAATAAAATTTTATGATGTTAATATTCCATTAATGAAATCATAACTTAGTTAATTGCTAATGGAGATATGTTTTATTTGTGATTGAAATATTTTTTTATATTTATACACAAAAGAATAAAATTATGAATGAAATATTTTTATGATAAATTGAAAATTACATTTTCATTCAATGGAGTTCAATTGCAATGACGATATTAATATTTTTTAATTATTATTTTGGGATTGTAATTTTATTTTCATTATTTATTATTTTTAATTATGAAATAAATTTATGCATTATTTTATATGATTAGTTATTGTGAAATTAAATATATAGTTATAAAATTGTGATGAACTGATAATAAAATATTAATTACTTTCTTAATAAAAATTATTATTGTTGTTGTTATTATAATTATTATATTATTATTATTATTTGGTTGATGAGCTTAAAAAAACATGTAAGGCGCGTGTACTGTTTTAAGCATGACGGACTTGAAAAAAAAAATTGATGGGTCCTTTTTGGGCACGGCCCGTGAAACAGCCTAATTACGGCACGAGTGCGATCATACCGGTCCCTTATAAAAAAATTGGGCATAGCACAGCCAACCCCTTGGCATTCATTATATAGAAATGATAAAATAATGACATAATAGTGTGTACCTTTGGTCCCCATAAAACATTGTAAGTTAAGTAATTAAACATGAAAGGGCGCATAATTATTTTATCGTTTTTTAAATTTTTTTTGTCCAAATATCAGTGTTCTTAAAATAATTTGGCATATTAAAGACTTAATATGCTAAGCCATTAGGATTGCCAATAAAAAATTTTAACAATATCAAGGTAATTTTGTCACTACAAGAAAGTAAATAATAGATAACAGAATATAATTATTATAAAAGAAAATGCATAACAGACAATTCATTCATTATTTATGTTATTGTTATTAATTTGTGATAAAATATTTTTTCTATTATGAATTTACAATAATATTTTACGATCATATATCCGTCACACAATATTTTAATATAAAAAATAATTAAAATTAAAATTTATTTAAATTTTTGGTAGGACATTCAATTATCATTTTTAATGAAAATCTATAATTTTGGTGGGAAATTTTTTATGACAGACTTTATGATGATTATTTCCCATCATAGAGTTATATATATATATTTAAAATATATATTATAATTATAATTTATTAATGAATTCCTCTTTACAGATTTAATTAATTAATAAAACGAATACGGTAAAAAAACTAAAAAGATATTCATTAAAATTTATTTAATCCAACAAATTCAAAAGAAATACATATAGTATCTAATGCAATCACCATGAGTACATAATAAAACATCTTAAATTTAAAAAAAAAAATCCTTAACATAAAACAACAGAGTTAAGTTACAATCCCAGCTACTAAGCCAAAGTTACCCAACAAAACTTCTAAAGATTAATGGAAAAATTCCAACACCAAGACTTCAACCATGACTTCCAGCAGCAATACTCTCTTTGGAAATACTCCAACAGCCACACTCCAACACATACAATCAGCAACACTTCAACCCGTACCTCGCAGCCCACCATCTTCCAACAACACTCTCACTCTAGCCATAAACCTAGTAACTTTCTAACCTGAACCAGCAAACAAATCCATGTAGAATCAATAAAAATACCTAATGTTATCAACAGACTAGTCATAATGATTAATCAATAGCAGCTAACGACGATCCGATTTTTCTCAGAAAGGTCAATAACGTTTAATTTTCAGCTCTAGTTATAAACTAACTCATTTAGATCCAAATAAGAAAAGATTACAGAGTTATCACTAAACTTCTTATTGAGCCTTAAATTTATTTTTGTTTCTTTAATTCACACATTAAGTGTAATCAAATACATTGTATAAAAGAGAATTCATTTGTAATCTTTATTTTTTAGAAGTTGTAAGTATTGAGATATACTTACATTAATAGATTGGGGATAATTCCCTGTTGTAAAGGTTGATTAATCCCTGTTAAGTCAATTGTAAAATTTCTTAAAGTCTTAGAGGTTTGGATAGTAGAATCTTCAAGTTCGATAAGCTTGGAAGTGTAGACATAGGCATGGTTGACCGGATCACGTAAAAATCTTTATATTTGAATTTTTTGGGTTGGTCAAACCATGTAAAACTCTTTGTATTTGAATATTTCTTTCTCATCTCTTTACATTTTGATTGATTTATTTATTATTATTTTTAATTTGTTTAAAATATATATTAAGTTTTGTTCAAATATTGAATAATTTTTAAAAACTCAATTCACCCTCACTTTTGAGTTACCCGACTATTATTTCACACACAAGATTCCCTTCCTTTTTTATTTATTTTATTTTTTATTATTTTTAAATATTTGTTAATTACATCTCGTTAATAATGTGTTCCAGATTGCTTCAACAGTTTTTCTTTGTTATCGCTTCCATTTTCAATTCCATCTTTGTTCTTGAAAAATATTTACAAGATAAAAATTAATATTTTATAAATTAATTTGACATTAATATTTATTAGAGGGTATAATTTATGAGTTATGAGTAAAGTAATTAACACTTTGAGTGAAAAATTAATGATTTTGTCCTTATTTAATATATATATTTTTAGTATTAATTAGTAAAATGATAATATCTCATTTTAATTCATACATTTTTCTTGGATAAGCAAACTAGAAGAAAATCATAAGTTGCCCATTTGCCCAAATATTAACTATGCTTTTTCTATGTTTTTGTTTTGAAAAGACGACAATTATAAAATTATACTACAATAACTATGACGTTAACTAGTATCAATATTTTTAATCTAACCAATATGTTGTTTATATATTTGACTTTTCAATGATATTACATCTAATGTTTTAAATGTTAATTGACAAGTCATTTGTCATTTTATGTATTAACAACATGTTGGTTAGGTAAAAAATATTCATATGAGTTAAGATCATAGTTGTTGTATATAAAGGAAAAGCATAAATAGTATCTAACTGATCAATTATTAGCATTTTTGGTACAGATGACATGACATTTATCTTCAATACTTGAGGATAATATGTTGTCTATAAATTTTATAATATTAATGACAGGTCAACTATTAAGATGAATTTCACATTATTTTAACAAAAGTATGAAATCATTTGTTTCTCAATAATTAAATAAAATAATAAATTATTTCAAGTATTCATGTATTTTTACATGTTTGTTTTCTCTAGTATTGAAAAACTTTATTTGTATATTTTGGTAAAATTAAGGAGAAAAACTTTAAGCTAAAAATAACACTCAAATATAAATATGTATTATGTTGGAATACACACACACACACACGCATAAGAAAATAGTCTCTTACCCTATCATTAGGCACATCTTAAATTTGGTATAATAAAGTAAAAATAGTGTAGTTATATACATAATGCACTTTATTTTAATTTTTTTGTAATATTAATATATGTGGATTGAGAGACCATTTATTAAAATTAAAATTACAAAATCAAAAGACCATTGCCTAAACTCAGAGAAAATCGATGGTAGCCATTTTGTCCTAAAATACTTTTTTTTGGGAGGGGCTTGTATTTTGCAAACATTGAAAAAAATAACTGTACATGCTTTTTTTCATTTCTAAAAAATAAAAAATGTAAAATTTTACCTTTGGCATAACAAGTTATTTATTTTTCAACGATATTACATCTATATTTTAAATTTTATCTAATAGGTAAGTCATAATTAATATGATTTTTTTATTGTTATACACAAAACCAACATGTCGGTCTATCATCTAATATTTGTATGATTTAACATCTATGTTTTTAATGTAACATCTATGTTTTTAATGTAAACAACAAGTATAAGTAGTGTGTGCCAATTCATACATTCGATGATCTATCATTTTCATTTCTGCATTAAACAACATGATATTTGGCTTCAAAGCATGAGAATTACATGTTGTCTCTCTAATTTATGATGCAAATGATACATCATTTATTAAGTTGAATTCCATATAATTTTAGTAAAAGAAAGAGATCATTTGTTCTTTTAGCAATAAAACAAAACAAAATAATAAAATATTTCAACTATTTATAATTTTTACATATTTTTTTCTCCAACATTAAAAGTAAGTTGTTCATATATGAGTAAAATTTTGGAAAAAACTTTAAATTGAAAACAATGCTCAAATGTGAATATGTATTGTGTTGACTACATATATGTCATGGGCTTTATATAGGAAAATAATCTCTTGGCCTATCATTTAGCACATTCTAAATTTGATATAATAAAGTAAAAATGGTATAATTATATACATAATACAATTTATTTTAAATATTTTTTGTAATATTAATATATGTGGACTAAGAGGCAATTTATAAAATGAAAACTATAAAATCGAAAGATTATTAACTAAATTAAAAGAAAATTGAGGGTAGCCCATTTGTCGTAAAATACTTATTTAAAAAATAAAAAAACTTATATTTTTGTAAAAAAATGAATTGTGCTTTTCTATTTTTATATTTTAGAAAAAAGAAGAAGTAGTTTTTAGGTGATGTGAAACACCCGCTATTGCGTTCTAGAATTATTCTTTTAATAAGAGTGCTACTGAGGAATCATACAAAGAAGAAGTAACTTAAGAATGTGAGAATTTAGTACAAGCTCAATATCCTTATGTATTTTCATTAGATATGTAAATTTTGAGTATAATATTTTTATGAAGGGAGAGAATTGGACCATATGCACCTTGATTCCTTTAATTGAATGTATTATGTATTTTTAATTTTGACATAAATTTTAAAATTAATAAATTTATTATAAATTATTACTGACAAAACAGATTCAACTTTATTATCCGATATTAATTATAAATAGCTTATCAAATTTGATGCAGTAATTGAGATGAATTATGTTTAAAATAATTTAAATTTTTTCGTGACATAAAATTTGAGACAATTGTCTCAAATTCAGAGAAAAATTGAGACAATTTTATGTCAAGACATAATTTTTTTTTTCAACACAGATATGATATTAACTTAGTTTGCTATGCTTTCAGAAGTGAAAAAAAAAAAAAAAGAGGGGAGCTGGTTTCTATAAATAGAGAGGGAGGGGAGGTGAGAGAGAGGGAGCGCCTGAGCCGGATCCAAACCCGCGGCCCGGATCCCACCGCGAGTGTGAACCGGACGGATCTAGCATTTCCGGCCACTCCACCGGCTGTCAAGTACCGATTGAAAGCCCTCGAGACGCCAGTTATCTTTCAGCCATCCACGCCGCTGGAAAACGGCCAGAACGCCAGCGACCGAAGCTTGAAATCCCGTGACTTTTCCACCTTGTTCCGCTGTGATTTCTGCTGGTTTTTGGTGACGCCACCGGGTAGGCTTTTCTCCTTACGTCACCAACTTCCATTTCCGGTCAGCCGCAACTGCCGGCCACGTCGCTCTCCCGCCAATCGACCGCTTGAGCATTTCCGGCTTTGGGAGCTAGATTCCGGCGCTTTCACCGCGTGTAGCAGTCACCGCCGGCACCATTAGACTCAACGTGATTGGATCTATCAGACCCGAGCTTCGCAGTTACCGTTGACTAAATTCTGATCGCTGTTGACCGGTAGGTGCAATTCGATAATTTCATAAACTTAAGAGATAATTTTGAAATTATGGATAATTTAATAATTTTAGATTAGGACAGTTAAAAGTAGTTTTAGATTTTCAGAGTAATTAGGAAATTTTGGCTGTTAAGGGTATTTTGATAATTTTATATTATAAAGATAATTTTATAATTTATAATCTTAGAGTATTTTTTAAAGATTATTTAAATTTTATTTTTTAAATTTTAATGTATAAGAAAGTGAATAAAAATTTTTTAAAAAGACTCTTAAATTAAAATAAGATTATTTTAATTTTTTTTTTAATTTATTTTAATTAATTACTTATAATTAAATTTTATAACAGTAATTTTTTAATAAATAATAATAAAATATTAATAGGATAGTTTGATAATTTAAAATTTTAAGGATAATTTAGTAAATTAAAATGTTAGGGGTATTTTGATAATTTTATTCATATGGGAGATTTTTATGGCGTAAAATTAGCTGTACTTAGCATTTATAAATAGTAATTATATCATTTCTTTAATTTAGTAGGAACTGCAAATGAGAATCAAATAGGTTTGGACATTCTCAGTGTGTATAGAATATATAAAATTTATTTTTATAATATGTTTTTATTTTGATGATACAGTACAGTATATTTTGATAAATAAGCATTTAATGTTCTGATTTAATGATTTTTTAAAAAATAAATTTTTATTTACGTGCTGATATTTATTATTATTATTAAAAATGAGTTTGACTGATGATTTTATTATCGTTTTTTAGTAAATGCTTGATAATAGTTTTAAAGAGAATAAAGTGGATTAAAGTATGTTACATTGAAAATAAATGAGATTTAAGTGTGATTATATGTTTATATATGTGTGTATAAATTGTTGTTTTGCAAGATTATTAGACAGTACTCTTCTTTGGTTACAGTGATATAAATATGATGATAGACTTTTAGGCTCATTTGAGTACACATAGAGACTTTGGCCGTGTGTTTGGGCTCTTTTACTTGTTAAGGGCACATGCATGCAATATAATGATTATAGCGCTATGGATATTGAGATATGGATGGTACATATTGTAAAGACGAGATATAGGCTTTTGGGATCTATTTGAGCATACACAAAGGTTTTGAGCACTGTGCTTGGCACTTTTGTCCTTTGGGGATTAGATTAAGTATGCATAGATATGCTGAGATATGAGATAATACTTCTCTATTTATCCGTGTAGCTCTAGGGCATGACGGTTCCCTAATTACCTATCCGTTGAGGTCTGGATATGATGAGATAAGATTGTTTAGAGAAAAATTAAATTATTTTTAAGTAAGATTATTTTCTTTTAAAAAATATTATATGTTCACTAAACTCATTGAGCTTTTATACTCATCTTGTTTTTATCATATTTGTCTCCTTATAAGAGATTTGCAGATACATTAGTCGACCCAACAACAATAATTACTTTTAAATATTATGGCTACACGATGGTGTTAGGAGTCATAGGTGTTTTTGTGTTGGGATACTTTGGATTGTATAATTTTGTTATATGTGTGATTAAAGATGACTTATTGTATTTTTGCTTTAGAATGTTTTGGATGATATTTAGTATTTGGATTGGGGAAGTCAGTTGTTCATGTTGGGTGGATGTTGAGCTATTTTTGGAAGTGTTTATTTTATAAATTTGCAGTTTTGGGGAATGTCATAATTACATGGGAGATTCTATTGAATTTTAGGTAGCAATAGCATCAGGTGAAAGGAAGTAACGTAATAGTGATGGCATCTTTCTCTTTGACTCTGATTCGACTATCACTTCTCACGGTGGTACTTATGGCTTCGTTTTGCCAACTCAAAGCGATTGGAATCAGAGAGGTAGTAGACAATGCTGTAAATGAGCAGAGAGAGTTCGATTATTTCAACTTGGCTCTGCAGTGGCCTGGCACTCAATGTCAAAACACTCGCCATTGCTGTCCCTCCAATGGTTGTTGCCGAGGGTAATGGTGTCTTTCCCCTCTTTTTTCTTTATATTTATTTCACAGTTAAATTTGTAGATCGATTGATGATGACACATGACCTTAATTTGATTATATTTTTGTATTAATTTTGTAGATATTGTATGTAGAACATTGTTGTTTTTGCATGTTATAGTGGAAAATATTATTATTTTTTTATTCTCAATTATTTCGTTGACTTAATTGTTATTACCTTTTTTAACTCGTCCAAGTTGTATGTAGGATTGATGCATTTAAACATGACAATTTATATGTACCTATATTGGCTGCAGGAGACTTACATAGTTTATTGTTGATTTTTTTTAACTCCTTTTTCCAGGTCAAATGCTCCAACTGAATTTACAATCCGTAAGTACAAGGGCTATTATGAATGAATATGATCTTTGATATTGCAAATATGAACAACAAGATGCTATTACTCTTGAAGTTCAAACTGTAGCAGATGATTGATTAAAGAGTACTTTTGAAATACATATTTTTAAAAGAGCAGTGGTAAAATTTTATTTGGTAGGTCACTTACAAACATAGGGAAATTTCTTAAAAGTAGCAAAAATGCAACCATGAAATTGTTCTGTTTCAAGAAGAATGGACCAATTTATACTTCAAGTAGAAAAGTAACCAAGAAAGAGATTTGCTTTTGTAACCATTTGCTTTTGCTATCCTGATACAGAGTCTTAGTACAGCCAATGATTTATTCCTTGGTTTGCCTATGGTTTCTATTTTTGTAACTGTCCTTTCTGGGGCAACTTGGCCTGGTGAACATAAATATGTTTCAGATATTGGAATGAAATATACTCATCTCTAAGCTTCTATATTGGTATTGCAGATGGACTGTGGCCTGACTATAATGATGGAACCTGGCCTTCTTGCTGCAAGAAGTCTAAGTTTGATGAGAAGGAGGTCTATCTACGTGATCTCTGTTGCTGCAATGTCATGTAAGTGATCTAGAATTTACAGTGTGCGCCTTTGTTTATATTGCTTTTTGTAATATGTAGATCTCAACATTGCTTGATGCTCTGGAGAAGTACTGGCCATCATACAGATGTGGTTCAACATCGACTTGCTATAGTGGGAAAGGGCTATTTTGGGCTCATGAGGTGGTTGTTAATTACACATATCATTCTTTTTGCTTTCTAAATCATCCCTTACCATGTTTCAGTACTCACAGTGCTTTGTTCTTGTGTTTATTATGATGTCCGAATTCGGGGACATGGACTGGCAGTGGGGTAATAGTCTTCTGTTGTCTTAGCATGATACATACAATTTATATTTTCTTACTACGAGAATAATTTCAAATTTTTAATTCCTTCCATATACAAGTTGTGCTGCTTTTGATTTTCTGTGGATACTTGCAGAGAAGCACGGAACTTGTTCTTTTCCAGTAGTTAGAGATGAGTACAGTTACTTTTTAACTACCCTCAACTTGTACTTTAAATATAATGTCACGGTAAGTTTCGGATTGGGTTATGGTTTACATTCCTTGTGTTTCACATATTCTAATAGCAGTAGTAAGGTAGTACAAAAGATTACAGTATTATGTTTTTTATTATTTCAAGTGAATTATGTCGTAATTCTTTTGTTGTATTTTCTATTTATTCTTCCATTTGGTTTGTGCATTTGACCAATATTATTTTTTGTTGCAAACAATGAATGTCAGAGAGTGCTGAATGAAGCAGGATATCTTCCTTCTAATACTGAAAAGTATCCCCTAGGAGGCATTGTCTCTGCCATTCAGAATGCTTTCCATGCAACTCCAAAATTGGAGTGCTCAAATGTCGCTGTGAATGAACTTCATCTATGCTTTTACAAGGATTTCAAGGTTAGAATCTCCCTTTTGTGCTAGATCATCACAATAATTTATATGTAGGCCCTGACCTCTGAGCTTCAAATTTGACTAGTCCAAGTTAGAGAGCAGTACATGCTGTAGCCTTAGTTGTAAAGAGAGAAAACATGAGCTGATGTTGGGGTTGACATGTTTTCCCATCTATTATCAGTATGATCCAGCCAATCAATTTGTTTTGCCCTTAGATTTTTCCAGCTGACAATTTTTTTTGTTTCATTAAAATCTGGGTAATCTATTGTCTAATTTCCTATGAGTTTACCTGTCTTATGGAAAGTTGATGTTTACTCAACAGTTTTTTGTTATTTCAGCCTCGGGATTGTATTATTAAAAGAAGTCTTGAAAATGACAATTATTTCTCAAGTAGCTCATGTCCCAAATACGTTAGCTTGCCTGTGTTTCCGTCATCAGGTAAGTTTCTTCTATGTCAACATTATTATTATCACTTGACAGTGGATACTTTGCTTACAATGGCTTAGTTACCTCTTACTGGGGAAGATTTCTTTGTTGGATGTAAATTATCTGTTAGAAAATATGCTTGAAGAGTGTGCTTATCATAAGAACACTAGAAAGGGATTTAACAAGGGCTGTTAGAACAACTTTGTGCATTAGTTTTTTTAATGACCTTTTTGATTACTGACCTCATATATGTGTAATTTTTATGAGTGTTTAAGATTAGTGTAAACTAGGAAACACTTAAGTTATTTCTGTGTTTTTGCTTTCTAATAGCTTCCTTGCTTAGCCCTAAACTGAATGAATGCGCTCCCTTTCTTTTCACATTCTGAGATTTCAGGAGCCTCTTTCAATATTCCCTTGCCAGATACCATAACCATTATGTTACTATTGCTGGCTTTTTTTGTGGCGTAAATCAAGAGATATGGTCGGCTTTTTATTTACTAAAAGTTGGACTGTTGGGAGTAACTCATGTTTAGAGAATCCTTCCACAGGTTATTTCTGTTTGGAATTTCAGACTTTTCAACTTTTTCTCACCTTAGTATAGCAATCTAGACCATTTCTCAGTCATATACTATTTGTCAAAGTGTCACTGGCCCCTTCTCATATCACCCAGAGGTTATCAGGTATAGAGTTTGAAAATGAGTTTGTAGTGCAATTTGTACTTTTTTAATGTGAAAAAAAGTAGCTTTTCCTTTTGTTTCTTGTTTTGCATACTAATCTTCCAAAGGATATCGAAAAATGCTTTTGGATTTTAAACCAAAAAGCCTGGGATGGAAAAAAGACAGAAGTTACTATTGTGTCAAATTATAGACTATGAATGAATTTACAATCTTTCGATAGTTGAGATGAGATGTACAAGTGTTTATTTCGTTAGGGTTCCAATGTGTACTGTACAGCACCAGACCTTGCCATCTCCTTTTTTTGAAATGCTTGTCTAAAATAATATATATATATATATATATATATTTTTTGGTGTACTCTGCTTGAAGTACATCGCTGATTAATGCTCTCGTATATGAGTACAAATTTTGATTGCAATTTACATTTGTGTTTGTCCTTAACTGTAGGGGTTGATGATCCCAAGGTCGCAATTCCATGGATACTTGAAAATGAACCTCTTTGATATCTCTTCTCGCATGGTTCGTGTTATTTAATAGTTCCAACAATAATCTGCTACCTATTCACCATGTCAATTGTAAACATCACAATTAAGTATTTGTTCAATCAATTAGATAACTACTGTCAACACTTTCGGCTGTTTGCCGTTTGATCGGGGAAGTATTCTTTAGTAAGCATTTTGTTGCATTTCTATACCAAAATTTTTACTTTTGGATGCTTTCAGGAATGGTTTACGCGTTATAGATATGCTACTGCCATTTAACCCCATCCAAACTCTAAAGATATGATTGTAATTTTATTTCACTTTCTAAAAGATAAAAAGTATCTCGCGTGGTTAAAATTTTTTCAAAATTTTGATTTGTTTTATTTTTCATCTAAGTTTTGATCATTAAGATGTTGGGAAAAAAAGTAAATTAGGATTTAAGGCACGAGAATGTTATACATAATGTCAAGCATGTTGTACGACTGTTCATGACTTATAATAAATTATCTCTATTAATAATCTGCATGATGATTTTTTGTAATATATTTTTTATTATAATCACAGCATTCAATGTGATTTTTAGATTATAAATGCCGCAATTTTATTTGAATTTCAATTTACTGTATAGCTCCTTGGTTTAAATGGCGTCTACTAAAGATATCAATTCATCCATAAAATCGCATATGAAACTTAAAGAATATGGTAATCTATGGCTGGTAATTAATCTTCCTAACAATCACTCTCGTGCATAGTGGGCCGATAGTGAAGAACAATATGGGGGATTTGAATTCTAAGTTTCTAACTCAATCGACTAATTTAGGTATAGAGAATCACTTTTATTCTTTAAGGTAAATTTTTTCCATTCACTCAGTTGCAATCCTATACCTTGTTAAAGTTTTCTTCGAGCTATCAATTTATTGTAATGGTTTCCTATCAGTACTCTATCATCCGATCTCAACATCCAATGGCATCATTCTCCTTCGTGCAAGTTTGGAACATTTTTTTTTTTGGCTCTACAACTTAATATGAACAATCAGTTCGAAGCAGATATGACTAGATTGATTTCTCTATTCCTCTTTTTACATGCAGGAAAATTGAGGCAAGTCCAAAAAACAATGAAGAAATTCTGTTATTCTATAGATAAGTTGGTAGTGAGTGAATATAATTTAAATTAGGGTGTCATTATAAAGTGACGGGGTGAAATTATCTCTAGTCTTAAGTGTGTGTGTAGTGGGCTTTAGAATATTAGTGTAATTGGGTGGCTTTATGGGTGTATTGGAGCGTGGCAATACTCGATATATCATCATTTGAAGTTGAAGAGCTTTATGTTTTGGGCCTTTGTAAGCCTGTAAAACCATAGTGACTAGCGAGTCTTACTTAACTAAGTGCTAACTTAAAAGCCAATTCATATAATGTCAATGGTTGCAATACTTACAATAGTTAGACCCATAATTAAATTTCAGTATTGATCCAATTCGACAACGATATCAATCTCCTTCTAATGTAAATTCGGCTGATCAACCATACATTAAATCAATGGCTATTATAAAAAAGGTGCAACTATTCGGACTAAAATTCTCATAAAATCCATCCCATAATGAAATTTAAATTGTCATACATTTAAATTAAACCTCCTTGCTTATGATTACCGATCTTATCGATCAAGATATGATTTTCAAATATATCACTATCTTAGTTACATTCGTTATTATTATTATTATTATTATTTTATTATTCATTATTTTGAGATACTTTAGTTTAAAATTTAATAGTTGCATCATGATTTTTTTGTTTTTTTCCTTTGAAAAGAATGGTCAAATAAAGTGAAAAAGAAAAAGATAATTATTTTGACATTTATAAAACAAATGGTTGTTAAAAAACAAAAGAAGTTAAAGGAAATTGAAAATGAATCTCTCACATGATGCATGAGTTTGCAAATTAATTCACTGAAAAAGTTCTATTATAAAATAATTTTGTCCTTGCAAGATTTCTTGAGAAATAAAAATATAGTTCACATATGAGGAAAAAAATTAGAGTCGTGTAATATATATATAATGTGATATTTTTAGAGGAGTGGCTTAAACAGTTAGGTTGCCATTGCCAATAGTTCAATTCTTTTTTTTGGGGGGGGGGGGGTGGGGGGAAGGGGGAAGAAATCTAAACTTATCTTAAATAGTTAGACCCATCATATTTTCTACTTCAAAGTTAGAGATAAACCTACGTTGAGACTCAAGGATCAGTGAACGCCTCAAGTTTTTTTTTTTTTAAATAGTGATACTTGTATTATTATTATTATTATTATTATTTATCTCATCAACTCCCAATGTGATTAATATTTTAATTATAATTAATTCTAATCAAAATTATTAGAAATGACTACATGTTAAAAAATTAGCACACTTTCCATTTTCGGTGTCAAGAAGGAGTGAGATGAACTTGTGAATTTACAACAAAGTCACATGATACAAATATTCACGAAAACGTAAAAAAGAGAAGAACCATACTTTTGAATTTGTTAAATGCTGATCCAAGATAACAAATTTCACTTGTTGTGCATGTTGAAAGTAGCAGTTGTGATGAGTTAATAGAGGTCCTTAGAGACACGCTGGCATGCCATGTAAGCTACATCTATTTGCAACCAGTTGATAAGAGAAATGAGCTGGATTTAATGAGGTGGCTGAATGGTTATGCTAAGAAATATCAACACATGAGCATGGATAGATGGAGTTTCTAGAAGCTCAATATCATGGGTCAATCATAGCTATATTCACGAATCAATTTTTGTTTATTTCCAAAAGTTGTCTTTAGCTAGCTGTCATTCTTTATAGCCTGTGTATAAATAGGCCTATATTTGTAAACTTTCAATTCATTCAAGTTATTCATTTTCACTGAAAATTTTGCTGTTTATTCTCTACTTGTCGAAATAAGCAATTCTTATTAAATTTAAATTGATATTAGAGCCATCTTTGAGCTATGGCAAGCAGTAGCAATATGTAAATAGATATGAATCAAAATGATCAAATGGATACCTGGAATCAAGATAAAAATCAAAACTTAGAGCTTAATGCCAGAATCACCAGTAATCACCTTTACCCACTCAATATATCACTAATAACACTTATGTTTTCACCACTTCTATCAAGCTAGCTTAAAATAATATCATGCTTTGGAGATCTCAAGTAATCTCTAGCATTAGAGCTAATAAGCTTGAAGGATTCATAGATGACAACCATATCTGCCATCTTAGAGTTTTTATAAATCTTGGACCAGATCAAATAACAATAACTCACCTGACCCATAATATCAAATCTGGAAGAAATAAGACCATATTTTTTTTTGATTTGGCTACTGTCATCACTTAGTGAAGAAGTCTTAGGTAATGTGGTGGATTGTTCTACCTCCTTTAAGGTTTGGACAACTCTTACCAATCAAGTTGGTGCAAGAACTAGGACAGAGTTTTGCACCTTAGGACTCAAATCCAAACCACCAAAAAAGGCTCACTTAACATCTATGAGTATTACTTTAGAATAAAATATATACTAAATGCATTCAAAGCTGTAAGAAACAATATGAGCAATAATGGCTTCATTATATGTGTGCTAGTTGGATTGGGACTTGAATATAATTTAGTGATGATAATATTAACTCAATACAGGAAATCCCTTCACTCTTAGAAGTCTATGGCATGTTGCTAAGTCAAGAAAATATAACAAAACAAAATCTAAGTTCAAGAGTTATAGAAGTAAATTTTGCTCAGATGAGAAATGGTAGAAGAAGTTGGAACAACTATGACAGGGCTAGAAATCAACATTAACCTGATATAGTTTTTGAAAACCTTGGAAGTGGCTTAGAAAATGGTCAGGAAAATCAGAACATCCAAGATAAAGGAAAAGGAAAAGCTTTGGCTAATGATGATGGCTCTAATCTAAAAAGGCTATGTCAAATCTGTAGGAAACTAGGACATATAGCTGTTGAATGTTGGTATAGATTTATAAAGAATTATGTGCCATAACTAAGTCGAAGGAGAGAACCAAAAAGTGCATATGTGGCTGTAGTAAATGGCTAAAGCAGTAGATCCTAGTACCTGGTTAGTGGTGATACCAATCATATGACAAATGCTACAACTAAGTCGAAGGAGAGAACCTAGAAGTACATAAACATCAACTCTGAGTATCAAGTAATGAGAAGCTTGCTGTTGGAAATGGTAAGAAACTTTAATTTCTCATATTGGTAACTCTGTGATACCACTTACAATTCACACAAACACATTGCCTTAAATAATATATTATATGTACCTGATATTACGAAAAATCTCATTAGCATTTCTAGATTATTGCATGATAATGATATTGATATTGAGTTTCAAAAATCTATGTGTTTCATCAAGAATAAGCAGTAAGGGAAAATTACGATGAAAGGAGTGGCTAGAGAAAAGCTTTATGAGCTACTGTGTTTGCCTACTCACCTGAGTAGAAACATAATCTTTTTTGCTGTTATGTCGTTTATATTTTCAAATTCTGAGTTAATAAACTGCATCAGCAATCCAGAGTCTATGTTGTCCTTTAATTTAAGTAGTAATGAGTTAGCTGATGTCAATATTGAGTATGTTAAAACTGGTGAGTCAAGTAGAAATGATTTGAGAGACATAAAAGAGATTGATCTCTGGCATCTTAGATTAAGACATTCGAATGTGTCTACTTTGAAAAATACTTTGTTGTCTTGTAATCAGTTCAAAATAAATAAAGATATTGCTCCTTCATTTTGCTATGCTTGTCAATATGGAAAACAATCTAAACAAAACTTCAAAAACACTAAAACTAAAACTAACAGAGCCTTGGAATTGATTTACACTGATTTATAAGGACTAGCACTAATTTCCTTAACTTATAGACATAGATATTATATATCCTTTGTAGATGATAAAACAAGATACACCTGGTTGTTCTTTAATATCAAAATCCCAAGCTTTTGATACCTTTGTCACTTTCAAAAATCAAATAGAAAACCAACTGAATCTAAAAATTAAAGCACTGTAAATAGATATAAGAGGAGAATTCAAAGTTTTTAAATCATTTCTTGAAAAAGAGAGAATAACATTAAGGCAATCATGTCGTTATTTAAATGAACAAAATAGTAAAGTTAAGAGAAAACATAAGCACACTGTAGAAACTGGTCTTACACTATTAGCTCAAGTTAAAATACCATTAAAGTATTGGTTAGAATCCTTTACCTATGCTACATTTGTCATTAACAAATTAGTCTCACTTGTTATTGAAAATAAAACTCTAATTGAACTGCTTTATTAGTGCATATTACTTGGAATAAGCATAACTCATAAAAGGAGATGTTTATTTAACATTCATTAAAAATTATTTTACAAATGATTCAATCTAATGCCTTAATGTAAACAAAAAAATTAAAATATAATAAATTTTGCTTGTAAAATAAATGAGTAAGGGAAGAGAATGCAAACAGCAATTTTTACGTGGTTCAATCCCCGCCTGTTAAGTTCAATGAAAGTTCATTTCTATTTTCAAATAACTTCAATTTTAATAGAAAACTCTCAATATAATGCAAAATAAAAATACAAAGAAACACTCTCTATAAGTCAAGATAATAAGACAAAATGATTTAATTTCTTGTGATTTGTAATATGGAAGCTCTATATGTTTTACAAACTTGTTTTTAAAAACTTTCAAATGTTTTTTATGTTTAAAGCATTCTCCTCTAATATTCCTTAGGAAATTATCGTTAATTTTGAATTTCTTCTGATAACAACTCACGAAATTACTTTACTCAAATTATCTTTATGACCAAAACATCATAAAATTTTTTCAAAAAGATCCAAACTCATAAATTTTAATTATTATTTAATTCTAAAAACTTTACTTATTACAAGTGGCAAACTCAAGAATATCTTTAGAACAATTTCTAAATCTTGGCTAAAATGAAACACATTAGAATTTAGATATTGAAATTACAATATTTCATTTTTATCCAAATAACTTAAAATCACAAAATGTTTTATCTCATAAAAATAAAATTAATTTAGTTTGAAAAATAATTATTTTATTAACATAAAATTGAGCTTCACAAATGCTAATCATAATTTAAATCATACTTACCTTACTCATTCTTGACTTCGCCGTTGTCTTACCAACCCTTCAAAACTAGTGAACTTATAAAATATAAAATAAAACACTTTAATGCATATGTTTGTTATCATCAAAATCATATTATTTATAGCCTATTAGGCTAACAGTTTACATGCATCATTCAGGTAAAATATATATTTTTGCAAGTGTTAAGTTCAATGAAAGTTCATTTCTATTTTCAAATAACTTCAATTTTAATATAAAAGAGTCTATAAGTCAAGATAATTCTACCACTCTCCTAAAAAACTTTCATGTTGTGTCATTCTCCTCTATACCTTAAAATTACTCGATACTTAGACTTAGACAATTTCTAAATCTTGACCAAAATGAAACATAGTAAAATTTATATACTATGGTAACAAGATCTAAAGTAGGGATCTTTAAGGTTTATTAGTTATCCTACATCTCTAACTATAATACCAAATACTTAGAAGACTTTACTATTACATCCTATGGTAACAAGATCTAAAGTAGGGATCTTTAAGCCAAAACTATACCAAATCTCCAGTCAAATACACACAACCTTACCCTTAAATGCCTTAGAAGCCTTGAAAGAACTAAATTGAAAAAAGACAATGTAGGATGAATATAATGCCTTAATGAAGAATGAAACATAGACTATAATACCAAATGACTAAAGTCGTAAATTAATTAGAAACATGTGGGTATACAGAGTAAAAGAGAATCCATATGGCACTATAAATAAATACAAAGCCAGATTAGTGATAAAAAAATTCTTACAAACACTGGGTTTTGACTTCAAAAGAACTTTCAATCTAGTTATCAAGGTTGCAATGATTAGAATTATCCTTACATTGGCAATGAACAATGATTGGAAGCTGAGACAGGTGGATATAAATAATGCTTTCTTAAATAGTGAATTGACAGAGACAGTTTACATGCCTCAACTTGAAGATTTTATGGATAAAAGCAAACCTAGTCACATATGCAGATTGAAGAAAGCATTGTATCGATTAAGGCAGGCTCCTAGGGCATGTTTGATAAGTTGAAGAATGCATTAAACTCTTAGGGTTTTAAAAACTCCAAGTGTGACACTTCATTATTTTTAGAAAGGTTAAATCTAAGATAACCATATTGTTCATTTATTTTGATGACATGATTATCACCGGCAATAACAGTAAAAGAATTAAGGAGCTGATCAATAATCTAAATCAAGCTTTTGCCTTAAACGATCTTAGAAAGTTGAACTTCTTTCTTGGAATTAAAGTGACTAGAAATTATAACACCATTCTGCTGTCTCAAGCTAAGTGTATACAAGACTTGTTTGCCAAGATCAGAATGAGCAACTGTAAAGGAATTGAGTCTCTTTTTAATACTAAAGAGAAATTAAAGAAGAATGAAGAGGCAAAATTTGATGATCCTACACTTTACAAAAGTGTCATGGCACCCTGCAATATGCAATGCTCACAAGGCCTGAGTTTGCATTCTCAGTAAACAAGCTTAGCCAATTTATGTTTGATTCTAGACAATCTCATTGGGTAGCATGTAAAAGAGTGTTGAGGTATCTAAAGAGTACTATGAATATGTGTATGAAATTTAAGAAATCAGAGTATCTTGATCTTATAGCATACACAGATGCAACTAGACTAATGATTTAAATGACAGAAGATCAATCAGTAGCTATTGTGTATTCTTAGGAGGGAACCTAATTGCATGGAGTTTGAGAAAGTAAGGAATGGTTGCTAGATCTACTACAGAATCTAAATATAGAGCAATGGCTCTATGCACTGCAAAAATTACATAGGTTAGCTCTTAATGAGTTGAAAATAAAAATTGAAGGAGTTCCAAAGATGTTAAATGACAGCACTAGTGCAGCAGCAATGGCTTTCAATCATGTTTTTCAATCCAAAACTAAACATTTTGAGATAGATCTTTATTTTATCAAGAACAAAGTAGCTAAAGGTGAATTGGAGATTAGTTTGTTGCTGTTGGATACCAAATAGCTAATGTTTTAACTAAGCCTTTATCCTATTGTAAATTCAGTAAGCAAACTGAAGGTATTTGACAAGACCTTGGGTTTGAGAGAGGGTACTGAAAGCAGCAGTTGTGATAAGTCAACAAAGGTCCTTATAGACATGTTGGCATGCCACATAAGCTACATCTATTTGTAAGCAACTAATGAGAGAAATGAGCTAGATTTAATGAGGTGGCACAACAGTTATGCTAAGGAATATCAGCACATGAGTATGGATGGATGAAGATTCTAGAAACTCAATATCATTGGTCAATTATAGTTACATCCACGGATCAATTTTTGTTTATTTCCAAAAGTTGTCCTTAGCTAGCTGTCATTCTTTATAGCTTGTGTATAAATAGGCTTGTATTTGTAAACTTTCAATTCATTCAAGTTATTCATTTTCATTGGAAATTTTGCTATTTATGCTCTGCTTGCCGAAATAAGCAATTTTTTATTAAATTTAAGTATGCATTAATGCTCTTGTTTGGAAAGCAATTGAAAATGCTTAGATATTTATTTTAATTTTTACAAAGTGTGATAATATTTTTAGTAGTTCTCTAGACATTGATTTGTTCTAATTTCATATAATTATAAATTTTTATTTTATTTTTATGTTTGTTCCCAATTCAATTTGGATTAAAATTATCTCTTGATTTAGCCTCTCTTGATCTTTTAAAATTATAATATTATCTATTTTTTTAGTACTAGTGTGTGATTATTGTTTGACTACCTTTATTTTTTAATTTATTAACTACCAATTATATAAATAAAATTTACTTAGAAGAAAATAAGATTGTTAGAGCATCGTAATCTCTCAACCTTTTTTTCTTTCTTCAATTAGAGCTAGCCCTCAATCTTTTTTTTCTATCTTTTTTTTTGTGTTTTTTCTTTCTTCAGTTAGAGCTAGAGACTTAATTTATAAAAGGATTAAACTATTTATGTATTCTGCTATTCTCGGTTTATCCGTTTCAGTCAATTGCCTAATCTTTTCTTGCTTTCCCGCAAATGCTTTTTCAGCTTTGGGATAAGAACACTCGAGCTTATCAAGACCTACGTGACAGAACGTCCGGTTAGCATTGTTGCTATGTCTCAACTTTATATGGAAGCTATTTTAAACTTGAATTACACGGAACGGAATGGTATATAAAGGATAAAGCCAGGTGGCTTTGCACAAGTGCTTCATCTGAAAACAGATATTTCTGATCATGCAATCCAGCGGGATTAGGCTATTTTAAACTTAAGATATTGTCATTCGGTGGTTGGAGCTTCTTTAACTTTATAACTCACAAATGGGTTTATTGCTTTTCCTGAGTGAAGAGATTCTGAATTAATTTTTCTTGTGTCTATTGTGAGGTGCTAGACTACTTCGGTTGCGAATTGTATGAGTACTGAAATTCAGCCTATGCACACACAAGTTTGAGCAGTATGATGTTTAATTATTTGAAAAGTTTGCTGAAGTTTTCATCTATCATGAGAAAATGGTAATCAGTTTGGAGGCCTTATTTTGTTTCTTGTGGATTGTAGTGGGTTTGTAGCACATAGCTGAACCAATCTTGTTTAATAATGCCTGTATAATGTTAATGAAAGTTTGCTTGCTGTAGTCCTTGTATATGCGGTGTCTATAGGTACCATGCTCCATAATAAGTCTGGAGGAGTTGACCTTGTTTATGCTAAAATTGGTCACTCATTTGAATACAATTCATGTGTCAATAATCATAGACTCTATTATGTCTCATGCTAACTGAATATTGAAATGTTGCATGCTGCTTCATGTGCTGTCTACCTTTATTTGATGCCTTTGTAGCCTTTTTTGCAACCATTTGGATTTCAATGGCATTTTCAGAGAATTTAGGATCGAACTTCCCCGCACGATGATCAGTTGTTGTGACTGCTGGAGCATCTTATATATATATTGATTGATTATTTTGTATTTCATAAAAATTGTGGTTGTGGAATTCCATTAATTTGTTATGTGATAACGTTGCTTGTGTAGATTCTCCAAGAAGAAATTGGAGGTGTTAACGGACAATTTGGAACTATAAATGTTTTCAGCTTTCAACCCTGATGGTAAAAGGTACACCTTTCTGTTATTGCAGATACACGTCATTTGATGGAGGAAAAGCTTTTAGTCAGCTATATAGGATTACTGTCTAATGTCCTTCTACTTTTGTTTTGTAGCGCGATTAGAAGCTCTCTATGTCTTGTTATCGAATGCATGTATACGGGGGGATATATGAGTTTCCAGAATTTTTTACTTAAAAAACAAAAAGAGTAGAGTAATTAAGTAAATTGAATAAAGACGCATGCGGCATTTGAGTATAAGCATGTTTAAAGTGGTGGGTAAAATATTACCAAAATGCAATTGTTTTAACTTTTGCTAAAAAAATCCGACGTGCATTACCCATTGAAACACACAAAAAAGAACGTATATTATTAGGATAAATAAAATTTTTTAGTAAAAATTATCATCTATAATTTAAGAAAATTATATTATATTACTAAAAATTAATAACAAAATTATTCGAAAGCGTACTTAAATTTATGATACTGAATAGTTTTCTATAATTATATAGCTAGTCTTTCAAATTTATACGTTCTTTTAGAGAATTCTTTAATTCTCTCTATTCTCTCTCTCTCTCTTGATGGGATGTTAAAAAGGATGGAGAAAATATGTGTGACTTGGAAACCATAATCACTTATATAGATAACTTTTTACTGTTGTCACTGAATATTCCAAATTTTGCTCATCATAGAATTAAAACACTATTAGATTTCTACGCATTAAAAGCCCACACCCTATTGAATATATTAAAGCCTATGATACCAAAAATTTTAATAGATCACTTTAATTGAATTTAATTTTATCTAACAGTTTGCAATACATAATTATTTATATATAAACCCAACATTAAATTAAAAATCCAACAATAGATTAAAAATCCAACAATATTTGATTAAAAATCAAACGTACACTGCTTCTTCTTCGAGAAGAACGGAGATTATTTATCGAGGTACGAGGGGTAGGCTTGAAACAACTGCACAAGATTTGAGCATGACTGCATTGCATCCTTTTTCCGCACTCGAATCAATCTTCCTAACTTGAAGACGTTCGATAACTTTGATGATCTTGAAACATTGAAACATTGAGTAATATGGTTAGTTTTATCACGAGATGACATTGTCAGCTGGTAGCTATATGTTAATGATAATTCATGGACAATGCCGAAAGCCTGCATATGATAAACGACTTAATAAGTCTTGGACCACAATAAAAGGACTGCCAATGCGCTTAGAAGGATGCTGCCTATTATGATGGCCAATTTTATGCTGCAGATCGTGATAAAAGAATAGTGGCTTGTGATTCTGGAGGCCGCGATACTGCGGCGGTGACATTGTGGCAAGTATGCTGCAACATGTTGGAAATTCGAGTCCTTTCTATTTGGTAGAATCAGGTGGATCGTTGTCAGTAGTTGCATGACTGATCAAAACAGAATGGAGGAAATCGAGAAGCAACGCACCAGTCCGACCCTCGGATTTAAAGTTTTTCAAGTGGAGTTTGATACTAAAACATGCACTGAGGTCAAGGATTTGGGCAAAAGAGCAATCTTTTTGGGTTATAACTCTTCGTCTTCCTTCTCCGTTGAAGACGACCGAGACAAATTGCACTTACACTATAGGCTGTGGCAAAGATACGGGACTTTATAACATAAAAGATGAAACACTTAACATACAATTTTGGGAAAATGTATGTCATTGATTGAATCCACCTATGCGGGTCTGATAGATGTGGATTGATTTATATGTAGTTTTTGGATAACGCATTTTGTGCGCAAATTTGGGTGTGGCGCGCGAGCCGGGGGAGGCCGCCCATTTTCAAAGCTTCTCTCAGTTTTACCAAATTATAAAACACTTGCATGTTCATTTACTCGTACGTCGTTTTAAAAACGCATATTTATTAACTTTAGAAGAGAAAATTTGAAGGATACTGATGAAAAAATATATATATATATTACTCTTATTATAGAGGCATAAGGAAGATACATACTTTAATTTGTAGAGCTACAGGAGTAGTGGAGACTAATTTTTAAAACCTTACAAATCTCTTTCCTGTTTAGTTCAAATCAGTTATATAATTAATATATATATCTTTTCCGAGAAGGGAAACATGCCTTTCAGCCCTTCTTATTTGAGCTATTACTCACTCTCTCCCTACATATTTGAAAAACATTACTAGATTATTAAAATTTTCATTGAAATAATTTTAAAATAAAATTATTTAATTATATTTTATTCATTATCATTATTAATTTTTTGGAACAGATTGTGGGCAAAATAGTAAGAGGGTTGTGTTTCTTCACGGGTATATTTTTCACATACGAGGGAGAAAACCGAGTAACAACTTAAATAAAAAGCGCAGAGAGGATGTTCCCCTCAACAAAATAAAGATTAAGGCGATCAAAGACAAACAACATTAACCAAGGAAGGTGAACATAATGAACAGGCTTCACCTAAAAGTAAGCATGCACTGAAGGCCGAAGCAATGGCTATTGAAATCTATGGACACATCATATGTTGTAAGAGCTCCACATGTCATAACTTACTCAACCGATGATTAGTTGCGTGCCAATTCCGTCATCCTAAACTCATACACAAGAGAAAGAGAAGCCAATAAGAATAACAAAGAAAAGAATTGGAACGTAAAAGAAATTCAGTTCTAGTGCTGCTACTGGTGCAAATAACATCTAAAGTATACAGTTTCTTTGCAAGAACAAAAACAACACGCTTGGTTCTATTTTTGGCCAAGAAAATGCGTAAAATTTAAGAACTTCCACAATTGTACGTATTTAAATGGCACCTGTTCAAACATAGCTGCAATTAATGCAATTACAGAGTATAGCAGAGTTGATGCCATGATATCCAAACCTGCATATCAAATCACATATATGTCAAACAAAAATTTCCTCCCAAAATGTCAAAACTTTATTTATTTATTTATTTTTTCCCACTCAGAAGCAAAGTATATTAGATGTAGGAAATGTATATAGAGAAGAGTCAAGAAGTCCACAGAGGCAAAACATAAAAATCCCCAAGCCTAAGAACTACAAATCCTATAAGATAAAAACTCCTTAACTAATGATATTACATCATAGCTGCTTCCCAATTAATCAAAATTAAAAAAGAAAATCTTTAAACTCCAGCCAGATCGAAGCCCCTAGAAAAGCCCAGAATTTAACTCCGTCCCAAAGAAATATATAGTCTTCAATCACTATGTTCTCAAAAATTTTAAAGTCTCTTTCAATCCATAGGACCCACAATATAGCCACAACTGCATAATTCCATCAGATAAAAGCCTTTCCCCTACCTCTATCTCACAAATGTTTTTCTAGAAAACAGAAAAACTTGTTGCACATACTACCCAACTCAATATAAAAGCCCTAACCAGCTTGGACCACAAGAAGAAAGCAGCTGGGCAGTGAAAAAATAAATGATCATACTTTCTGAAGCATTTTTACACAAGACACGCCAATCTGGGAATTAAGCCATACTCGGTCTTCTCTCCTGAATTAAATAATTGTTATTGACCTTCCATTGAGCAACAACCCACACCATCATCTTTGCCTTTGGGAGAACTTTAGCTTTCCAAATCAGACTAGCAGGGACAAAAATACGCGTAGAGTCATATATAAGACTGAGAAAGTACAATTTGGTAGAAAAGATACCTGAATTTTCCTGAGTCCTAGCTCTCTTATCTTTCTTTTATGCTATCAATATGAACTCCCCCTAAGACCCCATGCAAGTCAGAACAGTGCAGCCCTCTGTCATTCAAGTTTCTAAAGAATCTAAAGTCCTAGCCCCAGACCATTGAAGAAAACTACATCATACTAGCTATACAATAATTGACCCAAAGAAAGAGCATACAACCAAGGAAAAGAATCACTAAGTGTCCTCTCTCCGACCCAAGCATCCTCCCAGATCTAATTTTCTGCCGACTACCAAGAACTAGGTTAATATTTGACAAAAGAACAGCTCTACCCCTTGACATATACACCCAGGGACATCTTCTGGATTCTCTATTAACATCAGCTCTACCTTTCAAAGTTTATCAAGACTAGTTTTGAAAACATGTTTTTAAAATAAAAATCCAAACTCATGCCCTAGAAGCCATGTTTAAAAGAAGTTTTAGAAAACCAGTAGAAACTTAGAGTTCTTAATATTTTTGTCAAAACAAAAACCCTTGTCAAAGACTCTTTTCCTTTGAATAATAATAATGACGGAACTTTTGTTGATGATTTAAATATAAATTATATCCTTGTTAGCTAGACGAGCCATTCACCCTCATTGTAACAAACAATTCAAAGCAATAAAAATCAATTTAAAATAAACACTCTTTAGTTTTACATATTAGTTGGATAGCAATAAGTGAGTAAGTCTTTTTCTTTCTTCTTTACTTTATTTATTTGATCTTATTAATCTTTGAACAATCTTAATTCTCTATGGTAATGATCGTTGATCACAGGAATTTTTGTAAAATCTAACTGTTCAATACTTGTAGCTTCTATCTTCTTTTCGGTCTAATACAGCTATATAATCTACTAAAAGCTTTTGATTTTTAAAATATTCTTCTAAGCCAATGTCTAATTGTTCTTGATTAGATCTAACTTTTCTTTCTTCTATTTCTACTATTCTTCAGCTCTTTCTAATATTTCTATACAGGGATTATTTTGCATCCAGATGTCAGAATCTTTTTCTAACACAGCAAAGGGGCCTTTATAAAAGCTATCAAAATTATCAATTGTGAAAATTTAACATGAACTGAATGAAGTCTGCCTTTGTAACTACTATAAAATTTTTTGGGGGAAAAAAAAAACACACAAAAGAGCTGCTTTAACAACAAAGAAGACAAAAGAAAGTCAGGTACGGAAGTTCTAGAGATAAAAACTGGCCTTTGAAAGTTTATTAAAACTGGTTCAAATCAAACCCATTGTCATGCATGCCATACTTACTTTCAAAGACCAGATGCCAAAAAGAGTTAACTTCCAAAGGAAATCTCCATAGCCGCTTACCAGGCGAGGCTTAATTCTTTTAACCAAATAACCCAACCCTAAGCATCCCTTAAAGAGAGGTTCAGACACCATACTCCATTTCACCAAATGATCCCTTTTTCCCTCCCCAACTCCTTCTCACAAAAATCCCTCATAGCCGTCTCTATTCTTTTAGCTACTGAAATAGAGAATGTGAAAAAAGTGACATAAAGTATGTCGGCAGACAAGAGAGAACTGAATGAATCAATGTTAACCTCCCACATCTAGAGTGACGAGCCTTTCTCTACCATCCAATCTCTTCTCAACTTTCTCTAACACAGGAGCCCAAAATTCTACAGACTTGGATTCCCTCCTAGAGGTAATCCTAATTATTTCAAAGGCCAATCTCCACTCTCACACCCCACTAAGGAAACTAGATAAAGCAACTTGGTCTCGGATATTAACGTCAGAAATAGAGGTCTATTTTGAATTTACTCTCAACCTAGAAACTGCACAAAAAATGTCAACCACTTTAAGAAGGTTACAGTAAACTTTTCTTCATCAGCAGGGTAAAAAAAGATTGTATCATCAACTAATTGAAGGCAAGAAACCATTACTTTGTCCTTCCCAATCACAAATCTTTCAATTAATCTAACAATCTGAGCCTTCTCCAACAATCTACTTAGCACATCCACCACCAAAGTAAAAGGAAAAAGAGAAAAAGGGTCCCCTTGATGAAGGCCTCTAGAAGCTTGAATTTAGTCCCTCGGTCTTCCATTGAGAAAAACTGAAAAGCTAGCTGATTGGAGACAGCCCATCATCCAGCATCTCTGATTTGTTCCAAATCCTTTGGCTTCCATCACTAAGTCCAAAAAATCTCAATCTACATGGTAGTAAGGTTTCTCGAAATCAATTTTACAAACAAGACCAGATTTTCTGGATTTTCTATACTTCTCCACCGTTTCATTGACAACTAACATAGCATCCAGAATCTGCCTATCTCTTAAAAAATCACCTGAGCACAAGAAAATGTCTCCCCAACACTTCCCAAAGCCTCAAAGAAAGTACTTTAGCAATAATCTTGTGAAGACTATTAGACCAAACTAATAGATCTAAACTCACTCAACCTCACAGGCTGATTCTTTTTCCTCAAAATGTCAAAACTTTAGTCCTAAGCTAAAGATCATCTGCAAACACATCATAATTGAACAAACTTCTTGAAAGCTCTGAAAGATTTGAGTAATTACATATTTAAGATGAAGATAAATGATAAAAAATCAAGATATCCCGTGTATGCATGTATCGGTAATTGAAATAAACTTTATACGTTCAGTATATGCAACAGTGTCATTGAGCATAAGGCTGATAGATCATAGGCCAAGCAGATTAAGCCACGTTATTCCACTTATCAAAAAGACACTTCATCCATGTAGACAAGCAATGGCTTGAGAGAAGGTCTGGTAAATCTGCCTGCATAACGTTAGAATAATCAGAAAATTTTTGCACTTTGATCATAGAAACTTAACAAGTAATACAGAAGATTAAGTACAATAAGCTCACACTAGTCCATTTTGCAGAAAATCCATCAATTGAGAGCAACCAACTAACGGCCCTAGACTGCATGCTTTGCCTGCTATTGGAGGTGTCGAAATCCAATAGCTTATTATCAAAGCTGTCGTTGTCATCATCATAGTTCCTTTTCCTTTTCTTTTTACTTTTTTTCTTCTTCCTGTGCCTACTTCTAGCTGATGATCTAGCATCCAAGTCTGATCCACTCTCTTCGGACAATCCATCATAATGAAGCAAAGAATATTTATCAGATTTCCGAAACTGTATTCCGTTACTCATTAATACAGATTCCCAGGACGCTGGAGCTTGGCATTCCTCTGATAACCGATGGTAAATGACCCAGGAATGAAGTCCCATCAATTTCATTGCCTCAATAGTATCCAATTTTATGCACTCCTTCACAATTAATGCCAAATTGTTGACTTTGAGTGAGGTTGTGCAAATCTGCGACACAATGTCTTTAATTTTTGCTTGTTCCTCCTGGTACTCATCATCATGTACAAACCCAAGAAGCTGGCGTCTTTGATTGATAACCGCATTCAAAAAAAGCAGTTGATCAATAGATTCATAATCCCTACACCTAGAAAGAATAATCTCAAGCCACGAAGATGAACTACCAAAATCCTTAGGTTCCATACTTGCATTGATATATTTACACAACAACTTCAAGAAACTGCACAAGTCACGCTCTTCAAGAATAATAAGAAGGTGTTGACTCAAAGATGAGAAAGACTCCTCCATAAGAAACTCATTTATAACTTCCCACACATCTCTTGAATCCTCTTTATACATCAAATCAACAAAAAAATCTATAAAGAACTTGGTATCAATAAATAAAATCTCACCATCTCTTACTGACTCAGCAAACTCATTAGAAGACCAAAATTCAGGCACATTATCAAGGAAGTTCTCGACAGTTCGTTGCACATCTAAATCAAGAAAGTAATGCGGCTTTGTGGCAACCATTGCAGGTGATTGGCCATGTTTCCCTTTCCACTCAAGCTCCTCCCAACAAATATCCCGATTCACAAAAGCAAATTTTGATAATGCCTTGGCACCCTTTTGGTGCCCTAATCCAGAACCATCAGAAAAATTCGAAAACCATTGCATTATCCGTCTTGGATTTCCTGTTTCATCAACACAGTTGTCACAATCAGAAATCCCTTAAAGCCTCGTAATTAGCTTAATCTACAGACATGTAAGGGTACAGACGCCAACCAAATAATTAAAACCTATTGCACAAAACTATAACTAGAGTTGAAATCCTAACTTTAACTCTAACACAAAACATGAAACCCCACATCAAATAAGGCATGCAAAACGGTTAAAATTTCATTACCTTCAAAGAACTTGTCAAGCTTGTAACTTTTTTTGGCCAAGACATGGCCTGCCTGATGATAGCTCTTTTGAAATAACATTTGTAAGAGCTGAGAGGCAAAGTCATGATTTTGTAATTGTTGATCGGACCTCAACAAGTTGACAAATATGTCACGCTGCTGCTCAGGACTGAGTGAATTTATGGTTGATATTGTGTAGCAAAGCCACAAACGAGCCTCTGATCGGCCGCCGGAGATTATCAGTGACCAAAGAAACGATTCAAGTCTGTTCAAAAGGGAAATTATTAGCTTGGCTGAGTCACTGTCTCGATCATCAGCCTCCCAATTTGGTTTTGACAGAAATAACTGAGCCATTTGTCTCTCCATAATATCAAAAGATCAAAACTTTCCCCTCAAATGCTAAGACCCACGCACGAAACGGCACCAAACAATGATTGCATATTTTAAATTTTAAATTTTGCGCAATGGGCATTCAGGAATTAAAACTAGGTTTGCTGCTGTTGTGTTAGAACCAAAACTGGAAAACGACGTCACATTTGCGCTTCGCCGCTTAACTCGTTTCTAAAATCACAAGAAAAAATATAATTTGTAATTGTCTCATAATGGCACTGTCAAAGTCCGTTAAAAAAACTGTTATTGTTTGTACAACTGTTATAAAATAAAGTAGAGAGAATAAAGAAAAAATTAAACTAAACACAAAAGCACTAATTAAAGCATCTTATTATATGACTTAATAATAAATCTTATTATTGATATTATTAATAATTATTACATAAGACATGACACACTAGTGATGACAAAAATGCTCAGTTGCATTGAATCTATCATAAACTCAGTAAACGCTATATTAAAAAAGTACATTATGGTATCGAAAATCAATACCCAAATGTTTTTTGACATAATTCTCGTCACAGCACCGAAAGCTCTGGACTTAGATTATACCTAATATAAATAATATTTTACCTTAATCCTAAACCACATAATCAACCCTAAATTTTAACTAAACACACACACTAAAAAATTTACTCCCAACCTCGTCAACTCCCTCTGTCTCTCTGATATTCAAAGCCAATAGGTAGCAATCACCACCTACCACTACAGCGCTACACTACACTTCCACAAACCTTGCTTAGTCAGCTTTTTTCACTTCTCTCATAGCATAGCCATCATAGTCAACCAACTTGCATGATTATTTTTAATTAATAGGAGCTGAATTTAGATTTAGGTTGTTTTAAGTTAATTTGTTACATAATATTTATAATTATGTAATTTGTATGATAATCTTTATCAATGGGAGCTGAATTTAGTATTTAGATTGCTTTTAAGTTACTTTGTTACATAATATTTATAATTATGTAATTTTTATGATTATCTTTTATTAATAGGAGTTGAATATAGCATTTAAGTTTCTTTTAAGTTAATATGTCACATAATTATATTAATTTGTTACATAATATTTATAATTATATAATTTGAATGATTATTTTTTATTAATAAGAGCTGAAATTAGCATTTAGCTAGCTTTTAAGATAATTTTGTTACATAATATTATAACTATGTAACTTTTATGATTATTTATAATTACTTATTATTTTTTATAGTAAATAGTAATGCAATGTCAGTCAATATCAAAATCAATTCATCAAAGGCATAAATTTATCTCATAATGTTGAAGATATAATTGATAATGAGATTAGAGAAATTTCATTGTCATCTATCAATTATAAAAAGGGACAAAACGCGGTGAAAAGCACTCGAAATAAGAATAAAGGAAATAAGGAGAAAGCTTCTAAAGCATGGGATCACTTTACAAAAATAATTATTAATGAAGAACAAAAGGCAAATCATACATTGTGATGCAATTTTAAAAGCCAAATAGACATTAGGGACCATGAGTTTGAACAGACACATGGAATCTTATTTTTCAAATAATCAATCAAAAATAGAAGAAGCACTTCAGGGAAGTCTCAAATTACTAAAAAGAGAGGATGGAACTTATGATATTGGCTATAGCAGTTTTATTAAAATACTTTACAAATTTGATTGCAAAAATATGATAATGCAGATGCCAACTTTATAGTTAAGTCAATGAGTAGAAATACTTTGAAGAAAGAGATTTTGAAACTATATCATATTGAAAAGGTTAAGAATTTATATTTATTAGAGAAAAATCATAGTAGAGTAGCTCTTATGATAGATTTATGGACAGTCAGTAATTAAAAAAATGATACATGGTTGTCATAGCACATTTCATTGACAACTCCTGGAAATTGCATGATCAAATCTTAAGATAATTTATCCATAACTTTTTATCTACTTAGTTTCTCTTTTATTTTTTTATTACTTATATTTGATTTCTTTTCAAGTTTAAATTATTATAATTTTTAAGTTTGTATATTTAATACTAACATTTGAATACTACACATGTTTGTTTATGTTTGGAGCCCTATACTTCTAATACCTTTTCTAATGAGTTAGTTAAATGTCTATTGGATTGGAATATAGATAGAAAGCTATCTTTAATGACATTAGATCATTGTATCATTAATGATGCAATGGTAGAGAAATTATTGTTAAAGTTTGATATTGGTACCTTAATTTCCAATACAAAATTTTTTTTCATATAAGATGCATTGTTCATCTATTGAACTTGGTTGTGTGGGATGGGTTGAAAGTTATAGAAAATGGGGTTGGAAAGATTAGGGAGAATGTGAACTACTGAACATAAACACAAAAAAAATTTGAAACTTTTGAGTTAGCTGCTAAGCAATTACAAGTTAATTGTAAAAGAAAAAAAATGAAGTTAGACTACCCAACTCATTAGAACTCTACTTATGCCATGCTTTTGATGGATCAAAATGTTTTTTCTCAATTGCAACAACATGAGTCTCAATATAAAAACTTGTCTAGTGATAATGAATGAATTTGGTAGCCACAATTGTAGACTAGTTGACCCAAATGAGATTTTTTACTCAAAATAGAACTTGCTAATTTGTTCTTTCTATTGATATGTAAAATAAAAATATTAATTATGGATCAAAATGTTTTTATGGTTAATAAAATCAAAATTTTGCAAAATATTGGAATTAAATTGATCAATTAGTTTTGGCATGAGTCTCAATTTATAAAAAAAATCTTGAAATCTCACTAGTGATAATTTAAGAATGAATTTTTTATTATAATTATGTATTTTATGTATTTTAGCCATTATAATCATTTCACAATAGACTAGTTGAGATTATTTTACATGTTAATGAGATTTTTTTACTACAAAATACTCCATTGCTAATTTGTTCTTTCTATTGATATGTAAAATAAAAATATTAATTAATGAGTGGCACACCTCTCATATCCATGCTATTAGAATTATGGCTAATAAAATGACTGAAAATTTTGAAAAATATTGGAATTAAATTGATCTAATATTAGTTTTGGCTATAGTACTTGACCCAAGATATAAGATTTTCCCAAATATCTATAGTTTAGATTTACATTTTAATAGAATTTCAAAAATGAGCATATTGAGCAATTTGATAAATTTACATCTAAACTATTTGTGGTTGATTTAGTGAAAGAGTATGAATTGAAGGCTATGGCTTTGAGTGGTGGGCACAATGTTGGGTTGGAAAATGTTCATACATAAGCTTTTTTCATTTTTAATTATTTCGCAAATTCCAAATAAGTATTGAAATTTAATTGTTCCCAGTTTGTAAATTAAAATCAACCTTGAAGTCAAAATAATTCGTGTGTTAAAATTTGCACAACATACTTGACCCAAGATATAAGATTTTCCCAAATATCTATAGTGATACAGCAAATGAGCATATTGAGCATAAGTGAAAGAGTATGAATAAGTTAGAGTTGAATAAGTATCTAAATAAAATGGAATTTGTAAATGAGAAAATAAGTGTGTCGACTAAATAAGGAATTATGAGATACTACTCCAAACTTTAATCTTTTAGCTTTTTGAAAAATGTTCATAGGCCAATACCCTATTTTGGGTGACTTAATTAAGGATATTTTAGTTATTCTTATATTTATTTTTGGTTTTGAGTTATCTTTTAATACTAAGGGAGATTTTTGAATTCATATCATAGTAAACTTCATCATAACACTTTAAAATCCTTAATAGGTATTCAAAATTGTATTTCAGCTTTTACTTTTCGAGTTATAAAGTTATTTAGATTATGTTATAGTATTATTTATTTGCTTAAATTGTTTCTAAATCTTAATGTGTTATTCTTGTTATTAGGTAGAGTTCTTGAAAATAAGATTTTTATTAGGGATGAGGTAATTTTACATGATGATGATAGCGCACAATCATCAAACTGCTTGACATTAATTTATTATTTACATATTTTACATTTTTAAACTCCTTTATGATTTTTTTTAGATATTTTTGGATTTTTCTTATGTTAGGTTGGTTGTTGGTATTGTAGTTATGATATATTTTTATATAATATATTGGATGTTAGTATGCTACATTTATTTATATTTATGTGGTGATTATTGTCATGTCGAATTTAATTTTTTTTATTAGGATTGAATGAATTTAGTTTAAAAATTGAATGAATTTAAGTAGTAGATGGTAGATGAAACAATTTTTATCTGTTACTCACGTAAACTTTGCAAGGTAGATTGAAATAATTTAGTTGAGATGTTGCAACAATTTGTTACAAGCCTTTTGTCCCCTCTTAATTCATTTCATATGCGGGCAAAGAAAGCTCGGATAAAAAGCCTATGCTCAGGAGGTGTCGGGCTTAACCCAGCTCGCATGTAAACAATTCCGGTAGCAATTTTGGTCTGGGTCGCTATATTAACCATGCGGACCCGTCCCGACCCGGACTGGACTCGGACTTTTGCCAACCTTATGACACAAATATATAAGCTAAATTAAGGAATATGACAGTATTAAATTTTTTATGTAGAACTTTTGTTTTTAAAGATAAAGCAGTGATGACATTAACATTTATAACAACAATCAATAATTTGACTCCTACACTTCTAAATTATTTATTTGTTTTAAAATTTTTTAGAATATCTCAGTTAAATCACAAAGTACATCTTTATCTGTGATTTTTTAGAAATTTTGGGGCGGGGGGCTCAAATGTTCTTATTTTGTTGCATTAATCCGGCCGTTCGGGGAGCTTCTAGTATATTCAATAAGGTGCCATCTGACTTCAATCACTTGTGACGAAGATTTTGGCATCAAAAGTGACTCTGTGCATGCTTCCAGCTCTTGGACAAGACAAAAGTTTGAACTGCATGTTTGGTTTCAATAAATGATAAAATGTGATGGATTTAGGGATGGCAAAATCTGTATGATCGATCTCTCAAGAATTTTTTTTCTATTTGGATAGGATATAAGCACGCTTTTGTATTCATTTTCTTATTTGAGAAAGTGATAGAGACAATCTTTTACTTAATTTCTTTTTTGAGGAACAAATGGAATGAGCCGAAATCCCATCCCTTCTCCAATTAATTTTCCGTTTTAATTTTTAATTTTTTTATTTTTATAATTATTAATGAATAAATAATAAACTATAAATATTAAATATTAAATAATAATAACTATTAGTATAAATAACAAATATTCTACATATATACTATGAAACTTTAGGTCCTAGTTAATTAGTTGTATTCCTTGAGGAAGAGCAAAAAGAGCCAAAGGGCAAGAGGTAAATGCTTTTATTAAAATATTAATTTTAGTATCTATATCCTTTTCATTTATTTTATTATTATACCAAAGTAGTTTCTTTTCTTTTTTATTAGAGGATTATAAGGATCGACGAATATAATTATGTTGGTGATTTGTATTTTGTAGTGTGACTTTTGTAATAGATTAATGTTAATGTAAGATATATTGTCAAATTATATTTTTATTTAAATTTTTTTTATCTAAATTTGATTAAGCCAAATACAAAATCTAAATAATATATCGGTTATTCTGAAGTTATTCAGAGATCGTGGACTCTCAATAATAATTTATTATTATTTAGGAACAAAATGTGGATTTCTTTAGGTAATTCTAATGAAGCGGGGATATATACAGAATATCTTTGATATGTACGAAGACGTCGGTATCCTTCCCTCTCATCCCATCCCTATTGCCAATCTAGATGGATTATTGTGTCTTGGTAAATTATTGAGTCTACTAATTTTGTCGGTGTCCACAAAAACTCATTTAAAATTTTATATTTTAAAAAATAAAAGCTACCTAAAAATTGCTTGATATATAAAAATAATTAAAATTTGAAGAAACTTTCCTTAAGCAATAGGATTTGTCTACTTTTTTTCAGCTAAAAGTTGTTAATGGCTATGCTTTCAAACTACGTGCTTATTTCAATTTTTGAGTAATTTTTTTTTCATTTATGAAGTGTTTGAGCTTATTTTAGGAGTGCAAGTCTGATTTCTATCAAATAAGCATGCAATAATTGACCACATATGACATTATACGAGGTGAAAATTTGGGAAAAGAAAAAAAAAATAGTGGATCAATCTTTCTACTCAACGCCATCCTTGAGAAGAAAATACATAAGAAATTGCACACCCATGTCACAGAATTAAAGTAATTGGGCCATCCTCAACTAGCTATCCATTGGCCCATTTGAACAGACCAGCCCGATGTTTGTTATTTCATTTTAATTCAACTTTTCGTTTGCCATTTGAGAAAAACTAACAAAGAGAGAGATGTTGAGGACTCGGTTGCTTTGGTTCGCGGCTGGCTTTTCACTCACCGGCGCTGCAATTGGGCAGTTCTTATGGAAGGATCTTTGGAGTGACCGTTATTCCCTTTCTGCCGACGTAACCCCCCTCGTCTTCTATGATTCTTGTTTATTTTTTAGTTATTATTATTTTATATATAAATGAAAGAGAAATACGAAAATTATTAATAGGTTTTGTTGGAATTCATATTGTTTGTAGGCTAAGCAAAAATTTGATGCCCTTGAAGCAAGAGTGTCGAATCTTGAGTCAAATCTCCGTCGGGTAACTGTAAACTTTATTTATTTGGTTTTGTAATTAATTAGTTTTGTGATACTTAATTTGTTAATTGTTTCACTATTAACTTAGGAACATGAAAGAAATGGGGATTAAGTTATGCTCGTTGTTAATGTGACCGTGCGATCAGTTGAGATTTTTAGCTGATATGATACTTGTTTTAGCTGTTTTTATAACATACTGGGTATATGGATAGTTGGTTGATATGATTGATAGTAAGGTATGGAATGCGAAAGAGATGCACAATTGGAGAATTTGTTGCGCATAAGCATTGTTGCTGCAGTAATGGCATTTTTATGGGATGGAATGAGATTATTGAGCTGTGAATTCGTTCGGTTTTGAATTTGGTTGGTTAGTACTTGCCTAGTCTAGCTGCCTATCCTAGCATTGAGACTTATTGAAATTAGTTGGAATTGGAAAGAAGTGGAATGGGAATGGAAAGTAAGAGCTAAAATGAGTTATTTATTCGAACTGTGGATATTGAAATCACAGTGAGCTAAATTGTTATTAATGTGTTTACTTAGCCGTAGAATCAAAATAGAATGAGTTAACTTGTAACAAATTACTAAAATGTGTTTAATGAACTATTATCATAATTATTCTTTTGTATTTTAATTATTGTGATTATTTATTAAAAAATTATTATTATTAATATTATTGTTAATAATATATTAATTAATTATAGAGATTTTTATCATTATTAATAATAGCAATAATTAAAATTAATGTATTAATTAAATTAATTATAATAATCAATTAATTGTAATAATTAGTTAATTAATTATAATAATATAATGATTTTTTGAACTAAGGATAAAATGGACATTTTCATTTTGTGGGGTGGGGGCAAGATGGTCAATGCTGGGGTTAGGAATTTCGACTAAGTAGCATGACAAGTGGCAGGCCAGAATTAGAACCATCACGCTAAAGCACTCTTAGTACCATTCTCCATTCCCAAATTTGGGCGGGTCTCACGATTTCGATTCCGGCTTTTGTCTTTATTTTAAAACATAAATGCTGTCAATGATTTTGATTTCAGATTTTGATTTCCCAATTTGAGAAATAAATGTAGCATTAAGCTTATGTTAATAGAAGCAATTAAAGCTTTTGCTGATTGTGATATGGTGAAAGTGGGAAACAGTTGCGGTTGAATGGTGGTGAGGAGTTGGATCTCGCATCATTTGCCATTGTTCTATAGTTGGAGTTTCTAACAGGATCTCTGTATATCCTACTTGCCTTTTTAGTTTACTTGCCATGGGGTGTTAGTTGATAACCATTTTGAAATGTACTTTCTTAATTTATCAGTATGGAATGGGAAATGCTTTTGCTATTTTTTCATGATGGTTATCTCGTTCAGTGATAGTAGTTGATTCACATTTTTCAGGCATTTTGTACTTGCAGGTTGAAGGTTAGATGTCGTATGAAGCTCAAATGTTCCAACAATGTTCCAGTCTGTCTTTGTCTTCTTAAGCTATTGTAATGTAATGACCGCTTTGACTACTGTTGCAGCCAATATTTTCTCGGAGAACTTACATTGTACCAATTCAACTTATAAAGATGTCTATCAGTTATCTCTTTCTCAGCTCTCAGGTACTAATGATTGCCCATGTGAAGCATGATAGATATATCACAGAGTTCTTGTGGAAGCGGGAATGATAGCAACTTAAATGCCACGCCAAAACGTGACTCTGGCCCCTAATGCATCATGACAGCTGACACGGGCACACAGCTACTGCAAAAAAAGAAAAAAAAAATTATAATTATAAAATAAAAATTAATAGAATGGGATAAATATAATTCATAAATGATAATTTTTATGAAAATAATAAAAATATTATAAATATTTTATGGATAATAATATAATCATAAATTTTTATTTAATTTTTTTATACAAACTATATGACATAATTAAATTAATTTTTTAAGAGAAGATGATCGAATTAATTAAATTAAATAATTTTTAATTTATATAATTTATTTTTATTATTTTATATGTTTATTTAATTATTAAATTAATATTAAATTAATTTATATAAAATAAATTTATAAAAAAATTTATTATTATCTCATCACTCATGTTTCATAAATAAATAAAGTAAAATTAACTTAATTTTTAAATTACAATAACAAATATCTATCAAGCACCATAATTTTTAAACGGACATTATCTAGCTACAATACTAAATAGGGGCTTTTGTTGAGTGCTTGGTATAATGATAATTTAGTTTTGGTATAAAATGCTAACGCAAGTTTCAACTACCAATTACAGTTACAATTTCAGGCAATCAAATTAAACTGCCTGTTCTTTATTTTTGTCTGAAATTGAACTTCTATTTTCAATCATTATTTTACATTCACAAGTTCCCTCGCACAAATGAATATTTACATTCTACAAGTGCTACAAGTTCCTCTAAGTTAAACACCAAAAACACATTGACAAATTGAGAAATATTAATCTGTGCATTCACAGAATCAGATAACATGGACATTAATAGTCTTACTTCAACCCACAAACGAACTTGATTGTTAACCAGCTTTTTCAATTCTCAGATATGAATTGGGTGGTCCTACTTGAGGTGAATTGTTAGAAGGATCACCAATTCCATCACGAATTCATTTGATGGGACGGTCGTGGAAGGATTGAGTTCGCAAGTTCATCATTCACCTTCACTGGAAGTGGAGGCATCTGCTTCATTATCTCTGGCATGTCATTCATGCTGCACAACTCACCCAAATTAGAAGAGTACAGGAAAATCAACACATAAAATTCAACAAAGTTCAATTTCTCTAGTGAAATTTTCCTTTTTCCTATGATTATTAAGCTATGATTGGTTTTTACATCCATTACTCCTTGTTTTCGCTACCTTGCTTCACTATGAAATTCCCCACAACAACATTCTACATACCTCAAGCACTTTGTAATCATAACCACCACTCCAAAAATTTTGCTCCATGGTAATGTTGTAGACTCATTAAGGAAAAAATTATAAAGCATAGAGGTTATGACATACTCATTCATAATAGAGAGGATGTTCTCCCGAGCCTTGCATAAGAGATCGATATTGTCATGTATCTGCCAGAATAAATTATAACAAAAATGTTGGTAAACCAAGACCTCACAAAAAACAAGAGCAGTAATGTGGGAAAGATCCAAAATAAAATTGAGATGACATCAAGTTACAAACCAATGTCCTCACAAACAAAAGCCAATGGTTACATATCTCCGTGCATGTGTGTGAGTATTACAACAAACACACATTGGTCGACAGCAGGAACGTATAAATAGCAAAGTAAAAAACAGCAGCTGATATGCATACTGAGAGCATATATAAACACTATTGACTAGAAATATATTTATTAATTTCATGGGGTTTTGAGCAATAATGAAGGTGTCAAGCAGTATTTCACCTGGAAAGTCCCAAAATTTGCAGATATTTGATTAAACATCTGAGCATTCTGCTCAAGAATGCCTCCTGTAATACCACCGATTGCTGGAGATGACAGAAAGTACGTGTAAGTTTGAAGAAAGGATAAAATACGATGTATCATAAAAAGTCATCATTTGGAAGGCCACATATGCCATTCGAAGGTGCATCCAGGCCTGATCAAATTAAATGATCTTTTTCAAAGGAAAGGACAGGCATAATTGTTCTGGTAGATATACTAATTTTCCACACGCCACATAATATTTAGCTGACAAAAAGTTAAACATATCTCTCCCCCATGTTATTTTTTCAGCGAGTAATCAGGTTCATGACTCACACCAACCTCTATACGAGATGCCGTCATCAGAGTCCATAGGTATCATTGGTGGAGCATAAGAAGGACCATTAGGACGAGCTGCTAAATGAGATGAAGTTTTCGCAGAAGAATCTGTAGCCTTTTCCTGTGAATAATACGTCCATATCTATGTAAGCACTTCAAGGTTCACAAACAAGGCAATTGGTAATCTACAGGAGTGCAACATGAAGATTCACAAAAGGGAGCCATGTCCAAGTAAGACAAGTATTGAAGGAAGCACTTTTCTGATACCTAGGACTTCTTTTTAATTCAGTGTTAAGTTTCCCGTTTAATTTCAGATTGCTAGAAAGGGCAGATAAGACCATTTCAAAACACTCATAGCGCCATCTATATTAAATAGGATGCATAAATTGTATTATTTTTTATTCCCAACTAATTGTGATATAAAAATTCTTTGTTATCATCTTCCATCTTAAATGTTTAAAGACTGCCTTAGTTCATGACCAACAACAAAAGGATAGTGTGTCTATTAAACCAAAGACATTCCTGGAACTATAATCACGACTTGCAGACTCAGCACTAGCAGGCCTACATGCAAGTAAATAAAAACATGGGATGTGCAACCTTGTCAGCAAGAAGATGTGCAACTTTATCCATAAATGCCAAATAACAAACACTCATCTTATTGCATAATATACAAGCAACCGAAACAAAGAAGTGCAGTAAATCCACTAGCAGAAAATGGTATTAGAAAAGCATACTTTTCTGTCTTTGTTTTTCCTTGCTGAATTATGATCTTCTTTCCTTCGCTTGCCATTTTCCTTTTTCTGAAAAATTTAAAATGTTAGTCTATTTCATGCACATTTG
Source organism: Aegle marmelos (assembly GCA_030449875.1). NCBI lineage: Eukaryota > Viridiplantae > Streptophyta > Magnoliopsida > Sapindales > Rutaceae > Aegle > Aegle marmelos. The sequence continues at coordinate 18,579,441 of JASUUL010000094.1, read as the reverse complement.
TTGAATGATAAAACCTGTTATCATGGCGTGATCACTGTGCTTTGTTGCACGGTGAATGATTTATATGATATGTTATAATGATAATGCAAAATTTGAACTGTAGACAATTCCTATAACCAGGTAATGTTCTATTTCTCCTATTATCTGCTATTATTATCCATCTAGCCTGACTAAAAGCAACATTAAATCAATTCAAATTTTTCCTCATATTACTACCATGGACAAACTGCCTTCAGTAAACATATGTCAGGGCTCAACAGGCTTCAAAAGTTTTAGCCCATCAAGAAGAACTTCCACTACATTCTTAAAAAATGCCTTCCTCTATCATCTCATATATATAAGATGCACCTGGAATACCAACAATCATGGTAACAGCTAAACAAATAAAAAAGAAAAGAAAAAATTAACAATGAACATCAACTACATGAAATCTAAACTTACAGTCATCCATCTACAGCGTAATGCCACATCGCGAACTGTTTTGTCCTTTAACTGCTTTGCAATCTTAGCATATCGATTCACAGCTGAATCTGAAGCATACCTATAACAGGGTATTTGCATCATATCCATCAACCGTGAATTTTTCACAAGCCAAACGCAAACTATGGAAAGAACAGACAATAGATGGCATATAGTTGATGATAATACAGATTAAGGATGCCCGGTAAAAGCAAAAGTATTCATCTCCAAGGATGTAAGACACATTAGCCAGAAACAAGACACAGATAAGCACATATCATACATTTGAAAAACTGGATTCCTTGACTATTTTCCTTAACAGAACAGTCAAGCAATTGATTGATTCCATACAGGCCAGCCACACCCAAAACAAAATAAACAAATTGCATGTGCACGCCACTGAACACAAATCACAGAAAAGGAGAATCTTTTCACTGATATCCAGAGCAAGCACAAAGGTAAAACAAACAAACCGACAGTTATACTCCTCTGTAATGTAAGACGATAATAAATTCCATTAAAAAACAGCGCACCACTGACCACAAATGATTGACAAGGACAATCTTTTCACTGAAATCCAGATTATGTGCACAGGAAAACAAGCAACCTGACACTTATCTTCATTGGAACTGTAAGACAACAAGACATGAAGCATATAGATCTAAGTTTTCAAACATAGAGGGCATGTGTTGGTAGGTAAAAGAATGTAGATGTTGGATATTCAACACATATCATCACCACAATACTTACTGTCACTTCAGAGCATATGCATAAACCCTAATTACTGGAGCAGTTCCAAAATTGTCAGACCCCATTACTTACAACCTAACATTCTTGAGCAATTTTTTCAAAATCCGAACCATGAACACTCTCTATATAGTGTTGCTACATTATCTGACTCCTTGTATTAAAACGAGCAAAATTTTGTCCTTTAGCAATTAAATTCCCCAATAATTCTAAAATTTCAAAATTTAATCTGAATTTTAACAGCAATAATAAAATTTCAAGGTCTAGTTTTCAATTACAGATTAACAAACTTACACTTTACAGAACTGAAAATTTCATATCGAGCCATAATTCACCAGCTCACAAAAAGAAATCATTAAATTGCCAAACCGCACAGAGCAATCACCCAATTAAAATTGAAACTAAAATTTACACAAAAGAGACTGACTTGGCAAGCAAATCTTCGAGAATCGACTGTTCCTCGGCGGTCCATTCAGTCGAAATACCGGAGTTGTGTCGCAGCGCCGACGCCGTTTGCGAAGTATCAATTACAGCCGGACTATTAACCCCGTTGTTACTCGAATTTACCGAAACGCCATTCGCCGTTGACTTTTGCGCAGCCGACGAACCTTCCTGGTTGTTATTGTTACCTACCGGGTTCGCACTCGCTGCCATATCGAAACGACACCGCAAATTTACCAAAATATGCTTCTTCTGCTTGCGAATGAATTTATTTGCTTTGTTTAAAAAAAAAATTCAAATACATGCAAAATAAAGTTTCGTTTTTTTGGGACAAGTTGAGGAATCTTCGTAATTCGTTTTGTTTGTTTCCTTTTCTTTTTTCACTCTTCAAATATAATTTTGTATTTTGTTTCCATTTTATAATGCTTTTTCCTTTTTCTTCCATAAGTACTTTGTCGTTTCTGTATAAAAAATATTTAATAATTATTATTGTAAATATTTTCTACTATTTATAGTAATAAGGTTAAAAATAAAATTAAAAAAACAAAAGCATACGCAGTTATACAAACTATTGTAGTATGCGTAAACTAGTCGGAATATGGGTGAAAAGGAGGGGGAGGTAATAAGAATATAAATAAATAAACAAAAGGCTCAATTTATGGGGTGCGGTCGTCGCTTAGTTTGTGTTTCATAGGTGGGCGTGAGGCGAGAGATAAGATCGATCGACCTCAATAATTTCTTTGCCCATGGATTCCAATTCTCAACAAGCAGGTTCGTTTTAGGAAATTCAATTATCCCCTTCATTTCCAGTTCCCAATTTGGCGTTTTTCTTTCTATTTCTTTGTCATTTATTCTTAGGGTTTATTAGTGTTTTAGCTCTGTTCTGTTAGAAGCTGCTGATAAAAGTTATGCCTTTTGATGAGTGATCTTCGATTTTCTGCACTTATAATTTGCGTGGCCTTGATGGGTTATCTTTAATTTATGGGGAAAAAAAATCTCTTATGGTATTTTTAGTTTTGTTAGAATTTAGAACAATTTCAATAATAATAACGGCATAATGTATTATCCTACATTATTTTCTGCAAAATATAAGAATTATTGGCTTCTGATTTAAGCAAGGTTTAATTTTCTGTGACTGAATCATTGTAGCTGGTGGACCTCCGGCGAAGCCTTGGGAGCAAGCTGATACCTCCTCAGGTCCTACGCCTTTCAAACCGCCATCATCTGGAAGTACCAGTGATGTTGTCAAGGCTTCCGGGACTGCAAGGCCAGGTGAAATTGTTTCAACTGCTGATAGAAATACAGCTGTAAACAGAAATAATCTTACTCGGCCTGTACCTACCAGGCCATGGGAGCAACAACAAAATTATGGAAGTGCTTATGGAGGAGGTAAGCTTTGATCTCTTGTATGTTTTCTATTTCGTGGTTCTTATATTGGCCTTGATAACTTTTTATGTCAAATGCAGGTTATAATTCCGGTTTGAACTATAACTCTGGATATGGTTCAGGAATGTATGGTTCATCATCATATGGTGGATTGGGAGGGGGGTTAGGAGGGTCTTATGGAGGTGGATTATATGGTAACAACATGTGTAGAGGGGTTTATGGTGGTCTTTCAGGTTCTGGCAACTATGGTGGAGGAATGTATAGCAGTGGTTTCGGAGGCCCAATGGGTGGTTATGGAATGGGCATGGGTCCTTATGGCGCACAAGATCCAAATGATCCATATGGTGGTCCACCTTCTCCTCCTGGCTTCTGGATTTCCTTCCTTCGTGTGGTAGGAAGCATCAATTTTTTCTCCCTTTTCCTTTGACCACGTTATTTTTTATCTCATATTTTTTGTGAACAATTTCAGAATCACTAACTTTGACCATTCATTTCTAACTTATGGGACCAGACCCTATGGCAATTGATGAGTTGGTCCATGGGATAAACGTGAGATTTTGTTCACTTTCTCAAGGCTAAAAAGGGTTCCATCAGCGCTTAAGTGTAGTTAATAGGTATTTGGCACATAAGATGTTTAATGTTCCAAGTCTTACTTTTTGATATGAAACTCAATTGTACTAGTGGAGAAAAATCAAAATAGGGAGTGGACCAGCTGTCCACTAAGTTAGCAAAAGAGAAAAGATCTTACTGCTATACGAGAATATGCCCAATTACCCCTATACAATGCTATTCCAACTTTAACATCCTATCTTAAAACCCCTTCTGAATTTAGATAAATGAAGAAAAAAGTTGAATACTGGAACTCCTTAAACACTGAAGCCCAAAGTGAAGCAGGAAGATGGGCTCTATCCCACAATTTTATTCTTAAAAATTTTAAACAATTCCTTCCTGCTATATTGCCCAAAACAGTCCTGCCTCTGCACTTTTCCAAAGAGATTTAGTCTTTATTTCTTTAAAAAAGGCAGAGGAATTCTCTGTAAAAAGGCAGTCAGAAGAACCACGGATGAGCTACAGCATATGGGCCACTTTGCACAACCTATTCCACAATTTTGAAGTCACAAAACAATAAAGAGAAAGATAATTAGAATTTTCTGCTCTTTTCTTGGACAACAAACACCAAGAAGGAATGCTTGGTGTTCCAACATAATGTTCCAAGTCTTACTCAACTTTGATTTATGAGCAAGTTTCCACGTATAAGAAATGGCTTTAGTCTTTACCATCTCTTTGCTTCAGTGTATGAATTTAGTCTCTGCATGATGGAAATTGTTCTTTTGTTTCTTTTTTTTTTTTGGGGGGGGGGGGGGGGTGGGTCTATTCTTGTCTTGTTGTTAGTTACTTTCACTCTGTCGTCATATGGTTGACACATTATTGGTGTTGGATCTCAATCTTTTCTGTTGCTGTATAAATCTTAGTTCTTGGATTGTAGAAAATAATTAATACTCTTTAAATTGTGTTGCCAGATGTTTTTTTCAATGAGATTACGAATATTAACCATGCAGAAATATTTTTTATCATGTTTCATTTCGCATAGTTTTAGTCTTCTCATTGTCCAAGACTCGCAATCACTTGCTTCTGAATGTTGGCAGATGCAAGGTGTTGTAAACTTTTTTGGCCGAGTATCAATTCTAATTGACCAAAATACACAAGCATTTCACATGTTTATGTCTGCACTTCTTCAGGTACTTCTCTCTGCACATCCTCCTTATTCATGTGGGGGTATACATGAGTATAAAATTGGCACCTGCTTTTCATCTTTTAAAACAAAATAACAATTGGATAAGTGAAATCTTATTATTATTATTATTATTATTTAGCATAACGGCAACCCAATCCTCTCCACCTCATTTGAGCAGGTTTGAACTCCATACCTCTTGCTTTTTAACACAAAAGATTTTAACATCTCAACTAGATGGCAACAAATATGTACTTGATGGGATGAAGACAAAATGTGATTTATCTGATAGTGTTTAGCAACATGTTTGCATGCAGCTTTTTGATCGCTCTGGAATGTTGTATGGAGAGTTGGCTAGATTTGTTTTGAGAATTCTGGGAATCAAAACAAAGCCTAAACAGGTTAATCGACCAGGACCAAATGGACTTCCGGCCCCCCACAACCCCCACAACCTCCATGGGAACCAGAATTACATTGAGGGGCCCAAGGCTGCCCCAAGTGGGGGATGGGACAATGTATGGGGAGACAATGGTACCAGTTAGTTTGATACATCCCACTCTATGCCGATCTTTTCAAGGAAACCAATGAGAAAGAATGGATTTAAACTGTGCTACACCCACCCGCATAGGTTGGACTCACCTATGGATGTTGCTTTTTGCTTGAAATAAACCGATCTCCCCCTCCCCATCTTTAAAAGTGCCTGCGTTCTTCTGTAGAATAGGAAATTTGTGACAAATTGTCTATGTATGTTTGTTTTGTACCAAGAAAAACAAAGAGAATGTTAAGATAGAGGGATGTAGGCCTGCCGATATTGCAAGGAAGAAATGACACCCAGAATGTTTAGGCAGTCTAGATATTTGTATTTCAACAAAGAAATAATTTATCGCCCGAGTGTGCCTCTGATGTTAATAACCTTTTAATTTTTTGAAACCAAATGTAAGTTGTTGGTTATGCCACCGATTCATATCTTATTGTATACCTTGGTTTAAAGTTCATACAAGTGCTGAGGAGACATATTGTATGCTTATGTGCACTTTGATCAACTTGTTCATAAGGAAAAGAACAAAAGAAAGTCCAGGGTCATGGATTGTATGGATAAAATGCAGCAAGTATGAAACCTTCTATTGGATTAGACTAAAAATTGGTAACAGAAAGTTGCAGGTAATGAAAAGAAAGCAGTGACCATTGGTGAAGAAACTGAAAACAGAATATAAAGTAGCAAGGCTGGGAAAGCCACTACTGACAATAAATTCTTATATCAAATCAGGAAACACAGTGTTTATTAAAAAAAAAAAATGCAGCTTATGTCTATTGAATGTTCATTTTGTCCAGACAGTAAGTGTTTTATCATTGCAACTAACCGCTGTAGGATAAAGTCTAGCTTGATAATCATCAAAGCTATTGGCCCCTGCTATGTCATGTTAACAACTAATGTTCAACTAAATGCATCATCATCTAGCTATCCAATCAGGTCCTATACACATTACTTCTTCATCCTTGATGTCAACATTACCTCTGTACATTTTAAACAACTCCAATGCTGTCAAAGATACCCGGCTATTCTTCTTGTTCACATATAAGATCAAGAGCTGTTTGCACCCATCCCTCAGGGCTTGCAACCCACTATCACATAGATTCCGACACCGGTTCACATGAAGTTTTTCTAAATTATTGCAGTTTAATCCAATAGATGCCCAGCCTGGAAATCTGACCTCATGGCATAATGATAAGTTCCATTCTTTAAGTAATGGACAGCCCTTTGCAATTGCCACAATAGACTCATCCCCAACATTTCTGCACATACGAAGGTTCAGGGTTTTGAGCCTGGTGGCAAATCCTGTTCCAATTGCTGCCAGTCCACCTCTATTAAGATTTGAGCTCATACCAGAAACATTTAAAAACTCTAGCCCGCCTCCACTGACGATCCCAATTATCCCCTCTGGTCCAAGCTGACAAGATTCAGCATCTATATAAGCTAAAGTTGGTGAACATCCATTGAAGCCACTGCCAGTTACACTCCTACAACTAGATATCCTGACTGTCTTAAGTTGACGACATCCTTGTGAAAGAGCCCTCAATCCAGAGTCAGAAATATGCAAGCAATAAGAAAGATTCACACACATCAAAGTTGAGCAAGTTTTAGCCAAAATTTCTAGCCCCACATCAGTAACATTGCACCGATACAAACTAATACTTGTTAAGGAGGAGCAGCCAGTAGCAATCATGGAAAGTCCATTATCGGTAATTTGAAAACAACAATCCAGATAAAGAGTTTGCAACTTTGACCCATAATTTTGCAACAGGTTTAGGCCTGAATCAGGTAGCTCAGTGCACCCAGATAGGGACAACCAATTTAAATGCTGAAATCGAGTGAGCATTCTGCTGACATGGAAGGACCTAATGTCAATAATGGGCTGAGATAGTGAAGAATGAGTGAGTAGGGTAAATGAACACTGGAAATGTAATGATCGACGACAGAAATTTTGAATATCAAGCCACCGATGGCAAGTCAAACCAAATGATTCACGATCAGTACCACAGTCAAGCCACTGGAAAATAAAACATAGGCAATCATCAGGCAGGTCCATGACAGAGGTCTGCCCATCACCAGATGAACCTTCCATCTCAACCTTGTTGAGTATCTGCTGAAGGCTGTAGAGCTCGGAGTTTTATATTGAACTTTTTATAAGCTGAGCTGGTAGTGTTGGGAGAATCAAAACCACAGAGAGCAGATGAGCATCTGTAACCATAGCCTATATGAATCCCACATTTCCGACATAGGAGTTTAGTTTTCAAACGATAACGTCCCCAAGCGACAGGAAAGCAGTTTACCTCATCAACTTGAGTGAATCGACTAAGATCAATGGAAAGGAAAGAGATAAAGCCTTTCTTTATGGATTTTTGATAGTCGGATCCTATGCCAGAGGTGATCCGATTTGAAGATGTTAAATTTAAAGGGTATCCGCACGACCCACAACTGAAACGAGAGGATTTGAAAAAGACATTAGTTTCTATATCTGCCATAATTGCCAGGAAACTACGACAGGTTTCATAGGTAAGGGGCAAAAAGGATCAAGCTGTTGACTCTAGAATAACTTATTTGGAGCAGCAATGCTACTGAGCCATTTTTGGAGTGAAATGTACCAGTTAGTCAGTGAAGAAACCATTGTTCAAGAAAATATTACTTGATCAAGAAACTATGCCATACTGAATACAACAAAAGTAACCACATAAATGCTTAAGCAAGTCTTAACAAATTGGTCTTTTGATGCAAAGATGAGATCTGAAAAATCTATATTTTGCAAATGAGATCAGCCTGTGATCTGATAATGCAGAGTGCCAACTGAATAATTTATGACTAGAAAACTAAAACTTATTTTTTTAACATTTATCAGCACCTAATGTTGAATCCACTAGATTAAAAACATATTTTTTTTATTATCGCCTGTGAATTAAATGTTCACTAATGACTAGCAGCATTATCAAAATTAATAAAATGAATGAATCTAATAGTAAAGATAAACTAAAAAGGGAAAAAAAAGAGACAAAATGCAAGAACTTGCATTATCCAAAATGATATTGTTTTACTAGCATCATAAAACCCACGAAATCATCAAAAAACCCCAAATTACAAAATACCCAGATGGCGAAATAATCAATTTTAGTTAAAAAAAAATCAAAATTTAAGGCAAAAATTAAACCAAAAAAGAAAAAAAGGAATGGAAAAGGAAGTGGTTTACCTGTAAGAAACGTCAGCTTGGGACATTCTCTTTGTGAGAATCAGAGAAAGGTTTTGGGTTTCATTTCATCAAAATGAAATAGAGCCAGTCAGATCGAAATATTTTGATTATTATTTATAGAAAGGAAAGACAAAATGGCAATCCCATTTGCTTTGCTTGTCTTGTTAAGACTAGTTTACTTTGAAAGCCGCAGCAGCACGTCGACTCTCAACTCTGTTCTCTGTCTTGTACTTCTTTGGTGGTTCATGGTTAATTTGTCATGGGAATTTATCTCTGCACAGCCGTATTTTAGTCTAATTACTAAAAAAGATTTGATTTATTCATTGCGTCATCTACAATTTTGAACTAATGTCAATCGAGTACCGTACCACTAACATCATTAAAACTTATTAAATTATCTGAGTAAAATAATAATTTTATCTTTAAATATATTAAAAAGACTATTTTACACTTTAAAATTTTAAAAAATCATAAAATTTATAAATTTAATTAAAAGACTAGTATTTAAAAAAGCTAAAAGACCATTCAAAAGACTTCCTTGTTTATCTACTATAATATTTTTTTGTAATTATAAACTTTATTGTAATTATAAATTTTATTATTTTTTAAATTTTTAAAAAATAAAATTATTTTTTAATACATGTAGGGATGAAATAATCGTTTTTGTTTAGATTTTTTAATAGTTCTAATGGTGTTCATGGCAAATTGATTGATTCATTGATTAATATAAATTTAAACATATAGGAGGTGCATATAATGTATCAAAATCTTTTTGTAATTAGATTTATATATCACAAAATAAAGATGATATGGAGGTAATTTTTTATTTATAAATATTTTAGGAGAAAAAGAGGGAGCCCTTGTTTTTAATACACAAACAATAATACACACTTTACAATCAAATCTGGATAAATAAATACTTGGTTAATTAATAAATAATAAAATATTCTGATCCCAACTTGGGCCAATTTATTATACAGTAAAATCTTAATAAATGAATATTTAAAAGGTTAATAACCACGCTTAAATAATAAATTCTTTCATTCTCAACTTGGGCCAATATACTAAAATAATCATTTCGGTAAATGCTTAAGATAATATTTTTATTTTTAAATCATTAAGGGCTCAATGAGAATATAAATTAATAATTGATCAAATATTAAAAAAATCAATAATAAACAACATATAAAATTCATATTATTAAAAAATTCTTGATAACTTGAATTTCTCAATTCAACTCCTTTCCAAAATATGTATATAAAGTTATTTATTTTTTCTTTATTCCTAAATTGAATTCAATTTTATCTTTAATTTTTTCTTTTGTAAAGTGGTCACTACAATCATTTTCACTTTCTCTTGATAATAAATAAATCACTCATACAATATTTTTGTCCAACTTCTGCTATTTTGTTGGTTTATTCCTCTTAACATTATTATTATTTATCTCTTTTGATAAATATTCAACTGACTTTTTTAAAATATTTGATATTATTGAATGGTTTATAGAAAGATAAAATTTTTATTGAATTTATTGTTGCAAATCTTTTTTACTTAAGGAGGGATGGTCATTTTTATATTTGCATAATGCTTTCCTCATCTCATTAGTTAATATAGATTTCTTTTCTCCTTTCAAATAAAAGTTATGATTCTAATGATTTGAGCCTAAAATAAAAAAAAAATAATGGAGGATTATGTATTTCTAGCATTTGTATTACATGTTCTATGTATTACGTACAATTTACTTACATTAATTTTTGTGTTTCTATGTATAATGTGCTTATATTAATTTATTAATACCATTTTTGTGAATACATGATAATTAAAATGTATTTACGTTAACTTCTTGGTTTCTATATACGTGTACTTGTATTAATTTATGAATTACATTTGTAAATACATGACAATTAAAATGTATTTACATTAAAAGGTATTAATTTATTTATAACTCATAATATTTATTTATCGATAAATTAATAAATTATTTATTTATTGATAAATAAATAATCTTTTTAAAATAAGATTTTTTCTAGTCCCAACAATATTATTTTATAGAGATTTCACTGTATCAATAATCTCGCAAAATGCAGATAATAAAATTTTTTGAATCCTTTAGGACCAAATGAAAATAGAAAATTAATAATTTTCCAAATGTAAAATAATGATAACAACAACAACAACAACAACAAATAACATATAAATTTCATAATTTTTGTGAGTTTTTCTTGATAATTTCAATTTTCTTAATTCAAATCTTTTCTAAAATATGCATCTAATGATTTGAGACTAGAACTAAAACTAATGTTCTATGTTTTTGTAGAGTTTATATTCTATATAATTTGAGCATATATTTTATTTTCTAGCATATTCAATCTGAAAATAGGTACATCAATTTTATGTCTATATGTAATCTAGTTTTATTATTATTTTTGGCTTTAATGTACCTGTTCATAATATTTATTAATATTTTTTGTATGTAAATGTCTATTAATTTTTTTAATATAAACATGATAACTTTCAAAATCCATCTATAAATTGGTCAAAAGAATAGTACACGTACAGTAGTAAATTATTCATTGCTAAAATAACGTACGTGCTTCTTTTTTCATTTGGCAGTATTAATATCGAAACTCTATTGACTAAATCTAACGAAATTAAGGTTTTCTGGTAAAATCAATTTAAAATCGCAAAGTCCCTTTGTTGTTAGGCTGGATGAAATTGGCCCTTGTTGATTGCCCTACCATCACGGCATCACCCAATCAAAAATAAACTTTTATAGATCCGATTTAACAAAATCTCGGTACATGTGTCATTTTTGCTTATTTTGCAGTTTGGTACTTTTTCTCAAAATGAGAGAACCCTTACTCGATGAGCCCATTATTTTACTGAATTAGCACGGTCATCTCTTTCTGTGATTGCACTTTTGTGCTGATGAATTCTCGATTGTATTCGCATAGCCTTTCTCGCGAGTCTTGACTCTCGAGATACTCCATTTATTTGAACTATTGTTTGAAATATCATACCTGTGGCACATATTGTTGAAATGTCAAGTGCGGCCTCGACATTCATCGTATCGTCACGCACAATTGTTTGAGTTATCAGATTTTAAAGCACACATTGTTAAAATGTCTAGTACAACATGCACACGCATGCATGAGCACGACACACGTACACGAGCACGCGCGCATGCACTCATTTGTTCGAATTATCATATTTCCAAACACACAATTTTGAGATTTAGGTTACAAATATATTAGCCGCTGGGCCGGAGTTTCATTCTTTCTTTAATTAGATAATATTATAGAACACATTATTTATTTTTACTTTTATTATTATTTTGACTTTCTTTAAGCTGTTCATTATAGGAAATATTTGCCATCGAGGATCTGAGTCTCCACTTGTGTAATATCATAAGACACAGCGCTCCCGTGCGTGACGAAATAACAACTTAGAAGATCAATTTAAAAAACAATAGTTGCAACGCATTTGTCGCGACACGTGTCCAACACACTGGGAAGGCGCACCGTTACAAACTACACCAGCGTGTACGCCAACTTTCCTCTCAAGTAAAACCTTAGCATGTAATTGACAACAAATCCTGGCCGTAAATTCTCTTTCTTTAAACAAGCGTGCTAGGGTTTTAAGTGTATTGGATTTGGCTCGTGGCCCTTCACAACTTCTCGAACTCTGCTGCTACTGCACTTTGAGCTTCAACAATGGTAATAACACAATCGTTGTTCTCTCAAGTATCGTGTTATTAATCAGAATTACGTATAGTGTCTTTGATCTATTGTTTGAAACTCTTTTTTAATTTGATTTTATTACGTTTTGTATGTCAGATCCTTGTGACTTTGTCTATTTTAAGTAATAATGCATCTGGACTTTCTTCTGGATTAATTTTATAAATTCCCAGTTGAGGAAATTTTTATATTAAGTTCATTTAGCTGTGATTATAGAGTGACTAGGGTTTCCCTTTGATCTAGTTTCAGCTAAGAGTCTTTCTTTTTTATTTTGTAACGGCAATAGATCCATTTTGTTTGCGAGTTTTAGGGACTTCTGTTTTGGTAGTTTTGTTATCTAGTGTATGATCTGGAAATGATTATTTCTAGGCCTTTGCCAAAGCTCAAAAGTCAAAAGCTTACTTTAAGCGATATCAAGTTAAGTATAAGAGGAGGCGAGGTATGTTGTTATTGACGTTCTCCAATGCTTGATGTTACCATGACTTTGATTTCTACTCTGGCGGGTTAACATCTACTTGAATTTTGTAGAGGGAAAGACTGACTATCGGGCCAGGATTCGCCTGATCAACCAAGATAAAAACAAGTACAATACGCCAAAGTATCGATTTGTTGTGCGATTTGTATCCTCATTGTTTTACTTTATTGCTTTTCACTAATTTCTGGTAAAGTTGTTGTTTATCTTATGCTGATGAATATCTTAATTTGTTACTGGCCTATTTATATGAGCACATAACTAGATCCCGCATAAATTCATGTGATTCAATGTATGAAGTCTTGGATGAGCAGTTGCGGACTGAAATATTGCATTGTGGTTATTCAAAAAACATGTACTCATGTGCTTGGTTAGTATTCATTTTTGGTGTTGTACCCTTAACCTAATTGTTAGACCAACAAAGACATCACTGCACAAATTATATCTGCCAGCATAGCTGGGGATATAGTCCTTGCGTCTGCTTATGCCCATGAGCTTCCCCATTATGGTCTCGAGGTGGGCCTCACTAATTATGCAGCAGGTATTAGATTTACTTCTTGCCAAACTACTAGGTCCTTTTTTTTTTGGGTTTTTGTTTTTTTTTTTTGGGGGGGTGGGGGGGAGCTAGGTTCTTAATTCCTGCTGTCTGGTTCCAGCTTATTGCTCTGGACTTCTCTTGGCCCGCCGAGTCCTGAAAATGCTTGAGATGGATGCTGAGTATGAGGGGAATGTTGAGGTACATGGCATATCTTTTTTTTGTGTTGGTTGTCAAAAATTGCAATTCCACACTTGGGTCCTAAATTTAAGTTTCATTTCGCTTGCTGTGATAGGCAACAGGGGAGGATTATTCTGTTGAGCCAACTGAAAACAGGAGGCCTTTCCGTGCGCTGCTTGATGTTGGTCTTGTGAGAACAACTACTGGCAACCGTGTTTTTGGCGCTCTTAAAGTAATTTTTAAATTTATTCAAACAAGTTATGATTATATTAGTTTTTAAATTTATTTGAACAAGTTATGACTATATTAATGGCTTTAGCACTAGATCTTTATGATTATTTGCTTTCTATTTTAACCGTATCATGCGTGGTCAATTTCCTATTATTTCTTGATTTTAGGGTGCATTGGATGGTGGACTTGATATTCCTCATAGTGAGAAGAGATTTGCTGGATTCAATAAGGATAGTAAGCAACTTGATGCTGTAGTTCACCGTAAATACATCTATGGTGGTCATGTTGCTGCCTACATGAGGGTGAGTTGCATATTTTATTGCATATTTTATATAAGTGCTTGACCAGTTAGACAAGACGTGTTTCCCACTTGCAACTTATTGTCTGGGTTTAGACTTTGATGGAAGATGAGCCAGAGAAGTACCAGTCTCACTTTAGCGCTTACATCAAGAGAGGTATTGAGGCTGATAACATTGAAGAGTTATACAAGAAGGTACATGCTGCCATCCGTGCGGACCCTACCCAGAAGAAATCTGAGAAGAAGCCCCCAGCAGAGCACAAGAGGTATGACCAATGCATTATGTGGTTGAATTAAATTTCTCAACCTGGTTTTACTTCTGTATGTTATGTAGTTCTCTTGATCGTACTATCAAGTTCATCAAAGAGTGTTTTCTTCAGATTGGAGTTAGTGGCAATTACAACAATTGATGATTGGGATGTCATTTTGTGTGGCAGGTACAACCTGAAGAAACTGACTTATGAGGAAAGGAAAGCCAGATTAGTTGAAAGGTTGAAAGCACTCAATGCTGCTGAAGACAATGAAGATGATGAGTGAATTCAATACTAGGAAGTTTTTGTTTCTAAAATTAAAGATCACTAAAATTAAAGAACCTGGCTTATTTAATAGGTCGAGAGCAGTGTTGTTTCTAAGATCTTTCAAATGCAGATGAGACCTGATTGTTTGCTGAAATGCCTGGATTTCAATATTTTGTAGTCTAATGTGCTGAAATTAGACAATGCAACAATTTTTTTTCACTCGAGTGATCATAGCAAACCGGCAGCTAGCGTAATTCCTCTTGGGCTAATTAACTATAATTTAATGATTGGTGTCATTTGGTATGATACTATTCCTTTCAAGGATATTAAAAAAAATATTGATGAATATTAGAACATTTACGTAGGAGCTGAAAATTTAATATAAATGCGTTGTGCATATACACGAAATTGATTATGCTTTTATCAAATTTAATAACCTATAAGTTAAAATATTTCAGATGCTTAAAGTATATAGAACATAAATTCTATGAATGCAGCGGTCGCTATTTTTGCTTTTAGTCTCAAATAATTATATGAATATTTGAGAAAGTAGTTGAATTAAGATAATTAAAGTTGTTGAGAAAAAATTCCTTAGTATTATGAATTTTATATATTTATTATTTTTTTGTATTTCACTAACTATTAACCTATATTTTCTTTGAACCCTAAAGGATTTAGAAAAAAAATTATCTTATGCATTTAGCAAGATTATTAATTTAATGCATCAGTTCAAGTTGGAACCTAAATATTTCACAATCTAATCAAGATTGTTATTTTATCAAATATTGATTTATCTAAGTTTTATTGTATTGTCACATATCTCTTATTATTTTCATAATATCTAATAATCTCTCTGTTTAAAAAAAAATATTAAAGAAAAAAATAAATAGTCATTTGATTGATATATGATTTTTTAAATATAAAATACATATTGTTATCATAAAAATATTTTAAAAATACATGAAAAATTTAATCATGCTAAAATCTATATCTTTTATTTTTAATATTTTAATTTTATTCATATTTAATTTATAATAAATATGAATAAAAATACTTGGAAATAATTTGAAAAATTATTAAGTATTATGAAGATAGTAAAATAAGGGATAACCTGACAATCTTTCCCAAGCACTTATTTTAACGTGTACGGTACTTGCACTTTCAATATTACAAATGCAATCTTGCTATGGCTTGTCTAATTAAGATTGCAAAAACTTTGAGGCCTTTACCATGCCTACTAGCATGAACTTGCAATGCCCATCCAAGCTTTGGTGAACCACCGGTTGAATATTGTGGTGGTTTATTATTGCATGAAAGACTTGAAGACATTTGTATGATACTTGACAAACACGAGACAGAAAAGCCTCGAAAATTTTACTTTGATATTGCTTATGATCATGATTTAATAAAAATGCCTCACAAATGTACATGCAAAGAACCACTCAGTTGGAAAGTTTGCTTCAGATTTGTAGAACCCTTTTCTGTAAAATAGTTGATATAATAACATCATTGCCTGGATCAAAATCTCTAACATTGACATCTGCATCTTCCCAGTTGTCAAGTTGAGCAACCATCCATTACATCGGCATATACCC
The DNA here is from genome assembly GCA_030449875.1 of Aegle marmelos. Taxonomy (NCBI): domain Eukaryota; kingdom Viridiplantae; phylum Streptophyta; class Magnoliopsida; order Sapindales; family Rutaceae; genus Aegle; species Aegle marmelos. The sequence goes on along the minus strand of JASUUL010000094.1, from coordinate 18,563,370 downwards.
AGTGCTAGATGCAGTTGTCAAGATGAGTTGGGACATATATTGCCAACTGCAAGGAAAAAAGCCAATATTGGTCATATAATATACAAAAAGTTGGTTAAAATAACATGACATTCAAGTTCATTTTTGTCTAGTGACCTTCCAAGTAAACAGTCAAATCACATTTGATAAAATAAAGAAGGGATTAACGTCTGAAACAGAGTCCAATACTAAGTTTTCGATTGTCTAATTTCACATATCAAATGAATAAACTCTTAGGAGGCTAAGCTCTATTCTTAAAAGGGCATCAAAACTATCCCTAGATCATATGAGGAACCTTTTACTGTCAAGAACTCAATGAAAATTTCGAAGAGATAATGTCGCAATAGTCGTAGTGTCACTAGAAAAGTAAAAAGCAAACATCTTTAATAAATTGCCAAGCTTCCACACCAAAACACACAACATTATGCTCATGGCAGTAACAAGCACATTTGCAGCAGCTTTCACTGAAGCTGTAGTCTGTAGATTATAAATAAATCTGCAAAACATGAAGAAGTCTAAAGCAAGAAGAAAAGACCCCAAGAGCACAATGATCCTAACTAATTACTGCCACATAGAACTAAAACAACTACCATAGCAAATCCCTTTGTCAATTCCATTTTTTATTTCCTTTTCCAAAATTTACCAACTGAAGTGGGATTAGTTTCAGTGAAATGTCATGCCTCTAGGAAGCCAAACACCTAGAAGTGAGAGAAAAATAATATGATGATGATGATGGTAACAAGCAATCCAAGCAAAGTTAGGATAATTCTAGATAGAGTAGTCTAAACATGTGTTATACAAGCATAAGAGACTGAAAATCAAAATAGAACAATGACATTTCTTTTGGATAAAAATATACACCCAAACTTTAACTTCAGTTACCCATTATAAAGAAACATACAATGTAGAGGTTTCTAGGTCCCTTAATATATGGGAACAAATGACGAACAGATAAAAAATGAACTGAATATCAAAAGAATCCATTAATAATGTCAATTTAAACCTGACCATGACGTGTAGGATAATTAATCAAATATGTGATCTATCTGGAAACACAACTGAGGCACTCAAAAAATATGTTTTTATTGAAACTAATTGAGAAGCAATACACAGTTCAACTCTCAAAGAAAAACTCAAATAACATCAAGGATACAACAGATAATTAAAATAGCATGAAACATGAAAACAAGAGCACTACAAGTCCAATAGAGCAGTTACATTATGAAAGAGCATAACAGCACTTGACACATTTCCTTTAAATATACATTCATAGTAACAGGGACAAACTCATTCGACAAAAGTTCAAACTTTGATGAACTTAAAGGCCATATTCCAATCATATTCAAGCTTCAAAAATCATCTATTAGCCCAAAGCTTAGGATTCGCAACATCACATTCAACACGAATACACACATCTACACACAAATAGATATCTGAAACAAGGGAAGTTTTCGAGGGGAAAAACAAAATTAGATAGCCATTATCCGATCATCCAATCAACAAATTATCTGAATTTTCGTCTGGGTGTCGAATGTTGAAAACAATAAGGCAATTCTAATATATAAAGCAAAAATAAAGCAACTAAAGATGGCAAGTATTAAGTAACCTAATATTACCACTTGCAGGGCCAAATGTGTTTGATAGTTTAACAAGGGCAAATGGAATTAATGAAACGAAAAGATGCAAGAATGGCGACGGAAATATAAGCAGCACACCAGACACCAATGGCGATTAACAATTTCAATACATCAGAAGCATCCATCAATTTTGAAATTAGGAAAGTTGGTGCATGATCAACGTTCAAATGTTAACGGGAAAATAAATAAAATCGCGATTTGTTTGTCAAAGATTTCATCTTATTTTCTTTTGATAGACAGCTGATGATGGGGAAATAAAGCAATGGATTTGTTTAGGAATTTTCCTTAATATTGAAAGACAATCAAGGAATAATTTTGACCCTTTTTAGGGTTTTTTTTAATGAATAAATAAATAACTAATGCACATCATGGGCCTGGTGGGCTTCGACTTGCAAAAATGGACTCATTACTTTGGTTATTAATTTTTTTATTTATTTATAAAATATTATTTATTTTAGTCCAATTTATTTTCCTATGAAAATCGTATATCTTGGTTTTCTTATTTGACAAAAAATTTCCTAATCTTTTATGACATAATTATTAAATTAATTTCATTTTTGTAGTATATAAATTATATTTTAAAAGTTTGCAATGGTATTATGAGCCATCGAGAGTTTAGTACCGTTAGACTAGGATTTTAAGTTAAACTTGATATTTTTGGTTGTGCCAGTGAAGGCTTAGCCCCATTAGCTCAGGCCCCCTTTTTTTTTTTTTTTTTTTGCTTCTAAGTATTTGTTTTAATGACTTATTTAATGATTATAATTTTTTAAAAATTTTTTATTTTTAATTTTTTAAATTAAGCTTTTGAAAGTTAAATAAATTATTTTGCATATATTAATTAAAGCTCAAATTTTGAGTTTTAGGATAAGAAGTTGGAGAGTTTTTTTTTTCCTTAAAAGTTCAATTGTCTAAAATGCTTATTATTTATTTTATATTCTTATTTTTTTATAACATAACTTTAAAATTAGTTTCATAATTTTTAATTCTATTTAGCTGGCATAATATTCTTGTAATATTCTCTCTTCTATTCTTGGTATGTAAATCAGTTAGTTCAGAGAGGTCGACTGACTGTAGGAGGTCTAGCTTGATTTGTGGAGAATAATCCATTTTGTAAGCTCATATAAATGTGTGTGTCGAATAGAATGGCAACACAACAATTTTCACCACACCAAAATCAATTTGTTCATGGTATCAGAGCAATTCCATGGAGACCAAATCAGAGACATCGAAGGTGAGTAATGAACCTGTGAAAAATCATATTTCACCATATTACCTCTCAGCAAGTGATGAGTCTGAGAATATTATCACACAAGTTCAACTAAAGGGAGACAATTACGATGAATGAGCATGAGTAATAAGAACAACGCTATGAGCTAAAAAGGAGTTCAACTTTGTTGACAGAAGCATGAAAGAATCTCCAAAGGAACCTGAGCTAGACGAATGGTGGATAGTCAATTCCATGATAATGTCATGGATCTTGAACACAATTGAACCAACCTTGCACTCTACCATAACTCACATGAAAGTAACGAAGAAGTTGTGGGATGATATAAAAGAGTGGTTCTTAGTTGGAAAAGAACCATATGTTCATCAACTTAAACTACACTAGTTAAATTACGAATAATGACCATGTTGAGTTATTATGGCAAGCTGAAACTAATACAGGAAGAACTGGTAAATTACGAATAATATCCGATATACAGCTGTAGAGGATATATGTGTGAGTTGGAGGCCAAGCTTGACAAGAAATGTGAGGAAGAGACGCTTGATCAATTTTTGATGGGCCTAGATGGACAAGTATATGGGTCTATTTGTTCTAATATTTTAAGCACCAATCCTCTGCTGCCATTAAACAGAGCATATTCCTTAATTGTTCAAGAAGAAAAGGTACAAACCATAACTCGAGAAAAGGAAGGACACAGAGAACCAGTAGCATTTGTGGTTCAAAGAGGAGTGAAAGGGCAAATAGAGACTAAAGACAAATCTAGTGTCATCTGTACACATTACGGAGAAATAAGCATGATGCAGATTCATGCTTCCAGTTGATTGAGTATCTAGAATGGTGGGAGATCGTCCACAGATTGATGGTGGGCACAGAGTAGATCATGATCAAGGTAGACGACGTTAGGGCACAACACAAGGAGAAAAAGGGCAAGGAAGTTAGATTAAAGCCAATACAACCCATGTGATAGGTCAAAGAAGTGACATACAGGGGCATGTCTTAGATGCAAATAAAACTAGAGTCAATGGGCTAAGTAATGAGCAATGAAATATGCTTTTTGATCTTTTAAACTCACGGGAATAAAAAAAAAATTTAAATGGTAAGTGTAACATGAGAGTTTGGATAATTGATACTAAAGCGTCTCATCATATGACAAGGAGCCTTAAATTGCTATGTGATGCGAACACTGTAATTGCATGCCCAATTGGCCTACCAGATGGGAAAGAAGTAATGGCAAAGAAGAAAGGGAACATAGTCCTTGATGGAGATATGAAATTAACTAATGTACTATATGCCTAGTTTAAATTGTAATTTGATTTCAATGTCGCAATTGGTAGAGGAGTCAAATTGTATAATCTAGTTCACTGATAAATTTTTTGTTAATAGGACCTTACTTCGAGGATACTAATTGGTGCGGGTAAGCAATGCAGGGCGGTCAACTACTTTTGAGAAGTCAAATCTTCAAGAACACAACAAGTCATTGAAAAGGGACAATTGATCTTTATCATCAAAGGTTTGGCCACCCTTCTGATCAAGTTATTAAATTGTTACCAATGGTTGATATTATGAAAAATAAGGCATATCCTAAGAATTGTGATGTTTGTTTATGCACAAAATAATATCGTGATGTATTTGTTTCTACTAATAATAAAGCTTTTATTGTTTGGAAATAATTCACTGTAACTTATGGAATCCATATAGGATGCCAACTTTTTGTAGTACCTATTATTTTTTAAATATTATGGATGATTTTTTGAGAGGATAGTGGATTTATTTGGTAAATAACAAAGCAAAAGCGGGATGATTTTTGTAATTTCTTAGTTATAGTGGAAAAATAATTTAATACTTTTGTGAAAATAGTTTGTAGCGATAATAGCACTGAGTTCACTTGTTTACATGGATTTTTTGCGGCCCATGGGATAATTCATCAGACCTCATATGTCAAAGCACCTCAATAAAATGGAAGAATTGACCAGAAACATCGTCATATTCTTAATGTTGCTAGAGCACTTCATTTCCAAGCAAATTTACTAGAGTTTTGGGCAAAGTGTGTATTGATAGCAAGTTATTTGATAAATCGAACTCCAACTCCTCTTTTATAAGGAAGGACATAGTATGAAATTTTATTAGGGAAGACACCTTCATATGACAATTTGCAAGTATTTGATTGTTTGGCTTATGCTCATAACCGCAGGTATAGAGGAGATAAATTCGATAGTCGAAGTAGGAAATGTATCTTTGTTGGATACCCCTTTTATAAAAAGAGGGTAGACCATGTATAACTTGGAGATAGGAGGATTATTTATCTCTCAGGATATGGTATTTGTGGAGCAGAAGTATCCTTATATGAATGATGCAACTAGTAAGGAAGAAATAGGGAACAAGATGGGATCTAATCATATTTTTGTGAATGAAGTGGTTTCTGTAGAATGCACAGCGTATGCAGGTGAGCGACCTGATAGAGAGGAAGATGGAATAGAGGAAACAATGGAGGAGCATATAGACAACGCTAATTATCCATAAGGCTGAAAGACTATATGATCCACACCACATAGGTGGTGTGCCCTTCTGTCAACCCCTTTGCGCGTTCACTTGGCCATATGCACTCCTCAGGTAGCCCCTATCCTATAACACATTATGTAAACTGTGATAACTTTTCTTTACAATATTGTTCTTTTAATAAAAGAGAAGAAATAGAGAGGTTGAACCTAACTTATTTACTGAAGTAATAAAAGATAAGAAATGGAAGGAAGCAATATAGTAGGAGATATAGGCCTTCGAAAATAATGGCACATGGATAGTAGAACCATTGCCAGTTGGGAAACAAGCTATTAGTTATAAATGGGCCTACAACGTTAAGCATCAAATTGATGAGACGATTAAACATTACAAAGCTTGTTTGGTGATACTTGGCAACAAACAAGTTAAGAGAATTTATTATAAGGAGACATTTACACCTGTGGCCAAATTGGTAACTGTTCGCACCTTCTTCACAGTAGCTGCAACTCGAAAATAGGAACTTCATCAAATAGATGTATATAATGCTTTCTTACATGGTGATTTGAATGAAGAAATGTACATACGTATGCCTCTTGGCTTCTATTCTCAATAATGAGCGACGATGTATCGCTTATAGAAGTCATTATATAGGCTTAAACTAGCTCTTCATTGGTGGTTCGCTAAGTTAGTTGCTACGTTGAAAAATTATGGCTTTTCACAATCATATTTTGACTACTCCCTCTTCACTCTTTGTCAACATGAGCAACATATTCATGTTCTTATCTACATTGATAATATCATTGTAGTGGAAAATAATCATGCTGCAATTTAGAATTTGAAAACTTACTTGAGTGATTGCTTTTATATGAAGAATTTGAGGTGCTGAAATATTTTCTTGGGATTGAGGTGGCTTGCGATCCAGATGTGATTTTTCTATGTCAACACAAATATGCTTTAGACATCATTACTGAAACTGTTTTGCTAGGTATAAAACCTGCTTTTTTTCCCTTAGCACAGAATCATAAGCTGGTTTTGACACATGGACTTTTTTCTTGAAGATCTCAAGCACTACAAACGTCTTATGGGTAGGTTGATTTATCTATTAGCAACTCATCCAGAATTATCTTATTTTATGCATGTGCTGGCTTAATTCATGTAACAACCACAAGAAGCTCATTAGGATGCCGCTTTACGAATTGTGCATTATTTGAAAGGAAATCATGGGCAAGGAATTCTGTTAAAGACTGATTGTGACTTGAACTTGTATGGTTATTGTGACTCAGATTGGACAAGATTTCCGTTAACGAATTGATTTTTGACTAGATGGTTAGTTTTCCTTGGTCATTCCCCTATTTCCTGAAAAAATAAGAAACAACACACCGTTGCTCGGTCATCTGCCGAAGTAGAGTATTGTTTTATGGGTACCACTACATGTCTGTTAAAGTGGTTGAAATTGTTCTTAATGTCGTTGGGTGTGCAATACAGCACTCCAATGAGACTTTATTGTGATAGTCATATAGCCTTACATATAGCTGCCAATCCAGTGCTTCATGAGTGCATAAAGCACATAAAAGTTAATTGTCATTTCGTTTGCAATGAGATTCATAATAATTCCATTTGACCATCTTATGTTCCTAAGCAAGCTTAATTAGCTGACCTATTCACTAAAGTATTAAATGGTCGCTATTTTGATTCTTTTCTTTGCAAGTTAGGCATTTAGAACTTGCATGCTTCAACTTGAGGGGGTTTTTAATATTGTAGCTATAAATTGATGCCAACCTTGTATAGCTGGCATAATATTCTTGCTATATTCTCTCTTTTATTCTTGGTATGTAAATCAATTAGTTTAGGAAGGTTGATTGATTGTAGGAGTTTTAGCCTAATTTGTGGAGAATAATCAATTTCTAAGCTTGTATATATATGTGAGTATAATGGAATGGCAGCACAATAATTTTCACCATACCAAAATTAGTTTGTTCAAGATTTTTTCACAATCTAACCTTGTTATAATTTTACTTATTATTTATATGCATATGTGAATGGAACAAACCATAAAAATGAAAATAGAAAAATGCAACAGGAAATAACCGTGAGAAGCTTCAAGTTTCTGCCATTTTTCTTGTTAATTTTTTGAATATTGCACATATATTTATACTCAGTTTAGAGGGTACTGTAGTAATGTTATAAATGGGTATAATGGTGAATCCACTATTATAACACTTCCCCTTAGATTTACCATTTATTTACAATGTAAAAATATTACTGTATTTGTTTAATATTGTCTCATTAAAATCTTGCTAGTAAAACCCAATGGGACAAAATCTAGTTGAAGGAAAAGAGTATAGTGCACAATTATCTAATGTAACTTAAAAATTCATATATGCAAAATATGCTCCTCCTAATGAAATGTTATCTACAAAATATGCTCCCCCTAATGAAATGCTATCTACAAAATATGCTCCCCCTAATGAAATGTCTTCTTCGATATGTCTTCCTAGATATTAATATAGCAAATCTTATCAGTGGGAATGTATATGCTTAACATTAATTTTCTTATCTTTTTATCTATTTTCTCTTTTAATTATGAGAGGTACATTGTTGAGTGTTAGAAAGTGTATATTTATAAAGGAGAAAATCGTCATTTTACACTTTAAATCTTACTAACATTGCTACTTTTATTTATTTAAGTATTTTGTTATTTAATTATATGTGTTTTATTATAATTATGTATTTTATGTATTTTACGGGTATTACGATCGTTTCACAATGAACGAGTGATCAGACAGCAAAACGGACGTCATATTTGGACTCAGGACGGTCGAAAACCTTAAGAGGAGCATTAAAGGAAAAAAGTCACTGTTCACATATACGATACTGTTCATGCGTACGGTATTGTTCACGACACTGTTCATGTATACGTATCGATGATGTGGCAACTACTTATGACGTGACAGTATTTGATTGGGCAAATTATATGGTATTTACTGCTTATGTAGCGTTGACCGATGACGTGGTATCGACCGATGATGCGTCACGATCTTATTGGACTAAATTTCTTATGTAATGTAAATCGATGACGTGGCAGCATCTCAATGGAGCAAAAATCGAGTGTACAATAATGCGCATACATGAGATTATTTACTATTGAGACGGTGTTACTGTGCAAATGTTGACTGTTGACTGTTGACTGATGACGTGGCGCAATCCTGAGTATCCGAACTGTTTTTAATCCGATGGTCACGATTTACTCAATGTATCTATAAAAAGGGGGTTCTCCCCCCTAATTTGATACCCATGAATTCATTTTTAAGCTTAGATTTCTGAAATTCCTTCTCCTTCGTATAGTTTCTTTGTATTTTAATAAAATTTTCTTTTTTATCCTTAGTTAAAATATGGGTGGCTAATTTTCTTTTAAACTTGGGTTGAAGGTAAAGTCTCAACATGTTCCATGGGCTTAATTTGGTAAATTTACTTTCTTTTCCCCTCTAATATTTGTGGTTGTTTTGACTTTCCGTCAACAAATAATAATAGTCTTGTCTAGATACAGCTTTGGTTAAACCGACACCCTAGCACAAGGTTATTATTATTTGGCACGATAAGCCCTTGGCACCATACTTATTGGAGAGTGGTTCATGAGGTGTAGAATCCCCCATTATGATTTAATTGGTATTAATATGGAATATTTAGCCCATGAAGCATGTTGATGCGGATCTGGATACCCAAGTGCTTTATTATAACAAGTTTCATTCTTAATTATTCCCGCCATTTTAATTCACAATTTGGGATAAAATTATCATACTTTAATTATTTCCATTAAAAGAAAATTAATTCGGCAATAATTAAAATCAACCTACTCGTGGGATCGACACTCGTCACCATTAATCTATTCTACAATAGATTCATGCGCTTGCGAGTTCAATAAAATTTGCACAACATACATCATGATATACAATCATTTTAAAATTATTTGCTCAAAAGAATCTTCACCAAAATAAAAAATATGATTAATTTCAAAGTAAAAATTTAGATATAATTTGAATCATACTTTTATATGGCGTAATCATCATGTAGTTTATTAAAGATATCCAGATAAGAAAATCTACTTTTGTAGACAACTTTTGTCCCTTATATAGTACAAACCAAGAAGTCATCCTTACTAAAACATCAGGATGTATAGTATAACAGATAATTGTGTATATAAGGAGTGTGTGGTATGGTTCATTAGTATAAACATTTCAGAGATTGCGGTTTAGAAATTTAAGACTTTCACAAAAATAATGGCTAAGTTTAAAGTACAACAATTAAAAAATATTTGTGTATTTTGTGAGAATAGTTCTGAAATTATTTCATACTTTATGAATACTGCAAAAGATCTGGGAAAGACATTAAGTAAGCAAAAAATATGTTTAAAAATTATTAGTAGTGACATTGGATTTATGGGGTGTGTATCAGAAATTATTTTCACAATTAGACATGGGATCGTTTTTAACACATATGAACATCTTCTAGATTTGAGCAACAATGTTGATGCTTTTGTTGCTCTACCGAGTGGATTTAAAACTCTAGAAGAAATATTTACTATTGCTTCATTTTCATAATAAAATAGGTATAAGAAACCATTTAGTTTGCTAAACATAAATAATTTCTTTAGCATGTTGTTATTTTTATTAGATGGTGCTGTGGTGCAGGGGTTTCTCTCTTTTTCAACATAAAGAATCTTTATCCATGATAATAATGCCAACAAATTAATAGATTTATTACAGGCATATAGTCTTGAAATCAACTCAATCAATTCTCAACCTAGAGCAAATGATAATAAGGAGAAAAAAGGATGATGACGGAGAGAAGACTGTCAATAAAGATAAGAAAAATGATGCAGATAATACTACAAAGTGAAAAATATTAAACTTGAGTCTTTGTCTATAACTTTAAATTCTTTATCTCCCTTCTCTATCTCTTTTATGATATACTTAGGAAATTCGATAAAATGAGTATTATCCTCTTCAAGTCGAGATATATTTCATTTTTAAGAAATACTTTCATTTCAAAATTTCTCTTTAAAATATTCAACATTTTTAGGACTTTCAAGAGTTCTGATTAATCTAATATGATTAACATAAAATGCCACAATTGCAAATCTAAATTCGAATTTTATAATAGGTATACATTGGTAAGTAGTATCAATTTTATATCTTTCTAAATATTTACTCAAATAGTTATACCACATGCGTCTAGATTGTTTCAATTCGTACAAGAATCATTGTGGCTTGATTAAAAAAAGGCTATAATCATTTGATTTATATACTTTTAAGCATAGTGAATCCTTCAGGGATTTTTATATAAAATGTTAACACTAAGTGAGCTATACTGATATATAGTCACTGCATCCATGTGATGCATGTCCAGTCTTTTCTAAGACTGTTAAATTGTATAAAATTAAAACATTATTGCATCCATCACTGGGGAATATATACTTTATTAATCAATGCCAGTTCTCTGTGAGGAACCTTGTGCAACAAATCTTATACAATCAGTATTTACCATGCTGATTATATTTCCTTACAAGTATCTATTTATATAACGGGTTTTGACATCTTCAGATGTCTGAATTACAGGTCCATAAACTTTATGTTTAGTTAGGTAAGTCAATTCTACTAGAATTACTGCTGTTCATTAAGACCCATAATGACTTTGTATTTATTTATCAATAGTTTGCGGATCATGATCATTTACAAACATTAATAGCTATTATTAATGCAAACATATCATTGATGATAACTTCTTTACAATTTTGACACGTGTGTGTAAAATATATAGGCATTTCTATATGTCCAACCACGTCAAGAGCCTTGTGCCTTATCTTTAGACATGTACCCCTTTAGGAGGTCTTTCATGGTATTTAATCTCATGTAGGACCAGGTGCCTTTTAAAATATTACCCTGAGAATAAGTAAACAGAAATTTCACTATTTCTAGATTCAATTACCTCTTCAAGAGTTACAGTCACTTCAAGGACTTACATCTCTTTAGAGACAATTAATACATCCAAAATTGTGATGCAGATAATATAAGTATATTTATTACTTAAGCTTTATTTTCAACAGGATCTTTATTTTTATTCTCCTCTTCTGGGGTGTATTGCTTTAGAACCAAGTGATCTATCATGTTTCTGATGTGTGACAAATAGTTCATTAACTACTCATACACTTGATTGTTCATTAAGAACAATCACCCAAGTTAATGTATTAGTGGCTAGAATATATGACTTGATTCCTTTTGTTAAATCTACATCTGATAATTAATTTACAATTAACTGTAAAATATTATCCTTTGCACTTTATTTTCACGTTGGCTAGTATGAGGGTCTAACTGAAAACATGTGAAAAAAACTTTCTAAAATAATTTATGTCTTATTTTAGGAGATTTTTTATTTCTTAATGATGAAAAATTATATCATTGTAGTGACAATCCACAAAATCTACAGTGAAAAATCACCCTACATGGGTTCAAGATATCAACATGCTAAAATGATGCAATTAATCATGCGAATACAATATTGTATGTGCATAACAAACAAACATGTGATCATCATGCAAATTTATCATTTAAAATCATAATGCAATGAAACTGTCTACTTATGTAGATTGATCTACATATATCTCCTTAAATGCCTTGTAGTAATGATGGAGATTTAGGACTAGTCTGATAAGAGGATTGCTTGCTCACAAATTAAGCAATACCAATAATCTCATTAGATAATAGAATTTTTTAGTTCTTTAATAGATGTTTATGAGGCTTTTTTTTTCAATAACTTTACGCATAATTATAGATCTGGAGTGTTCATGGCAATTTTTCCATAATATTTTTGGATAAATAAACTTCTGGTTCATTATTGCGTAGCCTTCAATTTTAGTAAAATTCAATTGAGAATGCTGTCAGGTTCTCTATTATGTGTTTAATAGATACCCATTTTGGCAGATATCATTGAAGATATGTAAGATTTCTTTTGAATCTAACTGAATATAAATCACTTAAAATACAGAATTCTAGTTTTACTTGCTAATAAGAATATATTTCTTTCAAAGAATTTGATTGATTTTTACTCTTCTGGAGTATTCAATCATGTCTTTAGGACTAAATATAATGCATACTTGCTTGCTTTAAACACTAACAAACAAATCATATTTATAGTATTGCTAAATCAACCATATAACTCAATATAAAATCATGATAATATAGGTAGTTAATTAAACTACTCATTTTAGAAAATTCCATTTCAGGTGGTTTCCTCAATATTTTGTTGTCATAAAAATTATGATTATTATAGAGATAAAATTCTTTCATCATAAATGCTGACGCTTACATTCGCTTCAAGGAATAATAATCATTTAACATGATTTTAATTATTTTTCATCAACACTACAACAATAATCAAGTATTGTTATCTTATACTCATGCATATATTTAGAACTACGTGTTCTAATTTTTAAGCTCATAACGCAAAACTTCAAGTTCTAATTTTAATGGGTGAGAACTTCAGGTTTACACACTTTATTTGTATTGTAATCTTTAGGTTACAATAATAATATAAAAAAATATATGCAAAAATTAGAATAGTATCATAGGCGGTTAAATTAGTCATAATTTATCAATATCAAAATAACTTAATAGGCAGTTGAACTGGCCATATTAATAAAAAATAACAATAAAAATAAAATTTTATATATTACAAATAAATCTTCAAGTTTTATATTACAATATTACAATTACGAACTTAAGGTTTAAAATATTTGTTGATCGTGAATAATTATCATATAATTGAATACTGACAAAAAAATTTATATACTACACATAGAGCTTTAGGTTCTATATTACAATTACGAACTCCTAGTTCAAAGTATTTTTAGGATCGTGAATAGTCAATATAGCAACCACATATTTTGAAACTTCTGGTTGAGATATACTACCTAAAATATACCACAGACCTATATGTTTATAATGTTTAAACTGTAAATTCATACATATATATGTACAATTGTTTCAAATCCACAAATTTCAATATTCAAACTTCTGGTCCATGTATATAAAATTTCCAAATCAAAACTATAGGTTTTAATCTAAAAAACAGAAACTTCAGGCTTCAATTTAAATTTCAGAGCTCTAAATCCTAACAATGATTTCGGGTTATAATATACAGTTATGTTGCAAACTTTACTTATAACACAAATATTCTTAACATAATTTAAGGAGTCTTTAGGGATTTAAATGATATTTACCTCAAAACCGTAAAATTACCAACATGCCTTTAGGAGATCGAAATTACCACACTGCCCTTATCATTCAACGGTGGCTGGAAATCCAAATTCAGTGACTGAAAACCTAGGTTAAAAACTTCATACCGTGAGGAATCCAACCACGCCAGTAGTGAGCTTGGACTCATCATAACCAGGCTGAATTGGGCTCCCAAAGCCCTGAAACATCGACAGCTTGATAGAGGCCAAAAAATAGTGTTTCGTCAGCTGTGGATGATTGAAAATTGAAAAAGACAATGTGAAGAGCAAATCCCAGGTAGTGGTGTGGCCGAAAAATTATGAAATCTGACCGACATGAGTAGGGTTTTGCCGTGGCTGTTCGGGGCTTCAAACGGGGGTTTCTGGCTATTTTTCAGCGCTAGAGATGGCATAGAGATTATCGGCATTGTCTGCTGGTTAGATTGGTACCCTCCAAGGCCAGTGAGGTGGCCGGATTAGGGAAAGGCTATAGGGTCCATGTTCAGGTTTATCCAACCCAATCATGACTCATTTTTTACCTGAATCCTTAACTCTGCATCCAGAGTTTTTGGTGCCATTTGCAAATATGTAATGAGCTCCAATTATGACGATTTCTATGGCAGACTACGCAGCTCAGTTTAGTGAGATCTTCATTTTGATATATTTTACGGCTACAATAGAACTTAATCGTGTTGATAACATGCTATAAATCTATTTATTATTTATATGCATATGTGAATGTAATAAACCATAACAAAAAAAAAAAATACAACAGGAAATAATTATGAGAAGCTCCAAGCTTTTGCCATTTCTCTTATTAATTTTCTGAATATTACACACATATATATAGTTAATGTGAAGGGTACTATAATAATTTAAAAATGAATATAATGGTGAATCTATTCTCGCAGCATTACATCTTAAGGACATTTCGACATCTATTATTAAATTTTTAGATGGAGAAGATTCAACTCAATTTTAATTTTTTTTATTAAACATAAAAACACATTGTTTTAATAGTAATTTAAGATTACAAAACTAATCGATGTTTTCTTATCTTAGTCGAATGCGTATACTCTGTTACCTCTTTTGTTCGTTTCAAGTGTAGAAATTTCTTCCACAAATTTGCAAGTGCAATTTTTTTTGGTTTTTTTTATTTTTTTGTTTTAAATATTTTCTACGTTTCAACTTCTTGTTTTGTGATATTACAAATGCACTAAAGGAGTATGGTAATGTTGCAAAGCTTATCAGTAGTCGGTTTTAACTTCTTACTGTGTGATATTACATTGGCACTGGAAGAGTATGGTAATATTGTAGAGTGTTGAAAAGTCAATGTTACAAGCCAAATTTTGTTTGTGGTTGGCATGCAAGCTTGTTACAGCTAACATGTGAACTTTGACAAGGTTAGCAATGATTGCCAACTTTGTCAATTTGGCAAATTGTAACCAAATTGGAATGTTAGGTGAGCAATGCTCCTTATAAGTAGAGAAGAGAGGAAGAGCTTTAAATCATCCCAATTTAAGAGTTTCAAGAGCAATTACAAGTGAAGTAATTGGAAAGAGCTTTTATTTGAGTGCTCTATTGAGTATTTATTTGGGTGTATTGGAGCTTTGGGCTTTTGTGAATTTTTTTGATTTTGTAAATTCTCATTTATTAGTAAAATTATTTTCAGTCTTTGCCCATAGACGTAAGTATTGCGTTGAAAATTATTATATCCTATTTTTTTGTATTTATTTATCATATTTATATTTCTCCAGAAGTTATATTTATAGTAATTTGGTAATTGCTTAACTAATGTTTTTGCAATAATTGGTATTGACACGACTTAAACAATAATTTGGTAATTGCTTAACTAATGTTTTTGCAATAATTGGTATTTATACGACTTAAAATTATTATTACTTCCAAGTATAAGAGTGTCTAGTTATAATATAACCCAGTGAGTCTAAGGTCGAACCACAAAAAATTTAAAAATATAGTATTCAAAAAGAAAATTAAATGTGGGAAAGGAAATTACTAAAAATCAATAGAAAATTACGCTAAGGCAACATGATCTACTCTTAGATTTTAAATTATAATTATAACAACTCCCTCATATTTGTACTTTTTTCTTTTATTCTACCAATTTATTATTATGTCATTTAATTCTGAACTAACTCTTAGTGTGATAAATATGATACTAAATGCTTTAATGTGCCACAACTTTATTGAAATATCGACATTATGTCAAAATACCATATTAATTTAAAAAGATTTTAATTAACATGACATAAAAGAAATTGAGAAGAAAATAAAATACAACAAATAAAATATACTTTAAAACTCACTTGAAAGAGTGATTAAATAATAATTTGAATCATTGAGCTTAAAAAATTAGCCACTCATATTAAAAATAAAACACTCTTATTTGACAAACTTCTAAAATGTATTATAAGAGAATTAATTACACCAAAAAATAAGAAAGGAAAATAAGAAATTTCTCAGTTTCACTTTGTTCTTAGCTCTCTTGGACTCATGTCTAGCTCCCTACCTCTCATTCTATAGGTGAAGAATGCAACCTCTTTCTTTCTTTTTATTATTTTATTTTTATTTTATTTCATATATATATCTCTTGATGGTGTGCTGGTCAAAAGGCCTTTATGTCTCCTAACCATCATATGATTCCTCTTTATTTTTTTATTTTTTTAATGTTTATTAATTACATCTTCTTAATGTGTTTCAAATTGCTCTAACAATTCTTCTTCGTTCCTACTTTCAATTCCAATTCCATCTTTATTTTTGAAAAAATATTTACAAGATAAAAATTAGCATTTTACAAATTAATTTTGACATAATTATTTATTAGAGGTCATTCGTATAATTTACAAGTTATGAGAGCAGTAATTAACACTTTAAATAAAAAATTTTGATAATTTTATCCTTATTAAATGTACACTTTTTAGTGTTAATCCGGTATTAAAGTTAGGTTCTTGCGTGGGGCATATGACACTGTTCATGTATATGGACTATACAAGTATACGAAATTGTTCATAAATATAATATTATTCAAATATACAGTACTGTTCATTGATACATTGAAGGGCCATTTATACTTGGAAAATAATCTATTATAAGTAGTATGTATTTTTGCAAGTTTAGGAAAGTTCTATCAATAAGGCGATAAAAGTCTAAGGAGTCTGGATTTTAAGTGAGATCATTATGACTCCTCTATTCTTTTAGAAACTTTTCTGATGCATTTATTTACGTGAAATAAACA
The DNA here is from genome assembly GCA_030449875.1 of Aegle marmelos. Taxonomy (NCBI): domain Eukaryota; kingdom Viridiplantae; phylum Streptophyta; class Magnoliopsida; order Sapindales; family Rutaceae; genus Aegle; species Aegle marmelos. The sequence goes on along the minus strand of JASUUL010000094.1, from coordinate 18,546,469 downwards.
TCATAAAGGCTGTTTATCAAGTGTAAATAGTTGTTGAAGTTACAAGTCATTTGAATTAAGAAGGATGGCAAAGGCATTATCGTTGTCTTCATCAGCAAGGATTACTGTGATTAATGCAAAGTTTGAAGTAAAGAAATTCAAGGGTACCAATAATTTTAGTACGTGGCAATGTGAAATGTTGGATGTCTTACATTAGCAAGAGTTAAATCTCACTCTTGAAGAAAAGCCTGACATGGTGGATGATAAAGAGTGGATAAAAATTAATAGATAGACATGTGGTACTATTCGTCTATGTCTGACTAAAGATAAAAAATACTCTATCATAAGGGAGACATTGGCAAAGAAATTATGTGAGACACTAGAAGAAAAGTACATGAAGAAGAGCTTTGAAAATAGGCTTTAAAAGAAGAAAAAAAACTCTATCGACTTATGTAAACACCTAGCATATCAATAAATGATCACATGAACTCATTCAACAAGATATTGACGGATTTGTTAAATCTATATAGGAAATTTGAGGATGAAGATAAGACATTGTTGCTGTTAATTTCCCTTTATGATGGATATGATCATCTCACCATCACTTCGTTTTATGAGAAGGACAGTGTCACATTTAATACTTTATGCAGTGCATTGTACAACTATGAGACCAAAAGAAAGACAAAAAGGATCACAGAGATATAGTTACAGAAGCATTGACAGCAAGAGGTATTTTATAAAGTCGCAAACTTGAAAAAAAAAGCAAGTCTAAAGCGAGACCTGCTAAAGATGAATGTGCTTTTTATCTCGAGAAAGGACATTCGAAAAAAAATTATCTTAAGTTACAAAAGGGTAAGGTTAATTCTGATGTATATGTAACAAAATATGACGAGGAGTCAAACTTTAGTCTGGTTAGCATGACATTAACATATCACTCAAATGAGTAGATTTTGAATTCGGGTTGTATTTACCATATGTGTCTTAATAAGAATTGGTTTTTTTAATTTCAAGAAGCTGGATAATGGAGTTATTTTTATGGGCAATGATAATGCTTGTAAAATAACAGAGATAGACATAATCTAATTAAAAAAATCATGATGGCTCAATCCAAGTCTTGATAGATGTTTATAATGCACCAAATTTAAAGAAAATTTTATCTCATTAGGAGTCCTAAGACCTAAAGAGCTCATAATTAATTTAAGAAATAGATTTTTAAAAGTAGTAACTAAGGCACTGATAGTGATGAAAGGCACAAGAAAAATAACTTATACTATTTTTTAAGGGAGTACAATTATTAAATCAACATCAATAGTTTTTGAAAAAGATATAAATTCAAAAGCAACTAAGTTCTGGCATATGCGTTTGAGACATGCTACTGAAAAAGTAATACATATTTTGGTGAAACAAGGCTTATTAAAAGGTGTAAATTCTTACAAATTAGAATTTTGTGAACATCGTGTTTTAGGTAAGTAGATAAGGGTAAAGTTTGGTTCAATAATTCATAATACTAAAGAAATTCTAGGCTATGTTCACAGTAATGTGTGGGGACCTACTATAACAGCTTATTTAAGAGGTATGCATTATTTTATTACTTTTGTTAATAATTATTCAAGAAAAATATACGTGTATTTAATAAAGAACAAAAATCAAATTTTGCGCATATTTTTGAAATGAAAAAAGATGGTCGAGACTAATCGAAAGGTTAAAAGACTTTGTTCAGATAGTAGTGATGAGTACAAAAATGATATGTTTCTACAAGTATGCTAAGATGAGGGCATTGTTCAGATAAGGTCGACACTTCACTATTTGAGATACACTACAATAGAATTGGATAGTAGAACTCATGAATAAGACTATGCTGGAGAAAGTTCGGTGCATGTCATCTAATGTTGAATTAAATAAAGAATTTTTGGCTGAGGCAATATGCGTACTATCTAATCAACCATTTATTGTCAGCGGCAATTGATGGCAAAGCACCCATAGAGGTATGGATTGGTAAACCTACTACTGATTATAATTCTTTACATGTTTTTAGTTTCACTACTTATTATGATGTAAACAAATCTAAGTTAGACTCAAGAGTAAAGAAAGTATTGTTCATGGGTATAACTAATGGAGTAAAAGGATACTATTTCTGGTGTCCTATTATAAAAAGATTATTTTCAGTAGAGATATCACTTTTGATGAATCAACCATGTTCAAACAAAAAGATTCTCAAAAAAATAATAAGATTAGTAGTACTTTTCAGCAAGTGGAGCTTGAAAATATTAAATATGACCCAGTTAATGTTGGGGAGATTGATACTGATGGATAAAAGGTTCAGACCTAAGAACCTTCACAGTAATAAAATTCAATTACATATAAAAAGCCATGAAGGGAGATTCATAAACCTATTTGCTTTATTGATATGGTGGCTTCTGCACTTTTAATTATAGATGATGATGTTCCTTCCACTTACAAAGAGAAGCAATAAGTAGCCTTGAAAGTATATAGTAGAGTTAGCAATAAATGAAGAAATGCAGTCTCTTTATAAAAATAGAACTTGGGAGTTATTTATACTGCCTAAGAAAAAGAAAGCAATTGGGTACAAATAGGTATATAAAAAGAAGGAAGGATTTCCTTGTAAAAATAAAATTCGATACAAGGTTAGATTGGTAGTGAAGGATTACGCTCAAAAGAAAGGAATAAACTACAATGTGGTATTTTTTCTAGTTGTGAAACATTCGTCTATTCGTATTTTGCTAGTCATGGTTGCGCAATTTGATCTTGAACTAGTTTAGCTTGATGTAAAAACTATATTTTTATATGGTAATTTAGAAGAGGAAGTCTACATGACTCAGTCACATGTATTCAAAGTTATTGAAAAAAAATTAGGTTTGCAAATTAACAAAGTCACTTTATGAATTGAAACAATCTCCGAGGTAGTGGTACAAGCAAATTGATAGGTGTATGAAAGAGCAAAGGTGTACAAGAAATAAATTTGATTATTGTATTTATTTTTACAAGCTACAACAGAGATATTTCATACATTTGTTCTTGTATGTTAATGATATGCTAATAGTATCTAAGAGCAAAAATGAAATTGAAAAGCTAAAGATTCAACTAAATTAAGAGTTTGAGATGAAAGATTTAGGTGAAGTTAAAAAAATTCTTGGTATAGAGATATATAGAGATAAAGCTGATGGCAACGTCAGCTTTTATCAAAAGCAATATTTGAAAAAGGTACTACAACAGTTTAGCATGATTGAACAGACAAAACTTATGAGTATCCTTCTCATTTCAAGCTTTCTGCACGACTATCTCTTTCAACAAATACAAAATGAGATACATGTTACAAATTTCGTATTCAAATACAATGAGTAGCTGGATGTATGCAATGATGTGTATAAGGCCGATCTTTCACATTCAGTTCATATAGTGAGCAGATATATTCATAATCTTCGTAAAGGACATTAGCAAGCTGTGAAATAGATTATAAGGTATATTCAGAAAACTATAGATGTTGGTTTATTGTTTGAGCAAGATGGTACACTTGGTCAAAGTGTGATCGGGTACATTGATTCTGATTATGTTGGTGATTTAAATAAATGACAGTCAACCATCGGATATATTTTTACTTTTGCTAGAGAGCCAATCAGTTGGAAGTCTACACTATAGTCTACAATTAATCTGTCGACCATAGAGGTTGAATACATGGCAATTACAGAGGCTATTAAAGAGGTTATTCAATTACAAGGCTTGCTTAAAAACTTGGAATTGATATAGGAACACATTAATGTGTATTGTGACAGTCAATATATTATTCACGTAACAAAGAACCAAGTATATCATGCATATACAAAGCATATTGACGTACGATTTCATTTTGTGTGAGAAGTTGTTGATAGGGGAAAGATTCTTCGACAAAAAATCATGACTACATAGAAGTTATTGATGGGAGAAAATTTTAGCTTTTGACATTGACATTTTAACAATTCTCTATCTCAGTAAAGATTTAGTAAATTTGAGTCAACTATTAACAAACCATCTTCTAATTTAGTAAGTTTAGATAATGCTCAAACTTAATTGCTGTCACCGATTGCCAACTTGGTCAATTTGGCAAATTGTACCCAGATTGATATGGTAAGTGAGCAATGCTCCCCATAAATAAAGAAAGGGGGAAGAGTTTCAAATCATCATAATTTGAAAGTTTTGAGAGCAAATAAAGTATTTTGAGAAAATTTTTACTTGAGTGCTCTATTGAGTATTTATTTGGGTGTATTGGAGTTTGAGTTTTATAAGTTTTTTTCATTTTGTAAATTCTCATTTATTAATAAAATTATTTTTCAATCTTTGGTCATAGACATAGATATGACATCAAATCACATAAATTATTATGTCATATTTTCTTTGTATTTATTTTTTATTTTTGTATTTCTTCAGAAACTGTATTCATCGTAATTTAATAATTGCTCAATTAATGTTTCCACAACACAGGGCCCATCATGCAGGTTGATGATGATAAATAATGATTGGCATGATGCAACTGAGGCATTGGCATGGTTAATATGCAGGATAACATTGATGGTACTGATCATCATCATGGCAGTTAGTGACAAAACCAATACCAACTGCTCAACTTGGAGAGCCTTGCTGCTCTTCATAAGGCCAATATATTAATAGGATGAATCTTCCTTTGGGAACTTACAGAACTTGTCACTATCAGCCCTTTAATGAAGAATTTTACGTGCCAACATCACAACCAAACCCATCGAATCTTGAACAGAAGTTGATAAAAGTCTGTAAATAGCCTAAATGAGCACAACCAGCTTTCAAAGGAATCATCACACAATTGAACAGGATGGAGAATAGAGCTTACGAAATTGCCCCTTTGTCAGCCGATAATATCCTCCTGTCAGCTCCCATTACTTGTCAGTACTTCACCAACTAGCATTGAATAGAAATGATAAGATTGTTTATCTTGCTCCTGTAAAATCTCTTGTCACTCAAATTGTGAATGAATTATCAGATCACCTGCAGAGCTATGATGTTAAGGTGAAAGAGCCTAGTGATCAAATTGAAGAATATTAAATATTTATGACAGCTCCAGAAAAATGGGATGTGATCACTAGAAATCCAAAGTTTCGAAGTATTTTTTGTAAGAAGTATTTTCAGAGAACAGAGAGCTTTGAAGAGCTTAAAATCATAAAGTTTTTGTTTTAGTGATTTGAGAGTTTGAGTATATTATGGTTTTGAGAAATAAGCTAAAATACAACAATATTTGTAACTCCTTTTTATTAGTAAAAATATTTTTTTTCTATCTTCACTTACGGACGTAGGCTAAAAGCTAAACTACGTAATTTCTAACGTCCTCTGTTTGTGCTTGTTCTTTATTTACTTCCAATTTCATTTTAGTTGTGGCTCTACTTTACCCATCAATTTCTCAATAGTATACTGTGAAATCCTACACTCTATGGTATATCGACATTTGCTAATTTGATTCATACAATTGCTACGATCTTGGATAAAAATAATCTGATCAAGTATGAGAGGATCAGCAGTTACTTCAAGGCTACGGAGTTGGGTCACATTTTCAAGCTACTATTGACACAACTTAAAAATAATTTTTTACACTTAAGTATAAGAGTGTCTTATTATGTTATAATTCTATGAGTCTGAAATCGATTCATAGAGAAATTATTTAATTGTTTATTTAAGTTTATCTAAAAAATAAAAATAAATATTAAAAATATGTAATTTAATTTGAGAAAAACTATCTAGTTGAATTAGTTAAGCTTATGGATCTACTCCTAGTAAAAACATTACAACTTAATAAATTCACAACTTAATAAATTCTTTTTGTTTTTATTTTCCAAAAGATTAATTATATGAATTAAAATAATTTTCTCATTAATTTTATCATGGATTAAGAACTTAGTGTGCTAAAACTTAACTTGTTTACAATAAGTCAAAATACCATTTTACCATACTTTATACTAAGAAATTAAGAATTTATTGTACCAAACTCCCATATTTGTCTACAACAAATCAAAATTTCAAAATATAAAATATGGATAAAAATAATTTAATTTATAAAATTAAAAAATATTTTTCTACTAAGAGTTTTACCTTCCCTAACTCTTAATATTTAGCTTAACATGTTTGAAATAAAGAAAATAATTAAAATCGAAAAACACATAATTAAAAATGGTATTTGAAAATTGAAATAAAACCAATTTTATTTATTGAAAACAAATTATAAAGAGATATGAGAAGAAGAATTTAAGGGGAAAAAATAGAAGAAGAGGTGTACAGAGGCGTGTTCTTCTCCTCTCTATTTATACTAATACATGATTAATCCACACCACAGAAATTAAAAAAACTAATTACATCTTAATCTTATATTTGTCTAACTAATAAAACATAAACCTAACCCATTATATTTGTCCCTAATTTAATCCACTCAAGCACATCCAATACATTCTACTAATAATGACCATACCTAATATGATAAAAACTTATAATTTTATAATTACCATTTACCGTGGTAAAAATTTATAAATATGCAACAAAAATCTTTGATCTTCCTTGACAATTACATAATTTCTTAGACTTTCGAAATCCAAATTTGACATCTGTACATTTGTTTGGAATCTCAAATTATATAAAATATTATTTTTACCTAATAAACACTCAAAAATACACTAAATCAAATATTTAGAAAAAATTTAGAAATTTACAATATGTTACACAATTACAAATATAAATTATATTAATAACACAAAATAACATTTTTACCTCATAATAAACATATAATTTTTAACATTAATCAACTATAACATAACTCATGGGACAATATCAGTGTATAACGAGCATTTGAAGCCTACGATGGAGGAGACAGAGAGATTGCGGTTGCTCTCCCTTAGTGAAGAATTCAAACATGTAATAGTGAAAGAAGAAGAGAAGGTGGAGCTTGCGAAAGTTTTAGATGGGGTTCCCATTCCTGTGAAAGAAAGCCTAGAAGAGCCTAGTGGTGCTAAAGTTGTTATTTTGCTGCAAGCGTATATCTTTCAGCTAAATCTGAAGGGATTTCATTGAATTCTGATATGGGGTTTTATATCTCAGAGCGCAGGGTTCTTCCCAGAGCTATTTCTGAGATTGCCTTGAGACGGGGCCGGGCACAAGTGCCAGAGAAGGCTTTGAACTTCAGAAAAGTGGTTACCAAGATACTGTCGACTGCACAAACACCTAAGAATCTAATAATATTTTGACGTTTTAGTAGGAAATTCAGATTTAGTTATTTTTGTTTCTTGCTCATTCATTTAGAATAACAATTCTAGTTTTCCGTTCAGCTTTTTTTTTTAAAAAAAAAAAATCAATCAATGAAAAATTTTTATTCTGAGACTTTTAAATTTGTGTCCCGTTGGCAGCGTGTTAAATTTTGCATTAACACGGAAAAAATGGGGAAACGAAAAGTGTAAATGTTAATTCAACAACTCCATACTTGACGGTTACTGCCAAATTGGCAGAACCTGAAATTGGGTGACTAGGATATCAAATAGTTCTAAGGCACCGCGTATTTATAATTAATATAAGATTCACATTTATTTTTCTCACTTGTAATGGACAAGTACTGTAATTACATTTATTTTTCAATATGAGAATAGAGTGATATATTGCTACACTTACCAACTACTATCCCAACCAGTATTAAACTGCTTTATGGGCTCGCGGCAAGTAACATTCCCCTAAGTGGTGGTACAATAAATTAATGACTAATTTGAAAATTACCAAATTCACATACATGAGTTCCACAGGACACTTTCCAGTCAAATGTCAGGATTTCTCCCCCCCAAAAAAAAAAAAAAAAAATTTATGAAACTCGCCCTGAGTTTATGTTAAGGATATAGCTGAGCAGAGCAGCTGGGAAGTATGCTTAAGCCGATGTTTTAAAGTGCAGCTGACACGTCGAGAGGAATATTATGCATGAATATTTGGTTGTAACGATTTGCCAGATGGCAAGTGGTAATAGGCTGTACTAGATCTAGTGTGTTGTTAGTTAGAGAAGAATCTAGTATAAGTTAACTACTATACATTGGGCTAAATAAGCTCATTTTCTTTATTCGTTCAATACTACTCAAAATTCAATCGAGAAGTTTTTATTCAGTTTTCTTTTTGATTTGCTTTACTTTCAGGCACCTTCTTTACAATATTTCACAGTTTATGTTTGGAAGCCGGTGCTATTGTCGGCAAGCTGTGTTGCATTAGCACGCAATGATCAAGAATGGGAAAAAATCTTTTTTTTTTGTTTTTTTAAATTGAGAAACTCAATACCCCATAGCTGCAGCTAAATTGGCAGGCTCTATAAGTAGGTTACTAGGATATCAAATAATTTTATTTTTTATTTTTAAATTATGAACAACAATTAAAGAATAGAAGAAATAAAAGAAGAGAATATCATTAAGGTGTCTCTTAAATTGACTAGTAACCAAATGCAATCACAAGAAATAATGATTGACGTTTATTTTTCTTACTTGTAATGGACACTTTTCGTACACCAAATTACATTTATTTTTCAGAATTGAACTTAACAGTTTCCTGCGAATAATTATTACATGGAGAAATTTTCTACGATACCCAAACTATAATTGTTTAATGCCTAGACAAACAACACACATTATAAACACCAAATTGATACAGGCAGCTCCATGAACCGAAGTAATTATTGTATAAACATCCCAACCAATGTGGAATCCGGGCTTGTTATACCTAAGAGATTGAAAACAAAATAACTAACATCATGCATAATCCCAAACGAAGAGAATGCATGAAATTCTTTTGTGCACACATTATAACGTACAAGACATGAAGAGGGTGAATGAAATTCCATAAACTGGTGATGTATGCGAACCTGTCAACGCTTCTTGCCTGATGATTCTGAAAACAAATCAAGTATTTGAATAAGTTAGAGTGATGTCAAAGGATTAATATGTGACAAAAATCAAGGGAATTTATTAAAATTTTATGCACGCATACCCCTTTGTTTTATACAATCAGTTCTCAGTGTCAGAGGAAGTAGTTTCAGATGAAATTCCTGACTTCATTGCGTCTTTCTCCCGAATTTTCTGCTCCAAGTGAAAAACAAAATTAAAATGGTGCGCTAGTACAAGCAGACGTAGAAAATCATTTTATAATCGCATACAAACACAATTAAAATTTTTTTTAAAACAAAAAAAAAAAGCAAGTGATTTAACGGGCATGCAATTGCTAACTTGATGTACCTTTTCGTTGTATATGTATTGTTGAATGGTGTGGTTAAGGTTACTCGTCCAGCGATACTCATCATCTTCTAACACCACACCTTTCAGCAGCTTGGGTGTCAGTTGCTCTCCATAACCAAAGGTCTTCATGCTTGGACAATCAATTATTTGCAAGGCCTCCAAAGCTAGGAATTCAATAGTAGCGTGTAAACCTGAGGAGCAGAAACAGGCGAGGCTGTCTAGATGCCAGAGTTTTATGCTGAACAAACTTGGAAATGTGATCTTCTTTGTTGATGCTCCCTGCAGTCCCGCTTCTCCTTCATCATCCATGATTATTTCTTGCAGTGTTGGGCAGCTGCCTACTTCTAGGCTTTCAAGTCGCACCAGGCTTTTGACCATGGAGGTTGTGAAGAGGTTTCGTAATTTCCCACATCTGCGAATTTCAACAGTAACCAGGTTTCCCAAACTCGTAGTCAGAGAGGAGGTTGAGGTTGTGGCGTGAATGTGAATGTAACCTCTTCTTTTACTGTGTGGTAGAATCTCCTCAGCTGCTGCTTTCTTCCCAAATATCTCCTCTAAATTATCACAGCCAACTACCTCCATTCTTTCCAAACGCTCAAGGCTTTGCACTAGAGTTGCCGGAAATACTTGTTTCAACCCATTGCATTTTATCATTCTCACTTTCTTCAGGTTATGGAGACTTACAAATTGAGTGTCACCTTTCCATATGTCTGTCATACGAGGCAGGTTTTTCAGAGTCAGTTTCTCTAATGACGAAAACAACTCGGTTTCTTCTTTCACAACATTAACCCTGTCAATTTCGAATAGACACGCCAGTAACCTACAGTTTTTTACCCTCAAACGTTGAAGATTTGGAAAGCTTTGTTCCAAATGACTTGGTAAAATTTTCAACATTCTGCCACATTCTTCCACATCTAACCTTTTTACGTTGCTAAAGCACCCGGCTGGGAGTTGACCACGGCATATTTCAACAAAGTTCCGATTATTAGCTATCGCCAACCATTCTAGCTTGGGGAGGGTTACTTGTAGCGTCCTTTCCAATGAGTTCAAGAGATATTTCATCTCATTGCAGTTGACAATAAGTAGAAACATGGATTCGTTAAAGCCATCGTTGGCTAGGTCTGGGACTATATTCTCCAAACCGTTGACTCCTGCTAAAGCAAGAATCTCTGATCTGAGCAGCAAATTCTTGATCCAAGAATATAGACCTGAAATCCTCTCGTCTTGTGAAAGCGCCATTGCCCTCGAGCATCTCTTCTTAAATTTTTCAAAAAATATTTCTATAAGATCACCGATATCGCCCTCCTCAGCGCCAATTGAAATCGAAAAGCTTGTCAGATTTTGGAAGGGCATATCAGAAGGCAAGATTTTGCCTTTCGGGGTTTGAATATGCTGCAAACTAGTGAGTCGAGGCAAGGCTCCTAACTCAATGAATTTGGCATTACTTCTTGAATCTTCTTCACTCTCAAATTGCCAGTGGTGAAAACTGCTTGACATGTGTAGCTCCTCTAACTTGCAAAGGCGAGGCAGGACACCTTGGGGTATTAGTTCTAGGTGACATTCTGTCAAATCTAACAATCTTAGATGACCCAATCGGCCAAAACTGGCCGGAATTTCGCTTACATAAGATTCTGAAAGATCAAGAATCTCTAATTGACCTAACTCTCCGATTAAAGATAGGTCACGTAAGGGAAAGCAATCATTAAGACGCAAAGTTCTAAGGTTAATGAGGAATGAAAGTGAGGAAGGCAGTGAGAAAGGCAGTGAGGAACGCAGAAAAGATCTATGGATTCCACCCAAGTCTAAAACTTTCAGACCTTTCATCCCTTGAAAAAATCTGTCAGGAATAACCAAGGCTGAATTTTCCAGCAGGAATAAAGCTTGGAGCTTTGGACACTCCAACCCCTCAGGCAACTCATGAATATCATTGAACATCAATGAGATTCCAGTGAGATCATTAAAGGTATTTATGCTTGGCCAGTCCTTTAGCTCGACGCCGGCCTTAATCATGAACTTATTTTTTGACGCTATTTGTTGTGCAACATAACGCACAACGTCATGCATTTTAACACACCCTTCCTCCTCACCATCAATTAACAAATAAGAAAAGATAAGGGTACTTACAGCACTACGTGCTCTGCCTCTGGCCTTCTCCACTGAATCGACGTTTTGTAAGCACCTCAGACCCAATCCGTATCTCGCCAACACTTCAATTGGAATATCGTAATCTTCTGGAAAGCAGCTACAGAGTCGGAACATCGATTTTGCCTCCTGGCTTTTCAGAAAATTGTAGCTCATCTCCACGCGTGAAACTACGAACTCCATCCCTTCGATGTTCGTTGGGGTGGAACTTTTGAGTTGTTCGGCTGCATCTTTCCAAACATGCTTGTCTCTATCCTTCAGCGCTGTTCCTATTGTGAGAATCGCAATTGGCAAGCCACCGCACCCCTCAGCTACCTCTCGTGCGGCCGGGTTTATTTCAAGATTATCAACTTCTGGACCAGCTATCTCCCTGAAAAGGCTCCAAGATTCTTCGTTCGTTAAAGTTCCGACTGCAACAATTTTATTAGCATTCATTTGGTTGCAGACGGCCCGTGATCGAGATGTGAGCAAAATATTACAGCCTCTGTGATCCTTGCCGTAAGGAATACCAACATCAGACAATTTTATTGGCGCCCATAAGTCGTCCAATATTACAAGCACTCGCTGCTTCTCTTTGATTCTTTCCCATAAAAAACTAGCTCTTGCTGACTCGTCATTGTCAGGCAGTTTTTTAACACCTAACCAGCCAGCAATGTCAGCTTGAATCTTGGTAACGCTTGGAGTTTGAGACGCAACGGCCATCGCTACTTCATCAAACATCTTCATTTCTTTTGCTTGCTTCTGAACTTCCTTGACTAGTGTGGTCTTCCCCACACCCCCCATTCCGCATATTCCAATTATGCCGACATTTTCGTCCTTCATGGCCTCCATTATTTCCTTCATTGTTGATTCCCTGGATTTGAAAGCGTAGAATCCTTCAGACGAAGATATTATAGCTGGTGGAGGTGCAGGACGAGACACATCTTTTCCAAAATTTCCGTCAGCCATGAGACCAGAAATTGCCTGAGTCCTCTCCTCTGCTTCTCTGCTGAGTTTGTAACGTGATTTGAGATCAACGCACAAACCACCAAGGCATTTCTTGTTTAGTTTCACTTCATCGTCCAAAAACTTTTCAGCTTTTGGAATGATATTATCCACTTCTGCTATCCATCCTTGAACCTCATCTTTAATAGCTTCTCCATTTCTTGTGGCAGCATCAATTTCCGCTTGCAAGTCATTTCTTCTACCTGTGAGCTTCTCTGCTTCCTTCCTTAACGCTTCAATGTTGTGTTTGTACTTACACAAGTAACCAAACTGACGGACTGTTGCATTGAACAATACGTCAACAATCTTGTCTGTAATACTCTGAGTCATTGAAGTAGCAAGTTCCGTGGTCATATTCAACTTGTTTTCTGAGGTTAAGGATGAAGGAATAATGGTATAAAAGGTTATGAGGAGGCAGTAATTGAGGCTAGGATGTATATACTTTGTGCGTCAGTTTGCAAGAAACGAAAGGGTGAGAAATCAATCAATTGCAATGTTGGACATCAATATAGTTGAGGTTGACGAACAGACTAATGGTTTTGTGTCTCAGTGTGTACTATAAGAAAAAGAAAAGCATAATAAGAGAACAAAGATTGAAATCGGACAAAGAAAGAGTAAATTCATTTCAATTAAAATGAATTTGTTGTTAGTGAGATTGATTCATTTCAATTAACAGTCGAGCTAGGTTCATTAATGCGTGCTACGCCAAAACTAGATGTTCGAATTCATTGTATCTCAGGGATTTGACAATAAACTTTAAATTATTTTGATTGTTACGCAAGGATGAAAGAGTTTTTTCCTTCTATTTTACTAGTGATTTTTGAAGTTTCTAATGACATGACGTACAATAATTTTTATTAAAAAGAAAATAATAATAATAATAATAATAATAATAATAATAATTAACTCTTGCATCATGATTCATGTCATCATGCATGCACCACGCCTACTACTTAATTGCTTTTCAATAACTGTATTTTAATTAATTGAAACATAAAAGCAGCCTCTTGGACTTCTGCTCTGAGATAGGAAGGAGCTTGCAAATTAATACAGATTACAAGTGAGACTTGAATTGACTGCAACCACTCTCAATTCATAGCGGAGCGAAGCCGATTTGATTAGTGATTACTGAGCTGATAATGCGGTATTATATGGTATATTTATATTAAAGTCATGAATTAAAATATACATATACATATATATAACTTATAACAATGCGTATAAGGCCAGCTCTGACGCGTTGAGTACTTGACCAATCTCAAATTCTATAAATCATGGAAACGACAGTCAATTCTTTTGCCCGGCCGCATGCTAAATTGATCGTATCATGTGATAATTCTGTTCAATTTATAGGTTATTGGAATATTAATGTTCGCTTCTCTTGTCCTTTCTATGCACCGTAACAAATTGTCATAATCTGGACCCATTGTTCATTTGAAGTCTGAAGTGTAATCCACCTATACGAATACGAGTATTTTTTATTAATTAAAAAAAAAGTTGAGATAAGGTCTGGTCCCTTAAATTTTGGCTTTGAATATCATATAACGTAAGTCGAGGGCTTAATTAATTTGGAAATTTCAAATAGCGGCAGAAAGTAGAGCATGCTTTTACCTGGGCCACGGCAACCCCGCGAAAGCAGGTGAAGAAGCCGACGTGACTGTGGCCCCCACATGTGATTCGAATTCAATCAATTATTTAAGCTGGATGGGGTGGCGATGCCATTACCATTTACCAACCAGCTGGCCACGCCCACCCAACTTGATGGAAGAAATTAAACTAAGAGAGTCATGATTGCAAGACAACAAAATTTGTCTGCCCTTGATTTATGAGTTTTTGGCAACTGTAAATGGGGGAGGCGGTATTCATTTACGTCGTTCGTCTCAATCTCGCGTGCGAAAAAGTTAAATTATGAGAGTCATGATTGCAAGGCAACAAAATTTGTCTGCCCTCGATTTATCAGTTTTTTGCAGCTCTAAATTCATCTTCAATAATATGTTTGAAAAATTTATAAAAATAACTATAAAATTTTTATATTTTATAATTTTAATTACATAAAATATTTTTATTATAAATAATTAATTAAAAATTAATACTTTAAATAAAATTATTTTTATTATATTCTTTAAAATTTTAAATAATATTTAAAATAAAAATTAAAAAAATTTTAATACATTTAATATATTTAAATATTTTTCATCACTTTTAATAAATTTTATAAAAAATATATACCAAAATAATAAAGTCAGATGCATATATATAAAAATCTTGTTCCTAAAATTAAGAGGTTAATATTCTTACGTATCTTTATAATTAATTTTTTTATAATTAATTTATTCTATCATTATGTACAACTAATATCACAGCTAATATTCTAATAGTCTTCTCAAGTTGGAACATACAAGTCTTGAATGCCCAACTTGTGAAGTAAAAACTTAAATTGTCCTCGACCTAATGCCTTTGTAAATATATCAATCAGCTGTGTAGAAGTCGGAACATAAGTTGGTCGAATGTTACCAATGCGAACCTCATCACGAATAAAATGACAGTCAATTTCAATATGTTTTGTAGATAAAGAAAAATTAAGCAGCCACATCAAGCACAAGCAAAAAGAACAAACAAACAAAGAAATGATGCCCGAGAGGAGTGCTTCCATTCTTGAAATTATTATTGTTAAGAAGAGTAAACCGGGTCTTTTTACAAAAATTATATATATATTTTTTAAATTATTATTGTTGCCTTGAGAATAGAGCAACAAACTCGGATCCCTGTACAAAAGAGTTAGTTGTTCCAGCAGTCTTACCACTATAATTCTGGCATTGTTGTACTTTTCTTTTATTAATCTATAAAATATAACTTTCGTTTATACCAAAAGGATTGCGCACGAGAAGCAAAAAAGAATAGAACTGTGATTAAACATTTAATTTTTGTGTTCGACTTAACTAATCTATACTTTGAACTTTGTTGCAAGAAAGTAGAAATATCTATAGATCCACACAACCTATTAATTAACAACTATGATTACAAGCTATTTGTTTATAGATAATATGTATATGTACGTCATCAAGAAAGAGAGCGAGAATCAAGAAATGATTCATATATATCAGGTGCTAAAATGATGCCGTGGACATAACCAATTTAATACTAAATGCATCATATAATTCTTCTCCGATGCAAGCGCTCTTATTTTTTTCTTTAAACATATATATTTTAAAGTCATATAGTTTGATAAAGTCAGATTTTAATACTATTCAGCAACATGACTTAACAGCGTATTTATAATTAAAAAAAAAATAGAGTTTCACGCCTAAGAATGATTATAAATATATGCATACATATATGTGTGTATTCTAATTTAGAATTCTAAGGTATAAGAACATTTAAAGAAAACACATAAATAATGTGATTTAAGTGCTTTAAAATTTAAACCTTTGAAATTTTGTGGTTTTAAAACTTTATTAGACTTTTTCACACTTTAAGATCTCAAAACAGAAAACTAAATTATATATATAATTATTTTTAGGAGTGGACATTCATATTTTTATTAATGTGGACACATTTTTAAATTGTATGGTTTAAAAGAAATTACTTTTTGAATGAACTATAAAATTATATAGTTTTAAAGAGTAAAACACTAACTCTCTTAAACCTCACAGTTCTAAAGTATGTTCCCATAGAAAAAAAAATAAGAGCACATGTAGTAGAGAATAACTATATATATATACTCATATTTGTGTGTGTGTATTCCAATTAGAAATTTTAAATTGTGGGGATGTCTAAGAAAACTTTAAAAATGTGTGATTTTAAAGTTTTATTTTATAATATTATTAAACCTCACGATTTTAAAGTTTTTCAGACTTTTTCCGCACTTTAAAATACCAAACCAGAAAACTACTCTCTCATCTAGAGAGAGAGAGAGAGAGGAAGAGAGATAACAAAGGCCAACTTAAGCTCTTCAAAAATCAAGATTTAAGCAGGATCGATCAAAGCCATTTAAGGAATAATGCAAATTATAATAATCAATATAAAGCATAGCATATAACATCGTCCTGAAATTTTAACTAACTCTAAACACAAACAATTCAAACAACCAATTAAAGTTTTGTTGATCTAAGCAAACCATAACATAATAAATTAACACAGATAGACTTAATCATCCGATAGTAGGAATCCTATTAAATCTTTAGAACGATGATGCCTCATGTTTGTTCTCACTCTCCAATGTTTGAAGTTCCCAGCATGAAGCTGCTCAAAATTCTAGCAGCCGTTGTTGTTGTTGAAGTTGCTGTGCTTGTGCCTGTTCATTTTGCATTTGATAATGATCATTTGGCGGTGGATTCTCTTGGTGTAGCAGCTGCTGCTGAAGTTGACTGCATTCCCCTTGTTCATTCTGCAATTCAAAATTATTTAGCCCGAGATATGGCTGCTGTAGAAAATCGTACTGTGGTTGTTGCTCCTGACACGGGTTCTGAAGCTGGAGCTCTGGAAGTTGTTGTGCGGCAGCGCCTATGGATGCATTTATGTCCTGATAGCTACAGCTCCTGGATAATCCAATAAGGGCTCCAAGATTAGGTATGTTTTGTCCAAGCATGGTTTTCATATGCTGGATTTCACTTCTTATTTGATCATTCAACGCTGCCAAAAGGAAAGATCAGAAGAAATTAATTATGTTCTACATATGTATCAAATAATACAATAAAGATGCAATTCAAGAAATATGTACATATTCCTTTTTTGGTGTGAATTTTTTATTTTTTTAGGTGTAGAATTAGAATTTTACACCATTATCAAACCCGAATCTACATTTTAAAAATGAGGGAGCCCGCACTGAAAACGATTATATAACATTTAATTTCCAGTGTTATTAACATTATAGAAAGCAAAACTTCTTGTGTTTCAACAAAGATAATGAAGCTACAGCATGAATATAAACACAATTAATAAATCATAGCTTTCCTCATCATTATGCTCTATTTATATGAATTGAGTCAATAACTGATTCACAACTAACACACAGCAGCGGACACACACTAAATCAATCAAAGAGGAGTATAAGGATATATATAGCGAAGGAGACAAAAGAATTACTTACAGTCTTGCATGTGAATCTTTTGCAACGTGATCTCCAATCGATTTTTCAGCACGGAATTTTCAGCATTCAATGAATTGCTTTCTGTCTGCTTGTAGTTAGTAGATAAAAATTAACATTCCAAAAATGTTTTTAGAGCTAGAACATATATCATATATGAAGCTGATTCTTGCGTTAAAAAAATAACATTGATTGAACACATATATAAATCATTGCTGCATATACCCTAGAAATAGTCTATAAACTGCAGATTTCTATGACAATTGATTACCCCCAATAAGGTCAATTGAGCAGTCAATGTAGTTGAATCGGATCGCAGATTATGCATCTTATGTTCAAGCATGTATATGTACAGCTTCTTCTTCTCCTTTGCCCTTATTGCTGACATCCGGTTTGCCACGATCCTATGACACATATTCAAAGGAGCACATATAATATGATATAGAAACATCTTTTACCTTTGTTCTAAAACCTATAAATAGGATAATTAAAATTCATTTTTGCTTACAAGCACCAATATATAGGCCCGCTTATATAATCATCATATGCATTTACGGAAAGTATGTAGTGCATGATTACATGATTAAATATAGATCAAAAGACGATAACAGTTGAAAGAAATCAAAGCATGGACATGGGACAAAAAGTTTGAATAAATCAGAGGAATTGAGGAATCTTCCATAGATCATTATTCTGTGACTACTACTCTATGGACTTTAATTTGGAAATCTAGATGAACACTAAATACATGTTCAGTAAACACTCTTCTTATTAGTTCTTTGATTTGCACATATAATCATACGTAGATTCTACGAATTGAAAGTTTAACTTCAAATTACATTCTATATAAAAAAATTTTATCCGAATTGCTACTTTTAGTTTTTTTTGTCATACAATGACACCTTTATTTACATGAAAAACAAGCGTTTATGATCACAGAGTTTACAAAATATTTATCTAATTCATGTTTAATGTTCCCTTTCAATGTTGACAACATTTTATAACATCGTATGTTATATTTAAACCAAAATGCGGATTAAAGTTTAGTACTACGAAAATATGAACAACTATTATTAGATTTATAAAATATTGATACAAATGTATTCTAACAATTATATTTCTCAATTAATGAAATCATATCCATTTAGACATGGACTGATGATCATTGGCGTATATACGACTAGGAAAAATACATAGAACCTATATTTTTTTAAAAAAAAAAATAGTATCAAATAGATTTTGAGTATCATTTGTGAATGGAGAAATGAACACCATATAGGTGCTAATAATAACACAAGAAATGAGTATATGGACAGCAACAATAAGTTTAATTTTGAAAGAAATCTATGTACCTCTTTGCTCGCTTGGGATCAAAAATGGCTATTTGAGCAAGCACATGAGGAGGCATGGTTTTTCTGAACACAAGTGGTTTATCTTTGTCATCATCAACTGTTGCCGAAGGTGGCCTATTGCCAGGAAGTTTGTGTGAAATTGGCAGTATCGGGTCAGCCATTTCATCATGATAATCATCAGCTTGAACCATTGACAAAACTCCGGTGTTTGATGCCGCCGACATAGAATATTGCTCCACAGAGGGGACAGGAAATCCAGCAATGTTCGTGCTCAAGAATTTGGAAAAGAAATCTTCCTTGGCCACCTGATCCATTTCAGCCACGGCAGAAGGTGCTGTTGTCTCTTTTGGTGAGCTGCCTGCACCACATATATTCAAGTTCTACTCACAAGTTAATGTTTACTAATTTAAAAAAAAAACTAAATAAAATCATCCCTAAAATTAATTATAACTTGTTTGGCTAGGGTTTCATATTTTTCCATCACCTGATCTTTCAAAATTCAAAACACTGAACCCCGGTGGAGCTAGTGGCGTTGGAGGTAAGATCATATTATTTGTATGATAATCATCAAGAGGATATGACAAATTTTCTTCTTCTTGGATCGGTCTTTTGCCCTTATCCATAACTGCAAATCCCTATAAAACCTTCAAATTCAAAAAAAAAAAACAAAAAAAAACAAGGCCACCAAAATTAAGATCATAATCTAACCACTCAATAGGTTAAAATTGCAACCTCGTCTTGTATCTGAATTTCATATCAAAATGCAACCTCAAGATCACTGATAAATAAATTTGGCCAAATAAAAAACCAAAAAATATCATGTTTAGGAACCCTAATAGAAAACTTTTGAAAACCTTATGATCTAACAAACCTTTGACTAATCAGAATCGATTTAATAACTATAAATATAAAATCAAGCTTCTAGATATATATATGTATGTGTACATATGTATATATGATGCAATTGGGAGAAAAAAACCACCACGAAAGAGAGCATCAGACTGATTATCTGCTGATGCTTATAAATGAAATTCACATTTAGAGAGAGATTAAACCTAAATGATTTTTTTAAAGCTTGTAAGTGAATAGTGATACAATAGAGTCTCTGCTACAACCTATTTATAGGAGACTTGAGATACGGTGACTGGTGTGACACTCAACAGAGAAGCAAATGGACAAAGAATTGACAGAATGACAGTGACGGGAGGAACTTATTAGGGGAATTTTCAAATTTAATACTTAATTTATCAAATTGTTGTCTTTATCTATTTATCCAATGAAACCTTGTGCGGCCAACTTAGGCTAGGGCTTTACTTCTCTTCTACAGTAGCAAGAGAATTTTGGTCAATGTTTGACAGGTCAGCCGATATTTTTATTGTCATTTAACAGATAATTACAATGTTTATTTTGTTTATGGCAACCCATCCGGATGAGTATCAGCTCTCCAAATGTGGAATCCGAGTAAATTTAAGTCCAAGAATAGAGTTTACTTTAATGAGATTTAAGCTTTGATTATATTTTTTATTCTTTGAAATATAATTATTTATTAGTTAGTTTTCAGTGTAGACGTCAATTATTAATGAAAATACAGATTTAAAATATAACCATACTACGTTACACATTTATTATTTTTGTTCGAGTTCTTATTTGATAAAATAAGAACGTCCGCATCAGAAAAAATTTACATAAATAACGAATGGTGTTTATTAATGAACAATCAATTTAGTACTTTTTTTAATTAACTAGACTTTCAACCCCATCATCAATTTGATTGTTTATTCAATTTCAACATTATTTGATTGTCTGACATTAGGAAAATTATTGAATGGACGAATAAAGTGTAGTGTGGATTCAAACAAAACAAAAGGTACGAATCTTAGGTAAGTTGTTGAAACCTTTTGAGCTTTATTACAACAAGAGGACCTCAAGTGGGACAATTGTGGGAAAGTGTTGCTTTATTTTTCATTTCATATTGAAAAGTTTTGGCATAAGGCAACATCGTTTGCACGATGAAAATATTGCCAATTGAGAAATGAGTCCTAATTGAGAGCATGACTCGCAAAAATCAATATACCCACAGGTGGGATTGTAGCAAGAAATTCAGAGTAGGTGGGGCAAGTTTGAATTAGTTTCCCAAGAAGCAAAATCCAAAAGTTTTAAAATTAGCAAAGACATTTTAAAAACTTCCTACGGCACAAAGGTTGTTGTGATGTTATAGATCCATCAAATAATTTTAAAAAATTAGTTAGGGCATTGGTTTATCTAGGGAAAATAAGCAAAACAAGAGAAGCGGTTTTACTCATTTTCCCATTTATCTATTTTCGTTGGTTTGACAGATGTCTAAAAGTAAAAATTTGACATAACAAACTAAAAATGAAATATCCAAATAATTATAATCATATGTTTTCATTGTCTTTACAAAAATCAATAGAATTTATGAGTGAAATGAGAAAAAATAACAAAAATCAGTCATTAATAAAATACATAAAATAAATAAAAGGTACAGCAATATTACTTTCACCAAAAAAAAAAAAATTGCAATCTTCCTTTTCTGGTCAAAGTAGCATTTTTCATGAACAAGTATAGAACTGCTATTTTCTCATCCACATCCTTATTTCTAAAACAATAGCGATTAAAAACAAGATGGCAATAGTGATCCCATAACCAGCATTCCATCCCTTTCCTTTTTCACCCAAATGAATGCCGTAGAAAATATTTGCTATTGCAAATATGATCAGAATCCTCCCCATGTTGTGATGGTACCAATTCCAATATTTTCTCACTTTTGATTCCTTGTTGGGTCGGGCCAAAAATGCCATTACCTGTAACACTAATCACTAACATTTTACATTTTTTTTAATAAAAATTTAAATTAAAAAATCTAGCAACACATAGTTTTAAAAATTATTAATGGTTCATCAAATAAAGTGTTGAAATTTTTCTAAGGATTTTGGTTTGCCGGCAGCACAATGGAGAAATTATATACTGGATTAAGCTGCAACATAAAAACCGTAAAAATTGAAGAGGTCAATAGTGGGGCTATAATTGAGGAATCAAAAAATATGCTAGGCTATCAAAATATTATGTACCAAATGTGGGGTCAAAAGTAAAATTCACATAAGATGGGGAAATTTTCGATTCAATATTTTATTTCCCCTAGAAATTTTTTTGATCTTTTTTATGGACCTGGTCACCGTACAAATTTATTTAGTTCCCTCCTGCACATTATGATCATAGGGCAGAGCTAAAATTGAAATTTTGAAATTTAGAGGAATTTAGAAAGGTCAAAATCTGTAGACGATATTTACAGGAATGAGGGGTAAAAAGTAAACCTTTCAAAGTTATGGATCTCAAGTGTAAAAATGTGTACTTCACATGAAATGAAAGTCTTTGCAGGGCCTTGGGTTAGGGCCCAAGATCTACGGCCGTATTGGAGGTCCGAACCTTATTTTTAAGTTACATATAGTTTAATATTTTATTATGCTAATTTTTTAGAAATAGTACAGGTATGGACAAAGCTTAAATTATCTCTAAAATGTAAATTCAAGTGCCAAATTATATAAAATTGCTTGAAAATTATTTGACATGAATAAATATAAATTTATAAAGTGTGGGCATAAAAAAGAAAAAAAGAGAGAGAAAAGACTTTAAATTGCTAAACAGTGAGTAACAGAAACAAACCTGGAGGCAACCAAGAACAAGTATGAATATTCCAAGGCCTTTGTGGGTTGAAACATCAGCATCGAGTTTATTTTCCAACACAAGTCCACAAATTACACCAGCTACTCCAATTATAAATCCCAATGACTGAACCAAAGTATGTGAATAAAACCAAATTGGATCCCATTGCTTGAAGTATCGAGCTAATATTGCTCCGATTATCATCAAAATTCCCCAACCCAGCATGTTCAGTATTCCATGGCTTCTCCTCAATTTTTTATAAGGAGTTCTTGATGACGCTTGGCCTGTTTAATTTTTCCCACACAAAATAAACAAATCCCAATAAATTTAAATCATTTCAAACAATCGAGGGTTTATGCGTCAATTTTTGCAAAGTTGAAGGTCTATTTGTGCATTAGAGTCATCATTGAGGGTGTAGGTATCTTAATCATAACACAAAAGAAAATGTACCCAACATTGCTTTTAACTTAAAAAAATGTTTCCTAAGAATTGTCATACTCATGTAGTCATGTAATGTATTATTGGTCATATGGTTATCATCGCTGTTCACGTGTCCCAACTCATTAACCACGACCAAAAGTAAAGATTAAAAGAATAATTGAACCCATAGCACATTAACTAATCACATATTCTTTCGTATTGGGCGGCACCAAACCACACACATTCTACGCTCATCACACAATTAAACAACTATATCAAACTCTATATGACCAAAATAATAATAATATTAAGTAATCATCAAATTAATAATATATGTAGAGGGTAGCTCACCTGTAACATAATTCAATTCGGTGGTGACCTGGTCACGGTGCCGACTCAACTGAAAATCAGGCCCCGTCGGGAAAACTCCGACCGGCCCGACGGAGTAAATCAAACGGGTCAGCGGCTGGTTGGTGTTCAACTGAAAAGCTAAGTACAAACGTGAAGATTGAGAGAGGATCATTGAAGAATTGCCAATAATTTGCAGGCTTCCTTGATTAACAACGACTTGGCTCGGCTTTTGACCTCTTAGGGCATACTGCCTTATGTTGGCGGTGCCATCGGCCGACACCCATCCTACGACGGCGCTTGATCCCACCATCCCCCCGCCCGGTGAGAATCCCATTGCTATGTATGAGTTGTTATCCGTAGCCGATAGAACAAAACTCCACACATCCGTTGATGTCTCAAGATACTGCGTGTGCAAAAATACTTACCACAATGAAGTCTATAATGATTATTAACGTGCAAAAATGTTACATTTCTATCAAAACGAAAAGGGTATTAGTACATATTTCTGTTAAAAGAAAATGTTTTATTATTATTTTTTTTTTCATGCACGATTTTATACATCTACCAGAACCTCTGAGATGTTATAAGGGCAAAGGGCAGCTTACTCTGAGGATGAAGTTGTGGGGAGCCCAAACAGAAGCGCAATGAAGGGAAGTTGAATCGAAGGGGAGGCCATTGAGGGTGAGATTGGAGTTGCATGAATCTGAACCTTGTGAATTCACGGAGGCTAATAATGAAAAGCCACAAGAGATGAAGAAGTAGAAGAGAATTGGAAAATAATAAGAAAGCTTCATGATAATTTTTCTCTATTTGATTCAAGTTTTTCAAATTTGTTGGGGTGGTTGTTGTTCTGATATTTGGAGAGTATTAGGAGTCGTGGGAGGTCGTGAAGCACGATGACTCATGTAAAGCAAGGGGAGCGGTTGAAAACGATTGATTTGATCATTATTTTTATTATTTTTAAGTGCAGATGTGCATCATAGGGTGCAACGATTCTGAATAAAGTAATGGCGTGCGTTAGCAAATGTTAGGTAAGTTCCAAAAGCCCAGCGGCCACTATTCCCATGATATATATATATAGAAGGTAACGTTAACGTTGCTGATAATTTAAGACTGCACGATGGCTAGTAGTACAAAGAGAAATGGTAAAAATTGGTCGGCAATTTTAGGATGAATAGGTTTTGTTCCCACGCGTCCTCGAAACGGCTCAAATTGGTGGGGATAAGGACATAAAGTGCAAGATATATATTAACATTTGATGTAATATCCAAGTTGGAATAATAATCTTAATTTAAATAGGGTTAAAATTAATTGGGGCATGTCTTCTTGTTTTGTACGAGTCAAAAAATGTTCAACTACCATAACTGAAAATTTTACTTTATACTTTTGGCCTTTAATAAAGTTAAAAATGAGAGTTCCTTCGTGGACTCAATCAAGGTCAATATCATACACGGCTTGCAATCTTATACAATAGACTATAAGTAATTAGATTTATTAGTGAATATGTCATCTAATTAATACTTGAATGACACGTTATTTTCATAACTATTTGTGCAAAAAATTTTGGAGAATTGTGTTTATAGCATCACTCTTTATAAATATAAGTTTATATTTATAGTCAAATGACTAGACTCATAGTTTGCTTCAGTAAGATTTTTAATTTGAGCTCTTGCAAGCACTCTCTTCCGTAGGCAATAATAGATTTCAGCTGCTAAAATGGACTTATACTTTCTATATGAACTATTGGTTCTAAATTTTCTTTTGTGATGAATCAACAATTTGAAGTGATTTTTTTGCGTATTCTTCATAAACCCACATTTATATAAGTATTTGATTTGGAAAATAAATAAATATGATTCTATATTTTACATTTCATAATCTTTAAAAATATAACTTAAAATATAGATATTGTTAAAGTGATACAGTGAAGCAACTAATATTAATATTAATTTTGAATAAATAATGTAATTGTTTGTGAGATTTTGTTAGATTGTGCGATGTTAATGCTCACATACAGCTCCAAAGAAGCAAATATTTACCCAAAACTTGTTTTAAAGTCTAATCAAACTTTTATTTTTATAGATTGACAAAACGTGTATTTTGTAAAGCGCCAAGTCTACCGGACAGTGGAAAGTAGAAATTAATAAGTAACAAGAAATAGAATAAAGTTTGGTTATTTTCTTTATGATATTTCAATATCTTTGTAAGCTTTGCAAAATTGGAAGAGATATGTATGGCATAAATTTTTTATTAATTAAACAAAAACGTACACTAATTGAGACTCATGCTTAAAGTTTAAGTCTTGGTAAAGCTATTACTAACCAGTGAATCTAAATCTTAGTAAGAAAGATGATATAATTTAATTCAGTGAAGATGCAAAAATATTTTATTTTAGTAGAATTTATAGATGATAAAAAGGATTATTTGGTTTAAAAAACAGTAGAAAATTTTAAATTTATCTGATTTTACATCCATTATTTATATTTTGTGTCTATTGCCCACCAAGACATTACAGTCTATGGTTGATAATAGTATTTTAATGAATGAAAAATTTAAAATACGAAAGAGATATTATCATTTTCTAACCTAGTTTTTTTTACATATAATTTTTCCACCAAATTTTTTTGATAATTATTTTTTTCCATTTAATATTTCAGGTTTTATTGTTTTATTAGTAAAATCATTAAAGTAAAAAAAAATTGACAGAAATCATAGTAAAAGTTTAATTTGCTCTCAAATTTTGTAAGTCTTGGTAAAGCTATCACTGACCGGTGAATCTAAATCTTAGTAAGAAAGATGATATAATTTAATTCAGTGAAGATACAAAAATATTTTATTTTAATGGAATTTATAGATGATAAAAGGATTATTCGGTTTAAAAAAATACTAGAAAAATTCAAACTTATCTGATTTTACATCCATTATTTACGTTTTGTATCTATTAGTCACTAAGAGGTTACAGTCCATAGTTGAAAATAATATTTTAATAATTAGAAAATTTAAAATATAAAAGAGATATTATCATTTTGCAACATAATTTTTTTGACATATCACTTTGCAGTTAAAATTTTTTTTATAATTACTTTTTTCCACTTAATATTTGAGGTTTTCTTGTTTTACTAGTAAATCATTAAAGCTAAAAAAGTTTTTGATAGAAATCATAGTAAAAGTTTAATTTACTCTTAAAATTTGTCAAGTGTAATTCAACACTATAAATAAAAAAATACAAAATTAATCATATACAAAGAAAAAAATACTTTTGTCAAATGATTATTCTATATAATTAATTAATTAAATCATAATATTTTACCTTGTGAAATTCTTAAAATACCTTGGGCTATATGAACTAACTAAATTTGTTTCTTTACCCATTTAAAAAAAAAAATTCATAGCTAAAAATTTAAAACCAAAATCTCAAATCTAACCTTCATTAATCCCTTCTCATCTCTACCTTATGATTGTATATTTTCTCTTTATTCTCACATATTGTGTACTAAAAACCATTCACTTTCTTTTGATTAATTTTTTTTCCTTTCTCACTAGATGATGATCTCTATTTTATGCATCTGTATATATAAAAAAAATTCCTTGATATTAATTAACTTTTATATTTGGTAAAAATTAATATCTTGATATTTACTAACTTTCATGCTTGATTAAATTTCGTTGATGTTCAATTTAAAATAATAGATTTTGTTCCTTTTAACTTGTGAGATCAAGTATTTACGACTAAAAGAATATATTTAAATTAATTGATTGGAATTTATGAAATTGGGACGCAGAAGAGAAAAAAGGGTTAATTAGCTAAAAAGGGTTAAAATTTATTTAAAAATAAAATTTTTAATGAGGAAGGGGGTGTACAAAAAAAAATTAGTAGGTTAAAAAAATCTCATCCGTAATTATTAATAGAATTATTAATTTAATAGTAAAATAATAAAAAATAAAAAAATAAAAAATAAAATAAAAAAGTAATTATCAGAAAATATTAATGGTAGAATGATATATTATGAGATGATAAAATAATAATATCTCAATATAAAAATTAAAAAGAAAAATAAAGATAAAGATTAAGATAAAAACTACTTTATAAATAAAAATAATCTAAAAACGACTTAAATTCCCATCGCCACCTCGTCACCTTTTGCTTTGAATTTTGTCCAGGATAGCAAATTAATTTCTCTCATAATCCTGCCATGAAATGCGATTTTCAGGCCTTAAAATTAAGAACTTTTGAACTGGGGCATGGTACCATTGATTTTGTGTCCCTTGCAAATCCCAGTTCCCAGTACCGAAAAACCGCCACGAAACCCTAATCACCACATAAATAAGACCAATTGAAGAATTTAACCCTTACAAAATTGAAGTCTCCAAAAATCATAAATAAGACCAATTGAAGAATTTAACCCTTACAAAATTCAAGTCTCCAAAAATCAGACCTGGCGTTGTTGGTAAGCACAATTGCGGATTCTAAAGACCCTACAAAATCCTTGATTATACCAGTTAAAACATGAGATGAAAGCTCCGAACTTTTAGCTTTATGTTTCTAACATGAACGGCGAAGAAGCTGGCCGCGCTTGCAGTGGCCACGCTGCTGCTTAGCCTGCTTTAGGATGGCAGCTAGTATTGAATTGCACCAGGGGTTTGTTTTTCTATCGTCAACGGAGAAGACAGACGAGAAGTCGAGAAGGGGAAGAAATGGAAGAAAAAAGAATTAAAGGAAAATTAAAAATTATTTATTTATTTTTTCAAAATTTTTGCGTGTAATGTCAATTTTTTTTTCAAATTTTGATTTTCTACCACCTTATTTTTTGTTTCTTTTTTTTTCATTTTTCATGGTATAAATAAAAAATTGAAATTTAAGAATAAAATTTGTTAAATAAAACTTTATTTAAATAAAAATTTTGTTAGTGGAGTTTTATTTATTTAATTATCAATGAGAGTTTTGATTAAAAATTATAAAATTATATTATTATTTTAAGTTATATTATAAAAAATAAAATAAGATTGTTAAATAAAAAAAAATATTCTAAATACTTTGGTGTTAAAAAAATTTGAAAATCTCTATTTTTAAAAAATTTTTGTTAGTATAGGTAAAATAATTTACTTAATTTTTAAAGGCTTTACAAAAATAAAATAAGAATAAAAAATTTGATAAGAGATTATAGGATTAAATAAGTATTTATTATTATTAGATAAATTATGGCAAATATACACATTATAATTATAATGAACTAAGAGGTGTAAGATTAATTCAAAATATTAATAATAGCTTTGAAATTAAAAAGATTTTTAAATTTTTCTAAAAGTATTTTTAAAGAGAGAATATTTAATATATTTTCAGTGAACGAGTGGCCTATAATTTTTGTATAAAAAGCCTCTTAAGTATCCATCTCTCTTATATAATTTAACTTATTTATTTTAAAGTGATGATATAATTATAAACTCTTATATAATTTATTTTATATAAATTGATGTGGTACTAATTCACTAGTTACAGAAAAATATAAAATAATCAAAATAAATCACGTGATTCAAGAAATATATAATTTAATTAATTAAATTATATTATATCAGTTTGTAAAAAAAAAATATTATACAAAACTTTATACCTATATTATTGCATGATTTGGTAACATCCCAACCCTAAACTTCCATATATCTACACACACACGCATCTCAAATAAAGACATAATTTATCAATGTGAGTGATCAAATTAGTGAAATACCTTATGGCATTGAGTTTTAATTCTCATTTATGACTTCCGAAGGGTCTCTTTGATACTAATAGACAAATTATATCTTACGTAAGGACTCATAATGATACGGGGATCTAAACATTATTTTCCCCTTTGAGAGAGTATATTAGGAAGATGCAAAAATCAGGGTGAAAATACAAAAGCAAAATGAAAATGGAAATGAACAGAAACGGGGCTCAGCCCACGGCATAGATAGGAGTCTCGACGAAAGAGAAAGACGAAGAGGAAGTACGCGCACAATTTTTTTTTTCAAAAAAAAAAATTTTCGCATCTCCTCTTTCCTTTTTATTGTCATCTTAACTTACTTCTTTCTTTCTCTTTTTTCCCCCTTTTTCTCTTTAAGACCATTGTTAATTTTCAGTTTAAAAGAAATAAAAAAATAATTATTCAATAATTGACTGTTTACCCTCCAATTTATTTTCCCTTGTTTTGATCCCCTTCTTTCATTTTTTGTTCCTTCAACCATCGCCTTGCCTCAGATCTGAATCATTACAGAAACAAATTTCGGTTCAATCACCGCTGTCGGATCTTTTTCGAAATTAATGGATGACTTTCCAAGTCTTTTGGCCCGAGATTTTGGCTTCAAACCGCAAGGCAAATCGGCTCCAATGGCACCGTCTCGTACTAACAATTCGAGTTTTGTACTCGGATCTAATGCATCCGAATTCTCAAAATCCTCCTCGCTAAGATCGACGCCTGTATTCGACGATCACGATCGCGACGGACCCTTTTTCAACGACGCGTTCGTGGGTCTGCCGAAGTATTCTTCGACTTCAGCTGTCGATTCTCGCAGCGGTAACACGTCGTCGTTTGATTACGGCTCTAATTCCGGTTCTTCTAATGCGAATTCGATGCCGGTTTATGATAAACCGGTTTATGATGACGATGTAGATATTTTCAAAGGATTGCCTGGATTGAGGACCTCATCGACACCGGCTGCGGGGGCTTCGTCCTCCGGCGCGAAGTTTGATGACATGTTTGCATCGCTTTCGAGTTCGTCGCCGAAACATAAGAGCGCCAGAGAGCGTTCGCCCTTGGATGATCTTTTGGGCAATTTAGGTAAAAAAGAAGCCGAATCAAGGGTGAAATCAGAGAATGATGAGTCGGCTTTTGATGATTTGTTGCCTGGTTTTGGTCGCAGTAGCTCTCCTAGTAGTAACAGGTATGTTCTTTTGTCAGCATTTTGATTCAATGTTTTGATTTGTTGGGAAATATTACATTTTGATGTGTTTGCAAATGTAGCCCTATCCGCCCTAGAAATTCTATTTTGTGTCTCAGTTCAACATTGGGAGTGTTAAGTATTCTTGCATTATATAAGCAGTACGATTGGAGTGTAATTGGTGGCAATGTTTGAAAATCTAAGTCTGGAATCTGGTGTTAGGGAACGTAAATATGTTTTTGTATATTGTATATACGATGTTGTTATTGTACAATATATTTATAGTCAAGTGGCATTGGCAATTTTTTTGTAGTGTTGTAATCTTGGAATGTGCTTGCTGCCACAAGGTTAGTGTTACTTTGTTTAATGCAGTAAAATGTGTCTTAGCAGGTTGTAAAAGCACCTGTAGACCTAGGAAGCCATATTGAAGCCAAAGTATGTTGTTTTCTGTAAGACATTGGAGACGCATTCTATCTTTGGGCAGTGAGCCATCAACCTTATTATGTAGGAGAGTTGTACCTTTTTAGGGCTAAATTGTCATCTCAATTTGGTTTTTATACAGCAAAATTTGGTGATTGGTATGATATGAGATTTATGTAAATCCTGATTGGAAACCTAATTGGGGATGTTCTAATAGAAGAAAATAAGATTTTAGATGGAGAAGAGACAGAAACTCAGCTGACAGATTTGTTTTTGTCCCCCCCCCCCCCTATTTTACATATTCAACTTTATACCACCCTTTTGATAGAAAATATATGTGATCTAGTATGATATTATGCCCTTTTGTGTTATAGTTTCTGCCTAGGAATTAATAAATGTAGCTCCTATCTATTTCCTCTTGCACAGGTCAGCATCAGAGTCCAGTCAGTCTCGAAAACCACCTTCTGATTCAGCCAAGACAGCATCTAGTGTGATGGAGGATCCCTTTGGAGTTTCGGAATCAACTTCAGCCTATGTGGGTTCGTCTTCGGAGGCGTTCACTGATAGACTGGAAGAAATTGGTAAATTTGGTGGCTCTGGAAGTGCAAAAGTAAATGGATCATCTGTAAGTGGGGGAGTATTTGATGATTTAGATTCCCTTAATATTCTTGGGAAATCTGTGCCTCCGGTTTCACCTGAGGTCAACAAGAGAGGGAATGATAGATCTGATAGATCTGATAGATCTTTAAGAAGTAAAAGCATGAGTGGCACTCAAACTCATCCTGGAAAAGAATCTATCGATAGATCTTCAGTGGAAAACTTTGATGGTTATGCACAGAATAGGACACCTGTTGATAATTTTCAGGGATCCAGTGACACCCTTTTTGACATGCCGAGTGTTGCAACTGATTCTTCTAGATCTGCTGGTAGAGCTACTTCCCCCCCGTCCTATATGAATGCAACTGATTCTCTTAGATCTGCTGGTAGAGCTACTTCTCCCCCTTCCTATATGAGTGCAACTGATTCTCTTAGATCCACTGGTAGAGCTACTTCTCCCCCTTCCTATATGAGCGCAACTGATTCTCTTAGATCTGCTGCTAGAGCTACTTCTCCCCCATCTTACACAAGTGCAAGTCCTAGCGAGACAAATTCACAAGTCAACACAACTCCAAAATCAGAAGATATGTTTGAGTCAGGTGAAGATGTGTGGCTTACTGTTTCGGAGATTCCTCTTTTTACGCAGCCCACAAGTGCTCCTCCTCCTTCAAGACCCCCACCTCCAAGACCTACACGAGTTTCTAAGTTAGAGACTGGTAATGCAAGAAAGAAGGCTAATGAGTATTCTTCTTTCTCAAATTCCCCTCAATATATTCATAGCCCTAAGTCAACCCGTGCTGGAACAAGGAGCTCAGCAGCGTCTCAAATTGATGAACTTGAGGATTTTGCTATGGGTAGGTCCTGGAATAATGTTAATGAATATGGAGAAGTTCCTTCTGCTGAAGATGTGGAGAGCTCCATTGCTGCTGCTTCTGCTGCTGCAATGAAAGAGGCTATGGATAGAGCAGAGGCTAAATTCCGCCATGCTAAGGAAATGAGAGAGAGGGAGTCTTTCAAGACTGCAAGAAGTAGAGAATCTGTACAACCGGAGAGAGAAGAGAGAGCTACGCAGCAAGATGCTCAAGAGAGATTAGACCGTGAGATGCAACAGAGAGAAAAGGAGGAAGAACTGAGGAGACTTGAGAGAGAGAGGGAGAGAGAGAGGGAGGAAAAAGAGAGAGAAAAGAAGAGAATTGAGAAAGAGAGGGAGCGAGCAAGGGAGATTGAGAAGGAAAGAGAAAAAGCAAGACAAGCTGTGGAAAGGGCTACCAGAGAAGCACGAGAAAGAGCAGCTGCCGAAGCTCGACTAAAAGCTGAAAGAGCAGCTGTTGAAAAAGCAAACGCTGCAGCCCGAGAACGTGCGGAAAGAGCAGCTGTTCACAGGGCACAGGCTGAAGCTCGTGAAAGGGCAGCGGCAGAGGCAAGAGAAAGGGCAGAAAGAGCTGCTGCAG
Source organism: Aegle marmelos (assembly GCA_030449875.1). Taxonomy (NCBI): domain Eukaryota; kingdom Viridiplantae; phylum Streptophyta; class Magnoliopsida; order Sapindales; family Rutaceae; genus Aegle; species Aegle marmelos. The sequence goes on along the minus strand of JASUUL010000094.1, from coordinate 18,513,831 downwards.
AAGCTAGGGAAAGGGCAAATGCGGAAGCTAGGGAGAAGGAAGCACGGGAAAGAGCGTCTGTTGCAAGGGCTGAAGCTGAGGCACGGCAAAGAGCTGAGAGGGCTGCTGTAGAGAGGGCTGCTTCAGAGGCGAGGGAAAGAGCTGCTGCTGAGGCTAGAGAAAAAGCTGCTGCTGCAGCAAGGGCAAACCAAAATCAACAAAAGAATGATAATGATCTTGAGTCATTTTTTAGCATGAATTCTCGACCAAGCAGTGCTCCTAGGCCAAGGGCCAATACTTCAGTGAGAACCTAAACTTTAAAACCATTGCCTATGTTCAGGCTTTCTACAGTGTCAGAAGCCTTAAATATTGAATCTCTGTATTTCAGGATTCCCTGTTTGATACCCTGAGCAAAGGAGGCCCTGAACCACCTAGGAGGACATCAGTTGGAGCCTCATCTAACATGAAGAAAGCATCTTCTACCACAAATATTGTTGACGATCTTTCTTCAATTTTTGGAGGTAATACTGCAAGATATCTCGTTTTCTTTTCTGTATAATACTAATTGACTGGACTGCTTCCTTCCATTAGCCGGTGGATCATCAGCTGGAGAGTTCCAAGATGTTGAAGGGGAAACCGAAGAAAGACGAAAAGCCAGGCTAGAACGCCACCAAAGGACACAGGAGCGTGCGGTATGTAGTATATGTTGCATGAAAACTATTATTCTACCTTTTATTGTTTCTCCATACGCTCAGTTCTGCCTCCTTTTGTTAAGTGCTTGTGATTCTAATTGTTAGGTTTTTTGTTCAGGCAAAAGCTCTGGCTGAGAAGAATGAACGTGACCTTCAAGCCCAAAGGGATCAAGCTGAGAGACATGTAAGTAGGGCATAATGAATTTTATTTGAATCATGTTTGCTTGTCTCATTATTCTTCCACTCCACCCACAACTCCCCCCCCCCCCCCCCAACCCATCATGGGGGTCCCTCCAAAAGAACGTTGCGCACTGTGCTTGAGGGGGTCAACCAAGGACTCTTCTTGCTACAGCCTTCACCACTATTGCACTTTGCAGTTGTTTCAACCCCCTCCCCCCCCCTTCTCTTTTTTCCTTGGGCTCAATGTGGGAACTTGCTTATTGTATGTGGTTGGGAGCTGGGATGTGGGTAGTTTCTTGCAAATCGGTTCCCGACTCGCTTTGGGTTTTTAGTGCAGATCAATATTATCTAGAATAGAAACCAATTCTAGGTTGTATTCATGTGCAGGTTAGTTAGGAACCTTGATCCTAATTGTCATTGTTAGAAGCTATGAAATAAATCAACTAGACTTGATAATTAATCTTGTTTTAAGGGAGTGCCGAATGAAATATAAGGTATACATTTATTGTTTTGCATGTGCTTTCCCAAATGAAATATCCCCTTGTTGAGGTTGCATCCATTTCTCATTGTCTGTCTAATATCAGTCTATGTTGAATTCAGAGGATTGCAGAAACTCTTGATGTTGAAATTAAGCGCTGGGCTGCTGGAAAAGAAGGAAATATACGTGCTCTGTTAGCGACATTGCAATATGTGCGTTATCCTTGTTTTGAGTGTATTTTCTACTACTTCATTTGTATATTGAAAAATTATTCATATCATTCCTATATTTTGTTGTTTTATGAGATGTTCTTGTTATCGCAACTCTGCACGTCTTGCCTGCAATTTTCTGTGTCATCAGTTTATAATATATGTTGCCTTGCTGTGCATGCGTAGACACACATCATCTTATCACTGTATTTGCCCCATTTCTTTGTTCTAGTTTTCAAGGTTTTGGTAATCTGCTGTGCGTATTTCTGCTGCATAGTCTCAATGGCAGTCAGAAACTTGAAAGTATTTGGCATGATACAAGTACTCTTTAGATGCATTGCTGATTTTAAGTGCATGTAATATTCTCTTATCAAGACTGAAAGCATAATAAGTCAGAACTATATTTACCATTGTGACATTTTTGACTGTCTTATTGTGAACAATTTATACAGTAAGAATAAAATTATTTACTTTTATGTAATGCTAGACCATATTTAGGTTTTAGCTGCAAGAACATTGCATTAGCTTTCTTTTTGGACCTCAAAGCTTGGCTTCAAGATAAAAATCCTGCTCTTTTGATGGTGCAGTTATCTGACGAGAGATTGGAGAAGCTTGAAGTACCTACTACAGATTCTAGATCATAAGAAAACTAAAATGTTTCAGGACCAAGTAGTGCTTAATGTAGCAAAATTTATTATAAGAAAGTTTCTACATAAGTCAAATTCTGAGTATTAGGAAATAGAACTATCATCTAGTTATCAAGCAACCGTTAAGTTCTACTCATACACACACATGGAGAGAGGGAGAGAGCGGGGGAGAGAGAGAGAGAGAGATTTTTGTAGATCTCTTAATTCCCGAACCAAATTGACTTTTCTAACTATTTTTCTTAGGTCTGCAGAATGAGCAACTTTGTTTAATTTGTAGTTTTACTAATACTGCTATTACCATCTGGTCTTATGAATCTTTTCTGTAACAATTAGGTGCTCTGGCCTGAAAGTGGTTGGCAACCTGTTTCTTTGACTGATTTGATCACTGCTGCTGCGGTTAAAAAATATTATAGAAAGTCAACTTTATGCATCCATCCTGATAAAGTGCAACAAAAGGGAGCCAATCTTCAACAGAAGTATATTGCTGAGAAGGTGTTTGATTTGCTTAAGGTACAACAAATACATTGCCATTTTTTCATATTATTATGCCTTGAAGGCTTCAATCTTACCATGGAAGATAGTTTTTCTAGTTACTATTTTAGGTGTTTTGCTTTTAGCTGTCAATTGGATGACAAGTTATTGCTACATGCAAACATAAGTAGTGAAAATTTTGCAATTTGAGTTTATATTGTTTACTGTCTTTAACAAATTTGCGTCTGAATTTCCCTATGTCAATACACACAGTTTTGTGCTCATTTTTCAATTGTTAAACAAAACAGGAAGCTTGGAACAAGTTCAATTCAGAGGAGCTCTTCTGAGTTCATGTATCGATTATTTTACTACGGACTTCTTGATTCTTGGGAGTGGAAGCATATTGACTGTTTCAGCAGATGCATTCTTCAATCTGCTGTCATATTCTGCTTCAATTGACGTCATATTATGTCTATCAGCTGATAGAGGGAGGCCTGGGGGGCCCTTTCACATATGCCGAGATGCTTATGTTCAAGTACATGCTGTCTATTCGCTGTAAACAAATGTCCCTGCATATGCAATGGGAGGAGTAATCTTTTGTTGATGTAGAGTAAAATTTGGTGCTCAAGTTCAGTCATCCCATTTTCATGAGATGGACGCTTGTATTTTTTGTTGTGTTAATTCATTTGTAGTTATTATTTTTGTGGGTTTTTAATTTTGGCAATGGGTCTTTGGTATATTGAGTGAATACCGGGACTATCAAACCAATTGTATGAATGATCCCTGTACCATTGTTGAGTTGGGAAGCAAACTCTGAAACAGGACGTTGCAAATATATCATATCTATTCTTTCCCTTCCATTTTTTCGTTTGCATGCAGTATCCCAAGCATGTCTATTTTCTGGTTTGAAAAGTTTAAACAATCATATGCATCCATAGGAACGACTATTGTCACTGAGGGCTCATAATGGTTGTATTAAGATATTGTATTGTACGAATATATTTTGGTTTTATGCAGGATTCTTGCCATTTAACTGTTAAAAAAAGAAAAAGAAATTGAAAGACGCTGAATCACTGAACACTATTGATATCTCCAGCATCTCTGATCTACGTCCATCACCACTATGCTCTCTTCCTTTGCCGCGAGACACCCCCAATCCACCACCATCCTGCCGTATGAACAATCGCACGAATTATAGCTCACTTGCGCCAGCTGGCACCGGAGCCCGTCAACCACTGCGCAAGAACGCTGCTTCACCACTGTCATTCCTCGGGCTGCATCTTCGAGCTGCGGGTTTGATTCTCAATTTATTTTTTATTTTTAAATTAGGATGTGACTTATAAATTAGGATTCAAGTAGTTAGTGATGAGGTACTTTTACCAATAATTTGTGTTGATGAGAGGAAACTTAAAAGTTCAAACTAAAAATAAATTGGTTCAAACTTTATATAATAAATTTCTAAATTTTCTGCTGGTGATGAGCTTTTACATCATGCTTAATAATAGGCCGGCAAAAAGAAAGGAAGAAAGGACCTGCTTTCTATTAGTTTTCATTAATAAACCATAATTACTAAGGTAAAATCTTTCTATAGTGATAATTTATATAAGAATAGTTTCATATAGTTATAAAATTCCTATCTTAAGAAATTTGTCTCCATATAATAATAATACTACATATATTTTAAAAGTATTTGCTATATTATAGTAGAGGTTTAAAATTGAATTAAATATTTTTCTAAAGTTGTTTAGGATACTAATTTTTTTTTTAAGTTTTACCGAATCATTATGTAACACAAATATAGAAATTGCATTGCAAGAAAAACATTAAAGCGAACATAAACCTTTAGACTTTGATGAGTTTGCTTGTTTCTAATCTCCTAAGAATAATATAAAGCATTCTTTAACCTTTATTTCTTTATCACTTGTACCAAGAATAATTTAGTCAAACAAATAAATTTTGTAATAGCACCTCTGCTAAGTTATAATGTCTTCATAGTAATAAGAATAATTTGAAACCAGCGACATGACTACGGGGTATTTTCCTATATAATCAATCATACACCAATGTCATCAATGGCTTGAGATTCGAGTTGGAAGCATGAACAGAAAATATACAGCTGAAATCTGAACAAAGAGACTCAGTGAAAAAATAAAAAATTCTGGTCGAAGAGATATTAGCATCAACTCGGGAAGACTACCGTGCGCTTTGCCAAAAGCATCAACCTGGCTTCATTCTTTTGTTGTTTTACTACCTCTAAAGTCCAAACAAGCAAAACATCATTCACTGGTTACAACTTACAATATTTGTAGAAGGTACCGCACATGTAGTCAATGAAACAAACCATCATTGTGGGATCAACATTTAATAAGATATGCAAAGACAAAAGAAGCTACATCACCACCTCGAATGTACTGCAACCTTGACAGAAAATGTACAAAGCAGTTAACCCAAAACTGGTCTCAAGGCGGAACTTGGGTTTTAATCTACAACCCCGGTCAAGATGTTCTGCGTGCACATCAGCCAGTCGATTTCGCAGGGTAACAAGATTGACCTCATCATCTTTGCTGAGCTGAAGTTCACACCCAGTGCAATAAATAAGTTGGCAGTTCTCTTGCAACTCTCCTTGCTTACATATGGGGCACCATGTCTGTTCGTGTGCCTAAGCGTAACCAATATCAGAAACCATATCATTTTCATCTATGTTCAGAATTGGTTTAATGGAAAAGCAGAGACAAAGGAAACCTCAGGATTCTTACATATGAGAATTATACCTGGTCGTTTAGCTGCATATACTCATATACTGCATTAGCCAAGTACTCATCTTCTTGATCTTCCCATGTTTCAACAAGGCTTTCTCGTTCTGCAAAAAGCTGGGGTAAAAATTCAAGCTGAAGATATGATTTCACCATGGACAAACTCTTTGCTAAAAGCTCAATATGATTTCACCATGGACAAACTCCTAACTTGCACACATATACACATGCAGATTCTCCAATCTGTGTGAGCAATGAGAAAGACAATGCAAAACTACAGGCCTAGCAAACTTGGAAACAAGATGAGGTAAAGTGGCGTGGTAAACAAGGGATATGAACACAGGAATATAAGGCAGAGAGAAGAAGCGAAGGAGAAGAACAAAGTGCAAGATAAAACAGAAAGTGCTACAACTTATACCTAGTTAACTTGAAGCCTAATTGAAACGATGAAAAGGAGAACATCCACAGAAGTTCTCACAAAAAATTTACTTGCACTACAATGCATATTCCTCCTTCTCCTTTGGTTATCAGGAGACCATAATCAGACTTGTAGAACAGCAACCATAATTCACCTTTCCTAGTTGGTTCAGTCCTGAGATCCTCATAAAAGATCCTTTGCATCTCTAATAATATCTCTTCGCATTCACCTTGATAAGCACTGTGAAGACCATCATACTCCCATAAGATATCACCGGGTTCAGCAGTAGGAGATGATATTTTCATACAGTCATTTGATTTTAATGGCAAGTCCTTAAATTTTTTCAGTTCATCACAGACTATGTCCTGAAAAGCAGATTTGATGAGGTCCTGAAACCAAGGAAAAAAAATGGTGAACATCTGGGGATAATATAGGGAAACTAATTTTACACAGAATTTCTCCACAAGGTAAAGAAGAGATCTATGGGCATGCCAAAAACAAAATCAGTCAGTACCATAGGTAAAAGCAATTAAATGGATTCATATATTCTGAGACCAATATAAAGAAATGCATACTTTACAACAAAAAGAAACATGACAATTTGAATGTCTTCATAAGGTGTCTAGAAACCCTGAGTTTCTCTGACTACAAAAGCTGATGGGAGCTTACAAAAGTTTTTAATAAATTCAATTCCTAATATACAACCAAAAACAGTTTTAACCAATCATCAATTCTTCAGAGTGTTAATATTCCACTATGCTTCACACACGAATATGAATGAAAAGCAAATGGCTATTTTACATTTTCAGCATTTTAGGTTCAATTCGATTTTGTAACAAAATATTGAGGATCCACTGCAACTTTATTTGAAATAGCATACTGAATGCATAAGGTAATCAACCGTATACAAAACAAATTTCGATACAGATACAAGAAACGAGTGATGTGAAGTAACAAATTAAACCTTTTGGTTTAAAGATTGAGCAGCGGGCAACCTCATTTTCCAAAGCAAACGGGTTCTGTCCTCTCGTACTCTCTTGTAACAGTTCTCTCTAAGCTACACTTCGTCAAAAAAAAAAAAGCAAAAAAAATTAATCCATATGACAAAGCACATCCAGTTTCGTATCAAATTGTTAAATGATTAAGGAAAATAACATTAAATTCATTAGGGGAAAAAAAAGGAAATGAGAATTGTTAAAAAAAAAAAAAAGAAAAGAAAAGAGGAACCTTGGCTTTCCAAAGTGGATAACTGTTGAAATGCGAACTGGGTTTTAGAGAAGGGCGATTTGGAACTGCTGCAGTTTGATGATTATCCGCCATCGTTTTGGCTTCTGAGAGCAAATCCTCCGCAGGTGAAAAACAAGCGTTTGATGAAAACGGAAAAGATTTTCAGATTTTAGAATGGAACCCGACCAATTTTTCTCTCGCCTTGGCGCCTTTTGATTATTGGGTCCATCAAATCAAGCCCAAAACCAAACTATCGGCCTGAAGTAAGAATAGCCCAAAAACCCCAGCTCGATCAAACGGCGTCGGATCGTTATAAAAGTGTCAAGATATTTTTATTCATACTCGATTGACAAGAATGTGGTTTGAGAGATAAAATCCTGAAAACGTAAAATGGAAAATGCCAAAAAATAAAAAAAAATCTAAACGAAAATATAAAAAGGAAAAAAAGGAAAAAAGAAAAAACCTCCCAAATAAAAGGTGCAGTTGATATAAAAATGATGATAAAACCCAAAACCCTACTATGCTCTCTCTCTTCTTCTGCAAAACCCTCACACTCTGTTAGACTTCTCTTGCATGATTCACATTTCTATCTCATCATCACTCAGCTCGCGTAGGGTCTCAGTTTCGTATTTCGTTCCATTTTTTTCACTGCTTATTACATAAATTGGAACTTTCAGTGATAATTTGACACTCTTTATCACACAGTAATTTTTTTTTTCTTTCGGTTTTGATTGAAACGTTTCTGGGTTTATTTGTTTACTTCGTGAAAATTATAGTCAGTATAGTGAAGGATTGATTCCTATTTATGTATTTATGTTTCTTTCTTGAATTCCTGTTTTCTGTTTCGTCTTGTTGCAGATTACAGGGGATTAAATGGGTTTAATTTGATTAGGTTTATTGATATAACGAAGGAGTGGACTGAACATGGAGATGAAGAGGAAAACGCCGTTACAGGCTAAAGCCCTCCTAAAATTCTACTCGGGTATGTGGGAATTGCCTTTTAACGAGGTTTTGTTTATTTGATGTCGAAGATTTTGCAACTTCATAACTACTGGATGTTAGATAAGAGTGTTGTGTTTGTAGGTCTATTGTTTACTGTTCGTCCATTACTTTTGAATTCAGCAGTCTTATTTTTTCTTTTTAATAGGATTAGTTTTGAGTATTAACTTTGTGGAAGTACCTTTCTGACATTAAGTACTAGGGAAATGCTCTTTTCGAACTAATTTTGTTTAATGCTGTAGTTATTGAGGTCATGTATTTTGCTGCGAAGATATTACCTCCGTATACTTTGTTCTAGTGATTTGTTAACTTGATGCTATTTTTGTAATGCAGAAGAGAAGTATCCTACAAAAAGTGAAATGGAGGGTCTTGCTGTGGCTTTGGATTTGACGTACAAGCAGGTCCGGACATGGTTTATTGAGAAGAGAAGGAGGGATAAAGCTGATAATGGGATAGTCGTATCGTCCTCGTCAAGCAAGAAACTAAGAGGTTTCCATGGGAGAAATGGGTTAGGAGTTATTGCTGGAAAGATAGTTAAAAAACAGGACTCCTTAATTCGCAATGAACATTTATCCTTGATGGTTTGCAATGGGACTGATAAGAAGAAGAATGCAGTGACAGTTCTTCAGGATTTTTTAACTCCTGATTATATTCTGAAGAAGATATTCCGCAAGGATGGCCCTCCACTTGGTGTGGAATTTGACTCTCTTCCTTCTCAAGCGTTTTTCCGTTGTAAAGGTATACTCAAGGATCTTCTGCTTGTTTGTTTCTTTAGCAGACAGTCTATATGTAACTATATGTGCAGATCCTAGTGCATTGTATTCTACTGGGTTGTTGTGAGTGGGACACTTTATTTTATGCCAAGCTCAACAAGGTCAAAATATTATTTCAGAGCATAATGGTGGCGTATGTCTTATGGATATTTGGTTCTATTATTTGAGCTTGTTAGTTCCTGCCGTGCACTTTCTTAACTAATGATTACTACATCAATGGCAAAATTACTAAAATGAGCAAATGAATAGGTATAGCAACTGACCGCCATTGTTTCTTTTTTCCCTTCCATCATCAATTCAGAAGATAGAAGCTGTGTACATTTGATTAGATTCATAACTCAATAATTTCTTTAGTTCTATCATGACTTAGTTCATATCTCAAGTGTAAATTTTACTTACATTATACTTTCAGGTTTAGATTCTAGAAATTCTTGTCCTGCTTTGCAAGAGAACCAAACAGCTAAAAGAAAGAGAAAGGTACTGACTGAGATTACTGCTACGAGGCTTATTTTGACATTTTTCTGAATTCTCTTCTGGAGGATTTTTGACATTTCTTTTCATAATATTTCCCTTCCATTTCAAGGTTTCCGTTTGCGATGAGTTAGATCATCAGGAGTGTTGTACAAATACAGATCCTGTGAGGAAGCATGGTATGGGAAAAGGTTTGATGACTGCATGGCGGGTAATGAATCCAAATGGTGGGACTGTTCCTACTGGCATTGATGTTGCTGATAGACAAGTCGCTGTTGTACCTCTGATGGCAAGCCCTGTATCACGAAAGCCACCTCTTCGAAAGAAAAGGGCTCAACAAATTGTTTCTTTATTGGTTAGTATATTAAGCTGCAACTAATCATATACTATTTTGTCGGCTTGCTTGGTATTTGGATAGAACAATTAAGCAAATGTTAGTAACTTGCTGATGATAAGATGCATTTTCAGAAACAGAGAAGATTAGCCAACAATCTGCAGAATAAGAGAAAGCCCCTTACCAAAGGGAGACAGGTGACTGTGATTCTAATATTATAAAATTCTGCTTGGAATGGCTACTTATGCAACAGTGTCTCACTTTTAACATGCCAGGTGAAATTGGACAAAGGAGAGAGGCTGAGGAAGCCACACAAACAGAAATGTGAACTTGCTCTGGATGGCATCATATCTCGGGAGCGCCTTGATCAAATTGCAATGCTAGCAGATGATGAGGAGCTCGAGTTAAGAGAGTTAGAAGCTGGACCCAATCCACTAACATGTTGTGATCATATTTCTACTAAAGGACTGCATGGTTGTTCTCTTTGTAGAGGTTGGTATTTATAATGTCCTAGGTGTTTGTGGTTTTCTCTTTTTTTTTTTTTTCCCATGGGACAGAAATATAATATCTAAGATTAGTTAAATGAGATTCACTGTTTATTACTGTAATGTGTCTATTTTGTGCATGCATAAGCTGTTCTGGAATTTCATTATCAGGAATCTTTTATGATTTTTCCAGATTTACTGGCCAAGTTTCCTCCAAATTCTGTTAAGATGAAGCAACCGTTTGGTACTCAACCTTGGGATTCTTCTCCAGAGACTGTCAAGAAACTGTTTAAGGTAAACAGAGAGGACAATTGCTTAATTAATAATGTTCTTTTATGTCCACTTGCAATGTTATTTGGTTTATATGTAGTATGTAAAATAGGCCTACTGATATTCAATTTGTTGGATGAAGTTGATGCTATATGTACCAATTATGTGAGCCAAATACTTATAGTACTCATCTCTTATGTTATAGGATTCTGTTTTAAGTGCTGACTGCTAAAAAAAAGTTGAAATGTTAAGATTTTTTTGTTATTTTTTGGCTAGGTGTGTAAGTTTTCACCTTGAAACATAGTTAAATACCTCCATTTGGTTTTATACTTTGGTTTTATTTTCTTGATAAATCATAGATTGCTTATCTTGACAGGTCTTCCATTTCCTTTATACTTATGCCGGTATTGTAGATATATGCTCATTCACACTTGATGAGTTTGCTCAAGCATTTCATGATAAGGTTATTTCTCATCTTTAAGCTTACCTTAAAACTCTACAGGTTATCATCTTTAAGCTTACCTTAAAACTCTACTGGTTTATTTAAAGCTTTGGTTTAGCTATTTTCTGAATTTCATTGACAATACATTCCTTGCAGCTGACTTCTTTGTTGCTAATATTATATGCCTCAGGATTCATTGTTACTGGGTAAGATTCATGTGGCCCTGCTCAAACTTCTTTTATCTGATGTTGAAATGGAACTTGGCAGGGGATCTCTTCCTCATTTAAGTGTATCATGCAAGTTTCTTGCATTACTTCACTCGGTGAGTATGCAACCCATTTAAGTGAAAGGCATCAACAATGGTATTTAGTTGATCACTATGCTGTCTTCCAAATTTTCACCTTAAATTTTTTCACTCAAATTGATGATTTACGTTTTCAGGCCACTGATTAAGTCTGGCTGTCTATAATTGTTCAAATTTCATTTGTTGATAATCTCTTTTTTTAGTTTAAAAACAAAGGATTTTGGTTTTATATGATCGTTTTGACTTATGCTGCACTAATTTTAGTATTTCCCCTCAAATTTTTTAATATGTTTTGTTATGTTGATCACACCCCCCTGTCACTCCTCTTGTACTTGTTTTGGTTCATATTGATATCTCTGTATTATTAGTAGCGATTTGTATTGCTAATTCCATTAATTTTTTAGGTTGAAAATCAAGAATTCTTTGTGGAGTTTTGGAAGAAATCGTTGAACCCTCTAACATGGACTGAAATTCTGCGCCAAGTATTGGTTGCAGCTGGTTTTGGTTCAAAACAAGGGCCATTAAGAAAGGAGTCACTTAGCAAGGTATTCACTAACTGGTACCTGATCCGTGATTTTCTTTTGTAATCTCAATGTTATTCTAATTATCAAGAAATGATTCCCTTAGAAGCTCTATTTTCATCAAATGAAAGTCAATTGGATCTGTTGTCTGTTTGCTTCTCTTGGCTTATTTTGATTGTTTTAGTGGTCTGTTTGTGGTATACTGCTTGAATTGCTCTTGAGCCTTAATCAAATGGTTTTTTTGTTTATTTTCTTTGGTTAGTTCATATCATTTTTTCATTTTTAAACATTTTTCATTGGTTATCTCAATATTTAAGCCTGGAGGTTGATATTTAGATATCATTCTTATGTTGTTAAGGAAATGATCCTCATGCTGAAGTATGGCCTTCGGCCTGGTACTTTGAAAGGCGAACTATTTAGAATTCTATTAGAGCAAGGAAGTAATGGATCGAAAGTTTGTCAATTGGCAATATCTTCACAGGTAAGATTTTGAAAAGTTATGTTCTTGCATTTCTATTTAGATTATTCATCATTATTGCTTCATATTATGCTGCTTAGAAACCAGTGATAACTCCAAATATATTGACCATAAATATTTGTTTTTGCTGTGAAGATTGCTGAATTGAAACTTGCAAGCACGACTGAGGAGGTTGAACTTTTAATATCTTCAATACTTTCAAGTGATATTAGTTTGTTTGAGAAGATTGCTTCATCTACATATCGTCTTCGTATTAACTCTTCAAAGGAAGCTGATGATTTCGAATCAGATGCTGAAGATATTGGCAGCGTTGATGATATCTCCGACGATGATGACACTTGCAGCAATCGTGATGATTCTGAATGTAATTCAGAAAATCATCATCAAAGAAGACCTAAGTACTTGAATTGCCATAAAAGTAAAAATAACATGCTGACAGTATCTAACGAGATTGATGAGTCTCATCGAGGAGAAGTATGGTTATTGGGACTTATGGAAGGCGAGTATTCAGATTTAACAATTGATGAGAAGTTGAATGCTTTGGTGGGTTTAATTGACCTTGTCAGTGCTGGATCTAGTATCAGAATGCAGGTAATCAGTTTGCACTTTGCTTGGCTAAATGTTTGAAGGTTTTTCTATGCTGCTGTTCTTGTCTCTGTCAAACCCCTGACCCTGACAGAAAGCAACCCCCAAAATGATGATTTTATTATATCCATTTTGATTGGATTTGGTCCTTCTTTTTGGATTTTTAGTTTGAATTTAGTAAATACTGTTTCGCTATTAAATTGTGATGTCTGTTTTTGGATATTGTATTTTGTCTTCCTGTTTGTTATGTTCAGCATTATTTGCTGTTCAACTATTTACCGTTTCTAGGATGTTATGTTGAATTTATGACCTCCAGAGGTATTAGACATATCGGACATCTATTATATTGAGCACCTTTCTAATTTTGTATTCGATTTGATTGAAGAATGATTTCTTGATACCTAATCTGCTAATTTTCTTTAGGATCCTACAAAAGCCAGTGCTGAAAGTGTTCCTAGTGTTCGTCATTATGGTTCTGGAGGAAAAATAAAGAGAGCATTGCCGAGCCTACATAGTCTCCCTAGGCTGTCATGGGTCCATGCTGGGGACATGCATGGTGTAAGAGAAACAAACACATCTCGGGAGCTGCATCCGGTAGATTCTTTTTCGTTGATATCAAAGTCTTGTGGAAAAGAGAAATCAAGCAGCGTCAAAGATTCAAAAGCGACTGAAGTTTCCACTGATTTACACCCCATGAAATCTATATATTTGGGTTCTGATCGTCGGTACAATAGATACTGGCTTTTCTTGGGCCCTTGTAATGAATATGATCCTGGCCATAAGAGGGTTTATTTTGAATCTTCTGAAGATGGTCACTGGGAAGTGATTGATACAGAAGAGGTAACTTTCCCAGCCTCTTTCTGGAGTTTGAAATTTGCTCTTTTTTTTTTTTTTTTTCAAAAGTTTAAGCTCAATTCTATGATCTTTTCTGTATTATTATCTGACCATTTCATAACTCCTATAATTTGCTGTGTTTACCTTGTCCAAGTGCAGGCTTTGCGTGCCTTGTTGTCTGTTTTGGATGACAGGGGGAGGCGGGAGGCTCTTCTTATAGAATCTTTGGAGAAGCGAGAAGCTTTCCTCTGCCAGGCAATGTCAAGGAGACTGGTAAACAATACTGAAATCAGGAATGTAGCACAATCAGATCCATCTGAGCTGGATATAGTTAGAGAAGACAGTGCTTCTCCAGTTTCTGATGTTGACAACAATTTAGCGCTGACTGAGGTTGGAAAAGAGTCTTTGCCTTCATGTGGAGCTATAGTTCTTGACGTGGGAAAGAAGGGAGAAGAACAGCACCGAATGTGGAGCCGTCTCCAAGAATTTGATTCATGGATATGGAATTCCTTTTACTTGGATCTTAATGCTGTGAAACATGGTAAAAGGTCTTACCATGATGCTTTAGCCAGATGTGAACGTTGTCATGATTTGTACTGGAGAGACGAGAAGCATTGCAAGATATGCCATACCACATTTGAGCTTGACTTTGATCTAGAAGAAAGATATGCCATCCATGCCGCTACATGCAGGGGGAAAGGCGACCACTTGGTTTCAAAACATAAAATCCTATCATCACAATTGCAGTCACTGAAAGCTGCAGTTCATGCAATTGAGGTGTGTTGTCATTTGGCTATTTGGCTTTGTTTAGTTTGTAAAAGTGAAAAAATCCATAGTGATGCTTGCTTTTTATATTTCTGAGATTATGGAAAATAGGAGCCAAATATAAATTGGTATGCAGTGGGACATATTCCCTTTTCCACAAGTCCTGACTCCTTGACAAATACCATGGGTACACCATGGTACTTAAATGGCTATTCATTCTTCTTTTCTATCCTTATTTTCTTTCCTTGCTTGATGCGTGCAGTCAGTTATGCCTGAAGATGCCTTGGTGGGTGCTTGGACAAAGTCTGCACATAAGTTATGGGTCAAGCGGCTGAGACGCACCTCATCTTTGGCCGAGCTCTTACAGGTTTTATTTTGTTTTCTCTTTGACATATTTATAAAATGGTCTCAAGCAGAAATTTGTTTTGTTTGATGCCAATCCTAGTTCCATTTTATAATGTTGAATCCATTTGGCAGGTTGTTGCTGATTTTGTCAGTGCAATCAATGAGCGTTGGTTGTATCAGTGGAATGTACAAATTGCTGATACTGTCATGGAAGAAATCATTGCATGCTTTCCGACTATGCCGCAAACATCTTCCGCACTTGCATTGTGGTTGGTAAAATTGGATGCCATCATAGCTCCATACTTGGAGAGGGTTAATTCCAGAGAGGAGGAGGGAAGGATGAGATGTAGAGGTATCTTGTTTCCCTAAAAACCCTTCATATAATTTATTTATTTTACTTATATATATATATATATATATATATATTTTTTTTTTTTTTTTTTTTTTTTTGGGGGGGGGGGGGGGGGGCCGGAGGGTTTTGATAGAGTCTGGGCCTTAGTAACTACTCATCTGCATTTTGCAAATATCTTTAAAACGTTAAATTTAAACCGACGTAATTCATTTCTTAGGTTACCCTCTTTCTTGGTCGCAAGTTTTTCTTGAGCATAATGTTCTCAAGTGTCTCTGGAAGCTTAATTTCTTCATCATTAACTGCTCTTTCCCTTATATAACTTATATCTTTAATTTCTTTCTCGGTGTGATGGGAAGTTCTGCTGCAAGCCTGCATTTAAAGTAGCATGCATTATTTTTCTGATTTTTCTCCTTTGTTTCTGGGAGCTGCTACATGTATCCTTTCAATTTGAATATCTATGAAGATGTGTATATTGTTTTTCTCTCACATGTTTAGTGAGTTTACAACTTGTGATGAAATTGGAACTGATAAACTGAAATGGTGTCCAGGTAAGCAGGCTCTTGTCCAATAGCCCACTGCATCTGCAAGTGGCTTTTGGGATTAGATGTCAGCGTATGGATTATTGTTATCAGCTTGTGGTCACTACATTCACTGGCGTTCATACCATGCTCTATCTGGAATCGGCAAATCACTTGCAAGGTTTTCTGGATTTTGGCTGAAGAGTATCATTTTGACACATTCCAGGTCCAAACGCAACAGGATGAAGGCAATACACTAATTTGTACAGTGCAGAGTTTTCGACTCTTATCTTTAGCTGTTGCTTTACTTGGGCAAAATTAAGGAATCACATATTGTACAGCATTAAATTGATACATATTCAGGATAGCTAAAAAGCTTTGGGTACATAAAGAAGTTTACCAAAATTCCCCTTGGTTGCAAAATAACCTTAATTCCTTGATTTTCTTGTAGGAAAGATTATTGCTTGCTCCTACTTTTGGTTTTGAGGAATCAAAATCTTGTCCGTGTATACATATCAAATTTACTGCTGTCAATAAAGGAATGAATTTTATCAAGATACTCTCATTAGCAAGAGATTGAGGGCAACTTTTTAACTTTGCCCTTGCAATATCAGTTGATTTTACGAAGAGAGAACGTTTTAGTTGCATCTTAACGATAAAGTACGTTGAAATTCATCAGAGATTTGGAAGATGTTAAGGTTCTTTTCAGCACTTTCATTAGAGGAATAGCAAAAATGCAAATGAGAAACAAAACAACCCCATCAAGTTGAAAACATTTGATGGCCCCGAAACGAAAGGGATATAGTAGGAATCAATTCATAAAGACAGTAGGATAGTTTAAGACGACACTCATCTAAGATTAAAACTTAAAAATCAACCCTTAGTTATTGCAAAAGTGAATGTTTTTGTCCGCTCACAAGGGTGATCTTAGTATCTGTACTTTCACGATCTTAATGTGAACATCTAGAGACTTCTAAGTTTTGCCTAGGGTAAGAATTTCACCACGCTACGTGTCACAAGGTCGATTTCTTCTCAATTAAAATAAGGATTAAAAATATAAATTTAATAGTATACGATCTAAGTAATTTTGTTGTGTGACTTTAAAAAAAAACCCAAAAATATAACATTTATTGTTAATAGTGATGTGGGAGCGAAATATACCTATGAATAGTAAAGAAACATTAACTTAGTATTAATGTTTTAGAATTGTTATAATTTAGAAAGTGTAATTAAGGAAAATATGAGAAAATTAAAATTGTTTTAGGAAATATTTCTGAAAAAGAATCTGGAAATATTTTTAAAAGAATTTTGAAAATATTTTCTTGAAATTGTTTTAGGAGAATATCGAAAATGTTTTGTCATATTTTTTTCTGGGAAATACTTTCAGATGCAATCTAAAAAATGATTTTTTTGGGAGAAAAATGGATTTTGAAAATGCTCTTAACTTACTTTAATAATGTTCTGGATTACTTAACACCAAACCCGATGGATGCCTCTGCTCTTCACCGAAGCCCATTTTATAGCCAAATGGCGACTTCAAAAGTCAGCAGATGCATGCTCTGGATTTAGTATCAATGCATGTTTTGTTCGTGCATTTAATTCACATGCATTTTACAAGTCATTCCATGCATTTATTCCAATACATGTTCTGCACTAAACATCATGTATGCTTTGTCGACGTATTAAATTGTGATACATATTAGTCCAAAATGAGCCTCTTTAGCTACTAGTTATTTATTTTGTATTTACTTACTCTTTGACTTTTAATTCAAAAATAAATAAAATGAGCAATCAATGTAAGGAATTAGCGCAATGTTTGTATATTGATTTAAGATTTAGTGTTTCAAAGTATATTAAAATGATTAGTTGTTTCAAAAGATATTCTCTTAGATGTTAAGGTCATCCTAAATAGATTAAATAAGAATTAAGCCTCACTTTAATATATTTATACCTTTCAACATCACAATCACTAGTAATCACTCCGGCATAGTGATTCTTGTCCACCATAAAATACATGCGTTGTGGATTGGACTAAGCCTTTGGACCGAGCGTCAACTTTCAAGTGCTAACAAACTTTAGAAGCGTTGAGGTTTGATCTGATCAGTGATACAATTCAGAATGTCTGAAGCTCCATTGTTTTCTTCACATAATATTTTAGTGCCTCTTCGGCACTTCATTTTTATCATCTTGTTTGTATAGGGGTGGTTCTTGACTTGTTCAATATGGACAGATGTTATATGATTAAGACTATCACATTAATTATCAAAGAATATAGGCAGTCTCAAATAACACTTGAGTGAAGAAAAACCGAAGAGAACTGACAAAAGTGAGAAGAATTAAAGAGCATGCAAGAAGGAATTGATGAGTGAAGAAGCCAAATTCCTTCAATTATTGAAAACAACGGATCTATCTTTTGTCATCGAGCTTCTAAAGTTTCAAGAGCTTCAAGTGCGGATCCGATGCTTGCTCAAATTAGCTTTAGTTCATGAGAAAATACAAGGTTAACTTTGGATTATCCTTCTTAAAATAAAAATTTTTTAAAATTTTCCTCAAATTTTATAATCCCCAACTTGCCTTCTGTTTTTATCAAGAAGATTTTAAAAAAATCATTAATCAACCCGCATTTTTCCTTCATCTTTAAAACAAATAGGAAGATAAGTTGAGATTTATAATAGTGGAGGGGTTTTTTGAAGATTGTCGACTAATTCAGAATTTATTTTAAAGGATGTATGTAATTTTTCTTTATATTACATGAGACTATTGTTGAAAATTACAACTCATATTACATGAGTCTATAACTAATATTTACAAATTAGACTATTATTGAGACTATTACATAAATTCTTAACTCATATTACATGAAACTATAATTGATATTTATAAATCATACTATTATTGAGACTAGAACATAAATTCTTATGAAGTCTTATCTAGATTTTATCCTTCATTAATATTTTAAGAATGTCCTTCATTAATAATTTTTAATAAAGAAGAGAACTACTTTTACTCAATTATATATTATAATTGAGAATTAAATCTCCATAATACTTTTATGGGAACTTGAATTACTACCCTCACAATTGTAAGGACAGCAGCCACCACTCGCTATGAACTGAGTGGCCGCATATGTAGTTTTATCCGAGTGGTGAGATATGTAGTTTTTGAGTTCCCTTTAATTAATTCAAGACTTTTAATTTATAGGCACTTCTCAATTGGAGAGAGATTAGATCTGTTTTTCATTTTTGGATTGATCCAGTCCATTTCATTTATATCTGCCAAGTGATTTTAAGTGAATTATATATATGCTTTTGCTTCCTAAAAAGTAATTCTGTTTTATTTACTGCACACTTCTGGAGTTTCCAATCTCGACTGTGGCACACTGTAAGTGATTAAATTTTGGTGGACGCACGATGAGAAAATGAGAATAAGTAACAACAACGTGAGGAGGTGATTGCAGTGAGAACGAGAATGTGATGAGAAAGTGAATAAGATCTCATGATTAGAAATGTTGAAGAAGACGAGCCTTTCAAAATTGAGTTCCGAAGAACGCGGCCAGCATAACTGCACCTACAAAGCAGAAAAACACAAATGATTCTCAAGCGATGAGACGCAGCATGCTTTCATTCAAGCCTTTGCTTGAGAAGAAAACATTTGTTTTTTAGCATCACCTGCAAAATCCATGGCTTCTCTGCACCGCTGGTTTGGTCTGATGGCACTAACAATTACTGTGATGTTGTCTTCACAAAGTACCTTAATACTTGGGATATTTTTATCCCACAATTTGTGTAAACTTGCCCGCTTTTTTTTTTTTTTAAATCTTTACAAAAAGATTACATATTTTTTGAAAAAAATCAAAATAAAATCGTTTAAACATTTAATTAATTAGATTTTTTTTCATATAGGTCTTCGACCATCGTTGATTACTAATGTTAGCCATTTAAACCAATCAAAATATTCTTGAAATCTAATTCTTAAAAAAAAAAAATTATCACTAACATGCTCATATAAAAAATTACTATCATAAACAAGACTACATAATTAAATAAAAAAAATTACTGCTTTAGACTCATTTTCGTTATTCAATAACACACTTTTTTTTTTTAAAAAAAAGCCCATTTCATTGAATTTATTTTTCCTCATCTACGCTTTTGTTAATGGAACCAAGGTTCACCGACTCTGTTAAATATTTGGCTAAAATTTATCGTTGGTAAAATTCCTCTTGGCTTCAACCAGAAGTTTCTTCTTTTTTTTTTTTTCCAAATTTGAAACTGAAGTCAGTAAACGAAAATTGAGGAAAAAAAGGGAAGAAAATGTAGGCAAGAATTGTCCATTACTTGATTAATTAAGTATTAATATAAATGTAATTCTATCAGTTGTCTCGTTAAAATTTAAAGGTATTACTCCAAACGCATGCATGAAGATTAAGGGGAAAAAGGCATCCGAAAATAAAACATAAAATTGAAGGATTTCGGCGGGAAACTGTGATTGAAGGATCTGGGCATGAAACGGATGATGGGTAATGCTAACTGGTCTATAACCCAAGAAGAAAGGAATAAGGGATGGAGTAAATAATAAAAAAGCTTTTAATTTTAAAATTATTAAAAATATTATAAATTATTGGTGATTTATTTTTTTAAGGCCGGGGGCATTTACATAACCGGTGTGTGGAAATATCATCACTTTATTTTTTAATTTAATAATTATTTTTATTTTCTAAAATCAGGCGCAAAAAAGAAATTAGTGGGTTCGTTAAAATATCCTCACCTTTTTTTTTTCTTTTTTTGGGGTATAGAAAAAAAAATTTGGTTTGTTCTATTCATGTTAGCAAAATTAATTTTTTCTTTTTAAACTTTCTTCCTCATTGTATATATTCTACCATGTTTGAACTGCTTTATATTGAATTTGAGAGACCATCTTATTTGTTGTATTTTAACTTTGCTAATGACGTTACGGTAAAGTATTGATTAATTGATCAAGGAATGAAATTTTGGCTTTTTTAATTTGTCTCCTTACTCCTTGCACTAAAAGAAAAATTCTTTTGAAGATCTTCCCGAATCTTGCATACAAGCTTCTAAAATATTGATGTCACGCATTTTACCATTTTCTTACGCACCAACAAATTAACAATATTACACTCTCGCAATAACATCGACTTAAATAGCGAGTTTTCGGCTATAAATATCGACTCTTTAACATGCGCGCACAAAGTAAACTCTACCCCAGCTTGAAGAAAGAGAGTGGCAGAATGGAATCGGCTGACGTCCGCGAGGACGTACTAAGAGGGCAAGCCCAAGTTTGGCAATTCATGTTCGCCTTTGCAGATTCCATGGCATTAAAGTCTGCCGTGGAGCTTCGCTTAGCTGATATCATGCACAGCCACGGCAGCCCAATCACTTTGCCCCAATTAGCCTCAAGTATTAACTCGGCCCCGTCCATGCAAGCGAAGCCATAACTTAGCTTATCGATTTCGCCTCTTACTGTAAATTTTGGATTTATTTATTTCTAAAAATATAATTCTTTTTTTTTTTTTTTTTGGGGTTCAGGAATTAACTCATCTTGTCCAGATGTTCACATAATTCCCACCCTTACGCGCATCATGAGAATGCTTGTCCGAAAAGGAGTTTTCGCCGCACATCGTCCATCGGACGGCAGTGAAGAGACGATTTACGGATTGACGCAAATATCTAACGATTTACGGATTGAGCCCATGTCTCTGTCTTCATCTTTTCGCTTTGAGTCTGATCTTGTTAGATAAAGCTTTAGAGAAATTAATTAGGTTAATTGTAAAATAGGGAATGAAGAGATAAATTGAGGGGTGAATTGTCAGGGCCGGTAGAGGATTCG
Source organism: Aegle marmelos (assembly GCA_030449875.1). Classification (NCBI taxonomy): domain Eukaryota; kingdom Viridiplantae; phylum Streptophyta; class Magnoliopsida; order Sapindales; family Rutaceae; genus Aegle; species Aegle marmelos. The sequence continues at coordinate 18,492,457 of JASUUL010000094.1, read as the reverse complement.
TACGTAGGCCCATGTCTTTGTCTTTATCTTTGAGCGATGAATCTCTTATTGGGGGCAGGGCCCCACAAGCGTAAAGAGAAGGCAAGTTAGAAGGAAAATTTTCAAGTAGGCCACTTTGCAAGATTTTTCCATGTTTCATGCACTGCTAGGCGAAGAGAATAGGTAAACCCGAGAAGCATGTACAATGGATCCAATTAATAGATATGGGTCAAATATGTGAAAATCCTTAAGCTTTTATCACACGACACCTCTACTGGTCCGTCAATTGAAAATGATATTTGCTTGCTTCTTTTATTCTCCGAGATCACATTTTCCCTTTTATCACACGAGATCCTGCGCCAAATATCAACTTTTGGGAAAATATAGGGAGAGGGAGAGCCCCATCATGACCTCCAACAGTTGACAACTTACACTCTTTGTATTAAAAATAATACTAACTTTAAATCTTATTCATCATTTATAACGTTATCTCAATTGTGAATTTTCGTAGTTTGATATGTTAGACTTAAAATCAGAAACATATTATAAAGAATCTGTAAACTACGTGGTTATTTTATAAGCATGTGGTGTTTATGTTATTCATTGAAAGTGTGATGATTGAGCTTTATCTAAATTTTTTTTATTAAAATGGTGGGGTTATTTGAACTCCATAAAATACTCATTAAATCTAAATTTTTAAAATATTTTTTCATTACTAAAAAGCCAACAACCAAATCACAATTATGGTTTTCAGCACAACTTTATTTTAAAGAATTAGTCTTTCATTCTTCATCGCTTTATGTCTATTGATTATTTAATGCTTACTCTTCAAGTAATCTAAGTTCTTTATGGAAGGTAGGCTATTTAGGGTGTGTGCTCATTTCTGTAAGGAGGGTTCTCATGCATAGAAGACTAAGACTATGTAGGCGAAATTACAGAAATTAGCGTTTGTTGTTTGTGTTGGCAAAATTTTGTTATGATGAATTAGTCTTGTGGTTTTCATCTTTTATGTCTATCCTACTACATGTAAGTTCTATATAATTGGCTTATTCCAGGAAGGTCGTTTATCATAATGGATGGATGCATTCTTTATGGACAATAGGAATTTCTCGTGGACAAATCAAACAGTTAAAAGAGAAGTGGAGGCTAACAATTTGTTAAGATGTGGATTCAACAAGGCTGTGATAAAATAATAAAGTTGAAATTTGAACATTTAAGTCAAATAAGTTGCATCAGCTAGCTCTCTCTTAGTAAAAAAAAAAAAAAAAAATTGCAATTACAAATAAAAGTAATAATAATTAAATAAGAGTTTTACTCTTTACATAATCTTTAAACCCATTTCTATTGTTTTAGAAGAGATTGTTTTGCCCCCACTTTAATATTATTTTCTTCTGCAAGTAATTGTGCGACATTGTTGCTCTAGTTAACTGATTTTTGGTGGAGCTACTTACTTGCCTTCATTTTAGAACCTAATATCTTTATTCTTGAATTATAGGGCTGCACTCAACTATACTCAACATCCTTTAGACTATGAACATAACAAACTACAAACTTATAAAAATGTATGACGAAGCATATATTTATATATTAAGATTATCACAAATAATGAAAAAGATATTCTAAATTGGCAGACATAAAAGTGAGTTAATTAAAAAGGTTAATTTAATTGGTCATTAAGAGTTTAATTCTCTTCGTCTCTGTCAAGCAAAATCATTTTAATTCACTCTGTCTATCTGTTTGTTTGTCTGTCTATTTGTGTGTGTGTAGTGTTTTTTTTTTCCCTAGTCCAAATGTGTGTTTGGTTAGTTAAATTCAATAATTTTTATTTTGTTCAATAGATATAACCTTATTTATTAAAATTATCCAGTAAAAAATAACTGAGAAATATCTTAATATTTAGTTTGATAAATCGAAACATCCAAATGGGTTCATACACGTTGATGCAATTATAATTTATTTAACGTTATTTTGGGCATATAGGTAGGTTTAAAATTTAAAAATTTAAATTTTTAAATTTTATTAATGGGTTTATTTAGAAAATAGATTTAATGAGTATATTTTAGTGGGTTCAAATATCCCTACTCTGATTAAAATTATATGCTCCTTATATTTCAAAAATTTAATTCTTTTAAAAAAATCTTAAAATCTCTATTTTCAAAAATCTAAAATTAGTGCTTTTTTAGTATATAGATAGAAAATTACCTAAATTTTAAAAGTTCTACTTCAAATATAACCAAACAACATCAAAACTTTTGAAAATAATTTTTGAGATTTAAAAAAAATTCTATTTACCCTTAGACAAATTATACTAAACAAATACTTTTACCAGTTTATCGTTACATCACTTGGCCTTTATATAATTTGAACTGAGGTTAGAAATGTAAATAACATATACGGATTTCTTAAGGATATTAAGAGGCGAGAAATTAGCACGAAGCGATTTGAATTTATGTTGCCCACGTACATACTCCCGAAGGCCAACGACTGAAGTTGGAATTCTGTTGGCCCAACTGTGACAGAGACATGCATCTGTGACTGTGAGCCAGCTAGTGGCCCAAGTTTGTCTTCAAATTTTTATGAACCCCCTTCGTTTTTGGCATTTCTAACTTTATCCTACCACAGTTCAATAAATTTACATTATTATCAAAATTTAAAATAGTCCCAAAAAAATAAAAATATTAATCAAGTAGATGCTTCTCACAGCCAACAAAATTTCAAAAGATAAATAATAAGAAGTTCATAATCAATAAACTTCATACGATGTCATATCAAAAATACATTTTGTTTGTTTAATTGAAATTGAATAATCATATCAATGAGGATATAATTAGTTAATTGTTCAAATTTATTCTCAATTTAAAATTATTAAAAATAATGTGACTCTTGAATAATTACTCTTTTAAATGGGTTGGTTTACACAATATGTGGGTGGAAATATCACCGCCCGTATAAATGATATTTAAAAGGATAATAAATGATGTCAAATCCTATAATCTAACCATACCGGCATGCAAAAATAATAACCAACAAATCAACAATAAAAATATAATATTTTGTATAATAATATAAAATTTTGTGAAAACTAATATAATTTTTGTGGACAATTTCTTCCTTTTACATTATACAAAGATAAGATAATGAAATTAATTTCCTGTAATTATTGCACACTTGGATTCAATGCTGAACTGACTTTTTTGTTAATCTTTTCATAGATTCAAGGTAATTATTGGATGAAAATATGAAATTAATTAAATCTTAATCGTAAATAATTACACATGCACATGTGGTAGAAAAATATAAAGACATAAGTATAAACCAACTCAACATTGAATTTATATTCGATTATAAAACTTAATAAAAACTATACGGTTTGATTCTGGTTGCAGTCTGTGACTATTTTAGTGACCCTATAAATATAGCCATATAAGAGCATCTCCAAAAGAGCGTTCAAATAAAATTCTACTTCTTATTTGAATAGTCATATCAGTATTAAACATTCTAAAAGATACATTAATTTAGATTCTTCAAATAAGATTTGTTTATATTGAAGAGTGAGTTTCTCCCTCTTCTATTAATATTTTATTATTATTTATTGAAAAGATACAACTGCTATAATTATTATTTATATTTCCATAATGAATTAAATTTGATAGAGAGAAGGATTTGATTAAAATAATGTTAACTTATTTTAATTTGATGAGTCTTTTGGAGAGAATTATATTTTTCCATTCACTTATTTGCCACATCCATAAGCAAATTAAAATTTGAAGAGTAAAATTTAAATAGTCTTTTGGAGATACTCTAAGAACATCATAACTAAAAAACGTAGCACTCGAAATACACACACATATAAAGCAAAATTAGTTACAACAAAAAACAAGGGGTGGAGGAAATATTTTAGGTTCAAATTTTAAGAATACGGTTATGCCCCGCAGAATTCGTTGTTAAACGAAAGAGGTGCATCATTTTCAGGGCTTGTAACAACTAATTATTTGTTAATCTCTTGAGTCATGATAACAAACCCATGGGGCTGTGGCCGGGTGCCGAATGCACGCCCTCTTATGGGAAGCGACTTTCCTCGTTCTTGTCCAAATTAAATTTTAAACAAAATTACCTATTTCTCACACAAATTTATGAGTGAAGGAGACGTCCTTCCTTCACCTTTGTGAGGGTAGAATTATGAACTGTGTTATAATAAATTGGATATGGGTAATTCTATTAATTTTAAAAAAATCTCTTAATAACAAAAATGTTGACTGAAAAAGACTGGACCAAATCAATATAGAATGCACTTAAGAGAACATTTAATGTCACTACTGTAAAATTTCTATAAATTAAAAGAATTGTTTTAATTGGAATCATATAAAATCTATTAATTAAAAGAGGTATTAATCGATATTTATAATTTAATGAAAAATAAATTTAATCAACATAAAATTTATTGTATTTTACTAGTATAATTAATTAAACATAAATTAGTGTTCTAAACATAAATTAAATTAACCAAAAAACAAATTCATAATTATTGCTATTTAAGAATTCAACCCTAGAACTCTTAGATGCAACATGAAAAATCAGAGATGAGGTCCAAATATATATAAATTTGAAAAAAAGGTAACAATGAGCTACATTTGATTTAATAGGATATCATAACAATTATATTTTTAATTTAGTAAATTATTAATTTATAATAACATATCATAACAATTATAAGAGTTACAGTTTCATCATGGGATAGACTGCTTCATAAATCAATATGCAGAGAACTTTGCTGAGTAACCAAATTTAATTGTGAAGGAAAATGAAGTCATGCTTGGATTTTATTTATTGATTGTTTCCATAATGTTTCATTACTGAAGAATTGAGCAAAACTCTTTTGTCGTTAAAGATTATATTATTTGGTCCATGGTACTGTTGTGTATATTAAGTCAAATCTAAAGCTAATTTTTTTTAGGCATTTGATTTAAGTATAGATATCTAGTTGGTTTGTTCTTTTTTTTTTTTTTTTTTAGTGAAAGTGGTTTAATTCTTAAAGAAAATATTTTTTTCTTTTGAAGTGGGGTGAAGAAAAAGGAGGAGCAGGGGGGAACACTGATGCAATCAGAACACTAGGAGAAATTGATGTGGGTATGCCGGAAAAATTTGGTTCACCGGAGCCCTAGTGTTTAGGGCAAGCTCGACTTGAGCACATTTTTTTAATATTTTGGCTGGGTTCAGGCTTTACCGGAAAAGCTGAGCTTGACGTGCAAGTATGAGAAATTCTAAAAAATTTAAAAATATAAATGATTTTAGTTACAATACTATTTAACGACTCATATATATATAAAGTTTTAAATCATGAAAGGCTAATTTTTAAAAGTATAATCTAACGAAAAAACTAAATTTTATAAACTATAAATTTGTAAAACATAATGATTTTTTTTAATGTATAATGTAAAATTGAACTTTTCGGCCTGGCCCAAAAAAGAATGACTCAAATCAGGCCGACGAAGGACGTGAGAAGGTCGGACTCCTTAGATAATAATAATTATTATTATTATAAAAAAAAAAATTCTATCGCTCCCGACATTTTACCATTTCCTAAGCTGACGAGAAAAACCGACTGTTATAAAATCTATGGCTTCCGCATCACTGGTTTGGTCTGATGGCACTCACAATGTGAGGAGCCCCATTATTCTCTTCAGAGACTTGAAACCTTCCTACCGAACTGCATTAATAATTTTTCAGACGAGCATTATTATACATCAAAAAGTTTGATCATGGGATAAATTTTCACGAGTTGTCATCTTGTGGTTAATTCTCCATAGGAAGAAATTAAGGTTAACATAATCCATGAAATAGCATTGTAGCATAGCAAAATTGCAGAAAAACAACTACCATAATTCAAGATCAGAAAATGTTGGTACATTTCTGGATCGTACAACATGTCTATCTGCACCATATAGATAAAACATAACAAGAATCGGAAATTTCTCTGATAATAGTAATCTACATAGTATCGAATAGCAAATCAGCTTTTTATGTGATCATGGGGCTTCTTCAAAGAAATTCACATCAGATATAGCAATAAATTAAAATTAGAATCCCCATTAAGAGCTATTCGCTGCCAATCCATAAGCACATTTCCTATCAAGTCATTTACCACCATGATCACAAAGGCCATGGATTCCATACTGCAAAGATTTGGCCAATCTTACACGAGAAGCTATATCTTCAAGCGTGTACAATGTTAAGATGATCTTTCAGATCCTTCACAACCTCAAAAACAGCAGAAAAGTCATTATCTCCTAACCCCAAGCTTCTGGCCTTCTTGAAAACCTGCAGCAAACATATTTATAGCAGATTCATGGAGCTTGCTAGAAATAATGGTATCCACCGACAAACACTTCCGGGGAGATTAGATACATCTATTTTATGTACTCCCAATGATGGATGATTTTTCTTTTAAAACAAATGATGAGTGATTTTCCTTCCCAATACATGCAGAAGATATCCGTCAAAACCAATATAACTAGTTAGTCTCTTTAAAACTGTGTGCCTACACCAGGTGAGAATCTACGTCCTAATTGGGAACTAAAAATTTAATTATTCGTTGTTGCAACGAAGATGAAAAAAGAATTACCTCATTAGCAGCTGCTGCTACTGGCATCGATACAGCATTTTCATCCCCAAGGGCAAGAGCCAATCTCATGTCCTTCTGCTGATGTTTAAGAGGAAAGGCAGGGGCATAATTGCTCTGGAGCATAGTCGGCCCTTTCCCCTTGAACATAGGATTAGCAATACCGCCCAGGTCCTGCCAAGACATAATACAAATCAAAAGCTAGCCCAAAACCAGCATAACCTGACACAGAAGTGCTTGGCCACTTCCTCACCAGTACATCAAGTAAAGTGCGCGGGTCAAGTCCACTCTTTTCAGCCAGTACAAGTCCTTCAGAAAATGTACTCATCATACTGAAAACAATATTAAAACCATGAGTTCCAGTATTTTGAACTAGACAAAAAGCAAAATGAAAATGTGCAATTATGAGTTGACTACTAAATATCCTTTGCTGAATAATTCAACTAGTTCATTTGGTAACTAAGAATTATATCTTGTTTAAAAAAGAACCATTACCAGCCCATTATCATGTTAACAACAAGTTTCATTTTTGCTCCATTTCCAACCTCCCCCAAAAAGAAGGCCTTCTTTCCAATTACATTGAGAGCTGAAATTGCTTCATCATAGAGTGCCTACACTTAGAACAGTTATGTAATCCAGTTAACACAGCACAGATTTTTTTTTTCCCCCAAAAAAGGACAGTTTGTAGCCAACAAATGGTTTAAATATAGAGTTATAAAAAGGACAAAAAATGTGCATTAACATGATGGCTGAATTCAGACAAGCACAACCCCTGTTCTAAGAAGTAATCAAGAGCAAATATAGAGAGTTCTTTCTTTTTCCTCATAACTATAAGCTCCAAGCCACAATTGGCCATATTCAACATTTGAACTTGGTATTAATGCTGCAGAATAGTGAACCTATCTATCAATTTACCTTCTCCCCAGCAGAAAGGATTACTAGTTGACCAGTTTCTGCAGGCTGCTTGCTACCTGAAACCGGAGCTTCAAGGAAGTGACCGCCTTTTGATGTAATTGCCTGCAGATATCCAAAAGAAGTAAAATACACTTTATTACTCTTTTGTTCTATCCTTCAAATTCAATCATTTTATAAGCAATACCCCATCAAGGGACAATCATACTGTAGAATACAACAGAATTTATCATCAAGTGTTAAAAAGCCTTCCCCGACAAATCTTCAAAAGCAACATTACTTTTTAGCAGACAGGTGAATATTGTAACTAATAGCAACCTAAAAGCTCTCTTGATGTATCACCCTTGTGAACTTCAGTATCACTTTTATGCACCACGAAACATCAAAAGAATAAGTATATCAAATAATTATAATAATACAACAAGCTATCACCTCACAAAGACCATGCAGAAAACCCGAAAGTTCCATATTATCTGTTCAGACTATAAATTTGAGCTCAAAATAAACATCTTTTGATTGAAACAAAATTGACTGAAAAAATAGCAAAAAGGCAAACCTGGCTGATCTTAATTGATGTTTCATGATCAACTGTTGACATGTCAATGTAACCTTTCCCAGGACATATCTGCTCCAAAACACCACCTTTATCAAAGACAACCTATATCACTCCCAAAAACACCACGACCCAATTAAACGAATCACACATGAAACTAAAAATCAAACAATGAAGTCATCAAACACCACAAAACACACAAAAGAATACAAACCGAAAGTGCAGCCGCAGGATCAGCTAACATCCCAATAGTAATCTTGCATTTTCTAATAACTTCTGCTGGATTTCCTCCAACCGTAGCACCATGTGCCACGAGTTCATCACACTACACGCACAAAAAACAACATAAACAAAATTTCAATCTTTTTACTTCACAATACCATAATCTTCAATCGTAAAAATGAAATAACTCAATATCAAATCCATGACAAGAGCAAAATAAGCGCATTAAACCAATGTTACTCAATACAACACCTTAGAAAGAGTCCTGTTCCATACGGTAACTTTGAATCCATTTCTAAGCAAGTTCATAGAAATGGCCTTGCCCATAATTCCTAAACCAAGAAACCCCACATCCATTTTTCCTTTTTCTTCAATGTCTTCCTCCTCTGTATTCTAAATTTTTTCCACTTTTCAGATATACTTATTTTCCACTCTCAGCAGAGTCCAAACTTACATAAAGCAAGAATCTTTAATCCTTGATACGATCTATATCATTGTCATTTTATATTAAACAACAGAAAAATGTATTATACAATCAAAACATCGTTATCAGCATTAGCGCAATACTAAATTACAGGTGGAAGATGGCGTTGTGGCAATATCTCTTACTTTATCTGATTTGCGGTCGCGGGGTCAATACCAATGGGTGGGTAGATGCGTGCCACGTCAGTCTGTATGTGTTAGTTTGTCTGACATGTTTTGTCCTCCACTATAATTGGAGGCATCTTTGTGGGTTTGTAGGGCTGAGCTGGGTTTTAGAATGGATTTAATTCTGGTCCAATCAGTGGAATCCTCGTGTCACGACGATGGTTAATTTTCGTCCACGTTTGGCGCGTGCTACATGCAGTAGATGATATTAGAATTGACCACGGGCCGTTTCGGCCCCTATCACATGGGCTCCCGACCTGTTAAAGCCGGGTTTTAACAAATTATCAATTGAGACCCTATTCTTTATATTAATAACAGTTATATCTATGAGTTTATCACTTGTATCAGAATCATCCCTGTCATCGAGTATCAACAAAATGGCAAAAGATACTAATAACAAATGACTTCATGTCACTTGTCCTGTGGAACAAATCCCTTTTTTCTGCGCTCTCCAGTCTTGAACTAAGAAATTCGTTAACCAGCAGCAGCAGAAGCACCGCATTTGAACAAAAGAGCTCGTTTTGGCCTCTAACAATGGTCAACGAAAGGAAAACGAAGAAGAAGAAGGAACGAAAGTCATCAGAAAAGAAAACGGCACTGCCATTGGAAGAAGAAGACATAGAAGATTTATTCAGCGAAAAGGAAGTGAACAAGATAAGGCAGTCTTTGTTACAGTGGTATGACAAGAACCAGAGGGAGCTGCCATGGCGAGAAAGAAGTGAAAGTGATAAAGAAGAAGAAAAAGAAAAGAGAGCATATGGCGTGTGGGTTTCTGAAGTTATGTTGCAGCAAACGAGAGTTCAAACTGTGATTGATTATTACAACCGTTGGATGACAAAATGGCCCACCATTCATCACCTTGCTAAAGCATCTCTTGAGGTGCTAAAATGTTTTTTTTTTTAATTTTTTTTATTTTTAAATACACTTTTGCTTGCAGGGTAACTTTGTTATTGTTACGAAATTGTTTCTTTTTTTGCTGTGCGTAATGTAATGTGTGTTAATATCTTGTATAGGAAGTGAACGAGATGTGGGCGGGCTTAGGTTACTATAGACGAGCACGGTATCTGTTAGAGGTAAGGACTTTATGGTTGAAACTTAGTTCCTTGCTGGGACAGTCATAGTAATTGTTTAATTTTTTGGTTGGAGCTGGAGGTTGATAAGTGTGTACCTAAAGAGCTCTGAGGCAAAAAATTCGGATTTAAGAAAATTCAGATGGGAGTATGTTTGTCCTGATTGAGAATATGTATTTTGATGTTTCATAATTAGGGAGCAAAGATGATTGTTGCTGAGGGAGATGGGTTTCCAAATACAGTTTCTGATTTACAGAAGGTTCCTGGAATTGGTAACTATACTGCTGGAGCAATAGCCTCCATAGCATTTAAGGAGGTTAGTGGCTTATTCATTCTTTTCTGAAATTATATGAGGGGAATTTTTCTTTAAAAGCATTTTATTTCAGGTGGTGCCTGTGGTCGATGGAAATGTAATAAGGGTGCTTGCAAGACTTAAGGCCATCTCTGCAAATCCAAAAGACACATCGACTGTTAAGAACTTTTGGTGAGTCCAGAACACAGTTGATTTATCTTCCTTTTTGTCACCTTTTCGTTTTCTTGTTTGTTGGAGGGCTTCAATTCATTGATTTACACAACCTAGTAAATTGCATTCCCATATCATTTATTAGTTTTATTCATAGTACTGCAATATGACGGTTTGGAGGAACATTGATACATCTACGTAATCAAAGTGCATTCTGGTGTTAATTAAGACTCATGCAACAATGAAGCCTATTTTGAGAGAGAAAAAGTAATGACAGTATAATTTATGTTTGTGTCCTCAGTACTTTTAGTGCTTGTAAATAATTGGACAGGAAGCTAGCAACTCAACTAGTTGATTCTTGCCGGCCAGGGGATTTCAACCAATCACTCATGGAACTCGGTGCAGTCATATGCACACCTTTGAACCCAAATTGTACTTCATGTCCTGTTTCAGACAAATGCCAGGCATATTCTATGTCCAAACATGACAATTCAGTTCTAGTCACAAGTTATCCTATGAAGGTTCTAAAGGCCAGACAAAGACATGATGTTTCAGCTGCTTGTGTTGTAGAGATACTGGGAGGCGATGAATCAGAGGAAACCCAACCTGACGGTGTATTTATTCTTGTTAAAAGGCGAGATGAAGGCTTGCTTGCTGGTCTTTGGGAGTTCCCATCTATTATGTTGGATGGAGAAACAGACATAATGACAAGGAGAGAAGCCGCTGAGTGCTTTTTGAAGAAATCATTTAATCTTGACCCTCGAAACAACTGTAGCATAATTTTGCGCGAAGATGTTGGAGAATTTGTCCATATTTTCTCTCACATTCGACTCAAGGTTTATGTGGAGTTATTGGTCTTACATATAAAAGGTTTGAAGCTTATTTCTCCCTCCTGTCTTATCTTCATTGTTTTTCTCTTATTATATACTTGAAACTGTAAATGAATCTATCCTTGGTTTGCTTTGCTTTGGCATGAAGAGGGGATGGACAAATGGGTTGAGAAACAAGATAAAGGAACTCTCTCTTGGAAATGTGTGGACGGCAGAACTCTTGCAAGCATGGGATTGACATCTGGAGTAAGGAAGGTAACGACGGGTAAATCCCCTCCAATTTCACATGATAAGAATTGTTTATGAAGAGGCCTTTGATAATCAATTGCTTTTGGAGCTGGCTAGCCTTATTCCTTGTTGGAACTTGGATCAAACCAAATGTTATTCTTTCTTTTAAACTTCTTCCTTATTTGGTCGGTTCATTTCTTTTCCATCATTTGCAAGTTCTTTGTATTGTTGATCTGCTTGACATCTGTCTTTTTAATCAGGTATACACTATGGTTCAGAAATTTAAGCAGAAAGGGTTGACTACTAATTCCATCCTAGAAAGAAAAAGAACAAGCACAAAGAGACTAAGATGTTCCTGAATCAGATATTTTGGGGTGTACTCCTCAGTATTTTACTAAATCAACAAGAAATTTGTGTAAGTTGCCTTATGCTGGCGTCAATAGTATAATAGAGCTCATTTTGGTTCTTCTATTGAGGTTGGATTCTGCTTTTTTAATTTATAGGAAAATTGGTATGCATGGAGAGTGGCATTCATGCTCACAAATGTTTACTTTTTCACCGCATGGTGTGGCATTTAGGTTTGCCCAGTTGGTTACTGATTATCGTTGAAATACTTTGGATCGCATATCAAATTCCATTTTAATGTCATTACTGATAAATAGAAGCCTACTTTATACAGCATTTTCATTGGGCTTATAGCATTTTTAACACAGTGATGACCTTCTGATGGATTAGATTTTTGTGGGTTGTGGGAGATCAAGAAACAAGGCAACAGAGCAGATAGAGAGCCTGAACTCTGAACTCTGAGGACTAATGAAAATATGTGGAATCCTTCAGCAGACAAGCCTGGAGTTCAAAAGGGAAAAAATAGCTTCATTAGGGGGATAAAAGTTCCATCCTTTGCATCTCCTGCTACTCATTATGTAGCTGCATTGCAGCTTTGTTTCATCCCTTTGGAATGCTATGGAAGCAGGCTGAAAATTAAGTCTTTGCACTCACAAGCAATCTCCCACATATTGTTTAACAGCTTTGTAATGAATGTCCTTATTTTAACAGAAATATTTATGGATATTTCTATTTCCACCTTCTAAATGAAGCTAATACCTATCCATGTATTTTATGGAATGCGATTTTATGTTGTTGCTTTCTAGCCCCCTGGTCAGTCTGAAGCCAAATATAATGGAAAGTGGCTATGCCATTTTTGTAAATATTTCATTTTTGGTCCCCTTGAAAGAAAATTAATGGAGATGTTTGGCAGCATATGTGAGGGACCACTAGTTCAGACTTGAGGCATTATCTGCCTCAAAGGACTCAAATAATTTTGTTATTATCTAAATAATAAAAATCATCAAGTGCCAAATCAGAAGAAAACAATATGTAAGAAACCAGTGGCATGTATTCTCCTAGACATCATGTGGATCAGAAGGTCCACTCCTTGGTGGCTTCTTTCCTTCTATCATACCTTCAACTGCATATTTTCCCTTTTTCGTTTTGACTCAAATAAATAAAATTTAACATTTCTTGAATAAGAGAAATTTAATACATATAATTTTTAGCAAGAATAAATTTATTTCAGTGATTTTCAGTTTTTTTACATTTTCATTGTTGATATGGCTGTACTGGGCGGAAGGGCTGTAGGGGTTTCTAGCTTTTCATCTTCTTCGTACTTCAGCAGGATTGTCAAAACCACCTCCTCCGCATTCCCATTGGTATATATATGCGTATTATTATTTAACGTCCATGTATTTATGCATATGGAATTATGCCTTTCATCATCTTTGTTGCAAGTCATAACTTTCTTGGCAGTAATAACTTTGTCAAGCTACAAATTCATAATCATGGGAAAGTTCTTTGTTCTAGCTTTTGATGATTGTCTGATGTCAATCTTAGTTCTTAGAAGCAAGTAAACTCTGAAAAAGACCGGGAAACCTGAGCTGTTTTCTTATTTACAGACATAAGAAGTAGCATAACATGATTTATGCAACCAATCCTCTATAGTTTAGATTTATTAGATTTAGTTGAGGTGCGTTGAAAATTCAATTTTTTATCCAGTAAAGATAAAGTCAGTGGCTAAATTCAAGTACATTTTATCTTAAGTGGTTTTTTCCTTCTGAGGAAGCTGATGTGATTTTTCTGCAGCAAATAGCTTGTACATCAGCAACTTTGCGTGGATGTATAGTTTGCTCTGCTGTGCAAGAGACGTCAACTTCTGCAGGTAAGTTATCGTGGCAACTAGTTAGCCATGCTTGAGAGCTTTCACCCCATTGCATGTTGTTTAGGCAATAATTCTGATTATTCTAGAGCTCAACGTTTAGAAGAAAAAGCAGTTGTATCTCATTTTTCATCTGTGATTAGTTGCTGCTGAAACAAAGGATGCAAAACCAGTTGAAAAAGAAGCTCCAGCAAAGCCAAAACCTCCAGCAAGAGCTGCAAAAGCTCCTGCCAAGCCATTGCCTGAGTTGATGGAGGAGGATGTGATCCCTTCACTCAAGGCAATACTGGAAGCCCAAGATGATCTCTCCAACATCGAGCTTTGTTTTAAAGACAACAAGGTTCCTAATCATATTTTCACTAAAGCACTTGCCAAATTTATCATCATTTTCCCATTCAAGCATGTACTCAAAATGTTTAACAAGTTCATAAATCAGATCTTTTGATGCTGAGTTAGTTTCTGGAAATGGCAGTTGGAAGGTTCATTTATGAAGAAGGGCAATAGCTATTCCTTCTGGGCTTTCTTCCCTAATGGAGTCTTGACAGGTATGATTTTGTAGTAGCAATTTGAGATGTTGAACTAGTGCTTTTGTATCAAGTCATTGCAGCAACACTCTAAAAGTTGTTGGTTTGGGCAGGACCAAAAGGGTTTTCATTGTCATCCTATGGCTCAGGAGCAAGCACGGTTGAGCCATTTCTCATTGATGAGAAGAAAATCACAGCAAGGCATGTCGTCTTCTGGGTTGAAAAGCGCTTGGCTGCTCAAGGGATTCTTCCCGTGTGGAAAGACTGATCATGTATAAATTTTTCTGATTCATTCCAAATTATGTATACCAATAATTATAATAATAATAAATTGTATAACAATTTTGTTCAGCAACCCATGAAGATCAAGCCGAATAACTCATGAAGATCAAGCCAATAAAGGAAACCGAATTTCAAAAAGAAAGAATAGAAATTGAGCCATCTTTCCCGAGAGAGGCCGCCTTCCCCCAGGCCAGCAGTCTTACATATTGCTAATATAAGTGGAGAATCATGATGACTTTGTTTAACCAGTAAAGCTTTCAACGTACTGGGGTTAATAGCCAAGTATGGTCAAGAGGATGGTTTCCCAATGAGGGTTTTAAAACAGAGTAACACTAACTGGTCATCCACCCATTTAAAGACGAGTGTTTAACATTTACGCATCCACTACAACAAACTTCACATAAATGAAACATGCAGTAAGAGAGAGTTTTTGCAGGCAGCATCATCAGCGTTCATCCTCTGTCCCGAAACTCATATTTCATTGCAAGCAGCAAGATCGGTTTCAAAAGTCACTGTCTGAACCATGCTTTTGTGGTATAGATCACATACAAGCATGTCTATGTGCAAAGATCATTTTTTTGTAACAAACCACAAAAATAAGTAGCACCCTTTTGGTAAATTAATGAACACAAATACAACCAGTGCTCCAGCTTCAAAAGTATTTTCGATACCAGACATAATCAAAAGTACATCTCTACTTATGTCAGTGTCAGTTGTCAAAACTTGCACCGCTAGCCCGCATTTTACAACGAAGTTCAGCCAAAAAGTCCATCTGTGTGCCCGGAGTACATCCCGTACTGTTTGTTGGGGTCAGCATCTGAGACACAACACAAAAGCATATCAGAGGAGCATAAAAGCATATTATAAGAGAGGCAGGGAGGGGGAGGGAGAGAGTTCTTTTATTCACCTGGTGCGGAAGTTTAACCCCCAAGTGTGACGCACCACTTGAATAAAGAATGGGTCTTTCTGAAATTCGGAACAATGCAAAATATAATTAAAAACTCAATATAATTTCAGCTTATCCGTCAGCATGAACATGTAATTTTGCAGATAACTTTAAATGGGCAACTTCTTCCATGCTTAACCAAGCTACGAAATTCTTGCAGCTAAATTTTCTAAAGATGAAAAAGGCAAATGATTGTCCTCCTAAATTTTATCATACCAAAGAAAGAAGCATCTTGTACACAGGCACGCTAGTTCCAAGAAAGATGTACCAAAATGAGTATTGAAAAAAATGCTATTGCCTCTCAGATGCATAAATTGGCATACCAGTCAAACCAAAACAGATGAGAGATACCATGCAGCAGACAACCAAAATAAAAGTTTTGAAGGTCTTCCACTCACCAGATAAATCTATTGATGCATCATGAAAGAGATTCCAGATAGCTCTCCCACCTGAAAATGAAGATCCAAGAAGGATAACAGATAACAGATTATAAAAATGCATGCATTCAACTTCACAATCATCAAATTAACTCAAGCCTCTTTAAGTGTTTAAGACTTCCATTTTGCAATAAAATACACTAAACATTAATTATGCCATGTCAGCTTAGCTGGGTAATGATAATATTAAACAACTTATATGCAACTGCATTTGTCTGCTGAAACTAAGTTGAGGATGACAATCTAAAAAAGAGAGGAAAAAAATGTAAATAGTCCTTATAAGAAACTATAGTGGACACATACGATCCTTTAAAAGCTGAGCCCCTTCACTTCTACTAAACCCTTCTAAAGTCACTAATCTTGGTTGGGAGTTCACATTTGTGAAATTGCTGCTTCCTGAATCCCCATGATCTGTAACAGCAGCATTTCTTGAAGCGGCAATCTGACTCTTCTCTCCATCATTCCCATAAAGATTGCTCGACCGATCGAACCGATCTGCAGAATTTAGTTAAATCAGTCCATTATGAAAAAATGGCAAGAATATGCAAGTAATACATCATAAACCTAACAGAACAATGATTGCCTCACTCCCTTGAACTATTAACCTTATACTTAACATGAAAACAAACATGCATGTAGTCCGTGTCCATGAATGAAGGATTCAACATGAAACGTCTTTTAAGTTCTCACTGGCAAACACAATGCTAATACTTCAGTAGCCAACTCAAAGACAAAAGTATTTACAGGCCGGATCAGGATGATTACACTTGTGACTGAGACAAAATTGGAAGATAAAAACACGAGATCCATCACAACAAAGTACTTTTCTTTTTGGTTCTTATTCAATTCAATTCAAAATCTGAAGCAACACATCACAAGGTCTTTTTCCCCCCCTCCAAAATACACATTAGCACAATTCTAAGACTTTAATTTTTCCAGTATCACCAAGCTCATAGTTCTAGCACCGCCTTTTAAACAATTTACAATTCTCAGAAACGACATCACTATCAGATCACAAATAACATTAATAAAGAAACTGAAATAAACTAACCCCCGGATTTTCGCCTATTCAGAGACCGATTCCTGCAATTTCAAAAATTACAAAAATTAAATTATCGAATTTTTTCTGGTTATTAACTTTGGTTGGCTGAAGTAAGGGAAATTCTGTAGACCTTTGATTGGGAGGAGCGTAGCGCTTGACGGCTACCGGGGCGGAATCTGTTGCTACTGCAGCTTGAGCAGGGTTTTCGAGCATTTTTTTTTTTTTAATTGTTCACTCTTTACCCGCACAGGTACAGCAATACCAGCAGCGAGCCTACGCGACGGCCCTCACCACACTGGCTCTGGGGGTTTTATGATGAGAGAAGAGGGGACGACTTGTCGTACGTGAGCCTGAGTCTTGACTTTGATCAGATTTCTTCCTGGTTGACGCCTCGTCGCTGGATTGGTGCTGCTGTCACGCGATAAGCGAAAGATTTTTTTTTTCGCCATCAATTTTATTGGTAATTTGTAAATTTTATTCGATTAATTATTTTTATTTCATTTTCCTTGTATTTAAATAATGTAGGCATATTGAAACAGAGATATCTGATTAAAATTAAATTAAGTTTCTTAAAGGTTGAATTAGCTGATTCTAATTTGATTCAGGTATATCTGAAATAGCAATTTTTTCTTTGAAAAACTCTAATATCATTAATCAACTGAGAATTTAAACTTTAAACTTTTTATTTATAACATGCATAGTTTATTTATTTATTATATTTATTATTTTATATTAAATTATGATGATAATTAAAAAATAATTATTTTATTATTTATTTATTAGAATGATAATAATAATGAAAAAAAATTTATGTCACAGCCAGCTGCAGCGTACATTTTTTTTATTATAGTAATTAATAGGATCTAAATGATTACTGTAGCAAAAAATATATATATTGCAATTAACTGTAATTTAATATTTCTTTAATAATAATAATAATAATAACAATAATAATAATAATAACATCAACAACAACAACAACAACACTATTTTGTTGCTTAGGAAACAAAAAATGCAAATTTTTATCATCGCCAATTACATCCATCGAAATAGTTGATAAGCGGTGGCCATTAGATATTTCTGACCCAAAGACCCAGCCAAACAGTAGATTATGATCAAAACCAATTAGTAAATTACCATCTAGAATTATTTTACATAAACAAATCAGTGTCAGCCTACATCAATCAGCTAGCTACCAGCAGTAGATTATGATCAAATCCTGCGACAGCTTGTAAAACCTGCCGACCCTCTAAACAATCAAGCAACATTGGTTCAGCTTCATCACTAGAGCTTCCTAAACCAAGCCTGCCATTTTTGCCGAAACCCCACGTCCAAACCTCTCCCTTTGAAGTGAGAGCCATGGAATGTGCACGCCCCCCTGAAACTGACACAACACTTTCGCCTTCCAATCCCTCAACCACCAGAGGCACATTCTCTGGTCCCGATCTTCCCAGCTGAGAACTCCGGTTCCATCCCCAGGAAACAATGCCTTTTGCACCTCCAGTAACATTGGATGATCGTACTTCGCAAATTGCCAAAGAATGGCCAAGGCCTGATGATATAGACACAGGATGAAAGTTAATATCAACCGGGAACATTCCCATGTCTTGTTTCTCTCTGCCCAACTGACCATATACATTGCTCCCACAGCTTAATAGGATACCATTACCTGAAACCGGACAATGGGAATATAACATGCTTGTATATCTTACATGACTAAAGGAATTTAAATTTACGTAAGTATTACTTACGGCCAAGAACCAAGGAATGATCAAATCCACACGCAATGTCTACAACTTCGACACCTTCCACAAGAAAAGGCTCCCAGATTATAGGCATATCTTTCTCCTTCTCCATTCCTTCTGACACCAGTTTCTCAGCTTTTTCTATAGTGGAACTCGAGATTTCTCGGTTACTTTCAGAAGATACATCTGTATTTGAATCTAGTGGAGAGCTCTGCAAAGCTTTCCCAAGATTGCCTATCCTACCATCCGCCGAATAACCCCAACCAAACAATTTTGCATCCTCAGTCTGTGCAAGAGCATGACCCCAACCAAACGATACCTATCAAAGAAGATAAAACAAATTTCCAAACTTGCATTATAATTGAATGCAAGCATTCTATGTGCAAATGGAGTTTGTGCTGCTAGGAGTTTCTACCTTAAGCATAGAAGCCCACCTTGACAATCTTTTCTCCAGCAAGCGCCTCGACTCTTGAGGGTACAATGGCCTCTGTGATATCTTTCCCGAGACCAAGCTGGCCACGTTTTGACTTTCCCCAAACCCACAAACTGCCATCATCTCCAATGGCTGAAGAGACAACACCAGATGCAAATGCAGCACAAACATTTACCTGATCCAACCCTTCTACCCTCTTTGGATCATTCCATGTGGCTCTGCTCGTAATCAAAACTTTCTACTCATCAATTACCTCTTATGTAAAAGTTTACAACACCAGCTAAGAAGAAGTCATTAAGATCATTGAAGGAATAAAAGTTTTGAATTAAACCTACAAAATATTCTAAATTTGCAGTTGCCAAACATGCACTCAAAGCATTTTCATTTCTTTCGCATCACAGTCAAAGATCGTGAGCTCTTAAAACTCGTTCCGGTCTAAAGACAGACACTTGGCGTGCCGATAACAAACTCGTAAACAAGAATTAACAAATGCTGACCTGGACTCAATAGCTCGTCGCCCCAGCTGAACCTCGTTGTTTCGGCCCCAAGTCCAGACGGCTCCATTATTAGTCACGGCGAGGGAGTGGTAGTGACCAGCACTAACACTAGTAACATCCGAGGGAAGACCAGGAACTAGAGTGGGCTCGTAGGCGTCCCCGCCAACGCCCGTCAGTGACGTCGGCAGACCTAAAGCTGCTTGGCTTCCGTCACCGAAGCTCATCACCGCCGTGCCACTGGCGCTCCTCATGAACCTTCGGCTAATGACGACAATTACGTGATTATGCACCACTCTCTTGAGTAACCGCATCGGAGCAATATTCAATTCAATCCACCGTCGGGAGAATTTTCTAAATTTCGACTAATAGCAACACGGACCGGGTTATTCGCGTAATTTCATCTACAAACTGTGCGAGCCATTAGATTTTGGGTCCATAAGGCCCAACTAATTAATGATGGTCCATTTTGCATTTATTAGCAGATTCGTGACAAAACTTAACTTAAACCGACGAGAAACCCCAGTAACAAAGAACAATAATTTTATTTTATTTAAAAAAAAAAAATCACCATGCATTTCGCATTTTCTTTTCCTTTCTTAATCACTACTCATCAATTCACATTCACATAATATATAAAATCCCGGTCCATGTTCTTGTTCACTCGCAGGAGAATCACACCAAAAGATTAAACAAGAACGTAAACTTCTGCTTCCTTTTCACGCGTTCGGATCCTCCCAGATCTATCCCCGACCCAAATTCATTTCTTCAGATCTGCTTCAGGTACCCTCAATTTTTGCGTATTTTCATTTGAGTGTTTGATTAATTGTGTGTAGTACGAACTTTCGCGAGTTATATGATTATTTTTATTCCTAATTTTTTCTCTGTCTTTAAGCTTGATCTATATTGTTCCTTTTTTTTTTAATCCCCTTTTTATTTGATCTGACTGAATACGACTTGTCGTTTTAATGGATCTATGTATTAGATAATTCGAAATGAACTTCTTGTTGATTTATTCTTGATTGCTTAGAGTTGAATCTTTAGTTTGTTTGAAGGAAATGTTGTGCGAATACTGACGAAGTTATGTTTGATAAATGTAGATTTGGTGTTGAAATCGTATGTTATTAAGGTAGATTAGAAGACAGCGAGGCAGTGTTTGGATATTGGAAATGAGAGATAAAATGTCGGTGATTTTTTGGGCTTTTTTCTTTGCGGTTCTGTTTGGGCAAGTTTGCAATGGGTTTTATTTGCCCGGAAGTTACATGCACACGTACTCGAATGGGGAAGCTATATATGCCAAAGTTAATTCGTTAACATCCATTGAGACCGAGCTTCCATTTAGTTACTATAGCTTGCCTTATTGTCCCCCACTTGGCGGGGTGAAGAAAAGTGCAGAGAATCTTGGGGAATTGCTTATGGGAGATCAGATTGATAACTCTCCATATAGGTTTCGGATGAATAAGAATGAAACTGTATTTCTTTGCATAACAACCCCATTGAATGACAATGAAGTTAAGCTTTTGAAACAGAGGACTCGTGATTTATATCAAGTGAATATGATTTTGGATAACTTGCCTGTGATGAGGTATGCAAAGCAAAATGGGGTTAGCATTCAGTGGACAGGTTTCCCGGTTGGGTACACTCCGGGTAATAGTAATGATGATTACATTATCAATCATCTAAAGTTCACTGTTTTGGTTCATGAGTATAAAGGGAGTGGCGTTGAGATTATTGGTACTGGGGAAGAAGGTATGGGTGTGATTTCTGAAGCTGATGACAAGAAGGCATCTGGATATGAGATTGTCGGTTTTGAGGTTGTTCCATGCAGTGTTAAGTACGATCCGGACGTCATGAAAAAACTCCGCATGTATGACAATATTACATCTGTGAAGTGCCCCTCGGAGCTTGACAAGTCTCAAATTATAAGGGAGAAAGAGAGGATTTCCTTCACTTATGAGGTTGAATTTGTGAAGAGCAATATAAGATGGCCTTCTCGATGGGATGCTTATTTGAAGATGGAAGGCGCTCGTGTACACTGGTTCTCAATCCTCAATTCTCTGATGGTGATATTTTTCCTTGCCGGTATAGTTTTTGTCATATTCTTGAGGACTGTGAGGAGGGATTTGACAAGGTATGAGGAATTGGACAAAGAAGCTCAAGCACAGATGAATGAGGAGCTTTCTGGGTGGAAACTTGTTGTGGGTGATGTGTTTAGAGAACCAGATCATCCAAAGCTTCTTTGTGTGATGCTTGGAGATGGTGTTCAGATTACAGGGATGGCAGTTGTCACTATCATATTTGCAGCCTTGGGTTTCATGTCACCTGCTTCACGTGGAATGTTACTGACAGGAATGATATTTCTTTTCCTTTTCTTGGGTATTGCTGCTGGTTATGTTGCTGTACGAATGTGGAGAACAATCAAGGGAACTTCTGAAGGGTGGAGATCAGTTGCCTGGTCTGCTGCATGCTTCTTCCCTGGAATTGTCTTTGTTATCCTAACAGTATTAAATTTCGTTCTTTGGGGCAGTAAGAGTACTGGTGCTCTTCCCATTTCCTTATATTTTGTGCTCTTATCCCTCTGGTTCTGCATTTCTGTGCCACTTACTCTCTTGGGTGGATTCTTTGGGACTCGTGCTGAGGAAATAGCATATCCTGTGCGAACCAACCAGATTCCCAGGGAAATTCCTGCTCGGAAATATCCATCATGGCTTCTTGTGCTCGGTGCAGGAACCCTTCCGTTTGGAACCCTCTTTATAGAACTTTTCTTCATTCTTTCTAGCATTTGGCTGGGAAGGTTCTATTATGTCTTTGGTTTTCTGCTGATAGTTCTTTTGTTGCTGGTTGTTGTTTGTGCTGAAGTGTCTGTGGTCCTAACATACATGCATCTTTGTGTGGAGGATTGGCGTTGGTGGTGGAAGGCTTTCTTTGCTTCAGGATCAGTTGCACTGTATGTGTTCCTGTACTCAATCAACTATTTGGTATTTGACCTGCAGAGTTTGAGTGGACCCGTGTCTGCTCTACTATATCTTGGTTATTCATTAATCATGGCCGTCGCAATCATGTTGGCAACTGGCACCATTGGCTTCCTTACGTCTTTTTACTTTGTTCATTACCTTTTCTCTTCTGTAAAGATTGACTGAAAAATTATGTTTGTGAATCAATCTTCATCCACCAGGTAGAGAAGACTCCACTACGTAGGAAAAGGGAGTTTTCTTGGTTCAGCATTTAAGCATTTGATAGATTTAGAGATTATGACATGCTGTCTCATTCTTCTATATTGTTGTTCTTGTTTTTCCCATTTTACTAGTTTTGAGAATCACTTCGGATGACGTGTCTCAGTTTACATTTACTGTTCTACAAAATTGTAATTTGTTGGTTTTGCTCTCGTACTTTCGTTAGCTTTATCATTTAAGAGAATTTAAATAGTCTTTTTCTTTATATCGTCATATGTTTTGACATCAATTCAACTTTATAATTTTTTTTAATAGATATTGGTAAATATCGCTGCATGGGGAGGGTGATAATTGAATAGTACATTTGTTTTATGCAGCAAAATAAGCATCAGAAGCTTCGCTAATCGTCTAAAGTAGCTTTCATTAAGCATCTAAAGTAATCCCAAAAGTGCTTGTTAGGCAGTGCCTATAGGATCTGTTAAAAAAAGCAGCACGTAAGGTAGCCATAGCCTATTTGTAAACACCGAAAACACAAAAGTACTCGCAAGTTCCAACCATAGCACTTTAGATGAGGCAATCTCATTGTAGTTAAAAAACTGGAGTTGATCTATTATGAGCAGTTCGAGCCAGGGTCACAACACCGGCGCAAAGCAAAAGTTTAAGCGGAAACTTTGTGCACATGCAACTCTACGCTTGCTTTTTTTCTTTTTTCTTTTTTTCCCGCAAAGGAAAAAAAAAAAAACTACAGACAGACAACTTTAGTTGTATTTACTATATTATGATGGAGAGAAGGTGAAACCTGAGGGGTGAAGCTCCAAATCCAAGCGCTAACAAGTCTGCTTCTTGTTCATTTTCGGGAGGCCAGTAATTCCATGTGGTCACTATGCTCTTTCAATTTGCAGCTAAAGTCATTTGTCTTGAGTATTTATCTCAAGACTGTCCCAATTAATAAGGGCGTAACAGGGTCGAAGTTAATTGTCTCTAGGCTTTTGTTCCCTATTGCTGCAATTGTTGCATTTAAGTCATTCAGATATGCAGTTTCTGAAAAATGCCCCTTTGAAATTGACAAATTGTTGGGTGCAGAATAAGCAGTATTCTGGGGCTGGTAGCCATGAGCAGCAGGCTGAGGCAGACATTCAAAAACTTCGTCCTGAAGCTGGTTACTGTTAGCTGCACTCTGAGGCTGATAATAATTATAATATGCGCTCTGGGCTTGAAAATTAAAAGAAGCACTCTGAGGTTGATAATCATAAGATGCATTCTGAGATGAACTAAAGCTTATACTCTGGGCTGGAAGTCTTTCAGATATGCCATGTTCTTTGAATAATTCACGTTTGAGGGAAAGAACCCATCGGTTGCAGAGTAAACTGTACTTTGATCTGTTGCACTCTGGGCTTGAGAAGCATGAACTTCATTCTGCAGCAAAGCATGCACATTGACAGCACCGGTGGGATTATAAGGGAATGAGTGCCCCCGTGAATCAATAAAGCCCACTGTTGCGGAATGGTCAACTTTTTGGGACTGCAAACTAGCAGAACTACTAATTATCCTTTGAAGGCTGACACACTCTCATTTTGTCAGGTGTGCTATTTTTAGGGTGTTTAGTCTCTAGGATAGAATTGGAAGAGGGTGTTGTCGCCACACCAGCATGGTCTTGCTTCGACATACCAGCACCATTGACATCTGAATCTGCTCTTCCTTTATGTTGATTAACAAGCTTGTCGCCACTTTCTTGTATCAGGCCATTTGGCAATTTTCTACATGTTTCAGCCTGAGATATTGACAATATTTCCTAGCCTACACAGTACTAGCTTTAGTATGGAACAGAAACAAATTCACAAGTTGTTAACAGATAAGTTTTGGAATTTCACTTTCTACAGGATCTTAATGTGTGTTATGTATTCTTGGAAATTATTTAAGTTATTTTGCTCTTTATACGGGTAGCATGACCCCAGAAAACTGGAAATTACTTAATAGAAGATCCATGTTATCAACCAACTTCTCCATTCAAATTTCCAACCTTGAAGGCAAATTAATCAAAGTTGACTCCTGACACTAAAAACTGAATCCCAATATGAGACCATACGTGTTTCTAGTAGCAAATAGATTTATCACTCATTAATTACCAAACCAAGTAATTAAGTTACCTGGAGTTTCAGATAGAGCTGTCCCCGACCATCCTTAGGCATTTTATAGGTTTTATTGACTTTGCTATCTCTCCCTTTGCCTTTGAAGCTGTCATGACAAATTGCCAATCCCGATACACAAACTAATAGTTAGCTTACATACTGAGGAAGTGATACCATTAACTAAAGCAGAATAAGCGACTTTATGAACAGATAGCTATGTACTTTTTATATCCATATGCTCCAAATGGCTGGTTGCTCGTAAAAGAACCAATGCTTGATCCTGCAGACAGTTGAGAAACTGTGGTACCTTTCAGTCCGTGGTGTTGGAATGTACAATGTTCGCGCAAACATTAGCACACTTTATATCGTTTATGGATTATCACTATGCTTTAAATTTTAGCCACTAATAACATTAAGATTTCAAAAAAAAAAACTAGTAGAAGAGGTGAAAATTAAACTTACAAATCTTAGGTGGCCACTCTTTCACTGTGACATTCCCCTTTCTGTACTTCTGTGATACACCAAATGTTAACTTTTTTGTGGTAAAATGAAAATGATGAACATCTAATAATAGTTGCTACTAAATGGCAGCCAGATATAATAATGAAGACACACCTGCAGATGGCTTTTAATCTGGTGAAGCTTGAGCCCTTCAATTCCTATGGCATCTAAAAGACGTTTCGGAGTTACTTCTGCAAACATTTCATATGAATTTACATGATAAATTATCACAATCAAAAGATAGAAAATAATATGACTGGTATATTTACAATAAGTGATATAACATTTAGATAGATACCATGATCAAATCACTTCAAAAGAACATTCCAATGCAAGTCATTAGCCAACATGATTATTGTAAGGGCTTTTAATTGGAAATCTACTCGTATGAGTAGGTTGTTGAGGGATATGTCAATTATGGAACATTATGATTTCTGAGCATAGCATCAAGCGGGAATCAAACAAACAAACTTGACCCGAGGATTCAAGAAAATGATGGCAAGAAATTAAATAGTAAGTTTTTATATCCTGTACCTTCAAGTCCTATTTCTAACTCTCATCTGGTCATACATCTGTAATTATGCCATTTCCAGTCTTGACACTAAATCTCTATCTATAATCTCAGTTGAAGGAAACTGCATTAATATTTCCACTACTACATAATCTCTGAAAAATCTGTAACTTTTCTCTAAAAGGAGAATAGTTAATCAGATAACCAATGGATTCATCATTGCATAAACACTACAAGAAATGCAGGGACCATTTATTGCAAAAAGGGAAGAAGCACAAATACAAGGTATAAACTGCACTTATTTAGTGTAACACATGAATATTGTGTTGGTACCACATTACCATCTGCATAACTACTGAAAAACCAGATTTTCAGTGACGACATCCAATTTGAATCACAAAACATATTTAGTGTCATTAAACCATGTTTAAAATGCTATAGAAACCAACAAATGCATAAATGCCATACGATAAACATGATTCAAAGAAAATTGTTAGCCTAAATAACTACATATAATATAATTTTAATGATAACAAACATGTACCTTAATTATTTTGAAAATAATACTCGCGTTAAACGGTACGTTAGGCGTCAAATTCCTTTTTTCTTTCACAGCCACCAGCGAACAGTCAAATCCCTTAAAACTTCTTTCCTTCTTCCTTCCTTATTCTTTCCTTCTCTCTTTCACAGCAACCATAACGCGCTTTTGCCTAGCCACCGCCTCAGCTTGCTTGAAATTCTTTCTTTCTTCTTCTTCTCTAATTATAGGCTACTATTTGTTGTGCCTAGTTGCAGCTATCAGAAGTACAGGAAAACTGTAGAAAGAAATGGCAAATAAGGACTTAATTTCTTCTTCTATCTATTAGACTATTATAAACGTGAGCAAGATGAATATATATATTTTTATTTTCTTCGTGAATTTAGCAAGAATTTCGATCCCTGTTACTTAATTGAATTTGAATTCTTAAATCTTTCATTTCGATTTAGGCAACTAATTAACAATGTTTTCTATGCACATTGACATTCTGCATCTGTATAATTGTTGGTTAATTAATCTGGAAGCCATAGTTTGTTAACCATAATTGTTAAAGAAGACAGTACCAATAAGGCTTGTTTCAAATTGCTGAAGATGACAACACCTTAGCTTACCCATACCTTCCGTTAAGAAGTTTTCCCAGCCACTGTAAACCCAAAACTCAAATGTGGAAACTCATCTTTATTTAAGTTTTTGTAGTTGGGTTTTGTCATTGTGGTTCTGTGATGAAATAAAAATTACAAGAGAAAGCCAGCCAAAGAAAATTCTTAGTATTGTAACGCAAATCGCAAAACGGCATCGTTCGTTGTACATGATTGAAAAAAAAAACTAAAATGGTGTCGTTTTATCTAAGCTTTGGGATTTGATTCAGGATAAATATCAGTGTTGTAATTATTTTAATAAATAATATATTTTATATTTTCATTAAATTTTTAAAAGATAGTATTTATATAAGTGAAATTAAGTTTAAAATATCCAACGGATAATGGCTCAATTAAGAATAAAGTTTAGAACTCAACGAATTTAATACTGCGAAAATTCTTGTAAAGCCGATATGATTTAATATATATATGGTTTAATATTTATGAAGCGCAAGATGGTATTTAATTAATCATAATTTTTCATCAATCTAATATTTTACAATTATAAACTAGGTATTTTATACAAATGAATTGTTTTTCAAAATGTGGATTGAAATAGAAAAGTTTTGCAATCTTTGTTCTTAATTGGTATTGTTTTAATTCTGAATTTAGACTTATTTGTAAAATTAGAAACATTTTTTTATCATATATAATTTCAAAAAGTTATGGGTTTAATAAGTATTATTTAGAAATTTTGAAATTAAACTTAATTATAAAATGTTATGACTTATTGGGTCATAATAAAATTATAAAAAATTTTAGGTAAAAATTATAGTTTTAGTGAACAATTATAATGTAGCATTTAACTATCTGAAAATGAATCTATTTGTAAAATTTTATGAGTTTTTGAACTATAGTATAATTATGAAAAGTTATAATTTTGTGGACAGTATTATTGTAGTAAGATTTAAATTTAACAGTAATTTCACAATAGCAAGCGGCAAACCTCAAGAATGTAGAGACTAACCATTTTGACACTTAAATTTGTCTACAACGGTTATTTTTCGAGTCAAAACTATATAAATCCAAATTAAACTCATTTATAAGCTCTTGAACAAATAAAGTTTAAACATCATAGATTGAGTTTTCAATTTATAAATCATCTTAGATTGAATCACCATTGTGTTATAATTTATACATCAACTCTTGATGAGAGTTTTATTGTTGTAATATTTATTTTTATATCAAATTTGTGAGTGTATAAATGTGCGAAACACTTGAGTGAAGAGATTAAGAATAATCTCTTCTTATAAATATTTATTGACACCTTAGAAGTCAATTATAAAGAACTTGAAGCTTGGGAGGTATTGGATAGTGAAATTCTCGAGCTTGGCTTACTTGGAGGTATTGATATAAGTGGAGATTGCTGAACCACATAAAAATACTCATGTTTGATTTCTCTTTCCTTACTCTTTTATTATGATACTTTATCAAACTTATTATTTTTTATTTTATTAGAGCATTATATTAAATTATTGTGTAATTTGCTTAGATTAAATTTTAAAAACCTAGTTCACCCCTTTTAGATTACATAATTAATATTTCAAAGATGAATATATGTTATAACAAACACATAAAGTGAATCTTCAAATACACGACAACTGACACTCGCATCCAGTACTTGACAAACAAAAAACAATCTTCTTGAAATTTATTACGGCAGAAGAGTAGGAAACTCAATACCCTCACTAATCCGACAAAAGTTTCATCAGCAACAATCAAACACATTAAGTACTTACAAAGGGGGCAAAGTTTAATCAGTGTTAACAACCAAGATGCTCAATACTTTTACTAATCCGATAAATACTGCGCCAGCAGACATCAAGAAGAACATACTTCCCAGAATATTATTAAAAGAAGTACTCTTAACATGCCATTTATGTTCAAAGGCAGTTAAGTGCAGTAAAGCTGAACAAACATTTCTGTCACAAGTAATAAGGGTTTGGTTTTCATGTGTACTCCAAGAAAAAAGAATAGAGAACAGTAATGCCTTTATGCATTGAGCATAGAAGAGTCTTAGGTGGCCAAATTGAGTCATATTAGCAACTTGGGCATGGGGGGATAAGCTAAGAGAATACAAAAAGTTCCTTCTTTTATTTTATATTTATAAAATAATTAGATCATGCTGAGTCTTATATTCTAAAAGTTCTCTAAAATATTTGACCTGATTGTTCTTTAACGATGATATTATAAGCTCATAAAAGTGCTATATGGAACCACAGTTGCCTATTTGAAAACAAATATATTACAGACACACAAAATACTGGATTACCCACATATCCAGAGAAATAAAGTGACATGCTTATGAACATGAATATGACAAAAATCTCTACACCGTCTCTATGTACAAAGCTAAGCATGCAGAATAAGATCTAATTGAATAGACAAGCAAAGCAAATCATAAACATAAAATCAGAGCAACCGCTTTTAGAAATGCTTTTGATAACCATTTGATTAAGCATAGAGTTGGTAAACAAAATAATACTATCTTGATGAAAAAAAGAAAAAAAAAAGGCATGCAGTCGCCACCTTCTACAAGATGGGGCTGCGCCGAATTGAAGTAAAAATTTGCTTCAATGTTTGAATAGAAAAGAAAAAAGGAAGTAGAAAAGAAATGCTGAGCCAAAAATAAAAAGAAAAATAAATAAAATAATAGTGCATAGTAACCCAATTTTACCTATATAAAGGAGCAGCATTGCTTCATTTTATGCATTCAATTCTTTATTTAGAGAGTTTTAAAGAGTTTAATGATTTGAGAGTTTGGGTGTATTAGGGTTTTGTGAAGTGAGCTTAAATACTACAATATTTGTAATTCTTTTTTACTAATAAAATTATTTCTTTCTGTCTTCGCCCGTGGATGTAGACTAAAAGTCGAACCACGTAATTTCTAGTATCCTGTGTAATTTTTTGTTGTCTCATTATTTCTCAATGTTATTTTAGTTGTGTATCTGCTTCAACTAATAAATTTTCTAGCAGTAGTATCAGAGCTATTAGTTGTAATTTTAGAATCGAGATGCTATTCACGAGAGGGCATTGTATACGTATACAATTATTGTACACATACATAGTTACTGTACATTTATATAATTACTATTCACATATACAATTAAGATATACGTATAAAATTATTATTTACATTTATAGTTATTGTTCATGTATACGATTACTATTCAAATATATAGTTACTATTCATATGAAACAGTGGGAGCAATACAAGAATTTTGCAGTGCAAAGCAGGGAATAGTGGTGTGAGTAGAGCAATTGTGTGATTTTGCACATATCTAGGAAAGTTTTGTCATAAAGGCGATGAGAACTTAAGGAGTCTAGATTTTAAGTGGGACCGTTTGTGACCCCTCTATTCTTTCCTGGGAATTTTTCTGGCGTGTATTTTTACACATACTCACAATTATTCAAGGAGGTACACTAGCTTGTGTGCGATAACAAAATGATGACAAAGTTTGAAATTGAGAAGTTCAATGGGAATAATTTTTCGTTATAGAAAATAAAGATGCGAGTAATTTTACGAAAAAATAATTGCTTGGTAGCAATTATGGAAAGACTTGCAGAAATCACTAATGACAAGTGGAATGAGATGGACGACAATGTAATTGCTGATCTACACTTGGCACTTGCAGATTGAGTATTATCCAATGTGGTAGAGAAAAAGACAGCAAAGGAAATTTAGGATACTCTCACAAAATTATACGAGGTCAAGTCACTACACAAAAAAATTTTTTTGAAAATGAGACTTTATACTCTTCGAATGACGAAATCTACAATAGTGACCGACCATATCAATGATTTGGAAGCTCTATTTTCACAATTCACATCGCTAAGTCATAAAATAGAAGAAAATGAACGTGCGAAGCTTCTACTTCAGAGTCTACCAGATTCATATGATCAACTTATCATTAATCTTATAAACAACAATCAGGCGGATAGTCTAGTCTTCGATGATGTCGTAGCCTCTGTATTAAATGAGGAGAGTAGGTGAAAAATTTGATATCTGACTCACAAATTTAGAAGTTACTTGGCACATGACTTCTCGGATAGAATGGTTCCACACATATGAATCAATCTCAGGAGGATCTGTACACATGAGAGATGATCATACCTTGGAGATCGCTAGTATTGGTACTATCAAAATTAAAATATTTAATAGTACAATTCGCACAATTAAAGAGATACGACATGTCAAAGGCCTGAAGAAAAATCTATTATTTTTAGGACAAATAGATAGTCATGGATGTAAAACTTATGTTGAAAATGAGATTACGAAGATTGTCAGTGGTGCGGTTTTATTGATTAAGGTAGAAAATATTGATGCTAATTTATTCATGTTTAAAAGGGAGACACTATAGGAAGCTAATGCATATGTCGCGTCAAATAGAGAAGATTCAATAATGATGTGGCATCTCAAACTCGGCCACATGTCAGAACAAGGTTTGAAGATTCTCTCTGATAAAAAAATACTTCCGGGCTCAAATCGATAAGTTTACCATTTTGCGAGCATGCATTGTGTTACAAGTAAGCAGTATAGATTAAAGTTTAGTATATCTGTTACTAGAAATGAATATATTTTAGACTTAATTCATTTTGATATTTGAGAATCGTTGGATATATCTATGGGAGGGGAAAAGTATTTAGTGACTTTTATAGATAATTATTTCAGAAGATGTTGGGAGTATCCAATTAAGAAAAAGTCAAATGTATTTACAGTACTCAAGCAGTATAAAGCGCGAGTAGAACTTGAATTTAGAAAGAGAATAAAGTGTTTGAGGATAGATAATGGCGGAGAGTATAAAGATGGCGAGTTTCTTATTTTCTGTAAGCAAAAAGGTATTCAGAGATAGTTTACGGTGGCATATACTCTTCAATAAAATGGAGTGGCGGAGCTGATGAACAGAACTCTTATAGAAATAATAAAAGCTATGCTAAAGACTGTTGGTCTACCCAACTCATTTTGAGCAGAAGTAGCCAAAACTACCTGTTATGTAATTAATCGGTTTCTGTCAATAGTAATTCGATTGAAGACTCCGATGGAGAAGTGGACTGGAAAGCCAGTAAATTATTATCACTTACATGCATTTAGATGTTCTGTGTACGTGATGTACTATACTTAAGAAAAGACAAAACTATACCTAAAATCTAAGAGGTGTATTTTCTTAGAGTTTGCTGATGGAGTAAAGGGTTTCGTTTGTGGGATCCCACTGCCCATAAGATTGTTATCAGTAAAGATGTTATCTTTATAGAAGATTAACTGCAAAGGAGAGATGTGGATCATAGAGCTATAAAAGAAAAGTCAGAATCTATACCAATATATGTGGTAAATAATTCAGAAAAATCAGATTCTCCTGAAACAACATCAGAACATGAGAAACAAGATTCAGTTGATTCGAGGCTTTAGAAGTTTATCGGTTAACTCGGGAGAGATGATCACCAATGTGGCACTTAGATTATATTACAGAGATCAATGATGCATACTGTTTTCTAATAGAGGATGGAGAGCCATCAACTTTTCATGAAACTTTAAACAGCTCAAATGTTACTTTATGGATGACAGCAATACAGGAAAAAATTAAAGCTCTACACAAGAACAAGATATAGGTATTTATACCACTACCACATGAAAGAAAAGCCATCGAAAACAAATGGGTCTACAAGATTAAACGTGATGACAATGATGAAGTAGAGCGGTATCATGCAAAATTGGTGGTAAAATGATATGCTAAGAAAGAAGAAATTGATTTCAATGAAATATTTTCTTCGGTGGTTCGACTCACAACAATCAGAGTGGTCTTAGCAATATGTGCTACATTTAACCTACATTTAGAATAATTAGATGTGAAAACTGCATTTCTTTATAGAGGACTTGAAGAAGAAATTTATATGCTCCGACCAGAAGGTTTTGCTGAAAAGAGTAAAGAGAACTTAGTTTGCAAGTTGAACAAATCTCTATACAGTCTTAAACAGGCACCGAGGTGTTGATATAAGAGATTCGATTGTATCATTATAAGCCTTGGATACAAACGACTCAGTTTAGATCATTGTGCATATTACAAGAGGTTTGAAGATAATGATTTCATTATTTTACTGTTGTATGTAGATGACATGTTAGTAGCAAGCCCCAACAAAGATCAAGTCCAAGAATTGAAGGCACAATTGGTTAGGGTGTTTGAAATGAAGGACTTGAAACTAGCAAACAAGATTCTAGGGATGCAAATTTACTGAGACAGAGATAATATGAAGATTTGACTTTCTTAAAAGAATTATTTGAAGAAAATCCTGCGACGCTTTAATATGCATGATTGTGAGCTAATTTTTACCTTACTTTCTGTTAATTTCAAATTATCCTCAAGTATGTGTCTTAGCAATGAAGCAGAGAGGAAGGAGATGTCTTGAATACCGTATGCATCAGCAGTGGGACGTTTAATGTTCGTTATGATATGCATGAGACCAGACATTGTACAAGTAGTGAGAGCAATCAGTCAATACATGACTAATCCTGGTAAAGAGTATTGGAAAGTTGTGAAAAGAATTCTGAAATACATCAGAAGAATCTCAAATAATGCATAGTGTTATTGAGGATTAGAGTTTACTGTCAGGGGATATGTTGATTCAGATTTTGTAGGAGATCTTGATAAAAGAAAATCCACTACTGGTTATGTATTTACATTTGTAAGAGGAACTATAAGTTGAGTTTCAAAACTACAGACCATTGTGGCTTTATCTATAACAGAGGCAAAATACATGGCAGCTACACAAGCTTACAAGTAGGCTATTTGGATTCAAGGTTATTGGAAGAACTCTGGCACAAACAACAGAAAACTTTTGTGTTTTGTGACAGTCAGAGTGCTTTATACATTGTAAGGAATCTAGCTTTTAATTCTAGGACAAAGCACATAGGAGTTCGATATCATTTCGTTCGTGAAGTAGTGGAAGACAAGAGTGTAGATTTACAGAAAATTCGTGCTAAAGAAAACCTAGCAGATGTTTTAACTAAACTAATCAGTACTGACAAGTTTGTATAGAGTAGATCCTCTTGTGGCTTAACGGAGACGTAAGCAACATAACAACGGCGAAGCAGAAAGGATGATGTAGAGATTGATTGATTCCTAATCTAATCTCTAAGTGGGAGAATGAACAAAAAAAAAGGCATGCGTGCGCCACCTTCTAAAAATGAGCATGAAGTATTGGAGTCCATCTAAGGCGATGCTTGAAATGGGTAGTAAAAAGATGAGCAAGGAGCTTTTCTTTAGGAGGCGGCTGCTACTGCTCAATTCTCACTTGCTTTCCCTTCCTTTGTCCTTCTACTTTCTCAGCAACAATAGAACCACCATGAATTTTTCCCGGACTCAGAGGACCTTCGATTTCTTGCGTGCAAATTTTGATAAGTGGGTTCAGAAATACATTGTTGGGAGAGCCAATTTGATAATGTGACACTGGCTATAATTGCTTTTTTGAAGTGAGTCACTGTTGTGCAAATTTTAATGAACTCGCAAGCGCAGGAATCTATTGTAAAATAGATTAATGGTGACGAGTGTCGATCCCACGAGGAGGTTGATTTTAATTATGTGCTGAATTAATTTTCTTTTCAATGGGAACAATTAAATTATGGTAATTTTATTCTAAATTGTGAATTAAAATGGCAGGAATAATTGAAAATGTAACTGTTATAATAAAGCACTTGGGTATCCGGATCCGCATCAACATGCTCTATGGGCTAAATATTCTATATTAATAACAATTAAATCATAAGGGGGGATTCCGCACCTTATGAACCACTCTCCAATAAGTATGGTGCCAAGGGTTTATCGTGCCAAATAATAATAACCTTGTACTAGGGTGTCGGTTTAACCAGGGCTGTAACTAGACAAGACTATTATTATTTGTCGACGAAAAGTCAAAACAATCACAAATATTAGAGGGGAAGAGAAAGTAAATTTACCAAAATAAACCCATGGAACATGTTGAGACTTCACCTTCAACCCAAGCTCAAAAGAAATTAGCCACTCATATTTTAACTAAGGATAAAAAAGGAAATTTTATTAAAATACAAAGAAACTACAAGAAGGAGAAGGAATTTCAAAAATCTAAACTTAGAAATGAATTAAGGGGTGCCAAATTAGGGGGGGAGAGCCCCCTTTTTATAGATACATTGAGTGAATCGTGACCATCGGATTAAAAACAATTCGGATGCTCAGGATTGCGCCACGTCATCGATTAACGATCAGCGATCAACAACAACATTTATGTACAAGAATGCCGCTTGAATAGTAAATAATCCCATGTAAGCGCATGTACTGTACACACGATTTTTGCTCCACTGAGATGCTGCCATGTCATCGATCTACAGTACATAAGAAATTTAGTCCAATAAGATCGTGACACATCATCGGTCAACGCCACGTCATCGGTCAACGCCACATAAGCAGTCAATCCACATAATTCATCCAATCAGATACTGCCACGTCATAGGTAGTTGCCACATCATCGGTCCGTATACATGAACAGTGTCGTGAACAGTACCATGAACAGTACCATACGTATGAACAGTACCATATGTGTGAACAGTGACTTTTTTTCTTTAATGCTCCTCTTAATGTTTTCGACCGTCCTGAGTCCAAATATGACGTCCGTTTTGCTGTCTGATTATTCGTTCATTGTGAAACGATCGTAATGCCCCTAAAATACATAAAATATATAGTTATAATAAAACACATATAATTAAATAACAAAATACTTAAATAAATAAAAGTAGTAATGTTAGTGAGATTTAAAGTGTAAAATGACGATTTTCTCCTTTATAAATATACACTTTCTAACACTCAACAGTCACCATCATGAAAAATGGACACACATCCTCTGTATTTGTTTCCATTGTCGCATGTAGGGAAACGTGGAAGCTTCTTGTCATCTGGCTTTAGTTTTTGTTGCATTTTCTTTTATCAATTTCATTATATCTCATTATGCATGAATGTACAAGTGCCTATTTTGGAAAAAAAAAATTCTAGTGATAATATATTTGTAACTTTAACATTTGTGAACATAAAGTGGAAGACAATTGATTATTTACCATTCGATTTCATTTTAAATGCAAAATTCTCTTGTGCCATAAGGCTTTAGTTGTTGGGTGTGGATTGCTATGTATGTTTGTCAATTTGCAAACTGGCTTTTAATGTGTAGTTAATTAGAGGAGGTTAACCAACAAAGACTTGTGCGAACTCATTATATTCGTTGAACCGGATCAATATGTGCGCGCGTGTAATCCAAAAAAATTGTTAAGCGATATAATTTAATATTGTAACATGGGTAAAAGTGATTAAACTACATCATTTAATAATATAATGACATAATAATTTTAAGTTATGTAATTTAATAATTTCTTTAAATTTTAATAAAATCTAGAATATCAAACTAAATAAACACTTATATATATAAATTTAGGATCTCTCTTTATATATATATATATATATATATAATAGATTTATTTTAGAATCTTAGACTTTATTAAAGTTTAAAGAAACTATTAACCCTTATGATTTAATAGCATTATATCATTATATTATTAAGCTATATAGTTTAATAATGTTTCTGAACTTTAATAAATTCAAAATACCATATTAGAACATTATACTATTAAACTCTGAGAGTGTGACCCACACTAAATAACTTTTTTGTGTAATATTGTATTTTATTTTGCTATTAGATATACTAATGTCGTATCAGAATAATTCTTTTATGATGCATCTTAGGTAAGAATGAACGAAATTCACTTCCAAATAGTGAAATTTCTTAAGTATAATATTTGCTTCGCCATCACCTAGACAAAAAATTTTAAAAAGGTTTAAAAATTATGTCCAATAATTCTTTTGTTAGTTAAAAATCTTGTTACATCATGATGAGGACCCAAGGTTAATACAATTGAAAGTTGAGACGGTCTTTAATTTTGCTTAACGTTTAGTAAAGTTCAATCAAATTTTAGAACTCAATAACATCTACAACGTTTACCTTTTTATGGTTTTCTTGTATAATTAATATAAAAATAGAGAGTATTCTCAATCATGTCTGGCAATAATTAATACTCAGGTTTATGATGAGATTTTAAATAGATTTTGTGATTTAATAGTTGACTGTAATTTTCTTACCCATCACATAATATGTAATTTTATAATTCAATATAGGATGATACTCAATTCTGTTCATATATTGTAAATTGTGCCTTACACATATCTTCAATTGGATTCTTCCCCATTTAGAGTATATAAAGATTTTGCTCAAAATTTTAGAATTTTAAGCTAGATAATTAAGAAGAACATTAATAATTAGTACATTAATGGAAATATTTTCTTTTTCTCAATATAATATTACTAAAATAAATAATTAAACAAAAGTCCTAAATCATTTCATAATAAAATATTATGCAATAATTAATGTGCTAAAAAGGGGTCCGTTTGCAGGCAATCAAGAAATTCAAAACTAGCCGTTAACATTTAAAACTGAGAGCTTGCCCACACAGCTCAGCCATTAACGCTCCATCTTCTCCTCTAAGCTCAAAGCTTCAAAATTTATCTGACTTTCATTTCACGACGTCACTTTCTCTGTAACAATGTTCACTGAAGGCTTAGACGAATCCGCCATCAACTGGGTCAAGCAGGTACTCTTTTTTAATTTTTTTCTCTCTCATTATTTACTTCTTCTTCATTTGGGTTTATTTCAAAGCCTCTTTGAATCTTGATCTGTAATTCTTTTCTCTTTTTTTTTTTTCCAGAAACAGAATTCTGTAGATGGAGAGCCAAGAATTCGATCACCATTAACGGAGAGATTATCACACGACCCATTTCCAAAATCTCCTCTAATATTCAACAACAACAGCAGCAATGCTTCTTCTCTTTTGTCTCCTCACAGTTTGCCTCCTTTGAAGTTCCACTCTGGTTTGTTAAAGAGTGTACTGACTCCTCGTCTCGACGACGCCGAAGATTGTGATGATAATGAGAATGATAACGATAATGAGGTGGAGAGTGTGGATTCGGTTTCTAGTAATATGGATGTTAGCTACTCTGAAGAAGAAGAAGAAGAAGATTTATTTGATAAGGCGAGTGAAGGGATGCGCAATGATGACAAAGGAGAGACTTCTGGATATAAATCTGGCAATTTTGCAAAGTTGAATAGGGGGTTTTTTAATGATTTGAAGATTGAGGTGCCCGAAGGTAACAGAAGATTTACTGATGGTGACTTAGGGTTTAACAATTTTTCAAAGAAAATTTTGACCCCAAGTTCTGGTAGTAGTAGCATTAGCAGTCACCTGAGAGAACGAGTTCAATTGCGCAATGCTCAGGTGAATTACATTAAAAGAATTACCCTTTTTATTGTTCGTAATAAATGAGGTTGATTGTGGAACTTAGCAAACTAGGATTGTGTTAACGAAGTTTAATTTTTTATTTTAATGATGAATGATGTTGGAAATTATGTTGAAATAACAAATTTGTGAATTCAATTTAATGTTGATGATGCCTATAGCGTGCTGCAAGCAATGTGAAAACTATGATTGATAAAGTGGATGATATGGGAACACCAAGTGCACCTCCTATTGCGGAAGTTGGAACCGAGGAAAAAGAACAAATGGAGAAAATGGGGTATGGGGTCTATGAGTCAAGAGTATCCGAATGTCTGGATGACACTAAAAAAATTTTGACAGATTGGAAATCACAGTTTCAGAATGAGAGTGAGCTTGACGAAAGGTATTATAATTGCTAGTTCTCTTTTACACTTCGTTTTTAAATTGGTTTAACTTTTTAATTTATACAAAGTTTTTGAGTCTCTTCATATTGCCTTATGCAGAGAAAACAATACTACAAGTGGGGAAAAGGTAGAAAAGATGTCTTATTGGCAAACCAGTTCATTGGACAACTCACCTTATTATAGCATGAGGTGCAATATTTGATCATAGATTTAGAGCTTTATTTCTGTTTTTAGCATTTATGCAGTACTTCTTCAAGAGATATCTATTATCAGTTTTGTAGTCTAAAAGTATAGTACATAGTTCTATAAACCACAGATTGTCAAGTCCATTTTGTTTTATTTTTTTATCATGGAAGAAATTATTCTCAACTAATTTTAATAAAATTTCTATAGGCATGCATGAAGCACACAGAAGAGAAATTTGATAATGTGTTTTCTATCTTTACGGACTTTTTGACATATCTAAAATGTTCCTTTATATTCTTCTTACGGAATCTTCGATTCAATTCTTGCAGTGATCAATATGCCTGGCAAACACTTGTAGCTTATGATGCTTGCATCCGCTTATGCCTCTTTGCATGGGCAAGAGGCTGCACAGAGGCACCTGAGTTTCTACGTGATGAGTGCTTGCTTCTTCGCAGTGCTTTTGGGTAGTAACTCATGCTTGTGAATTTCAATTTGTCCATCATACACTCTTTGGTTCATTTCAAGTATGATCAGGTCCATCTGAATGGTCATATTATTGTAGGCTACACAAATTTTTGTTGCAACCTCGAGGTGTAAAACCAGTAGAATTGGGGAACAGTAAGGGTACACAACATGTTCATCATGCAAAGGCAAAAAAGGTCATGGGGAAGATAAGAGTGGAAGGTAATGTCTTCATGTTAGAACATAGACTCATACTTATTGAGAATAAGATATTTAAAAGGATGGGCTTGAATTTACTTTTGTTCAGTATACTTAGTTCACCATGCTCAAACTTCCATTGTTTTTTATACATTTGATCATAGTTTTAGTCCATATTAATTTTACATATGATGGTGTTCAGTTCATAGAAGTGGTTACAGAAATTTTGGTCAGTAACTCCGAACTTATACCTCTAAGCTTACCAATCTATCTGTTTTGGATGTTTCAAAATAGAGAAAAAGATTGAAATTGTTTGGAATGAAAATTCCATGGATTGCAATTTGTGATTTGAACTGAGATCTCGTTCTTTGAAAATCACAGTGAAGAAAGCTCGAGTAATACCAAGGCGGAAGCTTAGAAGCACATACTCTCTCCGTAGTGCCATGTACATTGAAGCAGGGGCACAATATGTCCGACATGTTTCATCTCTAGTGAAAAATGGCATGAATTCCCTTAAACTAGCCTCATTCCAGCTACAATCAGAAGGTCTGTGTTCATAGCAACTCATGATAATATTTTCTTGGTTCATAATAATTTGCTCTACATTGTAGATGGAAATAACAGGGAGGCTAGAATTTGAAAGTTTTGATATTGTTGCATTTGGATTATGAAGTTCGTATTGTAGTAAAAAAGAGTCCATAATGAATATCTTCAACTGTCAGACAAATATAATCATGATGGAATTTTTCGTGTATGTCATGCATGCATCTGGCAGTGAGGGTTGAAATCTTTTATATAGTTTCTGAACTGTTGAAAAACAACCGCAGATCATTTATCATGCTTATTCCAATTGAAGAGTGCTACAGAAGAAGCTGATGTTGAGAAAGGTTCTACGATATGCTTGCTTCCTGGAAGTGGCGATTATCATGTATTGTAAGTTGCTTTCTTACTTTTCCACATATGCTGGCCTATATGTTGACGGATTGGTATCGCTTATCTCAGCATATACCAATCTGTTAATTATTTAAATCAAAATGTAGTGAATAACCAGCCCCTTAAAGTAGATTATGATTAGAATTTTGGACATTGATATGCAGTAACGTATTTTAAAGTCGTTCTTAAATGCACTTGTAATTTCAGTTTCCCTGAGTGCGATGGGGATGCCATCTTGGTTGAAGTCCAAGATAAAAAGAACTCAGTCCACGGCAGAGCTACAATTCCAGTTTCATCCTTGACTGATAACCCTGTATGTATCCCTTACTCTATATCCAATATTGATCTTTTGTAGAGAACATATACCAGCTTCTACTATCTGATTATGTACTGAATGTGATTGTTTGTATTATTCAGAATGACAGAGTTCGATGGTGGCCCATTTACCATGATGATCAAGAATGCGTTGGGAAGATCCAGCTATCAATTGGTAGTACAATCACATCTGACGAGACTAACCATATAAAGGTTTCATTTTACCAACCCAACTCCACTGGCAAAAATTTTTATTCCAAAAGTTGGTTTCTGATTTCTGATTTTATTTTTCTTTTTCAAACTTAGGGTAGTTTGGCACAGCTTGTATGACTGAAAGCTAATTGAGTGATGGCTAGGAATATTATTAATGTTCACATTTTTTTCCTCTAAAGTTCATTTAGTAGCAGGCTTACTAGTATATTGGATTGTGGTTTTAGATAGATATAGCTGAAGTGTTGGTTTTGCTACCAACACTAAATTTTACGTGGAAAACTGGAAATCATATATTCAAAGTTATAATACCTGGTCAAAGACTGGTCTAATGTGAAATGAA
Organism: Aegle marmelos; assembly: GCA_030449875.1. Classification (NCBI taxonomy): domain Eukaryota; kingdom Viridiplantae; phylum Streptophyta; class Magnoliopsida; order Sapindales; family Rutaceae; genus Aegle; species Aegle marmelos. Next base: position 18,450,939 of record JASUUL010000094.1, on the reverse strand, counting down.
TATTTTAATGGTTTCATTTCAAGGAAATTAGCTTTTGTTGGCTGGTGAACATGATTGTTTCTGCATGCTGAGATGAGAGTGTGGATGACAATCAGGTTTCCTTTTTGTGGTCTTTACATATTATAGAGTAGCTCTGTTGTGGAAACTCTGGCCTATGATTTACTACTGGAAGCTGCAATGCGTGCACAACATTTTCATCCCCGGAACTTGAGGCTACAAGGACCTTGGAAATGGTTGTTGACTGAATTTGCAGATTATTACGGAGTTTCTGATTCATACACAAAGCTCAGGTGGTTATAAATGTCAATTTTGTCAAGCTAAAAGCTCGTATAATGCACTTACATTTGTTGATGCCCTGAATTTTTTCTTCCTTTTTGTTTCCTTTTTAGATATCTTTTACATGTAATGAATGTGGCAACTCCAACAAAAGACTGCCTAGAGCTTGTCAATGTGTTACTTGTGCCCATTCTAAAGGCAAGAAGTGAGAAAAGTTTGACCAGACAGGAGGTACAGCTTCCCATTGCATTTATTTCCCTTTTGAAAATCTCATAATGTATTTCTTTGCTTCCTGCTGACCTAGAGGTGATAGCATTTTTCCTTATTTATGTGATCCCCAGATTACAAGGCTGATGATTATCCTAAATATTTGAACTGGCTCTCTTGCAGAAAAGTATGTTATTAGATTGTGAAACACAAATTGAGAGTCTCTTGGAAAAGGTTTTTGAGAACTACAAGTCCTTGGATGAAAACTCCCCAACAGGGCTGGCGGAGTTGTTTGGTCCAGCAAAAGAGTCTGTTGCACCAGCTCTAGCTCCTGCTGTTCAAGTTTACTCCCTCCTTCATGATATACTATCTCAAGATGCACAGACTATGCTGAAAAACTACTTACAGGTTATTTAATTTGTTACCGTGACCAATGTAGGCTAATACATTCAATCACTTTCAAGTATGTATGCACATGTAAGAGAAACTTAAATGTCCTTAGGTAACCACACTCTTTGCATCTTAGAGGTTAGTAATATTTTCACTTAGAGGACATTGAACTGTGTCATGATGCCTGGATTGGCAGTTTGCAAATGCTTTACCAATAGGATAAAGAATTGGCTGGAAGTGGAGGAGATGGGGGAGTGGTGTCAGAGTTGTTTTGTTCACATTGTGATATTTTATTACATCAAACATACTGTAATTCAGATTTTAATCAAGTTTGCTGTTATGTTATTCAGTCAGCAGCAAAGAAAAGATGTCGGAACCACATGCTTGAGACTGATGAGTTTGTGTCAACCAGCACAGATGGTTTCCTCATGGACTCCATTACAATGTCAACTGCTTATTTGAAGATGAAGAATTTGTGTATAAATATAAGGAATGAAATTCAGTCAGACATCAAGATACACAATTACCACATACTTCCAAGGTATTAGGAACTATTATTTATTACAAAGTTTTTCCTAGCTTGGAGTGAAGTGTCCATTGACAAAGGTTAATTTTTCATTCAAATACTCAAAAATCAGTTATATCCAGTACCTTCTAACACACATTTCTTTGTTTCCAGTTCAATTGACCTGTCAAACATTGCTGCTGCTGTATACAGCACTGAGTTGTGCAACAGGCTAAGAGATTTCCTAGTAGCTTGGCCTGCATCTAGCCCACTTCCACATGTTAATGAACTTCTTGTAGCAGTTGCTGATTTTGAACGGGACATTGAGTCGTGGAATATAAGGTTCGTCAAGAAGTTCACCAAAATCCCATGTGGTGTTTGAGGAAATAAAATATAGTAATAATAAAAAGTTTAAAGTATTATCTCGACTGCTATCAACTCTGTTTATAAACCTTTTCTGAATGTTGAAGCCATTGGCCTCATGCTCTATGTTCTTTTGCTTCAGTCCAGTGCAGAGTGGGGTGGATGCAAAGGGTCTGTTCCACGACTACATAATGCTTTGGGTAGAGGATATGCAGCTTAAATTACTTGACCTTTGTAAGATGGAAAAGGTATCCTCACAATAGTTTTATGCATGCCCCAAAAAGTATTTAGTCTCTTCTTTCCCATATTCACGTACAATTTAACGCATGCAATTCTCTCCTTGTGTCTTACCCTCATTCACTGAATTAATCAAGCATAGCCAAATGATTAAGTGAATCAACAAATTGGACACTTGTAAGTAAACTTCTTTGGTTTAAAAGGAGTTACTTTTTGCAGGTTCCCTGGTCTGGAGTAGCAACAAATCACTCCACCTCACCATTTGCAGAGGAAATGTATGAGAAAATTAAGAACTGTCTTATTGAATATGAAGTAGTGATCAACCGCTGGCCTCAGTACTCGCTGGTATTGGAGAATGTAAGTTCCAATCCTTTTCTTCCTCAACAAATAAGCTGCAGATGAGCATGGGCTTTTGACAGTAGTAGTTTTTCATTTCCGTTGACACTTTCAAAATTGCTTTGTTCGTTTCTCAAAGGCTGTTGCCAACATGGAAAGAGCAATCATAAAAGCAATGGAAAAGCAATACAATGACATTTTGACTCCTTTGAAAGACAGCATTCCAAAGAGGCTTAATCTTCATGTACAAAAGCTTACAAGAAGACAGTCGTCTACCCTATACTCTGTTCCAAGTCAGGTGAGCGCACCACATTCATGCTCTACTTCATCTTGATATTGTTCAACCAAGTTTATTTTAGTTGACGATGCAAACGGTTTTGGTAGCTGGGAACTTTCTTGAATACCATCAAGAGAATTCTAGATATATTACATTGTAGAGTTGAAGATATCTTAAAATTGTGGGCATCTTGCTTGCCTGCTGTTGGAGATAAGAAATCACTCTTTGGAGAGCAGATGAACGGAGTGACTGTTCTGTTGAGAACCAAGTACAAAAATTACTTGCAGGCAATAGTGGAGCAGCTAGTAAGCAATGTAAGCGTATTTACTTGCACTCTGTTTAATGTTAACTCAAGTTGCTTAAATTTGATTTGGGTTTATCATGCTCATCTATACTACTATTTCAGCTGATTTCTAGTTTTCTTTATCTATGTTTTTGAATTAATTTTAATTTGTTCTATTGAGGCGTTAGGACTTTTAGTCTCCCCTTGTTTGGACGTTACTTTCTAACCTTTCTAATTTAAGTTCTCTCTCACTTTGTTGAGGTTTATTCAATAAAACAAAAAAGAAAAAGGAAAAAAGTTCATAACGAAAAATATATTTTCTTCATTAAAAGTCTCCTAAAACTTGTTGAAAAAGAATCACCTATGTTTGTTGAACTATTTCAGATGCAAGCCAATCGAAATACACGTCTTAAGAGGATTCTAGAGGAAATAAAGGAAGAAGATGCAGAGGCCGATGTTCGTGAAAAAATGCAGATGTTGAGTTCACAACTCATTGATTCCGTTTCCAACTTGCATCAAGTCTTTTCAAATAGGATATTCATTGCCATCAGCCGTGGGTTCTGGGATAGAATGGGACAGGTGAGAAACTCCATGACCGCAAAAAGAAAAACTTATTGCCCTTTTACTTGGCATTGTTTTAATTCTAACTGGAGAGAAAAAACTTTTTTATTTTTCTGCTCATCTCTTTTTCAAGAATAACTTTGCTGCTAACACCCAACTATTAATTAATCAAACCATCATCTATCTACCGACACTCAACCACTAATAATAGGTAATTAACAGCTGTTTACTGATTGTAGCTACCTACTAACTATTATTTCTACAGCTTGATGTTGTGACCAAACCCCTACCCAGAAACAGCTGGTTTCAATGCCTGGGACCATTTTTTTTCCTAACACCCCGGCCGAGTTTTGCCCGGACTGCATATGCCGGGTCCGGTCCGAGTGGGCCACCCCTACTCCAAGTAGCTACGTTTCCTCTAATGAATGTACAATACCTGGTGGTCAACCTTTGGTCTATCTTAGAACTAGCCTGATCCGCATCTGTGTAAAATTCTAGTTTAAGTTCTTTTCCCTTCTGAGATAGAAGGCTTTTACCTGGTGGTCCCTCCAAATACCTCAAATCCCGTAGACAGCTTCAAGTGAGTCTTTAGAGGAGCATGTATAAACTAACTAACTACACTCATGGCATTGCCAATGTCTGGCCTTGTGTGAGATAGGTAGGTAAGTTTGTCCAACATTTTCTGATATTCTCCTCGGTTCACAGGTTGTTTCTCTATCAGCTCTCTAAGTCTTCGATTGACTTCAATTAGAGTATCAATTAGTTGACAGCCAGCTAATCCGACTTCTTGTAATAGATCTCAGGCATATTTCTGTTGATTGATGTAGATTCCGTATCGCGACCTAGTCCCAAGAAATACCTCAACATTCTGATATCTTTAATTTCAAATTCTTTTGCTAGATGAGCTTTCAGCCAAGCAATTATATTGATTGACCTATACAATCAAAGCTGTAATTCCCCTTGGCATTGAATTTTTAATAAAAAGAGTGTGTGATCATCTTGACTTTGGAAGTAACCCCAATTTTTTATAGCTCTAGTAAACTATAAAGGGACCTTTTAAGTTGCACATTTTGTTCTTTTTCAAGTTGTCTTAGTATCCTGGTGGGATATCAATATATATATATATATATATTTGCAAATCTCCATCAAGAAATGCATTTTTCACATCCTGTTGTTATAATGACTATTCTTTTGTTGATGCTAAGGACAAGAGAATTTAGATCGTGTTAATCTTTGACGCATGTGCAAATGTCTCGTAATCTATTCCATAAATCTCTATTGAGAAATGCATTTTTGACATCCTGTTGTTAGATTGGCTATTCTTTCATTGGTGTTAAGGATAAGAGAATTTGGATCGTGTTTATCATCGTCGCAAGTGCAAATGTCTCATAATCTATTCCATAAGTCTGTGTACATCTTTTCCCAATGGATCTTGCTTTGAGTCTATCCAATTACCCATCGTCCTTGTATCTTATGGTATAGACCTACATGCAGCCAACAATCTTCTTATCTTTGCACAAGTCCACAATCTGCTATGCCTGATTTTTACTCCAATGCTTTTAATTCATCGTTTATTGAGGCCTCTTGAACATATGTAGGAACTCTTTAAGATAATAGAGATGCGAGAAAAGCACCATATTGAGCAACAAGGTTCTGCAAAGATACAAAGTAAGACATTAAGTGTTAGCTACAACTTCGAACCCCTTTTCTTAAATCAATAGTTAAATCAACATCACTTTTGAGGAACAAGATTAGGAATGATAATTAAAGCATTATTTTCATCACAACAATTGGAGAATGGAAAGCAGTGGCAGTCCTTTTACTCTTGGAATACGTTATATGTTTTTAGAGCAAGTGTTTTTTTAGCCTCAATATCTATCTTTGTATTTTTTATTGGTTGAAAGGGTGTTTTAAGTGGAGTAGTACACTTTGATTGGTCGGAACGATGGCTGTTAACTGAATTATATAGTCTTACATTGAGGATAGTAGGTTCTTTAGTGAATGTTACTTCTGATTTCTCAGTGGCTGACTCCGTGTTTGGAGGGTCCTTTGTAGTATTATCCTTAGTGGTTATTACTTCTGACTCCATGCTTCGTTTGTTAATTACCTGCACAATGTCCTCCGCATCCTATTCCCATCTATCTTCCTCCTCTGTTAAGTCACTTTCCCCTTGAAGATAGGTCCTATTAAATTAATAATGATTTTTCACCAAGGTCATATCCATAATAGCATATGTCTTCTTTGTAGAAGGATGATAACTTTGTACTTTTTTTTTTTTAAACGAAGAGTAGCTTAGGAAAATATTCAAAATACCTTTGGTGGTACCGAAAACACACTTCTCAATGCTATGAGTTTCTTCACAAGACTTTGACTATTAAGAAGGCATTATGTTGATTAGATAAGTAACAATAAGAACGGAACTCCAACCCCCCCCCCCCCCCAAATAGCATTTTAGCAATCCGGTCGGAGCAAAATAAGAGATCAAGCAATTTTAAGAAGATGTCTATTTTTTCTTTCTGTAATACTGATTTGTTGAGGAGTATCAATGCAAGTTGACTGATGTAGAATGTCCTCAAGTTAAAAGTATTCTTTCCATTGTCAGATCTCAAAGGCTGGATATAGACCCATGTGACCCTGTGACCCTGGTACGATCATCAATAAAGGTAGCAAACTACTAGGAGCTCTATACATTAGAATGAATGGGAGTAAATGAGGCAGAAATCTAACTTTCTTTTATTGGAAAAATTGAGTGATAATGTCCAGTAAACATACAAGATTCACAATGTAAGTTGCTAATATCTATTTTTTGAAATAACTTCAGAAATAATTTCTTTTAGAGGGTAAAATGTGGGTATCCTAAGTGTTTAGTATTAAAGATAAATCCAGTTAAAATTATCTTGATGAGAAACTAGGTATGTTTTGAGATGACGTCTATTTTATAAAATAACTTTAGAAACAATTTCTGTAAGAGTATAAAAAGGTGGGTGCTCTAAACAGTTATGCCAAGGACAAATCTGGTCAAAATTGTCTTGATCAGAAATGAGATATTAATGCTTTTCTTCCGCACTCCTCTAATCAGTACCCAAGCAGTAAATTCTATTGAACATTTAGGTCGGTTGTGAGTTTTCCATTGATAAGAAGTTATAATTGAAGTTTGGAACATGAAGAACAAATTTTAAGATTATGGTGATAGAGAAGAACAGATTTTAGGTTATGATATTTGAGATTTTAGCAGTTATCTGACCAGAAACTGAGAAAAAATTCTCATCAGCTACTTTAACATTTTGTCTACCTGAACATGGTAGAAACTATGCATGTCATATGATCGGAAAACCTGAATCAATGATCCAGGTACAAGAATCGTGTTTTAGAAGTATCAAGGAGGCTTTTGTACTTGAGGAAGCTATGGAATAAGAACCTCTAATGGTGGGTTCAAGGTTGGTGTTGGAGCTATCAAGTTGGTTCAACAATTCTCAGAGCTTTTGAAAATCTTGTTGGTTAAAAATCCCTCTAGTCCTCGTTCGTTCATTGCTTCCATCAATAGTTGAAGTCTGATTTGCTTGGCCTGTTCGTTTAGGCTGAAATCCGACTTGGTTGCCCAGTTGCTTCAGATTTTGTGGCTTCCCACATAGTTTCGAAAAATGTGGCCCATGTGTGCCTCTATTTATTGCAATAGTCACAGCAAGAGCCGAATTTTTTATGGTTGCGTCTCCACCCTTTTAAGGTTTTAGTGTCCACAAGTTTTTGCTGCTCTCCTTTCCTCTAATGATAGCGAATGGTCCGTCAAAATCAGGTAGAGGATTTGTCCTAAGGACTCAATCCCTTGCTTGCTCATACACTGAATTAAGTTCCAATAGAATCTGCATGACATGTGTTCTTTCCAAAAGATCTCTTATTGCCTTTGCATCTTTAGAACATTGCAGCTCCACATTCTGGTATAAATCCAATTCAGATAACAACCCTTTGAGAGTGTTATAGTAGTCTGAGGCATTCATGGACCCCAACTTTGTGATATAAATCTATCTCTTAACAAAACCAACTTTTAGAATATGTTCTGTTCACTGGATCCCAAATCTTTTTGGCTGTAGGAAGTGCTATATAGGTTTTCTAAATTCAGGGTTCTACGAAGTTATTAAGTAACCAAGACATTACCATGTAATTCTTAGTATGCCATATCCCAAATTTGGGATCCTTCATAGCCGGTAGTAATTCACTCACACATTTGAACTTTCGTTTGCTTTTCAAGGAGATTTTTCATGAACTGAGACCACTCCACGAAGTTCATTGCATTGAGTTTGGAGGTGGTAATCTAGAGGGTGGCGTTCTGAACGTGCATAGCACGGAAAGAGGTGTCAGCTTTAGTCATTTCTAACATGGTTTCAGGAAGAATAAGTTGGCAATGAAGCCCAAGGAGAAAGTAGCAATTAAGGCCGGAATAGAAAATGACTATGAAGGCCATAAAAAACACTAGGCTGAAAATCTAAAGCTCTGACAGTGAAGAGAAAAAGCTTTTTATTTCTCTATTTATCTTTTTTACAGTAATTACATGTACGTGTGTGTGTGTACACACACAACCATTAATTAATCAAACCTTTTATCTACTACAGTCAACCGCTAATAATTGCTAATTAGCAGCTGTTTACTAATTGCAGCTAGTTATAACTGTTATTTCTACGGTTTCCAACGTGGCACTTTCCAACGCTAACAGACTTAATTTGTTATTTTACTAGATTGTTCTCAAGTTTCTCGAAGGCAGAAAGGAAAATCGAGTGTGGTATAATGGCTCTTACTATGCTCTTGGAGTAAGTAGTTTGCCTTGTCATTCTATGTTTTTGCTTCTCGTGCATTTTCTCTTGCAACGTTTCATTTGAGGCCCTTCTAATTTTCCTTCTCTGCAGATTTTGGACGACACATTTGCCTCCCACATGCAGCGATTACAAGGAAATTCACTGCAAGAAAAGGATCTTGAGCCTCCGCGTTCAGTAGTGGAAGCTCGTTCTATTCTCTGCAGAGACGCAGCAAATTCAGCAGATACATCTTCCTACTACTATGTCTAGTGATGATCTTGACAGGTGTATTGTGATAAAAGTTTTCAGCCCAAGTTAGATTCTTCCTGTAAATTTTGAAAACAAATATACACCAGAAACATGGAATACTTGTAACAATTTTTGATTCATAAACAATAAAGGCCAGAAAATTGCCATATTTCTCTCTGATGATTGGTCTGTTCCCGAGTCTTTGCAGATGTATGCTTAAACATTAGAGCAAACATTATTTCTTGCTTGACACCAACCTTGAAGATCTATCATAACAATTTAAAATCTAATGCACAGCCTTGGTCTAAGAACAATTTAAAAGAAATAATGAAAGAGAATCAACGAAAGCTTCTTGTTGTCATTACTCAATTTCAAGTTGCTGTAAAGACTAGCCAATCCACACTTTTTGCAAATGACTGAAAGAAAGTACAAATAATAACTTGGTGATAAAATTAAAGAAAGCTTTACAGTCTATACCTGATCAGGACAATGCCACATATTATGTGTGATTGTACCATTTCAGCAAGTGATAGCTGATCATGTCCAGACATGCCGCTGTATTGTCTGAAGACTCGAGCTATTCCATACATAATGAGCATTGGTCAAACAAGCGAGCTTGTTAATGTTAAAATTTATGAAGAGAAAACAAGTCTGATGCAGTTCAGGTCCCTTTCCCTTGTTGAATTTGTTGAAGAAGAGCAGCTGCTAGCTGTAATGTTGCTTGCAATCGTTTCTGTGGATCTGCATCTGCATCCTGGTTACCAGCAGTTTGAAGTTGTTGACTCTCTGGTTGTCCAGACTGAACCTCTCCCTGCGCTGCCGGATTCACATTGGCAATCACACTAGATGTCTGCTGCTGACGCTGCAACTGTTCCACTTGACCAAACTGGGATGTCTCAGGTGTAACCAGATCATTTTGTACAGCATAAACCTGTGACGAACTAAGTGGGTTGGCAGACTGATGTCCAGTGGCAGTCTGCCTCTGATTCTCAGCCGTTGATAAATTTGGAGTGAACCCTGCCTGCCCCTGCTGCCCAAGAAGAGTAGATGCCAGCTCTGCAAGTTGTTCTGGTTGCAGGGATGCAATTGGAGTGGGCAAGGAACCTGAAGGTTTTGTCTCCTGATGTGACAACCGGCGGTTTTCAGATAATGGGATGCCAGAAATTCCACTTGTATAAATAGAGCTTGTGTCTTGCACTACTTTTGGCACAACTGAAGGACGCCCATCAATAGATGAATCAACAAAACTATTAGATGCCTGAGATGGTGTATTTGGGTTACCAGAGACTGGGTTTTGCATATAATGAGGAGAATGATTTGGTCTCAAAGAGTTGTTAATTTGATGAGGTGGGTATTCATGCCTGTTTTCACCGTACGAGTCAGATATATTACCTATAGAGTGAATTGAACCCGGATATGATGCAGGTTGTGCTGACATAGTCATATCAGGAAAAGAGACCCGTGAAGGAAGGGCTCCTGAACGCATTGATTGATTTAGATATGATGCATCAGCATTGAAGGATAACAAGTTTGCATCTTTCATCTCATTTGGATGGTGTATAGGCCCCTGATTGTAACCAGGAGGCTCCAACCTCAAAACAACACCTGAAATGCTCAGTTTGCCTGGTACTTTCAGTACTTTTTCAGAAAATTCTGATGGGGGTACGAGAAACAAGGTGGTCTTGTCATCCAACTTAGCAACCGCTGCTCGTTGCTTTTCCTCCAAATAGTGCATAAATTCATTGTAAAATCCAATATCACCATCACTACTAGGGACAAAAAAGACAACCCAAGAACCAGATGCTTGGTAGTAATGTTTTGCCAGCATGTCTAGACCAGTTCTTGCAGTGCAATCTAAGAACTCAGGCCTGCAGCATAATATTAGAGTCAAAAGATGGTTTCACTGTTTCAGAATGTAAATGCAGGAGACAAATAAACCTGTATGATTTTGTAACACATGTTACTAAAAAAGTGCATTGAAATTAAAATTTTCTATTGTCAAGGCAAGAAATTCAGAAGTTATTTGAATGCATCAAAATACTTTCACATAACCAAGAAACATATTGCATTTGCACATTCAAAATGTCAATACGTTTGCACACATCCTGAAAAACTTAATTTAGACTTGATCCAGTGATTAACTTGTAATGAAATTCTGCATTAGATAAAAATCAGGTAAATTAGACAAATTCAACTAAAGCAGGTAAATTTCACAAATTTACTTCCAACAGCGTATAAACGTTCAAGCATATAATTTAAAATTTGTTGGCAGTCAGCAAATAATTGGTATAGAATTCCACTGCAAATCATTTGCTTCAATCTGTAAAATTCTTTATAAGGAAGTTTGCAAAAGGTTGAATGTGGATGATGAAGCTAGCAACTAGTCAGTAACAAAGAAGCAGATATAGAAGCTGCAACAAACAAGTAGCAGGCAGTGGGAAAGCCTTTCTTACCTTTAAAAATATATAAAAGAACACAGTATTATGTAAAGGGAGGTTTACTACTTACAGCATCATGTCCATTACTTTTCCCACAGGGAAGCAGCGAGCACGACAGACAGGAGTTCCTCCTTTCGCTATAGTTCCTTCCCATTTCCACTCCTTGAAAGATGGCTTCTCTAACTCAGGAGTGAATTTTTTCCTGTCTAGAGGATTTGGCGGCAGAGAACCAAAACCTGCCTGAAAACTATCATGAGGTGTTCTCCAGTGATCATTCTTTTCTCTGCGAGGTAGTGCTGAATTCATCTGCTGATCGGAGATCTGTTTATACCCAAAAGGTCCAGCATCTAAGTTCTTATCGAAGGTCTCAGGTTGAGAAAAATCAGAGTATGTCCTTGAAAAAGTGTGTTTCTCTTGCTCTAGATCAGAGAAAGGATACTCTGGAAGCTCTTTGTCGGGAGGAAATGAACCAGTCTTTAATTTCTTTACTCCAGGTTGGTAATAAGAATCTTCTGGCGAATCCCATGACTCTTCATAAACTGGATGTTTGTGAGGAACTTCATGGAAGTGAGCTGTCCTTTCCATAGGAGGACTCATGCGACGTTCATACAAGTCTTGAGATAATCCTGGTTCATTTCTGACTTCTCCAAGCCTCATCGGCTCATATGCATTGTTTCCGCTACTCCACAAGGTACCTTTCCTATTAAAATTATAGACATCAGCATCTCCAGAATCCAGATTAGAGATAAGCTGTGGAGATCTAACACTCAGATCTCCTGCAAAGCTCCCCAAATTCCTAGCTGGCCGAAAGTTCTCAGAAGATCCAGAACGACCATTCAACTTGAAATGTGGGGAGGAAGGGGCATTCATGGAGCCCCTTCCACTGTTAGCACCAGCTTCACTCTTTGCAAAACAAATATGGACGCGGGGATTTCCAAACAATTTTCCTTGAAGAGTTTCTTTTGCTCTGCAAGCTGAGATTATGCTCCTAAATTGAACAAAAGCATAACTACGACCTGGAAATACAGTAATCTTCTCTATCTCACCAAATGGTGAAAAGGCCTTCCTTAAGATCACTTCATCCACTTTCAATAAAGCAGGAAATCCAATCCATAAAACTTCACTGGGTTCTGCATTTTTATCAGTCATTTTGGATTTTTCAGAGTCAGGACTAAAGTGACGTAATCTGGAGTCCCTTTGTGAAAAAGGTGATCCTCTTAATCCAGAGCGTTGGTCATCTCGATGTTGTAAATAATCTCCATCATGTGATGGTGTTGACTTATCCTGTTATTAAGAAATTTGCCAAGATAAGGGAAGTGCTAACCCTCACTGTATAAGCAATGACTTAATATTCAAAATAAAATAAAATAAATGAATTCAACCAGAGCATATAGGCCTTACTGTAATGCTAATTACTGTTCTACATCGAATAGAAATAGAAATATGGATAAAGTTGACAACAAATAAATTCCAATGTGGACAAAATGCAATTCATGCATGCATTGCATATGATCAATTGTTTTCCTTTTATCGGAAAAGAATATGATCATTTCTACTTGCACGCAAACTAGTGGCAGATAGCCATTAGGAAGTTCCATCAATTTGCAATTTTCTTGCAAGGCAATCTAAGACAAGTTCCATTATATGATGTAAAAAAAACATTGCATCCTGTCAACAGAATGTGCTAGGCATTCTACCTAGAAGCCATACAAAAAGCATATTAATGGTTTCAATATTTTTCCCAATAATCTGCAGCAATTTTTTTTTTTTTTTTAATTTAATCCACACACCCATTGAAGCTCAAACCAAGGACCTGAGCCATAGGAAGGCGGTTTCTTACCACCAGAGCTAGACTTTGGCTTCACAGAGAAATAAATTATGAATAGAATGAAATATTAACAATACTAAGCTCAACAGGTGAAGTGTGAAGAATGCAGTAGCTCATTCCAACAAACAGAAACATGGCATTCTCTTCGCACTAAACCAAAAAAATAGAAAATAAAAAATAAAAAAAGGGATCTGTTAGCATGGAGACACAGCGAACAAAACAAGTTCAGCTCTAGGGACTTCACAAGATATGCTCTATATCTCCTTTGGACCCCTTCTTAAATGATGCAAAGCAGTAATCACAACACAATTACTGCAGAACACTGTCAGCAATAATAAGTAGTTTAATCACAGCAATGTGCACATCTGATAAAGCAATTCTGCAAACAGAATGACACAGAATTATCCAGAAAATAACTATCAACTGGAACAGCTGAGAGATCATGATTTAAAGAGCACAATGAGACCTCTCAAAATTCTGAAAATTGCAGCCTCGCTGCAAGCAATTACATACACATAATTGCCAATGATTTTTGACGTCGATCACAAGTTACACTGAGAATGCTATCATCTCTTCCTGCACACTAGAAAAAGTCACATGGAAAGGTCAAAAGCAATTTCTCCTTTGAGCTTATTGCCCAAGCTTTGGCAGGCAAGACAATAGTGTTTCCGCCCTAGTATAGTGAACCCTGCAGAACCATTTAGGCAACACAAAACTTCTATCTGGCATTCATTACTCAGTGCTTAAACCAGATATAATATTAAATTCATTAAGATCTGCAACTAATATGCATTTAATGCTTTCCTTATCCTGCGAGTTTATAAATAAACTTGAATGTCTGTGACATGAATTTTTCCATGAGAATATATGGGAAATGTTAGAAATAATCTAGGTAATAACATCTGCATCTAAAATACGAGCACTCAAAGGTGGAAAACTAAGAGGGTTGTCTATCTTTCTCTTCTCCCACACACGCATCCGTTAACGTTATATCTGGTTGGTTTGAGTTCCTTATTCTTCAATCTTTCACAAATATTTTTCTCTTTGGAATTTTTATTGCTTTTGCTGTCAAATCGCCAATATCTTTCTCATCCATCTTTACTTATTTTACGCTGCTTCAAATCGACTTAACAGATCTTTAAATCTTGGTCAACGATATTTGTTTGCAATTTTCGGTCAAGTTGTTTCTTACCAAGGTAAAGAGTACAAATAGGAGTTTCTGAAAAAAGATAACAAATGACTAATAATTCTCCACTTCTTTTTCACTTATTGATCCAATGAAAGGAAATATACTCTTTGACAAGTAATGTCAACTTTTAATTGCCTTGATGCAAGTAATACAACCATCTCCTAAATTTGCTCGGAGATTTACGCCACCAATCATCCTGGCATACATATTTATCCTATTCTCAAAACCTTGGACAATTTCATTAAGTAGTTCAGATACTTTTCAATGTGTTTCCCTTAAATGGCATTTCAAATGAGTAATTTATTTTTTTAGCATTCATATAGAAAATGAAGAACTTATTTCTTGTACGGTCAGGTTCATCCTTCTTATTAGCTAATCACATGAAATATTTCATGGTTTCACGACCATCCCCTGAAGATTAAGTATATCCACATCTATATACAAAGGGCAAATATCATGGAACTTGATAAAGATGAACAGCTAACTTGGAAAAAGGAAATGTTTCAATGATGGAGTTGTGGTGGAGGATTATAAGCATGTCACTTTGAAACAGATAATTAAACAAATATTTATAATCATGACAATCTAGCTTCAGCAACCATACAGATGACCGCCAATGCAGTCATTCTAAGTTAAATGAGTTCAGATAAGAGGTAAACTGTTATCATTGATATTAGCCATAATATATAAAGCTGCAGCTGAAGCCATCCATCTGATTGAGACATATGCTTTACTATTATTTTGACTTTAATAATCTCGCCGAATCCATCAAATAATCAGTTATTTTTAGTAATAATATATCAGAGCTCAAATGGAAAAACATTATCCTTCCACTAATAATCAACTTCCTTCAGTTATAACAATAGCTGGTGGCAGGTAATCATTATGAAATTGAAGAACATGATTAATTTGCATCACTTTATATGCCTTTTATGACATTGACTATTACTGTGATAGAGACCAAACTAGTTCTGTATTTAGTAAATAAACAATCTGAAAGCATAATTGAAAATCCAGATCATCCCCAACATCTGTAATTTATAGCCCAGTTCAGTCCTCATTCCTCATTAAGTAAAAATAAGAGCTGTAATATTTGCTGCATGTTATATCTACCATCACGGTATGAAAGAAAATGCACGAGTCTTTTGCAACCTTATATGGAGATGAAGGTGCTTTGCACATGGACCTCAATTATTATGAAAGATTGCACCAGACAGTCAAACAAAGATACATTAACTGATAATAGGAGAAACGGGCTGAAGGAATTTCTGCAGTTACATTACTTAATTCAATTGCAGAATCAGTGCTGATGCTTAATTGTTTCGTCCTGTAAAATGCTTCTGTTCTCAGACTAAAGTTATTAGTTCTTTATTTTGTGTGGAATAGAAGTGCTGTGGATGATGACATGAGTTATTATGAAAGAATGCATCAAAGAAAGATAAATTACCTGCTACTGCATGAAACTGAATTTAGGAAATTGTTGCCATTAAAATTACATTACAGGTGCAAATTATGGAATTGACGCCGATGATCCGTGGTTATTTTGTTTTCAAAGTGCTATCTAATCAGCAGTATTAATTGGATTTGAATATGAGTATCTTTAACAGAACTGCTTTTGATTGAAATTAAGTGTATATTTAGGATTAGGGTAAATGTGGATCAAAATGGAATTACTAGCCGTTAAGTACAATTGGGTGATTACCAAATATTACCAAACATTCCCTAATTAATTAGTCAATTGCATCCCCCCTAATATTTTTTGTGCTGGTATCAGTTAACACTTAGAACATTATTTGACTGCAAATTCGATATTCAGTTGCTTCTTTAAGACTATTATTCTTTATATAGAGGATCTAATATCATCAATTCATAAACAAATACACATTCACATATATTTTCCAAAACTAACAAATCAAAGATTAATAATGATAATAATAATAACAATAAGTAATTAAAACAACTAACCGCCTTGGCAAATTCGATCCTAAGCGGATTGCCAGCAAGGGGGAACCCTTGAAGCGCCTTCATCGAAGCAATCGCGTCCTCCTCCATTTTAAAATTGATGAAAGCGTAGCTTCTTCCAGGCTGAAACGCTACGCTTTCGAGCTCTCCGAATCGCAGAAACTGATCGGTCAAATCCGCCTCTTCTATATTATGTGACAAGTTCCCCACCCATAAGTGCCTCGATGGTGGCGCATTGGCTCGGCCTCCGCCGCCGAAATGCGTTCTGTCCTCGAATCTCCCGCCTCGGAACCGCTCCCTTCCTCCGCCTCGGTCTGACTGTTTAAATTAAGCAATTGAAACAAAAAAATAAATTAGAAATTCGAAGTGATAGTAGTAAGCATAAAAGTTATTGAAGATTTAAGATGAAAAAAAGAGAAACAAACACTGACCATAATTATTTGATTTTCAGCTGCGTAAGTTAGAAATTGGAGACTTGGAGTTGATTGCGTGAGTCTTTAGAGATTACTTTACTGAAAAGCCGAGACGAAATCGAGCAATTTTAGTTAGGGTTTCGAATTGGCATTCAATTTGTGAGTTTTGATTTTTTTTTTTTTTTTGTTTTAAGCTCTAATTTAACACGTATTCTAATTTAAGAGGACAAAACAATTTTCCATTTGTAACGGATGATGCTCGTACGTGGCGACTTAACACTTGCACAGTCTTTTATTATTATTTTTTAATTTATATGAAGGATTTATTTATTTATTTAATATTAATTTTAACGATAAAATAATATGTAAAAAAATTAAGTGATAAAATAAAAAATAATAATATCACATTAATTTATAAAAAATAATTATAATTATATCATTATTTTAAAATGAATAATAATATCTTTTATCATAAAATTTTATATCATATTATATGTATTTTGTTATTAAAAATCTTTAGATTTGATTATTTTATTCTCAATTATTTATTTTATATAATAATTAAATAATCAAAAGATAACAGATGATTTCTAGGGTACCGGTAAATATCAATCTTTTTAATAATTGGATGATACTTATTTTTTTTTAAATTGTTTGGATTGAAATTTACATAGTATTCTTTTTCTAAGGGTAACAGTAACTAAGCAGTGATCCCTGAGTTTTTATTAGATCTTCCCTCTCTTTCCTCTTCCTCTATTTCTTCACCCTTATCCCTACCCAATTTTGTATCTTAAAGGTGAAAACAAAAAGTTTCAATTCAATAAAAAAAAAAAAAGAGTTTTGTAATATATTAAAAAAATAAAGACAAGTGCCTTTTTTTTTTTTGGGATTTAACTATGTGCAGCAAGCGGTAAGGAGCAAAATCGAATGTTTTAAAAAAAAAAAAAGAATCTTGAGATTGAACTCGATAAATGAGTAAGACTTACAGGAATAGAATTTTTAGGAATTTCAATCATGAATTTGATGAGGAATTCGCTATATACAGATTGAAGTATTGATTGCGTTCATTAAAGCCATAATCCAGTAGCAATATGGCTTAGTTTATCTGACAATGTTAAATTTTTAATTTCAAAGTCCAAGTTTGAGATTGAACATTAATTGAAACGCCAAAACATTAGAATAACGAATGAATGCCATAGTTTGGAGGAAATACGAAGAGAGGGATGAAGATGGAGAGAGAGAAAATCAAGAGTGATTTTAACGAGGTAAAGGAGAGAGATTATATTTTATCATAATTTTATTTATTAATCAGTTATAATATTTTTAAATTAATTTAAAATTTTTTATGAATAAAAATAATATGTACCATTGATTAAATTTAGCTGTGTATATTTTTTACATTATTAATACCTTAAAAAAATTACAGGACTTTTTTTACATCTCACAAAACTTTTATATATTTTTTTTAACAAATTAATTTTTCAATGAAATTAAAATATATTATTTAAAAAGCCGCACAATGATTAACTTTCCATCCATGTACACATTCACATCACGAAAGAGTGCGTTATTTTATCCTTTTTTTTTTTTTAATCATGAGCCAATACAAAATAGGATATGAATATAACTAAGAAATATATATAATTAATATGAAAATCCCTAAGTTATTTTTAACATAACTTATATTCACAAACAGCAACTCATATTTTGTGGGCTGTGGGTGTGGACGTAAGTTTAAGTTAGCATTTCTCTTTAATATGATAATTAAACATGAAGAGGAGCGGTGGTCTCAAATGACAGGTTTCAATTACCCACCACAACCTTCGCCCTGCAACCGCCGCCGTCACAATCATATAATACCCACCACTACCGCGTCGGCCGCCACCAAAGCAACAATCCACCATCTCTACGGTCGCATCTCCGGCCGCTTCCATTTTCTTAACGTGGCGTTTTTCTTTTTTCTCATTCTTTTCTTCTTCTTGTTGTTGTTGAGGGGGAGGAGGATACGCACATGCAAAAAGCTATCATTGCTGGGGTTGAAATTGCAAAGTGCAGTGCAATTAAGTTGATTCAGTTTATAGATCCCAAGAAATGTACTGATGATCTAGCGAACGATGATGACACTTTCCTTACGGTAAGTTCACGTACTACCGTCTACTTTATCCAGCTTCAACAATTAGTAGTCTTAGATAAATCTCAAAATTTAGACTGGTTTCCGCGTTTCTGTGTTCTCGATAGTGAAAAGCCTTTGCAGATGGTAATACTTTCTTAATAGCAAAAGCATTTTAGGGCCAGATTGCGGCGGTTGATAAAATATATTATTTTTGTTATGTGACCAAATAATTTACTGATTAAAAGAAAAAATTAGTGTTTGGTAAATTATATTATTGTTAACTGCTGTGGATTTAAAGATGACAAATATATACATCTAGAAAATTTTATTATAAAAATATTATTTTATCATAGCATGACCTGAATAAGCATAAATTTGAATTAAGTTTTAACTTTATATGATAATTTTAGGAAAATAAGACATAATAAATCTTTTGGTAAAATATTGAAGTTACAATAGCAACTTTGGTAACTTATTTAAGCTCATTTAAGATTATAGTTGAAATGGTGTAAGTATATTATTTTATAAGCTTTGACAAAAATAATATTTAGTAAATTTTTTAAAGTTACTTATTTCATTTTTTTTTCATTTTAACAATAACTTTTAAAAGCATATAACAAATTATTTTTTATAAATAACTTATTAAATAAGTTACCACATCTTTTTAAAGTTTCTATTATAATCTTAATATTTTAATAAAAAAAAGTATATCTTACTTTTTAATAAATCCTAATGTACAAATAAAAGATAATTTAGACTTATGTTTGTTTTCTATACTTGTATAATAAAATAGCACTTTTGTAATAAAATTTACTAAATATATATACTCTTCTTTTCAAACTGATAACAATTGAAACAACTCAATTTATCAAATACCAAACTATTTTTTTAGTCAATAACTTATTTCATTCGTATAGTAGAAGCAGATTATTTCATTAGCTACTATAATTTTAAACTGGCCCCTAATAAGGTACTTATAAAAAGTAAATTATTAACTGCTCTTAAAAATTATTGTCAAAATAGAGAAATTTACTAAACAAATAGTTTTTAAAAATTTTACCAACACCATCTTTATCAAATCTTTTGAAATAAAGGCTTATAACATTTCAATCTCAATTTTAATTAGGCCCTAAAAGTCAAATATTTTAATTTAATTTTTAAACATACATGTCTATACCACATCAAGATTAAAATGTCATGAACTTCAACTTCACAAAAAATTCTAGAGTACATATGATATTTCATGTTATCTTGGTGATGTGAAACCTCTAATTAATAATATTTTGGCATATGTCAATAATTTTTAAATTTAAAATTAATTAATTAAAGGCAAACAATTTGTAAACATAAAATTAATTAACAAGACAAGTACACAGTGAATTGAACACAGTTTGAAGATTGATCAATTCCTTCTCTTTCTTTACTTGATTTTTCTCGTCAACGCAAATGTTAATTCTATTTCCATCCCCGTCGTAAATTATGCTTCAATTTTGCAATATATTGCCAAGATTCATCGCGGCGTTTAACAAGTTCCCACCAATCTTGCCCTTAATCTTGGCGGTCTATTAACCTTTGTAGGCAAGAAAAGAAGCCTTTCAAAAATCTTCTTTTTATTCAATTAATTATTTTTATGACTCTTAATAGATTAATGTTTCTTGGTCTCCGATTTTTAAATTTAGAAGAGAGAGAATGAACTTTTGAAACCACAGGAAAAAGAGAGAAGAAAAAAAAAAGAAATTATTTAATTTTTGGGTTAATATTTGTTTATATATCAAAATATTATTTGGTGATGATTCCACATCTACTGATAAGATGAAATATCATATATGTTCTAGAATTTCTCAAACTTCACGTGTCCAGCATCCACAAAATTTCCCGAATTGATCTTCACATCGAAGACGTATACCGTTGACAGGATTGAAATTGTCATTAAGGCTAATAAAACCAAGAGAATGCCGCCCATTAACTAAGCCATTGAACATTCTCACCCTCAAGAGCTACCAAGTTTCTTGCCAATTGTATATAATAGGTCTACGTGAGCAGACGCTGAATTATTTATAGGCCCCAAGCATTTAGCTTTATCATCTTTAACTTAAGACTTTCCTTCCATCTTCGCCTGTGTCAATCACAAGGTTTCTTTCTTGTTCAAGTATCAATTAAAATCCCAACTGCGTATGGAATATATGATGAGTTGGTTTCAGGCCACATTATGAAAAAAGTCCTTCTCATAACGTCTGAAAATTAATTTCACCATCAAATGAGAAATTATAGATTACAATATATGGATAAATCACTGACATAAAAATTTATGTGCATAACTATGAACTTTTTTTTTTTTTTTTAAATTGGAACCTTAAAGTCCACTGCCTACTTTTGAAATGGCCATGCTATATATGCCACAGGCATCGAAAGATTGAGAAAATTAATTAAAGAGCAACTCTTTGAAATCAATTCGACACAACTGATGAATAAAGAAAGTGCATGGTTAATTAGATACATTGAAGAAATTAGAAAGGAAAAAAATATTATAATTATATGTCATGACTCACTCCGAACCCTAAGATGAATCTCTCTAATCTACGAAAATCAAATTAATAATGATTTTATAAAAATAAGATTTCCACCGAAATTTCGACAAAGTTTCCCTTATAGTTATGACATTTCTAATCTTGCAAATAACAAAATAACACTCTCAAAATATTCTCAAAATACAACAAATTTCGCCACTCAACTTCTCAACAAATATCAAATGTTATTTAAAATATTTTAACACCCAACATAGTAAGTTATTCTTAATTATAAATTATACAGTCTGAAATATTTCAACTCAAAAAAATTCTATGACTCTTAATATCATCACATGGCCAATTAAAAGGAAATATGATTTCGGATATTATCGGATACCTATGTACATGTATATTTTCAATTACTTACAAAGTCATTAAACAGTACCCTTCCCCATATATTGTGATGAGATGATATGTGATATATGAGATACAGGCCTTTGGGGCCCGTCTGAGAGCACACAGAGGTTTTGGATTGTGTACTTGGTCGTTTTTATCCTTTAGGGACTATTTATGCATGTATAATTATGATGATGAGATATGACGAGATGTGATGGCATATGAAATGTTATTTCCCCGTCTATCTGTGTAGCTCCGAGGTATGATGGTTTCTTGATTGTCCGTCCGTTGAGGTTTGGATTATCCGTCCGTTGAGGTTTGGATTATCCGTGTAGCTCTGGGGCATGATGGTTTCTTGATTACTCGTCCGTTGAGGTCTGGATATGATAAGATTATTTTCCCGGGTACTCGTTTGGTGAAAGTTTTCAATATTCAGTAAAGATACCATATGTTGTGAATTTTCATTGGTTTTATATAGTATTTTATGATGATTTCAGGTTGAGTATTTATACGATGTTATACATATTTTTTCCTGATTATTTCACATGATATTATATAAGTTTTTGAAGTTAGTGATTTGATTATACATGTTAAGTGATTTATTAATATTTTTAGTTTATGGTTTAATGAAATTGTATAATTAAAAGTGATTCAATTATTTTAAAAATAAAATTATTTTAAAAAATTACTATCCACTCACTAACCTTCACTGAGTTTTATACTCACCCTTATTTTTTATTATATTTTTCCCCCCATAGGAGATTTATAGGTACAACAGTTGACTCAGCAACGATAGTTATTTGTATTTTAGCTATGTATTTGTCCTAGGAGTTGTAGAGTTTTGTATGGGAATTGAAATTCTAACTAGACAACCCAAGAGAGGGGGTGAATTGGGTTTTTAATAATTACAAAAATAAATCACTCAATTAATGCAAATAAATTCGAAATAATTAAATAAATAAACAAACAATGATAAATAAATTAAGAGATAATTAAGAGAAAGCAAACACAATGATTTTTACGTGGTTCGGCTATCCCTGCCTACGTCTACGCCTCCAAGCACACCGGGCTTGAGGATTCCACTATGCAAGCCTCCAAGATTTCAACAACTTACAATTGACTTCCCAGGTGTCAATAGACCTTTACAACAAGAAATTATTTCCAATCTCTTAACCCAAATGTATCCTCACACTTGCAGTCACTCAAGACAAAGGAATACAAATTGATTTATCTCTCACACAATTTTTTAAGGTTACAAATTAATGCACAAAGTGTGAATGAATGAAGTACAAATCTATTTAAAGCTTTTTGTAGATGGTAAACTCGTATATAAGCTCAGTAGTTGTGTTGTCGTTAGTACTTGATTTGAATTGGATGAACATATTTATAGTTGGAGCTGAAAACTAGACGTTATTCTTCCATTTGGCAGAAAACGGTTTGCCATTAGCCGCTAACGGTTAGTCGTTTCCTTTGATCAATGTTACCGTTGGGCATGATTTCAAATAATTGGTTGACCATTAAGAATTACCCTTTCGCCGTTAACATCCAGAAACCTGCACAACAAAAACACTTGATCCGTTTTCTCTAAACGGTTGAAGGTTGACAAAGAATGTCAATTCTGGAACTTATCGGTTAGCCGATATATATTAACGGTTTACCGTTAAAGTCCAGTATCCTCATAATAAAACTCTATAACCGGTTTCTTTTAACGGTAAAGGATTTGAAGAGTTGAAGATATCGGTTAGCCGTTATATATTAACGGTTCGCTGATTACTTCCAGTATCTAACAAAAACACAAACCTTGAAGCATTTTTCTTAACCGGTAATGGATTAACAAAAGTATGATAATATCAGTTAGCTGTTATATATTAACGGTTCGCCGGTTACTTCCAGTAGCTCACAAAATGCTTATCGGTTGAGGCTTAAGCTGTTAACCTTTTACTGAGCTAAGTCTTTTCACTAACGGTTAGCCGTTTAATATAATCGATTAGCTGTTTATACTCAGAACTTCATTTTACTTACAAATTGTTTTAGTTTCTCTAAGGAATGTTAAACACATACCTAGTTTTGACTCTTAAGAGAATACTTAAATTTATGTAAGTTTTAAACATATTTATTAACTTAAATTCATTGTTTGTTATCATCAAAATCAATTAACAAAACATATCTATGTTAACAGGAATATTTCGGATTGTATAATATTATAATTAAGAATAACTTACTTTGTTTGGTACTAAAATATTTTAGATGATATTCGGTATTTATTGGAATGCTAATTGACAGAGTTGGTTGTATTTGGAAATTATTTTAGGAGTACTATTTTATAATTGCAGGATTGGGAATATCAAAACTGTAGGAAAAATTCTACTAGAATTTCGATAGAAATATTATTATTATAAATTCGTTATTAGTTGAATTTCGAGGATTGGTGAGACTCGTCCTAGGGTTTGGAACGGGTCGTGACACCAATATACAAATAATTATAATTGTTGAGTCGACTATTGTACTTGTAAATCTCCTGTGGGGAGATATAATAAAAATAGGTGTGTATAAAATTTAGTGAAAATCAATAAGTAGATATTAGTTTTTAAAAATAATTTTACTTTAAAAATAATTTACTCATTTCTAAGTAAATTCATCAAAATGTCATAATAACTTAAATAAACATTTTTATTTTAAATCGTGTATTGATATAATAAAATTATATAATACTAAGTAAAGCTAAGAAAAATTCAAACACATAATATCAATATTGAATATTAAAAAACTATCACCAAACAAGTATCCAGGAAAAATAATCTCATCGTACTTAGACTTTGACGGATGAGTAATCAAGAAACCATTATATTGTGGAGCTACATAGATAATTCGGACCTCAACGGACAGACAATTAAGAAACTATCATACCCTAGAACTACATGGATGGACCGGGAAATAACATGACATGTCCCATCATAACTCATTATGACTCATCATAACTCATCATTATAACTATGCATGCATACTAGTCCTCAGAAGACAAAAACGACCAAGTATATGGCCAAAATCCTCTGTGTGTACTCAGACGGGCCCTAAAAGTCAGTATCTTATATCATCACATATCATCTCATATTATCTCATCAGTATCGATAGCACTGTATCTGAGGAAGGATGCTATTTAATGATTTTAAAAACAACCATATATGCACATATACGTAAACATTCGATAATATTCGAAATTTCATTTTATTTTTCATTAAACAAACTTTAAATCCATTTTATTTTCTTTAAAATATCATCATTATGCATATATTTAAAATCAATAGCAAAATCTTTAAATCATAAATATCTTTAGCAATAAATACTGATTCTACCAAGAAAATTTATTTTAGAAAAATCATTAAATCAAAGTTTTTAAAAATTCATTTGCAAACATATTTTATCATAATTAAAATGATAATAATTCATGGAAAAAATAGGTTTTGTATATTCTACTTACAATGACGATGATCATATTCGGTATCGTCGATGTCCGCGGTTTGGTTCTTGTTCGCAGGTCCTCCTATTTTAAGAAATAATATAATTATTATCCACAATGTGAAATATAAGTAATTATACTCAATAAAGTTCGAAACTCACATAATACAACTCTCGATTCTATAAGATTACCAAAATATCCTTATGTCCAAAAATTTTCAAAATGTCCTCTATATCAAAATTTACTAAATTTTCCTTAAAATCATAATTTATCGAATCATCCTCAGAATCTTAAATTACCGAAATATTCTTACTTTAAATTATAAAAATAATCTGTGAGTTCTAAATTTACGAAATTACCTTTACAGTGTAAAATTACCAAATTACCCCTGATAACGTAATTTATCGATTTACCTTCAAAATTTCAAATTACCTAACTGCCTTAGTCCATAATTACTAAATTACCCATAACTTTTAAAAATTATAAAATTAACCTCAATCCTTCATCGGTCAACTGTGATCGGACTTCAGTCAACAGTGATGGGAAGCTCCAGTCTAATAGTTTTGGCCACAGTAAGTCCAACAGTGTTGGCGGTGCCTCCCTATGCATGGTGACAGAGATGGATCAAGCTCCTAAAACTTCAGGTTTGCAACTTGCTGATCGTCGGTGATCTGGCCGTTTCCAGTGACAGGACCGATTGGAAATGGAAGTTGGAGGTGAGAGGAGTGGAACTCAGCTGGTGGCTTGGCCAAACTTTGGAGGAATTGATGGCAGAAAAAATGAGTTTTTGCTAGAAACTTTCGGGCTTCACCGGTAGCATTTTGATCGTTTTCCAGCGATGAGGACGATAGAGATATGACTGTCATCTCAAGGGCTTCAAAATAGTACTAAGCTCATTGGAAACAGTGGCCGGAAATGTGAGATCTGATCGGGTCACGACTGTGGGTTGGATCTGGATCATGTCAAACCCGGTCAACACTCTCTCTCTCCTTCTCTCTCTCGGCTCTTCTCTCTCTCCATTTAAAGAATTTTTTTTTTTCAAATAGCTTGATACTGATTAAGCTAATGTTGGATCCATAATATCCAAATATCCGATTGACTAGCTTCGAAATTGCGCTCGAATATTACATCACGACAAATTTAAAATTATTCATATGCAATTAATTTAATAATGCGTAGAATTTTTAATCTTGATAACATGTGATGACTTCAAAATTTATAAAATTGATACCGAATGAAAAAAATAAATAATTCACTCCATAAGAAAAATAAAAGTATACATATTACATTATAAGATCATACGATCTGCGGTCCTTTTAATTTATAACCTGCAAGGGAGTCATTATACATGAGCAACGCTCAAGTTCACACTCATCAGCAGCTGGAGAAACTAATTTTTTAGAGTTGCTCCTGTACAGCCAAATTCGAAAAACAGATAAAGTAGTTTATCAAAATAATTTCAAGCAAACGGCAGTAAGTATCTACAATGTTATCCGTTATCTCTGTGCAAAAACAACATATGGCCCTGTTACTCCTTTGCAGGCCCTGCTGACCGTGGTATTTTCTTGGACGCCGGATCTTCAACATCCTTGAGCTGTTAATAGTGGAGAGCAATTTCAACCAACCATTCCGGCTTTAGTTCAGTTACCTGCCTCATATATTCCTTCGTCGTCAGAACCAATTCATGGTAAATGACCCATCTTGGTAGCGCTTGCGCCAAACCTGAACTGGGATGTATATGAACTCTCTGCGGATGTTTCACCGTCCAGTAAGATCCATTCTTCTGCAGCTTTGCTGAATGAGGGAAAAAGCCGGATGTGATGGCCTTTTTTATGGCGTCTAAATCATTGAGACTGGAAGTAACTTCAATCTCAACCCTGGTAAGGAGTCCCTCCAGCTGGTCCCGTATGTCTCTGGCACGCTGCATACTTCTGACCTGAACATAATTCTCACGACACCACTGTGTTGAGTAATTACATTCCCTCCAGGAATTGTAAACCCTTAGCAAAGCAATGTGATCGCCAACGTCTCCCGAGTGGAAGTTCATTCTTGCATTGTCTGCATGTACTTGCTTGTCCTACGGACGATAGAATATTGAATTTCCAACAGAAAGCATTGCAGCGATTGTAATGATCTCATCCGAACACTTGTATTTATCAGAGGCAACTATTGTTTTAGATAGCATAGGATCAAGAGGGAACTCAGCCATCTGCCTGCCAACTTTAGTCAGCTGACCAACTTTGTTTAATGCACCAAGAGCATAAAGCAGCTCAAGGGCTTTGAGTAATGCCTCCTCTGGCGGCGGGTCTATGAAATCAAAATTTACCAAGTCATAGATCCCAAGACTTTTCAGAATAAGGACAACATTTGCCAGGTTGGTTCGTTGTATTTCTGGCACGGTATTATCATCCATATCCTCGTGATAATTGTGCAGAGTGTACAACCGAAAGCATTTTCCTGGACCTGTTCTTCCCGATCGACTTGTTCGTTGATTGGCTGCAGCTTTAGAGATGGGGTTTACCAACAATGACTCCATTCCGGTCTTTGGATTATATGATTTCACTTTGGAAAAACCTGGATCAATAACATATTTAATTCCATCTATTGTCAATGAAGTTTCAGCAATATTTGTAGCAAGAACAACTTTCCGAGCCCCCTCTGGAGTAGGTTCAAATATTTGTGCTTGTAGCTCAGTTGGCAGGTTTGCATATATAGGGCAGATAATCAATTCAGCTATTTTGGTTCCCAAGCCCCTCGTCCTCTGCTTCAAAATCTCCTCCGCTGTTTCAATTTCACCCTGACCAGCTAGGAAGACCAGAATATCTCCAGTAGGCTCATTTACATGGATCTGTAACCCTGTGACAATAGCTGCATCTATATAATCAGCTTCTGGCGCTTTCGTGTAAAAAAGTTCAACAGGATATCTCCTGCCTGGAATTTTGAAAATTGGTGCTGAACCAAAGTAATCACTGAACTTCTCTGCATCAAGTGTTGCACTTGAGATCCGGTCGGTAGTTGATTAAATCCTTTAGTAGTCCAAACAAAATATCGGTTGACAAAGATCTTTCATGAGCCTCGTCCACTATCAACACGCTGTAGCTCTCTAGACTTGGTTCAATTACAATCTCTCGCAATAGCATACCATCCGTCATGTACTTCAAAACAGTCTTATCCGAAGTGCAATCTTCGAAACGAATGGAATAACCAACCTCATGCCCAAGCTTGACACCCATTTCCTGAGAAACTCGAGCAGCAACACTCATGGCAGCAACCCGTCACGGCTGAGTGCATCCAATCTCTCCCTGCTTGGTGTAACCAGCCTCATAAAGATATTGGGGTTCTGCGTAGTCTTCCCAGAACCTGTTTCTCCGACTATAACAAGGACCGGATATTCATTAACAGCTTGAAGCAGTTCCTCCCGAAATGGATAGATAGGTAAAGTTTTTCTCTCCTCCCGAAGCATCTCTAAGGCTGATTTTACCTCGGACTTGTCAGGTAACTCGCTGTCAAACTCATCAAAATTGTCACTATCAATCACAGATTCCCTAAAAAAATTCAATAATCTTGTCCTCAAACACATATTCATAATCATCAGCTTGCTGCATTTTATTTTTTGAACCGTATTTCAAGTCTGCCTTTTCCCTTCGTTGTTTCTCCCAAGCATCAAATGTGTTCATTTTGTCCCCCATCACTTTCACGACTGCAGCGCTGCAAAGCCACAGCAAATCTCTTACTCTGATCAACACGCCCATCTTGATCATAGGCATCAGGCAACCCATACACAGTCGGCAGTGTTTCATCCTCCTGACCAACCAGGGCTAATATTTTCTTCTTGTAATTCAATTCACAGCGCTCTGCGTCAGTACGCTTTTGACCTTCAAACAATTGCTCATCTTCTATATCATCTTTGATTTCCTCCAGTTTCTTTTGCACCCTCTTTGGCAAGTACTTTTGTCTCGAAACTTCTCTTAAATTTTCAATTCCATCATTTTTTCTTGATCTCCGCATTGCGTTATCTTCCTCCTTCCGCGTCAACTTGGGCTCCGTTAGTTTCCGTGTTGCTGCGGCATCGCCTTCTCTGATATGTCGTTCTAATTTCTCCCTTCCTCTTCGATCCCTCAATCTTTCTGCCTCTGAATCAGAACCATCATCCTCCTGCCGTTGGGAAATCCGTCTCCTAGCCACCAGTCTCTCTTCTTCCACACTTGCAATCCTCTCATCATCATCATCATCATCACTTTCTATCCTCTTTCTAAACCGTTTCTTACTTGTACTAGCAGCGATCCCGATAACATCATCATCAGCATCATCATGAACGGCGTCCAAAATAGTGTAAGTCTTCTGCTTCTTCACCAATAGAGCAGCTTCAGTTTCCTGTTTCTGATATAGATTTAAACTAGATTCTTTACGGGGAACTCTAGCAAAAATTTCTTGAGCAAATGCACGTGTTTCAGTTGATGAAGAAATTTCAAATTCCTGAAGCTTGGTTTCCAAGTCAGCCGGGGACGATGCTTGCTTGGATAGTCCAATAACATACTGGACGATGGCGGGCTGAGAATATCCGAGCAGTGAAATTAACTTATCGGATACCCACGTCTTCAGATTATCCTCACTCTCCATTGGTATCGGACTTCTAGAAATTGTTGTAGAGAATCAAACTGAAAGAAAGTAAACAAAAGCAAAAAGAAGGCATACAACTATTTAGAGAGTCGAGATCTCAGATTATCTGTAATTCTGTCTCTCTAATTCTCTTACTCTAGTGTTTGTAATTGTCGCACAAAAATTCTTCAGAAACACCGTTTAAATGGGCTTATAATCCAGAACTCGATAGGAATCCTAATCCTTGAACAACACGTAAATCGGAGATGACAGCTTATGTCGTCATACGAGGCTTTTAGCCTCCTAACGACATAGCGTCCGTTTACATACGAAAACAATGTCATGTCATACATATTGCTTCCGAATATGCCGAATTTTCTTTGCCCCCTTGGCTTCCTATTATATTATTATAAATATAAAGTGAGTGCTCATTCTTTCTGAGTATCTTCCTGGTATCTATATAATATAAAGTAAAGAGAGGTTAAAAAAGCAAAAGTACGCATAAACTATTTATATGTATGGTCAGTACTGGCACGACGACGAATATCATGAAGCTATAGCATTTGTTTTAACTGTGTTATCTCTTAAAGTTTAGGACAGATCAAGGCTTCTATGATTGATATTTCCAAAGTACATAATTAATCATGATGAGCAGCAATATTTCGTCCGATTTCATATAAAGATTGATTGCAAATCATGCGTTGTGAAATTATTTTTAACAATGTCTTGAAAACGACTCTCAAGCCAAAGCAGAAAGTTGTTAACTTTTAATTTTTGAATCAACTTGTGTTATGTGTATTATTAGTCTCATTCGGTAATCATGTCTGGTGTAATTTTCATGTAAGAAAATAAAACGAAAGTTAAATCAAAATTAGGGCTATTGACAAAACTATAGACATTGAAGATTAGGCAGTCCTATCTTCGGGTGAAAGCTCATGTAAAAGACAATTTTCGATTATCAGCCAACTCCACGCATTTCTTATCGAAACCTCAATTGTAAAAATCATAAAAGCAGAAATGCAGTTGTAGCACATATGCATAAGATATGAACAACACATAATTAAGTAGACACATAAAACAGCATGAACCGGGTGCTGATCTCAATCGCCCTGGCAATCACCGCAGCCACCATCGTCTGTCACCCTCAGCAACTAAGACAACAACCCACCAGCTCTCCGACCAGCTCTCCGGCCCCCTCGGGGTCAATTCCGATTTTACCTTTTTCTTCGTCTTTCTTTTCTTCTTCTAGAGGCGGGGGATCCACACATGCAAACAGATCATTGATAGGATTGAAAATGCAATCACAATTTGAAAAAGTAGAATTATGCCACCGAAGAAGTTTTTGGAACTCTCATAGTTTTGTAAAGCTTCTGCCATTCGCCCCATTCTTTTTTATCTCCTTAAGGCAAAAGAATCGAAACAAACACTTCAATTTATGGACCTTACAATAAGTACTGTATTTCACGGGTATATATTCCTTGATGCCGTCCTAGGAAACTATATTTATAATATATATTTTTATAACCGAATTTGAAACGTCATCGTACCTTCGCGGTTTATTAAAAATGTTTAATATATGTTATCTTGATCTCATATAAATTGGCAGCTTCTAATTAATTTTTTTTGTTTAAAATATATGGACACCATACCCATGGAAGTTTTTGTAACGGTTTTCCTGGAACATTCATCTCTTATATATAGTGTGATATATTCTTACTCCTGGGAGACATATTTTTTGACAAACTTAAAAAAGGTGATATATTTTTTAAAATACTCAAATACGTGACAATCCAATAACTTTGCCGTTAATTTTAACGAAAACAGTAAATTAATTATAAAATGATAATTTTACCCTTAGAATTAATTATAAAATGATATTTCTACTCTATAATAGCAACAAAATGAATTTCTATCCCTATAACTAGTTACAAACTATGTTTTTATCCCTATTTCATTATTTTTTATTTTTTGAATTATTAAAAAATTTTTTCTTGTGGCATCAAACAAATTTTTCTTATTGATGGTAAAGTTTGATTCAAATATTTTTTCTAAAAACATTTGTATCATTTAATAAAAAGTTCATTAATTATAGCTAGATGTATTTTTTTATAAATTTTTCTATTAAAAAATTTAAAAATACTTGAGTTGGGTTAAAAACATAATTTGTGACTTGTTGTAGGGATAAAAATATTATTTTGTACCTATTATAGGGCTAGAAACTTCATTTTATAATTAGTTATAGGGGTAAAATGGTTATTTTATAATTAATTTACTATTTCCATTAAAGTTAATAGTTAAGTTAATGAATTGTCAGAGTATTTTTAAAAAATATATCATCTTTTTACAATTTATAAAAAAATATGTCATTCAAGAACACTTAACCCTAAATATTTTATATGAAATTAAACGCGATATGTTTTTAGGCTTAGGTGTTGTAGCTTTTAACATGTGCAACGTTGCTGTGAAAATTAAATTATTATGGCAATGCACGTACGTACCGGGATCGATCATTTGGAATAATTCTGTGTGTTTTTACTTCACAGGCAAAAAATATCATTGACCAACGACAATGACTTCAATATTTCTGTGTGTTAATCTTGACTTCACCTGTTTGCTTCGAAAATTTTCTGTGTGTTTTCACTTCACAGGCAAAAAATATCATTGACCAATGACAATGACGGACGGACTTATTAAAGGGCTGACCAGGCTATGTAATCCTATCAAATCCCTGAAGAATTGTTAATTTGCATTCAAAGTTTGTGTTATAATAGGCTTGATGTAGGATACTTGTGTGCTGTAGATTTTTTATTATATAACGTACACATTAGTGCTGAAAAATGATGTCTAAAAAACTCCTAAGCTTACCGAAAAGTAAGTAGTTATCAATTTTTGCACTTACTACATGTGTTTTCAAGGGAGAATAAAAGTTAATATTTGGTCGCATAATTTTTTTACCACTTGGATTATTTATAAATTTTAATATCTTATTTTGTTAATTTTGTTAAAAGGTTAATGAAAAAAAGAATATTTTGCTATTCGGTAAACCATGACAAAACGAGTAAGCCTCTGTCGAATAAAAGAAAGAGAGTACAACAAATAAGATGGGATAAAATGAACCTTACTTCTTAAAAACATGCTGAGTAAGGTCCAATAAAAAACAATCATCAAAAACTAAATAAAAAAAAAAGGATCATGCAAAACAAGTCAAAACCGATAAATCTTCGGTATAAGGTCAGCAAAACAAATAAATAAATCAAATTTAAATTGAACCGCAAACAAATTGGGTTAGCATTCTGCTTATTTGGATTCAATTCATTTATTAAATAAATATCTAATTAAATTCATTTAGTAGGATTAATAAATTAATTGAATCTAAATTCATTTACTAATTGTTTTCATTACAATAAATTGAGATGAATATGAATTTTTTTTTACAAAAATATACTTCATAAACAAAAATTAAACAAAACAAAATATAAAAATGTAACATACACATTTAATTTTTGAATCAAGTGTATCATTTAATTTTTTCGGTATTAATTTAAAACCATCGGACTTATTTCATGTGATTATAGAATAATTCGACGTGTTCATTCAATTGATTGTGTATGAAAAATTTTAAATTTGACGCAATGTAAAATCGAGACAAAATTGAGCGTGATTTCAAAGCTGATTAGTTGGATTTTTATTTATCATGAAACTGATATCGGCTTAATTAGTATTAAACTATAAACAAAATTCTTTCTTTAAATGAAAAGAGAGAGGAGACGCGGAGGGGGAGAGAGAGAGAGAGAGAGAGAGAGAGTTGACCAGGTTGACCCGATTCGGATCCAACCCGCGACTGTGACCTGGCTAAAACTCCTAATTCTGGCCACCATTTCCAATGAGCTTGGTACCAATTTGAAACTTTCGAGACATCGGTCATATCCTTGCTGTTCTTATCGCTAGAAAACGACTAGAAAGCCGCCATTAAGCTCGAAAATTTCTGCCAAAACCTCGTTCTTGCTACCATCGATCCCGTCGGAGTTTGGCCACACCATCGGCTGAGTTTCACTCCTCTCACCCTCAGCTTCCATTTTTGATTAGTCGTGTCACCTGAAACAGCCAGATCGCCGACGATATGTAAGTTGCAAGCTGAGAGCTCGATTCGCCACCATCACCACGTGTGGGAAGACATCGCCGGCACCGTTGGACTCACCGTGGCTGGAACTACCAGAAATGAGCTTCTCGTCACTGTTAACTGAAGTTCGGCCACCGTTAGCTGGTGAGGGGCAATTCGATAAATTTATAAAATTTGAGGCTAACTTTGTAATTTTTAAAAGCTATGGATAATTTAGTAATTTTAGACAAGGATAGTTAGGTGATTTGAGATTTCAAGGGTAAATAGGTAGTTTAAGTGATCATGGGTAATTTGGTAATTTTACACCCCAGGGATAATTTCATAAATTCAAAACTCACAGATTACTTTTATAATTTAAATTAGAGATATTTCGATAATTTAGGATTCTGAGGATAAATTGGTAAATTAAAACTATGAGGGCAATTTAGTAATTTTGATAATTTTTGGACATAAGTATATTTTAATAATTTTAAATACTCGGGAGTTATATTATGTGAGT
Organism: Aegle marmelos; assembly: GCA_030449875.1. NCBI lineage: Eukaryota > Viridiplantae > Streptophyta > Magnoliopsida > Sapindales > Rutaceae > Aegle > Aegle marmelos. The sequence goes on along the minus strand of JASUUL010000094.1, from coordinate 18,416,947 downwards.
TCTTTATTGAGAATAATTGGTTGTATTTTATGTTATCTGTAATAATTATGTCGTTTATTTGATTAGGAGAACCCGCGAACGAGAACCAGTCCACGGACGTCAACAATACTAGATTTGATCGTCGTCACTGTGAGTAGAATATACAAACTTTATTTTCTCTATGAATTATAATGATTTTTAATTATGGTAAAGCATATTTGTAAATGAATTTTAAATGCTTGATTTAATGATTTTATAGAAATAGATTTTATCTGCATAATAGTATTTATTATTGGAAATATGTATGATCAATGATTTTATTTCTGATTTTGAATATATGCATAAAATTAATATTTTTTAAAGAAAAGAAAATGGATTTAAAGGTTATTGAAAGTAAAAAGAAAATATGGTTTCAGATATTATTGGATGTTTATGTACGCATATATTTTTGATTATTTGCAAAGTCATTAGACAATATCATTCTCTATATACAATGATGAGATGATATGAGATGATATGTGATAATGTAAGATATCGACTTTTAGGGCTCATCTGTGTACACACAAAGGTTTTAGGCCATGTACTTAGTCGTTTCTATCTTTTGGAGACTAATTATGCATGCATAGATGTAGTTAGTTATGATGAGATGTGATGAGATGTGAAATATTATTTTCCAGTCTATCCGTGTAGTTTCGGAGTATAAAGGTTTCTTGATTGCCCGTTCATTGAGGTCTGGATTATTTGTGTAGCTATGGAGCATGATGGTTTCTTAATTGCCCATCTGTTGCAGTTCAAATTATCCATGTAGCTTCGGAACATGATGATTTTTTGATTGCTCGTCTGTTGAGATCCGGGTATGATACAATTATTTCCCCGGATTCGTGTTTGGCGATAGTTTTCAGTATTCATTATTGATATCATATGTTGTGAATTTTCTTTAATTTTATGTAGTGTTATGTGACAATTTCAAATTGAGAATTGATATGATGCTATGATATGTTCTTTCCTAGTTATTTCACATGACATTATATATGTTTTCGAAGTTAGTGATTTGATTATAAATATTAAGTGATTTATTAACATTTCTTGCTTATGGTTTGATGAAATTGAATGTTTAAAAATGATATGATTATTTTCAAAGTAAAATTATTTTTTAAAACTATTATCTACTCACTGACTTTCACTAAGTTTTATATTCACTTTTATTTTTATTATATTTTTCCCCCACAGGAGACTTGTAGGTATAATAGTCGATTCAACAACGATAGACAAGAAACTATGTAGATAAGCGCAGACGGGAACTTGAATTTGAAGTTAGTGATAAGGTCTTTATATGGATATCACATTGGAAGGGGGTACTTCGATTTGGGAAGCACGAGAAGTTAAGTCCATGTTATATTGGGCCGTATGAGATCATAGAGCGCATTGGTCTGTTAGCTTACCAATTAGCTCTACCAATTAGCGCATTAGTGCTAGTTAAATTTGGTGAGGATGAAATTGTTTAAAGAAAGGAAAGGCCTTTTCGTGGTGAGGATGAAATTGTTTCAAGTAAAAAATAGACCTTTTCGTTTTCTATCAACTTGGCTTACAAATGAAAATTTTGACAATTTTGTTGCCTCTAATTGGAATTCTATGCTGATTACGTGGAGATGGTTCGGAATTTCACCATTAAAATTACTTAATTGAATAGAGAGCTTTGGAAATATTTTCAGAGAAAAAAACTGGTTTTTGCTAGGCTAGGAGGGTTGCAACAGGCCCTTGAAGACAAGCCTAGTTGAAGTCTGTACTGATTAGAGTGGAAGTTGAAAAAAGAGCTGGAAGAAGTCCTGACCTAGGTGGAACTGTATTGGCATCGGAAATCTCAGAAAGACTAGATTCTTTTATAGGACTAGAATACAGACTTCTTCGACCCGAAAACTCTTTCGAGAAGTCAAAAAAATTGCATCACAGCTATTATGGATGATCAGGTTCTTGACTTCATGATAAAGAAGCGATCAGGCAACATGTATTTTATTTTCTTCTTTTATACCAATGATGAACCTGTTTTATGTCTTATCCTCGCAGAGGCTACTTTCCATAAGGCAGCATCTTACTTTGCTGGTTAGTGATGAAGAAATTAAAAAAAGCATATTTAGTATGAAGCCCCTTAAAGCTCTGGGTGTTGACGGCTACCAGGCTGTTTTTTGTCAAAGTCAGTGGCCCACTGTTGGTGGCTCTGGTAGATTAGTAAAAGAGGTATTCAACAGTTGCCGAATACTAGAAGAAATTAATAAACTTTGCTTGTGACTATCCCAAAAGTTGACAACCCCACTAGTTTGAAAATGTATCGGCATATCAGTCTTTGTACAGTCATCTACAAATCCATCACCAAGTTGATTGCTAATCAGCGCTAAAGGTAATGATAAGAAAACTGAAAAGACTCTCGGCTTTACCACAACTAAGGATCTTGGTAATTATCTTAGTATACCTCTCCTTCATTTGCGAGTTACCAAGAACATTTATCAATAAATAATGGACAAAGTGGAGAAGGGATTGTCAACTTAGAATGCTTCTCATCTTTCTTTGGCTAGGCCTATCATTGTTACACAATCTGTCCTTCAAGCTATTCTTGTCTATGCCATGCGGAAGATAAACCTTCCTTCTGATGTCAAGTCCAAAATTGACCGAGTATGCAGAAAATTCCTATGGAGTGGTAATGCAAATGAGAGGAAGATGAGTCTAATTAATTGGAGCACAGTTTGTAAGCCGAAAGTTTGTAGAGGCATGGGTTTGAAGAACCTTGAAATGATGAATCAAGCTTTGCTAATAAAGATTTGTTGAGGCCTTATTTCTTCACCTGAGAGCTTTTGGTCTCAGGTTTTGAGACGAATTATGGTTTAGATCTTCTGAGGTTTCCTATTGATATATTTACAAAACAATTGCTCATATTTGTGGCGCTCTATCAGCAAACTCTAGAATAAAATAATAATGGATACTGATTGGTCTATTGGAAATGGCATTAAAGCAAGATTTTAGTGGAATTGTTGGGCAACTAAAGACCAGTCCCTCTCTAATTATGCTATAGGCCCTATTCTTGAGGACCTTCTTTATGAAAATGTGGCTGATTTGTGAATTTTAATATCCAATAGAGGTAGGAATCTTTTAATCATTTCTGCCAAATAATATTTTGCTCAAAATTGCTTCAATTCGACCCCCAAAACTTGACAGAGGGCATGATCATATATTTTGGTTGGCTTCAAGAAAATGTAATTTTACTGTCAGTTCTGCTTATCACTATATTGCAGGATCCAGATATGAGCATAAGGATTCATGTTGGCATCCTGCTTGGTCATGGGAAGGGCAACAATCCATTCACAATTTCCTTTAGATTGTGCTGCATGATCGAATCAAGACAAAAAATGGAACTTATACAAAGACACATTTAGACTAATGGTGTTTGTGATCGGTGTGCCTCTGATTTGGAGAGCACTTTCCTTGTGCTCGGAGATTGTGTTATGGCTAAGAGAATCTAGAACCAATTTGTTCCATTTAGCTTTTGCTTAGAGTTATAATCTATACCGCTTAAAGAATGGCTCACTCATAATCTTCAAAGCAAGAAGCAAACTTGAAAAGATTTAAATTGGAATTGCATTTTTGGTGTCACCACTTGGAGGCTCTGGTACTGGCACAATGAATTTCAATTTCATAATGTTTTAGTTGAAAGTAATCACATGGTTCAAGATATCATTAAGCAGGCTAGGAAATTCATCACTTAACGCCCTTTTTTTTAAGCTTCGACAGCCACAAAGAAAGAGTTATGGATTGGTTGGACTCCTCCTATATCGCCTTGCTGTAAGTTAGTTAAATTCTAATGGTACTTGTAAAAATTCTAGAATTTCAAGTGCAAGGGGGTCTTATTAGAGAACACAGTGGCAAGCGATTTGGGGATTTGGGATGCATATTGGTTGCTACTCTTGTCACGACCCGTCCCGAACCCTGGGACGAATCGCGACTGATCCTCGAAATTCGACTAATAACTATTCTAATATTAATCACAATAATATTTCTACTAAAATTTCCAATAGAATTTCACTAAGATTCTGAAATTTCCAATCCTGCAATTAATAAGATAACACTCCCAAAATAATTTCCATATACAACCAACTCCATTAATCAATATCCCAATAAATACCAAATATCGTTCGAAATATTTTAATATCAAACACAGTAAGTTACTCTAAATTGTAATATTATACAATCCGAAATATTCTACACTTTTCACAAATCCTAGGACAAACACGTTATAAAATACAAACTAACTTTGAATTGTTGTACCTACAAGTCTCCTGTGGGGGAAAAATATAATAAAACGAAAAAGAATGAGGGTGAGTATAAAACTCAGTGAAGGTCAGTGAGTGGATAATAGTTTTTCAAAAAAAATAATTTTATTCTTAAAATAACTGTATCAACTTTAAATACACAATTCCATCAAATCATAAACGAGAAATATTAATAAATTACTTCACATTTATAATTCAATCACTAACTTCGAAAACATATATAATAACATGTGAAATAACCAAGGAAGTATATGTCATAACATTGTATAAATACTCACTGTGAAATCATCACCAAATACTACGTAAAACCGAAGAAAATTCGCAACATAAAATATCAATTTCGAATACTGAAAACTTTCACCAAACAAGTACCCAAAGAAATAATCTCATCCTATCCGGACCTCAACGGACAGGTAATCAAGCAACCATCATGCCCCGGAGCTACACGGATAATCCGGACCTCAACGGACAGGCAATCAAGAAACCATCATACCCCGGAGCATATAGATGGGAAAATAATATCTCATATGTCATCTCATATCGACATATCTCATCATCATAATTATGCATGCATAGTCCCCAAAGGACAAAAGCGCCCAAGCACACGGCCCAAAGCCTCTGTGTAACCCCAGGCCTATATCTCATATCATCACATCAAGATATATAGGAAGGGAAGTCTTGTCTTAAACATCCGATAATATCCGAAATCACATTCTCTTTTATTCTCAAAAGCATTTAAAATCTATTTTCTTTTCTTTAAAAACATTATTTATACGCATATATTCAAAATCAGAAATAAAATCATTTATCATACTCAATTCCGATAATAAATAACATAGTGCCGATAAAATCCATTTTTCCACAAAATCATTAAATCAAGCATTTAAAGATTCATTTGCAATCATACTTATCATAATCAAAAATCATAATAATCCACCTTTTGTATATTCCACTCATCATAACGACAATCAAATCCGGTTATGTCAATAGTGGGTTGGTTCTCACAGGTCCTCCTAATCAAATAAATCGCATAATAATTATTAGTTACGTAAACTACAACTAATTGTAGTTAATAAAACTCGAATTCTCATAATATGACTCCCGAATATTTAAACTTATAAAATTTTCCTTATTCTCAAAAATTATTAATGATTTCGATATCAAACTTTATTTAATTGCCCCCAATAATATATTTATTAATTTATCCATAAAATTCTCAATTTAAAATATCCTCAAATCCTTTAAAATTACCGAACTGCCTTGAATTCAAAATTATCGAAATATCCCAAAAATCATAATTTACCAATTTAATCCTCAAGATCATAAATTATTACTTATCCTTAATTTAATCAATTAATAAAATATTCACATATTAGGAATTATTAAATTATCTCCTTTATCGAATTACCTCCAATCACTTAAATTATCAATTTACCATCGAAATCTTAAATTACCTAACTATCCTTATCCATAATTATCAAATTACCCACAACTTTCAAACTACAAAATTAACCCCAAAATTCTCGGTCTTTACCGAATTGCCCCTCACCGGTCAACGGTGACCGGACTTAGGTCAACAAAAGCTTAGATCTTGTAGTTCCCTCGGTGAGTCCAACGACCTTCCACGCGCGGTACAGCCGATCGAGCTTCCTAAGGCCGCGGGTTGCAAGTTGCCGTTCACCGCAATCCGGCCGATTCAGATGACGAGACCGGTCGGAAATGGAAGCTTGAGAGCAATGGAACCCGGCCGGTGGCGTGGCCAAAATCCTAAATCGACGAAAGAACGGGTGTTTTGGCCGAAACTTTCAACGTTTTCAAGCTTCACTGGTTGTTTTCCGGCAGTGAGAATGGCAAAGATACGACCAGCGTCTCAAGAGCTTCAAATCGATCTCCAAGATCGTCGAAACGGTGGCGGAATTGGGAGATCCTATCAAGATTGCGGGTCGCGGTCGGATCCGGATCGAGTCTCTCTTTCTCTTTCTCTTTCTCTTTCTTTCTTTCTCTCTCTCGACTTCTCTCTCTTTATTAAAATATAAATAAATAAATATATATATATACACGTAAATATTACAACTCTACCACAGTTGTTAGGCTTTGTGGTCCTTATCAAGGTTTGATACTTACATAGGAAACTAGAATTTGTTGGTTACTAACAGAAATTGATAGTTTATTCGTAACCCAACTGGCCGTTAGCTCCTTAGTGACCACTAATTAATGCCCTTAGCTTATCTTCTGTATCCAAGAGCTTTTACAAAGAGATTGGTATGTTAACATCCAGCATACCTATATCGAGGCTGATTTTGCAGCAGATTCCCTTTCTAATTATGCAATCTCTCTTCCTTTGGGTCTCCATGCTTTTAGCTCCCCTTCATCCTTGATTAATCACATTGGTTTTCATGATGTGCATGGGGTTGCTTATCACCGCTTCATTTTTTCTTACCTTTCTTTGAAGATTTCCCCTTTATAAAAAAATAATAATAATTTAACACTGTAAATAATAAATAATGGGAGTGGAAATATGAAAGACTTTTAAGCAAAAGAGCTACTTTTTGAAAAAAAAGAAAAAGAATTATTTTCCATTTTTTAGGGCAGTAAAATTTGCTTCTTGTTTATCCCATTAAAACAACATGGGATAAGCCCCTTCAGATATAAAGTGTCATTATTGCAAGATTAATTGATGGGCTCAAACGGTATCATCCTGACATTACTTTTTGCAACAAACATTATATAAAATTATATTATAGGAAAATAAGCCAACCCACCCTGTTTAACAAATTCAAACAACCAATAAGTACTGATTTTGTTCGAGCGAGCTTGCAACAATTTGCTATTTGTAATTATAAATATGTTAGAACATTGTATTGTATATTTAATTATCAATAGTGTTTGAACCATACACATATTCTCAATATAATAAATGTATTTCTTTTAGTTTGGAGAATGAGTGTATACCATGCAACTAACAAGTGATGATTTGCCTAGCTCTTAACTCTTTAGTAGTATTCTTTCTTTGGTTCTTGTTTCTTTATTATCTTTTGTTTGATGTGGCTGCTGTAGCTTTTTTAATTTACTATCTGCAATTTTTTTTTTTTATGCTTTTCTTATTTTTTTAGTACACATTAGACACCAACAATTGTTTATGAACCATCAAGTGTGTATAATCCATATCTGATAGGACAGAACTGAGTCAAATTCACCAATTCCTCATTGTTTACAAGGTGTGTATGAGATGCCAACTATCATTGCATTTTCCTTGTAATTTACTTATTCCTAATCTCTGCATTTTATGTGAGAGTGGGAGAGTCGGAGCCTTCATCAAGTCATTTTCACTCTGCCTGTATCAAAGTGACTAGGCATAAGAAAGTATACAATAACAGCCTTGGTAAAATTTACGGCAAGGAATAAGATCCTTAAATTTGTAACTAGTAAAATCGGATATTTTACTTTGAAAGCTTTACAGCAACAAATATAACAAAAGCTTCTATGGATCAACCTTATGGAATCGTCTGTCTAAGAAAACTGAGTTTATAGGAAGCTCTCTCCAAAACCCTTTTACTGGTGACTAAAATAAACAGAAGCTTTGTGCCTTTAGTCATATTCCACTACATGCATTCAACCTCTAGTCACTATGTTTGTAGCTCTTATCCCCTACAGAAACATATTGCCATGTGTTCTAAAGTATTGTGAATTCACCAGTTGCCTGGGAAACTAAAAGGAGCAAATAACTTACGTAATAAAACATGGTCTTTATGTATAAAGAAACTTACAATAACTACAGCCTAATAAAGAACGACCATTAGCCCTTTGAAGTAATTAGAATTTTCCTCCTACAAATTTAACATAACAAATATGTGAATATTATTAGAGCGAGTAATTTGACGTTGGTGTCTCTAATAGAAGAAAATTATGGAACTCAACAATATCCATTCGATTTGCGGCATTTTCGCTGTCATTTGATTTGTGTGTTCATTTTCTATGATTGGAAATTAAAAAAAAAAATGTTAAAACCATGTTTTCACTCCTTAAGGTGCAATCTCTCATTAATTGCTACTAATAAAAATGATCGTAACAAATGATCTTAACTGTTTTGGCTATCCACAATTAATTGGGATTCGAGTCGAAATTTTGAACAAATTAGAAATATCACACATCGATTCAACAGTTAGAAAAAAAAAAAATTGCTTCATTGAAAACCTTCCTGTCTTCCTTTCTTTGAAAGGAAGGAAGATTCTCTAAACAGCTTTTCGAATATTCCAAATTGTCCCCAGCAATTCATGGACTGTGAAAGGCCCAACCTCATTCATAACAAAATAAGCCAACAAAAAGTTCCCAAGCATATTGTTATATTCACAACAAAAGTATATATATACATTACAAAATTCATACTAAACAAGTCTAGTAATGCAATTAACCTTAAGCCTAACTATTAAATTTCCCAAATTCATTGACCATCATTCACAGGAGCCTGATTTAGTTATTCGGGCCAATTTTAATTTCCTAAAGTCACTCACCATTGCTTCACAAAAACTCACCTCAGACTTGATATCAATGTAAAACATCATCGCCAGCAGCAGATTGACTATGTACACCAAGAACTCTTAAAAATTAACGGCCTGTTCAGTATTGTTTAAGAATTAGTATTTTTTAAAAATAAAAATGAGAATGAAAATGATGTTGTTCAGTTGTTTTATTTTGAATTTAAGTATATATATGGTATTATTTTTTGTATCCTATATTTTAAAACTAAAAATAGTAATATGTATTTAATAGTACCATTTGTAAAAATAATTTTTACTAAATATTTAAATCATACTTATATTTAAAGAATAATTTTTTAACTAATACATAAGAAACATACCATAAAAAATTTTAAAAAATAATTATAAAGAATTAAATGATACTAAAATTTAATTATTAGCATTAATTAAAAATATTATCTTTACTTTTACACTATAATTAAGATATTACAATACACATGATTTAAATGAAATAATGATAAAAAATTACATGATGGGCATCATGCCTTATGTGTGGAATCATGCTGCAAAGAAATTGCAATTTTATCTCTCATACCATTCAACTTTGTAATTTTGATTTCTTATCAAATCTTTCATAGAAAAGAATTAAAATGGAATAATAGTTTAATTTACAATATTCACATGAGAAATACAACAATTGTAATATTTACGTGTACATATATATATATTTATTTATATTTTAATAAAGAGAGAGAAGTCGAGAGAGAGAAAAAAAAAAAAGAGAAAGAGAAAGAGAGAGAAAGAGAGAGAGACTCGACCCGGATCCGACCGCGACCCGCAATCTTGACCCGGCCGGATCTCCCAATTCCGGCCACCGTTTCAGACGATCTTGGTATCGATTTGAAGCTCTTGAGACGTTGGTCGTATCCTTGCCATTCTCACTGCCGGAAAACAACCAGAACGCTGCCGGTAAAGCTCGAAAGTTTCGGCCAAAACACTTGTTCTTGTTGCCGTCGATTCAGCTGGAGTTTGGCCACGCCACCGGCTGGGTTCCATTGCTCTCACCTCCAGCTTCCATTTCCGACCAGTCTCGTCATCTGAATCGGCCGGATTGCCGGTGAACGGCAACTTGCAACCCGCGGCCTTAGGAAGCTCGATCCGACTCTGTTACCGCGCGTGGAAGGTCACCGCCGGTACCGTTGGACTCACCGAGGCCGGAACTACAAGATCTAAGCTTCCCGTCACTGTTGACTGAAGTCCGGTCACCGTTGACCGGTGAGGGGCAATTCGGTAAAGACCGAGAATTTTGGGGTTAATTTTGTAGTTTCTGAAAGTTGTGGGTAATTTGATAATTATGGATAAGGATAGTTAGGTAATTTAAGATTTCGATGGTAAATCGATAATTTAAGTGATTGGAGGTAATTCGATAATTTTACACCTCATAGATAATTTAATAATTTCTAATATGTGAATATTTTATTAATTGATTAAATTAAGGATAAGTAATAATTTATGATCTTGAGGATTAAATTGGTAAATTATGATTTTTGGGATATTTCGATAATTTTGAATTCAAGGCAGTTCGGTAATTTTAAAGGATTTGAGGATATTTCAGAAATTGAGAATTTTATGGATAAATTAATAAATATATTATTGGGGGCAATTAAATAAAGTTTGATATTGAGATCATTAATAATTTTTGGGAATAAGGAAAATTTTATAAGTTTAAATATTCGGGAGTCATATTATGAGAATTCGAGTTTTATTAACTACAATTAGTTGTAGTTTACGTAACTAATAATTATTATGCGATTTATTTGATTAGGAGGACCTGTGAACGAGAACCAACCCACGGACATCGACGATACCGAATTTGATCGTCGTTACTGTGAGTGGAATATACAAAACCTATTTTCTCTGTGGATTATTATGATTTTTGATTATGATAAAGTATGATTGCAAATGAATTTTTAAATGCTTGATTTAATGATTTGGTGGAAAATAGATTTTATCTGAATAATATTGTTTATTATCGGAATTGCGTATGATAAATGATTTTATTTCTCATTTTGAATATATGCGTATTAATAATATTTTTAAAGAAAAGAAAATGGATTTTAAATGTTGTTGAGAATAAAAGAGAATGTGATTTCGGATATTATCAGATGTTTGTATACATGTGTATTTTCGATTGTTTTTAAGTCATTAGACAATCTCCTTCCCGTGATGATATGAGATATAGGCCATTGGGGCACATAGAGACTTTGGGCCGTGTGCTTGGGCGCTTTTGTCCTTTGGGGACTATGCATGCATAATTATGATGATGAGATATGTCGATATGAGATGACATATGAGATATTATTTCCCCGTCTATCTGTGTAGCTCCGGGGTATGATGGTTTCTTGATTGCCCGTCCGTTGAGGTCCGGATTATCCGTGTAGCTCCGGGGCATGATGGTTGCTTGATTACCTGTCCGTTGAGGTCCGGATAGGATGAGATTATTTCCCTGGGTACTTGTTTGGTGAAAGTTTTCGATATTCGAAATTGATATTTTATGTTGCGAATTTTCTTCGGTTTCGCAGATTTGGTGATGATTTCACAAAACAGTATTTATACGATATTATGACATATACTTCCTTGGTTATTTCACATGTTATTATATATGTTTTCGAAGTTAGTGATTGAATTATAAATGTGAAGTAATTTATTAATATTTCTCGTTCATGATTTGATGAAATTGTGTATTTAAAGTTGCTACAGTTATTTTAAGAATAAAATTATTTTTGGAAAAACTATTATCCACTCACTGACCTTCACTGAGTTTTATACTCACCCCCATTCTTTTTCATTTTATTATATTTTTCCCCCCACAGGAGACTTGCAGGTACAATAGTTGACTCAGCAACGCTAGTTATGTGTATTTGGCCACGTGTTTGTCCTAGGATTTGTGAAGTTCTGTGTAGAATATTTCGGATTGTATAATATTACAATTTAGAATAACTTACTGTGTTTGGTATTAAAATAATTCGGATGATAATTGGTATTTTATTGGGATATTGATTAACGGAGTTGGTTGTATTTGGAAATTATTTTGGGAGTGTTATCTTATTAATTGCAGGATTGGAAATTTTAAAATTTTAGTAGAAATATTATTGTAATTAATATTAGAATAGTTATTAGTCGAATTTCGAGGATCAGTCGCGATTCGTCCCAGGGTTCGGGACGGGTCGTGACAACAATGACCAGTTATTTACAAAATTAATTAATACAATTGAATCAACCCAATGAAAGCAACATGGTACAAGAAAAAAAAGAAAGGAAAAGACACTAGACAAACACATATCCTAGTGAAAAAGTGATGAAAAGAATAATCCATAAAAATATGATCTAAGAGGATTGTTTTCTGTGCAATAAATAGATGGCTGAGATTGAAATTAGTGCCACAAAAATTGCCATGAACACATGCTTTCAATTATGATGCCCCATATCTTGGCATCTCAAGGTCTCAAAGTTTGGGACCATGCCCTAAGTATTGCTTGCTGTGATAGAAGGCCCTATCTTAGCGTCACATGCCATTGTGATTTCATGAAATTCATCCTTCTGATTCAAGGCATGAAATGGAAGATATAGTTTAGAAATTAACAAAGAATTATCATTGTTAGTGAGGAATGGGATTCAAGAGCTTTGTCAAATGTAATAACTACTCATGAAGTGAGGATGGTTGATAGACATATGTGTTGATTGTGTATTGCTGTCGGTGTCAGTATGCAAGTGTACATAACAAAAAATATAATAATGAATATTCAGGTTATCTACACAAGGTTAATGTTAGAGAGTTTGCTACAACAATCTTAACAGTATAATTTTAATCTAATAAAAATAAAATAATTGATAAAACTAATAACCTAATGAAATTAAAAGTGCAATAATCCAAATCCAATAAAGACAATTCAATGTCAAACACAAAGATATAATTAATGGGAAAGTGGTAGTTGAGTGCTTCAACTTATTTAATGGTACTGACTGTTTTTTGAATTACAATTTTGTTCTATAGCATCTACTATAATATTAGGTAAAATCTCTTATGCATTTTTAACTATCGCATGTTGGATATATTATATGTAAATGCAACCGAATAATGACTTGTTGTTATTCTAACATTAGATATAGAATTATGTGTTCTAGATCCCGATTGTCTTATAAGATGAATCTCTATGTCTAGTTCTATACTAATTTTAGATTAAGCATGATCTTATTAAAATCAATATTAACTCAGCTTAGGAAACTCAATCTAAAATAATGTATTGTCTTGATTTATTCTACTAAGTTAGACTTTTTGAGACTTTTTCTTAGCCAATATCCACTAAATAGGTGATCAACTGAAATAAAGATTTGTAATAAGGAAAATCAAAATAAAATACTACAACATATTTTCAGCAATACAAATATACAAGTCAAATAACCCTCAAACTTGTTTAACACTTAACCGCATCCCAATTTAATTCATTATAGATGATAAAACAACAATAACACATGTTGTTATTGTCAAATACACAAAAAAAAAGGGAAAACAAACAAGTAAGGAATAGAAATTTGAATCTATAATTTACAGCATCCTTCACTTAGCTATTTGCGATCTCTTCTCACTGTAAGAAAACTAACAGTAGATGATAGACTTTATGATAGATTCTCAGAAAAATGGCGCAAATCATAAAATTATGATAAAGTCATGATAGATTTTTTGTCTGTCAAGTACTCATGATGGAATCGTGATAGACTCGTGATGGAAATAAATGTAAAAAATATATGATGACTTTGTGATAGAACATATTACATCAAGAATTCATGATAGAATTTTAATGTTGAGTTGATTTTAGAGCTTTTATTTTACTAAGATTTTGGGTATTATTTGAAATAAAATATTATATGAATCAGGAAATATTGTCATTTCATGTAAGTTAAAACGACAATGTTTTGCTCATAAATTAAAAAATTACATATTTAAAATTTTTATTATAAAATAAAAATAAACCCATTAAAATAAAAAGAAAAAGTTTAGATTAAAAAGAAACCCTCGATTGTTTTATTTTTCCTAGGTGTTGAAGCTCTTGTCTAATCTTTCACCAATCTTTTCTCTCACAAAGCCACCTGAAACCCTAGTGTCCTTATAGCCACTCTCAGTTAACCTAGGTAAATGCTTAAATCCACAGCCACAATGGTAGAAGCATGGCAAAAAGCATTGCAATCGGGTTGTGTTTCTTGATGCAGCAGAAGCATGACGGTGCTCGTAGCCACTGCTGGTTGCACGACGAGGCTCCCGCATGGGCTGGGGATGTGCGGTGACCACAAAAAAAAAAAAAAGCAATACAGTGGCAGCAAAGCATGTGTTCATGTGCTGGTTATGTACTTGTCATAGACTGAAGACATCTGATTCCAATGGTAATTTCTGGCACGAATTAGCCGTTGGTGGTGGCGACGGTCATGCAGTGTAATAGAGGTTCTCTCCTTGTGCTGCCAACAGCACGGAAAAGCATTGGCGTGGGTTCTTGTTTGGAGCAGCTTCAGGGGATGCAAAGTAATTGCTAGTTGCGGGGAAAAGAAAAAAAGGAAATTAGGTTTTTCATTGTTCGAAGCATAACAATATAGTGTTCACAAAACATCGTCAATATCATAATGACAAGAAGGTTTGTCCAAACTTTGAATGACATCATTCTTCTGTCATTCTATATGTATCCCCTGCTTTAATTTCATTTGTGGGAAAGCCATTTATGTTCTTAAGCTGACCGATTAGATTTGATAGTTGCTTAAAGAATATTTATTTTATATATAACTCTTATGGTTTGTTTCAAATTTGTCAAAATCTTATGGTTAAAATTTTGGGCTAATTTATAATTATATTTTTTTCCCTCTAAGTAACTAGTGATAGTTGGGCTTTCTTCGACGGTATTAAAATGATTTATTTTTGTTTATTTATTTATTTTTCTGTTTGGGGTAGCAGCTTTATTTAAAATGACTTAAGACAATGACATTAATTGCAGGTCATTCAAATGCAATCAATATAGTTGAAAGATTGAGATTGCCCGGCATGGTTGTTCAAAATGCACATCAATTATACAGTACTGCCAATGCTGCGATTAATGAGGTAATATGCCAATGAGGTAATGCATGCGTAAAACTTTGCATCTTTTTGAGCTAATAAAAAGTGTACATGTTATCTTTTTTCTTTTTCTAACCAGAAGCAAAATTTTAGTTTTACATTATACGTCTATATGCTCTGTAGTTGTGATAATTGCAAGTTAAGCAACAGACAACCACTTTGCTAGGCTAATTAGACTTGGGAATTATATGGTCAAAAGGAAATCCATAGATAAAACATATGTGATCTAGTAATAGTCAGTACATGGTGAGAGTATTAATATTTCTACAAATGGAAGAATTGCGGTTTTATACTGAATTTACTAAACATTCGTACTGGATAATTGGTGCTGCTACTGTTTACTTTCAAAAGTTGCTCATTCTTTTCAACCTCTACTGTTTATAGTGCAGGTCATAACAGAGATAGTGAGGTTTCAGAGACAATTTCAAGAGCATGTACATGAGGTATGACATTTTCTACTGAGAGAATCTTTTGCTTGTTAAAATTGGCATCTGTGTAATAAAATGTAATCTCACATTAACAGACAAAAATACACTATTTTTCCTTTAAACCATGAGTGAAAAGTGTCAAGGAATATTTTAATTTCATCAGCTTCTTACACCATTGTGTAAGTCTAGTAAACCAACTAAGAGTTGGTGCCAAAAAACCTGCTAACATTGATTAGGATGAAATTTTATGCTTTGCATTCAAGTTTACGTCTCAAGAATTTTCGTTCTTTGTTTACTCTTTGAGTAATACTTGCATTTGGTAAAGGTCATGAGAGAATAGAAATTGAAGTGAAAGAAGTTACCAACACATAAAGAAAGATGTTATCACCACACAGAGAGAAACATATATGCCTATTAAATATACTTTGATCTTGCTATTAGTTGTTCTTTTCATTTACATGTGGATAACTTGTTGCAATATTGCCTAATTACAAAACCTCTTAATTTGAATGGATAAGCCCTAAATCTTTATTTCAAGACATAGTTAGGGCCAGCCTCTAGAGAGCCACAACACTTAGTAGCTCAGTATCACCACTTCATGAAAATGCAAAACATTAAATTAGTAATTCATTCTGGAAAATGAAATGCAGAGAAACATATTATCATAAAAAATGCTATCTGCTTGTATTAGTATAAAACTTGGTAGAATTTGATTATAGCCTACAGAGTTGTTAAACATAAAAAGTTTGTCGATGGTATCAAAATGATAGCTGAGCCCCTGCTGATTTGAATTTGCTACTACGGATTACACAAATAGATCTAGTATGTATGTATAATATTTATTACATTTAATTAAAAAAATATATTTTGTGAGTTAAAAAAAAAGTCTATAGTCCTCTCTATAGTTGTAGATGTATATACAACCATATCTAAAAGCTAAATACTTATGGTTCATGTTTTTATAATATTAAGGTGATTTATTGCAGAAAAAGAATGAAAAATTGGTAATTTTGTATATAAATCTTATGGTTTATTTCTAGTCGGTCAAAATTTGATGAAAGAAAGACTAATTTGTTAAAATCTTATGGTTTATTTCAGAATATTGCTGGGCATATGGTTGGAATTAGAGTGCTGTTGCAAGATGGTAGATTGTTGCATATGAGTTGGAGTGTTATTAGGCATGTGGTTGGAATTAGAGTGTTGCTGGAAGATGGTATTGCTACTGGAAGTTTTGTTAACTTTAACTGCTTTCCATGGAGTTTGATTGGAATTTAGCTATCACTTTACACTTTGGGATGTTTTTTTCAATTTATGATGTTTTATTATGTACTAGTGGTGATCATATTGGATACTAAATTTATTGCTTTCGAAATTAATTTGTTGGATTGAAGAGATGTTAATTAATATTGATTTTTTTATGACATTTGTTTTAGTAATTAATTAAATTTGCAAACATGAATTCGTCAATAAATTGTAATTATAATATTATGTTTTTAAAAAATCAAAACTTTATAATGGGAAATAGCCATCGTACATTCTGTCATAAATAATTTTCTACAAAAATTGAATAATAAATTTACAAATGATAATTTAATTTCCACCAAAAAATTGAAAAGAAAAGCGCAAAAATTTACATAGATCTAATTATTTTTATATTAAAGTATTATGTGATAGATATATGACTGTGAAAAATTATCATAAATTCATGACGAAAAAAATTCTGTCATAAATTAATGATAGTGACATAAATGGCAAATAAATTATCTATCATCCACCCCCTTTTATGATAGTTATCTTCCATCATCTATCACCTATTTTCTTGTAGTGTTTTTGTTTTATATGTAATCCCTTGCTAGAGCCTACAATTCTCTTATTCTTTTCTTGTTTCTTCTTAGCATGTTGTTTTGTTTATGATGACTCTCTCATTATTTCTTCTTTCACTTTTGCTATTTTATATCTTGGAATTAGGGCAACCAAAAGTATGCGACCACGTATTTTTTTCTAGAAACCTCAGATTGCATATCTTTTTATGCTACCTATCATTATTTTATTTGCACATGACATAGACAATGCAGTAACTGCCACAACATACTTTGTTGGTTAACATGTGCGTAGTCTTGTCTGTGTTTTGCTCTTGAATTGCTGTACTAATTTCTACAACATCTTCTCTAACTCAAGTTTGTTTTAGTGAATTTATAGATGAATTTTTTGTCATTTTTGTAGTTGGCTGTTGCAGCATCCATTCATAAAGCTTAAGCTTTTTGGTCACCTGCAATCATGCACATAATTAGAGTACCAAATGATCTAAAATATAATCAATTTATTAAAATTAAATTTAAATAGATGCTCATGCAAGGTGTGACTAAAAATACAATAAAAAACACATCATTTACTCTCAAAGCAATTTCAATTTAAATCTATAAAAGCTATGATAATTCTCATTTCATAAAGTTATAAATATGCCATCAAGTAAAGAGTGCTTGCTCAGCAAACAAGATGCAAAAGCACAATAGTTACAAACAAACCATAAAGCCAACATATAAACCAAATTGTCCAAAACTCAGATTGACAATAATGCACGGTGTATATATACACACTAGGTTCTAATATATTTCATATCCAATCACAACCATTTTGCTATAATTTCAATGCATCTAGCAGAAACTAAATTAAAAAATGCAAATCATCAGAGAATGACAAACTACATGTTCCTAGTGTGTTATTTATATAGTAAAACCTATAAAGCCTATGTAAGCACTCGAAAAGATAGACCTATGACTATAGAGACATAATAAGAATCAATATTATCATCATCATTGCAATTACTTTCTTAAAAAAATCAAGATATACAAGTCCTTTAATTGTAAAATAAAATTAATTCAAATGAGTATCTATTGTTTGAATTAATTAAGCCTATTTGACAGAAGTCATTCTTTCTATCCCTAACCAACTCTATTTAAACCTTTAGGTATTTATCTACCACTGTAATATTTTTTAGAATCATCACCCCTTATTCACTGAAATTCTTTGTAATCTAAGTGAATTAATGTGCTTTTCTTTAATTCTTGATAACAAGATTTTCCATATTGTCATTGCCAACATGTTAACTACTTTTCAGTATGGCATAATAAAACAAATGAATCATATGAGCTAGCAAACAAATATTAGTTTCTTTAATGATGGCTTTATTGATATGGCATTCCAAAAATTCTAGCTATTCTGATTGTAAGAAACAACAAGAAAGCAAAAATCAAATCAAACATATTAAAATTTTCTCATAGACATGTGACACAAGATACTCATGCATCAATAAAATTACCTTTAAAAAGGTACTTCAAACTCCATAAAAGTCCAAAATCCCACTAATATGAAAATCCTCATACCACTAAGGGCACATGATATGCAAGTTTATCCTTTTGTGGCTATTAAGTTAAATCCTTGAAAATTAGAGCACGAAAATTAAAAAAAAATCTCTTACCCTATTTAAAGTTTAGAAGTCAAGCCGTTATTGAGTTAGAGACTTCCATAACTAAGTATAAAATATCTTGCCAAAAGATTTATTGAACCCCCTACTGTAACTTTCTTTCTCATAACTCTGTAACAAAGACACCATCACCAAATGCCATATCCATAATAAGATACAACGAAAGGTTTCTTTTTTATTGACAACATTACCATTTCCATTCTCATTATTTCTCTTACATTGCTTCTTTTCTTGTTCCTTAAAACGCAGAGGCAAAGAAAGCTTGGAAATATAAGAATAATGAAATCATATGCACAAGATAAATAATAATTAATCAAAATTTATCGAAATAAAAGAATACTACTAATGAGCCAATGTCGATCCACAACATATATATTCAAATCTCATTATAAGAGCAGCTTGAGAGAGAAAGAATGCAGTAACAACAACGACACCAGTTAAGAAAGAATAGAGACGCAGGACCACTATAACCACCATCAATTGAGATAGAGCACAGACACAATAGTAGCAACAACACTAGTTTATCCTTAATAGAGATGCTGTAACAGTAGCATCATCACCAGTTGAGAGAAGCAAAGGCACAACGATAGTCAATTTTAGTTGAAAAACTATGATAGAGAGAGCAAGTTGTGATGAACTGTGGTTAAAGAACTCTAATGGGAAGAAAGAGAGAGGGTTATAAATTTTGATCCAGATAACGAGGTAGGTTTTGGGTTTGTTTTGCATTATGATTTAATTTGTGATTCATTTTAACATGTTCTAAGTTTGTTTGGGGAATAAAATAAGTTCTTTTAAGTAAAAAATGAGTAGATCACCTCGACCAGATGGTGATCCATGAACAGATCACCAAAAGATGATCTATGAATAGGTCACCTCGATTAGGAAGTAATTCATGACCAGGTTATCTCGACCAGAAGATGATAATTAGTAGACCATAAGTAGATAACCTTGACCATGTCATAATTCATGAGACTATGAGCAAATCACCTCGACAAGGTGGTAATTCTTAAGATCATGAACAGATAGGTTTGAAGAGACTAGAATTAAGAGTTATAATTGAAGTTTGATAACTATTTTATAATGGGCATATTAAATCATAATAAAAATGGTGTATTCAATTCGATAGCAACCATACATTGAAGATGGTGTAATAATTCTGGGTGCTTATAAAAGTCCTAAAAATCTAAAGTAAATGAGAGTTAAACTTTCTTTTTTAGTTTTGATTTTTTATATTCCATTTACTTAAGTCTATTTATTCATAAAAACTAGGAATTGCATATTTGATCTTTCTTATTAATTCGATAATTGACTTGAGCATCGGAGGGCATTTGCTAGAAGATCCCAGTACCCCTGACATTATTTTATGTGATAATAGGAGGGTTCACACTAAAAAAATTTCCAATGCCTCTTACCACCTTTTGTGATTTTTGGTTTTCACTGGTTATTAACTAGTGTCTGCAAGACATCTTGATGATTGGCAAGCCAATTTTCCACTAAATAAATTTAATGCTGGTGTTAAAGTTTGATATTAAGTCATTAACTAATTGGATCAAATGTTAGCATCAACATTTGGTGTCATTAACTAGTTATATTTTTGTCTTTACTAATTTGAATCTAGTCGAATCAGAAGTGATTAGCAAATTAAATTGATGGGAGTATGTTAGGTTTGCTAGTTAATCAAACTCAAGTATCTAAACAACAAAGTTTTGGGTGTTATAAGTGTTAATGAGTCATAAAGAGAGCACGTGTGTAATCACTTGGTTTCATAAGTTCAGAATGGCAGAGTTATGTTGTCATTTCGACAAAGCGTTAAGTGATGCACATGTTTATCATGTGATCTAGCTTAAGCAATTTGGTAAAATTGTTACTACAAATGTCAGTAAGCTAAACATTCTAGAACCTAAGAATTGTAACCCTTGTGGTACAAAACTAATTGGTGTAGCTGGTGTGTGTGAAACTAATCGCTTAGAGAGAGGTTTGAGAGAGATTAGAAACAAGTCCTTGTGCTCTCTTGTTGTCAATAATAAACTCAATAGAAAGCTTCTCCTGTGGATATAAGTTGTGTCATTCTTGGTAAAGCTAAACCATGTAATTGTTCTATGTGTTGGGTGCAATTTTTATTATTCATTTTTGTTTCTTGTTTCAATTATTTCACTAGTTATAATTCTTGTATAAATTGGACAATTCTGGGTTAATTCTTCTCGATTACAACTTCTAAATTCTGATCAAAGATCCAGGGAAGTGATTGTCTTTTGCTAGCTGTTAAGCTGGGTCAATCACTACAGAGTAATTATCGATTAAACATTACTCATTGGCCAATGACCAAATCTAGGCATTGAAAAAATTTACTTATTTAATTTGTAAGTCATTGATATGGGTTTTCATTTTAATTTCTATACTATCTTGATGAGAACTAGATTCTTGACTTCATAAAAAAAAAATTTACGATTCACAATATGAAATTATGAAAATCAATTTATTTGATTGCACAA
This sequence comes from Aegle marmelos, assembly GCA_030449875.1. Lineage (NCBI taxonomy): Eukaryota > Viridiplantae > Streptophyta > Magnoliopsida > Sapindales > Rutaceae > Aegle > Aegle marmelos. The sequence continues at coordinate 18,395,610 of JASUUL010000094.1, read as the reverse complement.
TTTTGGTGATTGTGAGTATAAACCCAAGTTGAATATAGGAAATATTCTTTCACAGCCATGCATAACTAGATCACAAGTTCAATTTGTTAAAATTGTCATTCACGTGCATTGTGGCATGAAAATTTAGAATTAAATTTTCATTTATCCAGCACTATGAATGGCATCAAAACTTACAGGATCATGTGCTCATCATTTGTATTTAGTTAATCATATATTTGGCATCCAATTTTTGGGATAACATTCTAATCTTTATTAGTTGTTTGGTGATTGTGCTTGAGAATGTATCTTTGCCTTTTTTGCTTAAGACATTTTAGTCCAGTTATGTGAAATTTTAGGTAATTCATCAAGAAGATAATTTTATAATCACGATATTAATGTTACGCCAACCAAGTATTTAATAAAATATTTTAATGAGTTTTGTTGTTTCTTTACTCATATTTTTTATGAGTTAAGATCATAGAAACAACTTTTTAAGCCCACCAAAAGACATATTAGGTAAGCTTGAGCCAAACTTGGAACATAGAAGTCAGAAGGTTTATAGATAAAAATTATTAATATTTTATAAGACATAAAAAAAGAAAAGAAAAACAATAAAAAGTTAAAAGTTTTAAAATATATTTTAGGTAAGGTATCAAATCTTAATTTGAAAAGAGCTGTTTAAAGTTGCTTAAATCTTTACAAGGTTAGAAGCATTAAAGTCGATTCTAGGTAAGACATAAGGTCTTAAAATAATAAGAGTAGCTGAAAATTACTTACGTCAGTTAGAGGTTAACAATTTTGAAACTTACTTTAGATAATGCATAAAATTTTAAATTGTCGATACCTTTTCACCCATGGCGTGGTTAGTAGAGAAAGTAAAATAAGTTGCTTAAGCTTCTAGACTTGTAAAAATTATAAACTTTATATTTTCTAGTCTTGATTCATTTTATTTACAACACTTGAAACTGAGGGACTAGTATTTGGGGGATTTAATAAGCTCCTTTAAATAAAAATGAGTAGATTACCTTGATTAGGTGGTGATCCATGAGTAAATCACTAAAAGGTCATCCATGAACAACTCACCTCAACCAAGAGGTGATTTGTGAGTAGGTCACCTTAACCATAAGGTGATCCATGAGTAGACCATCTCGACTAAGTGTTAATTCTTGAGACCATGACTAGATCACCTCGACCAAGTAGTGACTCTTAAGACCACGAGCTGATGGGTTCGAGGAGACCAGAATCAGGAGTTAAAACTGAAGCTTGGTAATTATTTTGTAACGGATATATTAACTCATGATAATAATGGCACAATCAATTAAATAATAGCCACACATTGAAGATGGTGTAGTAATTTCAAGTACTTATAAATTGTTAAAAATCCAAAATAAGAGGGAGTAAAAAACTTTCTTTTTTAGTTTTGATTTTTTTATTCATTTACTTAAGACCATTCATTCATAAAAACTAGAAATTGCATATTTTATTTTTTTGGTAAACATATAAACTGACTTAACTGTTAGAGGGTTCAAGTCAGAAAAACTTTCGGCACCTTTTACTGTCTTTTGTGATTTCAAGTCTTCGCAAGTTCTTTATTAGTGGCTATAAGACATCTTAACAATTGCAAACTGATTCTCCATTAAATAAATTTAATGTTGGTGCAGAAGTATGATATTAAGTCACTTACCAACTGGATCAAATTTCGGCATCAACATAATTTTATAAAAATAAAAAGAAATATAAATTATTTGTTTTATAATTCATTTTTTGGATCCATCTCGATGAACATAAATTACATATGTACTTTAAAAGAAATGAAATCAAACTCCTGAAAATGATATCGAATAGGGCCTAAATTGATCGTTGATTTGCTTTTCTGTTCTCAGTTTATCTTAAATTGAAAATTGAATCAATTCTATGACTATGTGGTGTCATTTAAGATGACTAAACTTGTATTGTACTTAGTCAGTGAGAAGGGTAAATGTGCACAGAGCCTAGAAAAACTGTTTGCAAGCTCATGATCAGTAGCTGCTATACATTAAATGCAATGTTTTGAGTAATAAAAGTATAAAACCTGCAATGTCTCTCATAGAATCTTAGTAGCTTTCAAGGAAACGAGCAAAAACGCGTGGTGTCAGGGCTCGAGTCACTAAGGGTGTGATTGAGATTGAGATGCTGTGACTTTTAAGCTGTAGCTACTGTGAAAAAAAATTATAATTATGAAACAAAAGTTAATAATAAATAGCAAATACAAATTTTAAATAATAATTTTGACAAAATTATAAGATATAATAAATTTTTTATTATACAAGTGAAAAATCATATTAACATATCTTTCAAGTTATACTAGCTAGTCTTTACTAAACACTTTACTTTAAGTTATAGCTGTCTAGCCTCAATCCCAATCACACCCTAAATTCACTTCTCCAAATCGAATTTCAACCACTCAATCACTTTGTTTCTTCAATCACGAACATGAATTGGTATTTTTTCTTTGTCTCTTCATCTTTCTTTGTTTGCTTCTCAAGAGCTTTTCCTTCTGCTTAGTTAACCATTTGTTTTGGGAACAAAATGGTTAGCTAAAGATGCTCGCTTGCAACTGGTCATGCAAATGTGGCTTTTGTTTTTTTAATGGTTTAATACGATCATTTTCTTTCCCCGATTATTCTCTTTTTTAACTCTTTGGAAAATGTGTGTGTGTGTGTGTGAGAGAGAGAGAGATTTTCAAAGATTACGGGATCTCTCTAAAGTGATACATTGCTTTTTGAAAATAAAATATTACTTGATAATATTATGTTAGCTTTTAATTAAGAAACTTTTGAAGCGACAACTTCTGAGAATTTTAGTTGAATCTTTGCAAAAGGATGAAGCAAACGGAGAAACATTAAGCAAAATGAATGGCGACGTAGATATGGCTCGTGCATATAATGATGGTGAGATTGGTATTCACGTAGAAAATCATAGTGGTTCAGGCCGGAGAGGAGATTTTATGGATGTTGATTTGTTGGAGGAAGAGCCTTGTCTTAATTGTAATAGATGTGATGAGAACCTGTTGGTTTGTAGTCAATCTGGATGCCCAATTTCTGTACATGAAAACTACCTGAGCTGTGGAGTTAAATTTAATGAAGTGGGAAGCTTTTACTGTCCCTGTTGTTGGCATGAATGTGAATTGATGAGGTCAAAGGAGTTGAGAAAGAAGTGCTATGCAAACAAAGAAAAAGTTGGCATTTTTTATTGATTCTGAAAGCTTTAATGGTGATAAAAAGGAGAATAGTAGAACAGATAAAGGAAATGAGTTGCGTATGTCATCGGTTCATCAAGAGAGAAATTATGGTTATGGTGGTTGTGAGGATCAAATGGATGACGTTTAAGTTGAGAATCTAATTGTGGAAGTGGAGGGAGAGCTAGAGAATGATGGGGACAATGCAAAGATAGCTGATTCCTGTGACAGATTTAAGAGGGCACTTGACAATCAGAGTGGCCCTCTGGCTGTTCATTCTCATCCTGGGGACAAGATAAATCATACTCGAGAGAAAACACCTGGGATTGGATCACTTGTGAATTATAGTAGTAAAGAAAGGCCCATGAGGAAAATGTCTGTGAAACTTATGAGCTTGAACTTTTAGAAGATGGAGAAATGACGCCAGTGGAAGACTTAGGACATGTCGATGACAGTGGACATGAGAAGCAAATATTGTGGATATTTTACTTAATTTATGGAAAGGGGATATACCTGACACCAAAAAATTGAAGGAAGAGAAGCGAGAAGAAGAAGAGATGTAGGCCCCAGTACTTTGATAACTGAAATGTCTGATTCTGATATAGAGCTAATGTTGATGCGCCTGAGGTGTGTTGCATGAAGTAGCAAGAACGCACAATCTCGGGGTGTTGTTGATTCACCAAAAAAGTTGCCCTCATCAAAAGGTGCCAGCCCAGAGAAAACAAAATCTCAGAATGCTGACTTATCAAAAACGTTATCCCCATTCAAGGGTGCTAATCCAGAGAAAATAGCTCAGGCTTGAAATGAAAAATCAACTGCCTCCAAAAAGTCTGCACAAGTTTCCAGTAGAAAATTGTAAGCAGCATGTGCAGTATATTAGAAAGTTTATACTCTCTCATAATATTTCATGCTGGAAATATTCCAGTTTGGTTGCAAAATAGGAGTTAGCTGTGGTATTTGCATATGCTTCTTCTACTGATTTGGAATTTACTTTCCCATTTGCCATTGCAGCACAAACTTCACATTTGCTTCTGAAAAAATGTAGGAGATTACATTAGATAGCTGAGGAAGGAGAAATGCTGAAGGTATGGATTCACGGTCATTGCTACTGCTTGCTTTCAATGCTTGTGTTTCCAAATAACGTGCTTGGTTTTGACATCTACTGTAAATCATGATACTGATTTCACCTGATGAAATATTTGAATGTGTATGAAATTGACAATTGATTCAATTTCATTTAACGCATTGATGAAATTAATCTGTATCTGACAGGGTTTTCCACCTTTACGTAATGTTGTTTGATTCCTTAAGATCTTCTTACATTTCAATTTGGTAGCTCATTTCTAGCATTTAGAAACTTTGCCTTCACTATTGCTTTAAAATTGAATTATGAGAAAAGAGTACATATATATATATATATAAAATGCATCTCCTATTGTACATTGTTTTTATGTTTTTATATGCAAATAAGACTAAGAGCTAGATTCTAAAATGCTAAATTGTTGTTGTGATTAGTCGTAAACATTCAAGATGGCTTAACGGTTTAGAATATATTCAAGATTTAATTTGCTGGTTTGTTGATATCTACTCTTGTATTGCAGGAACGAGGGGAAAACTTTTCAACTAAAGTAATAAAAAATCTTCCTTGGAAGAAAGTTTTGGAATTTGGTAATCGTGTTTTTGATGCTACGCATACTCCATCTGATCTCAAGGATAAATGAAGGAGCATTATGGCTAAAGAGTCCTCAGCAATCAGCAGAAGGTAATTTGGTCATGTATGACTGAAGATGTAGAAGGTAGTATTTTAAAATCCTTAGAAGTTCAAATATGTGCTGTGCTTACAAGTACATTCATACATACATCTCACTCTTTCTCTCAGCTATGTGCAAACTATTGCTTCGGAGATGGTTGGGTTGTCTAGGTTGATCAAAAGAAACTCTGGGATGTAAATTTCGATAATGCATTCAGCAAGTTTTATATTAATTAAACTTTTTTGTTTTTCATGTTATTTAGACTGCTTCTGCCGTCACTATTTCTGTATACAGCAGATTGTTTACTAAAGTGTTCCGTTTACCCTTGTTTTTGGGATCAAGACGTCAGTTCCCTGTATAGCAGACTATTTGTGTGATTATTCAATGCCATTAGTGTAAGTACCCAAGATTCCTTTCCATCATCCAGTTGGATGACTTAATTAAAGGACCGATGATACTTGTTTTAAAATATTTTGAACAAAGTGGGTCAGTTAGCATGACAAATCCGATCCTCCACATTGCATCCATATAGCCATATTTTTGTGTTTTAATACACACATAATGAAGCGTTTTTTATGATGTTTAAATAATTTTTTTCTGTTGTCTCTGATCATCATCAGCTCATTCTATCTAAAATTATATGCAATTTTCTACTACTGTTGTATGTAAATGCTTAGCCAGAGCCTGACCAGTATTTATTTCGTTTCATTTTATAGACATTCTAGTGCTCCTAAAACCATCAAGGAAAAGAAAATAATGTGCAGCAACAGTTATATCTTCTTTCAGTATTCTTTGAATTTTTTTGCCAGCCGGCCCAAGAAATGTAAATTGCTTGTTCATGCACATGCTGGGTACTTACATATACGGTTTTATGTAGCACCAGCGTTAATGTATAATCAAACAGTCATGTTGTATATTTTTATGTTAATGTAGTTCCAAAATGATAACAAGGAAAACAGAGCAATTTTGGTTGGTTGAATAGTCTACCGAAGCAAAGATTTGACTTCACATTAAAGCTGAGGAAAATGAATTTAACAAAAAAGAAATAATGAAATAAAGTGCGTTTTCTTTTCTTTGATTTGGATGTTCAAAGTTTGAATTTTCATTTTTCTTCCCTCTCAGTATTGTTGACTCTCTAGCTAGTATGTAAGAAAGTCATCAACCAAAATGATGAAAAAGGAAATTATAAGTTTATTTTATATAACAAGGCAATTATGCATTCTGATTTCTGCACGCTGCATTAACTGTGATCTCTATTAGAGGTCTGATGTTAGCCGTAATCAAACAAAATTTTAGAGTGGGAGGCTCATTTTCACTTAGTTGGCATATATCTGAACATATTTGTAGTACAGCAGAATGTTGAGGTTCCACAGAAATGCATGTTGCTGTACTTTGATTGTAGCCTGTATAGTCTTCTCAATGAGTTCATGGCCTTTATCGGTAGAAGCACGAATTCCGGAATTTGGGGCAATTCAAGGTGCAAATCTCTACGGCTTCATTTTTCAGATTATGTGCTGCAGTATGCTTCCATTGATTTTATTTATTTATTTATTTTGTCTTTCAACATTAATTTTATTTCTGTCTTTGGACTCTCAATGACAGAAAGTTTAATTCGTCAGAGTATGACGGAACGTTTAAGCCGGCGGAGCCTCAGGCCAACTCCTAATACGCCGCAATCCCCTCTACTAGCTGCTGTTCCTCATCAACATGGTTGAACAGCTCATCTCATTCCGAATCCCAAGCTTCTCTATTTCTTGTTTCTTTCCCAGCACCAAGACCAGTAAGTCAATGTTATTAAGACACGAAGTACGTACTTTCATTTCGACAATGTCTCCTTGCTTCTTCACAATCTCATTTTTGTTCAATTAAACAAATTACAAATAATTGCTTGTTACTAGCTATTATGCCTCATCTCTGCAAACCCCTCACCTTGCAATTTCAACCATTTTGACTTATAGTAAATTTTAACATATATATAATTATCAACCTGATTGCTGGCAACGTAGATCTGGATTTCATAATCAATAAATACGCTTGGTGAGAAGGACCAAATATGTATGTCACGAGTTAACTTTTACTCATTCACATAAAATAAGCCAAAATATCCTCTTTAATTCATCTTATTTGATTGCAATATATCGATTAAGCATTAAAGGCTGAAAATCAATAGATGGATTGTGGGGAATGTTTGTAAATTTGGAGTGGGAACTCAAGTAATTATTTGCTTTACAGAGCGCGGGCAGTGATGGAGAAGAAAATTAAAGAGGGGCTGGCTTGAATTGTTTTACAAGAGCTATGGCTTACATTTTATGTAAGGTAGCTGAGCCCTGACATATAATTAATGTTGTATGGCTGTATCTGTGATTCATATGACCTAAATTAATTTCTGTTAATTTACAAATATAATTCAACACTACAATCTAGTTTACACACAGCGATTTAGCCTCAACTTTGCATTTTAATATGTGCGAAGATGGCTATTTCTTTTCAATTTGGATTCAGATCTTCTTCTAATCTCATTTTTGTTTCTAATTTTTTAAAAATCTTAAGCCAAGTGGCAATAAGATAATTGAATGGCCAAAATTTTATTGTTTTTGTTTTACAAAATCAATTTGTTAAGTTAGAAAAGTAAAATAGCAAACTTCCATGACAAACCGACGTCCTTTCTTTCATTCACTATTATTGTTATTATTATTATTTTTTCCCGTCCACTTTCCTTGGTTATCTACCTTCATCGACTTCTCCTTTCGAGATCCAGCAATGGCAACTATGGGCAAGACTTCGACAAATATTTAAAAATTAAAGCCACAGGGTAACAAAAGTTACAAGGAATCGAAATATGAAGCCATAGTGTGACATAGTTAATTTAGTTTTGTAAAACTACAGTACACAAACAAGAAAAAGAGAAAGTAAATGTGTTTAACATATTGATTGACCAGCAAAAACGCAAATATTTTTGTAATTGTTTGCCTCAGGTTCCATAAGTCTTGGGATGTCTATCAACTGAGCTTATCCCATTTTGGAGTAAAACCCAATTTGAATATGAATACGTACCATGCAATTAACACGAATAATATCATAAGGATAATTCAGATTATATGCTGATAATTGATATCTCCATGAGCAATACACATGTACAGAGGATCGGAATTGTTGAGGTCCTGGAACCCAGGCTTTAAAAATGACCTTTATCTAGATAAATTTTATTCTTTACCCCGTCAGTTTCATAGTTCTCACATATTGTTTCCATACGCCCCCGAATTTGGTTTAACCATACGCAGTCACGAGAACACTCAGCAGATATGAAAGACACATTAGTCACTAGTATATATGCCTTGATGGAATGAGATTTGTTGTTTCCATCTATTATAATTTTTTTTTTTTTGGAAAAAAAGAGGGAGTTGCAGAGCATATATGTCATATGGTACCATTAACAAATGGTTTGCTAAAACATGTTTATTGTCATAAAACTGAAATATTTGGTGGTATTTCATGGGTTATTGCATTTAAATGGGGCTGTACCGGGACATTGAATGAATGCAACAAGTTAGAAACGTGAAATATGGAGCCGGCACCGGGACTTTGAATAAATGCAACATGTAAGTCAAGAACGTGCAAGAGACTTTGAATGAATGCAACATGTAAGTCAAGAACGTGCAAGAACCGCAATCTTAGTCTCTTCGACTTATTGTTACATTTTCCATGCATGTAACTACGTAATCAGAAAAGAAATGACATGCGGGCTCCACATTCTAGATGGTGGTGCCTAGCTAACTTTTTTGAAGCAAGAATGCTCCTTCTTTCTTTGAATGGAACAAAGGAAAAAAATAAAAGAAAAAAGGAGATGCCGGACCCAAAAAGGGAAGAAAAAAAATAAAATAATAGTGCATAATAATTTAAATTTGCCTACATAAGGAGCGATATTTCTTCATTTTTTACATATTCAATTCTTCATTCTTTTTTATTTAGAAAGTTTTAAAGAGTTTAGTGATTTGAGAGTTTGAATGTATTGGGAATTTGGGTAATAAGTTAAAATATCACAATATTTGTAACTCTATATCACTAGTAAAATTATTTTCTTTTATCTTCACCTGTAAATATAGGTTAAAAGCTAAACCACGTAATTTTTGATATTCTGTGTGATTTTATTATCTCATTATTTCACAATTTCACTTGAGTTGCGTGTCTGCTTCACCCAATCAATTTTTCAACAGTGGTATAAAAGCTATTGGTTATAATTTTGGAGTCGAAGTACTGTTTACGTGGGGCACTGTTCATATAAACTGTTATTGTTTACATATACAATTTACTACTCATGTGAAACAGTGGGAGCAATCTAAGAATTTTGCGGTGTAAAGCAAGCAATAATGGTGTGAGTAGAGCAACTGTGTGATTTTGTACATGTCTAAGAAAGTTCTGTTACAAATGCGATAAGAGCCTAAAGAGTTTAAATTTTAAGTGAGACCATTTGACCCCTCTATTCTTTCTTGAGAACTTTTCTGATTTGCATTTTCACATATACTCACAACTATTTAAGGAGGTACACTAACTTGTGTATAGTAACAAAATAGCGACAAAGTTTAAAATTAAGAAGTTTAATGGGAATAATTTCTCGTTATGAAAAATGAAGATGCAGACAATTTTACGAAAAAATAATTGCTTGGCACCAATTTGTGAAAAGCTTGTAGAAATCATTGATGATAAGTGGAATGGGATAGATGGTAATGCAATTGCTGATCTATACTTGTCACTTATAGGTGAGGTATTATCTAGTATGGCAAAGAAAAAGACAACAAAGAAACTTTGGGATACTCTCACAAGACTATATGAGAACCAATTGCTGTACAACAAAATCTTTTTTTAAAAAAGACTTTATACTCTTTAAATGGTAGAATCTACAATGGTGACTGACCATATCAATACCTTAAAAACTCTATTTTCGCAACTCACAATGTTGGGTCATAAAATAGAGGAAAATGAAATTGCAGAGCTTCTACTTCAAAGTTTACTAGATTCGTATGATCAACTTGCCATCAATTTGATGAATAACAACTAAGTGATAATCTAGTCTTCGATAATATTGTAGCCTCTATATTAAATGAGGAGAGCAAGTAGAAAAGTAAAGAAGATAGACAAGCAAGTTTGCAACAAGCTGAAGCATAATTGGTGACAAGAAGGAGATCAACAGAACATAGCCTCAGTGAGAGTTAGAATCCTAGTAGATCAAAATCGAGGAGTAAGAAGAATGTCAAGTGCTATAACTATGGCAAGAAAGGGTATGTCAAGAAAGAGTGTTGGAGTAACTAAAAGAGAAGAGAAGACAAAGGCCCTGAGTCATCAAATGCTCAAAAGTGTATAGCAAGTATCTCAGATGATGCCAAAATTCACTATAGCGAAACAATAATAGTTACAGAAGATAGAAAATAGTTATCTGATATCTAACTCATAGGCTCGAGAGCTACCTGGCAGATGATCTCTCAGAGAGTAGTTCTACACATATGAACCAATCTCAGGAAGATCTATATACTTGGGAGATGATCATACCTTGGAGATCGCTGATATTAGTACTATCAAAATTAAAATGCTTAATAGTACAATTCGCACAATTGAGGAGGTACGATATTTCAAAGGCCTAAAGAAAAATCTATTATCTTTAGGATAAATAAATAGTCATAGGTGTAAAACTCATGTTAAAAAATGAGATTATGAAGATTGCCAAAGGCGCACTTGTTTTGATGAAGGCAGAAAAGAGCGGTGTTAATCTATTCATGCTAAAAGAGGAGACTCTACAAAAAGCTGATACATGTGTCACGTCAAATGGATAAGATTCAACAATAATGTGGCATCTCAGAGTTGGCCCCATGATATAATAAAGTTTAAAGATTCTCTCTGATAAAAAACTACTTATAATCCTCAAATCTATAAGTTTACCATTTTATGAGCATTGTGTTACAAGTAAGCAGCATGGGTTAAAGTTTAGTAGATCTATTGCTAGAAGTAAATGTATTCTATACTTAGTTCATTCTGATGTTTGAGAATTGCCGAATATATCCATGAGAGGTGCAAAGTACTTAGTGACTTTTATAGATGATTATTCTAGGAAATATTGAGCGTATCCAATCAAGAAAAAGTTAGATGTATTTACAGTATTTAAGCAATACAAAGCATGGGTAAAACTTGAATTTGGAAAGAGGATAACATGCTTGAGGATAGATAATAGTAGAAAGTATACAAAAAGTGAGTTTCTTACTTTCTACAAATAAGAAGGTACTTAGAGACAGTTCACAGTGGTATATATTCCTTAATAAAATGGAGTGGTGGAGTAGATAAACAGGATTCTTACAGAAATAATAAGAGCTATGTTGGGTACTGCTGGTCTACCTAACTCATTTTGGGTTGAAGCAGCCAAAACTGCCTATTATGTGGTTAATAAGTCTCTATCAACCGCAATTGAGTTAAAAAACTCTAATAGAGACGTGGACTGGAAAGCCAGTAGATTATTCTCACCTACATGCATTTGAATGTCGTGTATACGTGATGTACAATACCGAAAAAGGAACAAAGCTGGATCCAAAATCTAGGAGGTGCATTTTCTTAATACATACTGATAGAGTGAGAGGTATCATCTGTGGGACCTCATTGCCCATAAGATTATCATTAGCAGGGCTATTATCTTTATAGAAGATTAACTGTAAATGAGAGATGGGGATGATAGCACTGTAAAAAAAAATCAGAGTCTATGCCGATATATGAGGTAAATAATTCAAAAAAATTAGATTCTTCTGAAGTAGCACAAGAGTATGGAAAGTAAGAACTAGTCGAATCTGAGGCTTTAGAAGTTCTTCGATTAACTCGTAAGAGATAACTGTCAGCGTAGCACTCAGATTATGTCACTGAGATCAATATTGCATACTGTCTTCTAACAGAGGATGAATAGCCATCAACTTTCCATGAAGCTTTAAACAACTTAGATGTTGCTTTGTGGATGACAACAATGTAGGGAGAAATTGAGGCTCTATATAAGAATAAGACATGAAAACTTATGTCATTACCACATGGAAGAAAAGCCATTAAAAATAAATAGGTCTATAAGATCAAGCGTGATGGTAATGAACAAGTAAAATGGTACCTTGCAAGATTGATGGTAAAAAGATATGCTAAAAAAGAAGGTATTGATTTCAACAAAATATTTTCTCTAACGCTTTGACTTACTACAATTAGAGTAGTCTTGGCGATGTGTGCTACATTTAACTTATATCTAAAGTAGTTAGATGTAAAAATTATAATTCTTCATAGAGAACTTGAAAAAGAACTTTATATGCTCTAACCAAAAGGTTTTGCTGAAAAGAGTAAGGAGAACTTGGTTTGCAAGTTGAACAAATCTCTATATGGTCTCAAACAAGCGTTGAGGTGTTGGTATAAGAGATTTTGTTCCTTCATCATGAGCGTTGGATACAACAAACTTAGTTCAGACTATTGTGCATATTACAAGAGCTTTAAAGATAATGATTTCATTATTTTGCTGTTGTAAGTGGATGACATATTGGTAGCAGGCCCTAATAAAAATCGAGTCCAAGAATTAAAGACACAGTTGGCTAGAGAGTTTGAAATGAAGAACTTGAGACTAGCAAACAAGATTTTAGATATGTAAATTTACCAAGACAGAGATAACAAGAAGATTTGGCTTTCTCAAAAGAATTACATAAAGAAAATCATGTGACATGTTAACATGCATGATTATAAGCTAATTTCTACCTCACTTTCTCTTAATTTTAAATTATCCTCAAATATGTGTCCTATCAATGAAGTAGAGAAGAAGGGGATGTCTCGAGTATTATATGCATCAGTAGTGGAAAGTTTGATGTTCGCTATGATATGCACAAGCAGTCAGTCGATACATGACGAATCCTGGTGAAGAGTATAGAAAAGTTATGAAAAGAATTCTGAGATAAATCAGAGAAACCTTAAATGTTGCATTATGTTATAGAGGATTAGAGTTTACTTTAGGGGCTATGTGGATTCAGATTTTGTGGGAAATCTTGATAAGAGGAAATCCATTATTGGCTATGTGTTTACACTTATAGGAGGAGTTGTAAGCTGGGTTTTGAAACTATAGACCATTCTAGCTTTATCTACAATAGAAGCAGAATACACGATAGCTACACAAGCTTGCAAGGAAGCTATTTAGATATGAAGGTTATTGGAGGAGTTCGGACACACAACAAAAATTTTTATATTTTGTGACAGTCAGAGTGCCTTACATATTATAAGGAATTCAGCCTTTCATCCCAGGATAAAGCATATAGGGGTATAGTATCACTTTGTTCGAAAAGTAGTGGAAGATAAAAATGTGAATTTATTTAAAATCCATATTAAGGAGAATCTAGCGGATGTTTTGATCAAGCCGATCAATACTGACAAGTTTATATGGAGTAGATCCTCTTGTGGTCTAGCAAAGATGTAAGTAGCATGATAATGGCAAAGCAGAAAAAATAGTGCGGAGATTGATTATTTCCTAATCTAATCTCCAAGTGGGAGAATGAAAAAAAAATGATATACGGGTGCCACATTCTAGAAGGTGGGCCCGTACTAACTTTTTTAAAGTAAGAACATTGCTTTCTTCTTTGAATGGAACAAAGAAAAAAAATAAAAGAAAGAAGAAAAAAGGAGATGTAGGACCGAAAAAGGAAAGAAAAAATAAAATAATAGTGCGCAGTAATCCAAATTTACCTATATAAAGAGTTGCATTTCCTCATTTTCTATATATTTAACTCTTCAATCTCTTTTCTTTATTTAGAAAGTTTTAAAGAGTTTAGTGATTTGAGAGTTTGGGTGTATTGAGGTTTTGGGTAATCAGTTAAAATACCACAATACTTGTAACTCCACATTATTAGTAAAATTATTTTCTTCTGTCTTCGCCGTGAACATAAGCTAAAAGCCGTACTACGTAATTTCTGGTATCTCGTGTGATTTTATTATCTCATTATTTCTCAATTTCACTTGAGTTGCATGTCTACTTCACTCAATCAATTTCCCAACATAATCATCATCCAAGGAAAATTTTTGTGTAGTTGAAGGGTCCATAGAAAATAGTAACGGGTTGACGGCATTGGCACTGCCTTTTAATATTATTCAATGATATTCAAAGGGATTGAGTGTATCACATCATTTATTATTCCAATAAATTCATAAGATCATATGTATCACATCATTTGTAGTTCCAATAAATTCCAATGGGATCACGTGTATCACTTTATTTGTAATTCCAATGGCATAGGCTCAACTGCGACATAAATAAGAAGTTTTGATCGAGATAGATCTAACTCACGATCACACCCATTTTACATACAAAATCAATATTTGTTAGTTTTTGGTTATCTTGTAAAGATATCGATCCAAGGGAATGATAGAGAGGGCCGTAGCGGAAGCGGAATTTATTGGGTAGAAAAATTAGGAATCAACATTAATAAGATAGAAAATACTAGATTTCGTTTTAGTGCTAGACCAAGTCAACGGGATTTGATTACGATTTAATCAAAGTATGATTAGATATCATTTTAATCCAAACGATTCAATGAGATTTTAACCATGCATAAAGCAAGATTAGATAACGATCAAATCCAAACAACTCTAGAAGAGAGGTTTTGATAGATAATTCGAAAGGGAATTCTAAAAGAAGGGTCTTATTCAATAATTGAATATGAAATTATAAAAATAATTACAAGATCTCTCTATTTATAATAGAGGAAACATATTTTTTTCAAGTTAACTAAAAAAGTAAACTAAATCATAAAATTAATGAAAATAAAATATACTTTCTCTAAACTAACATAAAAATAAGAAATTAAATCACAATTATAATAAAAATAAAATATTAAGATACATACCATAATTGACTCAAACTAGAATAAAAAATCCTAAAACAATAAATATTATTGAATCCTAGATTATCTAAAATATCGTCTTACATCTGGGAATACACACACACACACACATACACACATTGATTCGTTTAACTAAAATAAACAAAGAAGTCATCAACGATCCATGTAGTCTCCTGTAGTGAGCGTAAACAATATCAATTTGATTAATTATAGACATCCGAAATCTTATTAAATCCGATCAATTAAATATATTCATATTACTTGATTGAATCTCGTTGATCATTATTGATTTATTGTTTGCTTATTGAAGTTTTATAATAGTAAATTAACTCTTTACCAAAATAAATAAATGAATAAATTAAGTACGTTACCCTATGTCTTCGTATTTTGTTTCTCGAGAAAATTTAGACTATCTTCATTGAATCCCATTATATGCTTCATTTAATCACGTTATTGGTGCAAAAATTCAATAAAATCATGACATATATGTGTTTCTTGTACTTTAAACTTTTCAATAAGTTATACGTACGCTTTTATATCCTAAATTTTCATCATGGTTAAAAACCATCAAGGGAACATGATATTGTCATGAAGTAAATGCTTTCATTTCGACAATGTCTTCTTGCTTCTTCACAATCTCATTTTGATTTAATTAAACAAATTACAAATAAATGCTTATCACTAGCTATTATTATGACCCATCTCTGACCACACCCCACCTTGCAATTTCCTAGTCATGGTGCGGCGGTATATCCTCCACCGGATTGTTTCCACCTGCAGGAACATTCCTCAGACTCATTTGATGGAGTAACCTTTCTATCGTACTTTTATGGACTAAACTTTCTGACATCGAGAGAATTCAAGAAAAAGTTTAAGAAAATTAAAAATGCAATAAAAACAAAAACAAAGATATAAAAATAGTGGAAGGATATATAAAATTAATGTTCTTCAATTAATTTGATAAAAAAATTTCATATTCTTAATTAGTTGCACACCTTGGATAGCTGAAAAATTCCGAATTCTTGCTTCTACTACCGAGGGACATGAACTCCTTGATATAATAACTATATAGGCAACAAGCAAAGTGCAGACTGGAACAATATTCCTATAACACTTCGACATATTTCTTATTTGAAAAAAGAAAAAAAAAAAGAATGGCGATTATTCAATTCTATCAATCCTTTTATACAATCACTGAGAAAGAAAGATTTCCAAAATTCAAGCTTTGAATTGTATATGTCAAAATTATTAATTGCTAGTAAATTCTCTTTAACAAAAAAAAAAAAAAAGAAAAGAAAGCAAGACCAAAACCAAAAATCCTGCTTTTAATTTCAAAGCTTTGAACATGTGCCCAACCATCTCTATCAGCACTTGACACTTTTGAAGTTTTCTCCCCGATTATCAATTGTTTATTGTTCCCTAATCCCTAGTCAATGTTCTACATTAGCAAGAGCCTAGTTTTACCATTTTTATCATACAGGTCGTCGAGTTCGCTACCTTCATAATATTGAATTTTTAACTGTTATATATGATTTATGATGTATATATGAGTAAGGGCATTTCAGTCATTTGAATAAGATAATCCAACCGGTTAACTCTTGAAGTAAAAACAAGAGGTGAACGAATCGTTTCTCCTTACACAACAACCATGGAGATAGAGTTTCTTTAATTTTATTTGTGCATTAGGGTACTTGGCTCAAAAGGTTTTGAGTGTGCAGTCTATTGCAAAAAAATAACAACAATTATAATCAGGGCTGCTACTGAAAGTCCTAGCTAGCTTGATCCTTCTCCTCATGTCTGGATCCGATTCCTTCCATACGATGACTTGATATTTCAGATTGAGTGTAGACACTTGAAATAAAAATAAAATGGTTTCAAATTGACTGGTATGCAGTAAGGCAACAAATTTCTTGCATGCATACAGATGTAGTTGAATTGTCAATACACATTTATGAAATGAGAAGTTTAGGTATTTTACGCTAAGCAACTTTTAGTGTCTGTTTAATTATGTTTATAGTCCAACTATCACAATTGCCTTCCAAAGGTCAACTTCCTTGACTCTCAATAAGTGCCTTTTTTTTTTCCCTGTGAATTTAAGTTGCATGTGACCCGATTTTCAATATGATACGATTTATTATCAGTTCAAAGTTAAAATCGTGGGGTTAATTTAATTAATTGAATGGTAAAACACAAAAAAGCTCGACCCAAAAGACTTTACAGGATGTGTGTCCAGTCACAAATCCTGTGCAAATTAATTGTTTGATGATAAGGAAATAGGACTCCACTAGCAAATATAAAGAACGAATATCTATATAGAGGCTTGATTTTATTGTCGGTGGTACAAAACAAAATTGGAAAATTCCTTAGAATGCGTAGTTTATGTTTTATATTCAGCTTGTGTATTAATTTCGGTGAACTGGTGCTCTTTAGTGACAATAAGCAAGGATTTCTCTTTTCTAAACAGCCAAAACCATACTTTGTTTTGGCAAAATTCAGGACTTCTGAGGTAACGGAAACATTATTAAGTTTGCCAATAGAAGAAACTAGGTTTTTGAATGATGATAAAATTTTATTGAAAGTTTGAATTAATAGAATTAGAGTTTTTAGCTCTTTTTATAACAAATCTAAATATCACAAATTTATCAAAATAAAAAAACCTCAAATATAATATGATAATTAAAATTTTCCAATCAAAATGAAAAAAGAAAAACAAGCGGCATACAAATCCAAATTCTTAAAAAACTAAAAATCCTATAAGAATTAGGAAAAAATAGGAAAGATCTTAAAACTAGAAAATGATTAAGAAAGAAGTGGAATTTTCGGCTCAATCACGAGGCAAAGCTACATAAGTGTTCAAGTTTTGTTTGTCTCATTGCAAGCTTTGAAACAGTATATTGTACGCTGAAAATGAATACTTGTAGCCCAAGTTAGAGATCTCTAGAATGTACTCTGCTCGTAACATACGATACCTTACATCAGTCCCTTGAACTTGAAAAAGAACTCGTCCTTGAGTTTGGCTCGTATAATTTTTCATCATCTGAATGATACTTGAATAGATTAGCCACATTGAAAGTGTAAGAGATGTTTCAATTGTCTAATAATTAAAGCACATAAGCATTATCATTGATTTTCCATGACACTCACAATTGTTTATATTTGCTCTTCTCTAACTTAATACAAATGCTAAGAAAATGACTTTGCCACGGATATGCCATCATTAAGTCACCTTCTGCGAACACTTTTCTTATGACAAAGCTTGTCTGCTTCAGCCTTGTATGTGGCATAGGCAGCCTCTAGGTGATCTTGTACCTCAACATAAATCCATAAAGCCTTTTCTACTATATTATCCATAGCTTTGCTTTCTCTAGTTCCAATTGCTGAAGATGTAATAATCAAGTCACAAACTTGGCATGGCAGACAAGTGTAGACAATCTCAAAAGGGTCATTGCCAATAGATTGATTCACTATACTATTGTAAGCAAACTCAATCTAAAGCAAGGTAGCTTTTCAGTTCTGTTGCTTGTCACCAAAAACACAACACAACATGTTGCCTAAAATTCATTGATCACTTCTGTTTGCCATCTTCTGTTAATGGAAAGCACTACTAAACTACAATTGGGTAACAAACTTATTCTAGAGATGATGCCAGAACTTGCTGATGAACTTTATGTCCCTATCAAAAGTAATGTTCTTTAGAATGCCATGCAAATGCACACCACCATCAAATCCCACATCAACCCCCCTAAGGTTAATAGGATTGTATTTAATTTAGCATTAAAATGTATGCATTTTTTCTATAAATATAATTCATACCTAAAATCTAGTTCAAGAGTTGAACAATGTCTAAAACCTATATTACTAGCCCAATAACTTATATGGATAATATCTTCAACATTTTCAACTATCAAATATTCATTATATAGATCGAATTTCATGACCTTCAAAAAGTGTACTTATTAACAATATAATTATTAGGGTGTTATAGTGGGTTTTTATTTTAGAAAAATCATTAATTTTGTCAAATGACTGGTTGGCCAATTTTTCGTCTTGAAAAATGAAAATGCTTTAATTTCACATTTTCTTTCAAAATTTATGTATTTTCATTTTATGTCTTCTTAATAATTTATAAAGTAGTAGGTAAATAGGGAAAAAGACTATTTTTATGAAAATAAATTATTTTTCCATTTAAGTGAGTAGTTTAAACCATAAACTACTTGTTAGCCTATTAGGTTATAAATAATATGATTTTGATGATAACAAACATATGCATTGAAGTGTTTTATTTTGTATTTCACAAGTTCACTAGTTTTGAAGGATAATGAATCAAGTGGAACAAGTGAAATCAAGTTCAAGACACTCAACGGACAACGGCGAAGTCAAGAATACAATTTCGAGCTTAACGGATAATTTATTGCGACAATTTCTTGTAAAAGCCGGTATGATTTAAATTATGCTTGGATTAGCATTTGTGAAGCTCAATTTTATGTTAATAAAATAATTGTTTTTCAAACTAAATTAATTTTATATTTATGAGATAAAATATTTTATGATTTTAAGTTATTTGGATAAAAATGAAATAGCTTTAATTTTCGGAGTTGGACTTATTTGCTAAGCTCTAAAAACATTTGGGCTATATTGTAACTTATGATAGATTGGGGGCTTAAGTGAAAAGTTTTGAAAACTTTGAAGACTATGGTGATTTAGCTAAAACTCAAAAAGGACTTATTTGAAAAAATATTCTTCAGTTTGGGCCATAATCATAATTTGAAAAATTTTTAGAATTAAATAATAATTAAAATTTACGAGTTTGGAGTCTGTTTGAAAAGTTTTATAACGTTTTGGGTAACATAATTTGAGTAAATTTTGAGACAAAACTATAATTTCGTGAAACATATCAGAAGAAAAATTCAAAATTAACGGTAACTTCACTGATACGAGCGGGGATCCGGTTAAATTAAGCGGTTGGCCGCTTGAGCACTGGAATATGACAAAAACGACTAGTTTTCGAGCATTAAACATAAAAACTCATATCCAACTTCATTTTAACAACTCCTAAAATCAAAAAAACAAGGTTGTAAAATATATATTGAGCTTATATTGCAAATCACAATAGATTAAATCATTCTTGAGCCATTATTTGTGAATCTACTCTTGTAGAGAGTGTTTCTTTGTATTTTCTTTTTGCATTATATTGAGAGTGTTAGTGAGGAAACACTTGGGTAAAGAGATTAGGGTGATAATCTTTTGA
This sequence comes from Aegle marmelos, assembly GCA_030449875.1. Classification (NCBI taxonomy): domain Eukaryota; kingdom Viridiplantae; phylum Streptophyta; class Magnoliopsida; order Sapindales; family Rutaceae; genus Aegle; species Aegle marmelos. The sequence goes on along the minus strand of JASUUL010000094.1, from coordinate 18,375,531 downwards.
TTGTAAAGGTCCATTGACACCTTAGAAGTCAATTGTAAACGTTTGAAGCCTTGGGAGGCTTGGATAGTGAAATCCTCAAGCTTGGTTGGCTTGGAGGCATGGACGTAGGCGGGGATTGCCGAACCACGTAAAAATTCTTTGTGTTTGCATTCTCTTCCCTTACTCATTTATTTTACAAGCATTATCTAATTTATTATATTGCTGTGAAACTTAATTTTTGTTTACATTAAGGCATTAGATTGAATCATTTGTAAAATAATTTTTAATAACCCAATTCACCCCCCCTCTTGGGTTGGTTATTTGTATTTCAATTGGTATCAGAGCTTGGTTCTTTTATTAGGACTTAACCGTCTAGAGTAAAAGATCCATGGCAACCCAAAGTGATTCAACCTTTAGGGAAGGACAATCCACAACTAGACCACCATTCTTTGACGGAAATGACTATCCATATTGGAAAACTAGGATGAGAATTTATTTACAAGCCCTAGATTACGAAATTTGGGAAGTTGTTTGTGATAGTCCATTTATGCCATTGATTAAAAATGAAGTCGGGGAAGATATTCCAAAACCTTCACGGGAATGGAATGAATTGGAAAAGAGAAAAGCTTCTCTAAATTACAAAGCCATGAATGCGTTATTTTGTGCACTAGATAAGAAAGAATTTCATAGAGTGTCAAGTTGTGAAAGTGCTTATGAAATTTGGCACAAACTTGAAGTTGTTTATGAAGGCACGAATCAAGTGAAAGAGTCTAAAATTAGTAGATACACTCGACAATATGAATTGTTTCAAATGGAACAAAATGAAAGTGTGTATTCTATGTATACTAGATTTACTGACATAGTGAACACTATATGAGCCCTAGGAAAGACCTTTTCAAATAGCGAGAAAGTTAAGAAAATCATTAGATCACTTCCTAAGGATTGGAGACCAAAAAGAACTGCCATTGAGGAAGCTAAAGATTTAAATGTCTTACCTATTGATGATCTAATCGGTTCTCTTATTTCTTATGAGGAAGATTTAGCAGCTGAAAGAGGCAATGAAGAGAAGAAGAAGAACATTGCTCTCAAAGTCACAAAATTTGAAAGTGATGGAGAAAGTGAGCCGGATGATGAGGAATTGGCTATGCTTGCTAGGAGATTCAGAAAATTTTTCAAGAAAACTGGTGAGCGAAGAAAATTTAAAGATTTCAAGAACCAAAAGGAGAAAAAGGAAGCAATTAAATGTTACGAGTGCAAGAAGCCTGGCCACATAAGATCGGAATGCCCTCTTCTCAACAAGTTCAAGAAGAAAGCAATGGTGGCCACATGGGATGATACTGATGAAGAAACAAGTGATGATGATGAGCATCAAGAAATGACAAATCTAGCTCTTATGGCGATTGGAGATGAATCGAATGATGAACTAGATGAGGTAAATGATCTTCCTACCTATGATGAATTACATGATGCTTTTAAAGAATTGCATGGTGAGTTGATGAAGATAGGTAAAAAGAATGTATGCCTTAAAAAGAAATTGATAGATCTCAATAATGAAAATGAATCATTAAATGCAAAGATTACATGTTTAGAACTAGAAAATAAAATGTTGCATGGTAAAGTCACATCTTCAAATGAGAAACTTAATACCTCTTATGAGCATGAAAAATTACATGTTGAAAAATTGATAAAGGAGAATGAAGTTCTCAATAAGAAGAATAACGAGTTAAATGAAATTGTGATAAAATTCACAAATGGCCAAAAGATGTTGGATAATTTACTTAACTCTCAAAAATGTGTTTTTGATAAAGGTGGACTTAGGTATAAGCCTAACTTGAAGCAAAAGTATTACAAGAATTATTTTGTTAAAGCTACATCCACAAGTAATCATAAAATTACTTGTCATTATTGCAATAGAAATGGTCACATGAAAAATAGATGTCCTGTGAAAAGAAATGCTTATTATGGTATAAAATATGTTTGGGTTCCAAAAGGAACCATTGCTGACATCCAAGGACCCAAAAAGATTTGGGTACCTAAGACTTAAAATTTTCTCTGCAGGGCTTAAAGAAGAAGAATAAATGGTACTTGGACAGTGGGTGTTCAAGACACATGACAGGAAATTATGCTTGGTTTTCAAGTTTTACCAAGATCGAAAATGGTGGAGATGTATCTTTTGGAGATAATTCAAAAGGAAAGATCATTGGTATTGGCAATGTCGGTAATGTATCTTCTACTCTTATTGAAAATGTGTGTTTGGTTGAAAACTTAAAACATAATTTACTTAGTATTAGTCAATTATGTGATAAAGGTTATAAAGTAGTCTTTGATAAATCTAGATGCGTTATTGGAAATGCATGTGATGGAAAGGTTTTGTTTGTAGGAAATAGATGTATTAATGTTTATACCATTAATATAGATTGTGCATCTACCATTGATAAATGTTTCTCGGCATTACATGATGATTGTTGGTTGTGGCATAGACGATTAGGTCATGCAAATATGGATTTAATCTCAAAAATTTCGAAAAATGATTTGGTTAAAGGACTTCCAAAAATTAGTTTTCAAAAGGATAAAATTTGTGATGCCTGTCAATTTGGAAAACAAATCAAAACTTCTTTTAAAAACAAGAATCATGTCTCTACTTCAAAACCACTTCAATTACTTCACATGGATTTATTTGGACCCTCTAGACATGCTAGCTTAAGTGGAAAATATTATGCATTTGTAATTGTAGATGATTATTCTAGATATACTTGGGTACTATTCCTGGCTAATAAAGATGATGCATTTGAAGCTTTTAAAGTTTTCTGTAAAAATGTTCAAAATGAAAAAGGATACTCTATTACTTGCATTAGAAGTGATCATGGTAGAGAATTTGAGAATCATGCATTTGAAAATTTCTGCAATGATTTAGGCATTGAGCATCAATTTTCATCGCCTAGAACTCCACAACAAAATGGAGTCGTTGAGAGAAAGAATAGATCTATTCAAGAAATGGCTAGGACCATGTTAAATGAAAATGCTTTACCTAAATATTTTTGGGCCGAAGCCGTCAACACCGCTTGTTATGTTTTAAATCGGGTGTTGATCAGATCTTATCTTAATAAAACTCCCTATGAGCTTTGGAAAGATAGAAAACCCAACATTGGTTATTTTAAAGTTTTTGGATGTAAATGTTTTATTTTGAACACAAAAGATAATCTTGGAAAATTTGATCCAAAATCTGATGTTGGTATCTTTCTTGGGTATTCAAACTCAAGCAAAGCTTATAGAGTGTATAATAAAAGAACTTTGGTTATGGAAGAGTCTATGCATGTTACTTTTGATGAGTCTAATACCTCCTCTATGGAGAAAGTTGCTGTTAGTGATGATGCAGATGAAAATATACAAGAAGATTCATCAAAGAACAACCAAAAGAATGCAAAAAATCAAGTGGAGCAACTTGAAGAAACAAGCGCAGAATAAAGTCAAGGTACTTCTCAAGCACTCCCCAAGGAGTGGAGGTATGTTTCTTCTCACCCAAAAGATGCCATTTTAGGAGATCCATCTAGAGGTGTTACAACTAGATCATCACTTAGGAATACATGTGAGCATACTGCATTTATTTCTCAAATTGAACCAAAATCCTTTGTGGATGCGGAAAATGATGAATCTTGGATTATAGCAATGCAAGATGAGTTAAACCAATTTGAGAGAAATAAAGTATGGGAATTAGTTCCCAAACCAAAACACCAATCCATTATAGGAACTAAATGGGTATTTAGAAATAAGATGGATGAATCCGGTGTGGTTGTAAGGAATAAAGCTAGATTAGTGGCTCAAGGATACAACCAAGAAGAAGGAATTGATTTTGATGAGACATTTGCACCAGTAGCTAGATTAGAATCCATTAGAATGTTGCTAGCATATGCATGTTATAAAGATTTCATTTTATTTCAAATGGATGTCAAAAGTGCCTTTCTAAATGGATATATCATGGAGGAAGTTTATGTGAAACAACCCCCTGGTTTTGAAAATGAAAAATTTCCAGATCATGTGTATAAGTTATCAAAAGCATTGTATGGCTTAAAACAAGCACCTAGAGCATGGTATGATAGGCTTAAAAATTTCTTACTTGATAATGATTTTTCAATGGGAAAAACCGATACTACACTTTTTGTTAAGCATAAGAACTAAGACATACTTGTTGTTCAAATTTATGTTGATGATATTATTTTTGGTTCTACTAATGAGCTCTTGTGCAAAGAGTTTTCATCTTGTATGAGTAAGGAGTTTGAAATGAGCATGATGGGAGAATTGAAGTATTTCCTTGGACTTCAAATCAAACAAAACAATGAGGGAATTTTCATCAACCAAGCTAAATACATCAAAGATTTGCTCAAGAGGTTTGGAATTGAAGAATCAAACACTAAAAGCACTCCAATGAGTACAACAATCAAGCTTGACAAGGATGAGAAAGGTAAAGAAGTTGATATTAAAAAGTATCGAGGTATGATCGGCTCTTTACTTTACTTAACCGCAAGTAGACCTGATATCATGTTTAGTGTATGTTTGTGTGCAAGATTTCAATCATGTCCCAAGGAATCTCATTTGCTTGCTGTTAAAAGAATTTTTCGTTATTTGAGTGGAACCATAGATCTTGGCCTTTGGTATCCTAGAGGAACTCATATAGATTTAACTTGTTACTCGGATGCCGATTTTGCTGGTTATAAGGTGGATAGGAAAAGTACTAGTGGAACTTGCCATTTTCTAGGTCATTCTCTTGTTTCATGGTTTAGTAAGAAACAAAACTCGGTTGCACTCTCAACCACTGAGGCGGAATATATTGCCGCAGGTAGTTGTTGTGCACAAGCCCTTTGGATGAAACAAACACTTAGAGACTATGGCATTAAACTTGAACAAATTCCTATCAAGTGTGATAATACTAGTGCTATTAATCTGTCAAAGAATCCCATTCAGCACTCTAGAACCAAGCATATAGAGATTAGACATCATTTTTTAAGAGATCATGTACAAAAGGGTGATATTGTTTTAGAATTTATCTCTACGGAAAATCAACTTGCTGATATTTTTACAAAACCCCTTTGCGAAGAACAATTTTCAAAAATTCGGCATGAGCTTGGGATGATGAGATTTTCACATTAACATCTCTAATTATGTTATTGGATCTATTAAAATTGTTTGCTTAATATTTGTTAATGTTTTTGAAGAAGTTTGAGCATGATAGATAAGTAAGGTGTTATGAAATATTCATTTCAAATGCTTGTGTGCTCTATGATATATGCTTGATAGATGAATCATTTGCTTGATTTAATCATGTTTTAAATGTTTAAGATCATGATTCATGCATTAAAATGGTTCTTGAGAGGTTTCGGAATCAAGAAATGATGACGGGATCGATCAAAATGGCCGAAAAGTGACTTTGGTACAGTTGGGCAGCACCCAGGCGGCTAGCGCTGAACAAGCGGCTAGCCGCTTGGTCACGGGTTTACCCCCTCCTCTCCTCATTTTGGTCTTCTTCCTCACTTGTCTCTCTCTCTCAAAACCGTGACTTCTCCTCCATTTTCCCTTCAAAAATTCTTCATTTCTCAACCATTTTCATGTCAAAATCATTGATTCCATCCATCACCCATCCATTTAACTTCCATTAAACACCTTCCAATCTTCATTTCATCTTTCTCTTCTCTTGTTTATCTCTTTCTCTCTCTCCCGCGTGAATAGTGCCTCACCATCTCTCACTCAAATTTCTTCAATTCTCACTCATTTTCTTGCTAAAATTAATCATCCAAACCATTACCCATCCACTACTCCTTCATTTTTCATCATTCAAACATCATTTTATCACACTTCCATCAAAATCCGAAATCCAAAAACCTAGTTTTGGCCGTTTCTCTCTCTAGATTTTCAAGCTCTCTCTAGCCCATCTTTAATCAATTCCACATTATATCTAAACCTCATTCATCTCTAGGATTACATTTCTTGGCTCAAACTTATCCATTTTCCTCAAATCCAAAATTGTTCAACAATGGTGGGTGGAGAAAAAGCCAAGAGCAAACAAATGGCCAAGAGACGCAAGGAAGATTATGAGGACAATACGGAGTTTTTGTCAACTCATTTTCGACATCTCCCGCTTCGGAAATGGTTTATCAATAATTTCATGCCGAGGTCGGTTATTCCTCCTTACCTTGTTAGTCTTAAGAATTTGGCGAATTTAGAAATTTGTGGTAAATCTCTTGACAAACTTCTTATTGCTATGGGTTGGAAAAATGTCTTAGTTGTTCAAGAAGCATATTATGAGAATTTAGTTAAAGTCTTTTATTCGAATATGGACATAGAAGTTTCAGATAGAATTGTTACTAGTGTTGGGGGAGTTCGTATTGAATTTGATGTTGCGGAGTTAAATCATATTCTTGGGACTCCAAATGAGGGATTAGAAATTTATAGTGCTAGAGATAGAATAGATCATCCATGGTTTTCTCTTGAAAATGTTGTTCGAAAAATTTATCGCCGACGTGATTTGTCCGATGAATTTTGTCGATCATCATTAAAATCTCAAGCTTTGCCTCTTCAAATTAGAATCCTACATTATGTTCTTCATCATGTAATTACTCCTAGATATGGTCATAGGGATGAAGTTAACTGATTGGATGTGGCTTTATTGGATTGTTTTTTGGAGGGTAGAAAACTTAATGTTGGATACATTATACTCAATCATATGCTTAGCACACCTTGTATGGCTAAAAGGTCCCTCCCTTATGGTAGTATCATTACCCGCATCCTTAAACATTTTCGAGTACCCATAACCGAACCAACCTTTTTAAACTCAAGAGAACTAGGAGATGATGCCATTGCCAACTTAGGATTTATTTGGGCCGAAGGTAAATGGACTAGGGACCGGAGATACTCCACCAAAGTTTCTGAACTTGCTCCTACAGATCATCGTTTCTTTAACGATGTTCTTCCACCAGAGCAACTTCCTGATCTTAGTGTCCCACAGCGCTCTCATTATCCATCTTCCGCGGGTTCTTCCAAAACTCCTTCAGCTACCCATGAGGATCAAATGCAGCAGATGTTGGCTAAAATGGATTCTCTTTCGACACAGCAAAGCCGACTTCAATCTCAGTTTGAAGCTTTTTCAGCTCAATCTACTTTGGAGCACCAGCGCCTCTTTGAGCAGCAGCAGCAATTATTTGATCAACACCAGTGACTTTTTGCTCAACAACAGCAGATTCTTGATGGCGGCAGCACTTTTTGCGAGCTCTTGGGTTTCCGCCACCATCATCTTCATCACATCCACAATCTCCATAGCTTTTTCTGTCACTCTGTACCACATATTTTTATGCATTTACATTTTCTGTATGAATTGTGGTTGATTATTATGAGCTATTTGGATGCTTTGTCTTTGGCTGTCTTGTATTTGGATGCTTGGATGTTCTGTATTTGAATGCTTTGTCTTTGGTTGTATTGTATTTGGATATTTTGTATTTGGATGCTATATTATGACTCCTTGATATAATTTTTAGCTCTTCATGTCTCTTGCTTGTATTTGGTTGATTATTATTGCCTTAGTTTACTTTTGATGATGAATGGGGAGAAGTCATGTATTTTTGGAGACAATTATTATATTTTCTCTTTTGTGCATATTTTTTGATATATTGAGGGGTAGCTTAAAAATTGTTATAGATCATATTTTTAGAAATAGTTTATTTTAAATGTGATTATGTATGTCATGTATTATGGGGGAGCATATATGTCGAAATACATGTGATGTTTGTCATCATCAAAAAGGGGAGATTGTTGCCTATTAGGTTATAAATAATATGATTTTGATGATAACAAACATATGCGTTGAAGTGTTTTATTTTGTATTTCACAAGTTCACTAGTTTTGAAGGATAATGAATCAAGTGGAACAAGTGAAATCAAGTTCAAGACACTTTCAACGGACAACGGCGAAGTCAAGAATACAATTTCGAGCTTAACGGATAATTTATTGCGACAATTTCTTGTAAAAGCGGTATGATTTAAATTATCTTGGATTAGCATTTGTGAAGCTCAATTTTATGTTAATAAAATAATTGTTTTTCAAACTAAATTAATTTTATATTTATGAGATAAAATATTTTATGATTTTAAGTTATTTGGATAAAAATAAAATAGCTTTAATTTTCTGAGTTGGACTTATTTGCTAAGCTCTAAAAACATTTGGGTATATTGAATTATGATAGATTGGGGGCTTAAGTGAAAAGTTTTGAAAACTTTGAAGACTATGGTGATTTAAATTAAAACTCAAAAAGGACTTATTTGAAAAAATATTCTTGATTTGGTATACTCAATTTGAAAAAGTTTTAGAATTAAATAATAATTAAAATTTACGAGTTTGGAGTCTGTTTGAAAAGTTTTATAACGTTTTGGGTCATAAAGATAATTTGAGTAAATTTTGAGAAAAATCGTAATTTCGTGAATGCAGAATTCTTGAAAAATTCAAAATTAACAGTAATTTCATTTATTACTGAAATGAGCCGGTTAAATTAAGCGGTAGCCAAAAAACCTGAAAGACTTGGAATTTTGACAATAACGGCTAGTTTTCGAGCTTTAAACATAAAAACTCATTTCCAACTTCATTTTAACAACTCTGGCAATCAAAAACAAGTTTGTAAAACATATATTGAGCTTCCATATTGCAAATCACAATAGATTAAATCATTCTTGAGCTATTATTTTTGAATCTACTCTTGTAGAGAGTGTTTTGCTGTATTTTCTATTTTACATTATATTGAGAGTGTTCAAGTGAGGGAAACACTTGGGGTAAAGAGATTAGGGTGATAATCTCTTGATTGTAAAGGTCCATTGACACCTTAGAAGTCAATTGTAAACGTTTGAAGCCTTGGGAGGTTTGGATAGTGAAATCCTCAAGCTTGGTTGGCTTGGAGGCGTGGACGTAGGCGGGGATTACCGAACCACGTAAAAATTGCTGTGTTTGCATTCTCTTCCCTTACTCATTTATTTTACAAGCATTATCTAATTTATTATATTGCTGTGAAACTTAATTTTTGTTTACATTAAGGCATTAGATTGAATCATTTGTAAAATAATTTTTAATAACCCAATTCAACCCCCCTCTTGGGTTGGTTATTTGTATTTCACTACTTATATAGGTCTAAATGGATTTATCAATTAAACAACCAAGTATCCATATGTCTACTTAATGATCAGAAAGAGCATCAACACATTTGATTTTATTTGATTTTGATCATGATTATCGAATATATTTTCATTCTTATAACTTTAGAAACTTTTCTTAAATAAATAAATAAGATAGATGTTGGGTAAAGCTTAAATCAAATTTTCAATCCCTACCTCTCCACGATTCAAACTTAACTAGCTATCTAGAGAAAACTATTTGCCCTCTAGGGCTGTTGGCATTTATTTATATGTTATTTGTTGAAAAATTATAACTGCTAAACTAAAGGATAAATTCTCAACTTCAAACCACAAGAATAATTCAAATTATATGCTAATAATTAATATCTCCATGATCAATACCTGTACAGGGAGGAAAGGAATTATGGGAGGTCTTGGACCCATAAGCTTTAAAAATGGCCTTTATCTAGGCAATTTTAGTTTTGACCCCTCAATTTCATAGTTCTCACATGCTGCGAGTGACACTAATAAGTTTTTTATTTCCATACACCCTTATTTAATGATAAAAGAGAATTGTCAAGTGAATAAAAAGACCACATAGACCATTTTTTAAAATTCTCTAATATACTATGTAATTTATCTCATTAACCCCACATTCTAATTAATTCTTTATTCTTAGAATTATGCTTTTTATAAATCTAAAAAATAATTAACGACAAATATATTTTTGCCCTCTCTTATTTGCTCCATCAATATCATGATTGGACTTAGTTTATCACCACTACCAATATGTATCTTACATAAAGGATGATAAAGAATCACATTAAAAATTTTGACTTCTAGATATTATAAATGACTATAAAACTATTGTATTATAAACTTGATCTAATTTGAAGAAACCCAAACCCGCTTCATAGAAGTTTCTTATGGTAGGTAAGATTAGTGTGATTATTGTGGTTGATGAAATAGGTAAAGTGGAATGAATTAGGTTGATAATAGTGTAGTGGTTGAGAATAAAGGAGTGGGTGCAATTAAATTTATTTTGTTTATGTATGTGGCTGTAATTAAGTTTTAAGTCCTATAAATACCATTTCATTTGTGTTGTATGCATAAAGAGTAATAAGAAGAAATCATAAGAAGCAAAATATAACTTTTAAAAGTAATTATTGAGAGTGTGTCAATTGTTCTTATAATGTTCTTGGGCTTTTTCTAATAAAATGTATGCTTTACCACTTAAATTCTCTAACAAAAGTGGTATCAAAGCTACTAATCAATATTGCATATAGTAATGTAGCATATCAAATCAAAGAGCTCAACAAGACAAACGCAACACCGTAAAAATCATCCCAATCAAAGTCCAAACGAATCCATAATAACCGTCAAAATTTTCTTATCATGAAAATGAGTTGACTCACTGAGTTAAATCAATCAGACCAATCTAAATCGAATTGAACTAGATCTGATTTAAGTCAACTGAGCTGAGCCAAACCATTGACTACCATTGACCAATATTGATCGTTGATCAAAATTTAACCCAAATTCCTTTAAAGGCTTTTTGATGTTATAGATTCATTCGTGTATTTAGAATATCTAAATTTTCACTTAATTTTTAAAGTATGGCAAATGGTGGTATGATAACATTTCAAATTCCACAATTGAAAGGAAATAACTTTGAAATTTTGAATATTAAAATAAAGGCTCTATTAAGTGCATATAATGTATAAGAATTTATGGAAAAAGACTTTACTGTGTTACAAAATAAAGTTACTTTAACTATAGTACAGAAGGAAAATTTAAAAGATTTAAAGAAGAAAGACAATAAAGCAAAGTGTCTCATCTTTCAATCATTAGATGAAGATGCTTTTGAAAAAATTACTGGTTTAACTTCCTCAAAGAAAGTATGAGAGAAGCTAAAGACCTCTTACAAAAGAGTAGAACAAGTTAAGAAGGCTCGTTTCTAAACATTATGAGGAGAAATTAAGTCTTTATACATTAATGCATCAAGTTGTGACCATTTCCAATGAATTAAAAGAAATGGTAAGGAGTTCAAAGAGGTATGGACTATTGGAAAGATATTTCAATTAGTAGACTTAAAGTTAATCTATATTATTTAAGATAATCCAAGAAAAAAAAAGATTTAGAGGCTATAATGATCGAGTAGCTTCAAGAAAGCTTATAAGCCTATGAAGAAAAACTGAAAAAGAAGTAAGGAATTGAAGAAAAAAATCTCAAAATAGAATTCAATCCAAAAAAAAGAAAAGAAAGCTTCGACAGCAAGAGAAGGCATTATATTCGAGGTAGAGGTCAAAGACAAGGTCGAAATCGTGGTCATGGACAAGGTTGGAACTTCAATAACAATAAATCCAATTATAAAAAAGGAAAAAGCTCTATCAAAGGACAAAACAAGGACAATGAAAGATCAAGGTATGACAAATCCTAAGTGTTGTGCAAATTTTATTGAACTCGCAAGCGCACGAATCTATTGTAGAATAGATTAATGGTGACGAGTGTCGATCCCACGAGGAGGTTGATTTTAATTATGTGCAGAATTATTTTTCTTTAATGGATGAATAAACTTGTGGTGAAATTAATATGAATTATACTTGAATTTAAATTACAATGGCATGAATTAAATTGAATTGTAATCTATTGAAATGACGTACTTGGGTATCCAGATCTACATCAACATGCTCCATGGGCCAAATATTCCATATTAATACCAATTAAATCATAAGGGGAGATTCCACACCTCATGAACCACGCTCAAATAAATATGGTGCCAAGGGCTTATTGTGCCAAATAATAATAACCTTGTACTAGGGTGCCGGTTTAACCAGGGCGGTATCTAGACAAGACTATTATTATTTATTGACAAAAAGTCAAAAAAACCACAAATATTAGAGGGGAAGAGAAAGTAAATTTACCAAATTAAACCCATGAGACATGTTGAGACTTCACCTTCAACCCAAATTTAAAAGGAAATTAGCTACTCATATTTTAACTAGGGATAAAAAGTAAATTTTATTAAAATACAAAGAAACTACAAGAAGGAGAAGGAATTTCAGAAATCTAAGCTTAAAAATGAATTCAAGAGTGTCAAATTAGGGGGGAGAGCCCCCTTTTTATAGATACATTGAATAAATCATGACCATCGGATTAAAAATAATTCGGACACTCATGATTGCGCCACGTCATCGGTCAACAGTCAACATTCAACAGTCAATAGTCAACATTTGAATAGTAAATAATCCTATGTATGTGCATGTATCGTACACACGATTTTTGCTCCACTGAGATGCTGCCACATCATCGATCTACAATACATAAGAAATTTAGCCCAATAAGATTATGACACATCATCAGTCAATGCCACGTAAGCAGTCAATTGCACATAATTCGTCCAATCAAATACTGCACGTCATATGTAGTTACCACATCATCGATCCGTATATATGAATAGTATCGGGAACAGCAACATGAACAATACCATACGTATGAACAGTGCCGTACGTATGAATTGTACCGTATATGTGAACAGTGACATTTTTCCTTTTATGCTCTTCTTAAGGTTTTGGACCGTCCTGAGTCTAAATATGACGTCCGTTTTGCTGTTTGATCACTCGTTCATTGTGAAACGATCGTGATACCCCTAAAATACATAAAACACATAATTATAATAGAATACATATAATTAAACAATAAAATACTTAAATAAATAAAAGTAGCAATATTAGTGAGACTTAAAGTGTAAAATGATAATTTTCTCCTTTATAAATATACACTTTCTAACATTCAACACACCCTCCAACCAGCTTATTACTAGTCCCTAGCAAATAAAGTGAAGATAAAATTCAAAACATTTTTTTTTTACAAGGAAACACACGTGTTTATTCAATCAGATTAATGATAGCAATCAAATAAAAGTACAAGCATTATCTGTAGTCTAAAGGAATATCACACCCACATCAACCATCCATATGCATAAGTCCAGCAGACTTTGTTGTAGCAATAGTAATCAAGCCACTTTCAAGAATGACATATCCAACCCCAAAATCTCACCGGTTGTAGTGACACTCTCACAAATAAATTAATCTCAATAAAATTTTATCACTACAATGAATGGTCAATTGAGAGAAAATAATAAAGAAATATCATACACTCTCACCAAGATGAAAAAATATGCCCATAACTTAGAAATAATACGATCTCAAATAAAGTATTAGTCAACCCAATGTATTCATTTTTTTTTATGTATATGCATCACTACATCTTAATTGCCCATATAACTAGCTTTTATTTTAGACTATACTTTCCTAAAATCAGGAAGGACTTTTATTAAGACGTAACATAGGTTAGGGACATGGCTAACAAAGAAAGGGAAATAGGGAAACAAAATACATATGTTTGAGAAAAAATTCAAAAACTTTTAAAAATTACAAGATGCATTTTGCTTATTTATTACTATTGTATATTTTTTTATTTTTTTTTATTTTTTTATTTTTTTATTTTTTTATTTTTTTTATAAAACACAACTTCACTGAACAAAATAATTATTTATCCTTTTTCTCAAACATGAATAAGTGGATGGAACTTGTATAATATCGGGTAATACTCCAAATTAGAGTAGGTGAGGATGATAAGTTAATAAAGAAAAGGTTTTTTTTTAAATAAAAGGCTCAAAAGGGCTAACTATGGATATTACATAATAGGGATGGGTAGAAAGGTTCAAACGGGTCAAAAATGACCTTCCATCATCTTTTAGGACTCTAAATAATCTTCCATATCTACTAATTAAGTGGGCATTTAAATGCAGTTATATGCACATTTTTTTTAAACGGGTTGACTCAAAGAAAATCTAGAAATCATGTATGAAATAATAAACTGCTAAGCTACATGAAAAATAGGCAAAAAGGGTTACTCTCCAAGAAAAATTAATAGGCTCAAATACTCACTTGAAATTTATTATGACATGTGCATTCTTTCAAGCAACTCATATTTGTCCCCAACATCAATATGTGAAATAGTAAATATGGTGTAACATCACTCAAGACTAAAGATAATACAAATACTAAAATTCGAAAGTCATCATATCATCCAATAAAAAAAACTCACACAAAATAATTTTTTTTAACAGAATTCTTTCCCCTCAACCTATTCTAAACATAAAAAGAAAACATACATGCAGAAAGTGTATATTTATAAAGGAGAAAATCGTCATTTTACACTTTAAATCTCACTAACATTGCTACTTTTATTTATTTAAGTATTTTGTTATTTAATTATATGTGTTTTATTATAATTGTGTATTTTATGTATTTTAGGGGCATTATGATCGTTTCACAATGAACGAGTGATCAGACAACAAAACGGACGTCATATTTAGACTCAGGACGGTCGAAACCTTAAGAGGAGCATTAAAGGAAAAAAGTCACTGTTCACATATACTGATCTTTGTTCATACGTGCGGGCTGTTCGTTCATTTCGTTCACGACATCGTTAACGATCTTTGTTTATGTATACGGACCGATGATGTGGCAACTACCTATGACGTGGCAGTATCTGGTTGGACGAATTATGTGGATTGACTGCTTATGTGGCGTTGACCGATGACGTGGCGTTGACCGATGATGTGTCACGATCTTATTGGACTAAATTTCTTATGTACTGTAGATCGATGACGTGGCAGTATCTCAGTGGAGCAAAAATCGTGTGTACAGTACATGCGGTTACATGGGATTATTTACTATTCAGGCAGCATTACTGTACAAATGTTGACTGCTGACTGTTGACTGATGACGTGTCGCAATCCTGAGCATCCGAATTGTTTTTAATCCGATGGTCATGATTCACTCAATGTATCTATAAAAAGGGGGTTTTCCCCCCCTAATTTGACACCCCTGAATCCATTTCTAAGCTTAGATTTCTGAAATTCCTTCTCCTTCTTGTAGTTTCTTTGTATTTTAATAAAATTTTCTTTTTTATCCTTAGTTAAAATATGAGTGGCTAATTTCTTTTGAGCTTGGGTTGAAGGTGAAGTCTCAACATGTTCCATGGGCTTAATTTGGTAAATTTACTTTCTCTTCCCCTCTAATATTTGTGGTTGTTTTGACTTTTAAATCGATAAATAATAATAGTCTTGTCTAATTCTGACCTGTTAAACCGAGCACCCCTAAGACAAGTTATTATTATTTGGCACGATAAGCCCTTGGCACCATACTTATTGGAGAGTGGTTCATGAGGTGTAGAATCCCCCCTTATGATTTAATTGGTATTAATATGGAATATTTAGCCCATGGAGCATGTTGATGCGGATCCGGATACCCAAGTGCCTTATTATAACAGTTACATTTTCAATTATTCCCACCATTTTAATTCACAATTTAGAATAAAATTACCATAATTTAATTATTTCCATTAAAAGAAAATTAATTCGACATATAATTAAAATCAACCTACTCGTGGGATCGACACTCGTCACCATTAATCTATTCTACAATAGATTCGTGCGCTTGCGAGTTCATTAAAATTTGCACAACAAGTTTTTGGCGCGCGTCTTGGATAAGTTATTTTAATTTGTTGAATTAATTTTTTTTGTTTTCTTGTATTTTTTTCTTATAAAAAAATAATTCTATAATTTAATTTTTGTAATTTAAATTTTTGTAATTTAATTTTTGTAATTTAAATTTTTGTAATTTAATTTTTGTAATTTACTTTTCTGTAATTTAATTTATGTAATTTAATTTTATTGTGTGATTTCTTTAAATTTCTGTACTTTAATTTTTGCTTTACTTTTCTTTGTAATTTGTTTTGTTTATCTTGTAATTTATTTTAATTTATTCGTAGAATTAATTCATAGAATTAGTTTTTTTTAAGTAATTTTTTTGCTTTCCTTAAAAATTATAAAAAATTAAAAAAACTACAAAATATATAAAAAAAAGTGAATCTATAATTTAATTTTGGTAATTTAAATTTCAATAATTTAATTTCTTTGTAATTTCTTTAAATTTCTATAATTTAATTTCTGAGTTATTTTTCTTTGTAATTTTTATTTATTCTGTTAATTTATTATTCTATAGAATTAAATTTTTTTAAGTAATTTTTTTCTGTAATTTAATTTTGTTTCTTTTTCTCTTCTTTATATTTCTGTAATTTAATTTTTTATTTTTCGTTGTAATTTATCTTCTTATTTTATTTTTAGTTAATTTATTTCTTATATTTTCTTTTTAGCACTTGAGTGTATGTTTATAGTACAGTTATAACAACGTCACTAGGTTAGTATTGTAATTTCTCTCTCCTCTTTATTTTTATTTGTTTTATCTTTATTTATTTTATTCTTTGCATGCATGGTCGAAGGTCATTATCACGTAATCTTGAACCTTTAGACCTTGATTTGGAAAAAACACTTCGCACACACAAACAAACTGTTTTTCAAAAGAAACTCGAAATGGAATTGTAAAATCAGCAATCAGAACCACAAGAGAGGTCATTTAAGGATTATTTTAGTCCTTTAGCTAATTTGAGCACATCATGCATAAGGTACCCAAATGTAGCTGCTAGGAGTTTTGAATTAAAACCTAGTGTGCTAAACTGTCTCCCCACATTCTATGGCCTAGAAAATGAGGACCCATATAATCATCTGAATGATTTTCATGCTATTTGTCAAACTTTTAAATACAAGAATTTTTCAGATGATGATGTTAAACTTAGATTATTCCCATTTTCATTAAAAGATAGAGCTCGTTCATGGTTTAATACAATGCCTGCTAATAGCATTACATCATGGGAACAAATGGTAACTAAATTTTTAAATAAATATTTCCCAGTTCATAAAACCAATGCTATTCGCAGGGAAATTTCAGAGTTTACTCAAAGAGACGACGAGCAGTTTTTCGAAACATGGAAGCGATTTAATGGGCTACTCTTGAAGTGTCCACATCATGGTACGAAAAATGACACCAATGCCAATATTTTTTGGAGGGATTATTGCCACATATGCAAGAATGGCTAATGGCAATCAGTGGAGGAGAGTTAATGTCCAAAAGCGCATCAGAGATTTGGGAATTTTTCCAACGGCAATCGAATAATTCTCAACAACGGAGTCGATCACTCAAAAATACAAGGAGAATTAAGGGAGTGAATGAGGTTAATATTGGCGAGTCAAGCTCAGGAATTAAAGAAGTCAAAGAGATGGTTGAAGGTCTTGCTCAATAAATAGCATCTTTGACAACCGCTAAATCAACAAAGCCACATGACCATGACTCATATTCAGATCAAGCCAATGCCATAGGTATCATGAGAAAACCATCAAGCTACAACCCTTACTCCAACACATATAACCCTGGATGGAGAGATCACCCCAATTTTTCATGGTCTCAAGGATTCCAACAAAATGGACCATCAGTTCCACCTCCACCAATGCAACCAGTTCCTCAAATGTCTCAAGCCTCTCAACTACCATTTAGACCATACAATCAGAATCCCAACTATTCTCAACTCAAACCATGGGAGGAGACATCCAAAAATTTAAAAAATCTTACTAACTCCAAGATCGAGCAGCAGAACCGCACCATTGATGAATTACGAAATGAGATGAGAGCGAGCTTCAACTCACAAGCTCAATCTGTTTCAAGCCTTGAGAAAATGGTAGGACAACTTGCCTCTTCAATTCAAACATTGGCCATAACCATTGAAAAAGGCAAATTCCCAAGTCAACCAGTGCCCAATCCTAAAGCAGTAAATGAAGCAAGTTCTAGTTCACCACAGCAGCATGGAGAGGTCAAAGCAGTGATGACCTTACGAAAAAGAAAAGAAATTGACAACAAAGTGGAGATGCCAAAATCAACTCAAATTATACCTGTGAACTCGGAGGAATCATCATCAGAGGAGAAAGAGGAAACCAACTCACGAGAATATGTTCCTAAAGCTCCATTTCCTCAGAGGTTAGCTAAAGGGAATAAAGGAAAATCCACAGGTGAGATTCTTGAAATCTTCAAACAGGTAAGTGTTAACATCCCTTTACTTGAAGTTATAAAATAAGTGTCATCATACGCCAAGTTTCTTAAAGACCTTTGTACTAAAAAGAGAAATATTCATGTTCAGAAAAAGGCTTTTCTAACAGAAAATATTAGTTCTATACTCCAACATAAAATGCCTCTAAAATTTAAAGATCTAGGCTCCCCCACTATCTCATGTAGTATAGGGAACCACACAATTGAGAATGCTTTGTTGGATTTAAGAGGTAGTGTAAATCTATTGCCTTACTCTGTTTTTGTGAAACTTGGACTGGGCGAATTACATCCAACTCCAGTGGTGTTACAGCTTGCAGATCGGTCCATAAAAATACCTCGTGGTATTGTGGAAGACGTGCTTATCTAGGTAGACAAGTTTTATTTTCCTGTTGATTTCATTGTAATTGACACACAACCAGTGCAGGATTCAAAGAAGCACATTCCCATTATTCTAGGCCGACCTTTCTTGGCAACTACCGATGCACATATTCAATGCAGAATCAGAAATATGCAGTTGTCTTTTAGCAATATGACCATGGAACTCAATATCTTTAACATTGCTAAACAACGTCACAGTGCAGATGATGGAATTGTTAATGTGGATTTAATAGAAACACTAGTTGATAACAATTTTCTTTCAAACCTTAGTGATGACCCTTTGCAAACTTGTTTAACTCACTTTGGTTTAAATTTTGATATTGACAGTTCAGTTGATGAAGTCAATGCTCTACTTGACTCAGCACCATCCATGGACACTAATAAATGGAAGTCAAGAGTTAAACAACTAGTGCTGTCAGAAAAGAAACTCAGCCAATCATCAGAATCACCACTAAAACTCGAACTCAAGCCATTACCCAACACTTTGGAATACGCATTCTTGGGAGAAGAAAGCACTTTACCAGTAATCATCTCTTCTTCCCTCAATGACGAACAAAAAGGTAAGTTGTTGGATGTTTTAAAAGAACATAAAGGAGCATTAGGATGGACCATAGCAGACATAAAAGGTATAAACCCAGTGGATTGCATGCATTACATTCATCTTGATGAAAATGCTAAACCTACTAGGGAAATGCAACGTCGGATAAATCCTAACATGAAAGAGGTTGTTCGCACTGAAGTCCTTAAGCTATTAGATGCAGGTATCATTTACCCTATTTCTGATAGTTCGTGGGTCGATCTGTGCAAGTTGTTCCTAAAAAGTCGGGAGTTACTGATGAGTCATCAATGCTGATAATGAATTAGTACCCACTAGAGTAACTACAGGATGGCGTGTATGCATTGATTACAGAAAGTTGAATTCTGTCACACGTAAAGACCATTTTCCTTTACCATTTATCGATCAAATGCTTGATAGATTAGCGGGTCATGAGTTTTATTGCTTTCTAAATGGTTATTCAGGATACAATCAGATTTCATAGCACCAAAAGATCAAGAGAATACCACCTTCACTTGTCCTTTTGGCACTTTTGCATATAGGAGAATGCCATTTGGATTATGTAATGCACCTGCTATATTTCAACGATGCATGTTGAGCATTTTTTCTGATATGGTTGAACGATTCCTTGAGGTTTTTATGGATGACTTTTCTGTTTTTGGAGATTTGTTTGATCAATGTTTACATCATCTAACACTAGTTCTGCAGAGATGTATCAAGAAGAATTTAGTCTTGAATGGGGAGAAATGCCATTTTATGGTTAAACAAGGTATTGTTCTCGGTCACATCATTTCAAACAAAGGTATTGAGGTTGATAAAGCCAATGTGGATCTCATTTTCAATCTTCGTCCATCTAAAACAATCAGAGAAGTAAGATCTTTCCTTGGGCATGCTGGTTTTTATAGACGTTTCATTAAAGATTTTAGCAAAGTTTCTAGATCTTTATGCAATTTACTTGCTAAGGATGTACCTTTTGTCTTTGATGATTCATGTCTTGTGGCATTTGAAAAACTAAAGCAGTTGTTGACATCATCACCCATCATTCAAATTTCAAATGGAACTTACCATTTGAGCTTATGTGTGATGCATCCGACTATCGCGATAGGAGAGCGATATTAGGACAACGAGTTGATAGAATTCCTCATGTGATTTACTATGCTAGTATGACATTGAATTATGCACAGTTGAATTATTCAACCACTGAAAAAGAAATGCTAGCAGTTGTGTTTGCATTAGAAAAATTTCGATCTTATCTCATTGGTTGTAAAATAATTATATTTACAGATCATGCTGCTTTTAAATATCTTCTCACAAAGAAGGATGCAAAAGCTAGACTAATTCGTTGGGTGCTACTCTTGCAGGAATTTGACTTAGAATTCAAAGACAAGAAAGGAACAGAAAATGTTGTGGCTGATCATCTTTCCCGTCTCTATTTTGACACAACAAAAGAACATTTACCTTTGAATGAAAGGCCTTTTTCTGAACATGAATATTTCTCTTTTTAGTACAAATGTCTTTAAGAAACTTGGCATATGATGCCACTTGTTTTATAGCTTCAAGTAAAGGGATGTTAACACTTACCTGTTTAAAGATTTCAAAAATCTCATCTGTGGATTTTCCTTTCTTCCCTTTAGCTAACCTCTGAGGAAATAGAGCTTTAGGAACATATTCTCATGGGTTGGTTTCTTCTTTCTCCTCTGATGATGATTCCTCAGTGTTTACAGGCACAATCTGAGTTGATTTTGGCATTTTCACTTTGTTGTCGACTTCTTTTCCTTTTCGTAAGGTCATCACTACTTTGACCTCTCCATGCTGCTGTGGCGAACTGGTACTTATCTCATACACTCCTTTAGGGTTTGGCACTGATTGACTTGGGAATTTGCCTTTTTCAATGGTCATGGCCAAAGTTTGAACTGAAGAGGTAAGTTGTCCCACTATTTTCTCAAGGTTAGAAATTGATTGAGCTTGTGAGTTGAAGCCCGCTCTCATCTCATTTCGTAATTCATCAATGGTGAGGTTCTACTGTTCGATCTTAGAGTTAGTAAGATTTCTGACATTTTGGAATGTCTCTTCCCATGGTTTGGATTTTGATTGTATAGTCTAAATGGTGGTTGAAAGGCTTGAGAAATTTGAGGAACTGGTTGCATTGGTGGAGGTGGAGTTGATGGTCCATTTTGTTAGAATCTTTAAGACCATGAAAAATTAGGGTGGTCTCTCCATCCAGGGTTATATGTGTTGGAGTAAGGGTTGTAGTTTGGTGGCTTTCTCATGTCACCTATGGTATTGGCTTGATCTGAATATGAGTCATGGTCATGTGGCTCTGTTGATTTAGCAGTCGTAAAAGATATTATTTGTCGAGCAAGGCCTTTGACTATTTCTTTGACTTCTTTAATTCCTAAGCTTGACTCGCCAATGTTAACCTCATTCACTCTCTTAATTCTCCTGGTATTTCTGAGTGATCGACTCCGTTGTTGAGAATTATCCGATTGCCGTTGGAAAATTTTCCAAATCTCTGATGCGCTTTTGGACATTAACTCTCCTCCACTAGTTGCCATTAGCCATTCTTGCATATGTGGCAATAATCCCTCTAAAAAGTATTGGCATTGGTGTCATTTCTCGTACTCATGATGTGGACACTTTAAGAGTAGCCCATTAAATCGCTCCCATGCTTCAAAAAACTGCTCGTCGTCCCTTTGAGTAAACTCTGAAATTTCCCTATGAATAGTATTGGTTTTATGAACTGGGAAATATTTATTTAAAAATTTAGTTATCATTTCTTCCTAAGGTTTTCGACCGTCCTGAGTCCAAATATGACGTCTATTTTGCTGTTTGATCACTCGTTCGTTGTGAAACGATCATGATGTCCCTAAAATACATAAAACACATAATTATAATAGAATACATAAAATGAAACAACAAAGTACTTAAATAAATAAAAATAGCAATGTTAGTGAGACTTAAAGTGTAAAATGACGATTTTCTCCGTTATAAATATACACTTTCTAACACTCAACACTAAGTATAGTGCTATAAATGATAAAAGTTTAGATATTATACTTTAAAGTGTAGAGCTCTAAGTACCATAATTGATAAGAGAGTGAATTATGTTGAAGGAAAGAATATTGAAAATGGTACATTTTTACTGGCGCGTTATGGCACAAGTGGAGGTCAAAAAAATATATGGTAACTTGACAGATGTGTTAATAATTGCATGAGCAGAAATAAAAGCATGTTATTGAACTAAATAAATATGTGAATAGCAGTGTTGTTTTTGCAAATAATCTAAAAGTACTAGTGAAGGGTAAAGGTAATATTCTTTCTTGTGCACAAGATGACAGCTATTAATTAATTTCTAATGTTTACTATTTGCATAGTATGAAAAGTAACATTCTGAGTTCAAGTCAACTCTTAAAAAAAGGTATAATATTCAGTTAAAGGATTGTAGTTTTTTTTTTAAAAGATGACAATGAAAACTTAATTACAAGCATAAGAATGTCAAAGAATAGAATTTTTCCTTTAATTATTCAAAATGATGTTATAAAGTGTCTCAACTTTAATGGACTAGAGCCACTATTAAAGAAGAACATATTAAAAGGTCGACATTTAATCAATTATCCTAATCAACTTTATGAAGAATGTTTACTTACAAGCAATTCAGAAAACATTGTCTATAGGAGTCAAACTTAAAAGCTTAAAGGCCACTCCAGCTTATTCATGTTAATATGTGTGTGCCATTCAAGCCAAGCTCCTTGGCAAAAAAGTAACTACGTCATTTTCTTTATAGATGATTTTCCATGAAAAACTTAGATATATTTTTTGAAGTAGAAGTCAGAAGTCTTTAAAGCTTTCAAGAAGTTTAAAGCTGCAATAGAAAAAGAAAGTGGATATTAGATTAAATCATGAGATCTAATCGAGGTAGAGAGTTCACTTCAAAGAATTTTATGAAGCAAATGAAATTCAATGACCTTTGATAGTTCTAAGAACCCTCTAACAAAATGATATTATAGAAAAAAAACAGAATCATTCTTGACATGGCAAAAAACATGCTCAAGAATAAGAAATAACACAAAGAATTTTTTATTGAAGCTATTGCATGTTCAATTTATTTATCTAATCAATCTCTAACACGAAGTGTATGGGGCAATATGCCATAAGAAGTATGAGTGGAAGAAAGCCTGACATCATCTATCTGAGGGATTTTGGAAGCATTACCATTGTACATCTACCAAACAAGAGAAAATCTAAGCTAAATGACAAAAGTGAGAAGTTCATCTTTATTAGTTACGACAATAATTCAAAAGGGTACAAACTGTACAATTCAAACAATGAAAAGATCGTGATCAACCATGATGTAATTTTTTATGAGAATGGAGAGGATCTACTATAGATGACTTCTGTAACACCCTAAAAATTCTCAATAAAAATCTCAAACCAAAATACCTTGCATTTTTAATTCAAAAATCACAAATTCATGTGACTAACACTAAATAATCTCTCTTAAAGATGTAAATATAACAATGTCTCCAAAAGCCTTCAAAAGTCTCCAATTACAAGTTCATAAAATAAATAAACTTAAAAGAAACATAAGTTTATCATTTTTTTATTCAACTAGTAAAAGGAAATGAATCTCTAACTTCAATGATAAGTACACCTCTCAATAAAATACTTAATATGTAAAAAGTAATGATCAGAGGTGAGTAATTAATTTAGTAAGTAAAATCAATCCTAACATAACAAGCTTAACGGGTATAAAAAATATTGCAAGCTATCTTTTCATTAAAACATATATTATAATTCATTAATTTCATAAAATGACATATTAAGATAAGATGACACAAACTTATAATATTTCAAAATATCAAAAGCACAGTTAATTAACAAAGAAAATTATATAACTTATATATAATAAATAAAATATTAGCTTATATCACATAGTTATTGGATTTTTAAATCCAATATTGTTGGATCCTTAATCTAACTTTAGGCTTATATATGAATAATTATGTGTTGTAAACTTTCATATAAAATTAAGCCCAAATGATCTAATTAAGGTTTCAATATTATGGACCTTAATGTATCTAATAGAGTGTGAGCCTTTAATGCGTAAAAATCTATTAGTATTCTAATTTTAATTTTATGATGGGCAAAATTAGGAGTACCCAGTAACAATAGGAAAAATGTTGTCTGTATAAGTAGTTGTAGTCTCCAAGTCACATATTTTTTTCATTCTTTCTGATATCTCATCATCAGAGAGACAGCACATAGAGAATTAAAAGACTTTTTAAGAAAATGTGTAGATCTAGAAGGCCAACCACACAACTCTAGAGAGCAATTCAGTGCTATAGATTCAAGTACACTTTTGTATAATTTTGTTATTAATTCTTGGCAATACAATATGATATTCCTACATCATAGGTGATAGTTTTCACCAAAACTTATTTTAATCTCAACAAGTAGTATCAGAGCCAATTCATTGAATTATTGAGAATCAAATTTATTTTGATTAAGGATTAAATTTTTTTTGTTCTTAAATCTAGTATTCTTGAATTTAAGAACAAATCTATGGTCGTTTTCTTTGGTATTGCATAATAATAGAAATCTAGAATCTGAATTTTTTTATTTTAGAAATTCGGGATTAAAAAAATTTTCTTTATGGTTTAAAGCCGGTGGTAGCCCAGCCACCATCAGCATTCAGAAGAGGAAGTTGCGACCTAATATGGTTAAAGCGGCGACCATGTGCTGCCGCGTAAAGAAGACCAAAAAAAATATAATAAAGAAAAATGAATGGATTTTGGCCGTTTATCCATGCCAGAAGCCATGCCGCAGCCACCAAGCCGTGACATGTAGCTTAAGAGTAGTAGTTGTCGTGGCTGTATAAGGAAATGAAAGCAGGGCCACGGCTACTTCTGCAAATAAGAAGAAAATGAACAAAAGGGGCCTAGGGTTACATGGCAAATGTCATAAAGCTCCATAAAATTTTATAATTTTTTTAATTAAATAGTTATAAAATGCTTCGTCTAAGTCTTAAACTTATTTGGCTTTACAAAAATCAGGTTTAGGGCCTAAAAAATTGGGTTTAAGGAAATTAAGTTTGGATTTAATATTTTGGGCTTGATAGATTAAAATGGTTACTTTATATTAATCTAAAGGAAGACCTATATTTAATAGAATTATATGTGTACCTGTAGTAATAAACACATGATGATTATTTAGTTTTACATTTGAACAATAAATCAACCCAAAAAAAGATTAATTATTTAACATGTTCTTATTATCATTATTACACTAAGACATCACTTATAAGTTAATATTTTATTCAAAAATTAAATATTAATGAAGTTGAGACTAATATGATCTTATTTTATTTATTTGTTATTCTCTATTTAGTTATGTCTGCTATTAATATTATTACCAACATCAATTTAATTTCTATGCTAAATGGCTATAACTTCAAATCATGACACAAGAATCTTTTCATAGTCTTGCAATCATGAATCTTGACCTTGCATTAAGGGTTGATTCTTCCCTACCTCTTACAGATAAGAATACCTCTGATGATGAAAGGAAAATAGAAAGGTGAAAGAGATTAAATCACATATGTATCATGATCGTGAAAAAGGCTATTCCAGAAGAATTTAAAGACTCAATGACTGAAAAAGCAATTACCGCTAAAGAGTTTCTTGCATAAATTAAACAAAATTTTGTCAAGAATGAAAGACAAAAATTGATACACTCTTGACAAGCATAATGTCAGTGAGGTATACTGATAAAGGCAATATCAAGGAGTACATTATAGAGATGTCTTATCTTGCTTCTAAGTTAAGAACACTTAAGCTTGAACTCTCTGAGGACTTGCTAGTGATTTGGTTTTAATATCCTTACGAACATAATTTAACAAATTTAAGATAAGTTATAATTGTTAGAAAGAGACTTGATCTCGGAATGAACATATATCACACTATGTTTAAGAAGACGATAAGCTGAAAAAAGATAAGAAAGAAAGCGTTCACTTAGCCTTTACTCATAAGGGTAAAAACAAAGGTAAAAAAAAGAAGAACGATAAAAAAGTTGTAGATACAACACTCTGAAATAAACAACAAAAGAAATAAGGTGATTTAGAAAGTACTAATTATTGTTTCTGTAAGGTTGAAGAGCATGAAAAGAGGCACTGTACTAATTATCACATATAGCGTGCTAAGAAAGATATGCTTCTTAGTTTAGTTTGTTTTGAGGTTAATTTAACTTTGGTACCTAGAAATATGTGGTGGATAGATTCTAGAGCAATCACTCACATCAATGTGTCTATGTAGGATTACCTGAATTGCTGAAAACATAGTGATTGTGAAAGATAAATCCATATAGGCAATGTCAAGACAGTTAAATTTAAAACAATTAGAAAGTTTAGATTATTATGAAAGACTAGATTTTACTTGGATCTTAATGAAACATTTGTTGTTTCTTCCTTTAGATGAAACTTGATTTCTATTTCTTCCTTGGACAAATTTGATTTTTCTTGTTCATTTGGGAAAGAAAAATTTAGTTTGTTTCATGATTCAAGACTAGTTAGTTGGGGTTCTTTATCATGTGAGGATAATTTTTATATGCTCGAAACAATTACTTCATTTAACGAATCCCTGTAATCAAGTACTCCAGATTTAAAGAAAAAATTAACCAATGAAAATTCAGCTATGTTATGACATAGGAGATTAGGTCATATCTCCAAATGAAGAATAAAAAGACTTTTGTCAGAAAAAATTCTTGACCCTTTAGATTTCACATATTTCAATATTTGTGTTAATTGTACTAAGAAAAAATAAACCAATAAAAGGAGATTTATAGCAAATAAGACTTTGGATGTTTTAGAACTTATACATATAGACATTTGTAGGCCTATAGCTACTTGGAATTGTCAACAATATTTTATGACATTCATAGATGATTTTTCTAAGTATAGTTGCATATATTTCTTCTATGAAAAGGCATAATCCCTGAATTTATTTAAAATTTTAAGGCAGAAGTTGAGAATCAACATAACAAAACAGTTTAAAACATCAAATCTAACCGTGATAGAGAATACTATAGTAGATATGATGGTTTTGGAAAACAATATCTAGGGCCATTTGAGAAATTTCTGGAGAAATGCGGTATCATCCTGCAATACACTATGTCAACTTTGTCCATTGTGAATTATGTTGCTGAAAGATAAAATAGGACACTTAAGGACATGGTGAGCAATATGATTTATCATTTTACCCTACCAAATCACTTTAGGGAAAAGCATTTACGATTGCAGCGTATATCCTTAATAGGATTCCAATTAAAGCGACTATTAAAACTCCTTATGAACTTTGAACAGGTAAAACGCTTAGTTTAAAGCACTTGCAAGTTTATGGAGTCCAGCTGAGGTAAGGCCATATAAGCCTAATGAGAAGAAACTGGATCAAGGACGGTGTATCGCTATTTTATTAGATATTTAGAATGATGCAAGGGATACAAGTTTTATAATCCCACGATTAAGTCAATTTTTGAGTTAGGAAATACTCTGTTCTTTAAGGATATCGAGTTTGGAATAAGTGCTATTGGTGTTGATCAGGATCTCATTCCTAACTTTGTACAACACACAACAAATCAAGATAATATTAGAGAACTCCCTATAGAAGAAATTGTTTCAGAAGTACAAACTCTACTACCTCAATGACTTATGCCATTAAAGAGATCTACTAAAGAAAGAAGACGTGCATTGTCAAATAATTACATTATATTTCTCTATGAACATGAGGCAATCATTAGAGCGATGGAAGATGATCCAATCAATTTTCACTAAACTATGAAAATTTCTAACTCTCAGAAGTGGATTGATGCCATAAGTAAAGAGATGAAGTCTATAAAGAATAATGACATATGAGATCATGTCCCATTGCTAGAAAATACGAAACCTGTTAGTTACAAATAGATATTTAAGACTAAGAGGAATTTGAAAGGCAATGTAGAAAGGTACAAGACACATCTTGTCATAAAAGGCTTTATACAGAAAGAAGGCATTGACTATAAAAAGACTTTCTCTCTAGTTTCTTTAAAAGACTCTTTCATGATTATAATAAAATTAGTGGCGCATTTCGATCTTGAGTTATATTAGATGGATATAAAGATAAAATTTCTCAATGGTAACATTGATGAGACAATTTATATGATATAACTAAAAAATTTTGTGTCCAGAGACCCAAAAAATATAATTTGCAAACTTAAAATTCTATCTATGGGTTCAAGCAAGCATCTCAACAATGATATTTTAAGTTCTATCAAGTGATCATCTTATTTGGTTTCGATATGAATTTAGTTAATGATTGTGCAAGTTTTATTAAACTTGCAAGTGCATGAATCTATTATAAAATAGATTAATAATGACAAGTGTCGATCTTACGAGGAGGTGAATTTTAATTATATGTCAAATTAATTTTCTAAGTGGGTAGTTGAAATTATGATGAAATTATCTTAAATTTTGGATTGGAATAACGAAAATAATTAAAAATGACATTGATTATAATAAAGCACTTGAGTATCTGGATTTGTATCAACATGTACAAAAGATCAATATTCCTTATTAGTACAAATTAAATCATGAAAGAGAGATCCACTCCTCAGAAACCACGCTCTAGTTAATATAATGCTACGGGCTTATTGTGTCAAACAGTAATAACTATGTTATTACTATCTATCGATAAAAAGACAAAATGTCCACAAAAATTAGAGGAAAAGAGAAAATAAATTTACCAATTAAATCCATGTAACATGTTGAGATTTCACCTTCAACCCAAACTTGAAAGAAAATTAGTTATTCATATTTGAACTAGGGGTATAATAAAAATTTTATTAAAATACATAAATAATACATGATGGAGAAGGAATTACTTAAAATAGAGTTAAAAAATGAACTTAGAGGTATCAAATTATAGGGAGAGCTCTCTTTTTATAGATACAACGAGTAAATCATAGCCATCAAATTAAAATAATTTGGATGCACAGGATTGCACCACGAGGCAAGTTCTGATTGGTTTGAACACATTGTCAAGGCTATTATTCTGTGTATATGTATGTACTGTATGCATGTTTTTTTGATCCACTAACATATTACCACGTCATCAGTCAACAGTGCATAAACATTTTAATCCAATAAAATTGTCACGCCTTACCAGTCAAGCCACATAATCAATCAATGTCACATCATTCCACTAATCAAATGCTGCCACGCCATCCATTAATGCCACGTCATTATACAATATATATGAACAGTGTCATGCATAGTACCATGGACAGTACCGTACATGTGAACAGTGACATTTATACTTTTATACTCCTCCTAAAGTTTTCGACCATTTTGAGTTTAGATTTGTAGTTTGTTTTATAATTCGATGTCACATTTATTGTAAAACGACTATAATGCCCTTAAAATACATAAAATGCTTAATTATAATAAAATACACATAATTAAAATTACAACAGACTTGAATACATAAAAGTAAGGAAGTTAGTGGAACTTGAAGTGTAAAATAACAATTTTTTCTTTATAAATATATATTTTCTAATAGTTAATACACCCCCCAACAAGTTTATTGCTAGTCCTTAGCAAATTAAGCGAAATTAAATTCAAACCCAAATTTTTTTTGAACTATTTTGTTTATTTAATCAAACTTATGATAAGAATCAAATAAAAGTATAAGCATTATCTCTAGTTTTTAAGAAATATTATTCCCAAATTAACCGTCCATATGAATCAGTCCAGTAGAGTTTATCATAGCTATTATTATTAAGCTGCTTTCAATAATGACATATCAATACCCGAAAATCTCACCGGTAGTAACACTTTTACAAAAAAATTAAGCCTAATAATAATAGTCACTCTCATGAATAGTAAAGTGAGCGAAAATATTAAAGTAATATCACACACTCTCATCAAGATGAAATAAATGTGCTCACAACTTAGAAATAATATGATCTCAAGTAAAAATATGAGTCAGACCAATGTATTTATTTATTTATTTCTTTATATATATATTTATGCATATATTTTTTTCTATATATATATATATATATATGCATTGCTACATCTTTACAGCCCATGTAATTAGTTTCTACTTCAGACTATAGTTTCCTAAAATCAAAAAGAACTTTTATTAGGAGGTAGCGTAGGCTAGGGATATGGCAAATAAAGAAGGGAAAATATAGAAAAGAACAAAATACATGTTTAAGAAAAAGCAGAGTTTTTTTTTAAACTAATATATATATTGAATATATTTTTTCTTTTTTTAATAAGACACAATTTTATTGAGCAAAGTAATTATTTAGATTTTTCTCAAACCCGAATGCATGATGTAACTTATACAACATCGAGTAATATTTTAGATCAGAGTTGAGTTGAGTTGTTGGGAGTAGCTGCCATTGGATACTTTTCAAAAATAATTTGTGAGTGCCTTAAAAAAATCATATTTAATGATCTTGGTAACAATAGTTCACAACTGTAAATAAGGTAATATGTCTATGTCAAATAACTCGTCAAGCACATGGCTCGAGAGTCGAAAAGAAAATAGTAAAAAGAGAAAGCAAATAATGATAACATGAAATTATTAAAGACAAAAATATAAGTGATCAAACAATAGTGAAATAAAACAACATTGAAATAAAAGGATATTTATAAATAGTTGCGACTATGGCTCACATTTTCCTCTAGTTTTATGTTCAGAAATGGCTTGAACACCCTCTATGGATCGAGGATAGGCTTCTCATCCAGTTTTCTTACAAATTGACAAATAAGGTCATTTATAGTCAGATTCCCGAAACTATATTTTGCATATTATTTCCAAAATAATGGCTATAACTAGAGTATTGCGTTTTGTAAGTATCCATTGGGATGCGTTTCAAGAGACAAAAGAATATCATCCAATGACTCTTTATTCAAGCCATCCCTAATGAATTAAATTTTATTTTCTTTGTTATCAAACACCATTCCTAAAGAACATGGCTTTTTATCGCATCTCATTCTGGCACACTTATGACAAACATTAGAGAGCTTTTGCGTTCTTCATTTTTTTGAATAATTTTCTTTACCACAACCAGGTATGTATGTAATAAATTTGTGAAGCAACTCACCTACTAACTGCACTTTGGCTTTGATTATCCATTGAATTTCAGCAGGAATGTGACTCTTCATAAGCAATCGCATGTATTCGAACCAAGCTTTATAGATGATGAGGAGGGCATTCTGAGGAAGTGAAGGATATCACTTAAGAAGCTTTGCTAACATCGTGTCTTTGTCCATGTCTTCAACTCAGAATATCAGTTATTATAGGAAACTGAAGTAAACGACGTTAATTGTCACAAAGTACCATTATTCATCGCTTAACTAAGGTAACAAAGTAAACATAAAAAGAAAAGAAAAAAAGAAAAAAATGTTAGAATAGTTCTCTTATTGAATTTACCTCAAAATTTAATTGAATGTTGTAGATGTCTCTCTTAATTTCTTTGAGAACTCTTTCTAAATCCTCAACATCGGCTACTAACTCTGGTAGTTATAGCTTCTAGATACGATGTATTTTACGAAATTATATCTGACCTCTGAGATGAGATTGTATAAGCTGAAATTGTCGAAGAATATTGAAGAGACACTTTTTAGTTGAGATATTCATGAGGAAAAATGATAAGAGAAAACTTAATAGTTAAACAAATACACTTACGTAAAAATAATTAAAAATAGAAAAGAAAACTTTAAATAACTAAAAGAAAACAAAAAAAAATATCACGTCACTTAAATCTTTTGTGCTGTTTTCTCTATTTGGTTGGTATTCGTGATATGAATTTACTTTTTTTATCATTAACTTTAAAAATTACACCGTTCCTGGATTCTTAAAATTAATAACTTCATATGAAAAAACAGTATTAATAATAAATGGACCAAACCATCGAGAGCGTAACTTACTTAGAGAAACGTGCCTGTAAGAATTGAATAAAAATACTTTCTAACGTTGTGTGAAAGATTTTCTCATGTTCTGCTTGTCATGAAAGATTTTCATTTGTCTTTTGTAGTCCTTAGCATTTTTATCGTTAAGAATCTCCTCTGGTTTTACCAGTTGCATCCTCCTTTTCGAACCAAAGATAAGGTTAATAATGTCTGTACTCTTTTGTCTATCATCAGGGGAGGATGAGATGATTTCTGAAAATGTTCTTTCTTCTCCCAAGAATGTAAAATTCAAAAGACCAAGTAAAGGTTTGAGTTCAATCTTTGATGGTGATTCTAATAATGGGATGAGATTTTCTTTCAATTGTGCCAATTGCTTTATCTTTATCTTCTATTTATCAATGTCCATGCATGGCGATGAATCTTATAAGATATTTACCTCATCAATCGATCTGTCAATATTAAAATCTAAACCAAAGTGAGTTAAATATATTAGTAAAAGGTCATCACTAAGGTATTCGAATGCAATACATATGAGATAAGGATAGAGGAAAAGGAAAAAACGGAAGACTTCGCATAGTACTTTTGATCAAAAAATCAATCCAATCTAATTCGTATCTTTTGCTCAACGAAAAAATGGATCAGAATTTTGATTTTGGAAACCTGTAACATAAACAAGAAATTTCGGTTGGGATAGATCCAACTCAAGGTCACGCCAATTTTACATACAAAATCAATATTTGTTATTTTTTGGTAATATTGTAAACACGTCAAACACATGTACATGTGTGCGTTGATTCGCTTAACTAAAATAAACAGAAAAAGCAATCAATAATCCATTTGGTCTCATAAAGGGAGCGTAAACAATATTAATTTGATTAACTATAGACATCCCAAATCTTATAAAACTTGGTCAAGTAAGCATATATATTTATTATTTGATTGAATCACCGGCATTGTTAGTCTATTAAAGTTTCAGAATACTTAATTATCCTTTGTTACCCTATGGTTCTGTATTTTGTTTCTCGTGAAAATTTAGACTATCTTCATTGAATCACATTATTCCTACAACAAACCATTATTAAAATTTTCAATTAGTTATATGTATGCATTTTTGTCTTAAATTTGCAATAATTTATTTAGCTGAACAATTAAGTTCCAATTCACAATAATTGAAAAAATTTAATTGGTCTTTTTCCACATTGTACTTTTTAAAAAATATATATTAAGAAGAATGTCTTAAATTTGTGACTTTTAGGGATCTAAACTTCACTATAAGAACGTTCACTTTTTGGAGCACTAGATGAACGCTGCATTAAGTCTCGTGTAGCATTTTGTGCAACATTGTTTTGGACGATGCTGCAAACGGTAATAGACCTAATATAGCATTTAACAGATTCTGTAAAAAAACTAAAATAAAAATGTTGTAAAGAAAAATAACATGGGGTAAATGCTGCAAAAATTGTCCTACTAAAAATCAATATTTACTAGCTCCTTCAAATATCAAAATTGAATATACATACAAGTTATCAAAATTGAATATCTAAATTTCAAAATTGAACATCCATTCAAATATACAAATCTAAAAAATTACTGCATATGTCCATACAAATATCAAAATTGAATATCCGAATATAGATTTTACACATCAAGTAAAAATATTCAATACATTAACAGAGCATTTAGTTTAAGGCTACATAGTTCTTCGGCCAAGCAATAGTGCTTCCAATTACATCATCAAGAACATGAAAATCAGATGTTGTATGATATAAATGAGTTTTTCTTATTATTGCTACTGTAAGCCAAACTTTCTGGCAATTTGGTCCAAGATCCATGTGATGTACGTTTGAAAGTAGATTTGTTAATGCAACCATACCTTCTCTGGTAACTTTTCCTTTACCCTTCCAATTCAACAATTTGCATTGTGTGTTCTCCTTATTAGATTCATTAAATCCATATCTGTGGGTGCTTTGTATCTACCACAAACAAGAAGAATAGAACAAAGGTATTAGTGTTGGAATATAATTATGGACTTCATAAAGTTATCCAAAACTTACTGGTGAAATATCTTCAAAAACTTACATTTTCTTATTTCTAAAATTTTGAACCTACAAGTACATAAAATGTCTTTAGATTACTTCTATTTGTAACCAAAGATAACATCTTGCATTAAAAGCAAGTGAATCATTTCAAAACGTAAGCCAAAGCAATATTAAACAACGATGTGGCTTCCAATTTTCAGAAAGTGTCATAACTCATATTCTCAGACTAAATTCATTAATCCCAACTTTCAGTAATTGACGAATGAGGCTTGAAGTTTAATATACGACTGAGCAAATGTAAACGTATTTAAAGAGGCATATACATTCATTACCTCACGTGTGCTCATGTAATTGATGAATAATGCTTTAGCAATCATTAATGCATGCATCTATCTTTTCATATCCTAAGTCAAATTCCTACAGTAGCTTTTTATTAAATACATAGAATCCGGAATAGTGTTCTCTAGAGGAAAAACATCTTTTAATTATTTGAAGTAACTCTATAAAGCTTTTATCGGATAGACCATTATCAAATTTATGTTTGAGTAAAAGTATAGCTACTGATAACCTTGTGTGCTTTGTTCAACCAGGATAAAGAGGAGCTTCAACATCCTCTCCTGAGATACTCTTTCATGATCATTGGACTACTCATAAGCATCACTAGGTTGATCAGCATCTTCAATAGGCTCATCATAAGTATCCCTATACATCTCGTAAGCATAAAAAATTTCCAAATCTATATGTTGTAAATGCACACTTGGACTTTCCCTCTGCAGAACCCTAGTAGTCTAATTATGATTTATTCCAGTTATAACCAAATGCTTATAAACAATGTCAACATGTTGAGAAAGTAGATTTTGACATTTAGCACAGGGGCAAGTGATAAAATCACCGTCTCTTGTACTTCCTTGAGCCATGTTGACAAACTTTCGAGCACCATCCCTATACTGCTTAAAAATCTACACATCAAAATTAATCTTATACTTTAATTACTTGATTACAATAGTATTTGATTTGATTTTATTTTTTTATAGCACTAGGTCATGTTAAAACCTTGGACAATTCACCCATGTTTTATCCATTATGAGTCCTTCACTTGTTAATATACAAACTACTACTACAATGTAAAGGAATAAAATAATAACCACTAAACAACATGTAGCAAATAAATTACAAAATTCAGCCAAATTAGTACCAAAATCACATTATAGACATATTTATCTTTAACTCCAATTAAAAATATATGACGAGAAAATGGCAAGAAAATCAAGTACCTAAATGAACACATACAGCAGAAAATGTAGCCCAAATTTAAATTAAAAAACTAAGAGATTAAGCAATTACCAAATCAATAAAGCCGAAGACAGCTTTTGTTTTCAATGCCCAAGTTGAAATTACATAAAATCTTAAGAATTAAAAAAATAAACCTAATCAATACATGCAGCTGAAAATTTAATCAAATTAAAAGGACTAAAATAAGAGCTCAAGAAGTTACCAAATAGTGAAGCCGAAGACAACTTTTGTTTCTCTCAAATCAACATCCAAATTGAAATTGCTTGAAATTGTAAGAAATTGAGAAAAAAGTTGCTTAATCAACACATATAGCAGAGATAATAAAGAAAACTTTACAGAAATTCTAGCGATTATTACAATCTCAGGTATAAGATTTTATTGATCTAAACAATCCTTGCAATATCTTCCTAGTTCCTTTAAACGAAAACGAATCTAATGTTTTAATCGAAATAATATTATGAAGATTGTTAACGAATAATTAGAAAGAAGCTTGTAAGTTTTTTTTCTTTTTTTTTTAAATTGAAGATCGTGAATTTGTATTCTTTTTTTATTATTATTTGGGAGTGAACCCAAAGATCGGGAGTATAGCGTAAGCTTGTTTTAAGTGCTTTAAAAAAATGGCTCAACAAAAAGTAAATGTTATTTTTAATTGGAGGGTACAGGGAACAAGGGCAGGATGACGTGTAACAAATAACTTCTCTAGCTTTTTATAATTTAACACCACTGTTTATCAAAATTAATAATTTATAACAGTGTTTTCAAAATAAAACATTGTCTATACTATTTACTATAGCGTTTCTTTATGAAACGTTGTATTTAAGACGCTGTAAATACATGAAATTCTTGCAGTGCCTATATCTTTATTATATCCAATGAAATCGTTCACGATACTTAACAAAAGAAGATAGAAAACCAATCTGAGAAATTGGCCATCAATATCTTAAATAATATGTAATTAAACTGCTAGTTAATCTTTTTCTTATTTTCTCTGACAAACTATCGAATAGGATATTGAATTTAATAAGTTATAATTGAAATTCTGAAATGCAAGCTATCCGAGGATTTTTATTATTATTATTATTTGGACTTCAGAAAATTTCGAAGCAGAAAATTCAACTTTCTTTATTCTCTTTGGTTGCAGCCATCCAATTTTCATATAATTTCATCGATCAAATGAAAAAATATATTTAAAACCGGAATGAGGTCAGGTCATGCGACATCTCCAACCTTAATATAAGATAGTTAAATGTTTCTAATTTAGTTGTAATCAAAATACAATTTAATTGATACTGAGGATTATATTCAATGTTGGCATATTAGGAATATGTCAAGTTGGTGCCATTAGATTAATGTTGCATTGTATGCTTTGCTTGTTGCCACGTAGTTTCACCAATGGATTCATGGCCACTATTGGCGGCAAAGGTGAAAATTGAGAATTTTTCTGATATCCCGACAAAAATTAATGACAAAAAGTAATGAGAAAAAGTAATGGCTGGCACTGCCCATCTAGAAGGGTGGTGCCATGTCATTCAATATGGTCCGTCATTTATGGTTGTGCCATTTTGACTTATAAAAAAAATTAAAATTATTATTTTAATAGTCATTTAGACTATAAATAAAGGGGGCTCCTCCCTCATTTGTATCATTCAATTCAATTCATTTTTCTTTCTCTTTTGAGAGAAATTAAGAGGGAGAATAGAGAGTATTTTATAGAGTTCAGTGATTTAAGAATTTAGATATATTAGGATTTTGGGTAGGAAGCTAAAATAATATAATATTTGTAACTCCATTTCACTAGTAAAATTACTTTCTTCTGTCTTCACCTGTGGATGTAAACTAAAAGTTAAATCACGTAATTTCTGATGTCTTTTGTTTATGGTTGTTCTGTATTTTCTTCTAATTTCATTTTAGCTGTAGCCCTACTTTACCCATCAATTTTTCAACATTTCCTAGATGTAATTTTTTTATACAAATGGAACCGCAGTTGATATTCATATACAGTCAATGTGATATAGATGTCTGTGATTCATTTGATCTAATTCATGGTATATTTAGTCATCGCTTCTTTCTTGAACTTTTTAAACAGCTAGAATAATCAATCGGGGTAGCCAAAGTCCACCGAAGTTTGAGATGAATTCCCACACTTAAAAATCCTCCAATACAGCCTCTATCAAAGGAAAAAAAATCATTAATATTTACCAACATGGTAAGGGCATAAAGAGTTAATGCATGTATTTTACAACTTCAGTATGTCAATTATTATAGCAACTAAAAAGGCCTCGACTTCAAACCCTACCCATGACTGAAGAGAGACTTTAATTATCATTATGCTACCTAAACTATGTAGGTTTATATCTTATCCCAATATATAATAGAATGTCTATTGATTTGTTATAGATGAAGGCTTGTAACTATATATCTATACTATTTTCTTGAAAATCACATTACGGATTAGGAAAAAGAAACACAATTTTTCAATATACTTGTTGAAAACTCAAAGTTATTGTATGTCAAATTCATCACACAACAAACTTTAGATAATTTGAACAATTTCTTGGCTAATTTGGCCAAATGTTCTGTGTTGAATTTGGTACACAATAGATCAATAATGCAAAATGTGCCCTTATTTTGAGAGAATTAATTCAAGTGAAGAATTATTGTGAGAATGAGTAATTAAAGACTGTAAGCAATTGAGAGGTTCATTCCTTTCAAATGTATATGAAAGTACTTGGTATTTTAGGTCCTAAGAAGTGAGATTTTGTTACTTCAATAATATGCTCTAATAATTATCAGTAATATAGTTATTTTCTCTGCTTTTGTAGACATAGACATAATTATCAAATATTTTTAGAGATTAGTCAGTGTGCTTGATTTCACATTTCACATATATCAAGTGGTGTCAAAGTCACAATTCATGCTTAGAGTATACAAAACTGTGTTCACTTATACAATACTATTCATATATATAGTTATATTCACAAATATAATATTATTCATGAATATGGCGAATGCAATAGTTTATACTTAGAAGTATCATTGGCTTATGTAATAGTATAAATTTGTGTATGTCTAGGAAAGTTTTGTGAAAATGTTGTGTCATGACCTAACCCATACATAGCAAGATATTGTCAACTTCAAGCCTTGACTAGGCCTGCATGGCTTTATTTATAGGACGCCTATACATCCAAAACAGGCCTTGCCAATTAAGGTATGGATCACTTTCTTATAAACTAAGCATTTCTTATGTGGTTTATCTATGTGAGATTTGCCTAGAGTGTTACACACACCCTTTTCAAACTCAATGTCCTTGCTGAGGTTTGCCCCACCATCACCCAAGAGAACATGCAGAGCTTCTCTAATATCATAATGTCATGACCCAACCTATACCTAACAAAATATCATGTGCTTTGGGCCTTAACTAGGCCCATACAGCTTTGTTTCTGCGGTGCCTATATACCCCAAAACATGTTTTACCAATTAAGGTGTGGATCATTTTCTGATAAACCTAGCATATTCCAAATGCTAGTGTTATGGATAGTTTTATACATGTTATAGTATACACAAGGCTTGATATATCTCAAGCCATCAGTATGATTAGTCGATATATGCATAATCTACGTAAAGATCATTAGCTTGTGGTGAAATAGATTCTCTTATCTTTAAATAGGACAGTTGAATAAGGGTTGTTATTAAAAAATGATTGTGGTCAACAATGTATTGAGTATTGTGATTCAAATTTTGTCAAAAATCAAGATAAGTGAAGTTCAACAATAGGCTATGTATTTACATTGGGTGAATGTCTGGATAGCTAGAGGTCGATTCTATAATTAACAATTGTTATTTCTACTACAAAAGTATATAGCAGCAGCTGAGGTTATACAAGAAACTATCTAGTTAAAAGGATTATTATACGATTTGAAAGTAATCCTTGAGAGCATTGAGGTCTTATATGATAATCAAAGTGTCATATTCCTTACAAAAAATCAAACATATAATATTCAACAAAACACATGGATATGAAATATCATTATATAATAGAAGATATGCAGGGCAATGTTATGTTATTAAAGAATATAAATACCAAAGATAACCCAACATATCATACATACTAACAAAAGTGACTTCTATAGTTAAGTTTTAATATTGCTTGAAACTCATTCAAATTCTTTGAATGTTTTGAGTTAGGGAAATTTTAAACTATGGTTGGCTTGATCCCAAATTTTGTGTATATAGGTAATTGAAGCGACAAAGTCATTTTGGATCCTTAATGAAGGACCACTTCAAGGATAGTGATTCTTCTATAATTGAGTCAAATTTGGATAAATTTTCGTCGAGATGGAGAATTTTTAAAAGTTAAAGTTGTTGTACTTTTGACAATTTGAACAATTGCTTTGCCAAATTGGCCAAGTGTTGAGCTTCAAATTTGATGCACAGTAGATCAATAGTGCAAAATGCAATTGTATAAATTAAGAAGAAATGCTCATTTGTAAACATTCTAAATTTGAGAAAAATAATTCAAAGTGAAGAATTGTTATAAAAATGGGCAATTAGACAGTGAGAAATTAAGAGGTTCTTTCCTTTCAAATATCTGGGAGAGTAATAGGTGCAATGAGGTTCTGGGAATTGAGATTTTCTCATGTAAAATAATTATTAATAATACAATTATTTTTTCTTACTCTCATGGAAGCAAACATAATTACCGAACCACATTCATTCTTATGTTCTTCATAAATTTTTTTTTTTTTAAGACTTTTCGATACTCTTGATTTCATGTTTTGCGCATAACAATGCTAACCAACGTAAAAAACACAATATAAATAATTAACCACAAAGACCATTATTAATTCTGAAAGAAATGAGACTGCCAAACTGAAGAAAGCTAGCCGTGAAAGCATACTCACATACTTCGGCAAGTCGCAATTACAGCGAACAAATATATGTGGAGCTTGACTTATTAGTGTGATTGCTAAGATTAGTCACCTATATCATTGCTCCCTGCAGATATCAACGGGGTAAACTCACATTTTTCAAAATGTCAAAAGGAAGCAAATGCAGACTGAGACAAAATAGAAAATCGTTGACCTGTCAACTTTATGGCCGGTATGTTGACTTTGAATATGTTAGTTTAAGGAGAAGGCTTATGTTTCATTTACTATATCTTACAGCAAAAAATTTTCAAATTCTCATAAAAGTTAATAATTATGAAAAAATTAAAAATTTTCAAAATAAAAATTTTGAAACCCCAAGAAACTCCCTACTTTAATTTTTTTTAAGTTTTGCATTTATATTTATATTAATTTAGTATCAATTTTTTATTTTATTTAATTGAATATCTAACTTCTTTAATCTTATATTTATTAAATTTTTTATTAATTATATATTCATATTAATAATTTCTTAGTTTAATATATCATAATCTTTAATGTTGAATTTTTTTATTAATTGTTTAACTTTATGAAATTTCTAACTCATTTGATCTCCTAAGTTTTTAATTTTTTTATGTTTCATTCATTGAAATTATTAATTTTTAATATTTCGTTTGTATTTTCTATATCATTTATAGATAAATTTTTGTTTTATAATTAATCTAATAAATATGATAAAATTTAATTAAATTGATTATTTTCCTATATGTCTGAATCATTGATCAAATCAAAGGGTTAAAGTCTCTTATTAAAAAAAAAATCATCTTTGCTATAGGTAGGATGTGGTAACTTATTAATTTATATATTTTATGAAATTATTAGAGAGGTTATAGTGATTTATTTATTGTACCATCTTTCTAGTAATTTATGACATATAATATCTCTTATAATTTAAAATGCTAAATTTATATACACTACAAGAATTTTAGCTTTTAGCGACGAAATTATTTTGGTCGCTAAAAGGGACTTTTGGCAACGAAATAAGGATTTCGTCGCCAAATCTAGTGAAGAAAGAATTAATATTTAATTACGGGTTTTAGCGACGAAATGTGCGTCGCTAAAAATTACATATTGCGACGATTATCTTTTTTTGTTGCCAAAAAATTAGGTGGCAAAAGAATTATTGGCGTGCTGGCTTTTAGCGACGAATTGACAATCTTTTGTGACAAATTATTTTGTCGCTGAAAGTATATAATTAGCAACGAAAACGGACTCTTTCACGACGATATATTTCGTCGCTAAAAGGATATTTAGCGATGAAAGTAGATTGATCGCCTTTCTCCTTTTTTGCGATGAAA
This sequence comes from Aegle marmelos, assembly GCA_030449875.1. Taxonomy (NCBI): domain Eukaryota; kingdom Viridiplantae; phylum Streptophyta; class Magnoliopsida; order Sapindales; family Rutaceae; genus Aegle; species Aegle marmelos. The sequence goes on along the minus strand of JASUUL010000094.1, from coordinate 18,333,960 downwards.
CATTTAGTCGCTGAAGAATTCGTTTGGCAACAAATATGATTTCGAAGCTAAAGCTTTTTCATTCGCGACGACATGCTTAGTCGCAACAAAGGGACCTGAAATAGAAGCTGTAATACATTTTAGCGACGAAATATTGCATCGCCAATATTGCTCTTTGGCGACAAAAAACTTGGTCGCTAAAGATCACTCTTTCGCGACGAAATAATTTTGGTCACTAATTGTATTTTTAGCAACTAAATATTTTGTGGCTAAAAGTCTGTCATATTAATTACAAAATGATAAATCAATATAAAATTGTAAATTTAGAATGCATTTTCAATTATTTTAATTTTTGTTCATGATTAATCCTTTTATTAATTAACACGTAATATAGTTTTCATTATGATAACAAGATAAATTTATTTATATTTTTAAAAATAAAGAAAATAAAATGTGTTAGTTATTAATGGAGAATTAATAATCACATTATCTATTTACCTTTTTGTTATTACTAAATATTACTTATTTGATTGTTAATAAATTGTAAAAAATGTAATATAAAATTTTAATTAATACAAAATAGTGAAATTAAAAAAATAAATGAAATGCAAATATAGAACACAAGAGGGGGTGAATTAGGTTTTTAAAAGTTATTCTAATAAAATTTTATATGGTTCAACCAAATATTCAAAGATTCACAACATTTTAAGAAGTCATAGTACATAATCCAAATACAAATCATCGAAATACAAAGCATTCAAATATAAAACATCCAAATACAAAACATCCAAACATCTCATATTGATTATCCGCAATCCATACAAAAAACATAGATGCAAAAAAAAAATGTACTGTGCAGAGTGACAGAAAATAAAAGATAAAGAGCAATGGAGATGGCGGATGTGATGAAAATGATAGTGGTGGATACCCAAGAACTGCAAAAAGCTACTGCTGGCCATCCAGAATTTACTACTGTTAAGCAAAAAGTCGATGTTGTTGATCAAATAATTGCTACTGCTGCTCAAAGAGGCGTTGGTGCTCCGAAGTGGATTGAACTGTAAAGGCTTCAAACTGATATTGAAGTCGGCTCTGCTGTGCTGAAAGAGAATCCATTTTAGCCAACAGTTGCTGCATCGAATCCTTATTGGCAGCTGAAGAAAATTTGGAAGAACCCGCAGAAGATGGATAATGAGAACGCTGTGGGACACTAAGATCAGGAAGTTGCTCTGGTGGAAGAACATCATTAAAGAAACGATGATCTGTAGGAGCAAGTTCAGTAACTTTGGTTGAGTACCTCCGGTCTCTAGTCCATTTACCTTTCATCCAAATAAATCCTAAGTTGGCAATGGCATCATCTCCTAGTTCTCTTGAATTTAAAAAGATTGGTTTAGTAATGGGTACTTTGAAATATTTGAGGATGCGGGTAATAATATTACCATAAGGGAGGGATCTTTTAGTCATACAAGGTGTGCTAAGCATATGATGGAGTATAATGTACCCAACATTAACCTTTCTACCCTCTAAAATACAATCTAATAAAGCCATATCCAATCAGTTAACTTCATCCCCATGACCATACCTAGGAGTAATCACATGATGAAGAATATAATGTAGGATTCTAGTTTGAAGAGGTAAAGCTTGAGATTTCAATGATGATCGACAAAATTCATCGGACAAGTCACGTCGGCGATAAATTTTTCGAACAACATTTTCAAGAGAAAACCATGGATAATCTATTCTGGTTCTAGTACTGTATAGTTCTAATCCCTCATTCGGAGTCCCAAGAATACGATTTAACTCTGCAACATCAAATTCAATACAAACTCTCCCAACACTTGTAACAATTTTATCCGAAATTGCTATATCCATATTCGAATAGAAAACCTTAACTAAATTCTCACAATATGATTCTTGAATAACTAAGATATTTTTCCACCCCATAGCAATAAGAAATTTATCAAGAGATTTATCACAAATTTCCAAATTCATCAAATTCTTAAGATTGACAAAGTGAGGAGGAATAGCCGACCTTGGCATGAAATTGTCGATAAACTATTTTCGAAGTGGGAGATGCCGAAAATGAGTTGATAAAAACTCTGTATTATCTCTATAATCTTCTTTGCGTCTCTTGGCTATTTGTTTGCTCTTGGCTTTTTCACCACCCACCATTGTTGAACAAGCTTGAATAATAATTTCAGTTTTGAGTGAAATGGATGTTTTTTAAACAAGAAAACTTATCCTAGAGATGATTTAAGGCAAGATATGGTTGTGATTTGAGTGAAGATGAACTAAAAATGCCTTAAAATGGTAGAGAGAGAAATGGGTAAGCTTAGATTTTGATCTCTTGATTTAAAGAACTAAGAGAGAAAATGATGTTTGAATGATGAACAATGAAAGGTTAATGGCTGGAAAATGATTTGAGTGAGTGATTTTGGCAAGAAAATAAGTGAAAAATGAAGAAATTTGAGAGAGAAATGGATAAAAGAAGTCACGGTTGAGAAAGAGAGAGAACAAGTGATGAAAGAGGTTGAAGATGACACAAAAGTGGATTAAAACCCGTGAGCAAGCGGCTAGCCGCCTGGTTGCTGTCCCACTGCACCAAATTTGATTTTCAGCCATTTTTTATCAATTTCGTCATCATTTCTTGATTCCAAAACTTCTCAAGAACCATTTTAATGCATGAATCGTTATTTTTAACGTTTAAAACATGATTAATTCAAGCAAATATTTCATCCATCAAGCATGTGAAGTGAAGCACACAAGAATTTAAAATGAATATGTCACAACACCTTACTTATCTAATATATATACATGTGTGACTAAAACGGTGTGTTTAAAACCTATTTTTAAAGTGCTTTTAAAACCTGTCCATTTACCACTCTTATATAAACACCCATCACTCGCTCAAGGCCAAACCTTAAAAAATCAATCCTGCACTCAATCAGTTGAGAAAGCAATGTCGTTTTAGCATCGTTGAAGTATGTTACTACCATGCCTGTAACATTGTTTGAACACCCAAGCCCATTGCTGCTGCGTTCGATGTATTGTTGAGGAAATATAGTCCATTGCTACCGCATCAAAGTTCTTGCAATGAATAGTCGGGATTTATTCACCTTTGGCTCATCACTCTCTCGTTGTTCTCACTCTTTCCTACTTTGGTCAGTTTCGTTTTGCATCCCAGTTCTCTATTTCTCTCACTTTATCTCAAATTCTCTCAATTAAAACCTCAACATTTCTCGATTCATGACCACCAGCCGATTCCTCACTTGGTCTAGATTCGGTTTTTGAGGTATTTAATTTCTTATATATCTAGTTAATTTGTTAATTCAAATTTGATGGTATTATTATTTTCTGATTTCACACTTTTTTCTGAATTTTCACTCTTTCCATTGTTGCTTATGTTATTAATTCTGTTATGATGCATACTATTAAACATGGGTAAGCTTGGATTTGTAAAGAATTGAAAACCTATTTTTAAATTGTTAGCTCACCACCACTGCAGTAGCCACCTAAGAAGAAAAGAAACCTCTCTGGGATTTATTGTATTTACTACCAACTTTACTGTTTTTACTATTATTAATTGTTGTTTGCTGCTACTTTGTAATTTTTATTGGATAATCTGTTCTTTGGAGCTTTTTTTTAATTGTTTAGATAGCTTTCTGCTATTGTTTGTTGCTGATTTCGCTGGTTCTATATTAAAATCATAGATTGTTGTTTTGAGATATATGTTGCATTATTTTTCAGAATTTTTGTGTGTTGTATTGCTTCTATTCTGCTTTGGGTGTTCTTAATAATTATTGATGAAACACTATTTCTAAATTAATGAAATACTAATATGAACAGAATTTGATTTGATTAAGATGTCAACAATCGATAAAGATTGGATGTGTCTTAAAAATAAACTTTGTGATGAATATCGGAATGGTGTTAATTCATTTATGAGAGCTGCAGAGAAGTGTGCAGATGAGAATAATTGCGTCTGTTGTCCATGTCAAAAGTGTTTGAATGCAATTTTTAGACCATTAAATATAGTTTATGATCATTTGTACAAGCCGGGGATCTCACCTACTTATAATATATTGGTTTACCATGGTGAAAAACGTTGGTCTAGTTCACTTTCATCTAGGAAAGAATCAGAAACAGCAGACAATAGTAATATTACTCATGATCGTGATGACATATTCGATATTCTCGATGAGTTACTGAATCTAAACATAGGGTTTGATGCAGAACGACCTAATGTGGATAGATTTACATTTCCTTTTTAAATGGGGGATTTTAATACTTGTGAAGTGAGTGGCTTGTTAAATGATGCTCATAAGATGCCTTTCTCTGGAGCACGATTATCATTATTAAGTTTTATTGTCATATTAATGTATATAGAAGTCCTTAATCAGTGGAGTAACAAATCAATAGATATGTTACTCAAATTGTTGATTCAGTTCTTACCTGAGGGGATTGAGATGCCAGGAACCCTGTATGATGTCAAAAATATGTTGAAAGGATTAGGGCTAAGTTATGAAGTTATTCATGCTTGCAAGTATGATTGTGTGTTGTTTTGGAAAGAAAATGAATCAATGGATAAATGTCTAATATGTGGTGAATCACGATATAAATATTGTAATCGAAGGAGGAATGTACCATAAAAGGTTTTAAGGTATTTTCCTTTGAAACTTAGGCTACAACGATTATTTATGTCGCGACACACAGCAAGTGATATAAGATGGCATCATGAGAAGCGGGTGGGTACAGATGGTATTTTGAGACATCCAGCCGATGGTGAGGCATGGAAGGATTTTGATAAATTATATCCTATGTTTGCGAAAGACCCACGTAATGTGAGGTTGGGACTTGCAACTGATGGATTTAATCCTTTTACAAACATGTATAATTCGACTAGTATGTGGCCTGTTATATTGATGCCTTATAATCTACCATCGTGGAAGTGTATGAAAGAGCTATTTATGTTCATGTCATTACTCATACCGGGACCCCATGCACTAGGGAGAGACATTAATGTTTATTTAAGGCCTTTAATTGATGAATTAAAGGAATTATGGGCTGTTGGCATAGATACCTATGATGCTTCAACTAACTCTAGGTTTCTGATGCGTGCTGTATTATTATGGACAATTAATGATTTTCCAGCCTATGGTGTTTTGTCCGGATGGAGCACAAAAGGGTACAAAGCTTGTCCTGTATGTAATGAAAAAACTTCCTCGGTAAAGTTGCGAGATAAAATAGGTTACATGGGGCATCATCGATTCTTGCCGCATGGCCATTCATGGCGTAGGAGCTTGGAATTTAATGGGGAGATAGAAAGGAGCCCTCCTCCAAGAGAATATTCTGGGGATGATATCTTGAAACAATTTGAGCATGTCAAGGATTCAAAGCCTGGAAAGCATCCTAATAATAAAGATAGGAAAAGAAAAAGAAAAGTTGAGGAATTAAATTGAACCAAAAAAAGTTTTTTTTTTTTAGCTAGAGTATTGGCCAAAGTTAAAGCTTCGGCACAATCTTGATGTGATACATATTTAGAAAAATATATGTGAAAGTCTTGTAGGGACATTATTGAACATTGATGGGAAAACAAAAGATACTATCAAGGCTAGACAAGACCTAAAAGATATGGGTATCTGAAAAGAGTTACATTTAAAACCACAATCTAATGGGTACTTAAAGCCTCATCCTTGTTACACTTTAACCTTGAAAGAAAGGCAGGAATTTTGCCAATTCTTAAAAGCTGTAAAGTTTCCGAATGGCTATGCATCAAACATTGGTAGATGTGTAAGTGTTAATGATGGTAGACTATTTGGTTTGAAAAGCCATGATTGTCATGTGTTATGGGAGCAACTACTTCCAATTGGAATACATCCGTATTTAAAAAAAGAAGTGTGTGAGGCTATTATAAAGTTAAGTAATTTTTTTCGGCAATTATGTGCAAAGACAATGACTGAAGAAATTATTGTTGAGTTAGAAAAAGGAATTATCTTGATACTTTGCAAGTTTGAGCGTATTTTTCCACCAGCATTTTTTGACATAATGGTACACTTAGCTGTACATTTACCTAGGGAGGCAAGGTATGGTGGCCCGGTTGCCTTTAGGTGGATGTATCCAATTGAAAGGTAACTATTCTATTATAATTGTTAATTATTCATATATGTGGTTTTAGTATTCGATTATATCTAACCAATATACCTTTGAATATTATTAGAGCTTTAGGTAAATATAAGAAATATGTCAAGAATAAAGCTCGTCCAGAGGGGTCAATTGTAGAAGCTTACATTATGAATGAGGCATTGACTTTTTGTTCAATGTATCTTAATGAAATTGAAACAAAATTTACTCGACCTGAGCGAAATCCTGATGGTGGGGATCGAGGGGATGTATTTTCAGTTTTCTCACAAAATACTCGACTATTTGGACTAGTTGGATTTAAAGAATTGTCACAAGATGATATTAATAAAGCTCACTAGTTTGTACTAAACAATTGTGATGAAGTAGAACCATACATAAAGTGAGTTACTCTTTTTAGTTTCTATGCTTAGTAATAGAAACCTATTAAGTACATTAACGATATTAGCTGTTGCAGTGAACATCTGAGGCTGATGGGAATGGAAGGGAAAACAAATTTACTTGAATGTCAAGGAAAACTATTTCCAAAATGGTTTGAGTCACGTGTAAGTATTTTCCTTTACTATAAAATATTATTTCTTTACTATAGAATAATGGTTCTCTACTATAAAATATTAACTAATATTAGCATGATTGAGTTTTAATGCATGTGTTTGTTACCTAGGTGAGAGAAATGCGTCGTCAAGGATCCTTGGATGATGAACACCCATTGTGTTCATTGGCATTTGGGCCAGATCCTAGAGTATATAGCTATTTGGGTTGTAATGTCAATGGTGTACGTTTTCTTATAAATGAAAGGGATGACCGTCGTACAACCCAAAATAGTAGAGTGGTTGTGTCTGGTTCACATAATGATGACAATATTGATTGCTTTAGAGTTTTAGTTGATATCATCGATTAGTATATTTGTCACGACGTCGGGTTATTTTATTTAAATGTAAATGGTTTAATGTGGACCCGAAGAAGAGAAGAGTACGCAAAGATTATTATCTTACATCAATCAATGTTACTCGGACATTGTATGAAGAAGATGCCTTTGTACTAGCAACTCAAGCAGGATTAGCAATGTATATTGACGATCCCACACTTGGTAAAGGATGAAAAGTAGTTGAAAAAATAAATCAAAGAAGTGTATGGGATGTACAAGAAAAAAATGAGGGGAATGATGACAACATTAATCACAATGCATATGAAGAGGACAAGGACCAATGTATTAACTCAGATGGTTATCCTATCTCGGTGTTGCAACATGATAGTTTCAGTGAACAATCATTCAGTAGAGATGATGTTGCTAGAGATTTAGTCGATGCCCAACTTGTGCAAAAATCTTTACGTAATGATGAATATGTTGAACTCATTTCGGCTGATAATAATGATGAAATTATTGCAAATTTTGAACTTGTAAAAGATTTAGATGATTCTGATTTGGACTGAAACAAATTTGAAGTACACATGGTATATAATTTTATGATTATTGTTATTATTGAATTAGTCTAATTGATTAATTAATATCTATCTTAAACCATTTTTTATGTTACTTTTCTATTTTAAGTTATTAGAATTTTATTTAATTTTAAATGACATATTCTATCTTGTAGATGGCTCCAGGTTTACGTAAACATTCTGTTTCGGCTACTTCTTCTGCACAAAGTACTCCAACTTTACGTGATGAAACAAATCCTCGCACTACAGAGGATTCACAAGATGTTCGAAGTAGTGTAGGTAACAAATTATAAGCTTGAACTATAGCTTGCCTAATTCATATTAATATTTTTTTAACTATTATGTATGTGTGGTTATATTAATGTTTTATTATATGTGTTTTTCTTTTATATAGGTTCACCTCCAGAAGTTCGAAGTTCTCGAGGACCTACACGAGGTCTTAATATGATGGCTATGGTTAGGCTAAAGGGTCGAATAGTTATCACTATCTCGCCAATTACGGAGGAGCAAGAAGGAACATATTATAAAGAATTAGTTAGTAGTTGTGGTACAATTGTTCGAACTCGTGCTCCACTAGGCGTAGTATCATGGTCGAAGATTCCTTGGGACGAGAGGGTGGATTTGTTCAAATGTTTACTTGTATGCAAACCTTCTTAACAGCAATGTTATAATTGACATGGTTTTTATCGTCACATATTAATAATATTCTTATTGCTTTTATTTATTTATGTAGGAGTGGTTTGATATAGACCTCGATCAACAGCATGTTTTGCGCTATCTAAACAAAATAATGGGTGAACGATATGCTGATTATCGATGCAAGACATTGAGGAAGGCCTACAAAAAATATTCACCAAGTGAGGCACGTAGACATCCACCAAAGGACGTCAAATAAGAGGATTGGGACAAATTATACGATATTTGGGAGAATAAGGAACATGAGGTATGTAATAAACTCAAGCTATGTCTCATCTATTTTTAGTATTTATGAGATTGGGGATGACCTGAAATCTAATTATCTTAAAAATATATAGCAATCCATCCGGAGAGTTTTAGGCCAAGATCCTTAGTTTGCATTCAATTTAGATCTATTAGGCCACTGCCATATTAAAATTAATTATCTCATCTTCTTCTGCTGATTGATTGCTTTCTATGTGAATGTTGACAGTTTGCTTACCAAATTCCCCTATCAAATTTTTGTCATTCATTTTAATAATTGCTTCATGCTCAAATTTATTAGGGTTCTTTACCTAAGAATCTATTTAACTTTTACCTAATAAAACTATGCTTTCACGTGTACAATTAGCGACCAAAATTAAAGAATCACACTAATAGACAAAGTGTTACTTTGGTATGTTTTGATAAATTGGGACTTCTCATATTTTTGGGGAGATCATGCTGAAATTTTTTCAGAAATTCACGATAAAGCATATAAAGACTTATTAATGCATTTACTTGTAAATTTTAGTTCAATATATTTTCTATAATTCTATGTTGAGGCATTTGTTGATATATTAAAGTTGAATACATCTAGCAAAATAGAAATGTCCAAACAGAATTTTATAATGGCACTTTTTATATTTTAATTTACTTATATAACATGAAAATCTTATTTTGTATTGTTATTTTTAGAAAAAGTGCAAAATAAATGCAGAAAATAGGAGTAAACTTCCTTTCAAGCATCGTGGGGGATCAAAACCATTTAAAATTCATCGTGAGCAGGTATAATGTCTTTTAATTTATATTGAGTCATAATTTTTTAAGTGTTAGCATTTCTAATGTTATAATTTTTTTTACTCACAGTCTTCTCAGTCAGGTGAAGTACAAAGTTTTCCAGAATTTTTTTGTTCTACTCACTACAATGAAAAAAATAGATGGATCAATTCGGAGGCACAATCTGTACATGTAAGATTTTTACTATTATTGAATTCAAGATTGTTTACATAATTAAATTTATTTTAAAGTGATTATTTTTCATTATAGGAAAAAATGGTTGAGTTACATCAATTGTCTGAAGCTAAAGGATCTCAACCAATTAATGATGAACAGATGTCCCTACAAGTATTTGGAGAAAAGTCAAACTATTACACGGGACTTGCAAAAAGAAAGCGAGCTCGTCAAAATTTTCAAGTTCGATCATCGAATGAGGAGGTGTTGCGCATTGAGTTAGAATCCACCCGTTTTGAGTTACAAACAACTCAAGCTCAGCTGCAAATAACTCAGGATCGGTTGCAGACAACTGAGCATGAGTTGCAGAATACCAAAGATCAATTATAATCGCAGCAATGCAAGATTGAAGACTTGTCAAAGGAGCTGAAGAATGTTACATCATTTTTAACAACATTGGCACCAAGCCAATTTGGCTCCTCATCATAGTTTTTGTGAGGTACTTTTGTAGTTGGTGTTATTTCTTTACTTGGAGTTATGAAAATTAGGATTTTATTGTTGTAGTTGCAATTTGTAGTTGAAATTTTATTGGCTCCTCATCACACTTGCAATTTGTAGTTGAGATTTTATTGTAGTTGGGGTTATGAAAGTTAATAAAATTAAATTTGTCTTTTTTGATTATTTATGTAATTAATAATTTTATACTTAATATTTTAATAGATTTGATTAATAATAAAATATAAAAATAAAAAAAAGCTTCTGGGCAAATTTGGTGACCAAAATCATAATGATTAAAAAAAGACTATTAGCGACGAAAATTATGGTCGCCAAAAAATATTCCTGCGACGATAGTAATTTCATCGCTAAAGATGTTTTCAGCGAGCAAATAAATTCGTCGCAAAAAATTATATTTCACAACGGAGCAAATTCATCGCCAAAGCAATTTTTAGCGACGAAATTGTTTTCGTCGTCGAAATTTGTTTTTGTGACAAAAAATTATCGTCGCAGAAAGTATTTTTAGCGACAAAAAGGGTTTGTCGCAAAAAGACCTTTCAGCGACGAAATAGCTTCATCGCAGAAAGACTTTTCAGCGACGAATCTTTTTCGTCACCAAAAATCAAGCTTTTGCGACGAAAGCATTCCATTGGAAAAAAAGGTTTCCGCGACAATATGCTTCATCGCTAAAGTTATGATTTGGTGACGAAACTAACATTTGGCGACGAAATGAGCAACAATTGATTTCGATGCATTTGATCATTTTTGCGATGAAACTATTTTCGTCGCTAAAAGTTTTAGCGACGAATTGAGTTATTCGTCGCCAAATGGCTAGCGCGACGCTGCTATTGCGATGATTTGGCGATGAAATTATGATTTGGCGATGAAACCCTTTTTTGTTGTAGTGATAACAATATATATATAAAAGAAGAAAAAAATTTAGTTTATACCTTAAGAGAGACAAGAAATTATGAATGCATATACAAATATATATTCAAAATTTATAAATTTTTATGAATATGATAATCATTTAGATCTTTATAAAAATATAGTAGAAACTTTTAAAAAATCTAAAAATAAATGTAGAAGTGATAGATGATAAAATTATTTAGTTATACAAAATCAATAAGGACTTATTTGAAAAAAAATTAATAAATATGTGATTAAAAATAATTTTTTTATAAATAGCTATTACACCAATACCTTGTTTTAGGAGAAAATTATTTTTATCCATTTGATTTAAAAATATTAAAATCTAACCACCTTTATATGTTGCTTGTTTGTTACAACTAATGTAACATAGGCTTTGCCTAGTTTAAGTTATACTGTCAACTATGGATATATATATATAATAATTTCTTTTAAAGGTGACCTAGAAGAATTTACACAATGTTTGATCCCTTCTCTCATATTTTGATCCCTTATTAATTAAAGAATGCTTACTTCACTTATATTTTGTAAGTGAAAAATTATATTTACTCAATTATAAAATAATTAAAGAAAAAATAAAACTAACCTACGTAAAGTTTTTTATCTTTTTTTATGGGAGATTGAATGCTCTCCCATTTGACAAAGGCCAATTTGTCTTACTATAGAGGCTTGATTTTATTGTTGATGGTACAAAGTAGGGAAATTTTTTATATTGCATAGTTTACGCTATGGTGGGCTAGTGCATTCTAGATAGTCTATTACTATGTACACTCATCTATTAATTTTAAATAAATTAATTATTTTACACTCTTTAAAATGTCAAAAAAATCCTCACTTAATTTTTTTTTAATTGATCATCTATGTTTACTCCATACTCACGTGAAAACCTTATGCACACTCAAAAATAATTATCTAAATACTCTTTATTTTTAAAATTTAATCATTTATTTATATGATAAATTTCACCAGTAAACAAATAATAGTAACAAATCTCATCAAAATATTTCACTAATGAAAAGATCATAAACATTAAAAACCAAAAAATAAAGCAAATAACCTAACGTAAGACACATCACCTTCGCTACAACTCAACGATCCCGCCGTTGAACAATAGGATCAGATCAGTCTCAAAGCTCCTCACTTCCTTCCAATCGGTTGCGGCCAATTCAGTGAATAGGGCTTTCCACTGAACTGGAGTGAAGAGGATGGGGGGACATGGGCATGATGAACCATACTACCTTCTCGCTAAGCACATGTCAGGATGAAACATCAGGGGTTGAAGATGTCTCTTGCTGTGCTCTCTGCCTTCAGCATTGGTGTTGCCATTCCCACTTATACCGTCATTTTCTGGCAGAGAAAGACAGCTTGTGGCTAAGACCTACTACTTATTTTCTTGGCTACAATAACAGACAATTTTGAAATGTGTCTGTAGCAAACCGTTGCTATATTGATGGTTTTATTTGATGCAAGTTTCACAAGATCAAGGCTTTCTGTCTTGTCTTTGCTGTGGGATGTTTTCATTCTTACATATTTAATAGGAATTTCAGTCTGTAATAAACAAATCAATTAACCAATATAAACTTAGTTAATATCAATGTAATACAACTGAAAAAGAAATAATTGTAGTCATATAAAAAATAATTAATCTTTCAGTCAAAAATATATCAAGAAACTTATTGAGAATTATTGTCAACATCAACAAATATCTCTTTTACAAATATTTCTTTTGTAGCTACATCGCCACCAATTATCAAGTATTTTCTTGAAATGAATTTTAAGAGTAATATATTATATTTGCTCATAATAAAATTTCCTTCATAATAATTTACATCGCAAGTATTTTATAATAAAAATATTTCAAAAAAATATAAGGGTTTAAAGTAATTTTTCAAAGTATTTGTAGAGTGCATCCATATAAAAGAGCTTTTGTTTTAATTACCGTGAAGTGGTGCTCTTTCTTGAGAATAAGTAAGGATTTCTTATTTCTGAACAGCCAAAGCCACATTTTTTTTTTTTTTGGTACGAATTTCAGAACTCCTTTAAATTTAATATTATTCTAGTAAATTTAGCATTAAAATTTGCACATTTTTTCTATAAAAAGTCACAGTCCTTGCTCATATCTAAAAACTAGATTAGATTAAAGTTACGTAATTAGCCTAATAACTGACGTGGGATAATATCCTTAACATTTTCAACTATTAGATATCCATTATAAAAAGATCAAATTGCTTGCCCTTCAAAAAGTGTACTCTCTAACATTACAATTATCCACAGCACTCTAGTAGGCTATCAAACCCAAGAATAATCAGTAATTTTCCCAAGAAAGGGAGTTGTTTTGGTCAATTTTCCCTTCCTTATTTAGTGTATATGCTCTAGTTTCACTTTTTTAGAATTGAGGTTTTTGCATTTTTCTATGTTATCTTAATAATTTATAAAGTTGTAGATAAATGAAAAAAAATACTATTTTGCTGAAAAATAAATTATTTTTCCATTTTCTTGAATAGTTAAAACCCTGACCACTTTATGTTGTGCAATCCGAGCTGAATTTACCAATTAGACGGCCAAGCATCCACTCGCCTGCTCAATGATCAAAAAGAGACTGAACACCATTTGATTTTGATCATGAAAGATCATATTTTCGTTGTTATAACTTTTAGCACCTGAGAAAGAAAATGTTGGGCAAAGCTCAAATCAATATTTCAATCTCTACCTCTCTAACAAACGAACTCAACTGATCAGCTAAAGAAAGCTATCAAGCCCCTAGGGCTGTTTGCCCTTGTTTTATCTGTTATTCATTGAGAAGATTATAACTGCTAAATCTAAAAACCCTTAACTCCAATTCACAATTATAATTCAAACTATATGCTGATAATTGATATCTCCATGAGCAATGCATGTGCAGAGAAGTGGAATTATGGGAGATCCTGGACCCCAAGGTTTAAAAATGACATTTATCTAGGTAAATTTTATTCTTTACCCCATTAGTTTCATAGTCCTCACATCTTGCCATGCGTTAACAAGGTTTTTTGTTTCCGTATGCCCCGTCAAATGAAAATTCTAGTTTCACCATGCGCAGTCACGAGAATACTCAGCAGATTTGAATGAGCATTAGTAAAACTAGGATATATGCGTCGATGCCTTGATGGAATGAGATTTGTTGTTCCTATATTATTATGACTTTAAAAATAAAAAAATGCAGAGCATATGTATTATGTAGTAACATTAATAATTGGTTTATTAAATCATGTTTATTGTCATACAACTGAAATATTGGGTTGTACTTCAAAATATACAGTTGTTGAAAAGTCAGAAGACAATTTGGCTTTTTACACAGATGGCGTGTGCAAGCTTGCCACAACTACATGCAAGCTTGCTACAGCTACCATGCAGGCTTGCACAAATGGATAAATTGTCCGGTTGCTTCTTAGGCCATTTTCTTTGTTATAAATAGAGTAGTGACCAAAGCTTGAATTGCATCCAAATTTCAGAGATTTGAGAGTAATTGCAAGTGAAGCAATTTGAGAGAGTTTTTGTTTGAGTACTATAGTGAATATTTATTTAGGTGTATTGAGATATTGGGTATTGAGAGTTTTTTTCATTTTATAAATTTTCATTTGTTAATAAAATTATCTTCCAATTTTTTGTCCGTGGACATAAGTTTTACACCGAACCACGTAAATTATTGTATCCTATTTTTCTGTGTATTTATTTGTCACATTTATATTTTTTCAGAAGTTACATTACAGTAATTTGGTAATTACTCAACCCAACGATTTCACAACAACCATTATGTTCCGTTGGAGCTGTTACCGGATTATTTCCACCTCCAAGAACTTTCCTCAAACTCCTCTACTGGAATAATGCTTCTGTCGTACTTTTATGGAACAAACTTTCTGTCATTCAGAGAGTTCAAGACAAAGGTTAAGAAAATTAAAAATGCTATAAAAACAAAAATATGAATATAAAAATACCAGAAGAATATATAAAATTATTGTTCTTGATTTAATCGGATCAACAAATTTCGTGTTCTTTATTGGCTACACACTTTGGATAGCTGAGAAATTCCGAATTCTTTCTTCTATTACTAACTCATCGATATAATGACTATATAGGCAACAAGCAAAGTGCAGAGGGTAACATTATTCCTGCAACACTTTTGACATATTTCTTACTCGAAAACAAAAACGAATTGGGATTATTCAACTCTGTCAATCCTCTTATACAATCACTCAGAAGGAAAGATTTCCAAACTTCAAGCCTTGAGTTGTATAAGTCAAAATTATTAATTGCTAGTAAATTCTCTTTGAAAAATAACCCAAAAAAAATTATGCTCTTAATTTCCAAGCTTTGAACAAGAGGCCAACTATCTCCATCAGTACTTGTGTAGTTTGCTTGCCGATTATCAATTAATGTTCTACATCAACAAGAGCCTAGTTTTACCATTTCTATCACACAGGTCGTTGTCGACTACTCGACCTTCATAACATTGAATTTTTACCGTTATGATTTATGATGTATAATGAGTAAGGGTATTTCAGTCATTAGGATGGGATAACCCAGTTGATTTAACTCGTTAAAGTAAGTAGGGCTGCTATTGAAGTTCTAGCTAGCTTCATCCTGCCTTCTCTTGACTGGATCCCACTCTTTCCATTTTGTAGTCCACCTTTCACGGCAATTAACTTCCAACCGTCTTGGCTTTGACTCTCCGTACGTGATTTTTTTTTTTCTGTGAATATAATTTACTTGTGAACGGATTTTCAATGTGATAAGATTTTTATATAATCAACTCAAAGTTAAAATCGTGGCATAGCAAAATCTTTTATCTTGAAAATACGAAGTCTAGGATTCGAACCTCATTCATATGGATTAAAAAAAAAAAATTTTGAGTTGCAACTTGACTAAATAAATAAGAAAAGATGAAACGATTGTGAGCTAAATTTATGATCATTATAATGGAAATATGATCATAATCGTTGTCATTACAATGACATGTAAATATAATAAGTAATTGAGTCCAGCAAAGTTGGATTAGCATACGCTTCACCGTGAAGACCATGGTTTACACCGTTAGAGACACAGCTATTGGATTCTGCGGTCAAAATTCAGACTTAGCAGAAGCCTAATTTGTAATGGCTATTTATAGTTATACAAAATACGAAAGAAATTCTTAAGTGATCCTGATTGTTTATTCCATAAACTTAAAATATGTATAAGCAAATAAAGTCAGTAAAATTAAGGGGAGACAGTTAATCATTTTATTATTAATTGTTTTCAGATAACAAAATAAACAAAATCAAATTGATAAAGTACAGAAGATGTTATTATATTATTTAGTTACCAATCATTATATGTCCATATATATGTGTATATATAGAATAAAATTTCATCAAAATATCATATTCCTTTTAAGCATTTGTAAAATTTATCAAATAACCGACTGGACAACGACTATTTCTAGCGGCTAAATACATATAATTATTTTAAAAGTGACAATACTTTTAAGCTAGTCCCTAAATCCTATCTATAATTTATCCAATTTAACTTAATGTCTTTGGCATGGCATACCGAGGCCCGAATTATTCCTCCTCTCGTCGGAAACAATTGTCACCAACGTAAACGTTAAATGTCTTTGAAATTGACGTCGTCCTTAATTGAAATTTTCTACGATTGACTCCAACATGCGGCTTCTTAATTTGAATGTGGACAATTTCAACATATATATATACATATATGTGTGTGTGTACATACGTACCTATATATATATGTATCATATATATGTGTGTGTACATACATACCTACATATATGTATATGTATATATATATAGGTATGTATGTATATGTTTAAGTTATATATTTATTTTTTAATTAAGACCACTAATATTTATAATTAAATAACTAATGGGGCTATTCTAGATAATCTATGAAGCACTTGGACTAAATAATAATAATCATAGACAAAAAAATAAATTTTGATATCCAAAGAGATATTATCATTTTACCACCAAAGTTATTTTAACATATCATGTTAGTATCATAATTTGATAAAAAGTATATTTTACCACTAAACGTTTGCGCCGTTATCAATTTAGCACCCTTTTGTTAATAACGTTAAAACTTGTTAATGTTTTGCTGATGTCACAAGGGCATCAATTAATATTTTCTACTGAAGTCAAAAAACTATTGCAAATGTAAAATAAACAATAAAATAAAGTAAAAAAATTTCAAGGAAAATAATAAAAAAAACTAGAAAATTGATAGCCCTAAAATCGACCCCTCTTTGTCATTAATTTTTTCCTTAATTAAATAATTATTATTTTTAGTTGTGATTAATACTTAAATTTCATAGATTATAATATTAATTTTGAAGTAGTAATTGTGCATATTTTCATCATTTTTTATTAATTACAATTTTCAGTTGTTTTCTAAATCTTATTTTAGTTCATTCTTTCTTTCAAAGGATAAAAATATGTTTTAATTCTCATTGGGTAAAATCAACTTTTAATTCATTTTTTGTTAAACATTAACTTTTTTTTAATGAAAGGATAGTAAACTAATAATCGCACAAAAATTTGATAGTAAAATATGTTTTCCGTGAAACCTACTGATATGATATATTAGACTAACTTTGTTAGTAAAATGATAATATCTTGTATTCAAATTCAAATTACATAAATGAATTCTATTTTCAATCATTTTTGTCATTATACTGGCCAACTCACACATCAATACTATAATGTTGTAATACTAAAATAAATACTCGTTTAATTCTTATAATTTTTGTTAAATTTCTCCCAAATTATTGTAAGGGTATTATTATAAAAGCAAAGAAACGTAAGTGATAGTAGTGTCACATAGTTAACTAAATAGGTGTTTTGAGGCATTTTTCAATTTGTAAGGACTAAATAAATACTTAACCTTAGATATAAAGGATTAAATGAATTTTTTATCATTTATATCGTATGCATCAAAAATTATACTAATATTTCTTGGGAAAGAGTCTTTTTCACCCAAGGGTTTGATACAATAACTCATTTCATCCTTGTTATTTAAACAATAGCCGATCTCATCCATTCTTTTTAAACAATAGTGTAAATATCCTTTTATTAATTTACAGTCAGTTTACTACATAATTCATTAAAAGTAAAATAAGATTTTCAAATAACGATATATTCATTTTTTAAAAAATAAAACTCTCAAACAAAAGGAAAATAACATCTCACTTTTTGCATAGATTTAAATATGAGGATAATTTAATGAAACAAAAATAACACCAAAGAATATGCAATATTTATATGTGCATGTGTGCTCATTAAATTATTCTATTGTATTTTAGATATGTGTTTTTATATTTTTAGCGTAATGTAAAGTATCTCTCTTTACTTTTGAAAGAATAACAATACTGATTGATTGTTTATTGGTTTGTCTTAATTATATTTAATTCAAAACAAACTAAAGGAAAAATATATTTTATATACTATTTAGTGTTGTTATTATTTATTCGTTAAGTTATCCTTAAATTTTAAATTTATATAGAAAGTAAAATATTACTTAATTGTGTTTTAGAGTTTTATGTTAAAATAATTTATATATCCTTACTTAAAAATCATATTTTACTCTCAATAAATTATACAATAAATTAGTGATAAATTAACGGAAGAGTGTTTTCGGCTATTGTTTAAAAAGTAAAAATGAAATAAATTATTATTAAAAAAAGTGAATTATTGCGTCAAACCTTAGGCGTGAAAATGATATTTTTCCAATATTTCCTTCTAATGTTTTTATGATCCGTTAAGAGCTATTAAAACAATATCAAGCATCCACCTAGGACGGTGAAAGAAGCCCTCAAATACTTATATTGTCAGGTGATTCTTCTTCAACAACAAAAATGCTCATATTTGTTTCTTGTTAATTACCATTCCAAAACCGCCATATAAATTGGACTGAAGGACCAAATTAAACAACATCAAGAACAAAACTTCAACTGTTCAACACAATTTCAATGGATTCTTCATCATTAACCCAAATGATCACGTTGCCATCATCATCGCTTGCCATTCTAACTTCACTTCTGTTTTTCTTGGCACTTGTTAGATATTGGAAAGTTTACAAAGGCCAAGGCAATTTTCCTCCAGGGCCAACACCTCTGCCTATAATAGGCAACCTGCATCAACTGGCTGGTCCTGAATTGCCGCACCACGCCATTACGGGATTAAGCAAAAAATATGGTCCTGTTATGAAGCTACAGCTTGGTCAGGTTTTTTCTGTTGTCATTTCATCAACTGAAGCAGCCAAGGAGGTGTTCAAGACTAACGAACCCAAATTTACGGGAAAGCCTGAATTATATGTTGCTGGTATACTATCATATGATCATCAAAGTTTGATTTTCTCTCCTTACAATGATTACTGCAAGCAAGTGAGAAAGATAGCTGCCCTGGATCTCTTAAGCAGTAAGCGCGTGCAATCGTTCCGATCGATAAGGGAAGAGGAGGTGTGGAATCTCGTTCAATTCATTTCATCATCTGAGGGACATGCTATTAATCTTGGAGAAAAGTTTTATTCCATGACAAATGATCTTATTGCTCGGGCAGCATTCGGTAGCAAGTGCAAAGATGGGCAAAATTTCATCACCGTGCTTGAGGAAGTCATGAGCCTTGCTGGAGGCTTTGACATCTTTGATGTGTATCCTTCACTCGAATTTCTGAGTTCCATAACAGGGGTCAAGGCTAGAGTATTGGGCATTCATAAGAAGATGGACAAGATTCTTGAGGAAATTCTCACAGAGCATAGGTTGAAAAGGAATGGGAATCATGTCAAAGCTGATGATCAGGAAGATATTGTTGACACACTTTTGAGTTATGAGGAGAATAACAAAGATAAGTTTCATCTCACAATCAACCAGATTAAAGCTATCATCTTGGTAAGTCCGTTACACTGATGCCATAATTATATATACATAATCTTGGCACAAAAAAACATACCTATCCATGTGATACATAAATATTAAAAAAAAATCTCAAGTTTGGACGTACAAGTAGCATCATTATATGGGGAAATACTGGCTTGGATTTCAGTGAAATACAGACATCTGCGAAAGAAAATAATACTATAGACTAACAAGTTCTATGAATTTCAGGACATTTTCGCTGCTGGAAGTGAGACTTCAGCAACATCAATTGAATGGGCAATGTCAGAACTGATAAAGAATCCTGGAGTAATGAAGAAGGCACAAAAAGAGGTAAGAGAGGCATGCAAGGGAAAGAGCAAAATCGAAGAGCCGGACATCCAAAACCTGGATTACTTGAAAGCAATTATCAAAGAAACTTTCAGATTACACCCTCCGGCTCCGTTATCATTTAGAGAATCGGTTGAAAACGGTGAGATTAATGGGTATACGGTGCCGGCTCGTGCCAAGATCTTCATAAACATTTATGCAATTGGGAGAGATCCAGCAATCTGGGAAGATCCTCAAAGCTTTAAACCGGAGCGGTTTGAAGGTTCTTCAATTGACTTTAAAGGAAACCACTTTGAATTGCTTCCATTTGGTTCAGGAAGGAGGATTTGTCCGGGCATAGGATTTGCTACTGCAAGCATTGAACTTGCACTGGCTCAGTTGTTATATCATTTTGATTGGAAACTTCCAAATGGCACCAAACTAGAAGACCTGGACATGACTGAGAAATTTGTTTTGGCAGCTAGAAAGAAGACTAATCTAAATGTGATCGCCACCACTCATGTTCCTTTCCAAAAGTGATCATCATGTTCCTTTCCAAAAGTGATCAGACTCTTAATTAGGTGTTGTATACAATAAATATATGTAGCAACTATATTTTGCAAAATTGCTTTCTGTTCTTGTGGCCTCGCTAGGAGAAACTGTCATTAATTTCTAATTTTCGATAGTATATGGCATGCTTCATTTTAATTGAGGCCAATGCAGAATGAGGAAATCCCTCGGGATTGCCATGCCGTAGCCTGTGCTTCATATGTTTATATCGTTCCATGTTTTAATTAACTTGAAATGTCCTGGTGAGACCCGTCGCCTATCTTAAGCAGCATGACGTGATTTCGTAAATGATATTTTGGAAACCGTAATTAAATATCTTGTTTTGAGAAGTGAGAAACATAATTACTATGATTATTCATTTACTTCTATTAGGAGAAGAGTGTTTGCGTCCTTATTCGTACTAAAAAAATCATTTTATTGATTATTATTCTGTCTCTCATTATTGTGCTGCTTTTCTATTGTCTTGGCCCGCCAACCAACCTAGTTTTGGCAGGTTTCGTTTGTTTACCAGACAAATATTAATATTTTTTGAGTAATATTTTCGAATGCTCCAATACATAATCAGCCAATCTTGGCCTTCAAGCTTGGTTGGGAGATTTTCAAACTTCAAAAATAGAGAAAAAGATCCTTCATTTTTCCGGGTAAATAATATTAAATTGAGCGATTTCGTAATTAAAAAGAATCTTAATTATCACTTATATATAGCTATTTAAAATTTGTTATTGGCTTATATCATTTAGCGAACTCAATCTTCTTCTGCAGATTCGAATTCTGAACTTTCATTTTCAACAAAAGAAATTTTAGAATATATTTTAGTACCTTAATTTACCTAGTCTAAGCACCCATCCAATCATTATTATTATTATTATTTAGCTACGTCCTGTATGCTCCACACTCGAATGGACGAACAGACAAAATGATACTTCGGTAAATCAAACTTAGAATCGTTATAGATTATAATCATAATTTTTATTTAACATTCCTCGATTAGAGTTCACATTTTAGTAAATAGTTAAAAGGAAATAATCAGCTTTGCAAATAAAACTAAGTTAAAGCTAAAACAAAACAGAACCTGAACTGAATTAAACAGCTTAGAAGCTTCAGTTACTTGCCGGCGGTTTCATTGATTTAAAAGAAATAAGGAAATAGCTCTTTTTGGACAAAAAATAATTGTCGATTGATGTGTTTTAAAATAATAAATTTTCAACAATAAACAGAGTTCATAATACTTAAACGAACAGGTGGAAAAGGAACAAATTGGATCATTTTGTTTAAAGTCATAAACTAGACTTCATATTATTGTCTTTTGCCGGCATGACACCGGCAGTTGAAGTGCAGCCCTCTGTTAATCATTCTTCAACTGTTATATAAGTAGAGTACCAATCATTCTCAAGGCTTAGAACAAAATCAAGGTGAATTTCACCAAAAAAGCAAAGGTCCGATCCCATCTGATGAAGAGGGTAAATGCAGACATTAGAATGAAAGATTTTATTTCTGCATAAATAAGCCTTTACAGCATGTTATTTATAAGCCCTTACAGAATGTCCTTTTTTCCAGGTCCTATTTTCCTCTCATAATTACATGACACCACCCAGAAATATACAGATTATAGCAAAAAGATGACCAAAGGTAAAGTGGAAGCAGACTTACGATTATGACATTCTCGAGCATAGAGGGGAAAAATACCTGTAGTGGGGATGAAACTATGAAGACGACAGTTTAGATTACAGTTCCACTGGGAATCAAGGCATCCTTGATTACTGTGACAATCCCGCTCTTGATGAAGTATCCATCTGTCTCCCTCGCTGCTTCTTGCACACTGTCACTATTGACGATCTGTATAATAAAATTAAAATATATTTAAGAGATCAATAGACATAGTGACTACTTGACCAATTTGATAAGATAAACTCAAATTAAGCTGGGGACAAAATCAGGAAATAGAATTATAACCTTCACATTATCCCCAATTCGAGCATTTTTGTCAATTATTGCTCTCTTGATGTGAGAATTCTTGCCAATACCAATTGGAACACTACCCTTTGCAGCTAAAAACCTCCTGTCTGCATCCGTCTGGAGCAAGAAAGTGAAAGTGAAATCATTACGAGAGCAAAAGAATCTAAGTAAAATTGTCACTTGAGCTAATCAGAAGCCCAAATCCTTTTAACATGCAACCACAACATTTTC
Organism: Aegle marmelos; assembly: GCA_030449875.1. Lineage (NCBI taxonomy): Eukaryota > Viridiplantae > Streptophyta > Magnoliopsida > Sapindales > Rutaceae > Aegle > Aegle marmelos. The sequence continues at coordinate 18,311,123 of JASUUL010000094.1, read as the reverse complement.
AAATGAATTACACATCTAGAATGGAAACATAATAGGAAGATATGGTTAAGGAATGCTACCTACCTCATAATAATCTGCTCCCATAAGTAAAGTATCTTCGATAATTGCCCCTTCTGATATGCAAGATCGAAGCCCAACAACAGAATGGTGAATTTTGCAATTCTGGCAACAGATAGGAAGAGTTAAGGTAAAGACAAGACTGTTCGACACTGGAAAGACTAGGTGACTGGGATTATGATATAATACAGTGATCACTATCAATTACTATAAATTATAGCCATCAACGGCATCTTCAAAGGTTGCAGAACCAAAATTCCAGAATTTACCTTAATCACACAACCTTCACCAATGACACTATCAGTGACGTCCGCATCAAGCATCTTAGAAGGAGGTAGATATCTAGGCTGTGTATAGATTGGAGCAGAACGGTCATAGAAGCTGTAAAACAGAGGCCACAGATATGATCAGCACACTTTACCCCAGTAGCATGAAAGTAACTTGAAGAACTAAATAATAACTACCTGAAATCCGGAATTGGCTTTTTGGTGATCCCCAGATTTGCATTGTAGAAAGCCTCAATTGTTCCAATGTCTTCCCAGTAGCCATCATATAAATATGCTTGCACCTATATAGAAAGAAAAAGCAATTAGGCACCTGAATTTGCAGAACACAGAAGGCTCGAAGCAAATTAAAAGGTTTTAACAACAGCGAACCTTATTGCATCACTTATTGCATCACTTTAATTGAAATTTCAATTTCTCAGATGGAGATACTTGTTTCATTAACAATGCAAGTAAACGAGATCTCTTGGGGGGTAAAAAAGGCAGAAAAAAAACTAAATGGATACTTACTCTCATCCCAATGGAAGTTGCACCAGGGATAACTTCGCTTCCGAAATCATTAGCTCCAGGAAATTTATCCCTTAGCAGATTTAACATCACATCTTTGCTGATGACATAAATACCCATACTTGCTATGTAAGGCATCTCTTTAGCTCTCTCATCTTCAAGGCCTAATATGGTGGTATCAACCTGAAACAGAGCATTGCCACAGTATATCATGTCTGAATCTTTAAATGGAAAATAAATGAATATAGAAGAAGAAAAAAACTACCTTCATCGCTTTAAGTTGCTCTCCCTTTGGTTTCTCAGCAAATTCAATTATGCGTCCCTCTTCATCAATCTTCATCAGACCAAAAGCAGTAGCCCGTTTTTCATCCATTGGCAGCGCAGCTACTGTGATATCTGCATCAGTTTCTCTGTGTGCCTGAATAAATCTCTCATAGTCCATTCGGTACAAATGATCACCAGCAAGAACAAGAAATTCCAGAACATTGTGCTCCTCAAACAGCCACAAATACTGCCTCACAGCATCAGCTGTGCCCTGTGAATCATTGAACCTAACTTTGATAAGAATTGCATTGCCAAGAACAAGAGATTACTAATCTTTAATAACACAAGTTCATTTGATTTATCCAACTCAAATTATAACACACAAGCATTAGCAGTATCTAATTAACTTCTGAAACACTCAAAATGCTGTCCGTTATCACCTGAAACCAATTGGGATTCTCTGGACTCTGCTGTGCAGCAAGAACTTCAACAAATCCTTCATTCTTGTAACCACCCATGTTGCTGGCATACGCCCTCGACAGGTGACGATTGAGAGACGCCGAATTGAACTGAGTGAGAACATAGATCTTTGAAATATTACTATTCAAACAATTGCTCACAGGAATATCAATCAGCCTGTAATTAGCTCCCAATGGAACAGCAGGCTTTGCCCTCTTTTTTGTAAGTGGATACAAACGAGTCCCTGCTCCGCCTCCAAGTATAATCCCCAAAACACTCTGCCAACGATCACACAGAACACAAATTCAGTCGCAATTCTTCCCCTTTAAGTCAATGAGTTCATGCGTTAGCTATTACATCTAAGCTCTACTTAAAATCTTTAAACAAATTATTTTCTTTTTTTATTCCCTATTTTGACATGAACCAGACACAAATAATAATTCAACAATTAAAAAAAAATTATTCGATCACAATCCATCATCTTTCAAGCCCAAGCACTCGAAAAAGAATACTCAAATGTCAACTTTATCCATCCATGAGCAAGCTGCTTCATGCAAGCTCGGTTTTAGATTTACTTAGGAGGGGGGAAAAAAAGATTTTCTTTCCCCCTACTGTAAAGGAGAAAGAAACTCACTCGACTGGCTTCAGGATCAAGGCAAGTCTGCGAATTTTTCGAATCCGACACCGCTTGAGGAGAAACAACGATCGCACGCCTCGCCCTTCGCCGATCCCCGGTTACAGCTTTAGAAACAATCTTGTCACCGGAGAGCTGAGACGACGAGAAAGCCAGTCGTTTAACCACAATCCTGCGGCTGTGGTTGGTGGAGCTAGACGACGTCGTTGCAGCTGACGGAGATGAAGGAACTTTGAGCGATCCGATCGACGCCATACTCGCCATTAATTGGTACAATCTGTTAACGTTAACAGTAACCGTTAAGCGAGCTGAGCCTGAGTGAGTGTGTGCGACTGAGAGTGTGAACTGTAAAGAGAGAAATGCTGACAATGACTCGTGATTTTATGTGGAGAGCGGGTGACTACGATGCGTTTTTGGGATTGTTATTTGACCATTTACTGTTAGAGGAAATTACGGGACGGGACCTGATAATTTTATTTCAGTAACGGGTAGTTTTGGTATTTTGGAGAAAAAAATCTATGGAGTCTTGAGGAATAGTTGGTGGACGTTGTGTTTCGAGATTGGAGGAGAGGAGGGATTTAACACCAACGGTCACATGGACGATGGGATTTGTCACTCTCTTTTATTATTATTATAATTTTATTTTGTTTTTCATTCAAAGCAATTAGCACCGTACATTTTTTTTTTTTGGGAGAAAAAAAATGTTAGTGTTGGTAGATTTTTTGTTGTGAGAAGACTCTGTCTCTCTCTTTTTTTAATTATTATTTTTCTTTTTATTTTTCATTCAAAGCAATTTGCACCGTCCATTTTTTTAGTTTGATTAAATTTAAGAAACGTACGTAGATGGATACATCCAAACACGTGAGTTTTGCTTCACATGTTGGGAAATGTTACTGTGTTAGTGTTTGCTTTGTAGATCCTGACTCACTGTATATTTAATAATTTTTATTCTTTTAATATCTTAATTTCTAGAAAGGGCTACTTGTATAAGCAATTAGTAAGAGAAATTATATTTATAATTAGGTGTTGACCACATATCTCTTCAGTTTCTTATTTCAATGGTTTGAATAAGGAAAGTTTCACTCATTAAATATCAAAATTTCTCTTATACTATTACTTAAATTTAGATGACCACATATAAAAAATATATTTAAGGCTAATCATGCTACATATATTTTATGATATGTCTCAATAATAAAGAGAAATTTTATAATATATTTAACATTCTATGTCATTTAATGATGTGAAAACACTGATCAATAATCTTTTTATACTTGTCAATCAATTTTTAAATTTTTGCTTATTAAAAGTCAAACAATTCCCTCCTTTTCTCTATCTTTGCTCAAATTCTTCCCCCCTCCTCCAAATTCCAGGAAACATTAATTTCTTTAGAAATTATAAAAATAATAAATTGAACAAAGTACCTACAGAGGGCCTAATTTCATCATTCTCCTCGTTTCCATTCACAACTTCATTGTCTTGCAAAAACAAACTTCAATACTCATCTTGCTTCCTATTCGCATCTTTATTCTCCTGTAATACATTGCCACTAGCTTAATTAGAAATGTCACAACATCCGATTTGAAAGGCTTCTCAACTTCCCTGCAAACTCCTTCGTTATTCTCTCTCCAGCCCTCAATTTATTTTGTCATTTACCAGGTAATCGCTAATTTATTTTGTTTTCTCTTAATGCAAAATTAATTCTACTGTGCCATGGTTCTCTTATCTTTTTATTCAAATTAATTAATTATTCGTAATAATAATATGAGCATATTATCTTCTATTGACCAGGTTGATAATATCAATGGATCATTTGAGTGACAAAGAAGAACTCATCAAAGTGGGGGATGAAAGTTAACTTTGAAAAAGAAGCCTATATAATAAATATGCTTTGAGAAAAGGCTTTAGTAGATGCAGATGGAACATTCGAAGATACATTAAATAAAATTCGGCAATGTGAATTTGTTTATTCGAAACAAGCGTTTCAATTAGATGAAGATTTATGTGAGGTGGAGAAGGTGAATAACTTGGAAACAAGAACGGGTTGTAAAGCCATTATTCGATTTACTGTCAATGGTGGAGAGTAGGCAATTTCTCATATATACTCATATCATAATCATAAACTTGCAAAACCTGAAGAAAGGCAATTTTTAAAAATTTGATCAAAAAATACTTAGTGCTCATAGGGTCTATGGTTAATGCTGGGATAAGAGCATCAAAGTCAAACTCCTACTTAACAAATGAAGTTGGTGGCGCCGAGAATCTCAACTTCTTAAAGAAAGATATAAGAAATTTCTTGCAAAAAGACAAGGATGACATGATTGAAGTACGGGATGTTCAAGCTTTGCTAAATTATTTAAAGGGGAGACAAGGTGAGGATCCTTGCTTTTTTTATTCAATACAAGTTCATCAATATAATCACGACATACTTCTTTTTGGAGAGACAATGGATCAAACTTAGATTATGATTGCTTTGGTGATGTTGTTCGCTTTGATACTACATTATGCACTAATAAATATAATTTAATATGTGCTTCATTTGTTAGTGTTAATCACCATTGGAGGAATGTATTATTTGGTTATGCCTTTTTGTACGATGAGACCACAAAGTCATTTGTTTGGTTGTTCGAGACATTTCTGGAGGCAATGGGAAACAAACAACCAAAATGCATTTTTACAAATGAGGATAAAGCAATGACAAGTGCAATTGAAATAGTATTTTTAGAGACACGTCATTGATTGTGTATCTGGCATATTGCTAAAAATGCTGCACAACAGCTTGCTACTTATTACACAAGATCTGAGTTCAAGCAATATTACAACAAGTGCTTTTATGGGTGTAGCAATGCAACAGAATTTGAAGCTCCTTGGGTTAAGATGATTAAAATATTCAAACTAGAAGATCACTCATGGCTTAGAAAATTACATTTACTTAAAGAGAAGTGGTGTTCAGCTTTTAGTTCGGATACATTTTCTGCAAGTATGAAGTCAACCTAGAGAAGTGAGAGTATAAATGATGTTTTCCATCAAATTTCAGCAAAAACAATAGAGCTCATTAGAGTTGCTCAACATTATGACAATAAAGCAAACGAGATGTGATTAAAGGAGTTGCAAGATGATTATAGTTGTAAGCATGGCATTCGCCTTCTCTTAGTAAAAAGTGGGACTTTCAGCGCAATACAAACTTACACGAATAAGATGTTTAATATATTTGAAAATGAGTATCTAGGTTGCATGGCCGTGAGGATGGAAGAAATTTCTAAGAACAATAAAGGTTTATGTATATAAAACAAATGAAGAAGGGCGACAAAAAGTGTTTACTATTGATTATAATTCAGTTGCAGTGGATATTTCATGCTCATGGAAGTTATTCAAGTCGATGGGGATATTATGTCGTCATGCTCTAAAAGTTTTTTATTTACATAATTTCATGAACTTACCACAGCGTTACTTATTGAAAAGGTGGACTAAAGAATCAAAAAAGGGACTTGTGGTGGGAAATTGTACTGCTAAGTTATCAGGCAACAATACCAGGTCTGGGCAATTATTGCATCTTAGTGAACCGACACTCGCAGGAACTAAAATTTATAGCATAGCATCATTGAATGTTTCTGGAACAAGGATTGTTAAAGAACAATTAGCACGTACAATGAAGCTTTTGGAGGATGATATGGAAATAATGCGTATATTCAAGAATTCAAAAAAGATGGATGGCCATTCCAATCATGATGTTCTTATTAATGATAAATTGGTTTTAAATCTAACAAAAATAAGGATTAAAGGATTGACAAATTCAGTATGATCATGATCGTGATAAATAAATAACTTTATCATAGTTCATGGTTTCATTTATTGAGTTTGTAGACACAATTCATATAGCACATTCGGCTTTGGGAGAGAGTAGGCGGATGAATTTGGGCTAAACGAATGGGGATCCAATGGCCGGCCCAAGAATGAGAAACAATAGAGAGGGGCGAGCCTCTTGCTTTGGATAGAGCTCTTGAATTTGAAACCCTTCCTTCTACCTGCCGCTTCTTAATATCCGTCATTAAAATTCTCAAAGCATAAGGAATCTTTAATTCCATAATTACCCTTTGTTTATCTCCTACCATGTGGACGATTTTGATTATGTCTGATATTTCATTTTGGATTTTTCACCAAATTCACAAATCAATAATAGAAATAGAAGTGATATTGATATTGGGAGTATTAAGAGATAAAATATTAGGTTCAAATAAACTCAACCTTTGAACTTAATGGGCTATTATCATATAGTCGATTGCAGTTGAGTCAGTCACAATAAAATAGCACTCGTAAAGAGAATAACTTTCATATTAACATTTTTGGTAAAAATATTTTTTTAATTCCAAATAAATTTACAATCCTTCAAATCTGTTGTATGCCCATTTACTTACTTCCAAGTATATATCCTCAAATATAAATGCATTATTGTTTTAATATAAAAATATTATATTATAACTATTGATTTTAGAGTTAAAATGTGGAAGAATTAGATTTCTCTCGACATTCCAATAAAGAAGAATTTTTTTTTTAATATTAATTACATATAAGATGCTCAGACATATGACTCTCAAATATTAAGGACGTCTCTACTCTACTCACATTTTACAAGGGAGAAAAATTCATAAATAAATTTCACATAATTAATTTTACTTAATTAAAGGAGGTTAAACCTATAGAAATTCAAATCCTTATCCTCAAAACTAAAGAAAAAGTGGCCAATAATGAAATTTATTATAACATATTAACAAAAAATCTAATCATGTTGTAAACTTATAATTGCTGGAAATTGATGAATATTCCTCTTCCTATGTTTTGGAAGAAAAGAAGAGGCGGTTCTCCTAATCTTAAAGTAATGAATGAACTTGTTAACTACCATTTACCTAAATTTATCATTAATTACAGCCTTTAATTCGTACTAACCGTTGTGTTTTGTCAAAATTAATCATTTCTAATGATCATTAATCTACAGTCTATAGTTTGTACTAACCATTTCTTTTGTCGAAATAAATATTTTTCTTTTTTTTTTTGGGGAGGGGGGGGGGGGGACAAACAAATTGGAGATTGAATAAAGTAATCATTCAATTGCGTCGCCATACTTTTCATTGTGAGAAAAATAGAATCGTACACCCCATATGCTAAAATCAATCATACCCATTAATTATATGAGTCAGCTAGAAGAGCTCAAAAGCAAAAGATGAAGAAGGTGAACAGAAGCAAGATAATCGAAGAATAGTGAGTATCCTCAGCTTTATATGATCAATGGATCCCATCTCCAACCGAAAATCACCTTCTATTTTAACCACACGCACGGGTGAGTGACTACTAATTATTGACTCTTTGTCCCCCACCCCCAGAAAAAAGTGAAAAAACAAATTGATAATGGATTCTTTGGTCGCCGGGGACCACATGCGTTGCACGTGTAATCACCACTCACATCAGATTGTCTGTCATTCTAAATCCATCTTCTCTTTTGCCTACCAGCGGCTGTGAGCGAGCAGCCTAATAATCAAGAAACCACAAAATAGTCAAGATTTATTTCTTTCGGCAATCAGCATTAATGTACAATAATTAATAAAAATTACTACGGTTTATTAATTATTATGAAGCACATAAATAACATAAAAAGCATTTTAGAAATTTTGATTTTTTTTCACTCTTATGCATTCTCCTTCACAATTGCCCGACGACTTAATTTATGTAGAAGAATTCTGCCGCGTAGAAGGAGAATAATCAAATGCCATAGTATGTGCGCGTGTATCTCAGTCATAATGATCTTTAATTTTTAATTTGCTTCATAATAATTTAATTGAAAATCTTCTCCCTACATATTTGTAATAGTTGTTTCTTAATTTATTGCCGCTATTGTGATCATGCATACTGAGAATGATCGATGCAAAGCATTTAGATTGAATTTCATTGGGGCATGCATGGCATGGCGTGGGTGGCGATTCCCATAATTCCAAATTATGGAATCCAAAGTCACTCCATATCCATCTTCAAAAGCGATCTTTATAAAATGATAAGGTGGTGTGATTGTCGTTAATTAATTATAGTTATATAAAAATTAATTATTGGCATAAAATATCATTAAACTTGCTCTTTGACTTTACTTTAATAAATTATTTTTCTTAAATAAAAAAAGGGGTAAGTAGGGGAGGACAAACTTGCTCTTTGACTTAATGACTCTGCATTTATACAATTATTAATATTCACAATGCATTATGGTCAGCCATGATTCTTTCCATATATTATTTAGTAAGATGATTATGACACTATTTGATTTAAAGTATTGAACAAAAGAGATCATACATAGAAATTAAAGATTAAGATTCTTTCATAACCAAAACTTTAACCGAGTAAAATTATACGTGAGTAATTGATGATTAATAAATTAAATATAGTATAATATTCATATGACATCAATAATAAACTCATAATATAATATAATATCCTTAAATATTTAAAAGAAGTCAAACAAAAAATATCTTAGCCCAAAAACTAAACAATACAGTGAATTAATTAGCAGCTTTTGCAATATCTGTATTATTATTTTAAAATAGCAATCAATTAATTATATAGTTAACCGGTTCCTAGAAGAGAGCACTGCACAGTAATGGGGGTGGCAATGATGGGATGGCATTAATGTCTCTGGGGACTTCGGGGAAGCCAGAACTATACAGCCATGGTTCAAGCTAAGCTCTAGTGGTCCTTGTTAAGTGAATTGAACGCGCATGCAAATTCTGTTCTTATTTATACTCGAAATAATATTTTGAACGATTTAATACTTAAAAGATTCATTTATTAAATTTAAATTATTAATTTTTATAATGTATGCTCGGTAAGATCTAAAAAGTATCTTCAATACATCTTCTTTTTTTTTTTTTTAACTTTGCACGCCATGCATGTATAATGTAAAACCATCTCACAAAAGAAATGTCATTGCTTTCTAAATTTTTATATTCAAGATTATGTGAGAATTCCATTCACCATGTAAATAACTCTCCTTCTCTCTTACCAATAATCGTATTTCTCATACGAGTGGATTTTATGGGTGATTGTTTTACAATATTTTTTTATTTTTATATTAAAAAACCAAATTAAAATCTTTTAGATTTACTATATGAATTATTCACTTGATTGCTTTTATGTCTCCATTTTATCAAGATAAGCTACAGCTTTATGTAAAATGGGTATTATCTGTTTAGAATAATTTCATTTGGTTTAATTAAACTAAGTTTTGTAGTAAATTATTCTAAAAATATTAAGTTTTATTAGAGCATACAAAACATTAATTTTAGTATAAATAGTCTCATTCATTCATTTGAAATATAAATTGTGTGTGTTATCCTCTCCTGATATTATTTTCAAGTAATAATTTTTTATTATCTAGAGACCTATGCACTTTAAGTAAATTGTTTTGCTATAATTTAACACAATATCTTGTGGATTGTCAAGGTAGTGCTCTAGTCTCAGTCCACTCTTACATTTGATGGAATGTGAGGCTAGTAATTCAAGTCTTAATAGACTCTAACTTTCGTCCTTAATCATGAATAGATAAATCGAGGTCATTGCAATCTTTCTTATAAAGAATCGTGAATGGAGCTAATACTATTCAAATATTAGAAATGATAGCAAATTTAGATAGTATTTTATAAGGATTGAATGTAAATTATTGATCCTATCTAGTTATATAAAAACTTGTGAGTGAAGTATATATTCTTTAAATATTATAGAGGATAAACAGTATGGACAGTATTTTATAAAGATTTAATGTAAATTAATAATTTTAACTAGTTAGAATATTAGTTGAGATATGGGGTTTAGAAAATACTTTATCCAAATCTGATGTAAATTAATAACCATAAGAAATTATCTAATTTAAAAAATTATTAGTTACCTGCCGTAATAGCATATTAGATTGTGTGATTATATTATTTAGAAAAAGAAAAAACAAATAAGTCTCAATCCACTCTTTAAAAATGCGTGGGGTTCCATGATTTGAATCACCGAATAAAGAATCATAGAGGCGCGTGACAGTGGGAATACCTCAGGCTTCTTTGACGACTTGTAGGGCAGTATAAAACTTGTGAAACATGAAACCGATATTGTACTTAGGCTTGTACCTAGCTACCTAAACCTAAGTTAATTTGACCAAGCTAGAGCATTGTTGCTAGCTAGCTAGCGACAAGGTAGTGAAATTTCTATGGGGCATATGATCTTGGCTAATGCGAAGGCAACTTTTTCTCTTTTGGGCATCTTGCGGCCAACGATATGCGAATATCGAGTCTCATGGATATGATCATCATCAACTCATGACTTGAGCTAAAAGTGTTCATAAACAAACTATAAGCAAAATGAATAGCGTATGGAAAATCTTTTTGAACAAAAGAATATGAAATAAGGAGAGATCTTTCCGGAAGGGTTTATCTTGCAGGTGAACAATATTAAGAGACATCTTGCATTAGCTTAACAAAAAGGTTTGAGATTTGGATTCAAACATGTGAGAAAGATAAATATGGAAATAATTTATTTGACGATTAAAATTCTTGCTAAAAAATTTTTAGTTATATAAAGTATTGTTATGAAGTTGATTCAATGAGCAACAATAAATATATTTTGTAATATATTATAAAGAATATTAAGTTACTGTCCCATAACAAAATGTGCATATAATATAAATTATAAACTTTTGAGACAGAGTTGGGAATTATTAAATTTTTAATTTTAGACTCTTTGTGATTTGACAACATAAATATTTATCAACATTGAATTTAAGTTTTGCAACACTTTATGAAAATTGAAATTTAATCAAGGAAATAAAAAAAAAAGAACATAAAAATTTATCGCACACAATGAGAGAGTTAATTGGACTTTCAAGTTTCAACAGTTCAACTACTTAATTAACCAATACAAAGAAAAATATAAGAGACAAAGCGAGGCAAATGGAGTCGAAGACAATAAAAATAAGAACAAGAGTTTGGTCCAACTGACATCTCCTCGTGCTATCTCGAATTATGTGATTCTCAGACACACTGACACTGATGGAAGCTTAGCTAAGCTTCTCGTGAATGAAGACAAGTATAAATGGACCAAAACGGATATTTTCAGAATCTGAGAAAGATCTCAAATTTGAAAATTTACTCCAATTTAAGATTTTTAATTGATTTTTCAAACCAATATCATAAATCAGCAAACGGGTATCCAATAATTCAAACCGAAAATATCACGAGTAAGTGGCATACGTACAGCGATGATAAATCTTGGAGTCGATTTTGACTTCAATCATTGATAATTATATATGTAAAGAAGTTTATAGCGCATTAGGGTTAAATTTGGTACCCACACGAGGGAAAATGATATAAAGAAGAAAAATTAATGGTCCCTAGGGAAGTAATAATGTCGAGGAGCCCAAGAAGAATATATTGCAAATTGTGCTTTGACTGAATCGGTTGAAAATGGTGTATCATCTCCCGTACGAGCCAAGTCATTCAAATCAATATCATCCTCTTGTTCTTCAGAAAAACTTAGATAAGTCATTTGTGGTAACAATGGATCGTCCAATTAATTAATGTATGAATGTCATGTGTTTTAAATGCATTTTCTTTTCTTATTGTTACCATTGGTCAACTATAATTAGTGTAAATGTAACAAAACATTAATAAATAAATACACAGATAATATCTCCAAGCTTCCAATATGTTTGGTCCTTTCAATTTAGTACCTAACGTATTCGTATGTTTAGCTACCCATCAACATTTAAATAAATATTTTGGACAATCGTATTTGGAAAATTTACTAAAATGGTCCAACATTATGTTCAATTTTCTTTTAAATCAGAAGCTAACTTGGATCATTTTGACAATAATGCCCATAGCTAAGACCGACAATAGCACCGTCGACCGCACATATCGATTATGATCATTAATACGGCTAGTCTGTCATTATATTTGAGGGTATTATTGTCTAAAATATTCTTTTATGACTACATATAAATAAGTTACAGTTATTGCACCATTTAACTTAGCTAAATATAAATGCCACTCTGTAAATTAAAATTTCCAAAATATTTAGTGCAAACTAGTGTGAGAATATTAAAGAATCGTTATTATGTCAATCAGCATAAATCCTATTTCAATGTCTTATTTTTTTATATTATTATTACATGAGACTACTGTTTAATACTACAATTGATATTATATGAGATGTAACTAATATTTATAAATCAGAGTATTACTCAAATAAGAGTATATTAATATCATACAAAGCACTATCCAAATTTTAATTCTCACTAATAATTGAGAAATGTCTAATTCACTCATTTTTTATAAGGAAAAAGACCAATCTCCACTCAAGTTTGAGAGAGGAATTTAGTTCTCGTATTGTTATATTGTTATATGGGAACTCGGACTCAAGCTCTCACAAATGTATTAACATCTTCTTATTAGTGTATCATTATTCTGTCTATATAAAAAATCATACCACTGTACATATATATGTATATATAATATACACAAAAATAAACAAATTATTTAGTTGCGTGCATGGTATCAAAGCTAGTCGATTTCCTTTATTTGTACGTGTGAGTAATCTAGCATTATTATTCAGTGATAAGTTTACTACTATACTTTACCGTAAACTAGCTTTGAATAGCTTAAATGTATATATAAAATTGCAGACCTCCAACAAAAGATTGAAGAACAAAGGGTAAAGATATACATGTTGTTTGTCCATGAATCTAATGCATAATTGTTACTTCTACCTCAATTTTTTTTTTTTTTTGGCGCTGCTTTTTCTGAAAGGAATTGCTACTTCTACTTTAGTGCAAAACTTGATACTCCATCGATCGAAAGTTGGACCAACATGAGATATTGCACGGTAATAATAATTGAATGCGTGCGTCCACTTGCTTTCTTTTGGTGAGACTTTATTTTCTTCATTATTGTTATTTTGCTCTTTTCATGCATTGAGATAAAGGAGTTTCAAGCCAAGCAAATTAGTCAAACAAAACTGCACCAAGTGCGAGGAAAATGATGGGGAAATATCGAAACACCCTTTAAACAGACTTTTCTTCTTCTTTTATGGTCAATGCGTTAATGTCAACTAATTAATAACATGAGGATCAAGCGAGACGATCATATTTAAGTTCAAATAAAAATGCAAAACAGAAGTTAATGGGAACATGATATGCGAATTTGTTAAGCTGCTTTTACAATAATTACTTCGATGTCATATATAAAGATATGGATAAATAATTTTTTAATTCACATATTTTAACTTAAGAATCCGTTTAATCTCTTTATGAAAAGCCTTCAAAATATTTTTAAATATTTTTATAGTTAAATATATTATATTATTTTTTTATTTTTTTACTTTTATAATAATATCCTTACAATAATATATTTAATAATAATTAATTTATTAAAAAATTTAATTAACAGATTAATTAATAATTATTTATTAGTAAATTAACCAATAAATATAAATATGAAAGAACTATTTTTTTGTACCCATATAATAATCTTGCTAGTTATTTATTTATAAATGAATTGATATAAGTAAACTTAAAAATAATGTTTAATATCATTGTAATAATTTTATTAGTAGTTATTTTATAAAAAATTAATTAACCAAATTAATCCTAAAAGCAAAACAATAATATAAAATTTTGTGAAAAATTTTGTGTTACTTTCAAGGCTAATATGATAAATCAAATTTTTTCCGTTAATATTCTCAAATGGTAAGAATATTATTGAAATGATATTATGACGAAAAGAAAGAAAAATAAAATTATATTTAATTTATTTAACTGCAGGAACGTGTATAAATATTTTTTAAAAAGCAAAAGCTAAGTTGCAAAGTCCACTGCAACTTAAGGGACTCTTTTTTTTTTTTTTTATAGAAGTAATATTGTTCATTAGATTGAATCAGTAGCTAAAATAAAGTTCAAATATGGGGGTGGAACAAGCCTCCACTCACCCAGACCTTACATGGAACCTGCTGCTCGAGCAAGAGAATGGGCTGCGGAATTTGCAGATCGCCGAACCACTGAAAAAGAAACTTGGCATAAACTATTTGCTAGAGCTTTGTAATTATCTATTATCAATCCGAAACTGTTGAGACATACAAACGAACTAGTTAATGCTTGATACACCTCTAGACAATTAGTCTAAGGGGCTCCTTTTTAATGCTTGGCACTTTCTTTGACTGAGCTTCTTAATTAGAGAAAAAGAAAATCTCTTTCCCGTGGACGCAATTGCAAAATTCTACAAGTTACCCACGTATTTGCAATATTAATTAATTTACATCATGAAGGACGCGACTATATAAATATAAAATCTTAAGACTCATTTAGGCAGAAAAAAGGTAATAAATTAAAAAAATAAATATGAAGTAATAAAAGCTGCATGATCAGTATTAGTTGTGTCCATGTGCCTGCATGGGTCGGTCGATCAATCTACTTCAATGTACTTTGCTTAGCAGCTAAAAGAAATCAAATATAAAAAAAATTTGAACGTAAAACTAATATATAAATTCATCAAAAACATCAGCTTTTTTCATGATTCAATCATGAAAGCACGATCCGACGGCCATGATTATACTTTCAACAAGCTCACACGAGCTGAACTACACCTCATTTACAACCCAAATATGAAAAAAATACATTTAATTGTTTGATAATTAATAATAATTATTATGATAATTTTTTTCCCTTTTCTGAAACCCTAGTACTGGTTAACAGCGGCCCTAATGCTAGACTGCCCATGTAGGATTTCATTTCCTATGCTCTGATAAAGTAAAAATTTCAACGACTGTAAATGCAATTGAAAAACGAAAAAAGCCTGCTGGCTTTCTCATTACCTTTCTTTATATATAGCAACTCGAGGCCAAACGTTTGCTTCCCAAAAGTCTCTCTTAAAAAATTAATTGCTTATTGTGTTTTAATTTCTTTATATCTTCCATGGCGGAATTTGTTTCATTTTGGCTGCTTCTTTTGGTTTCTATGCTTCCCGCTTTTGTTTTAGGTCTCATGATATTGAACCATAACTCGCCCTTGTTCTTGAAATTTAGCCATGTCCCTAAAGGTACTTTTGGTTTGCCATTACTTGGAGAAACCCTTAACTTCTTAAAGCCTCATTCCTCAAATTCTCTTGGCGCATTTCTTCAAGACCGTTGCTCTAGGTAAGTTGTGTGTGTGTGTGTGTGTGTGTGTGTGTAAATTTTCCAATTCTTGCTTTAAGCAAAATAAATAATAAAAATTTGGTTATTTTTAATTTTCAGGTATGGGAAAGTGTTCAAGTCTCATTTGTTCTTCACTCCCACAGTGGTATCATGTGATGCTGAGCTGAATTATTTCATACTACAAAATGAAGGCAAATTGTTTCAATGCAGCTACCCAAAGACAATTCCTGGCATCCTCGGCAACCTCTCCATGCTTGTCGCTGTTGGTGACACTCACAAAAGGCTCAGAAACGCTGCGCTTTCTCTAGTGACCATCACCAAATCAAAGCCTGAGTTTCTCAATGACATTGAAAATATTGCAATTCAAATATTGGATTCTTGGAAAGATCAGCCTCAAGTCATCTTCTGTGAAGAGGCCAGAAAGGTACAGTTATTTTTAAATAAATAATCAATCTGAAGTTATAAACGTTAATCTTCATGTATAAATAAAAATTCCGAATTTTTTTTTGTTTTACAGTTCACATTCAATGTAATAGTGAAGCAAGTGCTAGGTTTAACACCAGAAGAGCCAGAGACCACAAAAATTCTTGAAGATTTTTTAACTTTTATGAAAGGACTTATATCTCTTCCACTTTATATTCCTGGCACTCCATATGCAAGAGCTGTTAAGGTGACATCAATTATTATTATTATTATTATTTATCTGTTTGTGTTGCAAAAAGATTAAGGCATGTGAGCAACTTCTTTTTGACTATCTTTACAGGCTAGAAGAAGAATATCTTCAACTGTTAAAGCAATTATAGAGAAAAGAAGACGAAGAAGTAATAATAATAATACTGCTCATAATTCCGAAAAAAAGAATAGTAATTTTCTTGAGATACTTCTTTGTGTTGATACCCTATCTGAGGACGAAAAAGTGAGCTTTATTTTGGATTCTCTATTGGGTGGCTATGAGACTACCTCTCTCTTAATGGCCTTGGTGGTTCATTTTCTTGGCCAATCGCCCACTGCATTAGAACAACTAAAGGTAACATAAATTAATGAATTCTCTACATATGTGTTTTATAATTAATCACAAGCATCACCCATGCAGTACTCCCTAAACTTTGTAATTTACACTATTTATTTTAACACTGTAGTTTGAGCATCAAACTATAAGAAGCATGAAGCAGAATAATGAGCATTTGAATTGGGAAGACTACAAGAAAATGGATTTTACTCAAAATGTAAGAGAATTCATATATTTTTATTTTTTTGATTACATATCTTTAAATATTTTTATTAATTTATTATTTATCCTTTTTTTAATTATTTTATTGTAGGTGATCAATGAAGCTTTAAGATATGGTAATGTAGTAAAATTTGTGCACCGAAAGGCTCTTAAAGATGTCAAATATAGAGGTAGATATATTTGTTCAAATATTTTAAGTTGCAAATCATGCTTTGCACATAGTCATGCATGCATGAACTTTTTGGGTTTTCTTATTACTTTTAGTATCTTATAATGAAAAGATTAGCTACTTTATAATTTTTATATTCTTTATGCAGATTACTTGATTCCTTCTGGTTGGAAAGTGCTTCCTATTTTCACTGCTGTCCATTTAGATCCATCTCTACATGCAAATGCTTTCCAATTTCATCCTTGGAGATGGGAGGTATAATTGGTAGCTTTGGATCATTAAACATGACATAATTGAAATAATTTTGTTTTGCAAAATATTTATATGCAGAATCAAGATCAAACATGCAAGAAATTCACACCCTTTGGTGGTGGGTCTAGATGCTGTCCAGGGTCTGAACTTGCCAGGGTTGAAGTTGCATTCTTCCTTCACCATCTAGTCCAGAATTTCAGGTAATTTATTGTACTATAAATCATATTTATTAACAAAATTGATATAAGTTTGATTTAGTTTTAATCAAACTATGGCATGTTCGGGATTGTCGTGCTTCTTCAAACTCTCAAAGCTCAAGCAATTAAAGTATTTATTAAGTATCGACTTCTATTTACAGCTAGTGATTTTATTAGACAACAACACTACAGATAAAAGCATAGATGGAGTGATTGACCGATTAATCAATGTTTGGCTTTTTGGTTTTGATTCTGTAGATGGAGGAATCAAGATGATGATCAACCTATAGCATATCCTTATGTGGAATTTAAAAGAGGCTTGGTGCTCCTTGTTGAACGTTTTTCTGATGAAGCAGAGAACAAGCAACATTAAATTCCCAAATCTTGGAGAGTCATGCGCGCTTTCTTCGTCTCTTCCGTCTGTTCATTTTTTGAGAAGGGTCTCCTATTTACTATTCTTTCATGCTAGTTTTATTGTATGTAGTGGTTGTAATCAGTGTAATTTTTCCTCGTGAATTAAATAACAATCATATAAACTTCTTTGAGCTGTCTACTAGGGAACACGTTATGTATTTGAATTACTGGCCATGAATCAGAAGGAAAAGAAGTTAACTTTGGTCAACTAGTTTTTTCTCTTTTGCCAACCATTAATTATTGTAATTAATTAGCATAACAGAAACTTAGCAAGTCAGCAACATAGCTGAAGAATGGAAATAAAACAATATAAGGCTTTCTTATATCCATAATCAGAGAGAAATTAAAGGCTTAATCTAGCTCTTAGACGGGCTTAACCGCTATGGGACTCCTTACTTGGTGTTGTTTATCATCTGACCATACCACGTCTCCAAATACGTAGTCCTTAGCCGCAACTCCGTCCTTTTTAACCTTAATGGTGACTTTGAAATTCTTCTCTTCCCCAACCCTTATGAACTTCAAGCTCCTTGGTTCAACAGACACTGAGATTCCTTTCGGATTTCTGACACGAGCTTTGTAAGTTCCCGGAGAACCAACATTCCTTACTGTTCGTGACACTATGATGGAGCCGGAGAGTTTGGGGACTGTGATTGAAGGGTAGTTGAAGTTGGCTATACTAACATACTCCGGGCATGTGTAGGTATTTTCTGAGAAGAGTGCAATTTGTGTCTTGTTGTATCCCAAAGCACAAAGAAAACTCAAGTAATCATTCTCAGTTAAGTCGTAAACCATCCCAGGATCCATTGCAAGGTTGGGTTGTATATGCCCTGCTCCGTAGCTAAAAGGTGTTGCTTTGTAAGAGGAAGCATTTAGAATTTGCCCCTTGTTATTATCTTGTATTGATGCTGTGAAAGAGAGGGCAAAACAAGGGATCAAAATCGAGTTTTCGGCACTTGAAGCTGAAGCCAAGCATCA
Organism: Aegle marmelos; assembly: GCA_030449875.1. Lineage (NCBI taxonomy): Eukaryota > Viridiplantae > Streptophyta > Magnoliopsida > Sapindales > Rutaceae > Aegle > Aegle marmelos. The sequence goes on along the minus strand of JASUUL010000094.1, from coordinate 18,292,477 downwards.
TGTGATCACCTAAGGACTAGTTTTCATATACCTGTGGTCATGATGGCTGATTTAATCGCTGCAGGACTCCATTCAGGGTGAAGAGTTTTGAGAAGGCCAACAATGCCAGAAACATGAGGACATGACATTGAAGTTCCTGAGACAGAGTTAAATGGAATCCGACGCCTGTCGTAATCTTTATTTGTTGGCCCTTCTGCTTCAGTATAGGCAGCTATAATTGTCACTCCTGGTGCAGTGATATCAGGCTGAACATAAAATTATGGTAACGAGTTATTTAATTTAAATGACACAAATGTTTGAAGAAAGTTTAATTGTCATTGATATTGTAGTACCTTAAGGATCTCTGGGGCAATAGAGCTTGGTCCTTTTGACGAGAAGGCTGCCATGATTGGAGCTGGCTTTAATCCGAGTTCTGTGGTTGCACGGGTAAGGTAACCAACAGGATGCCTGTTCGAAATAAAAATCAAATTATAGTAACAGTTATCCCGCAGCTAGTGAAATGCTGAGAAATTCCGCCATCTTACTTGGTTGAATTGACATATCTAAATAAATCAGCGCCATCGGTGAAGTTGATATGTGAAGCAGGAAGGAGATGAGGATCGGCTAATAGCTCATTCCCATTTTCTTGGGCGTTTGCAAGAACCATGCTGACAGCACCAGCCAAGAGCGCTTGCTGTCCCTTATCTATCCTTGCATTATCACCGCGAAGGCATATCAAGATCTTTCCTTTCACCTTCTTAGGATCAAGTGTTCCCGCCTCGCATAGCAGGCTGCAATGTGAAATAATTAGATAGTTAATCCACATCTTTTTACATGCTGTAGAAGATGACAATGTAGCTAAAATTATTGAATTCTTACCCGACTTCAGCTGATGCATTAGCTGCTTTAGCATCTGCTGCGCTGATTAGTGGGAAGAACTTGTTGCCTGGTAAGCCTTTAGATGATAAGCTTTGGCCCTTTAGAGTCGAAGTATGTTAATATATAAGTTCATGTTCTCTAAAATATGCCCAAAAATTATTTCTAGCATCGAGAAGGAAGGGAAAGTCGTTAACCTTGTAGCGTTTGTTATTGCCAAGTACAACATAGCTGGGAAAATCTCTATCCATTGTGCTAGCACCAACTGTGATTTGCCAAGGCGCAACATTTGACACAGTGCTATCAGTAGGACCAGAGTTACCCGCAGAACAAATGACAACAATTCCGTGCTTAACAGCATGGAAAGAACCAATTGCAATGCTGTCATTGAAAAAATTGGAGGCCTCGCCACCTAGAGAAACAGATAACACATCAACGCCGTCATGAATGGCATTATCAAAGGCTGCCAATATATCGGCATCATAACATTCGTTCCCCGCCACAGGCGGCCAGCAAACTTTGTAAGCTGCTACTCTGGCTCTCGGTGATCCTCCTTTTGCTGTCCCTTTGCCCAAGCCGAAAACACTTGCCTTGGCCACGAAGTTACCACCAGCTGTTGACAATGTGTGTGTCCCATGGCCATCTTTGTCGCGCGGAGTATCGAAGGAAGAGTTGAGTGGTCCAACAGCAGCTGCGTAGCCTTTGTTGAAGTATCTTGCTCCTATTAGCTTCCTTCAGGGCACACACCAACAAAATTAAATTACAATTTTCGAACCCAAATGACCTGTAACATTTTAGTCAATTTACAGTACAAACATGAACAATTCTCTCGGGTATCTCAACTTGCATATAAAATAGTGTAATTAATTATGCTTTGGTTAATCATAATTAATCATGCCAGCCAGAGATAAATCAAAGTCAATAATATGTGAGATTTGCATTGAATTTATAAAATTAATATTTATCCTCAACCGACGAATTAAAAAACAAGGGATTGACTTTCCACAACTATTAGACTTGTCAAAGCTGCAAAGGTAAATGTGCTAATTAATTTTTTTTTTCTTTTTCTAATCTCGTATTCAATGCTTTTTTGGTAGTAAGTAGGAATAGTGATCATTAATGTTATCAAAGTAAATTGTAAACTTCAGCTTTATGAGAAATTTTCAAATGAATTTGTTTTGTGGTACCACTCCCACCCACAGAGAAGGGAGGTTGAACATCCTTCATTATGAGAGTTTAATCTTAATTGATTACATAAATAAAGTGTTGGGGACCAATTACAATGCAAATTGATGAAAGCTACTATTTGAGTAACTTTTAACATAAAAAATTAAACCCATGGACAAAAAGGGTATCAAAGGGTGAGGATTCAAATTCAATAAAGATGCCAAAAGGGTTTTGAGAATAATTGTTATCCATTCAGAGAATGGACAAAAAGTTTCAAAAAGAAAATCACTAGAGAATAAGCATGCAAAAGTATAGGAATGAATGAGGAAAACCTGTTGCAAAGAAACCCCGCATCTTTATCATTTTCACAAATTCCTTTCCACTTTGGAGGAATCGGTCCCAAGCCTTCATCATTAAAGCTTTTTGATTCAGGCCAGACACCTAACACAACACAATAATCCCCATTGAAGCAAAAGTGATTCCTATAACAGAATGTCAAACTTGATAGTGAAAGACAATGAAATAATAAATTGGTACGCCTGATTTCATATAATGCTTCATAATCACATATGTATCTGGACCATTTTTCCAACAAGAAATCAATCATATAAGTTCCCACTATGGATTAAATAAACCATTAGACCCAACAGCTTAAGTTGATAGCTTCGAGTTTGCGCAGGGTCTTGGTTCTGATGCAAACCTAAAAAGTAAGAATTTAATTTGAAGTTAAATAAGAAGAAGAATTCTTTATTGTGCAACAGCTCGATCATTTTTCCGAAAGTGGTTGTCCAAAGTTGAATAGATTAAACATCTAGAAACCATGAAATCGTCATTGGTGAGCTTGGATTAGTCAAAAAGAGAGTATTTTTCACAAACATGGTTCATATGAATTTCAAGTTTATGCAGTATCAAATGACTTAACAATCAAAACATCATTTTCATTTTTCTCAGTCATATCGCTGTGAAATATCTTTCTTTCCACGCATTGACAGAGTCAACAATTGGAACTCTAATTTGATAATCATACTATATATTAGATCTAGTGGCTGTCAAGTAATACAGATAAATGATATTAATATACAAAAATTATATAGTAAACTAAAATGGTCAAATAATTTTTTTTCAAAAAGAAAAAAGACTAGAACTCACCAGTATCAAGATTCCCAATAATGGTATCTTCACCATATCGTGCCTTCTTCCAGATTGAGTTTGATTCAATTCTGCCGTTATGCTCGAGTCCAAGAAATTCCCATGAATGTGTTGTGTGTAATTTTCTTCCTTGATTCAAGAAAACCGAAACAACATTTGGATGTTCTGCATTATGTAAAGAATCAAAAGCCAGTTACTACTAAAAAAACAACATAAAAATGCAAAAACAGAGATGAAACAGAGGAGCCCTGTTTCGGTTTCTCACTTGCAATCTCAGCTGCTACAGCATCATTTAGCTTTGCAGCAAAACCGTTGATGTGTCTTGTGTATGAGTAAAAGATTGCATCTTCCGGATTGTCATTTCTGTTATGAAGTTGAAACGATTATGTCACTCAAATTGAATGCAGATAAGAGATATGCAAAGAGATTGATATATCATACAACCAATTTTTCTTGAATTTAAATTCATTACCCATGCAAAAATGACCCAAGAAACTCATAGTGAGACTCAGTGACTCGATGTAGATCAACAGCTGATAATTCAGGTCCGTGAAAGTGCTCACCTAAGTAAACAACATAAGACTAGATACAAGAAAGATTATGAAATCATTAGCAACATTGAATGCAAAGAGAAACTTTCTATTTTTTTTTTTAATCACTAATAATGGAGGGAGTAAGAGGATTAAAATGCTCACCTTTTTGGCAGCAATGGTGGGTCTGTAGCATAGAGAAAAGGAAAGACAGGATAAGAGGAAAAGGGGAGCATTTAAAGTGAAAACCCTCATTGCTTGCTACTGCTAGTTGCTTTGCTACTTTGTTGTTAGTATTGTGCTGCTCTGCTTCTCCTCTGTTTTTGTAGGGTCTCATTTCCTTTTATATACACAATAATGGAACAGAGGAGAGCAATTTGAGCTGTGTATGCTTAACCTGTCATCATAATGCTAAAAGTCACACTCAATAGTCAATACGATACTATTTTAGTATAATGTTTATGTCATCACTAATGTGATTTGTAAGTGTGCACTTTAGGTTATATGTTAAGGAATCACAACCCTTATCCTTAAAAATAATTTACTCAATATGATTTTTGAAATTATTCCAACCTTTCTTACTCTCTAATACAAGCTCATAAGCTTACCCTTTTTTGTTAAAAAAAATTAGAAATGGAGATCAATGTTATAAAAAATCATTAACAAGATCTTAAAAAATATATAATAAGATAGACAATATAGTCTCTTCTCTTATTTAACACGTAACTTAGGGCACATATTAATGTAATTTTAAGATTGAAATATTTTTAAAATTATATTTATGTTTATACTTTTTTTAAGACCTACACTGAGAAATTATAAGAGTCAAATTTTGAATGTGAAATATTCTTACTTTGAAGAAGATATGATGTAAGCAAGCAAGAATCTCAAGCATCTCAAAGTAGAATAAAAGTTGTAGCTCAAAGACAAATTTTAGAATATATTTGAGGTATTACAACTAATCGATGTATGCATGATATGTATAGTTGAATTTAATACGATCACCACTTAGATGATAGTTTTTTAAAATAAATATATACATGTCATGGTATTATCAGCTCGTTGTATACCTGACATGATAACTCAGATGTATTTTAAAATTTTCGAAGCTCGAATGATTGTTGCCAAAATAGTATACTAGCATGGCAAACATAATTGACCAATCATTAATTGCCACCTGCGAAACATAAGCTTGGTTACTATAAGTTATGGCCTAAACTAGGCCAAGGCCCACCTCAATCCAACTCATCAAGGGCCTTTGGCTGTGAGTTGCCTTATTTTTATTGTGTGCGTGAAATTGTAATGAACATAAAATTTTTGTGTTTAATTTTAATTAAACATCGTGATAAATAAACAAACCCAAAATCAAATATATCTTAAGTTATATGTGGGTTTTTCTAGACATTTTCAAGTAACATACAAACAAATTTCATTCAAGTAATGTTTTCTAAAATAGTTCAAAAAGATTAAGAGAAAAAAGTTTCTTAATCATGAAAATATCATTGATAAGTTTGAATAATCAAAACTAAGATTTTGGGGTTTTTTATTTAACAATAAATATCATGAATATATTAAAATAAATAAATATAAAATATTATTTTATAATAAAATTCTCTTAGTCTAAATAAGAAAAATAAAAATACCTAAATTTGATATTTAAAAAAGAGATAGAAATCTAAAAAATAATACAAAAATAAAAATAACTTTGAACTATAAAATAACTAAAAAAGAAGTAGCGTTTTCAATTTAATTACAACACGAAACAATAATAACAGTTTTGGGTCTTACTTTGTCTTATTGTAATCTTGAAAATGATATATAATCTAGATGAATTACTCAAGGGGTTATTAAAGATTTCAGTGAGTGAAAGTTGCTAATTTATAATTCCTGAGTAGGTGATCCAGAGACAAATGGATATTACTGTCTGTGTGGGATGCTAAGCTTAAGAGGAAGTTGGATTCACGTAACTTACAACTATCAATTCAATAAATGATGTTGGATTTAAGAAAAAGAAGTGACATGTTAAATTGACTGAAACGATTAAGATGATGGCAACAACTTATACAAATTATAAATTAGAGAGATCCATTTTATAATTGAGCAAATACGAATAAACTATGACCATGACTGGGGTGCGATCAACATGTATAGAGTTTTGTTGACCAATGGAGTGTAGCATCAAAATTTTAGAAATCATTGTTGTCTCTACATCGAAATGTATTCAAATATATATTCATCCCCATTCAGGTCAAGCTACGCTGCCCGCGGGATTTGGTACTCATTTTTCATCTTTTTTAAATTGACAGTTAGATTTAACTGAAGAATAGTATAGTGACTTAGATGTATTCATTTGCTTATTTAACACTCAAGCTCCCTGTTGTTTATAAAAAATAAGAAAAATAAAAAGGTTAAAAATTTTGACATATAAGTTTATAATATTTTAAATTTTTTTTACGTTATTTAATTAGGCTTCAATTAAATGACTTATTATTACATTTATTAATATATATTTAAATTAATATATTTTCTTATTAATTAATTAATTTAACATATAGTTAAAACTATGTAGATTCTTTACTAACTATAATTAATGATAAATTTAAATAAATTTTTTTAACTTAATATAACGACAACCAATTACCTCTCACATATATGAGGAGGATTCAAACCTCATACTTTTTTTTCCAACATAAGAGATTTTATTATCTTAATTAGGTGAAATTTACTATGTAATTACTGCTTTTTTTTTGTTTTAACTTAATATCTATTTAACATACTATCAATTATTTGATTATGTAGTAAAATTATATTAATTTATTGATAATAATAAAATGTTAGCTATGAATTCGTAAAATCATTATTGTTTGTTTGGATAAGGACTTTTTGTATTTTTGTTGAGTGTTTGTCCTTATATAAAAAAAATAAATTTAATTGAATACATAAAAATAAATTGACATTTGTTACTCCGCTTCAGCATTTCAAATAGTCATTAGCACACATCCAGAGAATGGTAAAAAATAAAAATAAAAAGAAAAAAAATGAAAATTCTAAACAATTACTTTATTTGAAAATAAGTTAAATACTTCTGTATTAAAAATAAGCTAAAAATAAATATTTGTATTCTTTCTTCTCTTTTGCTAATGTCGCTCAAGAACAACAGCAAAGTTGGTAATTCAAGTGTATTAAGCATGTTCAGATCATGTCATCAAGTTTGAACTAACCAATCCTCACCCATTTATTAATTATATAAATAATTTCAACTCTACTAACTCATTTATTATGGTGTCACAATTGTGTGACTTATCTAAGAAAAATTTAATTTTGAATAGAAAACATAATTTTAATATGTTTTCTATATTTTCTATAAATATTGAAGTGCTATCTTCTTAAACATCAATCAATTTTTCATTTTTTAAATACAAGTAGATTATTTTTAAAATATGAAAATTCAACCCATATCTATTGATTAAAATATATGCCAATTAGTATAACTAATTGAATAATTAATCATGTCATAAACAGACTATCATATTCAAAATTTTAAAACCAAACCCTACACAGTTATCAATCGAGCTGACAACTAAGGAAAACAAGCAAATCTATTCAAGGTGAGTATCCAAGTATCAAATCCAAAAAGATTAGATCATTGCCATCTAAATACTCTGGATTTGATTTATTCAATATCCATCCACGAACTTAATTATTATTAATATTAAAGTATATGAGATTAAAATTGAATATTATAATTAATATTTAGGTTTTGTAAGTTACATGAAAAGTCAAAATAACACTGCTAAAAATTATTGCACCATTGAGGACAACAACGATTGCACCATCATCAAAAAATATAAGTGAATGGAAATAAAAATACTATCAAGAGATTAAAAATTCTCCTATTTTTGTAACAATGGCAATGTTGTTGGATAAATGGATCTATTGCATTTTCCAATGCAAACAACCACAGCAAGACTGCCACGAATGGTGTTGTTTCAAGGTTGACCACCATAAACAACCAAATTTGTGGTCTCTAAATTGAAAAAAAAAGTGGCAGTGTAATGTATCTTATTGTAGTATTGTCGTGTAGTTACGGTGACAGTCATTTTTAGAAAGTGCATGCAACTCTAGTATCACTATTTTTTATAATTGATACAATCATTGTGTATATCATCCAATTTCAAATCTAATGGTGCCTTTCATAGCTTCATTGGATCAACAATGTCATTACCGACATTATCTATATTTTTTATTTTAAAATATTTTTAATTAATTAAAAAATAAGAGTGATAATTTTGTTTTATTATGTTTCTATATTGAAAATAATTTTGATCACCTTTTAATATTAATTATTTTAGGAGATTAAACAAAAAATAAGAATTTTTTTTATGTAGAACACATTAATTGGTTTTTCACATTATAAAATGCATAATGATTTATAATAAAAACAAAATATCTATGTTTACATGTGGATATCCATATTCTTATAGGATAAATATGTATTTACACATGGATAGGAAATAACTATATCCAGCTGGATTTTTCCATCGCTAGTTTGAAAGGTTATGACTAGTCAAATAATTGTGTCAAGTTGATGATTAAAAAATATATTTTTTTGTGTTATATTCTTGCCAAATTAATGGGTCAGCCCTGGATCATAGCACTATGGCCACGACCAATTTTTTTTTTTTTTTATTTGGTAGTAAAATGGATTTTTCTTTTCAAGTCTAGTAAATTATGCATCGGCTTCTATACATATATTGCAATAACCAAAAAAAAAAGAAAAAAGAAAATGATATTGTCCAAATTGAAAAGCCTGCGATGTTGGAGTATTGTGTTCATGTTGGCGTCTTAAAAGGATGTTTGTGAAACAGATTGTGGATTCCAGATGCATAACTCGAATTCAAAATTTGTTGACGCAGGACTAATGTGTGAAAACTTAAAGATCTTTAGCCTTTTTTGTTTTTATAACAAGTAACCGGATTCCATCACAGTTAACCTAGGAAAAGACTAAACAGTGGGGTGCCAAACCCACGTGGCAACATAGTTTTGCCATTCGTCCTTCGCATTAACATATGGTATCTTGCTGACCAATGGAATATAGTGTTTGGTTGTTGATTGAAAAAAGTTGTTTTAAATATTAGTATGTTTGGTTTTTGTATTACTAAAACCACTTTTGAGTAATTAAATTATCCATAAGGATATATGCAAAAGATTTAATTTCGTAATCATACAATTTTAATAAAATTCACCAAGCTATCCCTTGATAAGAAAAATCAATCCCCTCCAACAATTTATTTTGTGTTTAAAATTTAAAACACAACAATAATATATTCTTCCGGATATATAGTTCTAGACAAACGGTATCAATTATTACTGTATAAAAGGCAAACAATGCACATATAAAACAAAGATAAAACGAATGGCAAATGAAAAATAATAGTGTACATATAAAATATAGAATTTCATTTCCAGCAACAAAAAAGAGCAACACCGAAATCAATATGCAAGGGACCCAGGAGCATCAAGTCCATTGATCCAAAGGAAATTAGAAAAAAAAAAGAAAAAGAAACAACGTATACTGTGTTCGCCAACAACTTTATACACACACACACACGTCTATGAAATTAATAAAATTATGTAGGCGTATTTTTAACATTATATATAAAAATGAAAAGCTATTTTATATCTACTATTAATTTAAATTTTTAATGATAAAGATAAAATAGTTTATAGAGAGCTCAGAATTTTTATTTAAAAAATTAACAAAACACCACCAAAAAAAACTTTTTAAATTAAAAAAGGAGGCTCATATGACCTTTAGAAAAGCAATACAAAATACGTACTTAAAAACGTCTTCATATTTGCTTCGGCCTTGAGCCAACAATGGCCTGCTGAGAGACCTCCTTTTCTAATATTGCAGCACGGTCTCTAGCTTTGTGTTGATGATGACAGTAAGAGGACAACTAAACATCTAGATTTCATGACAGAGAGACATTCTCTCACGGAGATAAAAATGATTTTGATGCCTGAGGTAAAACTTACAGTCGTAGGAAGAGTACGAGTTATAAGTTTCGTTTGTGTTGGGAACATTTTTTTATTTCAAGGAATAATGTTTTTTTTTTCTTTAACCCTCCTAAGTGTTGGTATTGATTTTTTAGGATTTTTTTTTTTAATTCACCGGACAATCGTTTTCCATTGCATACATACAATTGTAAACTCTCTTTCTCATATTTCCATACCAAAGAAGTGTAAATTCTAGGCGAGTTCTAATTGAAGGAGAAAAAAAAAATTACAAACACTTAGATAGAAATCACTCTTTCACTGAAAAATAGGTTCAAAGAGTAAAATTTATGTATATACACCATAATTATAATTTGATTAAGCAGTAAGTACATATAGGGAATAGTTTGGTGAGATCAAATTGCCCCACCCTTTATGTCTATTTAATTCTATTTTAATCAAATTCTTACTTTTTTAATTGCCTTATTTTCTGTTTGTAAATCTTGTAGAGTTAACAGAGTTTGTGATGGAGAATGAAAACAAGAGCAAAACCATAGGTGGGGTTTAATTAGATAAGTTTTAAATTTCTTATACGTTTTAAAATAAAAAGGATAAAATTGTAAATACAAAACAGTGGCGGTTTTACAAGGGAACAGGACGGGTGCCACTAGGGTCGCTCTTTACCCAGAGACGGGTTGGACCAATGGGCCTGCTCAATGCATGGTGAACAACTTCAAGCCCACAGCCCATCTTTTTTGGGGCAAATCCCCTCAATGGAAAGCACGTGGTCGCTCCGGCATGTGAATGGGTCCCACAAACCAAGCTGTCAATCTCGTATAGGCAGCCTTTATTTAAATTTTAAATAGGCCCCCCAAACGGCCGTAAGAAAATCCGTTAAACCACCCGGAACGAGGCAGTAATTTGTCGCATGCGCTGGCTCTGGCTCCGGCTCCGTCTAATACGAGTCAAAAGGCCGTCATGGACTTGACTCGCCCGCGTTGTTATCATCAACCATTTCATAACATGCAGTGATGCGGACACACAGGTCCACATTTCATATTATTAGAAAGACAAAAGTATTCAATCCTGCAAAAAGCAAGGACTGGGGTTAAATTTTGGTGTTGTTAAGGCAAACAACAGACTATTATTATTATTTTTTTAATTGTCTAGTAATAAACTAATACTACTCTTAGTAATAGCGGCCGTCTCTATTTACACTCCATCTCTTATCTCTGTATTTTCTGTTGTTTTTGCTTACTTTCTTTGTCTTTAAAATCCCAGTTTAAGCATAGTAGAATTTCAAACAAAAGCGAAAGTGAAATAAGTGTTTGGCTACGTAGAAAGTGGAGTCATCAAAAATTTCCAGATATAGCTCAGTGGGCTTTCGCTTAATTGATATATTCTGCTGATAAATTTTTAATTGCTTGATTTGAGTTTTGCAGGATGCGCTTTGATCTGCCTGGCTCCCTGGATGCCAAGTAAGAAGCTTGTCGACATGTGTCGATTTCTAATTAGTTGGCATCAGAGGAGCCATGCAGAGGCAGCAATGCCCTGCCCTCCGATTAATCAGATAAAAAGGTTGGTGCGCTACAGCTAATGGTCTTTTGATACAAATTCCTTTGATTTGAAATTGAAGCATATTACACACAGGGTCTACATAAATGTGTATAACTGAATAGTAAAATGCTCGCATGTTGTAAAATTCAGATCACTTGACGCTATAAAATGAAGCATGGATGCTAAACTACAGTTTATGGCATTAAATCTGAATACTTCTAACTTGTGAACATTCGCTCTTGAGAATCCTTAGCACTACAAGTATAAAAATGTTGCAGCTAAATTTCATCAGGTCTAATTGCTCCTCCAGGCTATGAGTTCCAGTCTCTCCGAATTTTGCTAACTCTGTTTCTCAGTGTCCCTGTGCGCGGCTCTTTGTGTATGTGTGTGTATGTATATTTGTTTTTACAGGATGGAGCAACTGTAGGGGTCATAGTCTCTGACCACGTGAATATCGTGATGAGGCACCGCAACATGATAGCTAGGCCACCCCACTGGCTCCGGATTGGCCTCAATTTTTCCATCATCCATGCTCTGATCACCAGCACCAGCAGCGTCAACGCTCACCAGCTCCGCATAACCAACTTTCTTTCTTAACAAGGTCGTAAGCACAACCGCATCTACCCCGTCTCCCGTCACCACTATTTGGCTCATGTCATCCCCTTTCAATGCCACTGATTCCACACCTAAACATGAAGAAGGAACCATGACATAATCATTGCGGATTTCAAGCATATGAAAATTAAGTACTAGTTAATGCAGGCTCCTACATAATTGGTCGCAATTTAACATTGAATTGCTACTACGAATGTACAAGTTTGTATAAAGATGTCAACATAAGAAAGTGATTGTTTACCTGAAACGCCAACTGCGACCTTCAGGGCCTTAGAACGAGACTTATGGTTATTCATAGAAACTTTGATCACCATCTTTCGCTGCAACAATCAAATCAAAGTTACAAAGAACAGCAAATATTGACAAAACTTTAACATGCAACAAACACTTATAAACACAACAATCTTTGATATTTTAACTTTGTACACATAATTAGTTTAATTATCACAAGATTTTATACCTTCATGGTCTTGTTTGTTGGAAATTGTTTTGATTCTTGATTTCTTCAGAAGGTTTGAAGGCTTGAAGCTGTGTTGGGCTGTTTCGCTATTATTGTGCATTTATATAGTGCCTCTTGTGGTTCTACTTCAAAGGCAGCAGAGGGCAATTTCTTGGTGAACTCAAAGATGATGACAACTTGAATTCATGGGACCATCATTCCAACTATTCAAAATTAAAAGCATACACTGTATTCTAGAAATCAAATTTTATCCAACCTAATGAACATGAAGAATTTTACCCGTAATAATAACATCATTAATTGTAATAGGTTCTTCAAAATTATATAAATTTACGAAGTTAAATTGGGACTGGATTTGCATAACATTATTATATAACCAAATGGGTTTAAGACTATTGATAAATTTCTTTTGTTTAAGATTCATTGTGCTATCTACTAATTAAAAACTGAAGTGACAATGTTCCAATTTAATTAAATACGTAGGAGATGAATGAGATTAGAAATGTTCGCATTATGACTTTGACTATGCAATGGAAAACGAAGGCATGTGTGAAGACCAATAAATATAATAATGCGCAAACGAAAGGTCGATGACGATTGACATGTTAACGATCCCTCGTTTGTCTTCATTCATTTAGCTTTACAGTCTGAAAGTCATTGTAAAACTAATTTTGCATTTGGCAAAAGTGGGTAAAAAAGTCCGTAGTATGTTTTTTTTTAGAAAGATACTATCATTTCATCACTCTATGTGTGTGTGCATATACACTTTATATTAAAATTTTCAGGCAATTATTTTTTTTCGCTAGATGTTTTAATTTTTATTGTTTTCTCGTCAAATTGTTAAAAATAATAGAATTGTTAACAAAATTTAGAGTAAAAAGTTATTTTATTCATACAATCTGTGAATACTATTTAATCCTCTAAAAAAATTATAAAATTAATTATATACAGATTGATAATGTTTTTATTAATTAATTATTTTATATATCTGAAATAATCAATTTATAAAATTGAAAACTTTGACATAGTACATTAAAGTTTATGATGTACCGCTCTGACATCAGTTGTTTCTTAACAAATAATTGTTTGGTGATGAAATAATAAAAGCTAAAACACTAAGGGATAAAGTAATTATTATAAAATTTTATCAGTAAAGTGATGTTTAGAAAAAAATTAGGTGATAAAATGATAATATCATTTTTCAGAAAGATTGACTCTTGTGGCCTTTCAGTTATAACTTTTCTCAACTTTAAAAAAGTTTATTGCTTCGTGGTGTAAGCTTTCTTTGCTAGAATCTAAATTCCTCTTGCATTTGGCACGTTCTTTTCAGAATAACATTACTTCAAGAGAGAGATCCCGTGGTTTAATATAAAAAAAAAAATGGGCCTAATTCAGGCACTATCGAGCCAATATTGAACCTTTAATTCAAAGATTAAAATAATTGAGATAATTTTAGCAAGTTATTTGTTGCTAAAAAAGAGGAGATTGCCAATTTTTTCCTATTGAAATTAATATATAGGACTTGTCGCTTTATTTAAATTAGTAAATATTACTTATTTCGTAGTATGATAATCAATAATCTTCTTGACATCAAATTTTATAGTATTATCCTTATTTTTAAAATTTTTATTTATTTTTATTATTAATTAAACAAATTGTATAAACAGAAATTAAAATTGTAAAGAAAAGAAATTTAAGTTTCAATGTGAATAAAAAACTAATAACAAGATATTTTTAAGCGTCTTTACTTATAACTAATATATATTTTATATTCATAACGTAAAATATTAAGCAAATGATCCATTTACATTTCTTTTTCTTATCTTTTCTATGTGAAGAGAGTTATTGACTATTACAAAAATAATAAAAATTAAATGACATGTCTTAATTTCAATAGGGAAAATATGACAAACTCCCTTAAAAAAAAAATTCTTCACTTTTATCACTTTTAGGTTCCAATTGCAAATTGTAAAGTTAAGGTGAAATCACTAATTAACTAGAAAGAGAGATCATGATGGTTATGTATTCTTATGCTAAAACATCATGATAGGATTGTTTAAAATTTAATCTAATTTGCTCAATTCATATGATTGATAAAATTTTGAATCGTAAAAATCTAATATGTTGATTGGTGGATTGTATTAGATTAAAAATTTAAAAATCGATAGTTGATGGATTGGATATAGATTTATTTCTATAAATCCACAAAAATCTGTGAAGAAAATGGCAAAATCTTTATTTAATTAAAAATAAAACTTGCAAAATGTGACGTCACTATTAATTAATGAATAAATAAGTTAAAATATAGTTACATTAATATTATATCATATCTTATCCAATAATAATATAAAATAAAAATATTTAAATATTTAAATAAAAAATATAGTAGTTAATTTTTATAATTTTTTTGTTAATTTTCATGTATTGATCTGAACAAATGTGATCTTTTCTTTTTTTATGTGTTATATTTTGACATATTGAATGTATTATTCTAGCTTTATTTAAAAATAAATTTATTTAAATCTTATTCAATTTTGAATTTCATTAGTAATAAAATTATTTTTATTTTAGATTTTTTATTTAATTAATTCATGGATCGGACAAAATTAGAAATTTATAATTTACAAATCAATCAGCAAAATAATGGGTTGGATTGGACACCCCTGCTTTCTGACGAGTATGGAATAACCGAGGACCAAAACTCTCCTTTGATATAATATTTTTGTGAGCAAAATACAAAACAATTATTGGCTATTGAATAAGAAGTATAAATATTTTAAAATTTAATGCTTCATTATTATTAGTGAACATGAAGCACACGTTTATTTTTTTACACGTTTTTAAAGAAATTTTAAGAAAGGTAGGGGAAAAGGAGAGTGGGTAAGGCATTATTTTTCATACCTAATCGAATTTAGATATCAAATTTTATATTGAAAGCTATTCGATCAATTACCCTTCGTGGTAATTTTATTTTGAAGAGGTCAAAATTTTAAACCAAGAGAATAGGGATATTTTTGTTGACCATTTTACATGGCCACGGTCTATACAATTAGATACAACTTACGTGTGTAATTAAGAAACAGAGACTACCTCATTTCAATAAGCTAGAAAATTGTAACAAATTTTCATACAACCTTGCTCATCTCTACTTTCTCACACAATAATTAAAGAAAAGTTTTTTTTTTCTTTTAAGAAGTTAATGAATTATTTATTTTTTCACATAACAAAATTACAATACTACTACGGTGGGTGTTAAATTGCATGCTTCTTCCGCGGAAGCGCAATCAATTAATCAACTTGCTTCATCAGAATTTCAATTCCCTTTCTTGTTGTTCATCCATCATCTCCAACCCCGAGGTCACATTATAACCACCCCAAATGCAGTGCAAATTTTAATTTCTCAAATCCTATGTGGCATATCTCTGTTTCTCTTTCACATGATGGAACAGGGGTCAGGGTTTCGATAAGGAGGAACCACAGAGTATTCAAAGTGAGGCGCCCACCCGCCCTGATAGTGAGGCCAGTATGGAAGTGGTGGCTGTGTTTTGACCTCAGGATCCTTTGGTTTGTCATCTTTGTTCTCACCGGCGGGACCAACGCTCACCAGCTCTGCATATCCGACCTTCTTTCTCAGCAAACTAGTCAGCACAACGGGGTCCATCCCATCTCCGGTCACCTCTATCTGGCTCTTGTCGTCTCCTTTCAACGCCGCCGATACCACTCCTGTAATAAATAATTATATATTTAGTACCCAGATACAGTGTATGTTTGCGACTGTCATGCTTCTGCTGAGTATAGAATTGCGATAACTAAAGTGTTTGTTACCTGAAGCGCCGACGACGATCTTCAGAGCCTTAGAGCGGGACTTGTGGTTTTCCATTGACAACTTGATCACAACCTTTTGCTGCAAAATCAGAAAAACAAAACCAAGAAAAAGAAAAAAAAATTAGTTTCCCGTTTAAGAAACTCATGAGGCCATAAGTGCATGTAAAAAACTAGTTACAAATTTGATACCGTCATGGGTTTTAATTTTTTGGTGGAGATGATGATGCGCACAGAAAGCTAGCTCCCTTAGAGAAAATGGTTAATTTTGCTGCTTTTGCTTTTGTTAATTCTTTGTTGAATATGTTAAGCGGCGTTGGCGATTTGGGTTGGTATTTATAAAGCCCCCTTGCTGTTCAGATTCGCTGAAGACAATTTCGCGTACCTTCCGCGTGCTGAGACTGTACATTCGCAGTGGCATCGTGGGGTCCATATAATGTGAAATCTTCTGAAAATTCTTCTTTGTACGTGGCAATGTAGGGAAGCTAGACTATATTTTGGTAACAAACACTTATTCGGCATGCAGAATTGGGATCGGACTAAATAGATTGAGTTCAAACTTAATTCTAAAATAATGAGAGTAACAATCTCAATTTTTATTTGGATTTAATTGGAATTGGACTAAAAGATATATTTGATTAATTTATCAAAATCTTCTTTTTTATATATTTTTAAAAATATTTATTTATTTATTGTTGGTCAATTAATTTATTCTTAAGTTCCTATTTACTTATATGCGAATTTATGACATCCTATTTTATTTTTCATTTTTACTAATATTTTACGTTAAAATAATTTGTTAATAGTACATTATATGTATTAATAAGAAACATGTTATTCATCCGTTGAGTATTTTATAAAATATTTTATATATAATTAATTTAATATTTAAATAGTTTTAATCATTTATCTTATAGGCGACAACATATCTCATATATATAAAAATGTTTAATTTAAATAACTTAAACTTGTTTATTATAATTATAACTACCCAATTACTAATTTATTATATATTTATTTTTTTATTAGTTGTATTTTAAAATTAATTTTAATTGTCCTCATTAAATATCTATGAATAACTTCATTCAAATTTAATTTAACACAGTCCGACGTAGACTAAGGTAAAACATTATTAAGTTTGGGATTATGTTTATGCGAGCAATCTTGTTGTTAATTTAATTGAATTTTGATCTAAACCGTCGACAGTGATCATAGACAGGGTTCTAATTTACCATTTGGACTCCTACTCCATTACTCGTTTAGATTTGTTCTGTGGTCCAAAATTGAACGTTGAATAGATTGTTGTAACATGAGTAGCTTAAGACAAGAACGAAGACCACTTAGGCCATGGACTTAGCAAGTCAACTTGACCGAGTCATGCATATTGTTCATTGAGTATTATATAACTTAATTTATTAACTTCTTCATTGTTTAGTTTCTTTTAATTTATTTTCTTAGCAATTTCATACATCTAAACCAAATATGCATGCTCTCTCAAACACTAGCTGCAGTAAGAATAATTAAACTTCAAACTTCTAGTAGTACGTACTTCGGGACTTTTTGCCACGAGCTCACCCAACAGAACAGCGACTACTAATTTCTTCACATAATTTGAAAGAAAATAAGGCAAATAGTTACTAAAATTTGTTTCACATTCAAATTAATTTAAAATTGAAACTTGTATTTAGTCGTCACTTGAAATTAAATAATCTGAATTTGCTATGTATAAGAGCAAGTCAACTGATTCAACAGTGGGTCCAGAGTCTCGTTCAAGGTGATGTTACATCGTATTATGGTTCATTTTCTTTGGGCGGTGATGAGGCAGGCAATTGGGTAATATTAAATGCTTGACTTGACTCGACAGTATGTACGAATCGACGGCGATGCTTCTTTGATTCTTTCTTTGTTCCCATATATATAAAGGATCCGCGAAAGGTACGTTAAAACAGCGTTTTTATTTTTTTCTACTTATAATTTTATTTAACCCCTTAAATTTATCGTTATTTTCATTTAATTTTATATAATTATTAATATAATTTTATATAATCTCATATATTTTATATTATTTATACTTAATTTATAAATATTAAAAATTTTTTTATTTACATATATTATAAAATTTCATTAAAATCTTTATATTTTTTAATGAAAATATTAATTATTAATAATTTACATTTATTTATAGTTAAAATTTAATATAATTAATTTAATATATTAATAATAATAATAATTAATAATTTTTATTTAAATTATTAATAATAATAACTAACAATAATTATTATTAATAATTAATTTTTGAATAAAAATATTAAAAATTACAATAATTAAAATAAAGTATTAATTATAATAATTACAAATAAAATATTTACAAATAATAAAAGTAGTAATTATAATGGTTTTAATGAAATTTTATAATATATGTAAATAAAAGAGTTTATAATATTTACAAATAAAATATAAATAACAATAATTAAATTATTTTTATACTTATAAAAAATTAGTAAATGAAAAAGAGTGTAAAAAAATTAAATTTTTAACTAAAAATTAATTAATTATAGTAATTATTG
Source organism: Aegle marmelos (assembly GCA_030449875.1). NCBI lineage: Eukaryota > Viridiplantae > Streptophyta > Magnoliopsida > Sapindales > Rutaceae > Aegle > Aegle marmelos. The sequence continues at coordinate 18,273,758 of JASUUL010000094.1, read as the reverse complement.
TTAGTTATTATTATTAATAATTTAAATAAAAATTATTATTAAGTACTGTTAATGTATTAATTAATTATAATAATTTTTTATAATAATTTTAATTTAATATAACAGCTATAATTATAATTATAACCTATTTAATAATTATTATGTTTTTAGTTTAAACAAAGAATATTTTTAGAATTTAAAAATACTCTTTATTTATATTTTATAATTTATTTATAATTTTTTAATCTTTAATAATAACAATTATTGTTAGTTATTATTATTAATAATTTAAATAAAAATTTATTGCTATAATAATAACTTAAATAATAATTATAATTATAATCTATTTAATATTTTTTATTCTTTTAGTTTAAATAAAGATTTAAATAAAATAAAAATATAAAAAATTTAATGAAATTTTATATTAGATGTAAATGAAAAAGTTTATATTATTTATAAATAAAATATAAATAATGGTAAGTATAAGGAGTCAAATAAAATTGTGCACAAAAACAAAAAAAAAAGCATAAGTTATAGTTAACGTAACTTAGGCGGATGTATATATAAATGACACCCTTAAGAGTTAGTTAAGTTAGTCTGTAAGGTAGAGAAGTTATACCGTAAATAGTTTCATATATATATGTGTGTGTATACACACACGCAATACGTTATCACTAACCTTTTGTAATATAAATATATAAATTAAAAAAATTTTTAATTATCAGTACTTTCAAATATAATTAAGTCTGTCTCATGCGTATTATAACATCATAATTGAATAATTTTAAAATAAATATTATTATTAAAAATTAATTTTTATTTATAAATACTATTATAGCGTATGACATTCCTCTTCTATTAAAGTAGGGGAACTCGTATGTATATGAGGAACATAATAATAAAAATATAAACTTCCTGCTAAAATTTATGATAATTATGACGGTTGGAAGAAATAAGATTTTGGTCTGATAAGGGTCTTAATAAAGAGATCCTAAATCCGACCTGGCTATAACATAAAATAATAAAACTCAGATTGTCGAAAATGAGCACCATAATGAAGAATATGAAACAGCATTGGGTCACAACGGATAAATATAAATTATAGGGGCCAGATGTAATATAAGCATAAATGTTAGAAAAAATTCAATTGAGTCCCTTATGTTTCCCTATTCCTTTTAAAAGCTGGGGTTTTGTAGTTCACATCATCACATGGCCTTACTATTGAGTTGAGCTCCTCATGCCTTTTATAAAACGCTCATCAAATCCCGGTTATAATATTAATAGCCTCACCTTTATTAAAACCATAGAAAAGGACAGAACATTATAATAGGGTTAATTAAATTTTAAACTTATGTCACCTTAAAAGGTATGTGAGAAGATTAATTCCATTGTCCTACGTAACTCTAATATTACTTGACTAATAAAGTAATGAGCGCGCCCAGTCTTCTCTTAAGAGATCCTGAGAATCATTTTTTTTTAAAAAAAAAATTCAGTAGTTGTACTTATCGGCTGAGCTGATTCCCACGATTAGTTGAGTAGAACTTAAATGCTTTTAAATTGGCAAATTAATAAACAATAGCAAATTAAATACATGAACGTTTCAAAGACCCAACTAATGTTCAATGCTTCAAATCACAGCAAATTAATTAAGATAGAGGCATAGAATTTTGACGATCGATTTTAATGGTCATCACGACCTCAATTATTTCCATCATCGTCACTACGGAAACTGACTGGTTCTAGGCGAAAGTTGAAAATTGAATAACGTACAGCAGCCCCTCCCGACAACTACCCACCGTTGATGCATACAAAGATTGATACGACTTCTTCGAGATGAGATCATCAAACTTTTGTCACGTCAATTATTTGCTAAATCATCGAATATGATGAAAATTGATTGAGCACTTTCAGATACGAGCGTCTTTCTCATCCCAGCTAACACTATAGAACACTATAGTCCCAAGGCGGCCCAGGCACTAATTTCCAACTGATTCTACAAAGCATTCGGCCATCCCCCACCCCCGCCGCCCCCAAGCTCAACCCTGAATTTACATTGCTCTCCAATTAAATTAGATTCAGTGGAAATATCAAGTGACTCCCCGCTGTGTCATGTGAAAAGAACTTAATTTTTATATTTCAAACGCACTAAATAATAGACAATTTTAAAGAAAATAAACTGTTAAAACCAGTTAATCTTTTTGGGATCAATATTTTCATAATAATAGGATTTTATTAATGCATGAACCGCAATTTAATTATAACCTACTAATTAATTCCGGTGCCCATAATTGTTAGACAAATTGATAATCTTGCTTAATGCTCAACATGCTCTCAATAGTTTTCCGCAGAACATTCTAAAGGGCAACCGACTGATTGTGAGAAAAATATTAAAAAAATGAAAGTAAAGTAATAAGTAATACCCCGGCCGCCGAAGTAAATCTAGTGTTGAAAATCAATCAAATGTTGACGCACGCAAAGGCTGCTTTGATTCCGTCGAGATGACATCATCAGAGTTAATGCCGGGTCCCCAGGAAAAATAATTTACTAATTAATTAAATTATTATTTTTAATGGAACGGGTAAAACGACACGGTCAAGTCATTGTAAAACTAATTTTTTAAAGTCAAGTAGCATGTTTTTGTCTGAAAGATTTTATCATTTTATCACTTTACTTTTTTTTAATATATTATTTTATTATTAAAGTTTTCAAATAAATATTTTTATTTAATGTTTCAATTTTTATCATCTTGATATAAATTAGTTAAAAATAATAGAACTTTTAACATAATTTATAATAAAAAATTATTTTATCTCTACACTCTTTAAATACTATTTAGTCCTCTAAAATAAAAAATTAATTATACTCTAAGAAAGTGTGCTTTTATTAATTGATTATTTTATATATAAAACAATCAATTTATAAGATTGCAAGTATTATAATAATTTTAGTTTGATATATTGAAGTTCTTGAGATGTCCTATATAACTTTGGCAATTTCTTAATAGATAATAGCTTGGATAAAATAATAAAAACTGAAATATTAAGTGATTATTAAAAATTTTAATTACTACATGAAAAAATTATAGATAATTTTAATGATTAAGTAATATTTCAAAAATAATTGAGTGACGAAATGATAATATCTATTTTCAAACTGATTTTCGAACATTATATGGCAATGACTTGTGACTTTCAAATTATAACTTTTATCAATTTTAAGGGTAATGATATTTCCCACCCCACAAATTTTGTGAATCCACCCTGTTCTTAAAAAATAATTATAAAAAGCTCATATTAATTTTAAAATTTTCAAATGCAGAATAATTTTAAGTAATTAACCAATTAAATCTATCTTAAAGTCTTAATTCATTTTTTGTTATAACTTAATTTTTTTTTGTGACTTAGATTTTTATTTTATATTTGGCTACTAAGATTTTTATCCTAAATTTAAATTAACTATTTTACCATTAAAAGTAAAAGTGCCAAAAATTTACTTTAACTTCAATATTTTTTTTATTTTGTACCAAATTCATTGTTTTTAAATAGTCAATACTACTTTATTGGAATGATTATTAACTTTTAACTAAACTAATATGATGTCTTTATCAGCCAATGTTGATGCAAATCTTGGGCTGTAAATTTATGTCATGTGCATGTAAAATATTGAAAATTATTAGACTTCAATTAAAAAGTTAGATTATAAGTAAAAAAATTAAGTATCTAAAGTATTAAATACAAGAGCACATATTGTTTTAGGTATTTGGGTCATTTTATATCATGAAAGTAAAATAACTAAATAAAACTTATATTAAAGCAACCTTAATAGTAAAAAAAAGTAAGAAAAAATATAACAATGATTTAATTGATTAATTATACAAATATTTTTTTTGATTTTATTTATTAGAAATAATTGAAATTTATAGTAAATATTTTATAAAAGTGGGATAGATTTACACAAATAATGGGGTAGAAATATACCTACTTATAGGGATGGGTATTTGTTAATTTGTGTTGGGACTTAAGTCAATTCAAACCAACATATAAAAATATAAGCCTAACCCAAACTAACTCAAATATTTTTTATGAATTTTATAATCAAAATATTTTTATTTTGATAAATTTATTTATATCAAAATTATAATGTTTATTAATTTTAAATTAATATTATAATATGAAAAATATGGTAGATAAAAAATTATAAATAATATATTTTACAATAACTTCATCCTTAAATTAAAGAATACCCAAAAATTAAAATAATGTTTAATCATAAAAATAATTATTTCTCAATTAATGAAAATAAAAATGAATTTGGCTTGAAACTCTCACCTAAAAATTACCAAAATCTAACTTATGTGTTGCTTAAAATTTGCTATAGCATTTTGTTTTAATTTTAGTTATTGCAAATCTCTATTTTAGTTGACCACCTATTTAATAGATATTAGCTAAAAATCAATCTCGAAAAGATCTAACTTAATGGAACAAGTCAAGAAAATGCATGAATTTAGATTGAGTTTCTCAAGTTAAGTTTATCTCGATTTAAATAAGGCTATACTTAATCTAAGATTAGTGAGAACTACGCATAGGAATTCACTTTATAAGGCAATTGGGATTTTAGAGCGCATAATTCTATATCAAATATTAGCATAATAATTGATTACTGTTAGGTTACATTTAACATGTAACTGTTGAGGATGCACGAAAGATTCTATCTAGTGGTGTAGCAACAATACCATAATTAAAAAATAATCAATACTATTGAGTGAATTTAAGAACTCAACTACTCATTTTCCTTTGAGTATATCTTTTGTTTGATTTTAGATATTTCCTTATTGCATTTGGTTTATTGTGTTTTTAATTTCAGTAAGTCATCAATTTAATTAATTATTTTATTTTAATTAGACTAAAATTGCACTATTAAAATTGTTATAACAAGCCATATAACATCAATATCTGCAGAGATGATTTGGATATTTATCATTCTATTACTTATCATGTACACTCGCATAGTAACACTTACAGCAATATACATCAAAATATTATATTAATATCAAAATGTAATATGCCAAGGGTAAGATTTGATGATGTACTGGAGTTTATAGGCACTTAGAAACACAATAAAAGAAACATGTATGGGCTTTGTTGCAAAGTTTGTCCTTAAAATCATGGTTATATGTTATGTAAATTTTATTGAACTCGCAAACACATGAATTTATTGTGGAACAGATTTTGTGGTGATGAGAGTCGATCCTAAAAAAAGATAGATTTAATTATGTATAGGGTTAATTTTCTAGGTGTAAATGTGAGTTGGTTGGAAGTAAATTTTATTTATATTTTTTAATATTAAAATTTAAAATAAAAGGCGAAATGAGTTAAAGATGACGACTATGTAAATAAAATACTTGAGTCTCTAAATTCATATTCAACATTCATTAAGTCTAATTAATTCATAAGGGGATATTTCTATTCCTCATGATCCTCACTTTAATAAATATGGTATCAAGCACTCAGTGTGCTAGAGGGTAATAATCTTCCACTAAGTATGGTGTTAGGAACACCCTGTGTCTGATGATAACAATCTTCTACCAACAACATGGTAAGACCATCTACTAAATAGTTTAGATATACTCTCTATCGACACTGAGTCAAGATGACTTACAAGATACTAAAGGAAAATTTTCTCTATAATAAATATAGTGCTAAGTGCCCACTATGCTAGATAGTAACGATTCTTCACTAAGGAGTGAGTATACTGAGCAAAATCTAAATAGGATATACTGCCTGTCGACAATGAGTCAAAACAACCACATAAATTGGAGAGAAAAAAAAACTTATCTAATTAGACCCATGGATCATGTTCAGACTTCACCTTCAATCCAAGTTTGAAACTAAATTAATCACTCATAATTGAAATAAGGGTTGAATAGTAATTTTATTAAAATATATAGAAAATACATGATGGAGAGAGAATTTCAAAAAATAGAGCCCAAAAATGGATTCAGGGGTTTAAAATTAAGGGATAGATAGAAGAGTAAATTATGACCATCGGATGAAAAAAATTCGAATGCTCAGGATTGTGTCACATGGCAAGTTTCGATTGGTGGAAACACATTATCAATCAGCATCATATCAGTATTTCTATCCAATAAGAAGTTGTCATATCATCAGTCAATGCCACATAATTAGTCAATGCCATATCATTAGTCCAATAACATACTATCACTTCATCGGTCAATGCCAAAGCATCATATCATATATATAAATATTATCGTAATTATGAATACTACCATATACATAAACAATATCATATACGTGAATAATACCATATACATGAATAGTAACATATACGTGAAAAATATTATATACGCTTTTTATGCTTCTTCTAAAGTTTTTTATTGTTGTAAGTTCAAAAAATGTCATCCTTTTCATTGTTCACCTTCTCTTAGTCATGAAATGACCATACTATCTCTAAAATATATAAAATACTTGAATTATAATAAAACACACATAATAAAAGCTTAAAAGATTTATACATATAAAAACACAAATGTTATAGAAATTGGAAGCATAAAATAACAGTTTTACTATTTATAAATATGCATTCTCCAATACTGAACACTGTATTTTGGTAATTTTAATTAAGTTTTAAACTTGAATAAGAAAGTCAAGGAGAATGGCAGAAATGTATGGTTGATATTTGATTTTAAAAAAGCTATTTAAAATAGCAATCTTGTTGATTTAGCTATAAGAGACACCCTTTATTTGGAACAGTGATAGGTTTAGGCCACATTATATAGAGGATAGGTTAGATAAATTCTTTTGTAATAAAAATATGGGAATCACTTCCAAGATCAAACCACCACATATTTAGTTAACTTACGATTTGATTACTATCCAATAATGATAGAGGTAGCAAATTGAAGTTTTTAAACAGAAATTTTCTAAGATGCATTATGAAGATATGTAAAGATTATATGATGCTTTTAAAAGTATAATAAAAACTAAACGGAAAAAATATGATAGACAAAAGAAGACAATCTTATTCTTTAATTTAAAGTAGTTGCAAAATCTTTGTTGGCCTAACTAAAATGGTAAAGTAATAAAAAGTTTGGAGGGTAGGAAAAGAAGTTGAAAAGGCTAGTGAATGAACTTTAAAATACAAAGCAAAGCATTGTATGATATGAAAAGGGCAATAATATTAGGAAAAATGAAAATCAAATTCACAATATCTTGCTTGACGAGGAGATTTACTAGAAGCATAGGTCCAGAGATAACTGGACAAAAGCAAGAGATAGAACATAAAATTTTTTCACTTAAAAACTATAGCTAGAAAGAGGAAAAATATAATTTAAAGAATGGAAGATAGATAAGGCAATTACACAGAAGATATGGAAGCTATGGAAAGAGAGTTTTGTGAATATGTTCAACAACTCTTCACATCTTCAAACCCGAGCCAAGCACAAATGAATGTTACTTTAGAGGGTTGTTGAGTGTTAGAAAGTGTATATTTATAAAGGAAAAAATCATCATTTTACACTTTAAGTCTCACTAATATTGCTACTTTTATTTATTTAAGTATTTTGTTATTCAATTATATGTGTTTTATTATAATTATGTATTTTATGTATTTTAGGGGCATCACGATCGTTTCACAATGAACGAGTGATCAGAAAGTAAAACGGACGTCATATTTGGACTCAGCGCAGTTGAAAACCTTAAGAGTAGCATTTTAAAAGTCACTGTTTATACGGTACTGTTTATACGTACGGTACTGTTCACGATACTGTTCATATATACGGACCGATGATGTGGCAACTACCTATGACGTGGCAGTATCTGATTAGATGAAGTATGTGGTGTTAGCTGCTTATGTGGCGTTGATCGATGATGTGGCATGACCGATGATGTGTCACGATCTTATTGGGTTAAATTTCTTATGTACTGTAGATCGATGACGTGACAGCATCTCAGTAGAGTAAAAATCGTGTGTACAGTACATGCGCATACATGTGATTATTTACTATTCAGACGGCGTTACTGTGCAAATGTTGACGTTGACTGATGACGTGGCGCAATCCTGAGCATCCGAACTGTTTTTAATCTGATGGTCACGATTCACTCAATGTATCTATAAAAAGGAGGCTCTCCCCCCCTAATTTGAGACCCTTGAATTCATTTTTAAGCTTAGATTTATGAAATTCCTTCTCCTTCTTGTAGTTTCTTTGTATTTTAATAAAATTTCCTTTTTCATCCTTAGTTAAAATATGAGTGGCTAATTTTCTTTTAAGTTTGGGTTGAAGGTGAAGTCTCAACATGTTCCATGGGCTTAATTTGGTAAATTTACTTTCTCTTCCCCTCTAATATTTGTGGTTATTTTGACTTTTCATCGACAAATAATAATAGTCTTGTCTAGATATAACCCTAGTTAAACTGGCACCTTAGTACAAAGTTATTATTATTTGGCACGATAAGCCCTTGGCACCCATGGAGCATGTTGATACAGATCTAGATATCCAAGTGCTTTATTATAACAGTTTCATTCTTAATTATTCCCGCTATTTTAATTCACAATTTAGGATAAAATTACCATAATTTACTTGTTCCCATTAAAAGAAAATTAATTCTGCACATAATTCAAATCAACCTCTTCGTGGGATCAACACTTGTCACCATTAATCTATTCTACAATAGATTCGTGCGCTTGCAAGTTTAATAAAATTTACATAACAACGGTATTGGACAAATTTTATTATATTAGCAAGTGCACTAGAATAGATTTTATGGTGACGAGTGTCGATTCTACAATGAGGTAAATTTAATTATGCGTAAGGTTATTTTTCTTGGTAAATTTATATGTGAATTGGATAATTTAATTAATTTTTAAAATAAAAATGTGGGAATAAATTAAAGATGAAAACAATGTAAATGAAATGGTGGATTCGCACTCAACATTCGCCATGCGCTTAATATTTCCTTTTTAGTTCTAATTAGTTTATGAGGAGAGTATTTCCTCTCCTTATAATCCTTATTATATTAAATATCATATCAAGCACTTAGTGTGCCAGAGATAATGATTTTTCACTAAGTGTGGTGTTAAGAACACACTGTGCCAAATGATAATAATCTTGCTATCGACAACGTGGCAAGACCATCCACTAAATAGCTTAGAGACACTCTCTATCGATATTGAGTCAAGACGAGCCATAAGATACTAAAAGAAAATTTTCTCTCTAATTAATATGGTGCTAATTGCTTATTGTGCCAAACAGGAATGATCATTCACTAAAGAGCCAGCATATTGAGCAAATCTAGATAAGATACAGTGACTATCAACAATAAGTCAAAACAACCATAGAAATCATAGAAGAAAAGAAAATACACACCTAATTAAATTCATGGATCATGTTGAAGCTCACCTTCAACTTAAACTTAAAACTAAATTAGCTACTTATAATTGAAATAGGAGTAAAATAGTAATTTTATTAAAATATGTAAAAAATATAAGAAGGAAAGAGAATTATATAAAATAGAGCTGAAATGGATTCAAGGATGTCAAAATTAATAGAGAGAGCCCTTTATTTATAGATATACTACGTAAATTATAATTATTAGATGAAAACAATTTAGATGCTCAAGATTACACCATGCAGTAAGTTTTGATTAGTTAGAACATTTCATTGCTCAACACCACATCAGCATTTCAATCTAATAAGATGTGGCCACATCATTAATCAATGTCATGTCAGTATTTTAGTCCAATAGCACTATGCCATATCATGGGTCAATGCCACTTCATCAGTCAATGCCACATAATAAGTTAATGCCATATCATTGGTCTAATAAAATATTATCACTTCATCGATCAATACCATATCGTCATATTGTATATATGAATATTGCCATTCTTATAAACAATATCGTATATGTGAATAGTATTGTACAAATTTTATTGAACTTGCAAGCGCACGAATCTATTGTAGAAGAGATTAATGGTGACGAGTGTCGATCCCACGAGGAGGTTGATTTTAATTATGTGCAGAATTAATTTTCTTATAAATTATGCTTGAATTTAAATTACAATGGCAGGAATTAAATTGAACTGGAATCTATTAAAATGACGTACTTGAGTATCCAGATCTGCATCAACATGCTTCATGGGCTAAATATTCCATATTAATACCAATTAAATCATAAGGGGGGATTCCATACCTCATGAACCACGCTCCAATAAATATGATGCTAATGACTTATCGTGCCAAATAATAATAACCTTGTAGTAGGGTGCCGGTTTAATCAGGGCGATATCTAGACAAGACTATTAGTATTTGTCGACGAAAAGTCAAAACAACCACAAATATTAGAGGGGAAGAGAAAGTAAATTTACCAAATTAAGCCCATGGGACATGTTGAGACTTCACCTTCAACCCAAGTTTAAAAAGAAATTAGTTACTCATATTTTAACTAGGGATAAAAAGGAAATTTTATTAAAATACAAAGAAACTACAAGAAGGAGAAGGAATTTTAGAAATCTAAGTTTAAAAATGAATTCAAGAGTATCAAATTAGGGGGGGGAGCCCTATTTTTATAGATACATTGAGTGAATCGTGACCATCGGATTAAAAACAGTTCTGACACTCAGGATTGCGCCTTGTCATCAGTCAATAGTCAACAGTCAACAGTCAACAGTCAACGTTTGAATAGTAACGCTGTCTGAATAGTAAATAATCCCATGTATGCGCATGTACTGTACACACGATTTTTGCTCTACTGAGATCTGCCACGTCATCGATCTATAGTACATAAGAAATTTAGCCCAATAAGATTGTGACACATCATCGGTTGATGCCACGTCATTGGTCAACGCCACATAAGCAGTTAATATTACATAATTCATCCAATCAGATACTGTCACGTCATAGGTAGTTGCCACATCATCGGTCCGTATATATGAACAATGTCGTAAACAGTACCGTGAACAAAACCGTACATGTGAACAATGACTTTTTTTTTTAAATGCTCCTCTTAAGGTTTTCGATCGTCCTGAGTCCAAATATGACATCCGTTTTGCTGTCTGATCACTCATTCATTGTGAAACGATCGTGATGCCCCTAAAATATATAAAATATATAATTATAATAAAACACATATAATTAAATAACAAAATACTTAAATAAATAAAAGTAGCAATGTTAGTGAGATTTAAAGTGTAAAATGACAATTTTCTCCTTTATAAATATACATATTCTAACACTCAACCAATAGTACTTAATTAACACTAAAAATATATATTTAATAAAGATAAAATTATCAATTTTTCACTTATTGTGTCGATTAATGTGCTCGTTATTCCTAAATTATCTCAATAACCTTCAAATATATTTTATGTTAAATTCATTTGAATATATTAATTTTATTTTAATTTTATATTGTAGATATGTTTTAAGAATAAAGAAGAGTTAGAACTGGAAATAGAAACAAGAAAAGGATTGATAAAGCCATTTGGAAAGCATATATTAAGGAGATGTATTTAAAAAAATAAAAAAAAGAATAAGTTGGTAGTCATGTAGGTGATGGTCAAGAGGCCATCATCCATCTTGACTAACATAGTTCTCAACGTACATTTATATTACAAAATAAATAAAATAAGAAAGAAGGAATGTATTCTAGGCAAGGAGATGTGAGATCCGAGGGGACTTGGGGGAGCTAAGAGAGGATAGTCGTGAGCCAAAGAGAGGGAGAAGCTGAAAAATATTTCTTTCTTTTCATTTATTATTTTGTTTTCGTGTGTAATCAATTTTCTTGTAATATATTGTAAAATTTTATCAAATAAAAAGAGTTTTTTGTTTTCTTTCAATATGAGTGACTAATTTTACTAAGTTAAGGTGAAGGATAACGCTTAAGGTTTCAAATTATTAAATCTATTAATTTCTCAAATAAGTTTTAAGTTTATTTTATTATTTTCTGGTTATTTTTATGTCATGTTAATTTATAAATTATGTTAATTTACAAATTTTCTTAAATTTATATGATATTTTAACATAATGTAGGCACATTAATATACGTTATGGCACATTAGATACTTTATTCCATATTTATCCATACACATAATTAGTTAAAAATTAACATAATGTTGGCACATTAATTAACTGGTAAAATTGAGGGAAAATATAAAAATGAGAGTATTTAAATTATAGTTTGAATATTGAGAGTGGATCTTATAATCTTAGTATATTTTTAAATTGATTCTTAGTAATTTATTTTCTCGCATTTAATTTTCTTTATTTAACAAATTGACTACTAGATTTTAAATTCCTTGTAGTTTAACTTTGGACTCATTAGGTTATATTATAACTATATAATCTTATACTTAAGAGTAATAATACTTTTGAGTCCTGTCAATAGTAAATACTCTTTTATTCTCTTCTTAAGATTTTCGATCGTTTTAAGTTTAAAAATATCATTCATTTTGCTATTTGACTTCTCATTAGTCTTGAAATAACCAAAATATCCCTAAAATGCGTAAAATACTTAAGTTATAATAAAACAAACATAATAAAAGCTTAGAGGATTTAAATACATAAAAATAGAGTGTTAGAGAGACTTGGAATATGAAATATTAATTTTACCCTTTATTAATACACATTCTCCAATACTTAATAGTAGGTTTAACACCAAAGGTGATAACTACTATAAATACTCAATTGAATGCCTCATTTACAGTGGAGGAAATTACAAATGCTCTCTTTCAATTGTGCCCTACAAAGGCACCTAGCCCTAATGGTTTGAATGTAGTATTCTTTAAAAAAGCATTCATAGTATGTAAACAAAGGAATGACCTATACTTGAATGCATATTTTGAATAAACAAGGTATCATTACCTCTTAAATTATAGATTCATTGCTTTGATTCTTAAAGTTGCCAAGCCTAGAAAGATAATCTAATATAGAGCTATCGGTTTATATAATGTTGTTTATAAAATTATTGCTAAGGTTATTGCAAATACGCTTAAGCAAATACCTTACCATATCGTTTCCTATCTCGGAAGGTACCTATTCCTAATAGGCTTATTACTAATAATATCATGATTAGATAGAAATGCCTTTATAAAATAAGAAACAGTAAAAGGAGAAGAAATAATTTAGTAGCTCTAAAACTTGACATTAGTAAAACCTATGATAAAATATAGTAAGGTTTATTAGAGCATGTTATGAGAAAATTGGGATTAACTAAAAGATGGGTGCATGTAATTATGAGTTGTATTACAACACTTTATTTTCCGTAATCATCAATGACGTTGCAAAATTTTGATCCAACCTTAGAAAAGATTAAGATAGAGGTGTCTACTCCCACTTTATTTATCAATTATGTGTGCAGAAGCTTTATCTAATCTCTTAATTTAGGCAAAAAGGTAAAAAATGATCTATGGGCTCAAGTTTGATATTTAAGTGATGGTGTCACACTTTTTATTTGTTGATGACAGTCTCATTATATGTTGAAGACTGTAAAAACCTAAAGGTAATTTTTGACTACTATATGGCCACCTCAAGATTGATTTTCAATTATGAAAAGTCTTTAATTGACTTCAAGCTAAGCAAATAATAGCCATAAAAAATATCTTCCAATTGAATACCATGTCTAGATAAGACAAATATCATTAAAACAAACAAAATTGCTTTTTTTGATGATATAAAGCTTAAAGTCTTGAGCAAGATCTCAAATTGGGAACATAAGTTATTCTCAAATGGCAATAAGCAAGTGTTGATAAAGGTTGGCTTAGGCTATCCCTTTATATGCATTAAGTATCTTTAATGTTTTATTGGTACTATGTGAGGACATTGAGAAGGCGATTGCCAAGTTTTAGTGGGTCTAAAAAAGAAAAGCATAATATTTATTGGGCAACAATAGAAAGAATGAGTCTGCCAAATATAGAGGAGGTTAGGTATTAGAGGCATACTCAACTTTATTTAAGCTTTGGTCATTAAGTAAAGCTAGAGAATCATTTAAAATTTGGTCGTTAACTTCAAACATGCTAATTTCCTCAATGTCAAGACAGATGTTAGTCCATCCTTTATATAGAGACATTTGTTTAAGATAGACAAATCATTCAAAAAAGGATAAGGTGGGGAATTAGTTTTGGGGAACATATGCAAGTATATAAAAGTAATTGGCTACTGCAACCAACTACCTTTAAGCTAATATCACTAAGAACTCTACTTACTGAAGTTAAAGTGGTAGATTTGATCAATTTCAAAAGAAAATGGAAGACAAACATAATTCAATAGCATTTTGTGAGAGATGATGATGATATTATTTTGAAGATTTCCTTACTAAGAAACCATTAGTAGATGAGCTTTGTTGGCATTACAATAAACTCGAGAAGTACTTTGTTAAAAGTGGCTATCAGATAGCTTTGAAAGAAAAATTTCTAAATGCCCCAAATAGTTTAAGCCCAGATTTTAAGCAATGGAATGCCATATGGAAGCTTGACCTCTGTAAGAAAATAAAGGTTTTCATGTAGAGAGATGCAAAAAACTTATTGGCAACTACAAATAATATACAGAAAAGGAAGATAGTGCCAACCCTAATCTACCAAAGATATAAACAGAGAGTGGAAACAACACTTATGTACTAGTAGAGTGTAAAGCTACTCAAAAGATTCGGTAACATTCTCCCTTGTAGAGTTGGCAACGCGCCAATCTTGAGCTTAACCTAATAGCACAAATAAATGGTCCAAAACTAACAAAAAGCCTGATTGTTTCACCTTTGGGTCAAGGTTAGGCTTGGACAAATATTTTAATATTTTAATATTTTAATAATTTAAAACTACCCTTGCTAATATATTAAAATTTAAAACTTTTAAAACTTATTCTAAGTAACATAAGCATAAAAATTACTCAACATCTTAACCATGAATTATATGAATAACTAAAAACAAAAACAATATCTAATTTAAATGAAAACACATAATTCAATTCCACAATATAAACAAGGAGTTCATTAATTTTACAAATAACAATTCATAGCCCAACATTAAATGAAATATATGTAAATACTTGCAAGTCATATTTTTCGTCATCCATAAATTCCTTTCTAGTAAAACTTTCACTTTTAAGAATTCTACATACAAAGAAAAGGAAAAAGAAAAAAGGAAAAAGTGTATATAGCATTGTTACAAAACTAATTATTTAAATATTTTCTACATTATGTGTATTAATACCTTTAGAGCTCGTTTGTAACTAAACCTAAGCACACATAAGTACTTCCACTGTTGTAGGATGAAGTCTACTCTGATGTATAGTCAAGACTCCATCTTCAGCATTAAATATAAATTTAGAAGCAATGGTTATCACAGAAACGACTAAGATATTCTTGGCTATATAAGCCAAGACAGGAAATTTGCCTTAATTCACTTTCCATTAATTCAAAATATCGCAGTCTAAAGTGGATTTGATTAAAAGCTCTTCAAAGTACCTCTAAAAGTTTGACATCGATACTGTGGACTTACTATTTTAGTTGATAAATGCCTTAATCTTTACGTATATAAAAAACTTTACCACTAGTACCTATATTAGAAATAAGGTGAATACCGATTAAAGAAGATTCATCAATAATCTTGTCAATCAAATTCCACTATTACCTTCATACAATTATGGAAAATAATAATTAACCAATTGTACCTTGAATCTCAGGTCAAGAATAACAGTCATCACCAAAATCCTATGTATTTGGGTCTAATATTTATCAAATTTATGAGTCATTTGACCATTTATTTATCTAAACACAAGCATATCAAGAAATTTTCATTGATACAAATTAATCCTTATTCCAACATCTTTTAGCTATCACCTACTTCTCATCCATTGGCAAAGAAGTGTAACATTTTTCACATTGTTCTAATCTATAAAAAGAAAATTTTATAGTTCACTACAAAATAAAGCATAATATACATAGAATACCATCTAGTTACACAATCAAGCACCAACCTTTTCTCATACTTCACTTGCAATTGGTGAGTAGTTATCTCAAAAGTTTCTATCCTTTTTATCATACTCATTCACTATGCCAGACTATCCTTAATTTCTTTGATCCACTCCTCAATCATTTTTACCCAATTCTTCACAATTAGATTTAAAATATGAGTCATACACCTCATATGAAAATAATTATCATCCATTAACGTAGAATCAGTCGGAATCAATCTCATTAACCTATCAATCATAACATTATTTGTGGAACAATTATTAAAAGTAGCAACTGATATCCTTCTATCTATATTCCAATACAACCTACGCTTAAAAAATTTTTGAGAAAGAAATTCAACAATATGTAAGGTGGGTAAATATATAAACTATTAACATATACATGTTGTGTTTATTGATTTTGATGATAACAAACAATTAATCTCTATTCATAATGTTGTTGGAAATTTAAATATTTTCTTAAAAATCAAAACTCTCTATATGTGTTTACAAGCCTTAGAGAAATTGGAATATTTTGCACAAAAATATGGTTTTCTGAGTATAGATGGTAAACTGTTAATAATGAATGCTTAACCGATAAATTGCAGAGAGGTTGTTTTCTAAGCACTTTAACAAATCAAACACTGGAATTAAAACGGCTAACTGTTAAACATAAAACAACTAACCAATAATATCCAGATTCTCATGTCTTGTTAGTCCTTTACCGTTTCAAGAAAATCGGTTAAGTTTTCTGTTTTATAAGTTGATGGAAATTAACGGTACATCGTTAATAGATAACGGCTAACCGATAATATCCAGACTGACATTCTTTGTTAGTCTTTAACTGTTTTGCAAAAATGGATAGAGGATTTTGTTGTGCAGGTCCCTGGATTTTAACGACAAAGGAGTAACTATTAACGGCCAACCAATAATTTAAAATCAAGCCCAACGGTAACATTGACCATTGAAAACGGTTATCTGTTAACGACTAACGGTAATCCATTTTCTGTAAAAAAAGGTTGAATAATGTCTATTTTTCAGCTCCAACTATAAATAAGTTCATCCAAGTCAAATCAAAGAACAACAACACAACTACTAAGCACATTCACAGATATACAATCTACATTGAGTATAAAAATATTTTTTTTTTACTTCAACTACTCACTCATTGGGCATTGGGCATTGATTTGTAATCTTGAAAATTGTGTGAGAGAAAAATCAATCTGTGATATTTGTTTTTGAGTGATTGTAAGTGTTGGGATACACTTAAATTAAGAGACTAGAAAAATTTCTTCTTGTAAAGGTTTATTGACACCTTAAAAGTCAATTGTAAAACTTTGAAGTCTTGGAGGATTGCTTAGTGGAATCCCCAAGTTCGGTGTGCTTAGTTTTATTGTTCATTTATTTATTTATCTCAAATTTAATTACTTAATTTATATCAATTTTAATCTTTTGATTTTTGAAATTTTAAAAACTCAATTCACCCCCCCTCTTGAGTTGTCTAGTTAGTATTTCATAAACCTATTCATTACTCAAATATAAGATTTTAGAATTAATTAAATTAAACTAAAAGTAAATAAAAATAACATCAAATAATAAGAAAAGTACTTTAAAATTTGACCTTATAACTGCCAAGACTTGTCCACGAAATGTCCCATAACAACCATATACCCTTTCTTTTGATTATTAATAGTTCACATATCTATTGTAATTACTATCCTACTATCATTATTCTCCAACAAAGCCATTACTTTTGTATTTTTAGCTTGATACTATTGCAAGAACTCATCTTTTAAAGTGTTCCTACTTATCATTTTCACCAATGGATTCGTATAAGACATCAAATCCTCAAATGTGCCATACTTCACAAAATTAAATGGTAGCTGATGCTTTACAATCAACATTGTAATCTTTTACTGAGCAACAATCAAATCAAATTTCCTCATCTCAATAGAAGTTGTTCTATCATTATTCTTTGCCCTAGTAAGCTTTTTTTTTTTTTTAAAGACTTATCAACTTTGGGAACATGCTTTGTCATACATCTTTTCAAACATCTATCCAATGGAAGTTTCCATTATCACTACAGGCTATTAAGTTAGCTTCAAAATGGTTAAATTTCGCTTTCAATTCACCATTAGTAATTATCTTTGAAAAATATCTCTACACTTGGGAAGTTCTCGCTTAGGTGTTTGCTTTCTTTTATTGCTACTTTATTGTACACCACTATCATTAAGGGATGCCTTTTCAACCCCTTAGACCTCTTGAGTGGCATCATCTTCATTCTCTTCACCTACCTGAACATCTTGATGCAAATTCAATCTCAGTGTATCAACTTGAATTCCAAATTTGACATCATAACCTAAATTAAATGTGTAAAAATTCTAAGTTAATTTATGTACTTAAAACATGAATAAATGAAACTTAAAATTAAAAATAATAATATACAAGAAAAAACTAATAGATACAAAATAGATTGACCCTTAATAAGATCAAATGCCTAATCAATTTTATCTAAACTTAAGTCGTTCAACAAAAATCTCTCTTTCTTATGCAAGGAAAATGAGATCAAATGCATCAGAACAAATGCAAATAAGGGAAAAAATATCAACTGATGTTAAGGGCAACAATTAACATGGATTGCTCTAATTAAGCACAAGAAAAAACTATAGTATAAACACTACAAAACTAAAGTTTCATTACTCAGCATAAATAATATCTATGATCATATAGAGTTCGTTAACAAACCTATACATAAGTGATGTGATGCAACTAAAATTTATTTTGAAGCTGGTAGCTTTTGTAGATACAAATGAAGTGCAACCATTAGACATTTATACCTAAACAAAGTAATGCAGGTGATGGAAGCCTTTCATGCACAACTGTCCTAGTGGTGATGCAAGACTACGTGAATAGTTGGTTGGTTGATTGAGTTTAATGGCTGGTTGGTTGGTGGTGCATGGTTATTGTGGCTTGAGTTTGTGCTGCTAGTAGCTATGCTTAGTGATTGTTGGTGTAGGTCATGTGGCCAAATTAGGGGTGGTGACTTGGAGTTGCAATATTGACTTTGAGTTTTTGATGGCTTCTCTACATGTTAGTTTTTTTTTTTTTTTTTAAGTTTTATAATGTGAAATGAGTATGTGTGTGACTATGTGAGTGTGTTATGCTTGTCCTATGTGCAACATATGTATTTGTTTTTTTAATCTTTAAGTGTTCGGATCGAGTTGAGTTAGATAAGGCTCGAATCTTGATTCAAATTTGATTGGGCTTTGAACATTAAAAGGGCACTATCGTGCAACTCTTTTGAGAAGTACAACCTTAAAAATAGTTTTACATATTTAGCAAAACATCAAAAATGAAAAAGAATAAAAGATTTTTGCTAATTTGAAAAATGATTTGCTGATGCCAAAATTATTTATATATAAAAATACTTGTTGGAAAGAAACTACCAAGCAGTTACAAATTAAGTGAAAATAAAATTTTTTACTTCTTTGTATGATTAAAATAGGATGTGTATTACAAATAAATATGCAAAAAAAATAAACTACCAAAATCTAAAGTAATAAATCAACTATAAAAAATACTGATTTTTACATAGAAAACTCAAATCGAGAAAAATCATGGGACTGTAGTTCGATATAAACTTCCATTATATTAATGGGATTAACAATATAAATTTTTCTCCAGACACCATTAGAGGTTAATAACATCAAGATTCTCAATAATTGTATCTTACAATAATAGATCTAATATCTATTTTTTTAATAAGTGAATATCTCAAATAATAGATATGAGAGGATAAAATATAGATTAACATCAGTAAAAATGTAAAGGACAATGTTAGAAATTTACCCTCTAAATTAGAGAAAAATCACAGTTAAAATATCTTCTGATCACTCAATTAAAAATTAAAAACTCAAAAACTCATTCTCTCTTGCGGTACTTCTCAATTCGTGAAATGGCTAGAGCTCTCTTAATTCTTTACTAATTTCCTTTATATATTTTCTAGTTTTAAGTATAAAATTTTATAATAATTACATATTAAATAAATTATTTTAAATTTTGTGTGTTTTGGTCCACCGAAATAAGATGAACCCCACACATACCAGAATGAAGTTTTCTCCATTGCTTGCAGTTTCGGAGTCGATCACGACGGAAACAACAATAATCGTGGGCTCGTATTTTCAACATCATAAAAGGCCAAAAAAGTTAACGGAGAAGAAAAAACAAAAGCAAATTCAATAATACAAAATTTGAAATCACGAATATGAATTGTAGACTAAGCGGGTAAGTTAAATTTCCAAATTTGTCTGATCAATTATTCATCTTTATCGTGTGATTATTAAACTCCGCGTAGATGTGATTGAAAATTGAAAGTAGTCAAAAAGCTTCTCAGAAGTCAAAAGTTGTGTGTCTTTTACAACTTTTTTACAACTTTTTTAACGGAACAATGGTTACCCCGAATGGTAACCCTAAAATGGTCATCGACCAGTTAGAAAACAATTTCTAATTTTTCTAATTTTTTTCTTGGTTGGAAGCGAATTGGGTGAGTGTATCGCCACTCAATTTTCAAACATGTTCGTTTAACTACAATTATAACTCTGTTTTAGTTGTATGGGTTAACTACAGAATACACATACATAAACTTCGGCGGAAAATGAAACGGCGAGTATTATCAATTTGAGTGCAATTGAAAGAATAATTGAACAATAGAACAAGAGATACAAGTGCGTCAGGAATGAAAGCCAAATCTGATGATCTCATCTTCAAGATGCTTACAGCTGCCTTTGCATGCATCAACATTTAATTTTCAACAGTAACGACATACCTCTATTAGGACCTAATACAATTGTCTATTCAATTATTTATCCGCATGATGTAATTCAACTACGCGATTGAGAATTGTTAGAAAGTTTCTCAAGTTGTCTGGCTTTTACCATTATAACTGTACAACTGTTGCTTTTTCGAAATTAGTTTATGTAGTTCTATGGACTGACTATGTATAAAGTTTGTGAAATTAAAATTTTGCATGTTGATCGTTGTCAATTTGGTTTAATGACTTATCAGTACTGATCATGACTTTTTATTCACTAACGTACGTACCACTAAAAAAACCACGTGCCCCGTCGCCATCATCACCGATTGTTGATTTCAATATGAATGAATCTGTTAGCTAGCCCAGTTGATTTTAAATCTCCAATTAATTTTATGATGATTACAAGCAAGTAGGCTATATATCTTAATTAAGCATCCCCATATGGATATATACACAGAGGAATAATCTGCTTGGTAAGTCATATGTTGAAAGACACAAACACTTGAATGATCACTATTTGAAAGCCATTCTGTAGCTCAAGAACTCACATCGTATGTAACAAAAACCTTTTTTAAAAAAATTAGATTAATTCCATATAATTTGTTGAATATATATAAAAATTACAAACTAAATTCAAACAGAAACAGTCATTGAATATATTCGTATCATGATCAACTGCATGCGACTACTTGACTCTGATTTTTAGTAAAGATAATTTGTATACATTTTGTATTTTAATTATTTGGCTCCTCAGAGTTCACATGAGGGAGCAGCAAGGGGTCTCAGTAGGGAAAGGCTGCTGCGGCACCTCGGGATCTCTTGCCGGCAGATTTCGATTATGGAGAATATCAAGCTTCATCATCTCCACGTACCCAATTTTCCTTCTAAGCATGTTTGCAAGTGCAACCTCATCAATATCTCCTATTACTTCCATGTGTCTCAAGTCATCACCGTTCATCGCCACCGATAGCAAACCTTTATTTCAATTTATACACTTAATGTTACAATAATTCTGTCGTTAATTACTCAGTATTTAGGGCCGGATCTACAAACTTGATTCATAGGGGCAATACCATAATACAAATAATAATTTATTAAAATCAATTTTTGATTGGGGTCAACTGTCCCCAAACCCCTGAATATAGATGCTTAGAAGGAAACGCTACCCGAAATAAACTTACAGTAGATTCTTTTGTTTTAATAAACTTGACAAGTAAGATGAAACAAACCCTGAATATAGATGCTTAGAAGGAAACGCTACCCGTATCAATATATATAAGTCGTGACAGTGATCAGATTCTTTTTGTTTTAATAAACCTTGACAAGTAAGATGAAACTTAAATTAAAAAAGAAAAAGGAAAAATAAAAAGTAATATCCAAACAAGTGGGGTACAAAAGAGCTAATCCCTCAATAAAAAGAATTAAAATTACATCAAAAGTATCAATAGAGAAAAGTAGGGATTATTTGAACTCGTTAAACTACATACTATACTCATTCACTAAATAAACTTACTTTTAAATTTTAAAGTTCTAAATTTCACTCAATAAACCTACGTAAATATCCAATATACTCTAAATGAACCCAACTATTATGATTATATGGTTTTACTGATGAGAACTATCAAGAGAATACCATTAAAGTTTTAAGTGATCCTTTGCACATTCATGAAGGCCCAATTACAAGAGCTAGAACTAAAAAGATACAAGCTGCTTTAAATGGATTAATTGAGAAAATATGGATTGAAACTACAATTCAAGATGCAAGACATCATGAATTGGGCTTGAAGAGATGTCAAGGCACTGTGGGCTTTATTCAAGCTATTGGGCAGCCAAATACACAATTCGGGTCAAATGCAGAAAGGTCAACTTCGAAATAAAACTGGTATTGATTGAGCTGGAATTAACTTGCAAGCCATATACCGTTGGAAAGATAATTAAGATAGCTTTCCAAAGAATTTTACGGAGTTAGATTTGGAGTTCTCTAGAAGGAGTTATGACCAATTTATTACAGCATGCGCAGAATTGGAAATTTCAACGACTCCTTAACTAGTTAGGAAAACTACTCCGACTTGAACTAGGATTTAATCTTTTTCCAATTTTTTGGGTCTCTATTGGCCTATTTAAACTCAGCAACCTTGCTATGTAAGACACTTGAGAGATTAATGTTATTTGAATTTGAGAGAATTATTCTTTCTTTGGTTCTTTTGAGAACTAGTGAACTTATCAAGAATTTGCATTCTTGTGGCGTTCCAAATCAAGACTTATCACTCACCTTCTCATCTAAATCTTGAGTGTGGCGTCAATATCCTTCTCCATACCTTTGGTTCATGTTTGATTAAGCATTGGGTCAAGGTTTTGTTTGTCTTAAATCTGTTTAGAACTTTCTTGGGTAGTTGAAACTTCAAATTAAGTATTCTCCTTAAAGTTTCAATGTGGGATTCGCATCATTTACTCATTAAACCTGTTAAATTTATTTAAAAATCCTAAATAAATGACTAAATTTATAAAATTGAAAACTAAAATATTTTACAGAACATAAATAATACTCTGAATTATATATTTTGGAGGAGAAATTCCAAGTGTAGCAAGAAAAGCCAAAGCGAAATGGCTGTGAAAGAGAGAGCCCTTGCTCAAGCGGTTTGAATACTTGATTTTGGGAAAGAAGTGATAATTATGCGACTATTTTTAGCTTGGAAATGCTAATGAAAGAGGTTGATGCCAGCAAAATAATTAGACGTCTGCCTTGAAAACCTATGGTACTGGTAGAAATAAAATCCAATATCCAGTATATCGATCAGAAAAGAGTCTTCGTGGAGGTTTAATTTTCGTGGGAAGCCAAGGGAACTAGATAAAGAATATCAATATAGGATTTATGAAAAATAACATAAAATTGAATGTGAAAATGGGTTAAAAATGAATTTCTTTTAAAAAATTATATTTTGTGTCTAAAATTATAGTCTACTTTCGAATATTTTAATAATTACAATTTATTCTTAAAGGTCTGTTTAATAAATAGTTTGGTGAATTCTATTGCATCCTGTTGATTACCTGGAAAGCCGGCTATGATCTTGAAGGCCTTTGTGCGGCACTTTGGGCTATGCATGTTGTCCAATCTATACAAAATCTTTTTCTGCAATGAGAACAAAAATATGCAATGAGAAGAGAAACACATAATTAAGCAACTTCAATTCGTTTCAGCAAGCAAAAAAATCATGCGTAGAATAAAATTTTTTGAAAAGCAAACGCTAGTTCAATTAATTCTTGAATACAAAATTAAATTGCATGTTCAAAATACGTACCCTCATGGTTCACCGTAGCTTGACGGAGATGATTTGCTCAAAAGCAAAGGGCTTTATACCAAATGATCACTACTTGTGTTTTTCAGAGAATTATGAAGCCAAGGGAGAACTCTTCCTCCTATTTGTATAATTTAGAGGCCTTGTTGGGATTCTGAGTTCGTCATGATATTATTGAGAAAATATATAATTGTAGGTTAAATTAAATTATGTTATTGTTTTATATTTTTAATTTTCGAAAAAGGGAAAGGCAATGCAAATTGTTAACAGACAAATTTAGTAATGCATGTGAAAAAAAAAAGAATCCATTGCACGAGCTTGTTTCTACATTGGTCTGTGAATTATTTGTGTTTTATGTAAGGTCTGCGTGAATTAGAAGCATAAAAAATTCCAAATTTGTTTCATTTTTTGTGCATAATTATTTTTCCAAGGTAGTTTGATGGAGGCAACATTTGGACGAAAAAAAATGAAATGGTGAAATGATGATGGTCGGTGTGATCAAACGCATTGATAGGATGTACAATAATTTAGTGTATGCTTCATAAATCATAAGGATATTATATCAACGATTTAATGTACAACAAATGCATCAATTATGCATGTAAGAACAAATATATCCAAGGTGGCAGACTATATCTTACTTTGAAAACCAGTGCAAAATGTTGGCTTCCTATTAAAATGTACTTATAAAGAGGACTGTTATTGAATTTTGGGCCATCTTATGATATGAAATGAAGCTAGATATATATAGATAGATTAGTTTATAATTAATTGTCATGGAATTAGTGTTAGATGGTGTCATCAAGCGTTACAATTCTTTCTATTGTTATTAATCATAAGCACCATTAGTTAATTAATTTTGATTATCTTAGCAAATGATCATATTCTGCAAAGTCTTCACCTATACGCCTATATACATGGAAATGATGCCTATATTTATAGAATACTGACCAATTCAGCAGAAGGCAGAAAAACTGCACTGAAACCCGTTCACACGTAAACAGAACCTGAAAAAGGAATTTTGTGGGAACTCGGACGAAACTGACATTTGCTCCTGTGAAGCTTATGAATGTAAATATTTCTAAATTTTCATCAATTGATCATGTTTGCTAATGCCTACAACTAGACCTTGCACATTAAGCAATCGAGTCAAATCAAGACCAAACTATATCTGGTAAAACTCTTTTATAATTACTACATACTGCCAAAATAAATTTACTGTTTTAAGAGCAGCATCACAATACGCACAATGTCTAATTAAAGTTCACGGCAACCCCTTCTTCAGCAATTTTCTTTTTTTAAATATTATCTGCAATACACCTAAATCTAACATAGTAAAAATTTAGTTTAATTTTCTAAAGCCCAAATCAAAGCTTAATCTTCTAAAGCCCAAACTAAATTGAAAGTATATAATTGAAAGTTAGTATAAGAAATTAGTCCCACAATTACTGAGAATATTCAAATCCTCCACTTTAAAGTTAGGAAAGGAGGTGCAGATCAAACTAATTAAGAGGTTATTGGCCAATAATTATTTATTGATCATGTTAGTTAATACCCGCAACTATGGACGTTGCACATTATTGAGCAATTCGAATTCAAAACAAGTATTCTGGAGACCCTAATATATATATATATGATCATCAAACACTTTCATATAAATTAGAGAGTAGAACACTAAGATCCGTATTATTTTTCACGTTTAGCTCTTAGTTCTCTAATTTTTGTAATTACCCATTGCATCCCGTATGTTAAAATTATAGCTGGACAAAAGCATTTTGTAGGTTCTTTTACTATGATAATTAACCTAATTGTCAGTGCAATATTATATATTTGTCAAAACTCCAAAGGTAGGAAGAATTTTAGCATTGCTGAAATTTTAAGAACAATATCACACAATATATACAAGAAATGTCTAATTAAATCTCATGCGAAAACAGTAGCAATACTGAAACAGCAAATGCGTTTGAGTGGAAATTTTCACATGAATTGTTTAAGATCTTGTTCAAAAAATGATAAATTTCAAAAGAAAAGAAAAAGATCATCAGAGAAGACGATAAAGAGAGAAATAAAATCAATAAAAACATCTCATGCGAATGTTATTCTCATTGGTCATCGAGGTACGTTCATTAATCTATCGACCCACACATACAAACATATATATGTGAGGAGAAATTATTAACGGAAATTAAAATTAAAATATATCTATACTAGGACCTAACAGAATTGTTCGTCTTTGGTTTGCTCTTATTTTCGATGTCGCAGATCTCTCGTTTTGATTATCTTCATAACGGACCGTACTTTATGATTTCGGCCGTCCGATCCTTTCTCCTCACAAAAGAACAAATAGCAATCGGGTCTTCACCTTTTAATATCATCACAATCCCTCGCACTTGCTCTTTTACCTCCGCTGATTTCACTCCTATATATATGTATATATAGTAAAATATCTGCGCGTTTTAAAATATAATTTTACTATTATTATTTTTTATAATTACCTGGGAATTTAGTAGGTATCTTCACCGTCAAGTCCTCAATAGCGGCACGTTTGCTATTGAACATTTTACAATGGATCACACACTTTTGCCGTATGCAGCAAGCAATAAGAAGAATAAGAATGGAACTTCATTCAAGTTATCATGGTAGTGTAATTTAAAATCAGATATGATATAAAAATTCCACTGAATAATCCATACCTTCATAGTCGACATAGCTGATGCGCGCCTATTTGCCAATTTTTTTTTTTTTTTTTTGGGAGAAGTAATGAAAAGAAGCAAGATTTGCAGATGAAAGTTGCCTCCGTATCATGTGTTTATATAGGAGAGTTGACCACTAACCAAAAGAAATAAAAAAAAAATCCTCCAATTATTTTGGACAAATCTCCGTAATAATGATACATGCACTATAATTAAGGGCATTGGAGTTTATTACTCTTGTGAACATGTGACGATTAAATAGGTGGCTGTGTGACAGAATCTCGGGCATCAATTTTTTTGTTTTCAATTAATTAAAATAGGAAGAGCAACCAAACGGTAGGCATTGATGACACGCTTAATTATTCAGAATATCAACTTTTAATGGTGTTGTAATAAGGCTTATTGTATTATAAATATGTGGGTAAATTTCGTTGACATTATTACATTAGTGATGGTTAAACGTGCCCGTATAAATCGACATTATTACACTAATCCCAAAATTTCAAAAAAAATCGTTAAAGAATCCTCATTTTATCTCACGTTATTAGCATATTCTCTTGATTCTTCTAACACAAGTGTAATTTAGTCAACTGAAAATACATTAATGAAAGACAGGTAAAACTCTTAAACTTGTACCGAATTCTAAATGGGTAAAGATGTTGACATTATACGATACAGAAGTATATATATTCACTCCATAATTGTTTAAACATATTAAGGTGATTCAGCACGAACAAGACATTAAGGAACAGGTTGACATGACACAGTAAAATTATTGATCGTTCAATTTATATCAATCCAAATACAAAATCGTCATACAACATTCGCATCACTAATTGTGTTGTGATTTATATTGCCACTTCTAACCTTTTATAATGATTCTAAAAACAAATCAAGAATTTGAATTTAAGATAAAGCAATATTAAAAGAGAAAAGATTCTTAATTAACCGCATAAAATATAATGAAAATAAGGCAATCTATGCCATCTGAAATAGAAAATTTAACTACATTACCCTTAATGACAAGTTATTTCTACTTTTGCAATCCCAAACTCTTAAAATTTAAACACATATAAAGTGGACAATTCATTGAAATATTTTTAATTAAGTGTGTTAAAATAATGAAAATAAGGCAATCTGTTACACCTGAGGTAGAAAAACCATTTGCATTATCCTTAATGATAAAAATAAATTGATTATTTCTTCTTTTACAATCTCAAACCCTTCAAATTTAAAGACACATTAAGCAGTGATTTAGAACTCATTGCTTCAAAATAGCCAAGATTTTGGAAACTTTGTAGCAAATGACCATGTAAAAATGTTCAGCGTTATGTTCAACGTTCAACATGCCTTCACAATCAACCACGTCTAACCTTTTAAAAATGCTTAATTACCCAGCTGCAAATTGACCATTATGTATTTTAAGAAAGTTAGGATAGAACATATCTTTTAATCACAGTGTCCTTTCTACTGCAATGTTTAACATACATTTCTTCTTCTTCCTGCTATTGATCGATAGAAACTTTAATTCGTTGAAGCCCTCATTAACTAGGTTAGGATTATGATCACTAAGTCGTAAACTCTAGTTAAACAGAGAAGCTTTATTCTTTATTTGAAAATTCATAATCCAAGCATGAAGTAGTAAGCTCTTTATGTTATGTGGAAGCACCAATACTCTCGAGCATGTCTTACGAAATTTATCAAAGAATTTCTTAAATTATTATATATACAAAATAGTTCATTTTCTCAACACCAATTAAAATAGAAAAGCTACTTAAGTTTATGAAGGGCATATCAAAAGCAAGATACTGCCTCTGGGAATAAAAATGTGCAAGCTAGTAAGTCGAGTTAATTCTTGTAAAACAATGAGGCTCTTCATCCGGTCCAAGAACATCTCCAATCTGCTTAACAGAACTACAATCTGCTTAAGAGAACTAAATTGCAAGAGCTAGCTCACCAACACCAATGAGTACAGGTACTAAAGTTTCAAAAGCATGTGGTTAGTCATTTAATGATGCTACTTTGTATCGAAGTGTAGTTGGTGCATTATTGTATGTCACTATAACTAGGCCAGGAATTTCTTGTGTTGTTCATAATTTGACACATTACGTGCGGTGGCCTTCACATTCTTATTGGCTTGGTTGTAAACAGGTGTCGAGATATCTCTGGCGAACGAAAGACTTAGTGTTCATTAAACAATAAGAGGCATAGCATGGTTGGTAGGCTTCGCTGATGTAGATTGAGCAAATGATGAAGGTGACAGAAAGTCAATCGGCGGTCAACAAAAGCTTTACTACTTTTACAAGGACACAATTATCGAACAACCATTTTACCATTAAAATGGTTAATGATCTCCAATAAATTAAATTGCAATGCCTAATGATCTACAAGAAATTAAATCAGTCACTAACTGATAAATAATTAATAACGTTCACGTATTGCAAGATTGTTTGAAGACAGACAAAGGCAAAAGAGTAAAAAGATCCATTTCCTTATTTCATACGTACATGACACAAGTTAAAAGGTTTTCATCAATAAACAACTTGCCATGCACATTTCGGACCTTGAGTGTACTGCCTTTTTAATACGTTTTTCATCATTAGTATATCTACAACCCTCATGCTCCAAATAATGTTCAGGGAAGAACTACGGTGGATGCTGGGCACGGCCGGCTGCTCATTGTCCTCCGGCTGCTCCGGCTTCTTATCATTCGAAATCTCAAGTGAGCAACACTCACTAGCTCAGCATACCCAATTTTTTTCTAAGCAGCTTTGTTAAGTGCAATTAAATGAATCCCTTCCCCTGTTACTAATTTGATCACCATCTTTTGATACAAATTACTGTATGTAAGCACGTAAACAAAGCTAATTATGCATCCATGGGACATTCAATATAAAAGCTTGTTGTCGTCATGCATATTTAAATTAATTGTAATACTGCATGTTATAAATACATACCTTCATCCTACTTTCTACTTCAAATGCTAGCTAGCTATTAAGATGCATAATTGTGAAGCTGCGAGAGAGAGATTATTTATAGGGTTGGCGCCTGTGGTTAACTCATTTGCTACTTATTTTAATTATCATAATTTAAGGTAGCTAGGTTCAAAATTGTTCAAAGTAAGCAATAATTATTTCTGGACGTCTTCCACACTAGATGACGAGATGCAAGTGTCATTTCTGCTACCAAATTGTATCACATGACAAATAAAATACGTCGTTCTATATAAAAGCTACGCCGGACATTTTATATAAATTAAGCCGACAAGTCGGTTTAATGTAAATAACACTAACAGCAAGAGTTTTTATGCAATATAATTTTTAAAAATATACGTTCCGTAATTTAGACTTTATATTTTTAAAAAAATGATGACCGACGACTCTTATGAATGATAATTTTTTAAAGATTATTTGTTTAACCAAGAATTAAAAAAATTAAAATGTTTTGTTATTCTGACCTACCTAGAAAATCAAGAAATAGGATAATTTTTAATATTTGGTTTAAAAATAATGCAAAAAGTCTAACTGTATCCGCCCAACTCAAGAAAAGTAAATAAAATACTCCTGATCTACAATCTAGTGTCGACGTGCCATAACATGAGAGGCACATTGCACAACCAACGTATGAAATATTACACACAATAGCAAGTCAAGCTCATATTATTATAATATTGATGATTAATTTCATTTAATAATTGCTTAAACTTGCCTCATGAGTCCACAAATACCTATCCGGAATATATTAAAAAGCTTTCTTTTTCCTTTAATTAAAAAAAATCGAAGACAAAAGAATCGGTTTACCTTTTATTGTGTAAAAGGAGATAAATATTCAGTGCAAGGAAAATTCATCCATACGCTTAGTCAAAAATAAATTTTAGAAAATTATTTCCCAAGAGTGTTTGACCAAATATTTTCAAGTAATTTTAGAAAATTATTTTCAAGTAATTCGTCCATACGCTTAGTCAAAAATAAATTTTAGAAAATTATTTCCCAAGAGTGTTAGACCAAATATTTTTAAGTAATTTTATTTAATTGATCACTTGAATTTGAGTAGGGGTAAAAGAAAAAAAATTGATTTGGCATTTGTTGACTACCCAATCTTTTTTTTTTTTAATTTACAAATAGAAAATTATATTCAGATAATATATCAAAATATAGCCACTAATTTTTTGAACTATTGGAAAATCTTATAAGAAATTTAAAGCGTATGGATATTGGATAGGATCAATTGCGTCTAATGAAGTATCTAATAAGTTGATTAGTTTAAACTTCACAATGATCATCGTTTATGAAGTGATTAGTTAGATTAATAAAGTCCATTCATTTTAAAACACGATAAAGAAGCACTTCGTATGATGTAAATGTAGAGAGCGCCCACCTACAGCAGTAAGAAAATTTTCAAGTTTTGTGCTTGTTGATTAATTAATAAGTAATAATATAGTTATAAATTTTTATATAAATTTTTTTTATACAAATTGATATTGCATAATTTAATGATTGAACTAGATATATCTTAATTTATATGATTTATTTTAATTACTTTATATTTTTATTCAATCAATGAATTAATATCACATTAATTTATATAAAATAAATTTATATACAAGTTTGTGACTATATCATCATAGAATAAACAAAATGTGTTGATGAATCTTACATTCTATATAGTGTTGGTGATTGGGCTTCTGTAATATATCAACATCGGCAGTGATACAACTTAGCACCGTTTCAATTTGTAATTTTTTCTTCCTTTTGGTTCAATTTGTAATTTGCAATTTTTTCTTCCTTTTCGTTCATTTAAATGAAATGTTAACGGATAACATTAGAGATCTAACATTTTAATTTCAACTTAAATCCCAATAGATGTGATATTTATTTATTAATTGGTACAATAATAATTTCATGAAAAGTTAGCACCGTTTCAATTTGTAATTTTTTCTTCCTTTTGGTTCATTTAAATGAAATGTTAATGGATAGCATTAGAGATCTAACATTTTAATTTCAACTTAAATCCCAATAGATGTGATATTTATTTATTAATTGGTACAATAATAATTTCATGAAAAGAGGACATCTACACCCTTGAGGTTTGAGAAAACATTCACCAACACCCCTAAGCTTTTAAAAAGAGACACCAAGATCCTCTTTTAACTATTATACTATTTATCTCTATTATTTTAAAAAATTGACTCTAATATTTTACAATAAATAAAAATATAATATTAAAATAAATGTAATAATATAGATTTTTTAAAATAATTTTAATATTTAAAATATATTTTAATATTTTATAACCTATTAGATATATTTTATTATATTAAAGTAAATTTTATGATCAATAGAATCATAATATTAAAATAAATGTATTAAAAATTAAGTTATTTTGAATATTATGTAAAATAATAATTTAACAATATTAGTATGTGAGAATATTTTTAATTATAGAATGTATTTAATGCAAATATTTATTTAAAATCTCTACAATAAATAAAAATATATTATTAAAATAAATATAATAATTTATATATTAAAATTTATTAAAATATTAAAATATTTTAATATTATTAGTCTACTGCATAGATTAAATTATTTTATGATATTTGTATTTACAAAAAATTTTAAAATTAATTTTTTAAAAGAATAGAGATAAATGGTATAATGATAAAAAAAATAGGCCTTAGTGTCTCTCTTATAAAACTTGGGAAAGTTAGTTACTATTTTTCTAAATCTTAGGGGGTGTAGATGTCTTTTTTCTAATTTTATAAATTTTAAATTTATCATCTAATAGATTTGATGCATAGTAATTGAAACTCATATTAAAAATCAGATGTTAGAATCTCTAATATTATTGATAAAATAACATTTCTTTCTTTCATCTCTGACAAAATTACGTTGAGGACCAAGCTAAGTAAGAAAAATATTATATTTATATTATTAAGTTAGGACATATTGTTGATAAATATCCCAAGTGATTAGGGGTGGAGGCCTTGTAATATTAGAGGGTGCCATGGCACCTACACAATTTTAAAAAATTTTGAGGTTCTTAAATAAAATATGAAAAATTAATATAAAATATCCATATTGGCCTATGCACAATTTTTTGTGTATTAGATAATATTATAATTTTACTATTAAGCCCGTTAAGCCCACTAATGGTTCGCATCAAAATAACAAGAGAGAAATAAGTTAAGCCCACTGAGTCCAACAAGTCATTAACAATGGCATCAAAATGATTAAAGCAAAAAAGAAGAAAGAAATCAATTAAGATAAAAACATCAGCTAACAAAAAACTCAAATAACATATTCCCACAAATCGTGAGTGACTCAACTGCAACCCCTCAAATTTCTGACAATCTTACTGTAGCCAACAAGAGAGCCATTAAAAATTAATCAATATTTCAAGAGGAAAAATATAATGGATTTAGAAAGTCAATACGCATTCTCCAAATTTTAAAAATTTACAAGTCTTACTTACCAATTCACCAAATTCTGGAAAACCACCTTTAAAATCTCCAAGAATTTAGACAAATCTAGTTGATACTCAACTTTTGGAGTGTGACCTAGGCTTGCATCCATAAATATGAGTTTATAATGTTAATCAATGGGATGAATCTCATAGAGCATAAATAAGGACTAGTCCATACCAGTCAAGACTTTCAGAATATTTGAAATCTAGATTTAAAAAAAAAAAGGTCATTGTAATTTTCAATCTTTATAATTTAATTATTTTCCTTCTTGGTTGGAACATTCACCTGTAAAAGATGCAACTTTCTGTCTATTATGTTATCTCTTCAATACACCATCTGTACAACTAAAGCATACTACTTATATTGTTGATGGGTTTAATGGTTGGAGAAAGGTTAAAAATGGAAAAAATTATGTGTTCCTTAATCATGTGGGAAGGGCCCTAACTCAACTCATAAAAAAACTGAAAAATCATGTAAGCATTTTCAGCATCTACCATAGGTATTTAATTGTTACTCTTCTCAAGAAATTGAAAATAATAGATTGCGATTAAAATTAAAAGTTGAAGCAATTAGATACTTAGCTTTTCAAGGTTGTTCCTTTAGAGACCGTGATGAGAGCAAAAAATCATTAAATCATGAAAATATTTGCCTTTAATAATGAAAAAATTACAGAAGTTATACTTGATAAAGCTCCAAAATATGCCTCTTATACATCACCGAATATTGAAAAAGAAATTTTACATGTCTTTTTTAGTGAAAGTGAAAAAGCAATTCGTGAAGAAATAGAAGATGCAAAGTATTGTTTAATTGTAGATGAATCACGTGATGCATCGAGGAAAGAACATATGGCTGTAGTTTTGAGATTTCTTGACAAAGATGGTTTTGTGCAAAAACATTTTTTTAGATTTGTTCATGTCTTTAACACTTCTATAATGAGATTAAAAGATGAGATATACTCTTTATTGCCTCATAATAATTTAAATATTCAAAATATTTGAGGGCAAGGATATGATGGTTGTTGTGTAAATTTTATTAAACTCGCAAGTGCACGAATCTATTATAGAATAGATTAATGATGACGAGCCTTGATTCCACGAGGACGTGATTTTTAATTATATGTTGAATTAATTTTCTAAGTGTGTGGTTGGAATTATAGTGAAAGTAATTTAATCTATCTTAAAATTAAAGTTGTAATGATAGAAATAAATTAAACCGACAACTATTATAATGAAGTACTTGGGTATCTGAATTCACATTAATATGTACCATGGACTTAATCCTCCTTATTAGTGTCAATTAAATCATGACAGGAATATCCACTCTTCATAAACTGCACTCTAATTAATATAGTGTTAAAAGCTTATCGTGCCAAACAGTAATAACTGTGTTATTACTATCTGTTACGAAAAGTCAAAATATCCGCAGAAATTAGTGGGAAAAACAAAATAAAATTACCAAATTAAGCCCATAGAACATGTTAAGACTTCACATTCAACCCAAACTTAAAAGAAAATTAGCTAATTATATTTAAAATAAGGGTAAAATAGAAATTTTCTCAAAATACATAAAAAATACAAGATGGAGAGGAAATTATAGAAAATAGAGCTCAAAAATATATTTAGGTGTGTAAAATTAGAGGGGTTATAGGTAAAATGACTAAATCATAACCATCGAATTAAAATAATTTAGACACTCAAAATTGCACCATGTAGCACATTCTGATTCGATTGAACACATTATCAAGGCTATCATCTCGTGTATATGCATGTACCGTATGCACGTTTCTTCTTATTCGCTAAAATATCATCATGTCATTGGTCAATAATACATACATATTTTAGTCTAATAAGATTGAGACATATCATCAGTCAATGTCATATCATCAATCAATGCCACATAAGCAGTCAATATAGGGAATTTGATCAACTATTTGTCCCAATATTGCTCTTACTGCATAATCAAATACATCACACATAAGCTCAAATGATAAATTTCAGTTTGGAGGCTAAATAATAGGCGATGATGTCAACAATTACTTTAGTTTTTCAAATGCCACAAGCCATAAATCATTAAAGATAAAAGATACATCCTTAGCAAGTAGATTACATAAGGGTCTAGAAATTTGATTAAAATTTTTAATGAAACGTCTATAAAATCCAACGTGCCTAAGGAAAGATCTCACTTCTCTAACTGTTTTAGACGCAGGAAGATTAGAAATGAACTCCACATTGGCTTCATCAACTTTAAAACCTTTGCTTGAAATGATATGACCAAAAACAATATCCTATTGTACTATAAACTTATTCTCTATAAATATCTGCAGAACTAGTGTTAGATGATATAAATATTGATCGAATAAATCACTAAAGACAGAAAAATCATCCATAAAGATTTTAAGGAATCGTTCAACCATATTAAAAAAAAACTTCACATGCATATTTGAAATATAGTAGGTGTATTACATAATATAAATATAATCCTTTTATATGCAAAAGTACCAAAAGGGCAATTAAAAATAGTTTTTTCTTGATCTTTTGGTGCTATGAGAATCTAATTATATTATGAATTAGAAATCTAAAAAGTAATAAAATTCATGACCTGCTAGTTTATTAAGTATTTGATCAATAAATAATAAAAGAAAATGATCTTTACATGTGACAGAATTTGACATTTTATAATCAATGCATATATGCCACCCTATAGTCATTCTAGTGGGTATTAATTCATTATCAGTATTAGTAACTATTGTGACTTCATGATTTCTTAGGGACAAGTTGTTCAAGATTGACCCATGAACTATCAGAAATGGGATAAATAATACATGCATATAATAGTTTAAGAACTTTGGTTCTAACAATTTCTTTCATGTTACGATTTAACCGATGTTCCATTTCTGTAATAGGTTTAGCATTTTCATCAAGGTGAACGTAATGCATACAGTCTACTGGGTTTATACCTTTGATATCGACTGTGGTTCTTCTTAATGCTCCTTTATGCTCTTTTAAAACTTCTAACAACTTATCTTTCTGTTTGTCATTTAGTGATGATGAAATAATTACTAGTAGAGTACTTTCTTCTTCTAAAAATGCATATTCCAAAGTGTTGGGTAATAATTTGAACTCGAGTTTTAGTGGTGATTCTAATGTTGGGCTGAATTTCTTCTCTACTGATGCTAGTTGTTAACCTCTTGACTTCTATTTAGTTGTGTCTATAGATGGTGCTGAGTCAAGTAAGGTGTTAACTTCATCAACTAATCTATCAATATCAAAATCCAAACCAAAGTGATTAAACATATTTGTAAACGGTCATCACTAAAGTTTAAAAGAAAAGTATCATTAACTAATGCTTCAATTAAATCCATATCAATAATTCTATCATCTGTATTGTGAGGTTGTTTGATAATGTTAAAAATGTTTAGCTCCATGGATATATTGCCAAAGGACAACTGCATATTTCTAGTCCTGCATTGAATGTAAGTGTTGGCAGTTATCAAGAAAAGTCGACCTACGATAATAGAGACATCCTTAAATCCTGCACTAGTTGAGTGTTAATTACAATAAAGTCAACAAGAAAATAAAACTTGTTTATCTAGATAAGCACATCTTTTATAATACCACGAGGTATTTTCATGGATCGATCTGCAAGTTGTAACACGACTAGAGTTGGGTTTAATTCTCTCAATTTAAGTTTTAAAAATATTGAGTAAGATAATGATTTACACTAGCACCTAAATCTAATAAAACATTCTCAATTGTGTGGTTCCCAATACTACAGGAGATAATGGGGGAGCATGAGTTTTTGCATTTTAGGGAAATTTTCTAGTGGAGTATAAATCTAATGTGTTTTATTAAAAATGCTTTCTTTTAAATATGAATATTTCTCTTTTTAATACAAAAATCTTTAAGAAATTTGGCATAAGATGACATATTTTTTATAGCATCAAGCAAAAAGATGTTAACACTTACCTGTTTAAAAATCTCTCCCGTATATTTTTTCTTCTTTACTTTAGCTAATCTCTAGAAAAATGAAACTTTAGGAATGTACTATCTTGCGTTGATTTCTTCTTTCTTCTCTAATGATGAGTCTTCAACATTTGCAGGTACAACTTGAGTTATTTTTGTCACTGACATCTCTACTTTATTGTCAACTTCTTTTTTTTTTTTATAAGGTCATGATGGCTTTGACCTTTTCATGCTATTAGGGTGAACTGATACTTATTTCATGCACTCCTTTAAGGTTCGGGATTGGTTGACTTAGAAATTTATCTTTCTCAACAGCCATCGCCAAAGTTTAAATGGAAAAGGCAAGTTAGCCCATCATCTTTTCAAGACTTGAAATTGATTGGGTCTGTGAGTTTAAGCTTGTCTCGTCTCATTTCATAGTTCATGAATGATTTGGTGTTGTTGCTCGATCGTGGAGTAAGTAGAATTCTTAAAATTTTAGAATGTATCCTACCATAGTCTAGGTTGAGAGTAATTTGGGTTCTGATTGTATGGTCTTAATGGTAGCTGAGAGGCTTGAGAAACTTGAGGAATTAGTTATATTAGTAGTGATGGAGTTGTTGGTCCATTCCATTGTAATCAGTGAGACCATGAAAAATTAGGATGGTCTTTCCATCCAGAATTATATATGTTAGAGTAAGGGTTATAGTTTAATGACTTTCTTATTACACTTATAGCATTGGCTTGATCTGCATATGAATCATGGCCATGTGACTATATTGGTTTAGCAACTATTAAAAATACGATTAGTCGGGAAAGTTCTTCAACCATCCCTTTGACTTCTTTAATTCCCGAGCTTGATTCACCAACTTGGATTTCATTTACTCTCTTGATTTTTCTCACATTCCT
Source organism: Aegle marmelos (assembly GCA_030449875.1). Classification (NCBI taxonomy): domain Eukaryota; kingdom Viridiplantae; phylum Streptophyta; class Magnoliopsida; order Sapindales; family Rutaceae; genus Aegle; species Aegle marmelos. Next base: position 18,235,703 of record JASUUL010000094.1, on the reverse strand, counting down.
AAATGATTGATTTCGCTGTTAGGAATTATCTGCTTATCGCTGGAAGAAATTATAAATCTCTATTGCACTTTTAATTAGTTCTCCTCCATTTATTGTCATTAACCATTCTTACACATTTGTCAATAATCCCTCTAAAAGGTATTAGCAATGATGTCATTTTTTATATTTATGATGTAGGCATTTCAAAAGTAGCCTATTGAATTGCTCTCATACTTAAAAAAATTGCTCATCTTCTCTTTGGATAAACTCTGAATTTTTTTTACAAATATAATTAGTTTTATGAACTGAAAAGTATTTATTTAAAAATTTTATTCGGCAATGTATTAAAGCATGAACAAGCTCTATCATTTAATGAAAATGGAAATAGTATGAGTTTAACATCATCATTTGAAAAATTTTCATATTTAAAAGTTTAACAACATAAAAATTATTCAAATGATTAGATAGGTCTTCATTTTCTAAGACATAAAATGTTGGGAGACAATTTAGTATATTAGGTTTTAATTCAAAACTCTTAGCAGGTACATTTAGATATCGTATACATAATATGTTCAAATTAGCTAAGGGATTGAAATAGTCCTTAAATGATTTCTCTTGTGGTAGTTCTTGTTGTTGTAAATCCATCTTAATTTTATCTTTAATTACGATGTGTTCGTTTGTGCAAAGTTTTTTTTTTTCAATTCTAAGTCTACAGGTTCGAGATTAGGAAATTGTGACCTTCGACCATGCATAAAAAAATAATAAATAAAATAAAATAAAATAATGTAAAAAAATAATGAGAACAAAATTAATAAAAACAAAGAAAAGAGAGAAATTACAATACTAACTTTATCACATTGTTACCACTTTATTATGAAAATAAAATACAAGAAATAGATTAACTAAAAATAAAATAACAAGATAAATTACATCAAAAAATGATGTAAAAATTAAATTATAGAAATATAAAGAAAAGAAAAAAGAAATTAAATTACAAGAATTGCATATTCACTTTTTTAAATTTTTTTAATAACAATTTTAAAAGAAAATAACAAAAAATAATTAAAAAATTAATTCTACAAATTAATTCTATGAATTAATTAAAATAAATTAAAAAGATAAAATAAAAAAATTATCAAAAAATAACTTAAAAATTAAATTATTAAAATTTAAAGAAATTACAAAAATCTAAAAAACATTAAATTACAAGATTATTTTTTAATAAGAAAAATACAAAAGACAAAAAAATTATAAAAATTAATTATAACTTATCCCTCCGACAACGGTACTAAAAACTTGTTGTGCAAATTTTATTGAACTCGTAAATGCACGAATCTATTGTAGAATATATTAATGGTGATGAGCGTCAATCCCACGAAGAGGTGAATTTTAATTATGTGTTAAATTAATTTTTTTAAGTAAGTGGTTAGAATTATGGTGAAAGTAATTTAATTTATCTTAAAATTAAATTAAAATTAAATTATAATGAAGCACTCAAATATCTGGATCTACATCAACATATATCATGGGCTTAATATTCCTTATTAGTGTCAATTAAATTATGAGAGGAATATCCGCTCCTCATGAATTGTATTCTAATTAATATGGTGCTAATAGTTTATCGTACCAAATAGTAATAACTATGTTATTACTATCTGTTAATGAAAAGTCAAAACATTCATAGAAATTAGAGAGGAAAAGAAAATAAATTTACCAAATTAAGTCCATAGCACATGTTGAGACTTTACCTTCAACCCAAGTTTGAAAGAAAATTAACCACTTATATTTGAACTAGGGGTAAAATGAAAATTTTATTAAAATAGGTAGAAAATACAAAATGAAAAAGGAATTACAAAGATGGAGCTCAAAAATAGATTAAGGGGTATCAAATTAAGAGGGAGCCCTCCTTTTATAGTTACAATAAGTAAATCATAGCTATCGGATTAAAATAATTTGGATATACAAGATTGTACCATGTGGTAAGTTCTAATTGGATTGAACACATTATCTAGGCTATTATCCCGTGTATATGCATGTACCATACGCATGTTTTTTATAATCAACTAACATACTGTCATGTCATTAGTCAACAGTACATAAATATTTTAATCTAGTAAGATTATGACACCTCATCAGTCAAGTCATGTCATTAGTTAATGCCACATCATCAATTAATACCATATCATTTCTTCAATCAAATGTTGCTACATCATTGGTCGGTACTGTTGAGTATTAGAAAGTGTATATTTATAAAGGAGAAAATCATCATTTTACATTTTAAATCTTACTAACATTGCTATTTTTATTTATTTAAGTATTTTGTTATTTAATTATATGTATTTTATTATAATTATGTATTTTATATATTTTAGGGGCATTATGATCGTTTCACAATGAACGAGTGATCAGACAGTAAAACGGACGTCATATTTGGACTCAGGACTGTCGAAAACCTTAAGAGGAGTATTAAAGGAAAAAAGTCACTGTTCACATATACAGTATTGTTCATACGTACAGTATTGTTCATGATACTATTCACGACACTTCATATATACAGACCGATGATGTGGCAACTATCAATGACGTGGCAGTATCTGATTGGACGAATTATGTGGTATTAACTGCTTATGTGGCGTTGACCGATGACGTGGCGTTGACCGATGATGTGTCACGATCTTATTGGACTAAATTTCTTATGTACTGTAGATCGATGACATGGCAGCATCTCAGTGGAGCAAAAATCGTGTGTACAGTACATGCGCTTACATGGGATTATTTACTATTCAGACGGCATTACTGTACAAATGTTGGCTGTTGACTGTTGACTAATGATATGGCGCAATCCTGAGCATCCGAATTGTTTTTAATCCGATGGTCACGATTCACTCAATGTATCTATAAAAAGGGGGCTCTCCCCCCCTAATTTGATATCCCTGAATTCATTTCTAAACTTAGATTCTGAAATTCCTTCTCCTTCTTGTAGTTTCTTTGTATTTTAATAAAATTTCCTTTTTATCCCTAGTTAAAATATGAGTAGCTAATTTCTTTTTGAGCTTGGGTTGAAGGTGAAGTTTCAACATATTCCATGGGCTTAATTTGGTAAATTTACTTTCTCTTCCCCTCTAATATTTGTGGTTGTTTTGACTTTTCGTTGACAAATAATAATAGTCTTGTCTAGATACAGCTCTGGTTAAACCGGCACCCTAGTACAAGTTTATTATTATTTAGCACAATAAGCCCTTGGCACCATACTTATTGGAGAGTGGTTCATGAGGTGTGGAATCCCCCCTTATGATTTAATTGGTATTAATATGGAATATTTAGCCCATGGAGCATGTTGATGCGGATCCGGATACCCAAGTACTTTATTATAACAGTTACAGTTTTAATTATTCCCACTATTTTAATTCACAATTTAGGATAAAATCACAATAATTTAATTATTTCCATTAAAAGAAAATTAATTGGGCATATAATTAAAATCAACCTCCTCGTGGGATCGACACTCGTCACCATTAATATATTCTACAATAGATTCGTGCGCTTGCGAGTTCATTAAAATTTGCACAACAGGTACCACATCATCAGTTAATGCCACATCATCAATTAATGTCATATCATCGGTCAATGCCCTGTCATCATACAATATTTATGCATAATATCATGAATAGTACCGTACATGTAAACAGTGATGTTTATACTTTATATTCCTCCTAAAGTGTTCGATCGTTCTGAATTTAGTTTTACTATCCGTTTTGTCATCCGATATCTCATTTTTTATGAAATAATCATAATACTTCTAAAATAAATAAAATAATTAATTATAATAAAATACACATAATTAAAATTATAGAAAACTTAAATACATAAAAACAGAAACGTTAGTGGAATTTAGAGTATAAAATAATAAATTTTTTCTTTTATAAATATACTTTTTCTAATATACAACATTGCCTATTTATTGGTTTATGTTGATGATTTAATCCTCATTGGCAATCACAATTCCATGCCAGATAAATTTATGAGCAAGGTTGTTGAAAAATTTTCCACTAAGAACCTTGGGCCTCTTAGTTATTTTCTCGATGTGGAAGTTATGTCAACGACCACTGGTTTTTTTTATCCCAACACAAATATATCGGAGACATATTTATTCGCTACAATATGCTTGGTGCTAAAGATGTGTAGACTCCTTTTATCTACAACTCATTCTGTATCACTGAATGCTGGAACCAATTTAGCTGATGTTACCGAATATCGCCAGCGAGTTGGCAGCCTCCAGTACCTCTCTCTCACTCGTCCTGACATCGCTTTCGCAGTCAACAAGCTTTCTCAATTCATGCACAACTTCTCATTGGACTGCTGCGAAGCGTATTTTAAGATATCTTAAAGGTACCATTCATCATGGCTTATTTTTCAGCAAGCATTCTCCACTCCTCTTGCATGCATTCTCTGATGCTGACTGGGCGGGTAACAAGGATGATTGCACCTCTACTAGTGCCTATATCGTGTTCCTTAGTAAAAATCCCATTTCTTGGAGCTCTAAGAAGCAAAAAATTGTTGCTCGCTCATCAACCGAAGTCGAATATCGTGCAGTTGCATCCACTGCAGCTGAACTCTCTTGGATTCAATCATTATTAGGTCAACTTCGACCTTCCCTTCCGCAGCCTACCATCTATTGTGACAATGTTGGCACAACTTTGTGTCAATCCTGTATACCACTCTCGCATAAAACAAATAGCTATTGACTTTCACTTTGCTCGTCACAAAGTTCAAAATGGGGATCTCCGAGTGTCTCATGTATCATCTCAAGATCAATTAGGGGACGCCCTCACCAAACCTCTCTCTCGTCAATGACTAAGCCTTCTTCGTTTCAAGATTGGTGTCGCCAATGGGAGCACCATCTTGCGGGGGCATATTAAGGATACTCCTAAAGTCACCGTGTAATTGTGCAATCTCTTTATTATTTGTATATTTGACTTTTGTAACTCTAGGCTACAATTGTGCACTTACTATAAGTAACTAGCTCTAGTTTTGTATATATTGAAAACATGTCAATGAAAACCGAATGCCATTCCTGCTACCTCTCTTCTGTACATTCTTTTCCTTATAATGCCATGGTTATTCTGGCTGCCAATTAGAATATGTAATAATGTGGTATCTTATGTGTCATTCGGATTGTAATTATAATAAGTTATTAATTAATAATAAAATCAATTAGTACTATATACATGATATTAAATAACTAGCGACACATGAATAAGTATTTCAATTGAATATTCAAAGTTAGCAATCAAAGTATTATTGTGTAAGAGTAGAATGGACCTTTAATTATTCTCAACTAAGTGGCTTCACGAATCCCCCATCGTCTAGACAAGAGTCATCATAGTCGCAAAGCCACACCTATGTAGATCATCCATAACAGACATTCACAAATTAAGCCACAACTATACAAACTCCATTCTATGTCACGAAGCTGCACAGATACAGATCCCAAACCTTAACATGGTGCATTCAATCTCAGGCTCGAAGTGGTGCTTTGTTTTGATAACAAATTTTAAGAACCCATTGTTAGAACTCAAACCTTAAAAATTGAAGTCGTGAAGGTCAATTTGTCAGAACATCGAATGCTGCTATAATTGCTATAATTGCGTACTGTGTCTGGTCTTATGTAATTGCCTCATAAGGCAGTCAAAAGAGTTGGACTATTGGCACACCTATTAAAAATCCTCTTCTCCGTTTTTAAAAATATTATAAATTTCTAATAACACGTCTTTAAATGACAAAATTAATCATAATTAAAATTATTTTTCATAAAACTCAATGTTTTATTTTCGTTTGTTACTGTTCGAACCCCAAACTCGTGGAGTTGTTTGGCGGCCTTGCTCACAAAATCTGGGTTAAAAGGATTATTCTCTAAACTCAATCATGAAATTCTGAATATTCCACAAGCCACTGCCTTATTAATTATTTTTTCCAATTTGATTTGCTTGCTGGCCATCAACGAGGGGCTAGCATAAAGCTATAAGCTCAATTAGCCATGATAATTTTGTAGTAATAAATTTTGAGTTGGAATTGTAACGCATATAAAATGCATATTGGCGCAAAGGGTTTTTAGCAAATGAAATTTATTTTTGTTTATTAGGGGTTTAATTCCTTTAAGAAAATGTTGATTTTACTTAGATTATATTTTATCTTTAAATGTAATTTGAATAAACTATAAAGTAGTAAACATGTTGAAAGAGTTTTACGAGATTCTAGAAGGGGTGTCAACAGCCCCACTCAGAGCTTGCTCATTTATATACAAGTTATATGCTATACTACTCTAGTAAATTCTGGAGAATTTTTGTAAGTATGTACAGGTGATGAGAGCGTGCTAAAATGCGCTGAAAGCTTTTAAAATTAAAATAAGAACCCTTAATATTATAGCTAACTCAGCATACACCCCACACAACTACAATACTAGTAAGACAGCAACTACATCATAGACTTCATCTTAAAATTAGTTATCATGTCTCAACTTGCATTTATTAGTGCTGGGGTTCAATATGATGGGCCTTTGGACTAAATAAAGAGATAATAACATTTTAGTCCTTAAACTTTATTTTACCCACTATACATTGTTCCTTTTTTATTTAATATTTGGTCTCATACAAAAAATTAAAGTCACAAATTAAAGGGCAATCAATACTGTTTGATGGGAAAAAAGCAGTTTAGCTGGGTCCAAAATTATGAATCTTCGGATTAAACAACTAGATAAGAACACTTAAATCCCTCTTAAAACTTACTTTGATCACTATAGTTCTTAATAGATTTTTAACACGCAGTCTTAAATAATAAAGTCCCAAATTTGATTAAAAAAATATTTTAAATAGGATCCATTATAAAGGACCTTTGGATTAAATAAAAAGAGAATGATATTTTAACTCATCTTAATACTAATTTGGGTGGGCCTATTTACATTCTGAAAAAATATTTTCAAACACTTATAATTTTATAAAAATTTATACAACAAATATACCCATTATGCCATTTATTGTTAAGGATATTTTAATATAAATAAATGATTAATTAGTTTAGACAAATGTATAGTGCACACATTCGCCCATAAAATATAATAATATATAGTATAATTATAGTACTTTAAACCTTATACATAATTTGTGCACCAATTAATATGGCATCAACTTTGATTGTAATATGTATATATAGTATTAATTGATTTTATTATTAGTTGTTAACATGATAATTTTACAACCCAATTGAAATGCAAACTATGTGCTCTAATCCAAAATGACTCTCATAATGAGATTTTAATTAATTTTTTAAAACAATACATAACTGGTATGGTAGTTCCTTTGCTACTTAATTTGATTATTTTATGGTAGTTCCAAATGTTCAATGATCAATTGTTCAAAGCAAGCAATCATTATTTGCGTTATTTCCTACTTCCAAAGTGTTTCCATACTCTTTTTCCCGGTATAAACGGGAAGGAAAATCTTTCAACCGTACAATAATCAGTGTTTAATATGTCAATTACATTTTAATTTTTTGAAAATTTTCTATTATTTTACTTTTTGGAGTGACAATATTATTATATTCTATAATTTACACTTTATACTTTGGTTTTGAAAAATGGTGACCGCCTCTTATGAATGATAAATTAAAAAAAAATCATAAAGATTTTGTTTATCTTCATTACATCTTTACAGGCTCATTAAAGTACAACTCATGAAAATTAAATAAAATGTTACTGACTACAATCTAGTGTCGACGTGTCATAATTACGATATGCATTTTGCACACCCAACGCATGAAATATTACGTACAATTGTAAGTCAAGCTCTTATAATTATAATGTCGATTTTTAATTTCATTTAATAATCGCTTAATCTTCTACTAATATTTTGTTCAATGAGTTCAACTATACTTATTCATAATATATTAAAAAAGTTCTTCTTCTTTAACTGAAAAAATTATTGACAAAAGAAAAAGAACTAATATTGCTGTTATTTAGTATAGGAAAAAATATATTTCATCCAAAAAGTAGGTCAAAACAAATTTTAGGAAATTATTTGCACAAAGAGTGCTGACCTAATAATTTTTAAATAGTTTTATTTGAATTATTACCTGAGTTAATTTGAGACATGGGTTTGGGAAAAATGAGGACTAAAGAATTGATTATTGATTAGCCCCATAGTCAGCATCCTGTCTTTTTTTTAAAAAAAAAAGATAAATAAACATTTCCTTCCTATGTTTTTAATTAAATGTCTGTTAGTTTATATACTTAAAAAAATACTTCAAGACACTATAGTTGTTAAATATGTTACACTCGTACACTTACTCTTAGTTTCCTCTTACAATAATATCATTACAATAATATTCTTGAGGATATTAATGAACACGAAAAAAATGATAATCTATCATATTAACATTAAAAGTAACAAAAAAATTTTTCACAAACTTTTGTATTATTATTATTATTTTACTTTTAGGATTAATTTAGTAAATTAATTTTTTTATAAAATTACTATTAGTACGGTTGTTTTAAGAATGTTAAACATTACTTTAAGTTGACTGATATTAATTTATTTATTATATTAACTATTAGTACCAATAAGATGTTGTATAGGTACAAAAAATACTATTTCTTCCACATCGATACTTATTAGTTAATTTACTAATAAATAATAATTTACTAAATTTTTTTTGTGGACAAGTTTATATATGTAAAAAATATTGTTAGAAGGATATTATTGAAAGAGAAATTAAAGGTGAGAATATAACATACTTAACTGTAGAGATATTTGGAGGTATTTTTTTAAAATATAAGAATTAAACGAATATTTAAGTCAAAATATATATAAAAAACTACTATTTACTTCAAAAAAAAAAGAAAAGAAAAGAAAAGAAAGGAATTTTGATCTATTAGGACATCAAAATTTTTATAAGAAATTTAAGGGCATATGGTTATTGGATAGGATCAATTACATGTAATGATGCATTATCAATCTAATAAGGTGATCTTTACGATGATTATGAAATGATTGATTAGTTATATTTCCTAGGTCCATTTATTTCGAAATTATATCATCAAGAAGCATCTTTGTACGATGTAACTCTAGAACCCACCCACAGCAGTCGCAAACTTTTCAAGTTTTGTACTCGTTGATTATTTAATTTACGATTTGTTACTTATGAGTCTTAACATATCCTGTTTAGCTTGTCAATTTTTGGAAATGAAATAGAATAAAGAAATGATGATGAGGGCATGTGGTTAAGTTATTTGCATCATCTTCCGGTGGTCGATTCAACATCGATAGTGATACAACTTGGCATCATTGTCAATTTACAACTTTTTTCCCTTCCTTTTGGTTCATTTAAATGAATTTTGAATGAATAATATTATGAACCTCAACATTTAAGAGTTGAAACTTAAATCTTAACTAATATGATATTTATCTATTAGATGGTATAATAATAATTTAAAAATTATGAAATTTATTATTTAATAATTATTAAAACTCCCGTTGAAACTCAAATAGTAGAATTTCTCAACATTTCATTCTTTTATTTTCTACGAATTATGCTAAGGACCCTGGCTAAAAAAGAATAATACATCGTGTCTGTAATTATGTTACGATACATAGTTAATATATTCTAATGTGATGCATCGTTTGTGATTGCTTAACACATGAAGTCTTGGTTGATAACCTTATTTTCGATCATCTATATGATTAAATTACACCAAAATATCAGAAAAATATAAGGGTTTAAATTGAAATTCAGTTACTTCTACATTATTTTTGGCCCTCAAAATTATTGTTTATGTGTTATGATCTAAGATTGAGTGTTTATGTATTATTACTTGTGACCCCAACAATTTGATAACGTATCATATTGCCCCAAATCATATTGGATATTGCCTCGAATCATTAGGCAACGCTTGAGTCATTGCGCTCGCAGTTTTAATTGGCTAGCTCTTTTATACACATTCCACACTCTACTTTTATTTTGTCTCATCACCCATATTGCTAGCATCGAAAATGCTGTAATAAGTTGGCAACGTTAGATGTTAAAATTAATAGTAATTATACCAGCGTCATCGGCTGAAACTACGGAAAATATATATATATAGTCAATCTTATTTATAGGCCATCATTATCCAAAAGACAATGAAGGCTTCTCCCATCAAACATTTAAATTTAGCTGAGGGCAAATTTTAAGTTCATTACACTGCCTTCACCACTATAGGACTCGTCACTTGGTGGTGTTTATCATCTGACCATGTCAACTCTCCATATACATAATAATTAGTAACACTTGTATTCTTAGCTTTAATGATGACCTTGAAGCTTTTCTCTTCTCCAACATTTATAAACTTCAAGCTCTTTGGTGCAACAGTCACTGAAACTCCTTTCGGACTTTTTACACGAGCCTGGTAAGTTCCCGGAGAGCCAACGTTCTTGACTTTTCGCGTCACTGTGATTGTGCCGGAGAGTTTGGGGACTGTGATGGAAGGGTAGTTGAAGTTGGCCAGGCTAATAGTATGCTTGGGGCATGCGTAAGTGTAGTTTTTTGAGAACCGTAAAATTTGTTTTTTGTTGTATCCCAATGTACAAAGAAAGTTCAAGTAATCATTAGCCCTTAAGTCATAAACCAATCCAGGATCCATCGCAAGGTTTGGCTGCACATGGCCTGCTCCATAACTGAAGGGTGTTGCTTCGGCAAATGAAGCATTCAAAATTTGTTGCTTGTTGTTATCCTGTGTTGTTGCTGTGAAATACAGAGTCAAAGAAAAGATCAAAACCGAGCACTAAACGTTTCAACTACTAATTTTGCTGTACCTGTGGTCATAATGGCTGATTGAATTGCTGCAGGACTCCAGTCAGGATGGAGGATTTTGAGCAGGCCGACAATACCAGAAATATGAGGACATGACATTGACGTTCCTGATACAGAGTTGAATGGACTTCGGCGCTTGTCATAATTTAGGTGTGATGGGCTCTCTGCTTCAGTATAGGCAGCGATTATATTCTCTCCCGGTGCAGTGATATCAGGCTGAAAATGAAAGTAAAACAGCTAATTATTCAATTCTAGTAGCATAAAAGATAAAATATATTATATTGAGTTGCATTTTATATATAATACCTTGAGAATGTCTGGGGTAATGATGTTTGGTCCTTTCGATGAAAAGGCAGCCATAAATGGAGCTGGCTTTATTCCAAATTCTGTGGTTGGACGTGTAATGTAACCAACAGGATGCCTGTTAAAGGAGAAAGGCAAGTTACGGTGGTACTAATTTCATGGTAGCTGATGAAATGTAATGTATGCTTGTAGTCTTACTTGATTGATCTCATGTAACTGTGTAAATAAACACTATCATTGAAGTTGATGACTGAAGCAGGAAGGACATGAGGATCAGTCATACGATCATTGCCAAGTTCCGGTAAATTGACAAGAACAATGCCAACAGCACCAGCTAAGGCTGCCTGTAGTCCCTTGTCTACACTCCTAGAATTTACGTTAAGGCAGACCAAGATCTTTCCTTTCACCTTCTTAGGATCTAGTGTTCCTTTCTCGCATACCAAACTTCAACAGGAACAAATTTCACAGTGACTCCAAAGCTTCTTGCGCATGAAATTAGACTTGTAATATGAAAAAAAGAAAATTGTACTCTTACGCATTTTCTAATGATGCATTAGGGAGTTTAGCATCGGCAGCATTGATAAAAGGGAACAGCTTGTCACTCGGAAGGCCTTTCACTGATAAGCTTTGTCCCTTCATAATCGAATGTGCGTTACCCGATAAATTAAGTTTCATATGCTGAAAGGATTTCTACTTTCTAGCAGGAAAAACATTAAAAGAAAGAGAACAAAAATATATATCGACCTTAAAGCGTTTGTTTTTGCCAAGGACGACATAATTGGGGAATTCTCGATCCGTTGTGCTGGCCCCAACTACGATTTGCCACGGCGCTACATTTGATACAGTACTATCTCCAGGACCTTCATTACCAGCAGAGGTAACAACCACAATACCATGTTGAACAGCATGAAAAGAGCCAATTGCAATGCCGTCTTCGAGGTATTCTGAGGGCTTTTCACCGCCTAATGAAACTGATAATACATCTACGCCATCATGGATGGCCATATCGAAGGCTGCAATTATATCTCCGTCAAAACATCCGCCTGTTCCTTCCCAGCAAACTTTGTAAGCCGCCACTCTGGCTTTTGGCGATCCTCCTTTTGCTGTCCCTTTGCCAAAGCCAAATACACTTGCCCCAGCTACAAAATTGCCACCAGCAGTCGATAATGTGTGTGTTCCATGTCCATCCATGTCACGAGGAGAGTAAAAGGAAGAGTTGAGGGGTCCTTTATGAACTGCATACTCGCGGTTGAAGTATCTTGCTCCAATTAGCTTCCTTCAGTGGAAACACCAACATTTTGCTCAGACAATATTTCCCAAGGGAAAATTGAAAAAAAAGAATTCTTACTACAATCCACTACAGCATCGAAGATGTAGGATTCAATGAAGGTGCAAAAAGTTATACAAGAAAAGCAATAGAGCGAGCGTAATCAAAAGCTTAGGGATTTGAGGAACCTGTTGCAATGAAACCGAGAATCTTTGTCATTTTGGCAAATTCCTTTCCACTTAGATGGAATCGATCCAAATCCTTCGTCGCTAAAGCTTTTCGATTCAGGCCAGACTCCTAACAGAAAACGAACAATCGCATTGAAACAAAATGTGGTACTTGACAGTATGTTATTTCCAAAAGGGAAAATTGAGTTTCAAGTTCCCTTGTCATAATATAAGGATGAACATCTCACCAGAGTCAATGTTTCCAATAATGGCATCTTCGCCATATCTTGCCTTTTCCCAAATGGAGTTTGGTGGAACCCGGCCATTCTGCTCGAGTCCAAGAAATTCCCATGAATGAGTTGTGTGTAATTTCTTCTCCTTGCTCAGGAAAACTGAAACTACTTTTGGATGTTCTGCATTATTCAAAGAAACAACCTCAGTTATTCATCAAGGAATTAAGAACGTAAAAGTGCAAATAACACACACACACACACACGCACACATACAGGGGAGCCCTGTTTCAGTTTCTTACTTGCTATCTCAGCTGCTACAGCATCATCTAATTTTGCAGCAAAGCCATTGATGTGTCTTGTGTACGAGTAAAAGATGGCCTCTTCAGGATTTTCATTACTGTTTAAAAATTCAGATTTAAAAAAAAAAAAAAGGGTTATCAGTCTGAATATTAATTGTACAACTAAAGCATAAATGAGATGTGTGTTGTCACTAAAGAGTTGGACTGTACGTTAGAGCTAGACCAGGCTAAGAATTTTTTTCTCTTCCTATTATTCTTTTTAAATCTTGTTTTCGATGCCAATATCCTTATTTCACATAAAGAGCATGGAATTGCTACTTAAGAGCAACGTCTTGCTAAAGGGCAACTGACCATGTACAGGTTTGAAATTTTGTAAAATGACTATTTCCGCATCAGAGATTAACTATCATAAGTTAGTTTGCAGGTTCTAAGTTTTTGACCTTCCCAAGAATGATCCAAGAAACTCATAGTGAGACTGAGTCACACGATTTAGATCAACGGATGATAATTCTGGTCCATGCGAGTGAGCTCCCAAGTAAACAACATAAGACTGCATTCATTTGAAATAAAAAATATATATATAATATATATTAGCTTCCAACTATATAATTATTAAATCATCATTACAGGCAACAGCAGCAACAAAGATAACTGCTTCAATAATAATGGAGGAATATATAATTAAAATGCCAATTACCTGTTTGGCTGCCAGGGTGGGTCTCTGGCACTGAGAAAAGAGAACACAAGATAAGAGGAAAAGGGTGGGAGCTAAAAGCCTCATTACTGACTACTTCTTTTAGAAATGCGTATCAGTGTATGTGCTTAAGCTCCTGATGATCAGATTTTGAAGGGTCTATTCTCCTTTTATAAACTAACGAAGCAGTAGTGTTGAAACATATTGGCCCTTCATCATTCTAAAAGCTTCAATCAACATCATATTATCTTACTTCTCGGAAACAAAAACAAAAACAAAATAACAAAAAAAAAACATTATATTATTTTACAGCTATCCGGCCCTGAATATAATCACGTCAAATCACATCATTAGTTTATACAAGTAACAAAAGTCCATATCTAAATTTGTATTACAGAAGAAGTTTATCTTAAATGTTCGCTAGATTTTTGATAAAACCTTATGAGAAACAGATGGTGTTGTACCGTTTATTAATATTTATTATCAATAAAAATTATATTATTAAACTCTTTCAAAATGGCTTAACACTAGATATACTAATGATTTGCACCTTCTTCTCTAGTAATTCATAAGGTGAGACAACGGAGTTTGAGTCTACTTGAATAAATTGTTAAAGATTAATTTTCTTCTTTCTTCGGAATCATTTTAACTTTGACGATTCGGGGTATATTTCCACCATGAACTTCAATCATTCATTGATTTTCCAATCTGAACTTCAATAACTTTAAGATTCTGCCACTAAATTTGTTTGAATTTTACTAATGTGATATTTCTAAAGGAAAAGCAGAAAGAAAAGACTTCTTAATAGTTTAATGCGGTGGCGAATCAAATTATAACTATATTTATTCCTTTTTTTTTTCACTTTGCCTTTTAAGTGCAGGATAACTCCAAAGGGCTGCGGGTCTTTTTCTACTAATCGAAGCCCTTCCTTCACCACCCCATCCATGGACTTACCAATTTAATATAAATCCGCGAGATTTCAAATGTGATAAAAAAGATTTTTTTACTGCAATTTTGAGATTAAAAAAATCCTTTAAAAAGCATGTGCCTAATCTGATATTCCAAAAGAAAAAGAAAGACATGCTTTACGGGTATGTGAAGCACCGCTTGTCTACCACTTAAACGCATTTTTAGAAACCCGTTTGCAATGGAAAGGTATTAGTCAACGGAGGCTTTCGGAGGATTAAAGGCCATCAGCACCGTTCGATGGATAAAGAATCTTTTTAGCTGGATCCAATATCTCTCTTAAAACTTATTTACACTAATAAAGAGAGATTTGCAATATACAGTGTTAGATGGTGTAAAGTCTAAAAGGTAGTCAATATAATTGTTTATGAAAAGAATGCATTTTAGTTAGGGCCCAATATAAAGGACTTTTGGATTAAATAAAAAGAGAATAATACTTTAGTTCATTTCAAACTTTATTTTTATCATTATAAATTTTTATATGTAATTTGTACCTTTATTAGCTAACATCAACATTGATCATATTAATTGATTTTATAATTAGTTAGTGTCACCCACTGGCATTTTGATCAATATATAAAACTAATACAACTCTAGTTAAAAATTGCATAAGTTAAAAGGATAAAAAACTAATATAAATAAAAAATAAGTAAATAAATAAATAAAGACGATAGTCCCGAGGATTATAGGAAAGTACTTTTATGTAACGCATCTTGTGGTTCGAAATTTGTGAAGACAATTTGTCGGAAAATCGAATGCTGCTATAATTGCATCATTCGCAAAATTGTCCCAAAAGGCAGTCGCAAGTGCTTGCTACACATAAAAAGCATTTTAGCTAGGGTCCAATATTATGTACCATTAGATTAAATAAAGAGACAATAAATATATTAGTCCTAAAGATTTACTTTTATGACAATATATTTTGTTCTCGATACATTTCTATTATTTGGCCTTATCCAATAAAGTCACCAATTAAAAGGCAATCAATACTGTTTGATGGATAAACCAGCTTAGCTGGGTCCAATGTTATGTACCTTGTGGATTAAATGAAGAAATAATGACACTTAAATCCTTCTTAAGACTTTTTTCATTTTTATCACTTTAGTTTTTGATAGGTTTTTATATACAATTTTATCTACAAGAAGAGATAAAACACGAAAACAGTAATATATTTTGTAATGTACGTATACTTTAATGGCTAAAATTATTGTAACTATGTGACTCGCACCTTCATAGTAGTAGTAGTCTTGCTGTGTTGGATATATTTGTTCTTGCTGTTGCTTGCAGTGCAGGATATCGTTTGATCTCACCAATAGCTTATAGAGTTAGGAACATCTCTTGATTTCAGCACTTTAGTTTTTTTTTTATTTTTTTTAAGTGTATTATTAAGATTTAGTTACTTTGAAATCTCTATTTATTAACCATCAATATTCAGCTATTTTGTTAAGAAAGATAAGATCACAAGAGATTCTTGATCCAAGTCAAAAATATATTAAAAATTTATATTACTTGTTTAATTATTACTGGACTGCTCAAATTAACCTACTCTATACACTTGTATTTTTCTTAGAAAAAAAGCATATTGGATTAGGAGTACCCATTTTTTTCAATTCAAATTTTGACACAAAATTTTTAATAATTATCTCATATTATCCTATATGTAGGGCAGAGAATAGCAATAGCAGTAGGTGAGTGGCATAGCAATATTAATTGAAAGGATCATTCTATAATGTTGTGATTAAAGTTATGACATTAATACTGTAATCAAACATAAATTATGTAAATGAAATATAAAATTTATAAATTTAACATAAAACTTATAAATCAATATTAACAATAAAATAAAACATAAATTTTAGAAATTGAACATAACATTTGTAAACGGAAGATAAAATGAATAAATTAATATAAAACTAGTAAATTGATGTATTATTGTAAATAAAATAAACTACTTGTAAATATAACAAGAAGCTCGTAGATCAACATTAAGTACAAAATAAAATATAAATTTTAAAAATTAAACATAAGACTTATAAATGGAAGGTAAAATGAGAAAATTAATATAAAACTTATAAATTGATGTATTTAGTAAATAAAATAAAACTTGCAAATATAACATAACACTTGTAAATCAACTTTAAGTGCAAAATAAAGTATAAATTTTAGAAATTAAACATAAGATTTGTAAAGGGGAGGTAAAATGAGTAAATTAATATAAAATTAGTAAATTAATATATTATTAATAAAGAAAATAAAAACTTACAAATATAACATAACACTTGTAAATTAATATTACGTGTAAAATAAAAACATAAATTTTAAAAATTAAAAAAGACTTGTAAATAAAAGGTGAAACAAGTAAATTAATATAAAATTGATAAATTGATGTATTATTGGTAAATAAAATAAAAAATTATAAATATAATATAAAACAAGTAAATCAATATTAAACACAAAATAAAACATAAATTTTGGAAATAGATTAGAAGACTTGTAAATAGACGGTAAAATAAATAAATCAATATAGACTATTATTAGTAAACAAAATAACAAACTTGCAAATATAATATAAAAGTAGTAAATCAACACTAACTGTAAAGTAAAGTATAAATTTTTAAACTGAAACATAGGACTTATAAAAGAAAGGTAAAATAAGTAAATTACTATAAAATTGATAAATTGATTTATTACTAGTAAATAAAATAAAACTTCTAAATATAACATAAAACAAATAAATAAACGTTAAGTGCGAAATAAAACATAAAATTTATAGATTATGCCTAAAATTTATGAATAAAAGGTAAAATAAATTAATTAATATAAGAGTTACTGAAAAAAAGTTCATAATTGTAAAATAAAAATTGTTATAATATTTATCACCTTGTATATTTATTGAATTCTTTATTTAAATTGAATAATGTTAGTTTTGTATTTATATAATACATGTAATGTTTTATTAAGGATGAAATTTATGCTCAAAATTGGAATTTAAAAATATATTATTTTAATATCTTTCATAGTTGTCGTAAGATGATGTTAATTTGTATCTTTCTATACTTTCTCAACAACAATTTTAAATAGTCTCCAAATATAAGTAAAAATTCTGAAATTACATAAAATATACATATAGCTCAAAATTAGATATAATTTTATTAATATATCATATATGTGTCTAGTAATATAAAAATATTATTTTATTTTATTTTTACTTGATACACATTAAGATAAATAATTGTGCTTAACTAATACAAGTAATAAATAGATATCATTATAGAAAATAGGGAAAATAAAGCATACAAATGTCTTAGAATAAATATAGAATTTATGGTAACCAATTCAATAAAATTTATTTCACTTTTTAAAATCTTTTTGTTTAATTAATGAGTAATTTTATATTTAATTAAAGAAATCTTTATTTTAAAATGAATAAAATATTTCTCACTAAAATTCTATAAAAACAAGATTAATGTCTTAAATAATTAATAATTTTATATGAATTTATTAGTTTTACCTTACCTTTACTAATTTTATATGTAATTTATAATATTTATATCAATCACGGCATTGATGTCATAATTTTTATTGCAGTATTATAGAATTTTTCAAATTTAAAATCTCAAGTATTCTGCTAAATATGTAATTGTTTTGAAATATTAATTTAGTTAGGTAATAATGAAAAGGTAAAAAAGGAATTTTATTGAATTTGACAATTTGAAATTCCAAAGTAAACCTTTAATCAATCACTACAATTTCAAATATACGTTTAATTAGGAATCACAATCCATATGAAAGGTTAAATTAATAAAATATTTAAAACTAAAGTCTAGTTCTAGTAATAAACAATGACTTTAATAGAACTTAGATCTTGAATTCAAAATTTAATGAGTGCTTAAGTTAATTAAAAAATAAAATAAAATAATTGTCTTTTACTCTTGGGAACCCGTTTAGGTTGCTAGATTAACCACACCCATACTCTATGAGCAACCGACGTTGTTATGCAATGAAGTTACCAATAAACTAACATCGACATTATTTCCCGTTATTTCCATTAGATCCCCCACTAATGACACTGCTTCCACAACTCACATTATTATTGGTTACTCAATCATACCCAAATAAGAAAAAAATAAACTAAAGAACATCCTTAAATTTTTCGTACTTACACGAAAAATAATTGTTGAATTATGAACCAGAATCGGGATACAAGAACAAACGACAATGTCGGATATTTCCAAATACATTCAACGACAATGCGGATCATGATAGGATGCCATGTCGGTTGTAAGCTTTCAGGCTCGCGTATGACATGTATATGTTGTCAGACGCATATGTCAAGTAAAGCTTCTGCAATCCACGTCACACATTCAACCATTATAAGCCCAAAAACTGTAACCTTGAATACCGTTTAATCTCACTAATGGACATCACATGATATGCACGTGCGAATGGTTGTTGGAAACGGTTAAAAGGAGCAGGAAAGTTCTCGGTTTCTTGGCAACGAACCCAGAATGCAAGCTGTCTTCTGGGCCAATTTGCAGGAAGCTTCCGGACGTGTATATAAAGTCTTAATGGCTTCATTGGTTCGATTAATTCCTTGTAGCTCTCTCTAAGAAACTTGTATCTTGATTTGCATTAATAGAAGCCGTAGCTCTGCTTCTCGAATAGGACGTAGGCTACCATAACTGAACCTCTATAAACTTAGTTTCTTAATTGGTGTGTTATCCACTCTTGATCAATTATTCAGTGTGCAGTTATTGTTCTTGGGGTACAAGATCAGGCAAATACTGATCTAAATAACAACAATAATGCATCAAGTTTATATACCTAAAACACTAGCAGCTTTGATGTCAAATTTGATCATTATCTTTTGCTGCAAACCGTAGATCCAAAGTAAAATAAAATAAAATAAAGGAATCACTCGGTATATTAGAATTATGTCTTTGTACTTTGGTAAATAAACATATGAAACTTATTAGGTTGTATATCTAAATTCATTCATATTCAAAATATACCTTCATTATCTTGTTTTTTGTGAATTGGATGTGATGCACAGAGAATGACTTCAAAATGTTCTATTTCAAAATATTTTATTTATGGGACTTTTCTTGGTTGATATGTTTCACGAGATGGATAATGATACTTTGATCTTTCCGAGAAATTTGATAATTCGAAATTAAATTAAGAGTAGATAGTTAATTTAATTTAAAGGAAAGAATTAAAAGATAATGGTACAACCCAAAAATTAAAAGGAAAGAATTCTAAATACCTTACTGTATTTATTGATCAAGTAAAGAATCTCTGTCGAAAGCCTAATTGTCTATCTGGAGAAAAATATTATTCTAGGTCCCTTTACCTGCCTGACGCATCCAATGGTGGTTTGATGCTAATTAATCATCCATCACTAGCAATCAAGAATGTTGTTCAAAATCCCTGACATGAATGTTCAATCTTCTGAGCCAAACAGAATGGACAGCCATGTGAAAAACATCAAATCTCTTAAGAGATTGATTGGCCACAAAATGCCTTTGCACTTGCTTCACCCTTCTTTGCATTCTCAAGTACTGCCTTTGAGATATGCCCATAAGAATTTCCTTAATTTTAGGAATATCCTTCACATCTATTTGCACCGAAAATCCATTCCAATTTAGCACATCACTGAACGGAGGCACATAGCTATCCGAAATCAAAACTGGCACACATTCTGAATAAATTGCTTCCACAACTCTCGGGCTTGCCACTTCATACCCACTAGGGCACAGGCAAAATTTGCTTTTTCTTAACATTGAATTGTATGACACATTGTTCGGAAGTTTGTCATAGACTTGCACATCTTGGTCTTTGTTTTTCCAACTGTCTAGAAGTAAGTGCCTAATATGCCCATGCAGCCGGCCAGCGAAGAATGCGAGGATGGAGCGGCGAGACGGGGAGGGTCCGCCGATAAGTCCGGTGACTTCGCCGGTCAGGAGATTGATTTCTGGTAATGAGGCATCTTTGACGGGGTTAAATCCTTCGGAAGTGTTGGCATTGCATAGAACTCTAATGGAATTGCGGAATAAGTGGGGCACAAATGATGAAGATCTCGGCCCCTGCTAACAGACATGTATACAAGCCAGTAAATGCATCAAAATGATGAAATTCGATAGGAATAATGTGCCTTTTCTGAGAGAGGCGGAGCCAGTACTCCTAATCTAGAGGGCCAAAACGTTAATATGCTAAAGTTGTACAGGCGGAGTGTAAAAAGACTCTAAAAGTGGGGTAATTTGTTTACCTTTTAAATTTATGAGACCAAAATATAATAAACTTTATTTTACTGAACAGAGTTATAAACACACCTTCGGAATTTAGAACTTAAATTTGTCATATATATTTTTTCGGCTAGTGGCAAGGCTTTAATATAATTTCACCTGTGTGTAACTATTGTTTATCATCATTTTAGCTTGACACTTTAATGTAACTTAAAATTAATATTTTAAAATATGTAAATAACTTAAATTAATATTTTAAAATATGTAAATATCTGCACCTAAGATTCTTCATTTAATTAACGGGGAAAAACAAGAATATGGGAGTTAGTTTAGAAGGTTATGAAGAATTATACGCACCCAATCATGGCAGGAGAGCATCAAATGATCAGCACCAAGGCTCCGGTTCCAGAATGGATATTTATGCGAAATTATACTAATGTAATCAACAATGGAACGTCCAATGGCATTGATCTCATGAGCTCCGGGCACGTAGAGATGCTCAACCATCATCACTACGCTAAATGGAAGAAAATAAACCAAAGCCTTCTCGGGGTCTTTAGTTTTGTACATATTGTTCCTTTCCATTTCATGAATGAATCTTCCCTCGGTCGAGTATATGCTCTTGCATGGACCATCATGAAACATTGGCGGTTCTCCTTCTTCATAGACATAAATCTTGAATAGCTTCTCCATTAACAAATAACTCCTAACCATAACCACTAAATTATTATATGTGCACATATATGTTTTAAACTAGACTAAATTAAATTTTAACGAAATGCAGACGTCCGTAAGAAAAAGATTCGTTTCATAGAATTTATAGGTTGATTTTATACCTGTGAAAGGCATTAGCATTCCTGTAAATGGGACCTCGGGGGACATAATCTGGATCTTGATGGACTGACGTCAAATTCCTAACTAAAGCAGCTTCTCTTATTGAGGATCTAGCTCTAGCTAGACTTGCTTCAACCCTCTCCAATTTATTGTATTTCTTTACAGCTTCAGTCCTAACTTCTTCATGAGATTCATTATTATGCTTCAATTTTTCTTGTTCTTGCATCTACGAGAAAGGCAATATCATATAGCTAAAAGAACATTGAAGAAACAGTTGCAGAACCAAAATATGTTACTTGATTGAAGAAGCAAACTTTTACCAGTTGAATTGATTCGTCTGCGACGGAAAAACCCCAGGAGGATCCATTGACGATATTGGAAGAACTAGCTGGAGGAGTAGAACTCTCTAATACTGAAGAAGAAGCAAACGAAGCATTAGAATAACCCAAGAAACCGACTCGCCATTGAAGCAATGGAGACAAAGTTGGGCTAGCAATATTTAGACCAAGTACAAAAACAAACACTGAGATCACAGCCAAAGGTAGAATCACGAGTAACAGAACCAGAAACGATGACGAAGACCAAAAAGATAATGACAGTGAATTATGTTGAAGCTTATTGTTGCTGTCATTATTAGGTCTCATAGCTTATTTTCATTCACGTTAATTTCGGAAGCCGGTTAAAAACCACGAGCCAGCATGAATCTTGTTCCAAGATCTATTAATTTGAAGTGGATTTTATGTTCATTACTTGGTAGGTAGTTTATTCTTTGCAGCATATGAGAAATATCCTCCGCACGGGTTTATGTGGCACCATATTTATTTGACATCTCTCCATGGATGCAACTTTTATACACATATTAAAGCTTTACCTTTCTTAAAGCTCAAGGCAGCTAGTCAAAAAGTTAGCTGCTTGTATCACTTTCCATTTTAATATAGGTCAAAGGAAAATCTGTGAAAAAATTAACCCAAGAATACAAGATGCCACCGATCGAGTACTTCTTTATTCTTCAATTTATTCCATAACGTGGATTATATAATTAATGGATCAAAATCTTTGCAGGATTAAATCTTCTTTTTTTCTGTTTTTCAAAATAAGATAAAATTAATTAAAACTAAGTATCAGCCTTTTTTCAAGAGTGTAAGTTACTAGTTGTTGGGTCTCGAAATTAACAAGTTGAAGTTTAATTAATTAATTTAGAGAGAAAAATCACTCTGATGAATATTGAATGTTTGAGTTTACAAAAGTGAATAAACAATATTTAATGTGGGAGTTTGAAATTTGATTGCAAATATCGAAACGCGAATTTTTCCAATGCAAGGAAGCTAGGGTTTCAATACAAATTCAAGGGCCTATGGATCTGAGTCCGGTACCGTCAGCGTCACGCATGCTGACTGAGTGAATCTCAAATTTCGTCAATTTCTGAGAAAACCAATGCCTCTGATTTAATGCTATAATTAATTCCATATCCCACCCATCATCACTGTTCTATGACTGTTGATCACATCAAATTAATTAATAATTAAATTAAGCTTCTCTGTTGGGATTGAAATGCTATAATTTAAAATCTACAACAATTAGTGAAAAAATTATAATTATAAAATAAAAATTGATAGTATGTACTAAATATAAATTTTAAATAATAATTTTGATAAAAGTATTAAAAATACAATAAGTTTTCCATCATACAACTAAAAATTATATATAATTTTAAAGTTACAATAACTGATGCTCACTGAATACAAAAGTAATCTCAATTCAAAACAAACATTAATATTTCAGAATCTTACTTTAGAGTCTCAAAATCTCAATCAGAAACATTAATCTTTTAGAATCTCTCGACTCAATTTAACCAAGGAGTGATTGCTATTTGCACCCCTCTAAAACCATTAAATAATTTTTAAAAATAATTACTCCATCTTCACTTACTTTATTTTTAAATGTACCCTTATCTTCTTTTTTAATAAACCCTACGATTGAGACTTGACAGATCTCTTTCCATCATGCATAAATATATTTTTCCATCATGCATAAGAATTCTAGTGATTTGGTACTTAAAAACTCAGTTAACAATCAAATGTTATATTGTAAAGTTTGTTCTCTTTTGTTCTCTGGGATTAAACTATAGCATACTTAATCAAAACCAATATTAATGAAAGATCTTTTATTCCCAATTAATTTTTTTTTGAGTTAAGAATAGATTCACAAACTCCTATATTATATATAATAATAAATGTTAGGCATTTCCATTTATTTTATTTGTATTTTTTGGCCTCTCTAAAATACAAGTTTACTTAGTTATTTTGGTGCTGATAATGAATACTGCCGTGATTGAACTCTTAAATTTCATACGCAATGCAAGGAACGATTTGTCATTTATGTATAGTCCTTCCTGGATTATATCACTTACATTTTTTCATTTGCCCCCAATTGTTTAGGGACTCTTTTATCGTTAATGTGGTCAAAGGGTGTTTATGGAATTGAATAAATATATTAAATTCTTCTAGTTGTATGACGGGGTGGGTTTAGGAAAGGGGTTGGATGAGAGTTTTCGGGTGGTGCTAATAGCTCCCCTCATTTGAAAATGGGCAAAGCAATAAGCCCAGAACTCTCAAACTTTTAATGGGCCCAGCAGTAAAGGCTTAGATAAAACCCAACATACTTGATCTTATAACGGGATTTATTTTTTTATTATTAAATTTCCATGAGTCTTAAGATGGTATTTACTTATGATCTAACCATAAAATTTATTATTCTATCATTATTTTATTATTATTAAATTTCGATGAGTCTTAAGATAAAGCTCTATTATGTTCCAATCATAAAACTTATTATTTTACTGTTTAACAAAATATTTAGGCTAGTCCTACCATCTCACCAAAAGCTAAGACGGTAGGATTTGCCCATATAAAATTTTTTTTCCCCTAAACTTTAAGCCCATATCCAAAATTTAAAAATCGGAGTGCTGACCTTCAACGTTTATATTTGTTTTATAATGTAGAATTGATCAGGTTTTGTATGAATATAAAAACACATTTGAGCTTGTTTTAAAAGTAAAATTGGGTAAATGTGTTTTATAATTTATCTGAAAAAATAATGAAATTAAAAAAGTGTGGGCTATATTTTATTTTATTTTTTAATTAATATGAAATTTTTAAAACAAAGGGAAGACATGTTCATGGTAATTATAATGAAGTCTTTTTGTATAAAAAAAAATGTGGAGGTTTTTAGGCCTTTTTCAATACATTAAAGTCGGAAGCAATAATTTAACATTTTCTACAAGTTTTTTTCACAAAATTTAGAAAATAATACAATCCATTTATAGTAAATGCTGCCTTGCAAAACGTGTCTTGCTGAACATATTTTCTATTTTATTATTTTCACACGAATAGAGAATGATTGGTCAAAATCAATACCAAGCAACCCCTTAATCTTTGTATGCGTACTGATATGCATAAAAAATAGCATATATAATCTCAACATTCATTATGAATCGACAGCAGATTTTTCAACGCAGCTTCTATAGAAGCTAAATCGCCAGCAGGAGTCGACATCAGCAGATTAGATTTTTTTTCAATAGAGAATTTGAATTTGAACGTGTAGCAATCCTTGAGAGGAAATGTTTCGTCACTCTTGCTTCCACTACCCCTCTTATTATCGTAACCAGGGAAGTCTTTTTTAGAAAACTCCACTTTATCTTTCAAAATAAGACCTGATTCGCTCGCAAGCTTCTTCAAATTCCATTGATTATACGGGGGATCATCCCTATGCGTTACGTGCACTTCTCCATCTTCATTCAGCATTTCTCTTGCACTTTTGAAGAATGCTTTTACTAGCTGCTTGTGCCTCCTATATATTTCAATTATAGCACAGAATAGAGCAGTTCATTGAGCTATACAAAGCATAAATATGCCCCGGTATTTATCTATTGCAGACGCCATCAACCCATTTTAAAATGCATATTTGAACTAAATTGAATTATTTAGCAATTTAGATAATAATAATAATTTAGCATAGTTTCAAGCTATATATGCCGCTGCTGCAATAGAATGTTAAAAGCATTGGAGAATTTTTGAACGCAAGTAAAAATTATTCCTAACTAAACGAGGCAATTGATTTGTAGAAAGAATGATCAGAAAAGTGATTTATTAATTGCTTCTACTTACTTGATGACCTTATTATCATGTTCTTTGAAGGGATGGAAAAAACCAGCATGAGGAAAATTAAATATTATAATGTCAAACTTCATTTGAGATAGAGTTGGATGTCGATTCATATCATGCACATTAACTCCATGCAACACCAGGCACTCTTTGCTGTTCAACAATGCCAAATTTGCTTCGCTAGAGCCATACTTTTTCCTCAAATTACCTTCGAGGATCAAAACCAAAATTGAAACAAGTTAACACAAAACAAAAGTCAAATAAATTATTCACAGAGAATAAAGCATATATAAAATTAACTATTTACGTTTGGAGTCGAGGGATGTCGCAACCATGTTGGTGGCAGAACCAAAAGCTGTTGCTAAGCAAGCAGAAAATGAGAAGTCACCTTCACCAACAAGCAAAATCTTTTGTTTGCTGTTGTAGTGCTCCTTCCATTTCGTTTTCTTACTCCTCCTTCTGCCCATATATATTTTTTTCTTCTTTTTTTCTGTTTTCCTGTCTTCTTTCTTTCACTCTCTAGTTTTTACCAGCTATTTCTTTATTTCGGAAACTGATCATTCAAAGTTAGCTTCTAAAACTTGTGAAAGAAAATTATTTATCATGGTCATGGTGGGATATTATTCATTACTTGATTGCTACTTTAGTTTATTACTTTATTCCTTGTCGCGTACCATGATAAGGGGCTGTCTGCCTCAAACTTTTGAACTTTCCTTGACATCCAAAAGCAATTCCTTAATTCATTGACCCAAGAAGTTAAAAAAAAAAAAACTTCAGGAAGTAATAATAGATTCCTCTTAGAAATTCTCTTAAAATTTGTTTTCACCAGGAAACTATTTTTTAATATATGTTTAATATTTTCTATCATCTCATAGAAAAAAAAATTACATTATTAAGGGGGTAAACATAATATTTCAAATGTAAAGTGATCATGAAATACACCATTAGTCAAAGTTTTAATTTTTCTCTATTGAAGTCCACGCGGCTAAACTAAATGAGATACTTTTGTCGAAAGAGTTTTCTAGAACTCGCGAACGCATTTTAATAGAAGAGAAAGAAGGAGAAAGATAAGAGAGTGCAGGATAGAATGATGAGAGAGTGGGCTCTAGCATTGAATCCCCACAGGGACTTTACCCATGTAAACATATATCTTCCCACGTTTTATTACGATTAACTTTTCTAGAAACATACATCCTAAATTCTGAATATATTTAAAATAATTAAAAATACCCTAAAAGTGATTGTCTACATCAGTAAATTAATTATAATTCGAAAAAAAATATAATAGAAATGTGTGAAAAAGAAAGTGGACAAGTAGGGGAAAAAAGAGAAAAAAAAACCTAGGAAAGAGAGAAAAAAGGAAAAGAAAAAAGAAGAAGAGAGAAAGAAGAAAGAAGGAAAAGAAGGAAGGGGCACCGACCCAAAAAAAAAAAAAAAAAGAAGGAAGGGGCACCGACCAAAAAAGTGAGGATACTAGGTACAAGAAAAATTGGTCGTGCATGATTTGAGCATTGGACATAATTTTAAGTGTCTTGTTATCGGAGATAGAATATTGAAAACATTACTTTGCGTATAGAGGATTTTCAATTTTACAGGCAAATTTTAATTTATGGCCCCCTCGCATTATAAGTACTAATTTACCTCAAAAATTCTTAAAACATCAATTTACTCCCAAATTATGTTATTTCTCTATTAATTTTACTATCCCAAGGGCAAAATAATATTCGTACTTTTATGTAAATGTCAACCAATTAGAAAAAGTCAAACCTCTAATATAGTATTTGTTGTGAAATTAATTGCGAAGTTCCAAACACTTTACATCTCATTTCTCAATCTCTAAATTGAATGTGACTACCAATACTAATAGTTATTTATACCCAATCATCATATTATGCAGTCGTGCATTTAACAATACACTCTATGAATCTAAAAATATTGTGTGCATAACATCTTATAAATTCATTAGTGTGATGCACAATTCGTAATATTTTTCAAAAGGTATATGATGGGTGTTGAAACCAGTAAAAATATAAATACCTACTCTAAATAATTTATGTATAGTAATTGAGTAGAGTCGTACCCATAGAGATCGATAATTATTTAAATCTTTTTTAAATGTAAAATGTAAAAATTAGGTGTTGATAAGAATAATAAAAATAAAAAAAATAACAAGAATGCAAATTAAAATTGTAATTCAAATTACGAAAAGCTCTGATCGAAGAAATTAACTCAGCTTGATTCGATTACTGATTATTGATTTAAATATAAATTATTACTACTTATGAATAGACCGGTTATAGCTACTGAGACTCTCTAATAGTCAATCTCTCCTTAACTATTTGATAACTAAGATATGATCATTAGTTATTTCCCTAATCAATAGACAACCCAAGATACGATCATAGGATTTAATCAATTAACAGCCTGAAAAACTAGAGAGACCCAAATCCTAATCAACGAACACATACGATGGTTCATTTAAATTAGATTATTTATTCTCATAATACAACGCACTACTATGCTATTTATCACAAACATTTAATTCTTCATACAATGAATCTTTTAATTGACAATATATTAAGTTGATAACTAAATAGTGGTCAATTATCTAATTAACAAACATAATCATGATAATAATTTAAAGAATAAATAAATACCCAAAAAGTAACAAAACAATTAAAGTATAAGAAAGATCTCACAGTAATAATGAATTAAAGCTTTATTAACCTTCAACCAAAAAATAAGTTTAGTTCTTCATGGAGAAAAGAGAGAAAAATTTTGATCTAGGAGTTTTCTCTTTTTCTTCAAGTATAATCTCCCTTTTGTGTTTTACCTCATTTTTCTCTTATAGAGTTTTTCTAAAAATAAAATACTAGTATCTAAAATATTATCTAAATATCAAATTTAAAATTATAAAAATAACCAAAAAGATAAAACACGTTAAAATAAAAACTGTAAGTTCTTATTTGACAGTACGCGCTTACGCCTTATTAACAAAGTTCTTCTAAAGTTTAAAATTTTTTCAGAACAGCCATCATCCCAAATATCATCTTATAACTCAATTTTGACATCAATCAAATACAATTGCACCTAAAAAAATAAAATACAAATAAATCACTATTATTAAGTACAAAACATTGATATTAAGGAAAATAAACAATGCAAAACTAGTTCATAAATTATACTCTAACTGTATATTACACAAAACACCACAAATCATATAGATGCTTCTTGCAATTTACTTTCTATAGTTAACAGTGTGAAACACATATTTCCTTTTTTAAGAGGTGAATAGATACATCTTTATAACATTTATTTATTTATTATTTTTATTTGTCTAAAAAGACAAAAGTAGTTAAAAAATTGTAAGAAGGATAAAATACTATTGTCTAAGATAATCTATTAGACAATTAAAATAAGCTTAAAGATTGCCTCATAAACATAGTAGTTATTCACTTAAGTGTGTATTTGGCATATTTTATTGTATTGTATTAACTTCATTACCATATTGTGTATCATATTAAGGTGTATTAAATTGTAATACAATATTATGTTTGGTGCATGAACTGTAGTACATGTAATCATATTTTATATCATTATTTATATTTCTATTAATTTTATATTATTATTATTCAAATTCATTAATATTTAAAAGTATTTATTATAATTTATATTAAATTATTTAAAAATAATTTTTATATGTTAATTATTATAATATAATTAAAAAATGTAATATTATATAATATTTTTATTTTTATATATTATTTAAGTATCTATCATTAGTTATGTTAGTTATGTTAAGGTATTAGACAATAATCAATTTTTTTATATATTAATTACTACAATATACTTAAATAATGTAAAACCATATTATATTATATTGTATTATATCATATCATATCATATTTTTATATATTAATTATTATAATATTAGTAAATAATACATTTTAGTTATATTTTTAATATAATAAAAATAAAAGTATAGTATAATATAATTTGAATAATAAATCATAAATTATTAATTTATATATTAATAATTATATTGTAAAAAAATAAAATAAAATAAATATTATATTAAATTGAAAATATATGTTGTTGTTGTTGATGTTGTTATTAAGTATTAAAAAAAAAAAGAGTTAATGCAGCAGTTGTGACATTAATGGCCATTTAGGATGAAATTCAATAAACAACTTATTTTATAATTTATGACAAAAATAGTATTTGATAAATTTTATAAAAACTACTTATTTCATAATTTTTTTCATTTTAACAAATATTTTTAAAAGTAGATAACGAGTTACTTTTTATAAATAACTTATCAAATAAGTTATCACACCTTTCAAAGTTCCTATTATAACCTAATATTTAAAAAATATTAATTAAGTCTTATTTTTTCCTACACTCTAATATATAAGTTATTTGATATTATATTACCATCGCAATCAAAATAAATTTATGATATAGTAATTTTATATTTTTATATTTTACGTTTATTTTCTATTATAAGATTCAGTAATAATTACATAAAATTACATAATTTATTTTTAAACTATGAAAAATTTTGTATGAAAGTTAACCATGACTCTTAAAATTAATTTCATAACCATGGCTTTTACCATTCAATCTTTATATATATGTTTTCATGGTCATGGCATTTATTGCAACAATTTTAATGTGAATGTAATATATTATTAATTTTTATCTTATTTGGATTATGTATTGGCATAAATTTTTATTATATTTTATGTAACTCCTTATAAAGTTCATCAAATTTTGTTTAGTTGAGTTTTTTTTTTCACTTTATGTAATTATGTGTTTTAAAAAAGAAAAAAGGCATATTGAAAACAAGCATATCTAAACATTAGTCAACATACTCTAGAAAATAATGGATAATTTAAATTTATGTTTATTTTTTCGTTATACAATAAAATAATACATTTGTCATAAAATTTACCAACTGAATGCACATAACTTTTCAAACTCATATCAATTGCAATAATATAATTTATCAAACACTAAGTTGCTTTTCTAATCAGCAACTTATTGTATCAGCATAGTGGAAGTAGCTTATTTGATAGTAATCGCAATCCCAAACTAACCCTAACTAAACCCAACTTGCTACAGCAAACATGAGGTTGTATTGCTAATAAGGGTGCCAAACACTAGCTAAGCTATTAAATATTTTACATAAAATTAAACTTAATGAAAACAAAAAAAACGTAAAATGAGACTAATAAATAAAACTATTTCTACACAATAGGTAACAAAACATATCAATAATTGATGCAGACATTCAATCTTTGAAGCCAAATTGAATGAATTATCACAGTAAACACATCATATCTAACATAATCATTATTCGTAATAAAATGTCTTTGCATCATCTTCACTCACTCATACATTTTCAAGCATTGATCTTGGGATACCTCTATTGGAATATTTTTCAAGTTTGGTATATCACTCATTGGAGCCTTTACTCAAAACGCATCTGAATTCAACACATTATCGAAAGGCAGCACAAAGTGCTAAGATATCAAAATAGGAACACACTCAGCATAAATGGCCTCAACAATTAATTCTTGGACTTGCAGCTTCGTGCCCACTACGGCAAATGCAAAACTTGCTCTTTTTCAATATGTCCTCATAAGATAATTCTTTGGTAATGTTTCGTAAACTTGTTCATCTTTATCTCTCTCTTTCCAGTACTGTAGAAACACTAGCCTAATTTTCTAGTGTAACTCACCAGTAAAAAATGTTGAAAGGCATGAAATGATCAGCTCTAAGGCTGCGATCCCAATATGGAAGAAATGATACAAACATATTAAAAAATAGTGTACTGAAGAACAACTTTGTCATAAATAATTAGATAGACAAGGTGCTCAATTATCATCACCACACTGGATAGGAGGAAATAAACATGAGCTTTATGATGGCAGAGAATGGTAGCAGTAGCAAGTTCTGGAATTTAGTTTCCACTTAAGAGGATGGAGTCCTCTATAATTAAAAGGAGTAAGGAATAGAGACTAGAGAAAGTAGAAGAATTGTATTTTGGATTTAAGGGAGTTGTCCTTTTCTTTTTCATTCATTTCTTTAAATACTCCTTCAAGAAAGCTACATATAAATTCTAGAAATGATTAAAAATATTCTCTCTAACAAACTTGACAACACAGCAAAACAAAACTGGAATAATAAGTAAATAACAAATTCCACACAATAGCAAATTCAGTTGAATCATCATTCATGCATGACATCTTGAAGCTTGAAAGGAATTTTGGGCAATCTTTTAGGCCTAGCTTGAGCAATTAATTGTGTAGTGGTTGTATCATTACCATCTCTATTGAAAAGGAGCATGGTCCTCAAGGTTAAACTGAGGAAAAATGTGTGGAAAGGTTCCTAATTCTCATATGTAGCTTCAATATGTATTATGTTAGACCACTGCAATAAAACTTGCTTAACCTTTTGCTTATTTTCTTTGATAGTCCGCTGGTCCAAAATGCATAATGGTGTGGAATAAGATTCTACAGTTAGTGGTGGGTGAATGAGAGTAACTGCAACAAGATTTGTACAAAGCTTGAAGATTGAAATATGGAATACATTATGGATATGAGATTCAAGTGGTAACAATAAGCGATATGTAATCTTTCCAACCCTTGTAGCTATTTGGTAAAAATCATAATACCTTTTGGCAAGCTTGTTACTTAAACAGTGAGTAAGAGAAGATTACCGATAGGATTGGAGCTTAACATAAACCCAGTTATCAACCTCAAACTCAATCACGTGATTTTTTTGGGTGCGTATTCTTTCCTGTGCTCTCTGAAAATTCAGTTTGACAGTAGCCAATAGAGCTTATCTATCCAACAATACATAATTTAAAGAATCAATAGGGGTGTTCTCACTAGAGTATCCTACAAGAGGTGGTAGAGGTCTGCTATAAATAATTTGGAATGGTGAAAACCCGGTAAAACTATGTGCACTGGAATTATACCAATACTCTACCAATGGTAAAGTAGTAAACCATTTATTTGGATAGTCTCCAATAAATGCTCACAAGTATATCTCAAGATAACGATTAACCACTTCCGTTTGTCCATCAGTCTATAGGTGATAAGTAGTGCTAGACTGTAACTTTGTTTCCTGTAATTTAAATAATTCTCGCCAAAAGTTACTAACAAACAAGGGTCACAATCAATAACAATTGATCTAGGAAATCCATGAAGTCAAATATACTCACAGAAAAAATATTCAGCTAATCTTAGTACAACAACACCCTCAGGTAAAGCACAAAAATGATTATACTTGGACAATCTGTTAACAATGACCCAAATAATTATCTTATCATTTGATTGTGGCAAAGAAGTAATGATATCTATAGAAATGTCTTTCTAGATTATTGATTGTACCAGTAGTGGTTGTGAAAGCCTTTAGATTAAAAATTTTCTAGTTTAATCTATTGACAAATTAAGCATTCTCAAATATACTATTATACATCTCGACGTGTTTAAGGCCATTAAAAATTGGCTGATAATCACGCATTAGTCTTCTGTTTCCTAAAATGTCCACCAATCATTAAGTCATGGAATATATTTAAAAGGAATTTTCTAATCTCCATACTATAGGGAATAAAAAATCTACCCCAATGGTAGAGTAAGCTTATTGAATAGAAAAATTACTATTTATATAAGTGGTTTTCTCAAATGATTGAGGAATTTTATTGAGCCATGTCATCGAAAGTAAGAGCATCCTGAATTTCAATTAAGAAACTACTACCAGTAATTGAAATTGACATTAAAATACCTTGTGCTTCACTTATCCATCATGAAAGAGAATTAAGCCCATTATTCTCAACTCTATCCTTATACTCAATTGTAAATTCAAATCCTATCAGCTTTGTCAACTAAGTCTGTTGTTCTTATGTCTATATAGATTATGTAAGGAGGTGTTTGAGACTTTTATGATTAGTGATTCTGGTGAAAGGTTTGCCTAAAAGATATGGCAGCTATCGATCAACTACTATCATGATTGCATACATCTCACGACTATACGCAAATGCAAATTGAAGTCTTTGTGGCAATTTCTTACTAAAATAAGCAATTAGATGTTGATTTAAGGAAAAATTTGCACCCACAGCAAGACCAGAGGCATCTATTTCTATTGTACAGGCTTTAGAAAAATCTGGTAAAGTTAAGAAAGGAACTTTAGTCAAAGCACGTTTAAGACGCTCAAAGGCTAAGCCAGCGGCTTCACCCTAGTCAAATCCATCCTTTTTAAGTAAATCAGTTAACGAGCTTGCAATTTATGCATGCCTTTATAGAAAACATCTGTAATACCTTGTAAACCTAAGGAAGCCTCTCACTGTAGCAATTATTTTTTTGTTTGGGCCAATTTAAGACTGCTTGAA
This sequence comes from Aegle marmelos, assembly GCA_030449875.1. Taxonomy (NCBI): domain Eukaryota; kingdom Viridiplantae; phylum Streptophyta; class Magnoliopsida; order Sapindales; family Rutaceae; genus Aegle; species Aegle marmelos. The sequence continues at coordinate 18,201,313 of JASUUL010000094.1, read as the reverse complement.
TTTTGGTAGGATCAACACTTTCTCCTTAAACCAAAATCAAATAGCCTAAATACTCTAATTTAGCTAAGTCGAAATTGGACTTTGATAGCTTAACATACAATTAGTTCTGGTGGAGCAACAGTAGAACAATTTTGAGATGATAAAAGTATTCTTCATAGGATCAATTGTAAACTAGAATGTCATTAAAAAAACCAAAATGAACTTATAAAGATAATGTTTGAAAATAAAGTTCATTATGGCTTAAATTGTGGAAGGGGCATTGGATAACCCAAAGGGCATTATAAGAAACTCATAATGACCTTCATATATTCAAAATGTGGTTTTCATAATATCAGATGGATGTATCTGAATTTGAAAATACATACACCATAAATCTATCTTGGAGAAAATGATGGCCTTATGTAATTCATCTAGTAATTCATCCACTCTAGATATAAAAAATCAATCCTTGATAGTGATGGAATTTAAAGCTCTATAATTAACACAAAATCACCAAGTCCAATCTTTTTTATGAAGTAAAAGGACAAGTGAGGAGAATAAGTTGTTGGAAGGTTGTATAATTTGATCTTGAAGCATTTTTTGAACTTGCCTCTCAATTTTATTTTTTTGTAATGGGGTTAGCTATAAGGTTTAACATTTACAAGACTAGATTATAAGAAAAAAGTGATTTTATAGTTGAGGGGTCTATTTGGTAGAAGGCCTTTTGGGATGCTAAATATAGTAGAATATTAGTTTAGTAATGTTTGAAATTCTTAATGAAGGGTAAAATCTATGGACTAGTGAGTGTTTTGGATTAAAGATGAATTAAATAGTTGAACTTCAAAAAGGAAGTATTGAGCTACAGAGGTGGTTTGTTATAGTCTTTAAGTTGATGAAAGGTTATAGGAGTGGGGTTGGGCCAAATATTTTAAGCTCTTACAAGTTTAATTAGCTACCCTTTATATGTAAATTCCATAGCTAAATATTTGTGATCAATGACAATTTTCCCTAATTTCTATAGCCATTGTACCCCTAAAGCAATATTAGCTTTAGAAAAATCTAGTATATGAAAGTCAGCTTTAAATTCAACACCTTGTATCTCAATTTTAACTTTTGAACAATGATCGTTGTTGCGAATCCATTCCCCATTGCCGACAGCTAACAAAAAACTTATTATTTTCTCAATAGCCAAATGAAGAAAGTGAGCCAACCATGGATTGAGATAATGATGTGTACTCCTAGTGTCAATCTGAAATACTAACTAGACAACCCAAGAGAAGGGTGAATTGAATTTTTGAAATTTTAACAAACAAAAGACTCAAAGTGATATAAATTAAGGAATTAAATTTGTGATAAAATAAATGAATGAACAATAAAATAGAGAGATGGAGTAAGAGAGATCAAACATAGTTATTTTTACGTGGTTTGGCTATCCCCAACTACGTCCACGTCTCCAAGCACAATAAGCTTGAGGGTTCTACTAAGCAAGCCTCTAAGACTTCAAAATTTTACAATTGATTTTCAAAGTGTCAATAAACCTTTACAAAAAGAGATTTTTTTCAATCTCTTAATTTGAGTGTATCCCAACACTCACAATCACTCAAAACAAAGATTACAAATTGATTTTTCTCTCACATAATTTTTCAAGATTACAAATCAATACCCAATGTGTGAATAGATGAAGTAAAAAATCTGTTTAAAGCTCAATGTAGATCTTATATTCATGTATATGCTCAGTAGTTGTATTGTTATCTCACATTGATTTGACTTGGATGAACTTATTTATAGTTGGAGCTGAAAAATAGTCGTTATTCATCTTTATTGACAGAAAACAGATTACCGTTAGTCATTAATGGATAACCATTTTTGTTGATCAATGTTATCGTTGGGCTTGATTTTAAATTAACGGTTGACCGTTTGTAATTGCTCTCTCGCCGTTAATATCCAGAGACCTGCACAATAAAAAAATCTTCTATCTGTTTTGGGTAAACGGTTAAAGATTAACAAAGAATGTTAGTCTAGATATTATCGGTTAACCGTTATATATTAACAGTTCGCCGTTAAATTCCAGCAACCTTATAAAATAAAAATATTTAACTGGGTTTTTTTAAACAGTAAAGGATTAGCAAGATATGAAGATCTGGATATTATCGGTTAGCCCTTATATGTTAACAGTTTGCTGTTAATTTCTAGCAACTTTATAAAACAAAATACTTAACCGATTTCCTTTAAACGTAAAAGGTTAACACATGGTGCAGGTTTGATTATTATCGATTAACTGTTAAATTAATGGTTTACCATTTACTCTTAGCAAGCTTAGAGACTTATCGATTACGGCTTAACAGAACACCATTTTTTCTGAGTATGAAGGTTAAGTTTTACCCTAAACTGTTAGCCGTTTAAAAATAACGGTTATCCGTTTAATTCCAGTGTTTATTTTTAAGTGAGTTATAAAATACTTGGTTAAAGTTTTTAAAAAACCACCTCTCTGTATTTTATCGATTAACCGTTAAAAATTAACGATTTACCGATTATACCCAGAAAACCATATTTTTGTTCATAATGTTCCAATTTCTCTAAGGCTTGTAAACACATGCAGAGAGTTTTGACTTTTAAGAAAATTTTTGAATTTCTATCAGTATTATTAAAAAATAATTAATTGTTTGTTATCATCAAAATCAATAAACAAAACATGTATATGTTAACACAATCAATATTGATAACAGTTAATTATTAATTTTATCATTGAGTCTGAAGGTTTATGGACCAATTGTTCCAATTAAAGCATGAAAAGAAATTTCGAGACTTAGATTCATTGTTTCTTATTTAGGCACCATATCTTGTACCAATATCTCTTTTTCTTGTAAACTTTCTGATGGTTCCTCTATCAACAATAATAGAAAAGGGTGACTGCGACAATGATAACTAGGCTTGAATCGTTCATCATAATTAAAGCATAAGCCTTGAGCTTGACGTGTTTGCATCTCAGTAGTTGTCAGATGACTGATAAGAAAGGCGATCTTTTGTGGATTTGATAGACTTGGCGGTGGAAAGGGTAAAAGTGTGGGTTATGGGTTTGGTCGTATACTTGTTTTGTTGCGATTTGTTGTGGGTATTGATATATTAGTTGGTTTCCAAGAAATGGGTTTTTGGTTATAGATTGCAATTTATCTTCAATCTATCTAGCTAAAGTAATTGCATCAAGAAAGTTAGTGGGTTTATAAATAACCAACTTATTTTGAATGGTTAGTTTTAAACCTAAAATTAAGCAATCTAGGATGGCATCTGAGTGAAGGTTAGTGACTCTATTATAGATGTTCTCAAAGACTAATTGGTAAGCCTCTAGAGAACTTGTTTGGGTAAGTTTGAATAAAGTGGCTCGATGATTAATATAGAAGTAAAGGCCAAACTTGCTTTCAATGGCTCGGGTAAGGCTGCTTAGGAAGATAACTATTAATTCTTGTGTATCTATTAGAACCAAGAGAGTGCTTGACCAGTCATATAAAAACTAGCGATATCGATTCGCTTCTTCTTTGGTGTTTCATAGAAAGAAAAATATTTCTCAACTTGAAATATCTAATCTAAAGGGTTAGATCCATCAAATATTGATAAATCACATTGTATGGATCTTGTGTGGGTTGTGTATTTTGTGGTGTAAGTGGTGTAGAGGCTATTGGGTTTATGAAAGATCCAATCTAAGAGGGTGCCATCATGGTAACTCTGGCAACAAGCACTGCTAAAAACTTTTGTAGGGTTTGTTGTGCACCTTGAAAGGATTATTACGAACTTTGGTTAGTTTGCTGTTATTGTATTATGATTTGGATTAGGTCTTCAAGGGATTTTTAGGTAGATTCTTTTAGTTATGTCCCTTTTTCTTCAAGGCTTGATATCGTGTTTGCATACCAACCTATATCATCTTTTAGTAAAAGCACAAAAAATGATGGCAAAAAATGGTAGCTGCAACAAGTTCTAGAATTTAGTTTCCACTTAAGAGGGTGGAGTCCTCTATAATTAAAAGGAGTAAGGAATAGAGACTAGAGAAAACAAAAGAATTGTATTTTGGATTTAAGGGAGTTGTCCTTTTCTTTTTCATTCATTTCTTTAATCCTCCTTGAAGAGAGCTACAAATAAATTTTAGAAACGACTAAAAATATTTTCTCTAGCAAACTTGACAACATAGCAAAACAAAATTGCAATAATAAGTACATAACAAATTCCACACAATAACAAATTCAGTTAAACCATCATTCACACATGAAATCTTGAAGCTTATAGGGAATTTAAGGCTGTCTTGTAGGCCTACCTTGAGCAATCAGTTGTGTAGTAGTTGTATCACTTCATCGAGATCTTGAGTCCAAAGTGTGGTGCAAGTTCGATTGAGCTCATAAAGATTCCTTCCACTGAGTATGTGTTCTTACAAGTACCATAGTGAAATATTGGTTGCTCTCCTTCTTCATAAGCATAGATTTTAATTATACTAATTTTCCATTAACAGGTAACTCCTACACAATTTCCTTAAATCATGAACTAATACACTAATTTTTTAAGGTGCTTTATTTAATACATAATTAAATGACAAGTTTGATGTCAATCTTAAAGCTGTTATTATTTGAATATTATTTTGTTTTACTCTAAGGCTTGGTCACAATGGTTTAAGGCGTCTTATCTTTGCCCTAAATGCCTTCTATCATCTATATAGCTATGCAGTACTTTTATTAATCTAATTGATATTAGTAGTGTTAGCCTGAAGGCTATATATAACATAATTTTCATGATAACAAATATGTATCTTAATTGTTTTAATTAGTAATGCATTTCACATTTTCACTAAGTTCTTAAAGGATAATATTTATTCAAGTGAATCAAGTGAAATTAATTTCAAGACACTCAATGGACAATGGCTTGATCAAGAACAAAGTTTAGAGCTCAACAAACTTATTATTACGATAAATTCTTGTAAAGCCGATATGATTTAATTTATGTTAGATTTAATAATTTGTGAAGCTCAAGATTTTAATCAATTAATTATTATTTTTCATTAATCTAAAATTTTTTATCATAAATCAAATATTTCATACATATTAATTGATTTTCTAAATATGGACTGAAACAAAAAAGTTCTACAATCTTTGATTTTAATAAATATTATTTTAAATATGAATTTGAGTTTATTACAAAATCAGAAATATTTTTGATTATATCATAATTTCTTAAAGTTGTGAGAACTAGAAGTATTATTTATAAATTTTGTAAAGATTTATAATAATTTGAGCTATAGTATAATTATAAAAATATATTGAGTAAAATTATAATTTTATGAATAGTGATACTGTAGTAAGTTTAAACTATTTAAAAATAAAGTTATTTATAAAGTTTTATGAGTTTATAGGTCATAGTATAATTATAAAAAAATTTTAGATAAAAGAATAATTTTGGATCATAGTATAATAATTTATTTTACTAGTCTTTCAATTTTGTATATTAATCAAGCTATTGTAAAGTTTGAATAAGATTGTTGAAAAACCTTAAAAAGGTTTTTATTTTTTAATACAATACAGTGAAATATGAATCTACAATTCTATACAAAGAAAAATGATCCTTCTACTATTCAAAGATGCTAATTTTAAAATTACAACATTAACAGTGGAACAAATATGTAGTATTGGATTTAATCAACCACTCAAAAAACTAAAAGTTAGTTTGAATAATATCTTGATTTATCAAATTGGCTAAGCAATTTTTCTAAATATTAAATAATAAAAACAATTATAATCTATCTTTTTTTTTCTTTTGAAATATAAACTACTTATTAGATCATAAAGAAAATGTCAAAGAAAACAAGATAAATGGTGTGAAAAGCCTTCCATTCGTAAAATACAATCACAGCAATGGAGAGCATTTACTACTTAGTTACAATATTTTGACACGCATTAAAATCTAAAATGTTATTTCAAAAATAATAAGTATTGCAACTCTAAAATAATCCAAAACAATTCAGTATAAATATCATACTGTCATAACACCACTTATAGACACAAAATAAGTTTAAGTGTATATTTGATACGACTTATTTAATAATTATAAATATTTATTTAATCACATAAGCTTTTATTATAATTTTTTATTGTTGTTTGATTATTTTTTTACTAGAACTTTTCAAACCTAAATAAGTTATTTGCCCCCACTAATAAAAGCTCAAGTTTTAAGTTTTTACGAATAGAGCTTAAAATGTTTTTTTTAAATATTAAAATATCTAAAATATTTTTTATTTATTTAATAATCTTAATTTATTCTTTTTATAACGTAATTTTAAAAAGTTTATCTATTAAAAAAATTTCATAAATTTTTAATAAAATCTTTTATTAATAACCAAATAATTAAGATATTTTTAGTAAAAACTCTATTTAAATCTGTTTTACTTAAAGATATAACAAATTAACAGAACCTAACTCAACAATAAAGAGAGATAAAATAATCTAACTTGGAAGTCGTAATCGAAAGTGTAAGGCCTCGGCTTCAACAATATCAACATCAACTGGCCTCCGCTTCGACATATCAACATCAACTGAATACACGCCGACATCAAATGCCGAAGCCAACTAATCCTTACAATTTCAAATCGCAAAAACCATGCCCAACAAGCCCACGATGAACATAAACAGCAGTGGTATATGCTTATAATAACCAACCTGTGGAGGCGCCCATACAGCCGCAACCGAATCAGAATGGTCAATAAAAACCCCGACAGTCTATCTAAACTTTATATATTTTGTTGTATTACAATATTAACATAATTCAGTCTTAGTTTTTTATCATATTTTTTTTTTCACCGTAATTTTACTAGATTAATAAATATAAGAATTGAAATCTGCATTCGGTACAACAGTTGTATCGTATAACAATTTATTTCAATCGTTGAATTCTTAATTTTATTTTTTATTTCATATATCCAACGACTGAAATAAACAGTGATACGGTACAACTGTTGTAACATAAACTTTGCGTAAGAATTGATCAAGAAAGTAAAAATGTATTATTCCAATTATCATTGACAAAAGAGATCACTATTATAATATATTGTTAAAAGATAAACAATTTTGATTCATTTTCATGATTTACGCATATAAATTAATATGTATATTTGCATGCTAAATTTTTTTATTTTGTTAATAATTTAGAAAATATTTATCAATTAATGTTACGTGCAACTTGAAAATTATTTAATTACCTATTGTTTATTAAGTAATTAGTTACTTATTCAATAACTTAAATAAATGATAAAGGCAGTAAAATCCAAGTGTCCAAGATAACTCCCCTTATTGAAGCTATAAAAATTCATACACCATGATAGAAAAATCCAAAGAAAAATGCTGAAGGAAAATATTAGTCGAATTTTTTATTGTAAAAGAGTAAATGAAGGTGCCAATTTTCTACCTAAAAATATTTTTAGAAAAATGCTTCAAAAATAATTGAGGTTTGAGTAAGAAGACACTCATGGTCAAGGCCTTCTAGGTTTTTGTTCATTGAAAATCACCAAGTCAACGATGGATCATGGATCATGGATCATTTGCATGACTAAACAACACCGAATTTACTGGCGCCTTACTCTTCCCGGTTCCCTCGTAATAAATTTTCTCTAGTTTCTAGATTTATCAAAAACAAAGATGGTACCTGCATAAACTCATCAACAACTTTATATGTCTCTTTCAAGTTTCAACAAGAGCACACGAGTCTCTTTTACAGCCCGGACCCCAGGCTTATTACTAGCTAAAATGTAGCTTATCTAATAAATCTACGATTCCATTTAGATCATTACCAATTTTGCTGAACTGATTAGCAGAACTTTTGGCAAGACAAAATTTGAATGTGAAGCATTCCTTGAGAGGAAATTTCTTGTTACTCTTAACTTCACCACCCCGTTTATTATGGTAGCCAGGAAAATCTTGTTTCAGAAACTCCACTTTCTCTTTCAAAACAAGACCCAGTTTGTCAGCAAGCCCTATCACATTCCATTGATTGTAAGGATGATCATCCCTTAGTGTAACATGCACTTCCCCGCCTTCACCAAGCATCTCTCTTCCATTTTTCAAGAATGCTTTCAATAGTTTCTTGTGCCTCCTATATATTAAATTGAATTACACAATAAATGATCAAATCCAATATCAAAAAGTACTTTTCAATTAATATAGAAGTGATCATTATTCAGAAGTACTTCTTATATTTACTGGATGAGTTTGGTGTCTTGTTCACATAAGGGAGGAGAATGACCCGCATGTGGGAAATTAAAAATGATAACATCGAACTTCATTTGGGATAGAGTTGGATGTCGATACATATCGTGCACATTAACTCCATGCAACACCAAACATCCTCTACTCCACAAGCTTTGCAAGTGTGCCTGGCTAGTCCAGTGCTTTGTCTTCAAAGAACCTATAGCATGTAACATAGTCCAAAATAAAACTCCAAAACCTGAGGAAAACAGTTATATAAAAATAAGTATTATGTGTAGCAAGTTCTTAAACTGTACGTTTAGAGTCGAGGGATGAGGCAACCATGTTGGTTGCAGAACCAAAAGCTCTGGCTAAACAATCAGAAAATGAGAAGTCGCCTTCACCAACAAGCAGTATCCTTTGGTTGTTGTTAGTGACCAATCCATTTCACTTTCTTATTACTCTTTTTCTCGGACATATTTGTGTTTTCTGTACTTGTTCTTCTTTCTTTAAACTCATGGGATTCATGGAATTTATATATTTACATATACACTTCAAGAATAAAAAAAAAAAAAAGAAAAGTAAAGAACCGAAAGGATTGTGAGTATACTAATTAAGAGGTGAATATAATCATATAGTTCCCATAAGATGAAGCGAAGCTCGAGGATTTGGATATGGAATATCCAATGGGACCAGTGCTGATGAACGTGCAAAATCCTCGATTGGATGCATGCAATATTAATTCTTCATCGGCACATTACTGGACGGTTCAATTCTGCATTGCTGCCAATTGCCATATGTATCGCTATTGAAGGTAAAAAAGAGTAAAGCAAGATGCTACAACCGATGCCAATTGTGAAATTTAGCTGCTTTTGTTCAAGTTTGCAGGACAAATTTGTTTTAGTTTTTGATGGAATATTTGCAGTCACCACCAGTCAAAATTCTGATTGCTGCAAATAATATATTTATATCGGACAATGCTATGTTACAGCATCTGTATGTTACACACCCAAAGCAAACATGACACGTGTCCGGGTAACATGGAAAAAGCGAGCAAATCCAAGGCTGGGGGGCTGGCTGAAGCGACATCTGTAACATGCAAACTTAGCCCTCTTTATATGTAATGTCAAATGGGCTGGGCCGATCGATACCAGGCCAGGGCTGTTTTAAGTCCGGATTTTTATTTATACGATTGCAAATTGCTACAATTGGCGAAAATGCATACCGAGCAGTGCAGCATGCATGATACCATTTAGTGCCAAGATTTGATTGAACTTCTCTCTTAATTAAGCTTGACCGTAAATATAAAATATTTAACAAATTCTCAAATGAATAATTACAAAACAATATCCATTTCCTGCTTCTTTTGTGCTTTGAACAGGTAAGTGAAGTTGCGATATATATGTGTATATTTTCTACATCGAAAATGAATGATATGTTCTACTTCAACAATTAACACATGCATTTAATCTACTAGCCCAAATTGAATGAATTGTCAAATTAAACACACTATATCTATAGCATGATGGAGGAGGGTAGTAGAAGTGGAATTGATAAGATAAGAAAATATTAAATATTAAATATTGTTTTAGTATCGAATATGATCCATGCGATTAAGTTATGCTCTAATTGAAGTATAATTAAATATCGCACTAATCCAAACGACTCGATGAAACTTTAATGCCAATTAGGCGAGATTAGATAAAGATTTTGATAAATAGTTCAAAAGTAATTTTTTAAAAGAGGGATATTTTATTAATCAAATGTTATGAAAATCATAATAGGACTTCTCAATTTATAATAGATTAAACCTACTCCTTTAAGTTAACTTAAAAAGAAAACTAAATTGTAATTATAATAGAAATGAAAGGCTAAGAACATACAACAATTGGCTCTAATTAAAATACAAAAATATAAAAAAAATGAAAATAACAAAATGCTAAAATACTAAAATAATGTCCTGCATCAATCTTCTTCTCTTAAAAGAAATTTGTCCCAGAGTTTGGGTACAGTTTGGAGGATAAAACTTATACTATAAGACTAAAGGAAAATTATCGACTATCCACCTGTTTGTTTAGCCTTTTGTAAAAATACACAAACACTTTTTTTTTTGTACAGTGTGCCACCTGAAGTTAACCTTTTATCAAATTCTTCCATTTCTGCCTGGTCTTTATTAAAATATTGCTGATGTAAATAGGGTAAAATTGGCATTTCATTTGAATACTTAAAACTATGCTATATTGCCCAATTCTTTTAAAGAGAAAAATGACATTGTTTAACCTGATGGAAAATTTAAAAAATAAAATAAAATCCAACATTGTTTAACTTGATTGATAAATATGTATTTTCTTAGTTCAATAAGTAATAAATGCTATTTTCCCATAATTCTCAATATCCATCTTCGGCTTTAACTCTGTTGTTTGAAATCTAGCTAATTGCTCTCAATTTCCATCTATTTTCATCAAAGAAATAAGCTTGAGCACCAAAGCTTTTGTTTATTCAAAGATTCAGCGATATTGATGAAATGGGTGAATTGTTACAAGGCTTGATGTTTCAATTTAGGAGGCTTCAACCTAATTTCAAGTGAGTTTCGTTGAATTTGTTTGGTATTAAGTATCCATTTGTCGTTAATGTTGTCAATTGGTGATTTTTATTAATCATTATTGGTAAAAATCCTATAATTTATATTAATTTGATTTTACTATATTTTTTTTGAAGTAATGATAAATTGGGGAGTAATAGGCTGTTTTAAGGATGTTAGGGGATACTAATGGCAGTTGCAAAAAACCAAAAGAACATTTACTGTAATACATGTATTTTATAATTGTTGTTACTGAATCTGCTAAATTGTTTTCAATATATAGGTTGACCTAACTGGAGTTAGTGATATCCTTTAGAGATAAAAAGTAGAATTTTGGGTTTATGAGACCTAATTGTACTGTTACCAAAGTAAAAGATGTTGCATTGATCATTACGAGTGTATATGGATTAGGCTCAAGCTCACAAATTCTATTAAACATTAGAAACAAGTAGTGATAAATCTTTTTGGCTTAACTAATTATGTAAAGGAATATGAGTACAAAGTGGGTGTTGCTAGGAAACATAGACCAAAAGTAAGACATGTATTTAGAGATGTTGTCTATTTCAGAGAAATATTAAATGAGGTAATGTTTAGGAAAAGGTTTTCTATTAAAACAATATATATTAAGCCAAAAAGATTTGTCGCTACTTGTAAATAATTTAACTGTCCATGGTATATGATTGGTGCAAAAATTAATAATAGAAGTGGTTTCATATTGCGATTGTATAAAAAGAAAAATAACCAATAAAATAATGAAAGTAACATCCATTTAGGTTGCTACTAAAATAAAGAATCAAGTTGCGGTTAATTGCAATGCAAAAATTGATATCTTGAAGAATTATATGCAAGAGACTTTTGGATTGAAGATTGAAAAGATGACATTGTATAAGGTTAGAGCAAAGGCAAAACTTGAGATATTTGGGGATCATGCCAGGGATATCAAAACTTATTTCAGTATACTGGAGCTATTCATAAAGTTGATCCAGAAGTAATTTGTAAAGTGTTGTATGATGCCATTTTTATACCTCATAAGGTGTCATTCTAGAGGTTTTTTTTGTTTTCTTTCCTTTACAAAAAAAAATTCTTAATAACTATAAGTCGTTTATTGGAGTATATGTTTGTCACTTAAAAGGCAAGTATGATGGAGTACTGTTAGCTGCCATTAGCATGGATGTTAACAATGTGATTATTTCATTAGCATTATATGTTTGTGAGATTAAGAATACAAAGACATGGTACTAGTTTATGGAGCACTTGCATAATTATTTGGATGATGACAGATAAGTGACATTTAGTAGTGACAGACAAATTGGACTAGTAAATGCAATTTCAAAGACATAGCCTATTACCTACGATAGGGCATATTTTAGGCATGTTGATGCAAATGTTTCTAAATTATTTGTTGGTGCATAATTGAAACAACTATTTTGAAAGGCTACTAAAAGCAGTAACAAGCATGATTTAAACGAGGCAACGATAAAGATCAAAGTTGAAAACAAAGTTGCATATGAGTAGTTGAAAAAAGAGTTGTAGAGGTATAATTGGTCGATGCATATGTATAGCAAAAACTATATGATAGATCGTACTGATAATAACAACTTGAAAAAAATCATATGTTGACTTATGAAAAAGGTTCACAAAGAAAAGAAATGTAACAGTCACTTGGCAAAGCCAATTGATGCCTAAGATATTGAAACAAATAGACAAAAATAAAAATAAAATTTTATAGAAAATGATTGTACAAGCTTTTAGCGATCTAAATTTTTAATTCATGGATAAAGCTTATTATCCAGTTAGGAAGTTTGTGGTGAAGTTAGAGAACAAAATATGTGATTATAGTTATTGAGAAATTGCTAGCCTCCCTTATGGATATGTTATGGTTGCCATAGGATATGCAAAACATGAAGTTCAAAAGTATGTCCCAATGTTCTTTACCAAACAAGCTTATCTTAGCACATATTTATTAATATTTAATCTCATTCCATATCAATGCATAGGGGAGCCAACTAGAAGATTACTAATTGATCCTCTAATTGTGCAAAAGAAGATTGGAAGGCTAAAAAATCCTGAAAAAGAGCCATAAGAAGAAAAAAAGAAATTTTTTTATCATTTACTCATTTTGTGATGGATCTGATTATACTGTTAGATCATATCCATTTAAGCTATCTATTGTAAAGGTAGCTCGTATTCTCAAGTATGTTTATATTATTGTTATTTATTACAAAAAATTATTACTATTTAATATACTAATTGTTCAGCATTTACTATATTTTATCATATTTTGCAGGCATCACCTACAACAAATCAACCACCGAATGCTTCCAAACAAAGAATAAAAAGGAGAAAACAGGTATTACTTTGCATATATTTTTTATTCATTTTATATTACATGTGAAATGCAATATTTATTCACAACATGATTCTCAGACATTAGCATCAACATCATGTTTAATTGTTTCAGGCCAACTACTAACTTTCTTATCCTAACAGCAACTGCTTTATCCCAAGTACGAAAGCAAAAACAAGTGTATATAAAAATGCTTCCATGTTCTTATATTTTTGTTATTATGTTTAAATTTCTTTAACTAACATTTCATGTATTCATATACCAAGTGGCCCGAGAGAAACTTTTAAAGTTAGAACAAAGAAAAGAAAGGCTCGATGTAGTGGTGAAGATATTGGAACAAGAGGACGTACAAGTTCAGCAATGAATCAATCTCAAAATCCATCTCAATCTTCAATTGTCACAGGTTCTATGTAATTACATGAATGGAAGCAAACTTCACTTATTTTAACTTATTATATAGGTTGTTGTTTTAGACTATGGTGGTTATTTTGGCTTCAGTTGACATAATTATAATATGTTATTTTGGAAATTACATAGACTATTTATGATGTGTTAGTAGTTGTCCTCTTAAATAATTTCCCTTTTAGATATTATGTTATATTGGAATTTAGTTATTTTGCATTAAACTTATGGTTTTTGTATTTTCTTTTACTGCATTTTTATTTCTTTAAACAAAGCCTTGCAAATGTCAAAGCAATAAATGGTTAGTGCATTGTTCAGTGGTTACCTTTTTTAGTTGTTTTACCAAATAATTGAAAGTTACACCATGATTCCAACTAGAGGTAAATTACTTATATACTATTTTTAGCCCACACAACAAGTAGGTATTAGCATGTAACTATTATTTTTAATTGAATGCTTTCATTAATTGTCACTGATAGAAGTTAATTACATTGGCTACATTATATTTTAAAAAGAATAATTACACAAACACTGAATAGTATAATTATATATATTTAACCTTCCTCTTAATAAGCTTAAGTCTTTTCTTCATCTTCATCACATCATCATTCAGCTCTATATTTTGATTATCCACCATTTGATCAATATTAGAACATATGAGAGCTTAAGTAGTGAACTATTGCCAACACTTGCATTTATTCAACTTGAATGACCAAAATATTGCATTAGGATTCTGTTGTATAGCAGAAACTATAGCACATACCTGCACACCATATCAACAATTCTTAGGAATGCATTTTACTTTTCTATGTCGTTGCCTGCTAATTGCAAAACTCGAGCTATAACTTGATGCCATTTATAACTGAGAAAAGAAAAAGTTATATGGATTTATATGTTTGATGGACTTTTATAGATGTATAAATAGGTTTTTAACTTCAATTTCGATGATTGTAAGCTTCAATTAGGATAAATGAATAGCATAATTATTTGTCTCAATGTGCATCAATGTGTTTGATGATTATATAAGTAGATTAGATTATTGTACGAGAAGGGTTTTGGCATTAATTGGGCTATTCTGAGCTTTAAAAATGACAAATTAGTGGTACAGATGACGTGCTTGCAGATGGTGTCTTTGAGCATTGTGAGCTATTTGACATATTTCTTCCTATTTCTCGTGCTTATATATAGCCAAAATTGTAGTTGTTGGGGAGCTAACGACTACATTTTTTAATCTTATTTCTTTATCTTTTATTTTAGGTTAAATTGTAACTTTTTTATTGAGGGGTAAAAAAGTTATTTCATTAATAATCTATTCAATCCATTAATGAAGACCAAATGAAAGTGAAAGAGTGCAATAAAACAGTAACTTCAGGTAGTGTGTTATCCAAAAAAAAAATGTATGTGTATTTTTACAAAAGGCTAAACAAACTGGTGAATAGTGGATAATTTCCCAAGACAAAATCATTTTATAGCTCAAACTTGTTATCTTTCTCATTAATCTTTCTTGATACTCTGAAGGATTCATATTTCGTTAATTTCCTTTCCTTACACATTCTTCCTGGTGCTAAAGACTTTTAAGAATGAATAATAATCAAATAACTCCTGCCTTTTTTTAATTGTTGCTCAATGCATTCTCCAACAAATTTTCAATCAAATTTTCTTCAACAACATTTTTATTTTCAATGTGAATAGGTAGAAATGTATCAATCATTTCAACTTTTTCAATTTGATTTTGTTGCATGATCTTGATTGTATAATTAGACTTATTGCTTAAATCAAGAGTAGGTTGTACTTTTTCTTTAGAAGTTTCAGATAGATTGATAATCTCATCGTTTTCGACGCTTGTCTTGTCTTCGAAGAGAATCACATCCATGTTGTCAATAATCTCATCATCTTCAATACTTATCTTGTCTTTCAAGGAAACATCATGCACATTTTGGCATAAATCATTAGATGAAAATTTTAAATCAATAATAAATTATATTTTTCTTTTATAAAATTAGGCAAATCTTCAATATGTGAAAAGGTATAAACTTCTTTCATTTGAATGTCTTTCATTTCAAGCTAATGCCTTGTAATAAGACTAGGGATCTTAAATTGGTATCGGTCGGCTTAATTACTTCAATGCAAAGCTTTTTTCTCTTCTAATTCTGCAACTAAATTTGTGTCATTGAAAGAATTCGATATTGTAAAGGGTATATAGTGCATATAGGCATTTTTTTTCTTAAATATGCAAACTAAACCCTTCATAAATCTTATATCTATATCCTCTTCAAGCTTATAATAATATTTGCATCCATAAAAATTGTTTGTACTCAGAAGCATAATCAAAAATTGATTTCATACCTTGTTGGACCAAACAATAATCAATAGAGATAAACTTGGAGCACAAAATACACTTTATACGGTTCATGATAGAATTTCGCATTTGCCTTGATCAAGTCAAAAATCTTGCAACTATTCCCATTAATCCAAAACATGAATCTCAATTTAATAGTAGCCAATGATACTTGTCTTTTTTCTTAAAGAGTGTACAAAACTACAAACCAATGCTCTACCTTTTCCAACCAATCAAGAAATTTCTCGAGATAAGAGTGTCAAATAAGTCTGACACATAATAAATAAGAGGGTAAATATGGTAGCTCACCAATTGTCAAGTTTTACATAATGAAAAAACTATAAATAAGGCTTAACATTTGGGTTTATGGTGGTTAGTGGTTGGTGGCCGTAATTTGGTATGATGATAGTACAATCTAGTAAATATGGTAATGAGAAGTATAGTGGATGTGGCAATAAAGGTCAATTCAGTTTGAACAAAATCTCAATTTGAAATAGCGACAGTTTATGGTGAGTTTGGTTGTAGTTTTAGAGGTATAGATAAAAGAGAGTGTGTTAGTGATATAAGCAACAGTAAAGACGGCTGGTTTTACAGTGCAACTAATACAGCTCTCACAAGTTTAGATGATTTATGAGAGGTAAATATGATAGTCATCAATGGCATTTGGTTCGTCAGTTAAGGTTGGCGAGTTAGATGGTGATGTTGGTTAGCAAAACGACAATGGTGCATGACCATATATGGTGGAGCCATGGGTTTTAGGTGCTTTGGGCAGTTACCGGCAATGGCTAAGGATAGGTTTAAGAGGGATTTGATCGAAAATGGATGGTAAGTCTATTGGTTGCAGCGGTAAGTATGGTGGCTGGATTTTGAAGGCACTGTAGTGCAATGGTAATGACTAGGGTTTGATAATTTAGGATTTATTATTATTATTATTATTATTATTATTATTATTATTATTATTATTATTATTATTTATTTTGTGATAGATTCAAGTTTAGATGATTTATACTAATTGACAAAGCAAGATAGCAGAAGCAGAATTGATAAAGTAAGATGACACTAGATATTGTTCTAGCACTACACCTAGCCAAAGCGATTAAGTTATGCTCTATTTGAAGTATGATTGTATCTCATTCTAGTCAAAACAATTCGATGAAATTTTAATAATGCGTTAAGCGTGATTATATATGCTTTAATCCAAATAATTATACAAAAGAGATTTTGAAAAATAGTCCCAAAAAGAATTTTTAAAAAGAGGTTCTTTATTAATCAAAGATTAGAAAAATAATAATAAGACCCCTTTATTTATAATAAAGCGACATACTTCTCTAAGTTAACTTAAAAAAGAGAAATTATATCTCAATGATAGTAGAAATAAAAGATTAAGACAAATATGATTGACACAGAAAAGTGTATATTTAATAAGTCTAAAATTATTAATTTTTCACTTACAGTATTATTTAATATGCTCATTATTTCTTAATTATCTTAATGCTCCCTTAAGAAATTTTTATGTTAAATTAATTTGTAGTACATTAATTTTTATATTGTAAATATTTTAAGAATAAAAAGGAAATTGAAACTCAATGTGGAAACAAAGAATAATTAATAAAGTCATCTGGAATGTATTATTAAAGAGATGTAATTAATAAAAAATAAATATTTTAAAAAATTAAAAAAAAAACAAAGTGAACCATGACTAATGTGATAGGTAGATGCCTACTTTACCACTTGAATATCACACATTTCAATGTATACATATGGATAAAATAAAATAAAATAAAATAAAGAATTCCATGCCTGTAAGGATGCAGACAGAGGGGGACAACACAGAGAAGATGAAGGGAGTTGAGTATGAAGCTTAAAAATAGATTTCTTCTTTTGTAATTAATTCTCTTATAATATATTTCAGAAATTTATTAAATAAAATGAATGTTTTTGTTTATCACTATGAATGACCAATTTTCGAAGCTGAGGGTAAAAAGCTCAAATTTCATATTATTGAATCAATTATTATCTCAAGAGAGTTGTAAAGTTTATTTTAGTTATTTGTATTTTTTTCTTATCAATTTCTTTTATATCATGTTAATTTATAAATTTAGTCATCTAGATCTCTTTAGATTTATATGATATTTTGAAATAATGTCGACACTCCAATATAGTTATGATACATTAGGTATTTGATCTCACATTTATTCATATGAATGGTTAGTTAATAATTAAATGACATAATAATAATCTAGCAAGATAAATATAAAATCTGAGAGTGGATCCCATAAATTTTGCATAATTTTATATTAATTTCTATTAATTTTTGTTCTTGCACTTGATTTTTTTTTTTTTTAATAATTGACTACCAAGCTTTAAATTTCTTATGGTTTAACCCTGGATTCATCTAATTATATTATAACTAGATATTCTTATACGTAAAAGTAAACAATACTTTTGAGTTATGTCAAAATACTATAATTGACTCCGACTAAAATAAAAAAAAATCAAAAGACCTAAAATAACAAATTTCTAAAATCCTAAAAAGCCCCGCCAATTTCAAGTTTCATTCATCAATTAAAGGTAGATTATCTAGAGCTACTATAATACTTGTTAGATCATCGTCATATTCATCAACAATGTTCTTGCTCGCCATTTGAGCAGAATTTTTGGGCTGCGCAAATTTGAAAGTGTAGCTTCTTTGAGAGGAAACTTTTGGTGCTTCCTATTTTATTTGTATAGCAAATTAAATACAAAAAAATTAAGGAAGGGCAAATTAAGCTAAACATATGTACTTGAGTGTTTTTGAGTATATGGATATGTATATGCATATGTATACACACACATATATACATACATACATACATATATATATATACATGTGTGTGTGTGTGTGTGCGCCTTCATATTTTTCTTCTAATGTAGATATGTTATTAAGTTCTGCAATTTAATAGAATTATTTTTTAATACACTATAAAGTCATGTAGTTTAATAATATTAAAATTTGACTCTATTAAATTTTATGGATTAAAATTGTGTTTATATGAATAAAAGGAGGGCATCCATACTAGAGAAAGACCTAGATATGTGCATGTGTAGAAATTTTCAGAAACAAATGTTTTTATTTTTTTTTCCTGGAAACACATTATTAAGACATATAGTTTAATAAAATCAGTGTTCAATTCAATTCACTATAAAATCATATAATTTAATAGTACATTATCGATGATTCTATTAAATCATATGACTTAACAATTTATATGCATCAGAGGGAAAAAGAAAGGTGCATACGTACACTTACCTGATGAGTTCACCGTCTGCTGTGTAAAGGAGTAAAAGTACCAGGATAAGCAGAATTAAATATGATGATACCAAACTTCATGGTGCACATCAACTCCATGCAAAACCAAACGTTCTTTTCTCTCTACAAAGTCCAAGTGTGCTTCACTAATCCAATGTTTTGCCTGCAAAGTGCCTTCATGCTTGATCAATCAAAATTAGTTCAAGAACACAAATTTATCAATTAATATGTATTCCTGAACAGAAACTTGCTGCGTTTATAAATAAGTTTCGAATTATATATGTGTCTAGAGTCGCGGGATGTGGCGACCATGTTGGTGGCAGAGCCAAAAGCTCTAGCTAAGCAAGCAGAAAATGAGAAGTCTCCTTCAGGTCGCTGCGTAGTGCTTAATCCATTTTACTTTTTTGTTACTTTTGCCAGCCAGATTGTATTAACTTTCTTAGTGGATTGATTAAATTCATGCTAAAAAATTTTAGAAACAAGGAACTGAAAGGATTTTTTAAAGTATTAAGTGATGAAAAATTGTCCAATATTGTTGTTCGATGAAATACATGTGCATATGGAATTAATTAAATAGTGGCCATTCCTCAAAGTTCAAAATGCTTAATGCAGTATAAATTATTCAAAGGCTCAAAATTAATGGCACCTATTCAAAAAACTAATTAGGCGTGCTTATTGACGTCTTAACCAATATTCTGAAGTGTTGCATGAGATAAGAGAAACTCTACATTTATCAGACGTTCCATGTTATAATTTGATGTGAAATCATCGACTATAATGATTAAACACATGGCAATACAAAAATCTTAAATTACCCCTTCATATTATCCCTTCTTTAGAACTTCAAAAATTATACACCGTAAATGTTATTCTCTTCCTTCATTAAAATTTTTTTCCTCTCTTTTCAATCTTCATCCGTACTCCAGTTATTGCCATTTTTCAAATTTCCTGAAGCACAACAGAATTGATGACATTCACCGTACCTCACAGCCAAATTTAGTGACATACGCCTAGTGCGTGCAATACAACAGCATATGATTTTGTTCCACTCAATATTCCCCAACTTGTCCAGATTCTGAACCATAGTCAACACAACAATGCCACCGCCGCCGCCCGCAGTGAATGCCCGGCGAATGTCAAAGTATAATCCGGGTTCCTCTTAACCAACCACCTCAAAAACTCACACTCTGCATCAAAAACCCACCTTGGAGCATTCAATAACCCATTATGCACATACTCACCATCAGACTTTGTCTACCCAAGTTTGTTATCAAGCAAAACTGAATTGTAAAATCATTGCTAAAATCATTTTGCCATCTATCTTAATAAAGACATAAGTGACTGCTGGTTGTGGGCAATATAGAGTATTCAGTTCGGTTATGCCCTAACCGAATCGAACTGAATTGTATTTCATTAATTCGGTTTTATTCAGAAGATAAAAACTAAATGGTTCTAAACTAAATACTTTATGTTTGATTAGTTCAAAACTAAACCAAATCAAAGAACCACTTGACTCATGGATTAAAAATAAAAGATTAAAATTCAGCTTTAAAAAAATAGAGAAATCAGTTATTAAAATGCAGATGAAAATCGCCACATCACAATCGCCACAGTCATACAGAGATCCAAATTAATTTATCTTGAACAAATGGTCTCAAATTAACTTTGGAGAGAATTAATACATTCAATTTTCATTTGCATATTTTGTTTATTTCCATTAGCACGATTCAATTTATTTTCTTTTAAGTTCTTTCAGAATAAATTAAAAGCAAACTTATATTAAATTAAAGTAACCCAAAAACAATAGGGGCGTGGCAAATTCCTATTGAGAGATAATGCTGCTCTTCATCAAAACGAGATTCCATTTTAATTTTGTTTTTAAAAAACGAATAATCGGGGGAGGGGTCTTCTTCGAGGCGGTTGGTTCCCGCCAAAAAGCGTGACGAAAGTTATACTTTCTTTGTCCCCACAAACGCTTTTCGCGGTAATTTCACGCATTACAACGATGCATGTCGCCACGTGTCCACTCTTTTCACCAGTTCTAGCCACGTAACCCCAATCTGCCCCACTCGTCAAATCGGAAGGTCGCCAAAACTGCTTTCGTCTTCGTATACTGCTTTTGCTTTAGCAGGCAGGCTGCAGCAACAAGAGGATAAAAAAAATGGAAATCCGCTCTTCCTTCGAACCATGAACCGTGCTTCAAGATTGTACTCGACTTCCCTTATTGCCCTTCTCTTGTTCTGACACTTTCAGGCAAAAGCTGTACCATGAAAGTTCCAGTAGGTTTTTTTGAAACACTTTGGAGTTTTGTCTCCTTTTTGCCCTACTTCTTTCTCCTCTTCATCCTTGGCCTGCTTAAAGGTTCGATCTTTTTGTTTCATCTTTTTCAAATTATTTGCACTTAATTTGCACTTTATGAACCATCCTTGCAGGCCATATTGTGGGCACAGACATCAACATGCTCATCGTGTTATTATTTATTAACATGATGATTGATTTATTCTTATTGTTTTTTTTTTTTAATGAATCCATGATGAATTTCTAATTTTGAAGTGAAATTATGTACGTTAGTGTTATATAGTATATTTTATGTGTTCAAATGCATGTGAATTAGAGGCATCTATGTGAACCAATTTATGCAGAAAATTGGATTGATGGATTGTTTAGTCATGTTTCTTTTCTTTTTTAATTTTGCAGCGGTAATTATTTGTCCAATTGTGGTGGCAATCATTATGATTGCAAATTCAGCTGTAATAATTGGACTTTGGCCTGCACATTTTTTCTGGACTCTGTTCTGTGTGTTGAGGTATGCTTCAGTCCTTCAATTGAGTGGTCAATTGTTTTTTTTTTTTTATTTCTCCTTTTATTCACATAATGTTTTGTCCGCATTCCTTTTTTTTTTTCCTGGGATTATGATTGAAGAACCAAGAGGCTGGGACCAGTTCTGAAGATGGTGGCACTATTAGCATTACCAGTGCCTTTGACTCTTTGGCCAATTGTTGGAATTGTTGGTAGCCTTTTGGGGGGAATAGGATATGGGTTTTTTGCTCCTCTTATTGCAACTTTTGAGGCTGTTGGAGTCGATGTCCCTGACAAATGCTACCATTGCTTTGCCGTGAGTTATTGTTTCTCCTTTTGGCTCTGTTTAGACTTAAGCAAGTAGCTTTCTATTTGCGAAATTATCTTGCCATTGCCTTAGTTGTCAACTTGTAATTTACCGTAACTGTTTATTTGTTGAGGATTTCAATTGCTCTGTCCGTGGGTGTAGTATTTCTCTCCGAATTCTCCATTGCTTTACTTACTGCTAATATTTTATAAGTTGTCAAATATCTTTGACATCAACATGAGTTTCTGGGTGATTGATTGATATTATACAAATCTTTACATTCAGAATGTTCTTGTCATGATTATTTATGGTCAGAGAATTTTTGGCAATCATATTATTGGTTCATTCTTTCCATATTAGGATGGTTCTTTGTCCACTATCAGAGGAAGCTGTACAGCAGTACGGGATTTTATCGATTTTTGCTTCCACTCATACTTCTCCTACATGGATGACCTAAGTGAGAAAGTGCCCAAGGATGAAAAGCCTATAGACATAAAGTAAGAATGTACTTTTATGAGTTCCTTCATTCTGAGCAGAAAATATGTTAGTAAATCTTTCAGATATGTTCTGTTTTTTCTTTACGAGGTTATCGAAACTGCCAAGTTATTTCTTAGCAACCCTAGTTGGTGTGCCAGTGGATGTTCTTCTGATTACAGCCCTTGCCTTGTGGAAGAGTCCATTCATGTTGTTCAAAGGGTGGAAGAGACTGTTGGAGGACTTGATAGGCAGAGAAGGACCATTTTTGGAGACAGTTTGTGTTCCATTTGCTGGTCTTGCAATTCTGTTATGGCCTCTTGCTGTTGTTGGAGCCGTAGTAGCGGCTATCATCTCCAGCTTCTTTCTGGGACTCTATGCTGGAGTGATTGTTCATCAGGTCTTTAAAGTTGCTTTTCCCATCTTTTCACTGCTGTCATGGATTAATATTTTTCTGTTGCCTTTTTGTTCTTTCATTGGTTTTAAATACATAATACCCAGGAAGACTCACTTCAGATGGGACTTGCCTATATTGTGTCTGTGGTTTCTTTGTTCGATGAGTACGTAAATGATTTACTCTACTTGAGGGAAGGATCGTGCCTGCCCAGGTACAATAACAGTGCAATCATCTTTCACTTTAAAAGAGTACAATTTGTGCAAGTCTTTCAAAGTACTAATTTGAGGATTAAAGTCCAGTCACATGAAGTTAGTTTTTGGATGGTTAATTTCTTGATTGTGGATCATCCTTGTGGCCACTAGGCCAAGATATCGTAGGAACATGAAGACTAATAAAGAGAAGAAAAAGTTGGGTGATGATGACAACAATGACTTGAGGATTAGAAGAGAAGGATCTTTAAATATGAAACTTGCATCAGAACGATCGAGAACATTGAGGAAGGCAATCCAACAATACAAACCTGTGCAGGCAAGGCATCTTGCAAACACAAATAATTTTTCCCCCCTTTTTCTTATGTAAGGACTTTATTTTTTAATTTACATCTTGCAATGATACAGGTTTGGGACTGGTTGTTTAAATCCTGTGAAGTGAATGGTAGGATACTCCTTCGCGATGGCCTGATTAACATCAGAGATATTGAGGAATGCATTAAAACCGGCAATTGTAAAAAGTTAGGCATCAAACTACCTGCTTGGTCCATTTTACAGTGTCTACTCATATCGGCAAAGTCTGACTCATCTGGGTTGGTCATCTGTACGTTCCTTCTCAAACTTTTGCCCTAAACTTTATATACAATATTCCAACTTCTAAACATGATCATGCAATTAACTTTTCCAGCTGATGATTTGGAGTTGACAAGGATAAACGGTCCAAGAGATAAAATGTTCGAGTGGTTCATTGGGCCACTCTTGATCATCAAAGAACAGATAAAGAAGCTCCAATTAGATGTCAATGAGGAAATTTCGCTGAGAAAGCTAGTTATGGAGCACAAAAACGAAAAACCTGAGGACTGGGACAACTCTGACTTTCCATCCAGTGACAATGTTAGAAAAGCACAATTGCAAGCTATTATCAGAAGGTACATTCATAGTATCATCTCCCAGAGACTAATTTTCTCTAGATGCGATTTAACAGTTACTTATCATGAATTTCATTCGTGAGACAGACTTCAGGGGATTGTAGCTTCGATGTCTCGTATACCAACCTTCCGGCGTCGCTTTAGGAACCTGGTAAAGATTCTATACATAGAGGCAATTCAGGCTAGTGCTTCATCTAATCATATTGGAGGTATTACACAACACAGACACAACAACAATAGCTTAGCCGGAACTGGATATGTGAAAGATAGAGATGGAACTGTAAATGTATCAGCCGAGAAGAAACCCGACATTGGAGATATGATATGAATGGACATTTTTTAGAGTCACATTTCTGATATGATTTGGTAGAGGCTTGTGATTGTAAATAAACACACAACAGTGTATTCTTGAAATTTTCATGTTTGCACTTTGCAGAGGATTCCCCACTTAACTTCTAGCGGCGATTTTATGCGAGATAAGTTACATGCTTTAAATTATATATCATCAGCTGATGGATTAACCAGAGGATCATTTTTTTTTAAATCCTTCTTGAACTGAAACGAATGGGCTGGTTCGGTTCGGTCAGTTAGTTTTTTCATTGCGATAATTGAACTTTGGTTCTAATTTTTGGTCCAATTGGGTTTTGGTTCGCCATTAAAGAAAAAAAAGAACATATAGATTTAGTATTAATTTATTGATTAAATAAAAATATTAAAAAAATTATTTGATTGAATAAAAATATAAAATAATAAAAATAAATTATATAAAATAAGAGATATCTAATTTAATTAAATAATTTGTATTATTATCAATTTTATTTTATTATATTTGATTTGTCAAGAATTCTCTTATTTTGACTAGACTCTATTTGTGCGACTAAGAATGGATCAAGGCATCTCATGGATTTATGACTTTTATCATCTTTCGCTCATAGATTCCATTTTTATAGACCACAACTTTGTTCTCTCCTATTCCCACTTTGGGAGCGCATAATTCCTACTCTCCATAGAGTATGGATCTGCTGCTCCTCTGGGGAGCATAATTCCTGCTCTAGGAGCTTAGCCCTTGCGATCAAGGGAGCACAAACCTTACTCTTCAGAGGATATAATTTTTATTTGTATAAAATAAATTTGTATAAAAATTTATATATATATTATTAGTTTAAACTAAAGTGAGTTAGATATGAAAGAAAAAAAATTGAAAAAGATAGAAGGGGCGACATTCAAGCATCAAAAGAAAGAAGCGGCGACTATTAGTTGCTAGTTAAAATAGCCATTTCTAGATTTCGTGTATGTAAACACATTATTCTTATGGGTTATCATAATAGTCTTTTGTCCTAATAGCTAAACGCGACACTTTATACATTCATAGGTCTTTCTAAATCCATAATGTTCCAAATTATGAATTATATTGTTTCAAATACATTACTTTAGTAGTGTGGCATTTTTTTAATTAATTGTGAATTACTTATTGTCTAAGAAACTATAACTATAAATAATTAAAAAATTGTTCCATAATTAGTTTTAAAAACTACTAAAAAAGTCAAACATGAAAGAATTCTTTAATTGTTTACCAAAATAATAAATAAATGCTTGCCTCAAATATTAATAAATAAATACTACTAGGCATAATTTGTTGAAAAAATCATTAGCTAGCATCACAAAATAAATAAGTAATATAAGATAAAGAGTAAAACAAGATAATAATATATTGTACAGTAATTTTATTCATCCTAAGTACGTACAAAATAAATAGAGCTTTTCTTTTATAATTACATAATCACTTCATGAAATTAATAGAAATAAGAAATATTATAGATCATAACTCCACGTGAGACAATGGGAGTTATAAAGAAGTCAAAGATTGTTAGTAAGAGATAGTGGGATGACTAAAATGTATATGTTGTAGACATTTATATTTATTTTAATAAGTTCATAACACCCTTCTTTGGATTTTTTTTAATTACATGAGACTAATACTCATATTACAACTCATATTATATAATAATATAACTGATATTTATAAATTAGGTTAGTACTAGAATTTTACATTAATTCTATGAAAAATTGTCTAGATTTTTAAATATTCATTAATTATAATGTACAATTGAGTAAAGATAGTCTTCTCCCTTACCAAATGTAAGTAGAGTAGACATTAATTCTATGAAATATTGTTTAGATTCTTAACTCTCACTAATATTCAAGAGATGCCTACTCTACTCACATTTAATAAGGGAAAAGACTATCTTTATTCAATTATACATTATAATTAAGGAAGAAAATTACCCTCATAATATGTTTGTGGAGGTCGAACTACTGCTAACCACCAGGCCAAAGGCTAAGTGGTCTCCCCTTTAGATGTTCATTACAAAAAATATGTTTCATTAATGCTTTTACTAAAAAAAACCCTTAGGGGAAAAAATTAGCAAAGAAAAAAAAAAGAAAATGATTCATTGATGTCTTAAAATAAATAATTTTTAGAGATATAGAGTTGCTTTATTAAAAATTTACTACGAAAAATCCCATGGGATAAAAATCTAGTGAAGAGAAGAAGTATAACATATAAAATACTCTTCAACACAAATTGGTCTCCCCAACAAGTATACTTCCCTCATTTTGAAATAGAATCTTCAAGATTTGGGGGAAAATATTTGAGTTAATGCTTGTACATTTTGTGTACTAATTTTTTTTAATATCACAGTTGGTAGGGATTTTGTATGTAAATCTTCGAGATTGTCACTTAAGCATATTTGTTGAATATTTATATCATTATTCTTTTGAAACTCATGTGTATAAAAGAATTTTGCTGAAATATGATTGGACATATTACTTTTTATATAATCACCTTTAATTTGGATAATGCATGCTGCATTATCCTCATATAATACTATCAAGTTATTTTTAATAAATAACAATCCTCATATTTCTTGAATAAATTGTACCATTAATCTTAATCAAATACACTCACAACTTGCTTTGTGAATAGCAAGTATCTCTAAATGATTTGAAGATGTTACCATCATTGTTTGTTTCATAGATCGCCACAATACAATACTATTACCACATGTAAATGAATAACATATTTAAGATCAAGTTTTATGTGAATCAGAGAAATATCTAGCATCTGCATATCTAATTAATAGTGATTTTTATCCATTTGAATAAAATAATATCAACTATTCCACAGAGATAACGAAATATATGCTTTACACAATTTCCAATGCCTATGAGTTTTTGTAGAACTATATTATGCTAATAAATTAATTGAAAATATAATACCAAATCGAGTACAATTTGCAAGATACATGAGTGCATTATTTTCACTTAAATATAGTATTTCAGGACTAAGAATTACTTTGCAATCTTCTTTAGGACAGAATAAATCTTTTTTCACATTTAATAATCGGACTATCAATAGAGTACTTAGTGAATGGGCTTCATCCATATAAAAATGTCTTAAAACATTTTTAGTATATTTTAATTGATGTAAGAGTATTTTGATTGGCAAATACTCAATCTATAAACTAATACAAAATTTTATTATATCAAGATTTTTCATTTGAAACTTATTTTTTAAACAAGAAGTTATTTTTGAAAGCTCGTCAGGAGTTCCAATGAGATTTAAATCATCAACATATACTACACCGATTGCAAATCTAATTTCAATTTTTTTAATAAAAACACAAGGATAAATTAGATTACTTATATACCCTGCCTTCAATAAATAGTTGCTTATATGATTGTATCACATATGTCCAGACTGTTTTAATCCATACAACAATCTTTGTAGTTTCAAAGAAAATAAATTACAAGATTTAAATTTGCTTGCTTTTGGCATTTTAATCCTTTTGAAATTTTCATATAAATGTTTGTCTTAATAGAATCATACAGATAGGCGGTCACAACATCCATAAAATGCATATTAAGCTCTTCGAAAGCTACAAGAGCAACTATAAATTAAAATGTAATTGTATCTATAACGGAAGAATATGTCTTATCATAATCAATGTTAGACCTTTGAGAAAAATCTTATGCTTCTAACCTTGCCTTTTATCTCTCAATTTCATTTTTCTCATTTCATTTTCTAATGAATACCCACTTATGACTAATAGCTTTGACATATTCAAGTATTAGGACTATAGGTCCAAATATTTTATGTTTCACAAGTGAATTTAGCTCTGTTTAAATAGTATCTTCTATTTTAACTAATCATTTCTATGTTGAAAGTCTTCCACATTTTTTGGATCATGATCCTCATTATCATTTGTGATATTAAGAGCAACAATAAATGAAAAAAATCATCAATAATTATTTTATTTTGATCCTAAGATTTTTTTTGTACCATCAAAACTAATCATAATTTTGTTTTATTGCTCTTAAGGAGAAATTGATACTTCTTCAATTTTTGGCAAATTTTATTCCTTTGGGTCAACAGAATTGATACTATTTGATTGATCAATTTTTGTTATTCGATTACTAGGCGATAACTCTTCAAGAGTACTAATTTTGTTTTGTGACTTTTCTTGTATTTTTCCCTTCCAAGGAATTTTATCTTTTGATCCAATTGACCTTCCATGTTTCAAATGTACTTTACTTTCATTAGTTTTCTCGTGTTATTCTTCAAAGATCTCAACATGTGTTGGGGCATTTTCTACTAGAATATGTGATTTTATTTTTTTAATTATTAAATGCATCATGAATTTGATTTGCAATGTTTTACAAATGAATGATCTTTTGAACTTGAAGTTCACTTTGATTTGCACGAGGATCAAGATGAATTAATGACGATGCATATCATGTACTAACATCATTCGTTTAGTTTTATCTTCTCTCCCCCTAATGATGGAAAAACTTGTTTATCAAAATGGCAACCCGTAAATCATGTAGTAAAAAGATTTTCAATTAAAGGTTGAAGATGCCTAATTATTGATGGAGAATCAAAGCTAATATAAATTCCAAGTCTTCGTTGCAAACCCATTTTCGTTCTTTGTAAGAGAGCAACTGGGATATAAACAACAAATCCAAAAAATTTCAAATGAGAAATATTTGGCTGCTGTTAAAAAAAAAAAAATTATGAAGGCTAATATGTATGATAAGAACATGGTCAAATGCGAATTAATGATGCAATATGTAGTGTTGTATGTCTCTAACATGAAAAAGGAAGATTTGATCTAAGAATTAATAATTTTGTAATAATTGTAAGTGCTTTATTAACAATTCAACTAAATCATTTTGTGTATAAATTTGTGCAACAAAATGCTCAATATCAATTCTAATAGACATGAAATAATCATTAAAAGAGTTAGATGTAAATTACTAACATTATCAAGTCTAATTTTTTTTAATAGAAAAAATAAGAAATTTGTGCTCTTAATCTAATGATTTGATCAAGAAATCTAGCAAATACAACACCACGACTAAAATGTTAAAAATACATGTGACATCTACTTAATGTATTTGTTAAGACTAAGAAATAACGAAATGATCTACAACTTGGATGTATAGAGCCATGTATGTCCCCTTAGATTCTTTCAAGAAATTTAGTAGATTCAAGACTTACTTTCATTGGAGATAGTTAAATTATTAATTTTTTTTGAGAACAAGTAGCACATAAACTTTCAGTTGGTAAACGAATCTTCTAGTTCTTTAATTGATGTTCATCTAAATTCTTTATAATACAATGCATGATGATTGATCCAGGATGCCTAATTTGATCATGCTAAAATTTGAAAATATTTGATCAGATAACTTTTGGTTCATTGTGAAGTTTATTTCTATTATTCTTATAATTGTATGATGCAACTCAAAAGAAAGAGAAAGTAATTTTTTCAATATATGCTTTTGGCATGAAATAGTTGAAGTAATGTAAAGAAATTCATAATTACCTTCATTAAATGTTCAATATGATATCCATTTTAATGAATATCTTTGAAACTAAGCAGATTTCTATTGGATATGCTAAAGTATAAGACATCATTTATTTAGAATAATGTATCATTTGATAATATAATATTAGCTCTTCCGAACCTTTCAATTAGATTAGTATAACCAAATATTGTATTAACATTAGCCTTAGCTAATATTAAATTATGAAATTTTTTTTATTTCGTAGAATTGTGTGCATTGTGGCACTATTCACTAAACATTCGTTTTCATTATTCAATAAGTGTATATCACTTTGCTCCTCCTTAATTTTAGGAGAACTTTCACAAAATTATTTACTTGATATAGTAAATTCACTAAGCTAAATTTGTGAAGATTTTTGAATTTGAACTTTTAGTCCATCATCGATATTAATTCAATTTCATACCACTTCTGACGGTATAATATTCACATGTTGATTTCTTATAAAAAGGTCTATAGTCATAATTTTCTTTTTAATAAAACAATCATATTTTTTTCTTTTAATAAAAGAAAACATATGTTAATTTATATTGGCACTCTTGATTTGCTAATACAGGAGCATATGTGTAATAAAAAAATCACATTCTCTACTATGTTTTCTTTTAGATTTTTCATTCCTATATTTTATCATATCAAACTATTCTTGAAAATTATTTAATATAAAATAAGCATGTAAGACATTTAGCATTAAAAGCCTAAGAAATTGAAAAGATAACAATGGCTAATGAAGTCAAGAAGCTCTTCAAACTGAAAATGAATAATTTTTTTTAATGACAGCATTTATTACTCAAACACCTTTGGTTGTCATTTTTTTTCCTTAAAATTTTTCAAAGAAACAATTATTTATATATTCACTTTATAACTCCTTCTAGGAGATATGAAGAAGGAAATTTCTATATATAGTCTCACACGACATATACATGAACTCATAAATATTTATATAGTCCTTCATTGATATATATAATATACATTTATGTAGTGAATCCTACATGAATAAGATGTTGGTGAATGACATCATAATTATGGAATATAGCTCTTTGGAACATGTTTTGAAAGCAAATCTTCATTATGTGTAGCGTGATCCTTTAAGAATGCATTCTTAATTTCCCTTCATTATATATTATAACATTCATATTTCATGAAGAATTTTATTTTAATTCCACGAATACATAATATATAATAGCGATTGAATATTAGAATAGGAAATATCAAATAAATAACAATATAAGTAATGATGATATAAAAGTATGAATTGATTGATGCATTATTATAAATTATCCAAATACATATAGAAATGTAAATATGATTTTTTTAAAAAAAAATCAAGATTGTTTACCTCATACTTTTATGAGTAAGATCAAAGGAGAGATATTATCATATTTTAAAGAGGACGAAAATTGATCTCTTGTAGCTAGAGACTCGTGCTAATAATGTGTTCGAAAAACTATTAGCTAGTATCAAAAAGTAAATAAGTAATGTAAGATAGAGTAAAATGAGAGAGCTATATATTTTAGAGTAATTTTATTCATTCTAAGTGTGTCCAATAAAGAGACGAGCTCTCATTTTATAGTTATATAATTATTCTATGAAATTAATAGAAATTTTATGAATCATAATTCCATGTGAGATAGTAAAAGTTATAGAGAAGCCAAAGATTGCTAACAGGAGACAGTGGGGAGACTAAGAGATTATGTTATGAACATCCATATTTATTTTAATAAATTTATAACACAATTTAACTAAATAAAAAGAAATACAATTAAACAGGTAGCAAAAGTTCTTAAAAATAAACAAAGTTAGTTTGTTTCAAATGACCAAAAAAAAAATACAGAGTTTAAAAGAGATGGAAAGGCAAAAAGCTCAATCACTAATTATTTATGCTATCTTTATAAATTTATATAGACAAATAATTTTATAGAGATAGATACACATATTTAAATATTTTTTAGTAATTTATTAAAATAATTTTTTTTTTTTTATCCTGATGTTCTAACTTTCGAGAATGCGCGTAGCGTGACCAATAGAACCAAGGCCAACTCAGTCCCAGCGTACGGGTTCCGGCTTGCCCGTTCCCTGAGGGTCAAGGCAAGGACAAATTAAATGCCCACCCAGTCCAGGCCGTCACAAGGAATTTTTTTTTTTTTTTAATCTTGATGTTTTAACATTCAAGAATGTACGCAGGGTCAGCCGAAGAACCAAGGCCAACTCGGTCCAGGCCCACGGGTTCTAGCCAGAAGTTATCGAATTTTTGGTTTGTTATGTAATGTTGCTAGTATTTTTTATTGGAATATTAATTAATTATATATTAGATAATCATCTATAATTTTAATGTTTATTTTTACTTTTAACTTTATTAAAAATTTATTTAAAAAATTTATTTAAATTCAAATTCAACCTAGGCCCATCAAAACCCGACCTGGGTCGAACCTATCTACGTTTATACGAACTTTTAGAAAACCTGAAATTATTGCCAATTAGACGAGCTCAGGCCAAATCTTGAAAAAGCCACCAGATGATGATGTAGTAGTGCATGAATGGTGATCTCGAACGGCCAAATTTTTACAAGCCCTTTAAAGTTTTACAAATCATTATTACGGCCCCTAGCCGTTAGTTGCTTCTATTTCATTAATGATATTGAACTGCCAACTTTTACAAGCCACCTGTCGTTGAAACTGAGTAGGCATGAGATTCTCTAAATAGTAAAAGAATTTAGAGGCAAATTTGTTGAACCCCGTTTAATGCGGCCACCATTTTTCTTACAGCCTCAAGATTGAGAATTTTCCTCTTTACTGGTAACAAACACATTCATGTTTGTTCCTCATTTCCGTTTTTTCTTTCCCGAAACAAAAAATTTTCTTGCAAATTTCTTTCATTTTCCTGTCACATTTTATATGTTGGGTTTCTTTGCAACATCATCAAGCGGTGGTGCTATCGACAATTTGCCAAGAACCCAGATAGCTGAAGTCTCATGACTCTTCTCAGGTAACATTAAGCTGTTGTAAAGTTTGTCTTCTTGTTACATACAATCTATAAGCTCATCTCATGTGCATTGTTATTGTTATTATAATAATTATTATCAAGCAGTGACAATGGCATTTCCAATAAGAGCATATTCAATGGCAAATCCACCGTTAGCAGAGAAAATAACAGAGGATCCTGTAACAAACAAGACTGCTCAAAGCACAGTCACATGTGGCTACCAGACTCATATCGCAGGCTATTTACGCAATGTGACAGTTCTGTGGTGCAAAAATCTAATGAATCATTCTCTAAGTATTATGATCAATAGTTTAGAAGGTGATTACCATTATAGTTGCAAAGTTGACCTTAAACCATGGCATTTTTGGAGCAAGAAAGGGTATAAATCCCTCGATGTCGAGGGTAATCAGGTTGAAATTTACTGGGATCTTCGTTCTGCTAAGTTTTCTGGTGGCCCTGAGCCTTGTGGGGACTTTTACGTTGCCCTAGTTTGGGAGGAAGAAGTTGTGTTGTTACTGGGAGATTACAAGAAAAAGGCTTATAAGAGAACAAAGGCAAGGCCAGCACTAGTCGAGGCATTGCAGTATTACAAGAAAGAGAATGTGTTTGCAAAGAAAAGCTTTGGAACTAGAGCTAAATTTGATGAGAGAAGAAGGGAACATGACATTGTAGTTGAGAGTTCAACATCAGGGCCGAAAGATCCCGAAATGTGGATTAGCATTGATGGGATTGTGTTGGTTCATGTGAGAAATTTGCAATGGAAGTTTAGAGGAAATCAGACTGTGTTAGTAGATAAGCAACCAGTGCAAGTTTTCTGGGATGTGCATGATTGGTTATTCAGTACACCTGGAACAGGCCATGGATTGTTCATATTCAAGCCAAATGCACCTGAAATTTCAGAAAGTGAAGGCAGCAGCCAAGGAGGAGGTGACAGTGATAATAGCAACGGAAGCAAGTATCATTCATCAAGAAATTCATCAAGAAGTAACACAGCACCTGAGTTCTGCTTGTTTCTTTATGCATGGAAGATTGAGTGAGTGTACAAGTCTTAATCATTGGTATTTAAGCAGCCAAACCTACTGCTGTTACATTATTTCACTAGAGATTATATGGGTTAGAGAGCCCTTTATGTTGTTGTAAATTATGTTGATTATGTCTTGTAATCTCCTGAGATGGGACAGCATGTTTACAATTTTGAGGGGTTGAGACTGGAGAAATTATATTTCTAAATTATAAACAGCCTATATGCTCATTTTGTTGTTTAAGTTGATAAGAGTGAAATAGTGTGAGGCTAGGACACATATCTTGGGAGATCTTGCTTGATACTCTTTTGGATTTTATTTACTTGTTTATATGTGCTAATTTTTTTATTTTTTTTAATTTTTTAATTACATATATATGGGAATCTATAGTCTCAACATTTTTGCACTAAGAGTTAGCGACCTTTTGGCCATTCATCAAGTTGTTTGCATTGAAAAGCTAATGCAACAAATTGTTAGCAACCAGTTGTCCATAGAATAAACTGAATTGAACTTCCTCTTTACATATGTACAAGACAAGCCTCTCCTTTCGAGAAAGACGACAGGTCTCCTACCCATGCAAATGAAAGAGCTGTTCATGTCTTCTGATTTGAGATTCCCTCGCATAAACTTTCAGATTGAGAGGAAACTTTGGAAGGATTCGAGTCCTCTGCCAAATTATGTGTTATCGCCTCCCACTGTGAATGATCAGATGTTTTCATAGAAGTGAAACTCATGTAAAAGACTCCCAAGACAATTCATAAAAGAAGAAATTGGTACTTCTGAGTGCCATTTCATTGTTTATATTGACATCTTGAATCTTACAAAATAATACCAATTTAACAGTGTAAACGAGAATGGTAAAAAGAAATATGAGAAAAAACTAGCATCACCTTCACCTTCCAAAACATCTCAGCATTGTAGAGATTAGTGATGAAGACAGAAACTTCAGGCCGAAGGATCCCCCTGGGAAGTAGGAAATGGCATAGTATGATAGTGCAAGGAGCTGGCAAATTAGGAAAAGACTTCAATTTCTACTAAAGACCAACATGCTTTTGATATGAACACAATCAAAGTTAAGAATTTAGGACAAAATCAAGTGGACTGCACTCTGCAGTAGGGTGAATGATCCACCATCTCAAGGTTTAACCGAGGTTCAGAACAAGCACCCTACCAGATCATGGTAGTGGCATTGTTCCCCAGGGTGAGATCAAGTCACAAGTGAAGATTATGACGAATCAAAAGTATTATAAAAGTTACAATACCTGTAACACAGAGAAAAGGACAGAGAGAATGTAACTGTGAAGCACCATGGAAACATAGATGGTGCCTACCATGCTGCCGATAGATATCAATGTAAGAGGAAGCCTCTGAAAGTAATAAAATCAAACAGAAAGTATTAATGACGAAGCATTCTGTTAGAAAAGACAGACACTTCTATAGTTTCAAAATTGTGCACTGAGTGAACATTGATAGTTTTTATAGAAGATTTAACCAAAATCTGTGGACAATAATTGAAATGAGATAAGCTACCTCTTTAGAGAACATGTGAACCAGCTGATTTTTAGGACCTTTCAAAGCGAAGAACGAGCCAACAATAAGAGCACAACCAATAGTGAAGCAGATGGCAAATTTCTGCGGCACCAGGACAATGACTGGAAGGAACACAGCAAATGCAATGAAGATAAAGAAAATTCCAACAGCAAGAAATAAACCAAAGTACAAAAAAGATTTCCCAGAAGAGACATTGCTGGTGGAAGCTTGAAAATTCCCTGGTAAGTCCCTGACTCCTTTTGAAACCCTAACCATTCAAACAAGAATCAATCACACCAAGCACTGGACATTAAGAATAAAGTGATTACCAAGATAACAAAATGACCAAACTTCGATATCAACTTACAACATCAAATTCATAGGTATGCCAGATGGCATATGTAGAATTCAGTTTTAGTCGTAAAGAAAAGATGGCGTAAGATTTTTTTTTTCAAAAAAAAAAGAAAGAAAGAATGGATTGAAGTAAACTCCAAATACACTGGCAACCGGCGGAATCAAGTGTCGAACTGGTAACACGGTACAATGGAGTAAAATCAGATACCAAGTAAAGTAAGTGTTCACGATTTATCAAAAACTTTAGCCATAGTGCTTTTGAAGTTAAATCTCAAGCGCAACTATATCATAAGCATAAACACAGCCTATGTCCACACAATTTGACGGAATGCAATTTGAGCTTAACATTGACTAATGAAAAAGAAAAAAATAGTAAAAGGAAATTTACATGAGGTTTTAGTAAAATTACACGTTGAAAGTTCCGGTGACTTTGTCGGAGGTAGTGCGGACCGCGGCTTCGAGATCGAAAGCGGATGAATCGGATGATAGTTCTTGAGAAGCGGCGTAAGAGTTCCAATCAGCAAGCAGTGACGATTGTTTCTGTTGTTTTTCTTTAAACCTGCCGCTGCTTGGACCTCCCGTGAACCATGATTGCGCCGTCTTCTGCATTTTTTTTGTTTTAAATTGTCGGTGATCGGCGAAGATATCTGTTTTCGAGATCTGGCGCTGCTTTCGCGCCACCTTATTTGCTTGCCACCGTTATTATTATTAATTTATGGCTTTATTTTTTGAAATGATCATTTTGTATAATTTTAGACAAAAACCTACATGTCGTATTATAAATTAAAAATAACGACAAATAGTAACATTTTTAACTCCGGAGTAAATATCTACCGACATGTCGTAAATGTCTTTTACTCGAATTAATTAATCAAAACACGCGTATTGGTAGTTCCTTTGGCTGCTCTGCATCAATCTCATTACTGAAATTCTTCTGAACGCCAAAGCGATGAAGGTTGCTCCGAAACTCATCTTCCTATTAAGAGACCCAGAAGGCTTGGTGGCTGCCATCGCTGACGCTCTTCACTCTAACCCTAGCTTCTCTTATCGCAGACTGTTAGTTACTCCTTTGGCAAACTGAGATTTTTCTTGTTTCTAGTTAGTTTTCTTAGAAAATTAACTAGGTGCTGTTGCTTTTGTTTCATTATTTGCAGAGAAGAATCATTCGAGTTGCCACTGGAGCAGCGATATAGGATTAAAGAACAGAAAGCACGCGGTCAGCTGATTCACTTTATCGATGATAAAGGCAATTATCAGGTATCACTGTTTTTGTTTTTACTTTTTCAATTCTTCATTATAAACTGTAATTGTTCTATCGAAATATTATAACATTTATTTATGTAATTTGTAGGGCATTATGAATCATGGGTGTGTGGATTGATGAATCCAAGTAATTTGCAGTGTCAAGTATGCTAATAAGAGTTTCGAATTCTATTGTCTTCGGGCTAAAAAATTGGAATTGGTTACAGATATCAAATTTTTGCTTGAGTTATGAAGAGACCAATTGATCTTCAATCTTTCCATGTATATTGGTGAAATGTAAGGGCAAAAAAAAAAAAGAAAGTTAGTGATAGAGGCATCATTGGTATATGCATGGTAAAAGAGGAAATGCATTTCAATATTTAGGGTGGAATTATGGGTATCTATATCGGACAGCAGTTTATAAGTAGCAAATAGGACTGACAAACTCCCTCACTTCTAGAATGGGAAAGTTTATGTTTTGTAGATGATCAGGAGCATTGTCTTGAGAGAGAGGCTGAGATTCTGTTGATTTCTTTGGACCTAACTTGCTTTCCTTTATCTTGTTTGATGAAACAACTCTATTTTGTTCTTGGGAAGTCATTTAGCTTTATTGCGTTAAGTGTAACCTATGTGGTTGATGTTGCTTATTGTTGGGAGTTATCAGCTTGAAAAAATACCTGTAAGTTTACTTAAAAATAGAAAAAAAAGGTGGGTATTTTCAATTGTTCAATGTTTAATTGTTGCTTCTCATGTAAAACTAAATCAATCAGGATGGTTATTGGCCGATCCTAATTTCTTTATATTACTGCTCTCAGTACCAAAATGGTCTGTCTCTAGTGTTTTTTTTTCTGGTATGCAGACAAGTCTGTAGAATATTTCTTCTTATCAATGTAAGGGTTTCTCTACATCAGATCATCCATAAAATGATTTGCCAAACTTATATGCTAGGTATTCTTTGTCAATGATGTTTGATGGACAGATTTTCATATAAAAGGAAATAGACAGTTGAAAACTTCTTTACTAGTCTCCTTACTGGCATTTAACCTCCTCTACCGCTTCTTGATCTCCTTTATTTAAAACACATGTGCTGTAAGATTAAAAAAATCCTGCTTGGACTGATAGACAGGCAGCTTTCAGACTATTGGTTAACCTAAGCTTAGAGTTTAATTTGGTAAACCATGACTTTATGTGTTCTTCATTCATTTTCTACCCAGATTTCGGTGTTGCTCTTGCAAAACTATGAGCCACCAGCACTGGTGTGTGCCATAAGTGAAGTTTTGGCACAATTAAATTGCGAAACATCCACATTGCCCCTGCTTTTGGCCCCTTTTGTTGTGGAGTCATCAAAGCTTAAGGGGCAAGAGAAAAGCTTGGCAGCAAGTGAAAGCAAGGTTTCACTCTATGGCTTACAAATAGGTCTGGAGACAGATGTAACCCAAGCCATGGCTGCCAGAACCCAGAAAGCACCATCGTCAATGCAGATTCATTGTGAACCGCTAGCCTGCTTCTTGCAGCTAGTCCGCATCTTGAAGTTGCCAACATTTATTCTCATTGGCCAAAGAACTAGAAGCCACTCTAATAAAACTTTAGGAGGAGAGCTTGAGGTATTCAATAATCTGTCTATGTTCAATTATCACGATTCATTATTCAGTAACGTGTAATCTCTCGTTTTCATCTGCTAAATAGTGACTGATGGTTGATTCTGCAGATACTTCATGAGATGGGAGATCTATTGGCGAGCAACACTGGCTTGAGCTTCTGGAGGGAAAAAATCATATGGAATCCAGCAAAAGAATCTAAAGATGCTCAAGAGCCATGGCGAGCATTGTATGGCTAAATCTTATGCATTTTTGAGCTTTAGAAACTGAGAAGAAGGTGCATCTGGTAGAGAGAAGTTTTCCCAGATTATGTGTTTTGTTATGCATGGAAAAACCTGAAGATACATAATATTGAGGAGTTTAGAAATGTCAATGGCTTTGCATTGTACATGTACTTTTGATCTTTTACCAATCTGCGTAGGGATTATGCTTTGGGCAAATATTTTCTTTGCTGATTTGGCATAAGGGGGGGAAAATTGCTTTGCTAATGATGCATGGGAGCCATTAATAGACTCCTTTTTTCAATTTTTTTTTTTTCAGAAAGTCCTTTCTTGGTAGTATTTGTGATAAGATTATCAAAAATATTATTTCATATAGTGAAATGGAATTAATTCTAACATTTTAAAATATAACCCAATTTGCGAGATGGCAGCCTAATTTCCTCCGCGCTCATGCCACTTGTGTTGAATGCAGACATCCATTTCAGCTTCTTACGACAAAATTTTTGCTGAGTTTTCTACATGCACAGAGATGATTTCAATTTTTCCTCAATTTATTAAAGGGGGTATTGCTAAAACTTCACTGATTTTACTCTTGAAGGCCGAAATTTGGGATGAATTTTTTACATGCATGCCAAAATAGTTGTTTTTCTATATTTTCTTAACCGTTTCTCTAAATTCCATAGCGTTGTTATTATTATTATTATTATTATTATTATTATTTAAATCTAAATTGCATAGATTGTTTATTGTGAGTTTGAATAG
Source organism: Aegle marmelos (assembly GCA_030449875.1). Taxonomy (NCBI): domain Eukaryota; kingdom Viridiplantae; phylum Streptophyta; class Magnoliopsida; order Sapindales; family Rutaceae; genus Aegle; species Aegle marmelos. The sequence goes on along the minus strand of JASUUL010000094.1, from coordinate 18,161,440 downwards.
TTGAAAGTTTCTTGGTTGCATGCACATCTTAATATGCATTTTATCGAAATTTTTTGAAGAAAAGAATGAGTTATTTTCATAGAATTTCTTCACATCTATCTCAAATTGTATCGGCCTTTTATATACTCTGTTACATGGAAGCATGTTAGTGATTTTTGTCAAAACACCTGACTTTAAGTTGATTGGTGTTTTGGTTTTAAAATCTGAATAAGTTCATCGAGACGCGTGATGCAATTTTCCCGCAGATCACGCATTGAATTTTAAAGTTGTCTTACTCTTCTGAAGAAAATAAGTTGGCTTTACAACTTCCCACCTATCATCGAATTTTTTTCCGACAGGCCACTCGTCATCACATTTTAAAGTTGTCGTATTCCTCAAAAGTCAATTGGTTTCACAACACGTCACTCATCACCCACCGTTGAATTTTTCTTAAGTTGCCATATTTCTCTGAAAACTAATTGATTTTACTACCGTCAACCATCGATTATAGAGTTTTTGAAGTTAAGGTTGCCATGTTTCGGCGAGAATCAATTTGGTGCTCGGAGAAATTTTACCTCGTCCCTCCGTAATCCTAAGAGCAGTCACTGTCTCCATAAGGACAGGAAATCACTATGTTTATGTTACGTGTATTAACTATAAAGAGGTTGCTAAATTACATTTGGCGTAATTTATAGTATCTCACATTATACAGTAATTTTATTTTATAATGTAAGAAATTGTAAGTTACGACAAATGTAACTTAGTGTTTTTTTAAATAATTATTAATGAGACGTTCGCTTATTAAATTATTTGATTCGATAGGATATGATGATCGGGCCAATAGAGTACTTTCGCCGTTGGTGTGCTAATATAGTTATCTGATGTCGTGTCAATGTTATTAAAATCTCAATGGCTTTTCCAGGTCTAAGGACGTCGACGACGTAGAGTAAATGAGAGTTGGATGCTTTCTTATAACTAAGAAGTACATAGTTTCCAATGGATTATTTTGTTACAGCTTAGAGTCTTCCCAAAAATCTTTAACTTTAGATTTGGGTATATTATATATATGTATATTTATTGCATTTATACGGTGCATTACAATTGACTTGAATATAACAGCAAATGGGCGCTTCGATCAAATTTCCTGCTATTGTAGTATTGTCGAGATATTAATTCAAAGCACCATAACAATTAAAATATTTCATATTCTTAGGTGCCCGAGGGTTGAGTAGTGATACAAACTATTAGGTAAATTATTTTTTGATAGCATAATAGGATTAATTTTCATAATTAATTTTTATTATTTTTTATTTTCATTCAACTAATTCAAGACACATCAATTTATATAATAATTTGTGATTATAAATACCCATTTTTTACACACACACGCGCGTATATATATTGTAAAAAGGTAAAAAGAAAAAATGAAGAGTACAACTGAATGTTTTGTTCAATACATGTTTAAACTGTATGTTCAGTAGTTTTTTTATTAGGTGTTTAAATTATAAAATAAAATAAAATGGGCCAGTGGATGTTGCCTGGCTGCCCGTAGGGCCGGGAGGCCCTGTTTGCTCGCATTACATTTAAGAAATAAGAAGAGCGGGTAGTTATGTTGAAAACTCAGAGTTGCTTTCAATTCAAATTGCCATATAACCGAAACTTTCCCGCAATACAAAACCAAACAATATTCGAATTTCCAAAAACCCTAAGATTCGAAATCCTTTTCAACGTTCCTCCAAAATCAAATCCCATGACTTCAAAAGATCCCGACGAGCACTTCAACACCGAGACAGACGAAGAAACAGTCGCTCTACGGAAGAAACGGCTGCGGCGCGTGAGTTTCGCCGATCGAGAGATCACGTCCGTACACATTTTCAACCGGGATGAGGACTATGAGACGCCGCCTGAAGGTTCCGGCCGGAAATCGAGCTCGGAGGAGGATGATCGCCAAGTGCTCGGGTTTTTTAGAGACTTGGCCCCCGACAGCGACGATTCCAAGGAGATGTCGCCAGTAGACGATGGTGAGGTTGTTTCGAGGAAGTCATTTCTACAGCCAATGGAGTCGCCGTCCCCTGGGGGTGGTGTAGTTGGTTCTGCTACCTCTAATGATGGTCAGTGTTTAGTTTCGTTTTGTTTTGTAAGTTTTTAAATGCTCATGAAACGGTGCGTTTGGTGAATTTGTGGCAGCTGTCAGATATGAGATGTAGATTATGTGCTAGTAATGTTATCAATTGTTTGTAAACAATAGATTTTGCCACCAGCCTGAAAACAGGGGGCAAAAAAAATAAAAAAAGAAAGTTAGTGGTAAATGTGGAGGGAGACTAAAAAATGTCTGAACAGGAAGTCTTCTGTGCCTTTACTATAAATCTTTTGATCATGCAATATTGAGATTGCCATCACTAGGTGTTACATGAATGGAGAGTCCGTAACAGGGAAATCAGTAATGATGTTTCTTTCTGAGAAAGTTAAAAAATGCCCAAGAAGAAGTATTGAAGGACTTGTTTTTATTTCATTTTGCAGAAGAAAACTTTTTTGGCCCTGTATCATCCAGTTTCATCCGCTCTGGGGGGTTGTCTGATTCTGCTGCCTCTGATGACAATCATGATATTACAATGGATTCAACAGCATTTTCTATGCATTTCCGAAGTCTTGTTAGGTCAGAGTCAGGAGACTTAAAGTCACCAACAGGGAAAATTTTTGCCTTTGAAGAGAAAACACCTACCCATGTGCCCACTTCATCTGATCCTGGAAGCTTCATGGTACTAACAAAAGCTAAGAAGCCTATTGGGCAAAGTCCTGTGGCTGTTGGTAAAGTCACGGGCAGTAGAGATTCTAATGATATGAGCCTTGTGGGAAATGACTCTCACAGGTATGATTACGGAAGATTATCTCCTGCACTTGCAGCACTTTTAGCTGAATCAGGCGAGAATATGCTGGTTGATTCTTTGTTTGATTCTGCCTCTGATACAAAGTCACTGAAGAAGAGTGAAGTTCCTATATTTAATGATAATGGGAGTGGCAGCTTGGACAAAAAGGACAACAGCAGTTCTAACATGCATAATGTTGGTTGTGATGATGTGCATGCAGAGGGAGTTCTTATGGCCCGTTATTCATTGGGTGAGTCAAATGGTGTTTCTACAGCCACCGTCATTGATCTAATTAGTCATGATTGCCCTTCCAGTAGAATTGATTATCTAGTTTCTGATGTCCCTGCTGGCGACCACATCCAAAGTCCTAATCAGCCAAATAATGTAAGAACTTTTCCTGCCTGCAGGACACTGATTTGCTTGTTTTCCATAGTACTTCAGTATTTTGAGATTTACATTTTGAGTAAAGTAGACCCCTTGGAGCTTTTTAAATGACAGATTACATGGACTACTTACTTGTTGTCTTCAGTTTTTACTTTTTACTCTAATACTTGCAATTTTTTGTTGGGGGATATTGTACAAACTACAATCAATTTTTGTTGCTGTTGCATATTTTTTCTTTTACATTTGTATTTACATTTCTACTTATTTTCAACTTGTGCTCCCATGAATCTATAGTCTCTATAAAAAATATGTGTGTCAATGCGATGGCACCAATAGGACAACACTGTTTGATTTGCTATTTTGTACTGGCTATTGAATTGGTTTGAAATACATACGTGATGCAGAATTTGGGGCTTTCTGCTGTTATCTTTAATCATTTTCCAGCGTGTCAGCAATGTACTTTCTGTTGATATTTTAAATTATTTTCCCCATGTGCTATTGGTGTAGCTGGTCTATGAAACTTGTAAGGTGGACAGGTATTGAAACAATGTCTGTTCTTCATTGGCATTTAAGGATCTGATTCTTGGTCCTGTTTTGGTTTTACCAACTCAGGTAAAGAACTTTTTTATTGAAGGTGTAACCAGGACGAACAAGCTGAATGTTGAAATCCCTGTTGGTAGTTTCGACAACCAACCAGATGTAACAGGGAATTCACAGCATAAACCTTCAGATTTATTTTCTGCACAGAACTTGCTCAAAGGAAATCCTCCTGCAGATGGAGCGCATAATTCTCCTATTGTACACTTTCCAGATCAACATCCAGGATCTCCTCTATCAGGTTCCATAAACTTGTTGTCTGCTAAGCAAAAGCAGATATTTCTTGATACTACTATTACTTCTTCCCCCAAAAAAACCAGTTCTTTCTTAAGTAAGGAAAATATAGAAGTAGGTGAGAATGTTTCATCCATTCAAAAAGGTCATTCGAAGGTTAAAATTACTAGCCCTTCTGCCCATACATCTGCTCTTAGGGAGGAAATTGAAAAATCAAAACGTAGATTATCAGAGTACCGTTCGTCTTCAGCATCTCCTGTCAATAGTTTTGTGGAAAAAACTGGCAGAAATTGCCAGTTCCAGCATGTGGATGCCTCAGCTATGAATTTGCAGAAGCATTTTTTAAGTGCTGATAGGAAGAATGTAGAACATGCGATTACAACCAACATGAATGGTGATACCCCAAAGAACTTTGGTAGTTTGAACCAAAATAAAACGGGCATTTTAAGTGGTGGAGAATCCCAGGATCATTTGTTCAGTCCCACTCTTTCTGAAGAGAAACAAACTGAGATGACTAACGGTGATGGTGATGGAACCCCAGAGAATTTTGGCAGTTTGAACCGAAACAAAACAGGTGTTATAAAAGGTCGAGAATCCCTGGATCATGTGTTCAATCCCAATCCTTCTGAAGACAAGCAAACTGAGGTAACTGCAACAGCAGCCTCCCCTGCTCAGTTGACTATGCCAGGGAAGAATCGGCATCTCTTGATGTCAAATAATCCCATGCAGGGGCCGTTGGCTGTATCTGTTTCTGATACCTCAGTGGAGGAGATCACACTTGATCTTAGAAAAGACCTGAAAGTAACCAATGACTTTAATGCATTTATGTCACCACCAATGGAGAACTTAGATCAGAAGTTATCATCCCTGGGAGAAACTGGCAGCACTGTTTCTGGTGACTTGAAGCAGGATGTTCAGAGTAGAAGTCTTGTTGATTCAGGCTTAGATGGGAATTCAGTAGAATATGCCACCAGTGGTAACCATTTGACTGGCATGGTTAACAACTTGGACTCTTTGTCAGTTGAGCTGAGAACCAACTGTTATTCACCTCATATTGAGATTAACCATCTCACAGACTTCGCTAAAGTGAAAAGAGTGGATGACAGAGACATCTATACATCTGCTTTGGTAAAGGCTTCTGAAATGGTTAAGAAGTTCCAAACCCTTTCGGGCGATATGAATTTGATGAAGTTTCAATTGCGTACCCCAGATAAGAATCTCCAAATTGCAAATGATCTATCCCTGACCAAAGGGGAACTCCCTGCGGAAGAGATAAAAGCCTCTACTTGTGCGCCCACTTCTCCAAATATCCTGAGAACCATAAATGAGCCATTGTTTTTGAAGGTATTGGTCCTTCTCCCTTAATTTACTTGCACACACTACCTCCTTTATTTAGTTGTTCTTGGCTTTAATGTTCTTGGTGTTCTTGGATGCTTATAAGTCCAAAATTCTAAGTGAAGTGCAAAAGTGAACTCAGAGCGCTTCTTATGAATTGCTTATCAGAGTCCTACTAGGAAAGAGCCAATTTGGAGTCCTTACCGGAAAGAACAAGGTGATTCATCACTCAGTACCCGTTCACATGTCAGCAGAAGTGGACCAACTTCCAAGTCCAATTCAGATGAACATGTTAATGATGATTGTCTCCAAGGACTTTATAATTCTCAGAATTCATTTTCTGTGCAAGATTTTGACAATTCTTCCAGAGGGAAAAGTGGAAGTGAAGAAATAGTTCTTGGGGATGCACATAATGCCTACAATATCAGTGGGATCCAGAGAAGTCCAAAAGTTCATAAAAGTGGAGGTGCTGACTTGGAGTTAATGATTGAACAATCTGTTGGAAGTAAGAAGGAAAACGAGAAGAATGGAGTTGACGCAACACTGAAGCACTGGACTGATGTATGTATAACATGTTGCTCAATAGTTATGCTCTTCTTCTAGACTAACAAGATTTTTGCATAGATGATTATTTATACCTGTCTAGCCCTTAACTTTGAGATCACCTTGTAGATTTCACTGAAGTTCTCAGCCGAGACAAACCGAATTCTTTCTCCATCAATTGAGAAGCTGAATACAGGAGCAGTATGTTCCTGGTTTCCCATTTTTAAAAAAATATTTCTTCTGTTTGAACAAATGTAAAATTTTTGAATTAGACTACTTTTTGCTGCTTTTATTTGCCTAAATTTCATACATTTCTTCTTCTTTAATTGTTGCTTAATCAATTTGTCGATCTGCAGATTGCTGTGTTGGAAGATATTTTGGCTTGCCTGCCAAAGATCTATAAATACGAGATGATTTGTTCTGAAATCCTGTCTCAGGTTTGTTCTATAAGTTCAAGACTAAAACAATTAAATCATTATCTAATGGAACTCAATTTCCCAAAAGGAAACTTATATTAGCCTATTTCCTTCCTAACCCTGTTCTTTGGTTGGCATGTAAAGAGACCCTACGATCGGTCCAGTAATATTAGACATAGGAGCAGGTGGGTTCCTTTCTAGTTCTTTGACTGTGTAGCATATATTGATGGTGGAAAGTGGTTTAGCATAAAATTGTTGATAAGATGAGTTGGCTGTTGCAGAGTTGCTGAAACAAGATTGTTGCTTTACAAAATAGTGCATAGAAAAGCAATGCTTCAAATTGCACACATGAAGCATGAAAAATTTCTGGTACTTTCAATGGACTACTTTTCTTAATTTTTCTAAAAATGATTATTTGTTATATACCTTCTTACTTGAATGCAGAAAAGAGGACGGCTATTGGACTCTAAAATTAAGAAGTTTGAAACTTTGAAGTCGAATTATGTCAGACATATGTCTGTCCTTGTTAATAGAGATACTCAAGTTGATGATAACCACCATGATTCATCCTCAGTAAATTTTGGGAGTAAACATGAGGTATGCATGTCAGTTAAGCCTGGGAGCAAAAATCAGATATGCTAGTGTCTTTTAATCTGTAGATCTTTTGTATAAGCTTAGCTGCACAAGAATGGTAAAACATATTTCTACATCATTTCATTGAGAATTTCCTCTTTTTTATAAAAAATTAAATAGTAAAATTTTCTAATAGGCAATCTGATCTATGTTTCTGGAGTGATAAATTTTTATTTTGAAACTTCTGTTTGCATCTTTAGTGCATTGAAGCTCCAAATTAACAACATTGGATAATTGACAGAAGTAGATTGATGTAACTTCTCAAACCCATGTTAATTAATTTTCCTGCTTACTTTTCTTGAGCGTGTACAATTATGCTCACATGATTTTGAGAAAAATTTAGGTAAAAGTATTGGATTGATTTCAAGTTTCCGGTGAACTGCATGTTCAACCCCCCCCCCCCCCCCCTTTTCTCTTTTGTGCCAGGTTGCTGGTGACTGTGTGACCAGAATGAGACAAGAGGTTGAAAGTTTAGATAGAAAAACAAAGAACTTAGTTAAATCCTTTCACACTTATTTTAAGATGAAAGGTCAACTAAGTTGTGCAGATACTCTCATGTTACTTAATGAGAAACTGAAAAAGAGGATGTGTTGCAGAACTCTATGCCAGGATTTGCGGGTATTGCTACACTTGCTGTATTTCTTGCTGATACATACATTTAATATGTCCTCTGTGAGTGAGAGATTAATCATGCCTGCTGTTCCCTCAGCTGTGGGAAATCGATGATTTGGAAGCGAAGAATTCTAATCGCAGTCTTGTTCTCAGCTACTCTGGCGTCATCTGTCAAAGGTGCAACTTGCTAGATCTTTCTATTAAATCGTTATCATAGTTGTATATAAACTATATCGTGCATCTCTTGATATTGGCATTTTTAATGGGTACTTTTTTTTTGTGGATAAAGATTCACAAAGATAACTAATCCAGTTTCAAGCATGGTTGTCTCGAACAAAGTAAATGATATAAAGATCGCAAAGGTAAGCTTTACAGGTTTCCTTTTTTAATGTATATAGTTGTTTCCCTCATTTCTAAATCAAGTCATTTTGTTCTTTAGAGCTTCCCAAACATGGATGCCTGTGTTGCCTTTGGATTTTTGTTCAATGCTGAGTCCACCAAGAAGTCTGTTGGTCCCAAGTGTTTGGCACAAGAAACACAAGTAGGTTGCTCCATCTCATATATGCTTTTGGTTCTGGAACTTGGTCTTTCTCATGACCCTTCCTTAACTTCTTTGTTCTTCCTGCTTTCTTTTCCTAATCTCTTCCATTTGTTGTGAACTTTAAATCTCAAAGCCAAAAAAGGTAAATATGATGCACTTAGCAGTTGTCTAGTTGCTACTTCTTTTGAGGTTTAATTGGCTTTGAAATTCAACTCAAACAAGAAATGTGCTTGATATTGTGTACTACTAAATACTACGTTTTAGCATGTTAAGGGGTACATATTTATTAACTGACAAGTACTAATTACATTCAGTACCTGTATAAATGAGCTTGGAAGTTAAAGAATATTATGTATAAATCGTCAAGCTCATTCTACATTAGGTTATCAACACAAAAAGCACATACTTAGGCCTTTCTTGCTTAGTCTTTGAAATTTGATTTGAGGTTGTTTCATCTAAGTAAACAAGTTCATTGTTTAGCCGTGCTGAGTCAGAGCTATTTGCTTCATTTGCAGTCCTACATCTTTGCCCCATGTTTAAACTAAGCACATGATTAAAAACAATCTATTTGTTGGTTCCTTACAGTTCTGGCTTGAGATATATGATTCTTTTATGAGTTGTAAAAGTATGGAAGATTATTGGCAATTCCTTATGCACTTAAATGTGCTCTGATTATGCAGAAAACCAGTTCAGTTTTACATAATCTTTTAGCAGTAGTTGAGGAAGTACAGCTAGCAAGGATAGAGATTAAGAATCTGATCCATGCAAAGTTTAACTCTCCATCTGGTAATTTATTACCTTCTTTTGCCTCTGTTTTTCAACAGTATCTATTTATCTGTCAAATGCATATTATTCTTAAATAGCAGTTATGTTACTTGTAACTTTGAGTTCCCTTGTTTGCAAACAGCCAACATTTAACTTGATTTGGATCTTATTTGTAGTTGCCTATTACATACATGTATGCTGTTATCCCAGTAAACAGTGTCCTTTGTACCTTGATATTAAATGTTGTCCTTCCTTGATATTAATGTTGACTCAATTTTCGTTTGTTGGATCAGGAGCTTATGACTAATGCTTTATAGATGCCTATCTATGATTTTCTTGTTTTTTGCAGCTGAGCAGCTTGATTTGCAGTTTCATTTCATCGATTTTAATAGTTGTAGGAAAGTGACAATGACTCTTGATGTGACATGTTTGAATTGGTAAGTCCCGCTGATTGTATTGCTTAGTGGATCATGTGTATATTCTTGAAACTTTTATCTATGGAGTTAAATTTTCTTTACTTGAAGATTGATGTTAGCTAGTAGTTTATCTGTTATGAATGACAATCTCTAGATGTAGTTTATCTTTTCTAGACGGGTGGCGTTTTCTTTATAGTTATGGGCATTTGAAGTCTTGATGGCCATTAAATGCTGTCCAGCTGACTAGCATCTTTGGACTTCATCACCAGGGAAAGCATTTGTATAGGTCCCAGCCCTATTGTTGAATAGTTTGGATTTGATGTGTCACATTGTTCAATGTGGTGAAATTTTTGCTTATAGGAGAATAAATGAAATTCTCTAAATTCATTTTTGAGATTTGTCAGGTAAACTGTTTTCTCAGTCCAGCCCCAGATATCCTAAAAGCAAAATTAATGTCTGGAATTACCATAATATACTAAAAGGGAAAAAAAAAAATCTTTTTTCTTTTGTTTTGGGGGAGGGGGCCTCTGGCCAAAGAAAAAATAAGGATTTGCTTTCATTGCTCATTCGGCTGTCTAATATTTTGATTAGTTAGGCATTAAGATGCTTTCCTGGTCCTGCCATTAATGTTCTCTTTTTGTTTGTAATGTAGATTAGATGAACAGTTTCTTCTAGGTTGGATTTATCTTGCAAGAAATTTAGGCACTGCTTCTATTGGAATTTTAAAATAGTTTCTAATTTTCAAACTAATGAAAATGATAAATTCTGCTTATGTGAGCGCGCTTGAACCTTGAAGTTATTATTGCTGCCTTGTAACTTGTACTGAGACAGAGTCATTGTTGCCTGCTGTTTTCATTTTGATTTAAATGAACGTTAGTCTGTACATATTATGTTCTTGTCAGATAGTCATACTGACTTGTCTAATCACTCGATTTGTGAAACAGTGGGCTTTATCCTTCGGAGATTCTTCCTTATCACCTAGAAGTCTCCACTGCTGCAATGCAGAAATCTCTACCGGTAGTGCTTTCTGCTGAGATAAAAGCTACAATTGGTAACCTTGCAATTGGTTACCCAAGAATTTTTGGGCTCTGTAGATGTGTTTCCGAGATGGTGCAACTTTCAAGCAGGTCAGCATAGACTTTCACAACCCAGGTAGTGTGGATTTATCATGATTTGCTTGTTTGCATTATTTTTATTTCTTTCTTAAAATTGTATAAGCAGGTAATTGTCCACTGTTGCGTCCTTTTCTGAAGATAATTTGGAGAATAGTACTTGCTTCTCCTGGAACTCGAGCAAATTTTCAATGATTGCTCTAAATATTGGTCTCTGATGCATTCATTATGTAAAATAGTCAATGCAAGTTTGTGTTGGTACTTATTGTAATGGGATATTTCCAGCCCAATTCCAACCTGGGTCTTTCTGGGTCGTTTGAACAACCAAACAAGCATGGGACTGCAGGAGTTGGGTATTTTTTCAGGCGCGAAGGAAATGACATTTTGGTTTGTGTGAGGTCAGCTTATTATCTACAAAATGGAGTGACTGACGATGATGAGTCCATGTCGGAAAAATACCCAAGGGAAAAAATGAAATGAGATTCAGTAGTTAAAATGTCTACATCACTGGATTATTGAATTGTAAAATAGGACCACTGGATATCTGTGAGGCGTGTATGTAAGGACCACAAATGTTAAATATTGGGTAACACTACCTTGCAGTTTGTCCTAAATATTGATAGTAATATGTTGAACAGAAATTTTAACTATGTTAAATTCAGATTGCTCTAGTCTGATTGAGATCAGGACGAATTCTTCTTTAGCGTGTGAAAGCTGTCGATGCTAGTTGCGCAAGTGAACTAGTAAGGGAATGCCGCGTGTTCAGGTATATTCCGCTTTTGTTTTAAAAGGCTTCAGCAATAAGATCCCTCATTAAAAGAAGCATCTGTCACCTGACGTGCGTTAGATTTTTCCAGGTATCAATCCTGCCCTGTATCCATCATATGGTACGGCCGTCTTTTTTTGTTTTTTCATGTAATTCATGAGAGTTAGGTTGTTGTGCGTGCGATCTAGGTGCCACAGGATTACTAGCTAATTGCTATCGAGTACAAAAGCAACAGTTGTTATGGGATAAAATACTACTTGCCTTCAACTTTTTTTGTGCGGGTGGGTGCTAAATATTGGTACAAAATAATAAAAAAATTGGAGGAAAAAAAAAAAGGGAGGGCTTTTTAAGGCTTTGGACTTTAAAGTATGTTTAACAAACAGGATGCGGAGTTGGGAGTAAAAGAAGATTTTACAGGTAGTGGCTGAAAAGAGTGTGAACGCACTCTGTTTGTACCATAGTTGAAGATACAAAATGATATAAAACAAGGAAAAGGAGATGGGCACTTTAGATTTTCTTCCCCTTATTAATTGCAATGAAAAATGAGAACAAACGTCAAAGAAAATGAGCTGAAAATACATTAAGAAATTATTGTTTCTTTTAGTCTTATAAATCTGAAAGATTATTTCATAACTCTAAAAGCCGTACAAATGTGAAAATAAAAGGCAAAATTTGCATAATCAGCCGCGTATCTAATAATAGTTTCTCTTACAGTCTCACTCTTTGTTGCAAGTTTTATCTATTTAATGCCTTGTCAAATTTTTTTGTTTTTTACAAATCTAAATTTTGAAATTCATAATAGGGAATGAGCTGTACGATAATTGTTCCCAAGTCAGTACAGACCAACTCCATTCTTTTTGCTTATTTTCTTTACACAGTCGGAGAAAAAGTTCTAGTGTTGGACCAGAGAGGAAAATAATTTTGAAAACTTGGAAAATAAATCTTCCCACCCAAAAAATTATTTTTCCATCTATATTTTCTTTCCAACCAAACAGACAGGCGGATTTGCCGTAGGTCAGCATTTGCCTGTACTGCTTTCACTTTAAAAGTCGCATTGGCATTAAATGAAAGATTGAGATTTGACCATTTGTCCTGGCTTTGCGTGGGCCACGTATGGGCAGTGACTGAAGTGGCGGTCAATCATTTAACGCAGAGAGGGAAGGAAAGAAAGAAAGAAAGAAAGAAAGAAAGAAAGAAAGGGTAGTTCGGGAAATTAATAAAAATAATTAGAAAAAGCGATGCGCTTTTTCTGATTGTGGGGTTGAATCTCACATGTCTTTTCGTTGTCTGTCTAGTGGATCATTCATTACGTACAAATGCCTTATCTGAAACTAATAGGCTAACAGCTTTAGTTGGTTCTCCGTTCTTCTACTCTCTCGAGTACACATTACTTTTCTACTCTCTCCTCGGTTGCTGCCACCTGTCCTTCCTTTTTTTTTTAGCAGCAGCAATTTGGAAGTCGTATCTTTTGCCTCTGCCTCTGTGACTCAGCCCGCCCTTTACCAGCAGTAGTAAACAGCTCACGGGAAATCAAACCCAAAATGATCTTTTCATTTTACCGAACTATTTTTTGTCTGTTTTCCCAAACCAACCAAAATATCCTAGTTTCAATTCTCTATATTAAAAGAAAAAAACAATTGATCAATTACCGTATAATAAAAACAAAGAGCCCTGATCTGTGGGTGTGATATAAGAAGAGCCCCCAAGATATTTCTGATACATCTATTTTTTTATATAGACAATGGTAAATGGGTTTGTGTTAAAGCTGGACCAATGAAAATGGCATATGATTAGGAATTAATTAAAAAACTGCATACCTAATGATCCAAAGTTTGAATATTTCCTTTCTTTTCTATTAGCTTTCAAGGCACTAAAAATAGACATGTTGTGGAGTACACAATCGATTGGCGTCATCCCCAAGAAACGGTTTCTGTAGGTTTAAGATTAGTTTCTGCAAAGGAAATCAATCAGAGAATTTAATTACATATTAAAATAATAAATAAAGGCATTTGCCAATTCGACATCCGTACTTAACCCCCAAAAAAAAAAAAAAAACTGCTCTCGCGGCGGCCGCCAGGTATCAAGAAACCCAAGTGTACAAATCAAAAGCAAAAGTAAAACCCAAAACAAAAAAAGAAGAAACACGTGTACAACAAGTGAAGCCAAAAAAAAAAAAGAACACTGTTTATCCGCAAAGTGTGAGCATGTGAAAGCACTTTTTAGCACTTTTTTACTCTAAAAAAACAATTAAAAAACAAACGGAAATACAATCAGAAAAGTGTATTATTATAAGTTATTATTATTATTAGGATTATGAATAAAAGCCTTTTATAGGAGGGACCAAAGAAAGAGAAGGAAAAGGAAAGGCCTAACTTTTCCTGGCACTACGAAAAGGTCCGGGACCCACTTGCCCCACGCACATTAAATTTTTTTTTCTTTTTAAGATTTTATGTTTATTCTATCGCAATAATAAATTATTTAATTTTCTCTCTCACTGCACTTTTTAATTTATCAAATTTTTATTTTCTCTCTCACTGCACTTTTTATCAGCTTATGTCACATTTCCTATTACAAGCGACTCGCTCAGCTCTATCTATCTATTTTTCTTCGTTTGCAGAGATAGAATCTGGAACGCTCCTTCTTCTTTAATGGTTTTTTGCCTCTCTAATTAAAATTTTGTAAATTATTATTATTTTTGGATCATTTTCACACACAACCCTCTTTACCGACCTTGTCTCGTCTTTTACTCACGGTAATTTCTCAACTTTTCCCTGCTTTTTTTCCGTTCAATTTTCTTTTCTGGGTGTTGTTGATTGAGTAGAAGTTTTGATTTTTGTCATCAGATTTGTCTTGCTTTCCCTTCTATGTTTTTCCTTGCTTCAGACATATTTTGTTTGATGTGTTCAGTTTGGCGCTTTATAGAGGTTGATTTGTTGTATGTTTGTTTTCATAAAGTTTTTGTATTGATAGATGTATACATATATTTTTGTGATGAGAATTACTTTTTTTGCTTCTGGGTTTGATTCATTTGTTTGGTATTTCATTTAGGGATAAGATTGTCAGCTTTTACTTTACAAGCTCAGAATTCTGGGATAAGAAAAGTTATTTGTTGAAAAAGTGTATTTTCTTTTTCCTCTAAATTTTATTTGCCAAGTAGATTAAATTTCAGGAAGCAGATTGTTTTGCTGTTTCATTTGTTTATTTAAATGAATCAGACTTATGATTAATGAAAGAGTAAAATTTTCTTGTTTGGTGCTGTTTTATTTGCTGGATTCAAATATCAATTTGTTTGTTTGTGCACGTGCACCATCTGTGGTGTTTAATCAGTGCAACGGTACTTCGTCTTTGCATTTATGCAGCTGTATTAAATCTGGTGTGCCTATACTTTTATCTGTCGGTTTGTACCAAGTATTTTTATCTATGGGTTTGTACTAAGTATTGTTTTTGTGTGATATTTTTGAAGGTTGCTATTACAACTAAGGGATCGTTGTTGCCGCTTCAAGAAGCTTGTATCTTTAGGTTGACTGACATAGCTTTATTTAGGAACTGTGATTTAGAAAAATATTGATTTGGAAAAATGGGTCGCATGTGTGACTTTTGTGGGGATCAGAGGTCTATCGTTTATTGCCGTTCAGATGCAGCATGCTTATGTTTATCATGTGACCGAAACGTTCATTCAGCCAATGCCCTATCCAAGCGCCATTCAAGGACACTTTTATGTGAGAGATGTAATTCCCAACCTGCATTAGTTAGATGTGCTGAAGAAAGGGTTTCTCTTTGTCAGAATTGTGATTGGATTGGTCATGGAACCTCTACATCTGCCTCAAGCCATAAGAGGCAAACAATCAACTGTTATTCTGGCTGCCCCTCAGCATCTGAGCTGTCTACAATCTGGTCATTTGTGTTAGATTTTCCATCCGTAGGCGAATCCGCTTGTGAGCAGGAACTGGGTTTGATGAGCATCACTGATAATAGCATAAAGAATTCCAGGGGACCTAATGAAAACTCAGTTAGCCAGAATGCATCTGGAGGTGTTGTTGAGGCCAATGATGTGTGTGATGCAGACAAGTCAAATGTTAGGGTTGGGACTACATCTGTGCCTCGAATTAACTCTACGATACAGAATCTTGATCAAATCCATGGATCAGTGAATAATCCACCTTGGCCAAAGGTAAATGCTATTTTGAAATTTGTCATTCTGATTCTTTAAAAGTTTATTTGAAATTTCAGCAATCCAGCATGTTTTTTCTTTGATAGAGTACCTTATCGCATTGGAGTAACATCTTTCTGCGTCTATAGGTTAAAGGCTCGATGATTAGTTCCTTTTTTGGTTCGTTTTATGTGCATTCTTATTCTTTGTATTGGAATATGGAATCCTCCAGTTTAGAATGATCTGCTAGAACTCGGATTTCATTTGAACTCGCATCTTGCTGATGTAATTCTTTTTTTGCGAAGTTGTTTGTCTCTTGTGGTTGCACATGTTTTAAGTCTCATGAAGCTATTGGTCACCAAATTTAGAATGCTCACTTATTTGGGTGTCTGTACTTAGTTTCGTTGTATATTTATTTATCACGGGCCTTTGCAAATTTTTACGTCATTAATGTGCAGTTATGCTGTTCTGCAACAAAAGGTCTTGCATTCTGTGAAGATGATGACCTCTATAAGGATTTCAATATGGATGAAATGGACTTGAATTTTGAAAATTATGAAGAACTCTTTGGTGTAACTCTCAATCACTCAGAAGAGCTTCTTGAGAATGGTGGAATTGAAAGTTTATTTGCGACAAAGGACATGTCTGCTGCTGATTCAAACTGTCCGGGTGCAGTTGCTGCTGAGGTTTCTCATCTTATTTTATCTTGCTTTATAATGTGTACACAATCGTAGTCAGATTACTATTCTTGCATGTATGATACTATCGGTTCCTGTTCTGTTGTGTTCCAAATATTCTTGTTCTGTGTTTATGTGATTTCTTTCTTTAATTAGTGTAACTATTGAATCTCATGATCTCTCTTGGAACCTGCTGTGTTTGTACTCAGATGCAGAAGTGCATGGCATGTTAGGCCTAGTTCTCAATGTGACTAATTACTGTATTTCTATGCATCACTGCATGTATTTTCCTCTCAATTTTAAAATTAAGAGTAATCACCCTGTTCTTAATTTTAAAATTATGGCCCTATTCATGGTGATACATATTAGCCACCATCCTCAAATTTCAATAGGATCTGTAACATAAATTTCCTATGGTTATTATCGTTGGAAGCTCTGAAAAAATGTTAGCATATACATTCCTCAAAATTAGCATAAATTCAAGGAGTATCCATCAAGTTTTCATTGTGATGGTATCTGGTGGTTAGCAAATTTTATGTGGTCGCCCTGCGCTTATGTAATCTATTGTGTTAAATTATTTACTCATCTCATTTAGAACTGTTTTAATCAACTTGATGTGGTTGTACATATCTCATATTTTTAATGCTAGATGGAATTCCTCTTTATTAGCTAATGATTTTGGAAATCACTCATGTTAAATGTTCCCATGATATGAATTGTTTGTCTGTATGAAGGTCTCATCAGCTGGACTGGTCAATGCAATGCAGCCAGCATGCAGCAACGCAGCATCTGCTGATTCTATAATGAGTACTAAAACTGAACCAATCCTTTGTTTCACGGGGAAGCAGGGGCACTCAAGCCTCTCATTTTCTGGCCTTACTGGCGACAGTAATGCTGGTGATTATCAAGACTGCGATGCTTCTTCAATGCTTCTTATGGGTGAACCTCCATGGTGTCCTCCTTGTCCTGAGACATCTTTTACATCAGCAAGCCGTAGTAAAGCCGTCTTGCGTTACAAGGAAAAGAAGAAGACACGCAAGTAAGTACTGGACTGAAAATTATGTTTAAACTTGGATGTTGTGATGATTTGTTGGATTCAGCTTTAGACATAATTGTTGAATTAAAAATTGTGCTTTTAGTTGTTTTAACTTTCCCTTGCAATGCAGTCATTTGGATATAGGTTTCTTTGGTTCATTTTTTCTGAATTCCTTTGTTTTTTATTGATAGCATGTCACTTTAATGGGACAGAAAAAGAATTGAATGTTCACTCAGAAGTAGAGATGCTTGTCTGTATCTGTGTTCTTCTGTCCCCATGTATGATTTACTTCAATTATGTATGGATACTTCCATTGGATTACTTTCATATGAGGTTGCATGATAATGGACAGTCTCAAAGTGTTCAAATTGCACATCTATTTTGCTGCTTGTGAGGAATTATATGCTTACTTCTTAAATTTGTGATAGGTTTGACAAAAGAGTGAGGTATGCATCTCGCAAAGCAAGGGCAGATGTCAGAAGGCGTGTGAAGGGACGCTTTGTCAAGGCTGGTGAAGCTTACGATTATGACCCTTTGACCCAAACAGAAACAAGAAGCTGCTGAGAGTACACTTTTTTAACCATGCTTTAAAAGGAAAGAATCATGCAATGTTTAGTTGAAAAGCGTTAGTCATTATTACCTAAACAGTGGATGAACTGGTGCTTTTTTTTTCTTTTTTTTTTGCCTTTTCCCTGTGAAATGACAAGCTGCATGGTTATATCTCAGGGTACTAGGTTCTCTCGGAGAGAAAGTGGTGGATGTTAAAACACTTCAAGTTTCAAATACTTCAACAATAAATTTCAGGAGCAGCCAGCTACTTCTCAACTACGATAACGGATCAAATGGATCAACAACTTCATGATGGACATCCTTCAACCTGTGGGTAGCATCTCCTACAAATTCTTTGGGCAAAGTTCACCTGCTCAATTCTTTATTAGCAAGAGGATGCACACAGCTGCTTCAGCAATATCAACACCCTCCGCTTTGCTCTCGGCTATTAATCATTATTCTACATAAGTCGGCTTCTTAGAGAAAGGGACTGCCATAGCATGGACTGTGGAGCTCCCAACTATCAGATCTCAGTAGAAAGCTTGCTAGCTGTAGTTTTAAATTTGCTTTTCATTTGACAATGTATAGCATACAATATCAATTATGCAGTAGAGAACATAACGTCTGCGCAGAGAGCACTGTGGAGATCTAAAAAGATTTGCCGATGCAATACTCTCTCTCCTTTTTTTGTTTGTATGATATGTACAGCACAGGATGATTGTACATGCTTGTTAGGAGGAAGTTGTATGAAGTTTCGCCCCTCAGTTTTTGTCTTTTTATTTTTTACAATTTTTTTTTTTAAAACTTGCAATGGCTATGAGAGAACTCTATTCATTCGTTTGTTGAGCAGTGTTCGTTCTGCTGCATCAGAAATAAATGAAGCGAATTTATGAGATCACTATGTTCTGCTGCTACGCTAGAATTTTTTGTCTCATCAAATTCAAAACTTGTTTCTTGTGTCTATTGTTATGATATTTTGTACAGTCAAGTGTATTTACCATACGATATTTAAAAAAAAAAAAAAAATGTTCTCATAGCGTCGTAAAAGGCTCGATTTTCTTTTGATCTTTATCTCTTGCGTACATAATTTATAAATTACCTAAAGGCTTGAAACCTCGGCATGGTTTTCTAATCCCTGTTTCACGTTGATTTTGCTGCCCTTACAATGTCCATTGAACGCAAAGCAAATAGGTAAGGAAGAAACAAAAAATTTGTATCTATGTCAATTACACAATCTTTTACAAGGAATGTGATCGATACAAACAAGAACGACGACAATCGCTATATAAATTAATCAATCATCATCAGAACTACCATCCTCGTCCGACAACTTTCCAGTTTCATCGGCTGCTACTGTGCTATCCTGCTTACAAATTAGGAGCAAAAACAGCAGATTACGAGAACAATTGACGTACAAAACAGTTACCAAGCACTCGGAAGTTATTCATAATCTTACTGGCATTTTATCCCAGTCTTTCAACTTGAAACTTGTTAGCATGTAGTTATCACATAATGGAGCCCATGCAGGACCTTCACCATCTGCGGTACCCAAAGAATTAGGACCCTGCATCCACAACCAAAAATGCACCAAAGATCTGAATTGAAGCTAAATATTTGGAGAAATTCCATGCCATGTGAGTACTTCAGCAATGATAACATAAGAGATAACATAAGTTGACACAGATTTATTTCCTCTAGATGACATTTAACAGAGAAAAATCTACTGAGGCATCCTTGAAATCTGAATAGGTTCTAGGCCACAAAATATGGAATTTGGACAGATAAAAAATTGATTTTCAAAATAACTTTTCATGATTATTCTTCCACATTGAAATCATAATTTTTTAAACTATTTCTTTATCTTGAAAGACTTGAATTGGGTATTCTGATTATAAAAAATGTCTATTTGCTTTTTCTCCAATCAAATTTTCTTTTTTAGCCCCCATTATAAACATTCAGCAGGAAAAAGGAAGTTCGACCATCTTTCTGTTCTTCTCTCCTTTGTAGGGTTATGTCTTGCATTTTCCTCCCTTATGGCTCAGACTCCCAAACAGATAAAAGCAGAAAGCAAACCTTAGCCGAAGCACCAGCACTGGAAACTGATTTCTTGCCCATCTCTGAAAAGAACGTTTCTTTCATCCGATTTTTTAGCACTGGCAGATTCAGACAACATTCACTCAGAATTTACAAGAGACAGAAACAAGGTTAAGAAGAAGCGCAAATAAAGATACATATCATTTCAACGTACATTTTTCATCTTTAGACCTTGAAGGATTCAGTCCCTTTTGAGCATGTTGTGCCTTGTTTACCTGCATAAGATCACATAACAAAGTTCAAGTTTTAAGTTAACAATCATAACAAAAATCCAACCCAAAAAACATTAATAAAAAATAATAATTTCAAAAAGGAATGGAATTTGGAAATTTTTTCATAGAGCTACTTACAGCATTAAACAACTTGACAACTGAGACCCCAAGGAAGAAGCATGGTAGATGTTAAACAAGTTAGTATAAGACATGCAATTAATTACCAAAGAAACACATGGTTATTGCACATATCTAAACAAGCAGAGAGAAAATTTTAGTACCTCCTTTTGTGGCGACACCAATTAGAAACTTTTCATGCGAGTCTAAATAATTAGCAGGCTTCACATGCCCCTTTTCTGCTGCCTAAAATATTTGAAATAGCATCAATCCAGTTTTAACAGAAAGAAGAAGTTAAACTTTCAAATGTTATAGGGTATCATTGTTATTGAATCCAATTTTGGTCTTACCAAGTGCCTTTCCTTCTTGGCCTCTCCCTTGACCTTCCGTTCAGCTTCCTCTTCGGCAAGCTTCTCCCCAACAAGCTTCTTGTGGGCTGATAATACTGGACCCTGCAGAGACAACAAAGTCATACAGGTTCCATGTACTTCAATATCAGAAACACAATCACAACTTAGAACCTAGCTTACAAGTGCATCATCAGCTACATTTTTCTTTAGTATGCTCTTGAATGCCACCTTGAAGGCCCTAGAACCCTCAGCAAAATTGGCAATCCCCGACTGAATTTCCCCATTTTCCTCATCATCAGAAAATGCTTCATTTTCCGCATCTAGATCCATTCCATCTTCCCCTTCAGCGTCAGATGAACCCCCGCCTTCTACTCCCTGATTTTTCACAGAAGGTGAAACATCACCTCTAAGCTCAGGGGCCAACTCGTCCTCATCATCGTCTGAATTGTAAGCTCTAGCCCTCCTGCGAAACAGCTTTCTCATTTTGTTGTTTATCTTAACCCTCTCTCCCGATCCAGGCATCATCTTCAATTTCTTCTTTCCTTTACCTCCCTTCTTTTTACTTGACTTCCTCTTCCTCAGACCTCTTTCCGTAGCCGGCATATGTACTTCCTCAGCCATAGTGTGCTTTTTTTTAACCTAGTAGAGTCTAATCCATCAAAAAGTAACCAACTAGACAAAATTCCTTCGGAATGCTATTTTCATAACATGATTTAATGAGCAAAATATATTTTCCATCTCGATTTTTTTTCCTTTTAAGCTATTTTTCAGAATCACAAACTATAAAATCAGCCTAAAATTGCCACAGCATTAAAAACCCAACTGAAACAAATTTAAAAGAAGAAGAAGAAATTTCGTCTCAAATGCTAAATTTAAACAACCCCTATTTAACAATTCGTATTTTAAACAACAAATGCATAATTTTTTTCTTTTTTTTTCACACCTATCAATTAATTGAAAATTGATGATTACATTCCACACCTTAATATCACTCGAGGATGTCGACAGCGGCGGTGGAGGAAGCTGGAGTCAGCGGAGGTGCTGCTCTGAAAGAGAATTGATTCTTGGATGCGAAAATTGCAAAACTAGGGTTTAAGGTTTTAAATTATAAGTTTTTGTGAAGTAAAAACTTATAATTTACATTAGGGCCGAAAAATTCCTAAATTTGATTTAAATTTAGAAGTCTTAAGCTTGCCCTAAACTTGAGTAATTATCGGAAAATAAGGCCTTGTTTGTTATGGTGGTTTCAACGCCGGCTGGTAATATACATAGAAGCTAAGTTAATTATCTCATACTATTGTTTGATTAAAAATTATATAATTATTTTAATTATTTTTATAAGAAATTATAGATAATATATATTATTAAATTTATGTAATAATTATAATTTATTTACATAAACTCATAACGCTTATATGAGATAGATAGTGGGATAAACATTTATCTCACATGCTTATACCAATACTTATCTCACTAACTTATATAAAATAACAATATGATGAGTATCTGTCTCAAATAAATACAGAATAATTATATAAGATAAATAGTGAGACAATCATCTATCTCATATAAATATAAAATAATTGTATGCGACAGGCATCCGTCTCACTGTTTGTCTCATGAACTTATGTGAGACAGACAGTGAGACAAGTGCCACTCGCAAATAATAATTATGTATTTATGTGAGATAGGCACATGTTCTATTACTTATCTCACTTATTATAGACTTTATTTTTTACTCAAATTTTTTTTTAATAATTTCTCTTAATTTCTTAACTTAAATAAAGAACATTATTTTATTAATGAAAAATAATAATATTTATAATAAAAATAACTTTAATTTCAAATTTAATTTTTAAATTTAATGTATTAAAAGTTTATATTATGTGAAAATATACATTTACCTTAACAAGTTCTCCAATTGATGATTATATCTTCAGTTTTATAATACTTATTTTTTAAAAAATATCAAAAAATTATTAAAAATAATAAAGAATCTTTAAGTATATTAAGTGTGTTGGGATCTCTTTAATTTCAATTTTAAATATTATAAGAGTAATACTATTTAAAATTTTAAAGAGTATGATAAGAATAATTTTATTTAAAATATTAATCTTTACATGGTAATGTTAGAAAAAAATTTATGTGATCAAAATTAAAAAATATAAAAATTTTAGAGTTATTTTTATAAATTTCCCTACTGACATCTCTGTATGCATATATATATTAACGAATCAGAAAAAGCCCAGGCCCAACCTAATTCATCCCGATCCGAATTGAACAGCCCTATCTGGTTCAGTTTGAATTCGGTTCCATAGTTTCTTCTGCGACGGAAGAGAGGGGAAAAAAAAAATGAAGACTTTTAAAATGTTCTTTAAAGAGATTCTTCTTTTCTTATTCTCAGTTACCATTCACGAGGTCATTTACACTTAATTTGTCATTTTATATATACAGGTCGATAGATAGATAGCTTTTGATTTTATTATAAGAGCTCCAGATTAGAAATAACTTGTTAGCACTCATTTAATTGCAGACATGCTCAGCATGTATGCATATTCTAGTGATTAATAAATTAAAGCCTTTAATATTTTATATTAATAACACCCGCATGGTATAAGATATGTTCATTATCATTGAGCATTTGAGTTACCTTACTGCCTTATACCGACTAAACAATAAAATCACCAACGCACGCAATGCATTGAAGTAACCTCATAAATCAATCAAGTTGCAGAAAGCAGGGACAGAAATAGTTGTTGTCGCATAAATATATAGATATAAAAGAACTAATAGTTAACTGGTAATAGCAATAATTTCCTTTTTTAAAAAAAGAAAAAAAAAAAGCCATACATAGAGAAATTGATGGACCCAGGGTGAAGACAGTGACACAGTGCATGCAGCCAAAATGAAAACCAATGAAAGTTGACAAATGCATGGCAGCTCATGGCTAACCACGTGAACTTCAGCAAGAGCGAGTGTGACCTCTCCCTCTCAGTGCATGCCCCTGCCCCCCTCAACCCACCGTTTATTAATTTTAATTAAATTTTTCTCTCTTTCTAATTCCCCTTTCATGCACCTTCAATGCAGGTGCACATGGGCTGAGGTACGCAGCTTTCTGAGTTTTCATAGGACTTAAATTTTGACACGTACCTCTCTCTCGCTCTCTCTCTATCCGTTTCTTAATTATTTCTTCTTTCTTTGAACTTTCAGACAATTTTATCTCCTTCAATTCGTGGATGCTCTTGTTATCAACATGGCTGACATATGTATGTACATGTATATCAATCATGCACCTGCTTGGTCACCATCTAATAATTTCCTTTGTCTTCTATACACGACTGCACTCATTGGTGCGACCAAGCTAGCTGCCCAGTCTCATCTCATCTCTTAATCAACTCTCTTTAAAAAATCCTGCAGCTATATCGCACATTCGTTAGTGACGTGTGTGATGAATTTGTTATACTCAAGTCTTACTGGAGGGATCGAGGATCCTTACCTTAACTGGATACACACTTCTGGTGTTGGACTCAGGCTGTATTAATAAAGGGACATAAAGACCCCTACGTGACTAGACGCATGCACACCTTTGTATTTTGCTCTAGATAATCTCTCACCATGAGAGGATTCTATTGTACTAATTATACGTATTCAAGACATATACGCTTTATAAATTTGAAAACGAATAAAAATTCAAATTTAAAATGTAATGTGTACGTGTATATGTGTGTGTATACGCTTTACACATAAGTACATGTGTAGTTGTTAAACAGTCATTATAATATATATATATATATATATATATTTTTTTTTTTTTTTTATCTGTCACATCCCACTCATGATCACCATCATCAATTATTTAGAGAAGCTGCAGCTAGCCTTCTTCTCGTAAGTTTGTAGCATATATACAATGACAGATGAGCCGACGGACACCAATTATAGATGCTTGCATGGCGAGATGAATCTGTGCATCTTTGTTTGTGCTTGCTATTGTCCTGTTGTTCTGCGTTGTGTATAATAACAAAACTGTGACTACACAAGCACGTCTGTAATTGTAATTGTAAAGTGTTTTTGTCTTGTTTTTGTGTACATGTTTCATCTCTACCCAGTCACGCAGTCTCTACAATCTACATCAAGTACTTCACTCGAAATTAAATTCGACAACACCTGTCACTCGGATGTGGTCGGTCACTTCATGTATACGTGTTCAATCTCTTTCCTCAGCTTGCTTATATCTTCTTACGCAAATGTAGATTTTTGGTGAATTATACTCGAAAAGAAAAATCTATTACATGTACTATAATTGAGTGTACGTGTTTAGATTTTTAATAGACCTCTATCAATTACAATATATTTGTAGATAGATTTTAACAATTCCCCAAAAAAAAAAAAAGGGAATGCAGTTGGTGGTATTGTTCATTATCCGGTAATTATCTCTCTTTATGATTTTCGCGAGACATTATCTAATTATAATTCGTGCTTCAATTTATAAGGGATTACAAATTGGCATCATATACGATGTAGTCGGTGATATGATTCGTTTTAGGGCTTTTCTCTGGCGGATTGTTTGGTTTGATGGTCAAATTTCTACAAGAAAAAGCTTATTAAATTACAAATGGAACATTTTCATTTTATCCGATATATTAGAGTTAAATGAGTTATTTATATTGAGTTTTAATAAATCAAAACGAAAACAGAGTTCAAACTATGATCAACCCTTAAAACACACACACTACACACATATAGAGGCTTCTAATAATTAAAGAATATCGGAAAAAGATCTTGAATGGAGTTGTTTGGACTACATGATGATCCACATTATATTCTAGTTTATATATTCATTGTCACGTATTCCATACTTGCATATAATCTAATTAATTCGAGATTTTTATAGGTTAATTGTGATTCATTATCAACCACAACGACAGCTCTTTCAAAGAATTGACCATACAAAGAGATGTTTAAAAAGTCTTAATTGTAAGTTTTGGCAATGTAAAGTTTGTCATTGTCATAATGCAAAGATTAGCAACAACATTCCCAATCAAATTCAATACCTAATCGTGCATACTTATTAAAGTTTGCCTTTATGATATATATTTCATATTTGTTTCTTCTTAAAGTACGTAGTATTGACCTTATTTCTCTCTTTCAAACTCACAGTCACCTAACCTACCTCTCGCAAATCAATTTAGGAAATCAGATTTGTTGGCTTAATCGTCAGTGTTAAATTGAGGAGTCATTCGACAACCAAACAAGGGGTATAATTGTGGCAAGCCAAAAACCATAATTTGACGAAGAGATAACATAAAATAAGCTTTTTGCGAGTCTAGGTGGAATCCTTTTAGGTTTGTTAGGCACCAAGAGTGACTACTTATCCGCAATTAACCGTCAAACCCCCCCTGATTTTGTTGAGTGCTTTACAAATGAGGCATGCGTGCATATGTAACAATGGTATGTATAGGAGATGTAATTATCAAGGGAGAGGGAGATATATAAAAGAAACCATACGCAACCAATGACGCTCTTGTTATAGATTATCCCATTCGACTCCACTCAATTTGCTATAGATATGTTGTTTGCTTTTAACAGAATGTTCGTCATACTCATACTTTATGTAAGGGTTACTAGACTAGACTAATTAAGCACTCCACCTCGTCAGTAATCTGTCCCCTAATGTCATATGGTTACAAATCATTTTGATACATCAAATCGGAACGGCCGACGATGAAATTATTTTTGTAATTGTTCAAGACCCTTGACCTAACAATTTCTCTATAGTTTTATTAAGTAAACAGCTAAAAATGAAAATGAAAATAATTGAACCCATTAAGGGAAAGGGGCAAAAAAAATCCACGCCAACCAGGGGAGATATTTTATTTTTTTTCCTCTCTCCCTATAACTTTGGTTAGCTAAGATATTCAATTGTATGATACGCGCAACGGACAACCCCGTACTAAGTAACAATGAAAAAGAAACCCAAAAAAAAAAAATTATCTCCTAGAAAATAAATAAATAAATAAAAAGAATCTCATTGACATGTACGTCCAAGGATATTGTTTCATTCAAAATTGATGGGACATGACATGAGAGTCATGATTTCTGCTACGGCTTCCTGCACGTACGTTGCGACCTTTTTAAAGACACATGCCACCTGGATAGTAATGCTCGCTATTGGGGGTGCCCCAAAGGGCCAGGGTACTGTCCCATCTCATCGTTGGGTTTCCTCCGTTCACACGCCGACACGCGTCGCGCAAGAATACAAGATTATCACATTATTAATGCAGGGAGGATGGATGTGCATCGATTTCGGGGTCCCCAATTGTAGATTGCGGCAAATGCCTGACATTGAGCTAACACGTGCGCATGTGGCCACACATTTGGCGCATCCAAGAGCGACACGCTGGGAGCAAATAATCGTGTGAACGGGACAAACGTGAAAGTGCCTAGGCTCGCGACAGCTAATCAGAGCATGGGTGACACTTGTCAATTGACGAGCAGGATGTGATGCATCGTGATTGTTGTGATGAAGTGATTTCATTCATACCCCACCGGGACATGCATGTATTTTGGATTTTTGATTTGTCATTTCCTTCTTTATCTCCATTCAGAGTGTTTTTTTTTTTTTTTCTCCTTTGAATTTCCGGTGAGAGTTAGCGTCTCATTGAATGCCCTCGTGAAGAGGACAAACAAATGCATCGAGATGGTTGAAGCCACTTCATAAGTGGCTTTGAATCTCTCTCTCTCTCTCTCTCTCTCTCTCTCTCTCTCTCAATGAGAAGATAAAGCAATCCACTACGCTTAAAAGGGTTTTTAATTTACTTCTTCTACCCATGATTTCGTTTTGACTCTCAGCCCATGACCTTTTTTACATACACATGTATATATTTTCCTTTCTCTTTTTAGCATTGACTTTTGTTGATGCCAATTTGTATGGATCTTAAAAAAAAAATAAAAAATAAAAAAGATAAAATCTACAACAACTCAATTCTATTATCTACACTAATTTTTTAGTGAAACTCACTCAACTTTCGGGAAAGACTAAAATAACTCCTCATTGGAAATGAGGTGAGCTGCCATCCAACTCCACCATAAAGTTGAATATCAACAGACTAAATAGTCTAAAATCACAAGTAAAACATATTTCTATAATGAGTATTTGTAGAAGTTTGTAAAGAGGTTGATGATTGTTTATCAACTATAAGGACATGGAAGTCACTAAAGGATAAGTGGGAGAAGCTGTCACTGTTCAGTCTAAAAAATTTAGAAAGTATTTTCTTTTTAGCTTAATTAAATCATAAGTTTGCTCCCGTTAGATTAATTAAATATATGAAATTTAGGTTTAAAATGTATTAAAAAGTTTAGGCTTAAAATTTACTTCAAAAATCACACAAGTATTTACACGCATACACAGGCAAGATTCGAAACACAATCCTCTTATTATAACAGGTCTTGCATCTCAAATTTATATATCTATACATAAGAAAAACCCCTTTATAGTTTTACTCTATATTTAAACATAATCTCTACGTAGTCATAAAAAAAATTTGATCTTAGTTATAAAGAAAAATGAATTTCTTATTGTGATAAATTATAGTTTTTCAAATGCTATCTTAAGTAACTAACCTCTACATAATAATAATTATTTATATAATATAAAAAAATATACGCCATGTAATGTTAAATATTTAACATGGAATATTTTTTTTAAAAAAAATTATTTAATATAATGATTTATTCTTTAGAGTTGATACTAAATCTTTAATCATCAAGGTACGCTAGCAGGGGAAAATTCTTGTCAAAACCAAAATATTTATAACTTTTTCAAGTATGTTTAGAATTTATGACATAAAAGCATTTGTATTTCCGTATTATCGTTCTTTGGATTATCTCCTCTTTATTTTTGTCCAATTACATCAATGATTACCTGCTACCTTCACTTAAAGCATTTGCTTGTTTGGATGATTGAGGAAGACTTTATTATGCATTTTATTAGTGTGGTGAAGTTACCAAATTGTTGTACTTAAGGAAAGGATCATTTGGACTATTTAAAATCTACATAAAGTGGAGAAACAAATTAAAGAGAATGCAAGTGTATGTTGATATATGCGTTAGTATTTTTCAAACAGTATCACTCTCTTTATCAATGCCAAGAAAATTTAATTTTTTGACTGACTACACTACTGATTACGAGTTATGAACATGATGTCCTACAATGACACTACTGATTATGAGTTATGAACATGATGTCCTACAATTAGTGCCTTACAAATTGAATGTTACTAAATAATTAGATTTCATTGATTTTGTTAACTTTTTTGATGATCTAACTGTGTTTAGATTGGTTGGATTTTGAACAACCCATATTATACAATAGTTTAAAATCCATACAAGCTCCGAACAAGGAGAATCTTAGTTGGAAGAATTACCCATTCAGAAGCATTTTTCTAATGAAAAATTTTAAAGTTTTCACACATAATCATGAAAAGAGAGATTACAAAACACACAATCCCTTGAGTTGATGAAAAATGAAGCAAGTTCAAGAAGCCATAAGATTATTGCATAAAGACTAAAAAGAAGTCCAAGCCTCAAAAGAAGAAAACGAAAACAAAAGAGGGAAGGTGACGATATAAAGTAACCACGGTTTATCCAACAGTTAGCGGAAAACACGGAATATTAACCATGGTTAAGTTTACTAACCCAAAGGAAGCACCAAGAAGAGCTTGCAGTGGGCCCATATTCCCCTGCTATATATAAAGCTGGAGGCTAAGAAGAGACTTGCAAGCAAGCCATTATCAATTGAAAACATTAAACAACCACTTGCACCGGAGATAGTGTTCTTAGTCTTTTAGATAGACTGAGAAATTTCAGTTCTTTTTAATCTTATTAAACAGTTCTTGATATTTTATCATCTACCCAAGTTTGGGTAAGTTCCCCTTGCTCAATTTGTTTATGTTCTTTTTTGGGTTTGTTTTGAAATGCTCATTTGCTATTATTATTATTTTGTTTTTCCATTCATTTGCGCGGTGAAAAGTTCTGTTTGTTGTTAATTGATAGACCTCTTATTACAATAATTGATAGAAATTTGGTATCATGTTAAAGATGTGAGCTTTAATTCCATGTGTTGTGACGATGATCTTTTTCGTATTTTTCATGAGGGCATTTAAAAAATTTTCCTCATATTTTATGTTGTTCTTAGAAACGTTAGATCTTGATGATGATCTTATTGTCAAAGTGATTATTTTTATTTCTTTTACTAGCTGTAGTGTTGTTTTGATGCCTTGGATTTTATGATCATGGATTGGATCATTTTGATTCCAGATAAGATGATTTCTCAGTTGGGGTTCTGGAAATTTTGTAAGATTTCCTTCATTTCTTGAAAGGTAGCTTATACCGTTTGATGTTGGTTTAGCTGCAGGTTGGATTTGCTATCTTCTTTTTGCTCTCTTTCAGGACTCTGCTGTCATCAATTTTCCCGTTATAAATTTGCACTTCTCTTTCCAGGTAATTTTAAGAGTTTCTCTGATGGTTTTCTCTTTTTATTGTGTGTCCCTTTTTTGGGAATTTATTTAGTTATTACGTTTGAATGATGTTCTAATGACCCTTTTACTGTCTTTCAGATATCAAGGAAGCAGTCAAGAGATTTTGCGTGATTCCTAATCCAGTGTCTCAAGTTTATTGTCACTTTACAAATTGAGTATCTGTAAATTTAAAATTTTAATTCAAAAACATGGGCCTCGCTAGTATGCCATCTGCATCAGAAGGAATGCTGTGCTTAATTCTAATGAACACTGCTATGTCAATCTCAATCGTGAAAGGCATATTCAGATCAATCCTCAAAGTTGTTGGTTTCCACGTTGCTGAATCATCATCGCCAGCGTATTCATATTTCACTTCGCCTCAAGTTGTGTCTGCAGAGCTATGCGATGCAAACTTAAGTCCTCCTCTTAGCTATGTTGAGGAGTTCCGAAACCAGAACCCTGCAATCAAGTATGAAACATTGCTCTATTGTGAAGATGCAGAGCATGACTGTTCTGTGTGTTTGACCGAGTTTGAGCCTGCATCTGATATAAATAACTTGTCTTGTGGACATTTGTTTCATAAAGTGTGCTTGGAGAAGTGGCTGGACTATTTGAACGTTACGTGCCCGCTTTGCAGGACACCTCTAATTCCTGAGTTTGAAGACGATCCCTCTTGCTTCTGGTGAGAGTTTGTCTAGTTGAGGAGACTTCCTGTGTACGGCATGTAGTGTATAGGCATTTACTAATGCATCAGTGGGGGGTGTAATGTTGTTTACACGCCTTGAGTCCTTTGGGGGCTTGTTGAGAAAACCAGAATTCTGCTGTATATATTGTTGAGGTTTCTGGTTTGTTTTATGGCATATAATCTGACTTTTTGATCTTGAGCTTTTTTTTGGTTTCACCTTTGATGAGCTGTATGTGAGTGAATATGGAGGGGAAGTTGACGAGGCTTTCTAGTTTCTATGCTAGAATTGCTCAAAAAGAAGTTTTTGAATTTCACTTTGAGTGTACCAAACAAGCATTTGACGAGAATATATATTGATTCTTGTTTGCGTGCAGAAGAAACAACCTTGGTCACAAAAGTCGAATCTAGATGTAGATTTGGTTGGCCTTTCTTATGGCTTAAAATTAAGAAGCTGAACCCCATCATTAAAGCTATTGATTCGAATAGGGTCCAATGTAAAGACATGAAAACCAGACAAAATCAATTATTTAACTCGATGATGACCCCACCGTCAATGTGTTGCATGGTTCGTGTTCCTTGCGTTTGCTTGTTCTGGCGTCAGTGAATACAAAATTGGGGGAGAAAATTTTGTCATGATATAATCTGGGCAAATCTCAACTTCCATTTTAAGGTCATTAGTACCCAAACAAAGAAAACCGGGAAGGGTGCTCTTGGCTTGATTGATTTGGGCCAATGGCGGGATGGTGTTCTGTAGCTTCTGTTCTAAATGCCCAATTCATCGGACGGGAACTGATTGGAAAAATATAAACAGGGTCCTTGAATCTCTGTGTCTCTGTTTCTCTAACTTAAGCAGTTCATTGCAAATGAGACTATTTTGCAAGGTAGCTTACTGCCTTGTTGTATGCTTGGAGATAAATGGAATCTGTTGAAGGAAGTAAAAGTGAAGCTTGGTGCCAAAAACAATTGTGGGTGGCCATACCCTTTTTGCCTCAATATGGGTGTGTGATTCAGCTTGTCTGGTCCTTGTATCGAGCATGCCCTTTGTCCTATGATTCCATTGTTTTGTTATCTACTTGTTTTAACTTTTTGTAATTTGCAGATCAATTTATTGAAAGACAAACGGTGCGAAATGAATCTGGATATAACATAAAATTAGGTTAAACACAAGGTTCTTGCTAATAAACTAGTCTTCTAACACAGAAGTCTCGTTTTAATGAATAAAGAAATGGGTTAAAGGATAAGAAAAAAATTATGAACGCTAATATATTAAAAAGACAAAAACTGTATCAGAATTAATTTATTGCAAGTTTGGGGTTATTTATTTAATGGTCAAAAGTATCTATTTAATCTCATAAAAGTGTCATTTAATTTTATAAGTTTTTATTAAAATTTTTTGTTGTATTATATTAAAAAGACAAAAACTGTATCAGAATTAATTTATTGCAAGTTTGGGGTTATTTATTTAATGGTCAAAAGTATCTATTTAATCTCATAAAAGTGTCATTTAATTTTATAAGTTTTTATTAAAATTTTTTGTTGTATTTTTAGTAAAGCTTTTGGATTTTTTTTAATCACATGAGATTAACATTTAAGGAATGTTCGTTTCATTCACAACTTGGTGTGAGTTCAAATTATTACCCTCATATTTAAAAGCATCGGCCTTGACCATTAGAGCAAAGGCCAAGTGGTAAATTTTTTAAGAATTAAATAAATTATTTTATATCTATTAGTAAAAATTTAAATTTTAAACTTTTTAAAATTGGGATTGTAAAGTTTATTGAGAAAGTAAAATTATCTAAGATGCCTTTACTTTATTTTTATAATCTTTTTCTTCGTAATATAACTTTAAAAAATTAATTTATTAAAGTAATTTTACAAGATTCAATAAAATAAATCCTACTAATAATTAGATAATTAAAGTATTTTTTTAAAAAATTAATCTATTAAAATAATTTTACAAGATTCAATAAAATAAATCCTACTAATAATTAGATAATTAAAGTATTTTTAATAAAAATTTTATTCATATAATTTCTAATAATAAAATCTCTACTTAAATAAATTTAATTTAAAAAGTTATACTAACAGTGCTTGAGCATTGGTCATTACTTTAATAAACCGAGGACTCTTTTTTTTTTGTTTTTTTTACCTCCCTGTAGCCAGCACACGCCGCATATAAAAGCTCACATACACTAGCACAAAGTTTGAACCTCTTTAGACAAAACCTAAAAAATCCACACAAAGTTGAAATCTTAACTAAAAATTTTAGCACAAGCGTTCAAAACCTAGCTTGACAACTCTTCCCATTTGGTATGCATAAAATAAAATTAAATAGATGAAAGTGATAATTAAAACCTTTAATATAAGAGCACACAATACTATTTTCAAATCACAAACTTTTCAGTTTCATTTATTTATTATTAAAATCAAAGGCTGTTTTATTTTTTAATTTTTTAAAAATAATTTTTATTCCCCCACAAAATGAAGAAGAAGAAAATTAAGAGAAAACACACACACACACACACACAAGGCGCCAAGGCCCAGGCCAAACGAAAAGAAACAATCCTATCTTTTTCTTTTATCCAAACTTGCGCTCTCATTTCCAGCTCGTTCATCCCTTCCTTCAAATGTCTCAATTACCACCACTGCCACTGCATATTTACCAAACAAGGGCAACCCTCTATGGCTCACTCTGTTTGCTGCACTGAACTCCATTGCAGCCTCATGGACAGTCACCGTCTCCTATCTGGCCGCAAAGCCACTTGGTTTCTTGGCTCTTTCAACAGGTTCCTCTCACCGTATGTTCTGAAAACGATGCGTATTCTTTGCATGTTCTTGTACAAAGATTGTTTCTTTTTCTGCTGTTTCATATTTGAAGAAATAATCTTTGTTGGTTTGCCATTAACATTTCACAATCTTGCTCTTTCAATTTTGGTTTATGTTGCAGAATAGGGGCAGTTGTAGTTTGCTGTTGATTGATTCATTCATGGGCCTTGCTAAAGATTATTTCCTTTTTGATAATCTTGTTCTTCCTTGACAGTTAGCTTCAATATCCGTCAAATAATAACTAAATGGTAGTTTTAGCAGTTAATTCAATAAATATGGCCGATGTTGCATGTTAGGAGTGGCTACAATCTTGCTCTTAATTGCCGTATTGAGATTTAAGCTTATGGGTTTCTTGTGTAGTACCACTGTTACCACAAGTTCTTCAAGTGCTAATTCTTTCTACAACTGAAGCAGGTATATATCTCATCAAATACCTCATAGAAATATATTCAGGTTTGCGTTCTGTATCAGGAACCATAATTCGCTCACAAGATCCCCTATAATGTCTGCTAATGAAGGTAATACAATGCCTTACATATAATCTTATTGTACCTCTTGCTGGTGAGATTTTGAATTAATTAGTAAAATTGTTAATTTCATGAGATATCTTTTCTTCGAAACTTTTAGTGGTTCACAGGCTCCTTGCTGGAGGTAGTTTTATATTTTCTTAGAATTGCTGATGAATCTGCCTTATTTGATATCTTCAGGCAAGTCAGCTAGTGCTATTCAAGGGCTATGTGAAATAGTTTGGGCCATGGAGGCTGATCTGGAAGCTGATCAGCTTCTGTACATTACTGGTGATCCTAGTGTCTTAGGTTGCTGGGATCCAGATATGGCTATCCTAATGTCTCCGACTGAGCATGAAAACTTGTGGAAGGCTGAAATCAAGGTACTCATCCAGCTCTGAAAAATGAAAAGTCAAAGTTTTCATAGTCCCATATAAGTGCCCTAATCAATAATTTGTGCATGGCAGATCGCTTGTGGTGTAAATTTCAAGTATAATTATTTCATGAAAGGAGAAACATGGTCTTCAGGTGACATTATCTGGAGAGGCGGGCCTGAATTTTCTTTGTTAGTTCCTTTCAATGAAGATAGAAAAATTCTGGTGAGAGATTCATGGATGAGGATTAATACCAAAAATTCTCCAACTCACGTATGGGATTCATGGATGGAGGAGACGTATATTCCTGTAAAGTCTTCAATCTCTGTTCCAGAAACAGGTATTTTATCTATCTTGGCACTCTTGTACACTAAACTTCTGCCATTATAATGTTTCTGAACACTTAAATACTTCCAGTGGTTTGACAGATGATGAGATTGTGAAGCATCTTGAAAGTGATTCTAGAGAATCAGAGCCATTCTGGAATGATCTCATGCATGCAGATCAATTGAACTCTTATGATGACAGTAAAACTGCTACACACGAGGGTTCAAATTTTGATATGGCATTATCTGAAAGAGACCAGCCTATTGAGGAACCTTGGTTATACCAATCATATCCAATCGTTCTTGCATATGAAGATACAGTAAAGCTTGATATGCTAGAGAAAAGTAATAATGAGAAAGATGAGACGATGATATTGGATACGTATAATCAGAAACTTCAAGATACTGAGAGCTTATTGCCTGAAAAAGGGAGTTTAATTTCAAAGGAGAACTCTGTGTCGACTGTTATACTGATCAATTCTTCAATATGTACCATGCAAAGGATTGCTGTATTGGAAGATGAGAAACTGGTTGAATTATTACTTGAACCAGTTAAAAGTAATGTGCAGTGTGATAGTGTATATCTAGGGGTAGTCACAAAACTTGTTCCCAATATGGGCGGTGCTTTTGTAAATATTGGAAACTCTAGACCTTCTCTCATGGACATAAAACATTACAGGGAACCATTCATATTCCCTCCATTTCGTTGTTGGACAAAGAAACAAGAAGTTAATTGTTCTGCATCTGCAGCCCTAGAAGATCATGCGCTAACCTATGACAATGACTCAACATCTCACAATACTGAAGATGTTGCGGAAGCTGACTCTGAGGAGGAGTTAGTACAATTTGTGCGCAACGATGATGAGGAGCATGATGGTGATGATTTTGATGTTTTAGAAGTTCTCAAGAATGCGAATGGTAGTATCATTGATGACGGTGAACCAGAAGCTGATTTTGAGGACTTCTTAGAGGGAGACCACCATCTAGATGGTGAAAATAATGGTTTCTTTACCCCTAAATCAGTATCTGATGACTCACACGCATCTCATCCTCAAGATATGAAAGATTCTAAGCATACACCTGATGAAAAAAAGTGGTTGCAAGTTCAGAAAGGAACCAAAGTTATTGTACAAGTTGTGAAAGAGGGATTGGGTACAAAAGGTCCTACATTGACTGCTTATCCAAAATTAAGAAGCAGGTTCTGGGTATGTTTTCTGTTGCACCTGTATTACTTACTAACATCTCTCTCTTGCAGTTGCTGGCTAATCTTTGTACTAAATTTTGCTAATCTAATTCTTCCGGCTTTCAGATATTAATTACTAGTTGCGATCGAATTGGTGTCTCCCGAAAAATAACTGGTGTTGAGCGAACACGCTTGAAAGTCATTGCAAAAACTTTGCAGCCTCAAGGATTTGGTTTAACCGTAAGAACTGTTGCTGCTGGCCATTCGTTAGAGGAACTGCAGAAGGATTTGGAAGGTTTGGTTTTAACTTGGAAAAACATAATGGAACATGCGAAATCAGCTGCCCTTGCAGCAGATGAAGGTGTGGAAGGGGCTGTTCCCGTTCTGCTACATAGGGCAATGGGTCAAACACTTTCCATTGTCCAGGATTATTTTAATGAGAAGGTGACTAAAAGACAAATATTATAATCACCTTTTTCTTTGCCTTTCCCGGTATTCTATTACTTATCATGACAATTTCACGTAATGATTTTCCACATTATTGTGATCTCCTAATGTCAAGCTTTTTCTACAATTTACCTTCAGGTTAAGAAGATGGTGGTTGACTCTCCGAGGACTTATCATGAGGTATTGCACCAGCTGAATATCAAATGATATTTTGGTACTGAAAAAGCAAGATTGTGCTTATGTGTGTATTTGTCCCTTTCTAGAGGGACTGAGCAATACTTAGCATGTTCTTCTAATAACTCATAGACATAGAGACATAAATACTCCGAATTTATCTTATTAGACATATAAATGCTCCATAGTTATATTAGGAGTCTGGCCGAGCATTGGGAGGATTAGTGAGAAGGATTCTAAATGTCATGTTAGCGGAAACAATTCCCCAACCAACCCCCCCCCCCCACCAGCCAAAAAAAAAAAAACCCCAATATGTCTGATTCCTCTTCAATCTTCATTATGAGCTGAGAAGAAGTGTTGATAAGAGTTTCAGTCATTTGCTGTCATTGAAAAAAAGAAAAAGGAAAATTGGCAGCTTTTCTCTACTTCATAAGCAATATAAGCAATTACTTTACAAAAAGAGGGGGGGGGGGGGTAAACCTTATCTATTTACTTTGTATCTCGAATATTACTTTCCTTGAATGTTACAGAATGGTCATTAACTTCCTAAAGATTTTGAAGTAAAATTGCTTGTCTTGTTTATTTTTCTGTGAAAATTAACAAAATCAATTTCTTTTTTCTGTTATATGTCAGGTTACCAGTTACCTTCAGGATATTGCTCCTGATCTTTGTGATCGAGTTGAGTTATATGATAAGAGAATTCCCCTCTTTGATAAATTTAACATCGAAGAAGAAATCAACAATATGCTTAGCAAAAGGTGAGGATTGTTGACAGTACTTATCTCTGAGTTGTCATGTTATGTCGGTAGATATTGTTTCCATTGCTGTTTTAAGTGACCAGATTCTACATTAAATCGTCAAATTGTAAATACAATAAGAATCTCCTTTAGGAGTTTTTCGTGAAGCCAGTTACACTTCTTGCCTTCTAGGGTCCCACTTCCAAATGGAGGTTCTCTGGTGATCGAACAAACTGAGGCTTTGGTCTCCATTGATGTGAATGGAGGGCATGGGATGTTTGGTCATGGGTCATCAAAAGAGAAGGCTATTCTGGATGTCAACCTGGCAGCTGCAAAGCAAGTATGTTAGTCACTTCATTGTGATTGCCATTTTTATGCATAGCCCATGTTGGTAGTGCTAGCATGTTAATTGAAAATTTTGTGTTTCAGATTGCAAGGGAGTTACGGCTAAGAGACATTGGTGGCATCATTGTTGTAGATTTTATTGATATGGCAGATGACTGTAAGTTGGTTTCTCTCCTCCTCTCTCGCCTGTGCTGCAGAGCCCAGGATAGCAGATGGAGAACATTTGGATTGCAATATCAACTTTTAGAAAATTTTGTAAACCAGTAACTAGATTTTGTTCTGGCACCTGTACATTCTGGCTCAATGTTGCTTGATTTCACCCAGTTCTTCCTAAAAGGACAATTCAGAATGATAAATTACTAGAAAACTTTGTAATAAGCTTTAATGAGAGAGTTTATCAAATTATGACACAGGAAATGGCCACTTATGAGAGTTAGGATGGTCGCCGGGATTACCAAACTAATTGCATAATGTCTCATTGATATTATTTTTTGGCTCTATAATTTTCAGCAAATAAGAGATTAGTCTATGAAGAAGTCAAGAAAGCTGTTGAGAAAGATCGGTCAATGGTGAAAGTCTCTGAACTGTCAAGACATGGACTGATGGAAATTACAAGGAAGAGGGTATGGTTTTTCAATAGTCAATTTTCTCCTTCCTATTTAGTTTTTGTGTGTTTTCTGGGGCTGATGAAATGCAAATGAAGGAAAGATGCAGCTAAGCCTTGTTGCAATTGACATCAAGAACTTTTGATATGTAGACAACCATTACAATTTAAAATGTAACAAAAAGTATTTTGAATTTTAAATATGACAAAATTTAGTGTTGTTAGTTGAACTCACTAGATTTTGTTTTACATCTGATGAGAGATAGCACCGTGTTTCGCAGGTTCGACCCAGTGTTACATTTATGATCAGTGAACCATGCACTTGCTGTCTGGGTACCGGGCGAGTTGAAGCTTTAGAGACCTCCTTCTCAAAAATTGAGCAAGAAATTAGTCGGTTGCTTGTAAGTAAATCTTATAATCAAATTACATTTTGCTTTATCGGACATACTTCAAATAGGAGGAAGCATCAGAAGTAGGAAGATTGAAAATCTATTTCA
Organism: Aegle marmelos; assembly: GCA_030449875.1. Taxonomy (NCBI): domain Eukaryota; kingdom Viridiplantae; phylum Streptophyta; class Magnoliopsida; order Sapindales; family Rutaceae; genus Aegle; species Aegle marmelos. The sequence goes on along the minus strand of JASUUL010000094.1, from coordinate 18,122,836 downwards.
TAGGTATCCTTTCCCTCAAGTACTCTCCTCTAAAGTGGCTTCCATCCTCATGATAGAAAACATGCCTATGAAGCTGGGATTGAGAACTGCACTGACTTATTATATTGATGAACATATAATTTCTGAGTTGTGATTAGTAGTCTACCCTTTAATCTGTTTTTATTGAAATAATAAAAGTTTGTTTATTTTTCTCTGTATCAGGCAATGATGGAGCAGAAAGCAGACCCTGAAAATCCCAAGTCCTGGCCAAGATTTATTCTGAGGGTAGATCATCACATGTGTAACTATTTAACTTCTGGGAAAAGGACAAGACTTGCAGTCTTAAGTAGTTCACTCAAAGCTTGGATTCTTTTGAAGGTAGAATAAATGAGCTAAATATATATTTTCTTATATCTCAGAATGCTGACAGAGATTCGGCATAGTGGAAATTAACATATTGCAATGCTGATAATTTGGAACTAAATTACCTCAGGTGGCTAGGGGTTTCACTCGTGGAGCATTTGAAGTGATACCATATACTGATGAGAAGGCAAGTGAAAATCAGCATCAAGTTGCTATTTCTTTGCTGCGATCGGCAGAGGCTGGAGCTAATAAGTTGGGCAAAAAAGTAACTCTTGTTCCTATCAAAAAGCTGAAATCAGGAAGGAAATGAAGTTTGAAAAATGAAGAGTAAAACAGATTTACTGTCTGTTTTCTTAGGGAGCTTTGTTTATTTATTTATAGTAGGAGAGAAGCAAAATGATGGGCACTGGAAAATGGGTCAGCGTCCTGATTCTCTGTTTACAGAACTGGTTGATAATCTTTTGGGAAAAGATATTCGATCCTTTCTCCAAAAATACATACGCAAGAGTCTGGAGACATGCTAGTGGCCAAGAAGTGGATCACCCATGATACGGGAGCCATGTATCTTGCAGGGTAAGACAGAAGGGGATGAGCAGATAGCGGATATTTCACCTATATAGTTCCTTTGCACCTCGAAGATTAGGCATCATGTGCTTGGGCAAGCAATTTTGTTCTCGGTAATTTTTTTAATTTTCTCGCTTTCCCAAATAATGATTGTGGAAATTAGGAAGCTGGAAAAAATAAAAATAAAAGGATGTCGAACATCTGTAGCGCACTTAAAACTTTACCGTTATTTTGGAATATCACAATTTGAGTTTCCATGTATGCTCTGTCTAGTTTTTGAAGTGGGCAGTATTATCACTTTGCTTCTGATTCTATGAGTACATAAACCATGATTTAACATTTAAATTATTTATGATCTTCTGTTAAAGAAAAAAGTCCATCTTGCTAGGTGTCTGATTAAGTAAAAGCAATGTTGGGAGCAAATTGTGCATTGACAAGAGTATGGATGAATATAATAAGTGAATTGAACATTTCTGGTAAAAACTCAGCTGATATTGCTACTCAATTTCAAAAAGTATAAGACAAAGCTTGCAGTTTCTGGAAAACAACATAAAAGATAAAAGTACAAGTGGATATACTCCAATGAAGTAACACTGGAGTTTCAAACCTCATGTCTAATAAGGTTTAAGGACTAACTGGAAGCTGCATTGCATGTATTAATACCATCCTTACAGTCGTTAGTAAGATCGTTGAAAGTTTCAATCTGCTTTTTCCCTCTCAAGAATACTTCTGTATCCACTGATGCTCTCATGTAGCCATCAAACTCAACTGCAGCTCCTTTATTAAGCTTCATTGTTTCAGAATACCACTCGCTGTTCCCATCCCAAAGATCCTTGTACTCATCAAGAAAATGGGTGGAATACTTGTCTTTCAAAGGGTCGAAGAAGGATGTGTCTAGTTCATTAGTTGCAATATAGACATTCCTTCCGTTATCAATCTTGTCTGCCAAAGTTGAGATGAGTGCATCAGGGGAAGTATCTGCGTCAAGATTTGGCCAGAGTTCTTTGTTTCTAGCCTTCTCTCCTCTCTCAATGTGAACGGCATCATAATCCCAATTCAACCTTGATGCAATTGCAGAAACTATATCCAACAGTCTTCTCGACTTCCAGAGCAGATGCCATGGCCTTTGAACAACAGATTCTGTTTCTCCTTCACACACCCTGTACCAGTAATTATCTGGCTCAACAGATCCAAACTTCCTCATAATCAAAGAATCCTTCACCTCAGAAAGCTTCATTGGCGTAATGCGAAAATCCTCCACAAGATAAAGATTCAGCCCATCTTTCTTCTGCCACTTATTCCAATCTGACCAAAACTGATCCTTGTCCAATACCGATGCTGCTTCCTTCAAATGCTCAAAATCAAAGTAAAACCTAAAATCTTTCCCTTCCTCATCTTGATTTGATGAAGTATACATTGAATTCAAACATATCGTCAAATCCATAACCAAAGTTCGGTTCAAGTACTGTGCTTCACCCAAAGCACACAAGAAGCTCCACAAGAAATGATTCATACTCTTGCACCTCTCTCCGCCACCCATATAGATCAAGTATCTCCCACGGCTAAATGAATTCTCTGACTCGATTACAGGAAGAGTATCATTAACAGCTTCCCCAACAACCAGCAAACCTGCATTATCCTTTACTGGCATTTTCTCAAATCCAGGCTTCTGATTCCTCTTCCTCTTTTTCCTAGCATTGGCACCCGAATGATAATCCCCAATACTCACCACACTAAGTGTACAATTCTCCGACCTAGTAATTGTAAACCTCCTGTAATCCTTATAGAAGGCAGCTGTCTTCCCTTCCTTAGGCCTAAACCGCCATGCAATATCACAAGCATTATCACTATCCCCACGCACTGCCTTCCCAAAACGATAAAAGTGTATGTCTTTAAAATGATCTATAGCCTTACTCATCAATAAATGAAACACTTCGGGGTCAGTACAATCAATAGGACTACCCACATTTCCCTCACAATTGGGCACCGTTTCTGTTACACTCTCCTCCTTATACTCCACATCAGTTCCATTAATAAACATAGCAACCACAGTTTGGTTCAGGGCCATGAAATCCTCACCGGTTTTAACAACAGTGTCATCAGATTTAAAAGTAGCATTTGATTGTGATGTTAAAAATGAGGTGATCTTTGCCGATGGATGAAAGAGTGGATCCTCAGGTTCATACGTGGCAGCAATAACAGTGAAGATTAACACTCCTAGCACAAACATAGTGAAGCAAAGATTGCCTATCATTGCTAGTGCATTTTGGCCTAGGTTTTCTGGCCTAAAACTCCCAGTTCTTGACAGTGTAGGCCGACCCAACATTGTCTCTAAACCAAAAGCTCCAACTTTGAACTAAATCGATTAACTTCGACTAAAAACAAAAAGACCCAGATAAGAAAATTGCAAAAACTGATTGAAAAACTAAAACAAGGAAGAAACTTTCTTGGGTTTTAGATCTGGTTTCAGATCTTTCAAGTAATAAAGGAACAAACTTCACTTACCTTCAAGACGAACCAGACAGGAGAAGCAACGGAGACGAACACATCTCTCTATTTCTCTCTCTTCCTAAATGAGATGTGCTGTGAGTGAGCTGGAATTAGTAGATTCTTCACACCGTGCGATTGATGGATTGTCAAAAAACAGCGTGCTTTGTGATTGATCGGATGATTATTTAACTATATGGGGCGTATATTGCGCACAGGACATTCGATGATGACACGTGGAATAACTGCTACGTGGAGGGTCAGATTAGGCGGTACGGGTGATGAAAGTCATAGTGTCATGTAATTGGTGACCATTGCTCTGCATGAAATGACGACACACACCGACAGTGGTAAAGTTTGTAATTAACAAGTGTATTGCAGTACAACGCACACAAGCGGATCCCACTTTTCTTCGTTAATTGTTTATTATTATTTATTAAGACTTTTCGATGAAGGATCAAGAAGACCGACCTGGGAGTGAGTATTTGGTTCGGTTTGGACAGCAAAAACCGAACCAAATTATTTTAAAATTTTTTAATTAATTATTTTTACGTGGTTCGCTTTCAAATCGAATCAAATCACTGAATTAAACGGTTCCCCAAAAAAAAAATAATAATAATAATGAAAAAAATTAAAAATTGAAAATCCTACTTTAAACTAGATAATTATAGAAGTTTAGACTATGAATATGGTTGAAGCAATGATATCGGTACAAAATTGATTGCAGTTTTTTTTTAATACAATAACAAAATTAATCATTAGTTTCAGAAAATGAGTTTATGGATCAATTTTTAGAAGTTATGTTTTGTAAAATTTAATTTTAAGTTTACTTTAAAATAGTTTATAAAATTTTGATTTGTTTAACTTTTGTTTATGTAAAACTTTATAAATCAACAATTGTGGATCATTTTAGTATTGCACATAAAGATTTTGGCTCAACATGAAGAAATTCAGGTACTGAAATTGATTTTTTTTTTAATATATGTATCTAATTAATGTGATAACATATACTCTATTTTATTTTATTTAATCGTTGGTGTTTGGCTAATGGCTCATTTTGAGAAATAACTTAGATATGGTAGATGTGGAATTTAAGGAATTAATAAGTGGTGATTAGAAGAGTAATCATTAACAATGGTACCACAAGAGTTTTTTTTTTTATAATATATGATAGCTTTTTAAATTATTGTTAGACTTTATTATGTTGTTTATTGTTTGTGAATTTATAGACTCAAAATTATTGTTATAGTAATTCTATATTACTATTCTATCTTTTTATTAAATATACAAGGTAAAAATACTCGAATTAGATAAAATAAGATCAAACTAAATCATGAAACTAAACCGACCAGAATTAATTTGGTTCAGTTTGATTTGATTCTAGTGTTTAATTTATATTTAGTTCACAAAATCATGAATCAATTAGTTCAAGTTTAATTCTATTATAAGCCTGAACCAAATCAAACCGAATAGAATAGTGTTCCAATCCTAAACAACATATGGACTCAAACTTCACCGTCTAATCTCGAACTTACATATAATTTTAAATAAAATTTTCATTATATGCCTCAGGTGTGTGGGTAATTTTGTTGTCCTAAAGAACTTGCAGAATGTATTTGATGTGCCCTTAGGTTTTAAAGAAACATAACCTTGGTTAACACTTCTTCAGCTTCACTTATTTATTTTTATTTTATTTTCGGTGGTAACCTATGTTATTGCCATGGTATCTGATTTTAAGGGAAAAAGGTTGAAGGATGCTTTATAATTTAGTCACTTGAAATAGCTTTTGGTGAATGGTGAAGTCTCAAATCTGAACCATCATAACGACTGATGAACAAACAGTTTCCAAGGCAAAGGAAGTGGAAGTGGAAGCCCCTCTCAATGTACTCTTGTTCCTCTTCCATCATGGAAGCTTCTTTTTACTTACAGTTTAGTCAGGTCATGTAAAGTAAAACGGTCCAAAAGTGACTTGCTTTTAGGGTCGAAAATAAAGATTGACCAGCAAGAAATAGTCCAACAGTGAAGGAGGGACCCCCCACGCCAGCTCTGGTATTTGTTTGAGATCCTCAATTGCTTCTTCGGGTAAAGTTGATTTAATGATATCTGTAAGAGGCACAAACACAAAGATGTTTTTTTTTTTTTTTTAAATAATAATAATAACACAACAAACTACTTTTCAGCAAGATATTCATGCAACAAAAGGGCCTCTTTTTTTTTTTTTTTCCCCAATTTCCCTCGTGTATTCCCAAAATGAAAGATGATACCAATTGACCAGTAGCACATCAGCTGTTAACAAAGTCCACAAAATCTGAATAATGTGTATGGCCTTACAACCTTACAGCTGCTTTGCCTACAAAATTTGTGATCAGGGAAAATGTACTCGTATAAAACTTGGAAGTGAATTTTATACAAACATGGTCAAGGTTAAGCTATACAAAACCCCACTATGAGGAGAGTATTACCGCCCATGGATGGGTAGGCATTCTAATGAAATCTACTTCAACAACTCTCTTGGATGGTGATCCAGAAAGGGTACATGAGGTTTAACAGCCAACGCAAGGTATATACGGATGAAAACTTGTAGCCATTTTCTCATTTACTTCCATGGAGAGGCCAGAACACATCATATAGATGGAATCTTAGAGGGTGCAGAAGATGCAGCTCGTTGTTGGATCCGTGTCATACTCAGCTCCATACTTCTTTGTACCATGTCTTGTAGTAATCTCTTGGCGGTTTCAGCAGCTTTATCTGCTCCATCAACCCGTGCAGCTATGTCATAAACAATTTTCTCCAAAACTGAGGAACTCAGTCTCTTTTCTTGTGGAGTGTCTCTCAGCAAGTCTAGAAGTGTCCGAGCTCTTTCTTGAGCTTCAAAGGTACCCTCTACCGTCAGTCGCAGAAGCCCTGGGATTGCACCTTCTTTGAGAATGAGTTGTCGGTACTTATCCCGGCAACTCTGGCATAAAGAGAGAAGCACTCCAACTGCATGTTGTGTGCTGACAAGCGATCCATCTTCAACAGTTTCTACAAGGGTTAATATCCCACCATCTGAATTTGTGATTGCAATTCGCCCTTCTTCTGATCTGGAAAGGATTTCAAGTAATGCTGTAGCCTTCTCAGCAAACTTTGAATATTTCTTGCAATCTTTGAGAAGATTGATTAGAGGGGGAACTGCTGTGGCATCTAAAATTGGACTAGAATTCTCTTTACAGGTAGAGAGATAGTGCAGGGCTGTAACAGCATCAACTCTTCCCTGAACACTTCCAGAGTGGAGAATCTGTACCAGAAGAGGTGCAGCTCCAGAAGCAGCAATGGCCGGCTTATTGGGTGCAGCAGCTGAGAGAGTTAAGATTGCTGCAGTTGCTAATTCCCTTAAAGTACCATTTTGGAACTTAAGAAGCTCCACAAGTGGGGGGATGGCGCCAGCAGTTGCTATCTTGACTTTGTTTCTGTTAATCAGGGGGAAAATAATAGATTGAGATAACTCATAGCACTCTAAAAAATGTGCATAGTATTACCAACCAAAGAGAAAAAGAACAAGGATGACACAAAATTGGTAATTAGAAAACAATCATACGAAATGAAAACAATTGAGCAAATACATAGAGAAAAATGCATATTTGGCATCCTTGTGGACTGCCCATCATCACAGAACCAACTCATATTTTTATTCAACCAAAAAAATATCCACAGTTAGAAATTAGAATTGCAAAAACTAAAGAAAAGAAGCTTTCTGATATCACAAAGCCTGTTCTTCATTTAAGGAAAACAAAAAATAGAAAAAAAGAGTGCAGAAACTAAACTTGATATATTCAAGCAAAATCCTGAGCTAAATCTGTGAGTGAATCTAATTTGAACATTTCCACCCAAAGCAATTGGAAATCAGTGGGAATTAAAACGTTGTGTCTTGGTTCAGAAACAAATTCTTCTAGCCAATTTATCCTACATAAATCTTTAACAGCAGTAACATGATCAAAATGAAAATTTTCAACTCTTTTTCAATCAACTACTTAGTTTTGGACAATTGCCATAGAAGCCTCATGACATTTAATCTCCATGCACAGCCCTCAAAATAAATCTTCATGAAAGCCTCGACCCTCTTAGTGATTGCTAACAAAAGAATAGCATCAAGAACAATCAAGCAGTGAATTCTCACATCTCTCTGTTTTGGATCAAAAAGTGCTCAGCTTTTCCATCCAACAAATCCGAAATAACAAGCTGGGTTTAACAAGCTGGGTTTTAGCATCTCCACCGCTAATTTCTTTCAACCCAGAACCACAACTGCACAGAATCAATAACTTTACTTTCCCCACACTTTCCTTTTGAATATTTTATCATTTCTCAGATTGCTTATTGTTCATTTCTTCATCCGTAACTTCTCTTAATGAAACCGTAAACAAAATTTCACTATTTTAACTATTAAATGAAAACGAGAATGAAAGCATTCATCCTGAAACACAAAAGAAGATATAACATAAGACATGCAAGAAACAAACCGTTCATTTCTGACAGCAAGATTGAGGAGGGCAAGGAGAGAGGATTCAATGGCATCAAGATTAGGAGAAACAAGCATCAACACCAAAGGTTGAACTACACCAGCAGCTGCGAACTCTGATCTTGTCTTTAAAGACGACTTTTTAACGACTTTTCTAATATCTCTGGCTGCTTCAATTTTGGTCTCAAGATCTCCATTTATTAACTTGTCTGACAATTCCTCAATAAGGGCTTGCTTCCTTTGGTTCCATGCTTCTTCTTCTTGGTCTGTTGCTGCTTTATTTTTGTTCTCTTCATGCCCCATCGCTGTTTCTTTCTCGGTGTGCCTTGACGGGTTGTTTTTGCTTTCTTGCCTTCTTTCTTTATCTTTCGACGATCATGTTTTGAGTTTGGGTTCTGTCAAAAAGCCCAAACAACCACTAGAAAACAAAACATACCAAAAACCCAGAAAGTTTTAAGAGAAAAATAATCATTTCTCTCTTTATTTCATGTGAAAAAAATTAACCAATGACTCATGCTTTGTTAAAATTGCCCCCACCACATCCACTGAACAGGACTGACAGTTAATCTTTTAGGATTTGTCCACATGAAGACTTAAATAAAGTAGTAGTTACGGGTGATATCAGACCTTCGAGTGACAGGGCTTTTAATTTATTTACTAAAAATTTTTGTTAAGAAGAAACGCAACAGTTAGTATCATAGTAAAACGGATCTTTTGTTAAGTTTTGGTGTTAACATCTGATGTGAACTTATATAAATCAAAGGGTGGACAAAGAAAAGACATTAGGGTCATTAGCGAGATTATTTTATGTTAAAAAAGCCAATCGTCGGTTTGGATATAACGCCAAGATACAAGAAAGATGAAGCAGAATGCTGTCAACGTACAATAAGTTTGGTAAGTAAACAACAGACCATTTCGGCACGTCGAGTCACCCAACGACAAGATTTAAGAAATCAATACATAAGTGTTCTACGGATTGAAGTAAAGAACATATGAAAGTGAAGTTTAATTAGACTCTACTGATTTTGATAATGTTTGAGTTGATTGATAGTGTTAAATGTTGTTAAAAAGGGGAGGATGGGATTAGTATGGTGAGATTTTCACATGTTTGTACTTTGCAGAACACTATTCATCATTTTTTTCACAGATTGCCAGAAGTGATGGTTGCCATAATGCTGCTGCATTTCTTGGCCTCATCTTCGCTTCATGGGGCCGAAAATTCGAGCTCTTATTCCCGGGCTCATCCTCCAGGTTGCCATCCTTCTCTTCAATGCCAACGAATCTCACATATTTCTTGACAGCACTTTTCTTCTTGGAAGCAGTTTTCTCTGAGGAAACATTAGCTTCACTTTGCTGACAAAAAGACTTGCTTGGAAAATCATTGCTTTTGCAAGAAACTTTGTCAACGGAAACATCAACGTAAGACTTTGACGCAAAAGAATTGCTAGAAACTTCTCTAGCAGGCTTTCCGATCCTTCGCTGCAGCTTCCTCATAGTACGACGTGGGACAAGAAAGAACTTTTCACCAAGGGTGAGAAGTTCTTCTGGCCGGACAACTACATTCCACGGCTGCCTGAATACTTCGGGTCTACCTAGTATGCAGGAAGGGTACTTCTCCAAAATTCTAACAGCAGGTATTGCCATGTAATAGCACTCAAACCCACCTGCATGAACAATTTTCAAGGCAGAGGGCCTCTCTGATAGAGAGGAAGCAGCTTCGGCTCCTAGCTTAGCGGGAACTTTGTGGAAAGGGGCAGTGAGTTTATGGACTTTGAGGAGCTTCTTCAACATGTTTGGAAAGGCAGTTAATATAGTTAATTTGGCTAGCAGTTGAACCTCTCTTATATTGTCAGGAATATCGATGGATTCAAGAGGCAAAAATAAAAATCAAAATCATGCCGACTTGAGTCAAAAGTTTAGAATCCAACAGGGAGCCGCTGCTGGCCTTGTTTTTGTTGTTGTGTGTGTTGGATGCATTACCTCAGTATCTGCCTGCAACACAACCACAGCTCAAAGGCATATCCCGCAATTCATTCCATAACACACAGAATACTAAGTGTATCAAACTAGTTACCAAAACTCAAAAAGTCATGTCTTCACTCAGAAAGGAAGCAAACATGTGCATGGGTGATTAGGGTTAGAAAAGAATAAATAAATAAACTACACTTTTAATGGAAGAACAACTGGGAACGCCCTCATATCAATCAACATGAGTTGCCAAAAAGGATAACCCTCAGCCACTAGCATACTTACTACCTTTCTGCCACAATCCTATACCTAAACCGATGTAAAGCTTTACTATGAATGTCAACTAGAACAATTGAAATGTTCGCTTCTGCTTTACCAATTACAACAATTTAGTACATCTTTTTCTTGCTATCAAAATTCACTTTACAGGTAAGACCGCAGAATGACAAGAAAAAGTAATGGAAAATTTTCTCCACCCACTTATATCTTACCTTCCAAAGCCCTATAAAACCTCAATATATAAAAGGGAAAAAGAATGTAAAAGATTCTCACCACTCAACAGTAAATTCTAGTAGACTTCCAAGAGTTTGAAGATGAGGAAAGAGAATGAAACTACGAAAAGGAAAATTTGGTAACATGTAGCGGCAGCAAGAACCTATGCATGATACCTTCACTAACTTAAATGGTCCACATCAGTTACAGGTGAACTGCACCTTTTATGTCCTCAACCCAAGCAACAAGAAGATGGTACTGGCAAATTTTCTCCCGCCTCTTTCCACAGATTTACACTCTCAAATCCATCTGCTGCCATATCTTCTTGATGTTCCCCACCATTCAAACTCATTGGAGTTCCCAAAAATATTCCAAGATTGGCTTGAATTTCTTGTTTTCCAGGTTTACAAAAGAAAAAAAAAAAGGGAAAGAAAAGAAAAGAAAAGAAAAGTCATCCTCTGTTTCAGTAGTTACTGGGCCAGTTGATCTGTGCATGCTGGGGCTGCTGATAAACACTGGCAGGAGGTCCCCCCATTTCAACAGCTCCAGCCATTGTTTGAGATTGTTGCAGAAGTGGGTGTACTGCTGCCGCTGTAACTGCTTGTGCGGGGTGATATATACCAGCAAAGGTGCCATGACCAGCCTGTGTCGGAGCAAAAGTTACATGCTGACCTTGGGGAGGAAGATTGTAAAATGAACTAGCTGGCAAGCTGGGTATCTCTCGACCACCACCAGCCATCCACATGGCAGAACCTTCATTCTGCAGAAGAGCAACAAATCCATCACTCTTCAAACAGATTACATTACAACAGTATATAGGGGAAAATCATTTAGACATGATCCGTTAATCAACACAGAAGAATGGCAATGGCATAGAAAATTAAGCTAACCTGCTGTCCAGTCATGTAGACATTATTTTCCTTAAACTGAGATGCACCAAGATCTTCATTAGCAGCTGAGTTACCAGCTGCTGTAGTAGAACTAGGGATATAACCAGCAGGGGAAGAACCATATGGAGCATAGCCGCTAGGCATTCCAATATGAGTTGAGTTTCCTGTATTTGTTCCAGGTTTGTATTGTGGAAGTGAAAATTTTGCACCCGCGCCAGCTGCTGCCTGTGGAGATGGATACACACTGCCAGCTTGAGGTTGCTGAGGAAATGCACCATTGCTTACATATTGGTGGATGGCTGGAGGTGGAACGTAAAAGGGGGAGAAATAGGGGCTGTAGGGAATGTAGTTTGGTGGAAAAGGAGATATGTGTATTCCAGTCGGGGGACGGAAAACAGGAAGTGGTTGCTGAGTCACAGCTATTGAATTCTGCATGAGCCCAGCAGCTTGAGTCACCAATGGAGTTGGACCTGCTGTAGACATCACTAAAGAGTTCCCACCCTACAAACAGACACACATGAGCATCAGATCCAACTCAAGTACATAAACATCAACACAGTCCATACTTTGCATGAGCATATGCATGTCAAATTGACGTTCAGACATTCAATATGCAACAACACAAGCATTTGATTTGGAAGTGGAATGAATTTCCAGCATCCCAAGAGGATTTTTTTTTTAAAATTTTTTGTGATAGGAAACAAAGAAACTTGTATTAAGAAGAAAACATGAAAGAAAGCTAGAACAATAATCCCAAAAGACATTTTGTTTATGCAAACTGAAAGCTAGACCTATAATTCATTACAACAAAAGCGCAACCAAATCATCAAGTCAGCAGAAAACCAGGTACAAACATTATGAATTATTTCATGGGAGAACTCATTATTCATAGAGAGCAATTTGATGCTCATTTCAACCATCCACAGACATTAGAATGTACAATTTCCATGCCAGCTAACCAGTAACCACTCCCAAGAATCTCACACTAATACTACAAATCACATAGTTCCTATACCTGTTACAGTGAGTTACCTATAACGATCATGAAGATGTGAGACATCTGCCCATGTCAAAATAATATTCCAAGGGGGCTGCACATACAGTCATATATTTAGGTCATCCAAAAGCAGAGGCATTTTGTTTATACAAAAGCACATTATTTGGAGGACTGAGCCCCTAAATCCTAAGCATGCAACATGATCAACCAACAATGAACCAAAATGATTTCTGTCACACTGAAGAGAACTACTGCCACAAACAAAATCCTTAATTATTCTATGATTATCACCACTAACCTCATTAAAATTCTAGATAAATATATATACTATACACAAAAATGCTCGAACAAGCAACCAGCACACATAATGATATGTCATACACACACAGACAGAAGCAGGTTAAAAAGTCTCAAACATGTAGCCCGGACCACCAAACAACCACATCCATCCAGCAAATTTTAACAGGAAAATTATACACAAGCCTTGTAGTTACTAACACTACCATCATACCCATGAATGAATGGGTATAGGCCTATGATCATCTCAATATGTAAATGGAAGATTTAAACCATGCTGCAGACATCTTCAAAGGATTCAGACAACAAGCAACGCTTAGATAACCACTTTAACCAATTAAATTTATCTAGAAAATCAAAATATGTAAGGTTTTCAATTGAGAAGTGAAAAATTATTGAAAGGTTCTTAGTTCGTGAAAACCTCTTGAGATGACTGAGAAGACTGTGGTGGCAACACCGCAATATTCCCATTGTATTTGTTTGCAACTCCTGGCGAAGTAAATGGAGAAACTCGGCCATCACCATCGGCACCTGGTCGGAAGAATTGGGCATAATAGCCAGCTGGATCAAACGGTTGTTGGACCTAGATAAAAGAACATTCAAATGTCAAATCAATGATAATGCAAACCTGTTTCAAATGGATCATACAAGTTTGCTAATTACTACAAGGTTCAAACACCAAGTCAAATTTGTGTGTATATCTTATACCTAATTGGAAATGTGAAGAATTATCTTGATGGTAAAAAATGGAGGCGTAAAATTTTTTTCAAGTAAATAATCTTGCTAGATGAGGCACAGAGCAGAAATGTGAAGGCTTACTACAAAGCTTGGAAGCCGAGAAACATCACGTGCTTGAGAGTCTGAGTTCTCAAATGATGCAAACTGATTCCCTAGCATGGGAGGCACAAGACCAAAACTGTAGTTAGAAGAAGTATGAACCACTGAGTATTGTTGACCTCCAGACAGCGATGCAGTTTCTTGCTTGGATTCAGTATACTCTGTAACAGCGTCGGCTGAGACATCACCCTCCCCAGACAAATTTTCTTGTACATGAGTTGGTGATTGTGGATGATCAGGATAATCGCCAACCTCAGCAGCCATCAGCGTGTTCTGAGTGCTGGATCAAACAATATACATTTCAATCCCAACATGGATGAGACAGTAGCACTAGATACCAGCCTGTTTTCATGTTCTAAACAGCAAAACTCTAATAGCTAAGTCCAATAGAGGTTCGACTATAAAAACAACCAACAATACAATGAATGATTAACCAAAGGGCCAGTGTTGATCTACATATAGCTACCTATGGTTGCTTATTAAACAAAAAATTATAATGAAAAATTTAGGCATTGCCACAAATCCAGATATAGACACATAACATTGCCTAGTACTTGAAAAAATTACCACAATCTTCATAAGATGATCAGATTCTAGAACTGCAGTAAATTAGCATAATCACTGGCACCAGAAGGATAAACTTACAAAGGACCAATCAGGCATTATTTTTTCTTTAAACATTTGAAGGGCATGGGGGGGAAGGATGGATGACTAAATGATCCATTTTCAGATTGAAACCTAAAGGAAAAGAACTCATAGTTACAAACCTTCCAGCTTGCTCCTCTGCAGTTTCTTCAATAACCTGTGAAGTCTCAGACACAGGCGTAGAGCTCTTTTCACTCTCTTGACCACCAACATAATTTGAAGTGACTCCAAAACTAGGATCGAAACTTCCAAAACTCAACTTAGTTCTTTCAGATTCTGGGACATGGATATGGTTTGGTATTATAACATGTTGACGTTGTGGAAGATGTAATTCCCCAAGCCTAGTCTGCAATTTAGAAGTTACTTCCTCCATATCAAGAGAACTAGAAACAGGATGTGGTTGGCCAGTGGCTTCAGCTAAAACAGTTGGAATCTCAGTTGCAGCAGCTGCTCCAGGCCCCTGAGCAGCATTTGAGTTTGTGGGCTTTGGTTTCCACTCCTTAACAGAAACTGTTACAGAGCGAAGTGATTATTACTTTTATCTAGGGAAAGCCATCTAGCTATCAATAAACCTTAGAAGAAGATGTAAATGTATAATATCAAGCAGAAATTATTTGCAACCTCATATTCCAACTTTGAGACTCCCACACCACCCCCCGCCCCCCCACCCCAAACAACAACAGCTGCCTCACATTGCTCCAAATTTTACAAAACAATAGTTAAGGCATACAGGGTTTATCCAAGATAATACCTTTCTGGGAACCAACTATTTCTTGCGATCGGCTATTATAATTAGATGGAGGTCGACTAACTGAAGAGACATTGTGGATTGGTACAGATGAAGGTTGGGAGGGCTCACCAAGCTGAGTTTTCACAACACCTTGGGAGTTGCTTGGCATCTTTCCATGCATAAATGAGCTACCCGTTTCAGAAGCTGCTGTCAGCCATGGACAAAGCTAATAAGAGTTTGTCACATCACTAGAGAGAAGATTAGTTGCACCAAATAAGAATTTACAAATCCTCACCAGTTGGCTCAGTAGGAGTCCGATGGCCGCCGACTTCACGTTTAATTGCACCCACTGCACCAAGGAGACGTGAATCATTAGATGGCACCAGAACAGGATCCGAAGATGAGAAACAGACTGTTGATGAAGATGATGTGCTGGAACTTGCTGCAGGCCACCCCTCTGTTGGTCCAGCAACATACAAAATGGTAGGATTTTTGTTTGCATCAACAGTTGAAGGAACATTTTCCAACTTACTAATGCCAACAGTCAATGAACTCGCTTCTGGTTGATTTAATCCACTTCCACCAGGCAAATCATAGGCATTCACAACATTAGTGCTTCCAGAAGCTACCCCACTAGGACCATTGGCCATGACAGTGATAGAGCTGCAAGGTTGTTAAAAAAAATTATGCAAACTGTATTGTCCTGCATTTAAGAGTCCTGGTAGTAGATTAAAAAGACTAGAACCGCAAATGACAGTCCAATTGCTCACAGTATTCACCTTGCCGCCAGAGTTGTTTCTCTATTTTTTGTTTCTTGAGAGGTTGGCAAGGATTGACCAGCACCCTTTTCTGCAACTTGACCAGTTCCATTGTCCCTTCCAGTGACCGAATTCTTGCCACCGCCTGCATCTGGCAATCAGCAGACAGAAGAAAATTGGTGAGCAAATAAATGGTCTTAGAATGTCGTAATTTCTTTTCCCTGATAACAGCAACAAATTATGTCCCATTAAACTTTAGTTCAGTAGTCAAGACAATCTTTTTGTGTCACAAGAACTCCAAACTGAAATAGTTTCTGAAAAAGCATGACTGCAACACCACCACCACATAACTATCCAAAGCGACCGGTAGATAACACATTCAAGTCAAAACTCACCAACATCTCTTTAGAGAACCAAATATGTTAAAACAAAGCTGAGCAGAGAAGCACTATTTCACACGCCTTCCCAAAATAAGTTGTCATCTGCTTGTGCTAATCAAAGCTGACTATGAGGATGGTACAACCAAACAAAAGTAAATGCAGCACAATCAACACTTCAATTTTCAGATGGCAGAATACATTCCAGCAACAATAATTTTTATTATAGGAACAATATTGTACTGATTCGAAATAGTAACTAAACGTTGATAAGGTTATCCACAGGGACAAAAAAAAAATTTCTTTCAAGAAAAACTTTCCTAGG
This sequence comes from Aegle marmelos, assembly GCA_030449875.1. Taxonomy (NCBI): domain Eukaryota; kingdom Viridiplantae; phylum Streptophyta; class Magnoliopsida; order Sapindales; family Rutaceae; genus Aegle; species Aegle marmelos. The sequence goes on along the minus strand of JASUUL010000094.1, from coordinate 18,106,632 downwards.
TGGGATGTGTGTATAAACTAGTTAGAAAACACCAGGACATCAGGGGATAAGAAAAAGCCCCAAAGCATAGAGAAGCAAAAGCAGACCCAAGTTGATAATTGTTAAAAGATTGTGCTTTTGATTACCGTGTGATGGGTAACGAGGGGAGAAATTCACCCGGCCACCCCTATTTCCCCTTCCCAGTGAGCCAGGCCTCCACCGAGATTCTGTGGGCTCTCTATTGTTCACATTCTGCAGCAATAAAGAGAATACAAGAGCAAATATTCATCATATACTCAACGAGTTAGTTAACAGATTGCAACCGGAGAAAGATAAGACACTGGAAAAGAAACCCAAAAAGAAAAAAAAAAATTCTGTATAATGCATATGAACATTTACAGCACTAGAACTTCAAAGCTCTTTACAGCATACAATTATCAAATTTACAACCAGCAGCTCATCTAATTTTATCCTCACAAACATTTTTAGCCAAATGTATCTTACCATGATGAAGAACAGACGCATAGACATTAAAAAAACACTAACTTGAATGTTTCAAACAAAAACACACTTGGACATACGAAATGGATCAGATACCCTAAAATGCAAAATATGCAAACTTAGAAAAACTTCAACTTATGACCCACCCTCCCAAAAAAAGAAGAAGGAAGTAAAAAAAAAACTAACCTCTTTTCTCTTGTCACGTTTCCTTTTCACCTCATGAAATGGATCTGTAAAACCACTTATAAACTACTGATCTTGGTTCAAGAAGGGAGAAATAAGAAAATAATAAAAGGGGACAGAATAAAGAACATATTATACAACAAGCATCAATTACACAAACAGTAAATATCATAAATACAAATGCCAAATGTCAATCAGAAATAGCATAATGAAGTGATTTGATGGCCACAAAACAATAACTGATAATAAGAGGAGCAAATCTTTAAGCAACATCACGGTATCTTTAGTAAGTTGCCGTTACCTAAGTAGATCATAATATGATATCAATTCCGTATGTCATACCGTGTTGAAGCCTTGTAACAAAGTCTGGGAACCAATCATTTCAAACTCATCATTATGGGTCACAGAAACCACACTAAAACTAACAAAGTGCAGTGAAATAGTTAAACCAATTACCAAATTACCATTTCCTCTGAGCTACCAAGACAGAGACTATTTCTTCCAAACACACAAAGTGAATATTTCCCTTACTACCAAGTACCAACAGGTGCATCGCCATAAACACATAATCACCCTAAGTCCAATAGAAGTTCAAACCTCAGCAACTCTCAGAATGACCTATACCAAACTCCCCTCATATGGATATCATACATTGAAGACCTAACAGTTTTACTTTCCATTTAACAATCAGAAACCCGAAAATTACATTTAACGTATCCAACAAAATATCTATTGACCACCTTCCAAAAAACCAGAGAGAGTTACAGAATAGGTAAAAAAAAAAAAAAAAGAATTTCAACACAGAGACCAAAATAACCTCTCTTTGTGAAATTCTAAAAACCCATATGAACAAACCAAATTTTCTTCCAAACAAAATAAAGTTCAAAAAACCAAAAAAAAAAAGACTTTTCAGGGGGAACAAGCTTAATCATATAAACAAATCTAATACAGCCCTACAATGAATTAAGTACATCAAATGCGAAAGAAAAAACATCAAAGCAAAATCAACAAAAAAAAAAAAAAACACTAAATCCCCACTACACCAAAAACCTAACTAGAAAATTCCAAAAACTGCCAGATGAGTAAACAAAGAGCTGAAAGCACGGATCACAGAAAAGGACAACAAGAAATCAAGAATTCAAGATGAACCCACATACAAAAAAGGTACAGGGAAGCTAAAAATACCCTGAGAGAGAAGTCTTTGAGCAGTTTCATTAGGATCCATAGAACATTCTTTAAGCATTGCATAAATCTCATCTTCACTGTGATTGCCCGTGATCTCCTTTATATTTTGGATCATCTTCTTCATGTTGTTCGGAATTGAAACCCTAGAAGAAGACGACGACGACGACCCACTTCCGCTCATCTTCACTGACTCCACTCACAAACCCACAAAACTCAAACCCAAAACAAAAATTTTAAAAGCCCTCTTCTCCTCCTTTCAGTCTTTAATGAACGTATTCCTCAAGAAATTAACTGTTTGTTTGTCTCTCGTTTCCCCTCTCTGTTTAGTTATTTTTGACGGGTATGTTACGTTCGATGCCGTTGTACTATTATTTTAAAGGCGACGAAGAGAAATGAAAAGAAAAATCAGAGAGAAATGAAGGAGAATAAGAAGTAAAAAATTTTGTTTTTGAATTCGACGATCTATCGATGTCAATGTAGGAACGTAAGTGTGATTTTAGAGTGTAGGGCTTTTTCGTTTTTCCTTTTCTTTTTTTTTTTTTGTTTTTTTTCCCCCGTCCTCCCTAACAAAATTGTTTTTGTTTTCCTTTTCTTTTCTTTCTTTCAAATTGGGTTTTTTAACATTTCCAAAGTACAAAACATGTTGAGCATGTGTGGTAAGAAAGAACCAGGGCTAGTGGGGCCCACGGTCAGTAATCCTCTTGATCTTCATATCATTTGCTTCTGTATCCTCCGTTGGTGATTACCTGCTTAAAAAGTCATTGAATCCAACGGTCCATGATAAGGCAATGGCCGGCGACTGGACACGTGGTGCTATTTTGTAACGCCTAATAATGTTAGTATGGCGGCGTCTGATGTTAGTGTGATTGTCATGTAACAATGCAGACTGTGTATTCATTTTGTAACGCTTAATACTATTAATGTTGACCGCGCCAAATAACAGTGTCGAACTGTGAATAGCACGGGATAATAACGAAGAGTGCACCATGTATCCTTCGAGTATTACAAAAAAAAAAGAAAATAATAATAATAATATTTTATTATTTATTTAAAAATCATATTAATATTTAAAATTTTAAAAAATATTTAAATTAATTTTAAAAAATAATTTTTTTTAAATTTAAAAAGTTATTATCTGGTTCTTCAATTTATATTTTATTATTTTTTAATAAAAAAGAAAAAAGTATTGTAATTATTATCGATTTCCTCTTTAAAAAAATAATTATTAAATTAAAATAATATCAATTTATTTTTATTTAAATAATTTTTTACATAATATAATTTTTTTTATTTATTTACTATATAAATAAATAAATATTTAAAAAAACAAAATTTATAGAGTTTTATAAATACGCCCTTAATCTAAACTCACCGATACGTCAATTTTTCTTTCCTATTTTTTGTTCTTTTCTTTATATATTCAGCAAGAATCATTAGTCAGGTTGAATTCAAAGGTCAATGATATTACTTTTCCAGTTCTGTTTTCGCCATTGTCAACGGAGATGCGTAGTAGTGATGTTGTGTTGCTCAACGGAAATTCACTGAATCATTGCTCATTTAATATATTTTCATATATTCACAATATCAATTGTAACAGAAACGAAAAAAAAAAGAAAAAGAAAAAGCATTTGGATTTATTATTCTTATTCTTATTCTTATTCTTATTATTGTCCTAGAACTCGCTCCGGCACTTAAAAATTATTGCATGCATGTTTTCGGAGAAGTTACGAGTTTTTAATTTTTTGATCACTAGAGAGATTTATTAATATTGTCTTTAAAATATTTTCAAATAACTGATTAAATTAAAAGTTATCCATGCAAGATTTTGAGACATATGGTATGATGTGGTAATAATAGTTTGGTAAATCGAAAAGAACATACAGTACTTTGAAATGCATGATTTAATGGGATTCTTTTAATATTTTGATGATGCTTGAGAGAAGTAAGCTTTGAAAATGTTTTCTTTTTTTAATTAAAAAAAAAGTATTAAAAATAGGGAATGTGGTGAAATGATACCCTGCTCTGGAAGTTCACAAGAAAACTGAAAGCCAACCCATCATTGTAGACTTTTTAATACGGGATTGACTTTATAAACTACATGATTAGTTGAATAAATCTTCCGTTTGACAAAACTACTTTCGTAAATTGTTTAAAATCTAATCTTGCACGTCCTTGTAATTAACTGTCCCATAATTATTATCATTACGTGATACATACATACAAAAAAAAAAAAAAGATAAAAAACAAGACATGATAACATTTAATCCTGATAATGGATATAAATCATTGGCATAATTCATAAAAATATTAAGTGGGTGCGATGCCATTTGGCAGATGTGATTCTAAAAGGAGCTAAGATAAAAGCACTTCAATAATACTGAATAAATTAACTTTAGAAAGAAGTGCAATTTGATACGCAATAATGTCATGTTCATATTGTCACGAGCGTGGAGTGTAATCGATGACCAAACATCCTCTATTTCGAATATTTTACTAGGTATGCTATTCTCGTGTCTGGGCAAAGGCAGAATACACATATCGAAATATGCATATATGTGTTTATTTATATTTGGCAGGGCATTACATATTGTTTAATGTCCAATGAGTCGAACGATTATGTTTCAATGCCATGATCAGGCGTTTGATTGCTGCTGGGAAACAATTTCTAAACTAAAATTTTAGTCTAACCCACCCCATGAAATCATCTCGTATAACTTGTTAGGCTGTGATTTAATATTAATATCGTTTTAGCCTTTTAATAAATTTTTTGTTATATCGGTGTGATTGAGGTGACATTTATTTTTTAGATTAAAATGAAATTTCAAAGAATAAGAATCTTATAATTGAGAGTGCAGAGTCTGAATGAGAGTAATGTGTTTATTCAGACTAAAATAAGAGCATGCATTATTAATAAAAATCTTAACTATGTGTTTATTCGATCTCTCAATTAAAATTGGTGCAAGTTTAAAATTGTTGATAATCCATTCTTAATTTCGTCCGAAACATTACTGTCGTAAAGTGTTAATGCATTAATTTTAGCTTTTACCTCAAATAATTTCGCCAACGCAGAGTTTCTACCGTAACTTTTTGACGCATTCGTCCCAGTCGGCTGTCACACCAATTTCCGATCTATTTTCTGATCTTCTCGTCAATCTCATGGATCAGTCGTTTGAAAGTAAATGAGCTGTTGGACCATGCTCTAGTACATGGGCCTGAGCCCAAATTCCTGGAAACAAAGCCCTAATCAGAACCTAACCCAGCCTTATAGTTTACTTACCTGAAAATAATAGTAGTGGTAGTAATAATAATAATAATAATAAAAGTAATAATAAATAAGCGTAATTAAAGATAATGCCCCGGCTCTCTCTTATTGAAGCATGAAATCTGGTGAGCAACCGTATTATGATTCAGTAATTCTTCATTTTCGGAGAATGATATTGAATTTTATTTTCATGTGATTCCACAATCCGTATGTAATTACAAATACAGCTTTTATTTAAAGTTTTTTTTTTTCAAGAAAATTAAACTTTGCCACCCAGTGTTTTACTGCTTAAAATATGTTTGTCAAAATGTTGCAATGGAATTTGACTTCATAGTGTATCAAAAAATACAGAAGTAGGCATTTGGGTAATTAGGATTTGGAACCCATTGCTATAACCTGCAGATTAGTTGTTAGAATCGTTCAATTACTAATTTCATTTCAAAATCTGAGTACGAACGTACTTGCTGTGAAGTGCAGGTAATTTTTTTTCCCCTCGCAAATTGTAAAAGCAAAAGCAAAATCACAGTGTAGATTCTTGTTCTGTCTCCGTCATGTTTGGGGTTGGCCAGAGATTGTTTTTAGTTCAAAGAAGGTTGCATACGTTGTCTCCTCGTGATGGCCCATCGGAAAGCCTGAAGAAAAGGGTTGCTGAATTGGAAAAAATGAGGAAGAGGAAGAGTGTGAAGAAGAATGATGTGTTTGTTGAGGTTCCGGAGTCGAAATCGTTTCTTGACACGGCTTCTTTGCCAATGTTTCTCACTGTTGCTGCAATCGCACTCTTTGCTAAGCTTCTCATGATGGTAATCTAATATCTTATTATAATTATTTCTTGTCCTGTCACTATATTAGATATTAGATAGTGTTGTGTTGGAGCTCCCTGAGTTTAAGCTTGCTGTAACTTAGCATTTGTCGTGTTGTACATAAGATATTAGTTCATTTGTTGTTGTGGTTTTGTAGTTTTGTTTCTGTCAATCAAATGTCTTCTTCAGTGCAGTGTCACTTTTGTTTTATAGTTTACTGGGTGAACAATGTGACGTGCATGCTTTGCAGTATGATGACTCAAAATCCCAAGAAATGATTGAGCGCAAAATAAAGAATGCTCCTCCTGGCCAAGGCACAATGAGGATGCTGACTCGTGAGGAGTGGGAAGAATTTCAAGAAGTGAGGCCAAGGACTCCTTTTGAATCCAAGCTTGCTCGTCCAAATGCCAAAATAAGAACTGGAGAACCACTGCAAACGGTTAGACTCTCAATTCTCTCAGCACTTAATTTTCATTGTTAGGTATATATGAATTTACTTTGTCCTGCTCTGGCCAATACTACATGCACTTACGACAGTCCTCCCCGTACTCAGTGACTCCATATCTGACTTTACTATGTCCTGATCTGGCCATTACTACATCACTTATGACAGTCCTTCCACATTCAGTGATCCTTTCTATATTGTACGGTCAGCAAATAGGAGCCTGACCACTTATCAAGTTACAGTAGATCTTTAGGAATTATGAAATCTTATATTTGCTTCAGGATGCTAATTGGAAGAATATAGAGGCTTCAGCTTCTTCATTGGATGTCCTACCGTTCCCAAATTTCTTAGTATTGGTACTTGTTTCTGAAGAATATAGAATCTTATATTTGATCCAAAATGCCAATTGGAAGAATATAGAGGCTTCAGCTTTCATTGGATGTGCTATTGTTCTCAAATTTCCTAGGATTGGTACTTGTTTCTGAATTATGCTTCTTGTTTTTAAATAATTTATCATCAGCTGATTATATAGGTTCTTAAGACTTTAGATTGTCAAATGCAGTTGTGGTACTGGGATATTAATTGCTTTTGACATATCGCTCTTTAGGACACCATATGGTTCATACAAAGTTTTGCTTAATGCATGCCTTGATCTTACATGTGTTTCTTGTTCATGATCAATTCTTAGTTCCTTCTTCTTCTTCCTGATGATTATTTATGGACAAATTTGGATCCCATGACACTTCTACTTGCTAGAAAAAGGTTTTTTTTTTTTTTTTTGTGGGGGGGGGGGGGGGTTTTTTTGGAGGGCCTGGAACCCATACCATGAATTTTGGTTTTCTGTTCTTGTTTCGCACTGCTATTTATATTCTAAAACCTCAGTCTGTCAGAACACATGCACTGTCTAAATTTTGTTCTAATTGGAGTAAAATATTGCCTGTAAAACGTAGCACTCTCTGATGCCAAAAGATTCATGTTGGTTCTTACTCTGAACAATTGATGCAATGAACTAGACTTAAATATGCATGCATTTTTCTTTGTGTTCACTCTCATGTTCCTAGCTTTTTCTCCATTTCAATCTGACATCGTGGGTGAAATATTCATTGTGTCATTCTTATATTTTATTAGATTTGCTCTTATTGAGACTTTATTATTTTATGTCATTCTGAATTAATTTTATTTCTCATCCCTTTGTTGGGGCTTGCAAAACACTATCTTTCCTGCTCCAGATAAAGAGCTGGAAGTTAGGTAGTCAATAAATATATGTTGCAAATTGCAGAGCTCATCTTTCATCTACATTTTCATGTATTGTTGTTCTGAGCATTAGGAGTAAAAAGTGGAAAAAAAAAACAACTTGTCTCAAAATCGTGAAATACTATATCTGCTCTTGTAGCTACCCGACTGGGGTGCATTTGATACAAAATTTTCATGTTGCGCAACATAGTAATTTGGATCAGTTGATACTTTGTGTCCCATGATCCATGTACTTGATCTGATTTATCTTATTCTATGTTCTGCTTTCAAGAAGAAACAAAATGCTCTTTGTTCTGTAGATTGCCACTCGAAGTCTTGGGTGTGTAAGCTTGATGGTCTATAATATACCTCTTATCTGCAGGGGGATTTGAAGGATTGGACGATTGATGTGCTAACCGATGCACTCACACGGGCCGAAGAATGTGCTAGACGCAATTCTTAGTGTTTCATGTACAAAAATCAACTTGCAGCGATCATATATTATTGTGCATCTTCTACCTCCGAAACACATAATCATCAACATCTTAGTGTCATATTGACTTGGTTCCAAAAATTAGAACGAACAAATGTCTTTGCCATCTTAAAAAGTCAAATGTATTGAATTGGAGAATGATATCAGCTAAAAAGAACATTGGTTTTACTCTCCTATCTGTCTTCGTGAGTTTAGGTAACTTCGTTTCTTACTCAATGCATTCTGTCTTCATGTGATGCAGTGCAGCCGTAAAATTCCCACTTGTAAGAAAAGCTACAATTTACATTACAAATTCCGACGCAATTTGCTTCACAATCAAAGCTGTTTCCTTCTAGAAGATCATTCTAGCTGTTTAATTCAATCTTGGCAAGTTTATGAGCATCGATCATGATAAGCATTTTCCCCAATAAAAGCCTTCTAATGGTCCCCCATACTTCGTGAAGTCAATGTGGCATCAGACGCTCTTTTTGCCAAAAACGGCAGTGTTTTTGCTTTGATTTGATTTCATATCAATGAATTCCGACAAACTATTGCGCTGTGTGCCTTCTGACAATCTAAAACATCTCCACCCCTATTTACGTTCGGAACCAAAAACAAAGCAGAACGTTCTTTCAACTTCAGGCGCATAAGATAACCCCACGTGCCATTCCGGAAGACGTCCCGTATTGCGCCACGTGTCGTCAGCTCACCGCTCACGTGACATATGCTTCGTTAGCACGCTAGAGTACTTGCATTTCTCAACACGTAGCAACTCCGTTACCCTTTTCAGGGCCCGTAGAATATGCACAATCCCAAAATTACCCACGAAACTGGAGAAGCTGCCATTTCGAAGCTCATGTAATGGTGGCAAATTGTTGTCATTTCATCCGTAAGCTTTTATCCCCCATCAACTTAATAGTTTATAAAGATAGCAATGGTGTCGCACTCAAGGAGTGTTGTCTGTTCTCTGCTTTCATCATGGCATGCTGGACTGCTTTTTAATTTACTGTCTATGTAAGACAGATAGAACATTTCAAGCTTTGGCTTCAGGTCAAAAGGTGAATTTGAGTTTTTTTTTTTGTTAATATGTTTTAATTAATTCTTTTCTTAGAATGATATTGTTCTTGTGATCACTTTATACTACTGATATATCAATTATACATATATATAAAATAAGGGTGTTTTTTGAGAGAATTGTTTGTTGCAGATTTAGATTTTTTGTAGATTGTTGATGATATTATCCGGCTGCTGGTTGCTGGTTTCTGGTTGCATCATTGGCTTACGGCCATTTGAAAATCTGATTATGTTGTGTGCCAATCATTTTAATTTGTTGTGAATTTTGACGAAGGATGTTCTTTGATCATACAAAATTTTGATTTTTCTTCTATCTTTTGAAAAATTTGTGCAAGGGAAGGTACATATAAGCAAGTTAAAGTCCAAATTTGCTTGGTATTTTGTTTATGAAGCTGTGAAACTTTTTAGTTCTTCTTTGTATGACTGTTAAAGTCGGACTGCATGCCTCACATTTGGTCTTCTATTTACTATATAATCGTTTGTTCACCAATCCAAAATGGAATTATGGTGCTGATTCAATTTCTTCAGTTTTAGGTCATTACTTGGTTTCTTCTGAAAAGAGATCCCATACAAAATTATAGACATTCACAATGGGGGATTCTGCTGGAAGCTCGTTTGATTCAGCAATATTAACGGGGAAAGGCAGTGGGATATATGGAATTGTGGGTGCTGCTGTTGTTGCTTTACTTATTCCTGTATTGTTATCCATGATGGTAGCAAGAAAGAAGAAGGTAAAACAAAGGGGAGTTCCAGTTGAAGCCGGTGGCGAGGCAGGTTATGCAATCCGCAATGCGCAGATACCTGAGTTGGTTGAAGTTCCTTGGAAAGGGGCCTCAACCATGGCCGCACTGTTTGAACAGTCTTGTAAAAGCCATCCGCAAGATCGATTTCTTGGGAAAAGAAAGCTACTTGGTAAGGACTTTGTTACGGCTAGTGATGGCAGGAAGTTTGAGAAGCTACACTTGGGGGATTATGAGTGGCAGACTTATGGGGAGGTATTTGATCGTGCTTGCAGCTTTGCATCTGGGCTTGTTAACTTCGGTCACAACGTGGACACTCGGGCTGCTATTTTAGCTGAAACTTGTGTGGAGTGGTTCATTGCCTTTCAGGTATTGCAAGCATATGTCAATTCCTTAGATTTCTTGCTTCCTGTTGATGAAGTATTGAGTACATCAGCAATGCTAAAATCTGATACTTTTGGATTTCAGGGATGCTTTAGGCAAAGCATAACTGTTGTTACTATATATTCTTCTCTTGGTGAGGATGCTCTTATTCACTCACTTAATGAGGTGGGAAAATAGCTTCTTATCTTTTTATGAATTAGCTAGGATTGCCGAATATTCTGCTGATGGTCCATTGTAATGTGGATTATGTATAATTCTCACTCGTAGCTTTAAATATTGACAGACACAAGTAACAACGTTGATCTGCGACTCCAAGCAGTTGAAAAAGTTGTCTGCTGTAAGCTCAAGTCTGAAAACTATCAAGAATGTCATTTACTTTGAAGATGATGGAAATGAAAAGGATTCTGGAGTCTCTGGAGGTATTAGCAATTGGACAGTTTCATCATTTTCTGAAGTTGAGAAACTCGGAAAAAGAAGTCCTGTTGATCCAAGCCTACCTTCCCAAAATGGCATTGCTGTCATCATGTATACAAGTGGGAGTACGGGTCTGCCCAAGGTTTATATTGTCTTTTATGTTCTTTTTTTTATTTTTTTTTCAATTGCATTTGGAAGAAACAGAGCAAACCAAGAACAAGTGAACCTTAATGTAACTTGACATAAATATAGTAGTAAAACTATGAATTATTTTCTTTATTGCAATTTGAATCTATATATATAATTTTTTTTTTTTTTTGAGAGGACTGCAGTTCAAATATTTGATTTATCTTGACTTTTGTGCTTTTCCGGTGACTATGGAAACTTGTGTTGGTATTCCCTCATTGGGCAAGTATTATTTATGCCTTACTAACATTGTGCTATGTGAAACAATTAGGGTGTCATGATTACCCACGGAAACATTGTAGCCACTGCAGCAGCAATTAAGACTGTGATTCCCAATCCGGGAAGGAGTGACGTGTACTTGGCATACTTGCCACTAGCTCATGTTCTGGAACTAGCAGCTGAGGTATGTTCATATTTGTATTTTTATTCTTTATACAGAGGATAAGATTGTTTTAACCTTTTGTGGTTGTCCAGTCGATCATGTTGTCTGCAGGTTGTGCAATTGGCTATGGTTCTGCATTGACCATGACTGATACTTCTAGTAAAATAAAGAAAGGAACCAAGGGAGATGTTTCTGTGTTAAAACCAACTCTAATGGCAGCAGTTCCAGCAATTTTCGATCGAGTTCGAGAAGGAGTTGTGAAAAAGGTGTTAAGTCACGACACATTTGATTGTCTTGGACATGAATATGGTTTTATGGCATCTGCTCTTGGTGCATATGTGTAGATTGAGGATATCAGTTAACTAATCTATTTTCTTCACTGATTACCATGACTCCTTCAGGTTGAGGAGAAGGGAGGGCTTACCAGGAATCTTTTCAATATTGTATACAAGCGTCGACTGGCAGCTATAGAAGGAAGCTGGTTTGGTGCTTGGGGTTTGGAGAGAATGTTGTGGGATGCCATTGTCTTCAAAAGCATACGTGCTGTACTTGGAGGTCACATTCGATTTATGATTTGTGGTGGAGCTCCTTTATCTGGCGATTCCCAGCGGTTTATTAACATTTGCATGGGGTAATAACTCTCATCTTGAGTCTGCTGATGTAAATTCATGCCACTCTTTCCTTCTTTTCTTTACCTAGCATTCACAGTTTACATTGAATTCCCTCCCCCCCCCCCCCTCCTCCCCAATATTAGGGCTCCAATAGGTCAAGCCTATGGCTTGACAGAAACTTGCGCGGGAGCTACATTTTCTGAGTGGGATGATCCATCTGTGGGGCGTGTGGGTCCCCCTGTTCCTTGTTGCTACATTAAGGTGTGCCGCATTTATACTTATTAGGGAAAGCTTAATTTGGCATTAATAACACTGTCACAAATGCTTGTGTAAAGAGAACTAATCAGATCATATTATATATTGAGCACAGTCTGCATGATTCCCAGTGATCATTACCTGACAATAACATTATAAGATCTAGGCATTAATAGTTGCTAAAATTAGTAGAATTTCCAAAGCTAATTCATAGAAGATGTGATGTCTTATATTTTATTTGGAATTAATGATAATGTAGCAAAGATGTATGATTTATGAGAATAGGTTCTTTGTTATTGCAGCTTGTTTCCTGGGATGAAGGAGGATATAAGACTTCTGACAAACCAATGCCTCGGGGAGAGATTGTTGTAGGTGGATTCAATGTGACAGCTGGTTACTTTAACAATCCAGGAAAAACTAGTGAGGTGTACAAGGTAAACTTTCACTGTGTATGGATGCTTTGCATTTGCCTCGACACGAGTTGTGATAAGGCATTGGAAACATGAAAATTGATCTATAGTGTGAATACTGACCGTCAAGACCTGTTACGTGCTGCAGGTTGACGAAAGGGGTATGCGCTGGTTTTATACTGGTGACATTGGACAAGTTTACCCCGACGGATGTGTTGAAATTATTGATAGGAAGAAGGATATTGTCAAACTACAACATGGAGAGTATATCTCCCTTGGAAAGGTGCCTTTATGTAGAATTTCTTTTTTTGAAATACCTTATGTCTGTGTTTGTTTGCATTTAGTGCTCATTATCTAGTTTAATGGTGCGATTGCAGGTTGAGGCGGTACTCATTTCAAGTGACTATGTTGATAATATCATGATACATGCAGATCCCTTTCACAACTACTGTGTTGCCCTTGTTGTTCCATCACACAAGTCTTTGGAGAGATGGGCCCATGAAGCTGGGATCAAGTACCAAGATTTTTCAGAGTTGTGTAACAAAGCTGAGGCTATCAATGAGGTTCAACAAGCTCTTTCCAAGGTCTGCCACTTTTACTTACATCATCTACTTGAGCATGCATTTGATGATTTCATGTGCATAAAAAGCTGATCAATTTTATGCCATATGGTGAAATGTAAAAGGCGAGCACGCTAGTGAGACACATAATTTTTCGTGTCATGTAGATATAAAATCACTTTATGTCTGTAGGTAGCAAAAGCTGCAAGACTCAACAAGTTTGAGATTCCTGCCAAGATTAAGTTGATGCCAGAACCCTGGACACCCGAGTCTGGATTGGTTACTGCTGCTTTGAAGATAAAGAGGGAACAACTCAAGGCTAAATTCAAGGATGATCTCCAAATGTTGTATCAGTAGTAAATGATGCATTTCCCTTTGTTGCCTAGCACATATTTGCAAGTTGCTACTTTTTATTTTTTGTGGTTAGAATGTGATTTTCTAACAAATTGGTGCTTGTCTTCCTATTTGAAATTCAAGTTTGATGTTTGAGTGCTTAACTGTGATCGCCTGAATTTCTACCAACCTATTGTCGTATTTCGAGGATTAACTGCTGTTGAGCAGTATAACTCGAGAGATTGAAACTTTGGTGTAGTTTTGTTACTTCAAGTCCTGCACCTCGGATGATTGCATACCAAGTGCAGGCTGGAAATGAACTGTTTGACTTTTGGACCTTTTTGACTGCTTAAAAGTTCCGTGTAATAACGCACTGGCTGGGTTTGGAAAAGATAGACCTCTAGTTTTATGGGGGAGAAAACTTCCTGGAAGTTTGGAGCCAGTCCCGGGTTTAGTGGAGGCCTGAATAAAACATGAGGGATGGAAATCTTTAGAACTAAGAATCACTAGAAGTTAAAAGTCTTGTGAAGTTTATTTGAAGTTGATGCCGTCAATAACATGAACTATATATTTTATTTCTTCCCCGAGAAGAAACTGAAATGAAGTTTTTTTTCTTTATTTCTTTCCAGTATCTTCTTTTCCCAAGCCGTATGCATCCTGATCATTTTCATATGCTCGTTGAACCAGTATATATATATAAAAATCTACGAAGGGTCAGGCAGAAACCAAGTGCTTCCCAGTTCAATACCAGCGATTTCAGTTATTATTATTATTTGTTTGGGGGGGGGGGGGGGAGGGGGTGTGGTCTGTGTGGTGAAGATCAGCAATGGATATCATTCTTCCATAAATCTCCTTGATGGAGTTCTTCAGCTGTGGGAGTTGTTTGTTGATATGCAGCAGAGTATCCGTAACTTGTGATCTATTCTTGCTCCAATGTTGTTTCGCTGACCAAAACTGGCATTTCTGATAGTGGTGGCCGTAGAAACAGGTACAGAGAAGGACCCAAAAATGGCACCAATGATATTGGTAGAAGCCAAGAACCTTTGTCGTACCTACAAAGAGATCAAGTACCTGCATGTTATACCTTTAATAATACCAATATTGAAGCAAAATGAAGTACATGTGCCACATTTAGAGAAAGCTTACCACTTCCGAGCAGTGATATCATTGTAAACCCAAAAAGGAGCAAATGCAGATAGCAGAGTAAAATCAATGCTTGTAATGTGAATCTGGGACATAGAGATTCAAATGCATGTGTGAGTTCATGTTATGTTAAAGTGTAAACTAGTAAAATCAAGAATATTGCAACTCGCAACTTAAAAGCAATATAACACCACGGTACACGGGAACATAATCAAAGGGATGATAGTGTAAACTAGCAGTAAAGTGAAACCACATTTGTAATATTAAACCAAAGAGCTAAAATGTGCACAAATACACGCATGTGAAACAAAGATATGAAGACGCTTACAAGTTTGCTTTCCCTGAAGTACTGGAGAAACTCCTTCCAGACATGGCCGCCAGCAAAACTTGCATAAAGGATTAAACCTAGTCCTGCCGCAAGTGATATCTGCTATGTAATGGTGTCAGATTCTATTTTTCCAAAAGAGCCAACTTCCAAATACATTGAATTTTTTAGTGATATCAATTAGAAATTCAATTCACTGTGGATTTGTGAGATCAATTTTATTGTCACTTGTCATGAAGTGGTTAAAAATTTTAAGTCTCATTTATGTAGCGCTTGGCAAATTCATGCATAGGACCACAGTCTTACTCAGATCCATGCATGTGTCAATTTCAAGAAGTAAATGGATTTTTAAAGTTCATAAATCCTTCATTATGGGAAAATTGGTAAATTCCTTACGCCAGCAGTTAATTTTGATTCCAAGAAATTTAGAGGCCATCTGTTGAGCTCAGTTTCTTCAACGGGAGGAGGTGGTGGCCTCCAAAGAACAAAATATGGAAGAAGAACATATGCACCACCAAAAAATGAGAGTACAAGAAATGGCCAGACAGGAATACCGGATTTTGAGCTGCAAGGCACAAGAATCAATAAGTCAAACTAACTGAATTCAGTCTATGTTTCAAGCTGTTCTCACAGAAACTAGTCAATCCCCTACATTTTATTTGCTGCTGCATGCAAGGAACAGAGGCTCAAGCTATTCAACGAAGTTCAACAATATCAATATATTATTTCTCATAATGCTGCTAGTCTATTTTGCATTCACACAAAATAAAAGCATAATGAACAAGCATGAAGTAAATTCAACAGATTCTCGCAGAAAACACAGCATTTTCCTTATGGAATAATGAGGCAAAGAGACATTGATTCTTACAATGGCAACTGAATCTTAGCATTTCACACAAACGAGTTACAGAGTTCACACAATAATATGAAGAACAAAGATGAAGGACTGGAAGGGACCTTCTACCGGTTGGAAGCAGTAGCATGCTATACGCTAACGGCCACAAACCCATAATGTACCAGAGAGACACAAGCACTTCATTCATTACAAAGCCGTCGTCTCCCCTCAAGTTCAGAAGCTTTTGCAGAAAATACATGTCCCTTGACTGCAAGTTCATGTCAAGTCAATTCCAACAGTTATAGCCCATATATTGACTTCACCTCATCAGAGATACCAAACAAAATATACCCGTTTAAAGAAATGCATACACAAAATGAACCAAATATAAGCTATAAAAGATAAAACATAGGCCAATCAATACCGGGGTTTGATTAGGAGCAAGGCTGAAAACATAGTACATGAGTCCACCCCACAAGACAAAAAGCAAAATTGAGGTTGTCCAATCCCTTCCCTCTTGAACGTCTTCTTTGCTCTTCAACCCTGAAGAGTCTTTGTCATCCAAAACTGGGTCTTTTGAGTTTTGAGAATCCAAGATGCTGTGACATACTTGGAGAAGAACCCTTTTGTGAATTGGGAAAACGGAGGGTTTAAGGTTGTGGGGTTGCAAAGCAGAGAACTTTAAGGTGGTTGTCCTGTTAGGCAAGGTCAAGATGATGCTTTTAAGGTCTTGGATTTGAGTTTTGAGTTTTGGTCTTGTGCGTGGAACTGATGCGAAGTTGCGAGAGATGAGGACTGAGTTGGCCAACATGTTTTGCAGCAGAGAGAGAACCTTTTGCGCCTGCAATGGCTCTTGGGAGTCAATTACCACGATCTCTTGCAGGAAAATAATATTTGAATCCTTTAATTTTATTAAAATTACAAATGAAGACCTACCTTTTAACCTTTTTTAATAAAGAATTAAGGGTATAAAAATAGACTAAATTTAGGAGTTTAGTATTTTAATTTTTCTTTCCATTAAAGTATATAAAAGGTCATTGAGTTTGAAAGATTCAAATTGTTATAGAAGATAGCAAGTTGGCAATAAATTATAGCTTATCACTATTAGTTGTAGGATCAAACTTGTGAATATTATTTAAATTTATCTCAAGAGAATTTTCAAGTAAGGAGGAGTTTCATTAAAGATAAAATGTATTTTCAAGTTAAATATGTGTTTAGAAATTATAATATAGTAGTCTATCATTCAACTAAATTAAAAAAATTTCTATAATTAACGTCTTGTTAGCAATAAAATCCCATTTTCATTACAAAAAAAAAAGTGGGTCTAAAATTTTATCTTTTTCTTCATACCTTTTTTGGAAACTTTTTCTTTCACACAAAATATTTTTGTAGTTAATAACATTTAAAAAGTCATAGTAGGTCTACCATTATAATCAAAAACATCTAATTTGTAACTGTTGGCATTACGGGACCCTCACTGAAAAATTTATAACCTATGTTCGTAATTGTGTTTTCATTACGACCAAGGATCTATATGTTATTATCCCATATTTGTTACTGCAATCCGACGCCGTTTCCTCAACTGTCAAAAAAGACATTATTATCTCGCGGCTTCTGCAGATTCTCTATTTATCTTCTAATAGATAAGGCATTTCTTTCTCTCACTCTCTGTCCCAAAGCCATGGCCGAAGCTTCTAGAACGTTCCACACTATACTTGTCCCCTCATTCTCGCAGATCCACAAAGCACAATCTCCCGCTGCCTTCACAGCTTTCCCCTGCAAAAGATATGGGCAGCGAATAATAGTTCACTGCTCAGTTTCAACAACAAACGACGCCTCTAGCACCAAAACTGCAGTGACACAGAACACGATTCCGTGGGGATGTGACATAGATTCATTGGAAAATGCATCAACCCTTCAAAAATGGCTGTCTGATTCAGGGCTGCCGCCACAGAAAATGGCCATACAAAAGGTTGATGTAGGAGAACGCGGTTTAGTTGCTTTAAAAAATATTAGGAAGGGCGAGAAGTTACTTTTTGTTCCTCCCTCTCTTGTTATCACCGCTGACTCGGTAAAATTCTTGCTAGTCCTCCTCCTTTTAAAACATGGAGCAAACTGTTAGCTGGATACTCGGTCATGATTTTCATTCTTTGATCATTTGTATTAGTTAGTGTGTGCTTTGGTGAATATGGCACTAGGATAAGCTTGAAATTGAAGTGCTGTTGCTCTTAAGTGACAATTGCTGTGAAATGGAAGTCGTTATTTAACTTTATCTGCTAAGGAAATGGAGGTGTTTACTGAACATTTGGCTATTTTGCTTCAAAACTAAGCAAATTAAAGCATAATTTGGTACATTAGCAATTTGAGGAAAAGCACATTACATTTTTTGCAATTAACGAAACCTGTGATGGTTCAACTGATCAGAACTTACTGAAGTTTAAGATTTGTGTTTTCATTTAATGGGCAGAGCAAGGGAGCTTATGAATCAGTTTATCACCTAGTTCTGAAGACCGTAGTTCTCTAGTTATGAGATCTTTTCTTAGTTTTCTGCTTTAGTGGTTCTTCAAAGTTATTCTGCTGTCCATTTATAATGTCTGACTTTGTAGGGGTGATAATTTCTCTCTTTCTCTCTTTCTCTCTTTCTCTCCATGGCATTTTGGATTATAGGAATGGAGTTATCCAGAGGCTGGTGAAGTGTTGAAACAGTATTCTGTCCCAGATTGGCCATTGCTTGCGACATATTTGATTAGTGAAGCAAGTTTTGAGAAATCTTCGAGATGGAGCAACTACATCTCAGCCTTACCCCGACAGCCATATTCTCTTTTGTACTGGTAAGTTTCTGTTCTTGAATTCTGGTTCATATGTGGTTATTAAAGAGTTTATTCTTATACCACAGAAAGGGTCTACTCTCAATTCTTCCCCCTACAGCCTTTTTATGTCATTTCAGGACTCGTGCTGAGCTAGATAGGTACTTGGAAGCATCACAGATTAGAGAACGGGCAATTGAGAGGATTACCAATGTTATTGGAACGTATGACTTTTTCGACCTTTTCTTTTTTGCTTCATGCATTTGCATGGGTTTATATTTTCATTTTAGTGAAATTCTGGTAATTCACGATTAATTATTAAAGTATCCTTATTCCTCCCTCTGCAGATACAATGATTTGAGGCTCAGGGTATTTTCCAAGTATCCTGATCTATTCCCTGAAGAGGTACTCATTCTATTTACCAACTGGTATTCGTAAATGTTGGTTTGAAGAATGTCTTTTTCTGGATTAGCTGCTGGTGGTAGAAATATTCCATTTATTGTCTTTTGAATTTTCTTAACAAATAATAAACTTTTAGGCCACTTTTTCCCTCCCTGTTCCTTGCCTATACTTATAATTATTGACATGTGAAAAACTATGATTTGATCAATATAGTCCCGCATTTAAGTTTCTGATGGATGTTATGAATATTCTGTACTACAGACAGTATCCAGAGTTCCATAAACAATTAATTGCGTTGCTGCTATTTACCCATAACCATCTCTAGTTTGATGTTGCTCCCTGTATGGATCACAGGTATTTAATATGGAAACTTTCAAGTGGTCATTTGGCATTCTTTTCTCACGCTTGGTAAGTGAGCTTATTCGAGACGCCAAGGTTACTTTGTTGCTCGGCTGTTTTTAATAGAGTGAATCTATAAATTAGCATTTAGAGATCAGATAGAAAAGGTTTGGATTGGGGTTGTAAATAACATGGGAAATTTTTATTGCTCAAATTCATATTCAAATTAACTTCCATTAATAATTTAGTCATATGCCGACTTTAGATATGTATTTAACCACCCTGCAACACAGGTTCGGTTGCCATCAATGGATGGAAGAGTGGCCTTGGTTCCCTGGGCAGATATGCTGAATCACAGTTGTGAGGTACGTTTGCAGATT
This sequence comes from Aegle marmelos, assembly GCA_030449875.1. Classification (NCBI taxonomy): domain Eukaryota; kingdom Viridiplantae; phylum Streptophyta; class Magnoliopsida; order Sapindales; family Rutaceae; genus Aegle; species Aegle marmelos. The sequence goes on along the minus strand of JASUUL010000094.1, from coordinate 18,086,992 downwards.
AGTCTCTTTCTGAGACATCTATCATTTAAAATCTGTGCTGGTAGGAACATATTTGATTTCTAACTAAGTCAGAATAATCTTTATGTGATGTAGGTAGAGACATTTTTGGATTATGATAAATCATCACAAGGAGTTGTGTTTACAACCGATCGGCAATATCAGCCAGGTGAGCAGGTAAAGAATATTTAGAAATCCATCGTATTTTCATGCCATTTTAGGAAAAGGGACTCATTCGCACTCTCCCAAGTATATTATACATTGCTTAGGCTCATTTCGATCACTAGTTTGTGCAGATATAATCATCTTCAGTGCATTTACAGTGATACTGTTGGATAGAATGCTAATACATTTGGACAACTTCTTGTCAATTAATGCAGGTTTTTATATCATATGGCAAGAAATCTAATGGAGAGCTTTTGCTATCATATGGATTTGTTCCAAGTGAGGGCACCAATCCCAGTGACTCAGTAGAGTTGCCTTTATCACTTAAGAAATCAGATAAATGCTATAAGGAGAAGTTAGAAGCTCTGAGAAAGTATGGATTGTCAGCGTGAGTACCTGATGGATTTGCTCTGTTAGTTGGTTGCTCCAAAACCTTTTATCTAATTTTATTCATTATAAGGATTAAATATATTCGTTGTCAACCTCTTTATAACTGATGTCAGCTTTTAGATTGTGATCCAAGTCTGTATCTCCCAATGAAGCTTTAACCATGTGCCATAATTCCCTTCTTATACGATGCTTTATCTGTTTTCACTTCATTTTAGAAACTGATCAATGCAAGAATGTAATTTCCATGGGCAGATCTCAGTGTTTTCCCATACAAATCACTGGATGGCCATTAGAGTTAATGGCATACGCTTATCTAGTGGTCAGCCCTCCAAGCATGAAGGGAAAATTTGAAGAGGTTCGACACTTTAGATCTATTTTCTTAAGTCTCAGATTTTTTCTAATATCGTATAACATATCTAAAATATCTTTTAATCAGATGGCTGCTGCAGCATCAAATAAAACATCCTCAAAAAAGGATATAAAATACCCTGAAATTGATGAACAGGCATTACAGTTCATATTGGACAGCTGTGAATCAAGCATATCTAAGTACTCTAGATTCTTGCAGGTGAAGGAATTTCTTTAACTGACTCATCACTCTGTATTTCATTCATAAAACTTCTCTAATGTATTATAACATGATGGAATTGGGGGACTTTTAGGCAAGTGGATCAATGGATTTGGATACAACATCGCCAAAGCAACTCAACCGAAGATTGTTTCTGAAACAGCTAGCTGTTGACTTGTGTACAAGTGAGCGGAGAATATTATTTCGTGCACAATATGTAAGGATGCTTTACTGATCTTTTTTCCTTTTTCAATCACGATTAATGTAAACTGCATCATTACTACTTCTAATTGTACCAGCTCATGCATTATAATCTTTACATATATGCATTCAAATGCCATGCAAAATGTTCAATATTTGTAATTGAATGTTGCTTATATGACTGGTGTTGCAAGATTCTGAGGAGAAGACTAAGGGATATAAGAAGTGGAGAACTTAAAGCTCTAAGACTATTTGACAATTTCGTAAATCTTTTTAAATGAATGCCTTGAGATGGAATCTCTCCATGCCATTGCTGAGTGCGAGCTACAAGGTTTGTGTCTTGTGCTGCACATTTGACGGGCTGTTTATGTGACTTGTGCTTTTGAGGCTACAAAGTGAATGGCCCAACTGGGGCCATTGGGCTGTCCAACCACGTTCCAATCTTCTACTATTTTTGTTTTTCTCTGGCCGAAATGTTATTATTACAACAATATGTTCTAAGTTATGTTCTAACTTGGAACATACAATGTTCTAATCTTCTGCAATTTTTGTTTTTCTCTGGCCAAAATGTTATTATTACAATAATATGCTCTAAGTTAATATGTTCTAAATATTAAAATAGTTATGTTTACCACCCAAGCAATTTTCTTTCTTATAAAGAAAAAAAAGCACTCTAGAAGTCACAAGTAATTTCCTCTAAAAAAAGGGTAGATACATGTGTGTTTGAGAAATATAACGAAGCGAAAATCTCTATCACAGAAAGTTGGGTTGTTCAGAATTCGAATAAATTTAAATTAACTTTTAACATGAATTTGAGCATCCTAGAGTTTAATCTTGGTGAATCTTGATAATAATTAACCTCTAAAAAAATACATTAATTAGAAAAAAAAGGTACTTTGATTAAAGTATCAAAATTGTTTTGATAATTATCTATTAATAAAATAATTTTGATAATTTAATAAAAATAATTGATACAATAATGTCACATTTTATAACACACCAATACTTTTGTTATAACATGCAAAGTTAAGTTAATTTCGATTTGAATAGAATCATACCCAAACTAAGAGTACAAGAGTACCGAAGAACTAAATATAAGGATTCATCATGTAGGGTAAATAAAATCTAAAACATATAATATTATATCTAATATTATTTTAACAACTGGTCACTGTTAGATTGTATATAGATATAAGATATCTAAAATACGATAGTTAAGAATGCATGAAAGATTTTGTTTATTGTTGTAGTAGATGTTAACTATGTCTGGAGTCAAGAAACTTTTATATTGATCTAGAATACGACCTCTAGTATTAAAGGCAGACTTGGAGGCATTAATAGACACTGAAATAGCAAAAACATCATATGCTATTCTTGAGAAAATTGGATAATTGATACTATTCATTATCCACCATAATAAAATATCAAATTTAGTGCTCAAATTACCTTTTGTAATTTTTTTTAGTCTTCTCCATCAAGTAAATATCTAATTCATTTGATAATTCTGAGTCACCTTCACTAATCACAACTGCCTTACTAAATTTAGAGAAAGGGTCCTCAATCATAACATCATCACCATCACCCAATTCCTAAAAATTTGAACCACTTCCACTTCAAATAGTTAGAGATTGGCTTCCACTTGTACTTTCGCTTGCACTTCTACTTGCACTCCTACTACCACCCGATTTATATTGTGTATTGTAAGTCTCATAAAGCTTAGTCAACGAATCTTTCACCATTTCTTTCATCTTAATACATTTAGCACTATCCTTACCATATAATTTTTCAAAGTAATGTGTTGCAAATTTCATTTTTCCCCATAGATCGAGTACATAAGCAACAATCAATAATTTATTTATTTGGAAACAGCCCGCTTAATACTTATCAAATTTCTCTTTCATTTTAATAGCCATCAAACTCAAAAAGCTATCATTACTAGCGGACAATGACTCCAAAGATTGTTCACTTTGACATATCAAATTATAACAAGCATTTGATGTCACATAAAAAAATAACATTAATAAAACTAAAATAAATTTCATATCATATATAAAAAATTAAAAAGCATAATAAGACTTGATGTTACCTTCAAAGAATAAGAAAATTGCAAAGTTACATTATAAAAAGTCTTCAGAAATTTAACTATATAACAAGCACTCTCAATCACTGTGCAGTGGTGGCCCTTCCCTTTTTTTTCTTCCCACTCTCTTTTTGATTGAAATAAGTATCATAAAACTTATCTCCAAATACCATCCGATCAAATGTCGGTTTAAATTTTAAAGTTGTACGCAACATGGAATATATAGAATTTCATTGAGTAGGACAATTCAAAATCACACTTTCTTAAGAATTAATCTTTTTTTGCTGTACATGAATTTGAAATGCTTGCATCCTAGAGGTGAAAGATCTCACATCCTTCACAGCATTTCGAACACTAACTATACTCGGCTCTAGTTCCTTCAATATGTAAACAACAATCAAATTTAATATATACACACAACAACGAATATGCAAATAATCCCTATCCAATACTAAGGTATCATTTCTCTAAGTCTTTAGTCGATCAATTAAGTACTTAAGAGCGTCCTCATTTGGACTTGCATTGTTAATAGTTACAGCAGACACTCACTCTGTTCCCCCAATCAATTAAACATTTTTCAATTTACTTACCAATTGTATCTGATGAATGATTATTAACAGTGTTGAAGCTGATAATCTTCCAATATAAATTCCAATCCTTATCAATAAAGTGAGTTGTGATAATCACGTAGCTAACTGTGGTAATAGAAGTCCAAATATCAGTGGTCAAATATACTTTCTACTTATTCCCAACCAATAAGCTCTTCAACTTAGCATTTTTCTCAACATACATATTAAGAGGATCCCCTAGTAATAGTTCTTCATGATGAAAGAAAATATCATTTTTCAATTTACTTACCAATTGTCTCTGATGAATGATTATTAACAGTGTTGAAGTTGATAATCTTCCAATATAAATTCCAATCCTTATCAATAAAGTGAGTTGTGATAATCACGTAGCTAACTGTGGTAATAGAAGTCCAAATATCAGTGGTCAAATATACTTTCTACTTATTCCCAACCAATAAGCTCTTCAACTTAGCATTTTTCTCAACATACATATTAAGAGGATCCCTAGTAATAGTTCTTCATGATGAAAGAAAATATCTAAGAGCCGTCACACTACAAAAATACTTAAAACTCAGATCTCTACAACAAAAAGGCAATTCATTAGGAACAATCATTTTCACAGTTGCTTGTCTGCAAGCATCCTGATTAAAAATCTTGCTACAATTTCATTACTACGAACATCTTGAGTTAAAGTCGTTTGGTCTTTCTAAAAGTCTTTGTATTTTTGACACCTTTCTTGATAATTAGTTCTCAAAGTGGTAGTCCCATACCCTACAGAGCCACATTCAAGTTCATTACCGTAGTAATTGCATTTACACTTCTGATCATTATCTGAAAGTCTAGTGAAATGTTGCCACACTGTTAATCTTGGAGCCATTTTTTTCCTTGGTAGTGGTGGCTTAGATGACGAAGACTTTTCCTCTTGTTCACATTGGTGACAATTGTTGGCGATTCATTTTTATTATCATCAACTTCGACTTCATGCACCAAGATCATTGCCCACACAATCAAGGTTGTCTTGAATTCTTGAATGGTTAGACATCTACAATAAATAAAATAAAAATAAATAAGTAATATTGATTTATTTAACACGTTATTAAAATAAAAAAGATTAATTAAATTTAATTTAACTACTGGCCAAACTTATCATAATTTAGTTTAATTACTAGCCAACATATCATAATTTAATTTAATTTAACAAGTTAGGTCGACATATCATAATTTACTTCCAAAAATTATTTATTAAATTTAAAATGTCCATGCCAAAAAGAACAATTAAATTTAATATAACTACTAGCCAACAAATCATAATTTAGTTTAATTTAATTTAATTTAACAAGTTAGGTCAACATATTATAGTTTACTTCCAAAAATTATTAATTTGATAGTTACTTTTAGTAATTGTTAATTTAATTTAAAATATCTATACCAAAAATACCAATTAAATTTAATTTAACTATTAGCTAACAAATCATAATTTGCTTTAATTTAATTTCATTTCATTTAACAAGTTATGCCAATATATCATAATTTACTTCCAATAATTATTAATTTAGTTTTAATGTGTGTGCCAAATTACCAATATCAAATTGCAAACTCACACGCTAATTAAATCATCAATCATTATGCCAGTTGCCAAATAAGTCATTAAATAACAAATATTATTTTAAATTTTCATTGATAGAAGCATGATACATTATTACATTTGTCTATTATCAATTTTCTAACTCTCGACCATAATATACAAAATAACCATTTCACTGCCACAAGCTAAGCCACAATCACTATATCTACCCTTCATTTTTAACTCCATTAACAAGTGTATAATATACACTAGTAGATCACAAAATCAATCCCTAACAGGCTAACGCAGTAAGACTAACAGAAACTAAAGAGTATAAACACATAGGCTATGACATAAATTAGAAAAAAGGGACACATGTAGGCTGTAGCACTAACTTAAAAACCAAAGATGACCAAGCCACAATCATTGTGCTTGAGATGAAGGGTTATACTACTGCTAGAGGACTATGCTAGAAGGCCGTGCACACGAGCTTAAGAGAGAGGGGCTATGTCACTGCTGAGGGGATGTGCCAAGAGGCTATTCATGCAAGTTTGAGGGGATAAGTTATGTCTTTGCTAAGGGGAAGAGAGGGGCTGTGCTAGATGCTGTATACACGAGGAGGTGCTGAGATGGAGAAAGCAAGAGGCTGAGGCGGAGAGGGGAGGAAGAAAGACAAGGAAGAGAGGCGAGATAGAGACAGAGTCAAGAGTCAATGAAATTGAAATTTTAGGTATTTGGCTGTTCACTTTTGATTTTTAATTCTCATTGGTTTTTTTTTTGCTTTATATATTTTAAATTTAAATAGATTATTATTATTATTAAATCAAATCGAACTAATTAGTTTTTTAGTTTGGTTCAATTTTAAACCAAATCGAATAAAAACCAATTGTTTCATTATTTTTGAAATCATTTAGTTTTTATTTATAGAAACGAACATAATTGAACTGAATTTTTTCAGTTTGGTTTGGTTCAGTTTGAAAAAATCGAACCATTTGCCCACCCCTATTAATTACTTTTGTATAACATCCAATCATTGATTTTTAATTTGTTGCAAGAGTATGCAAATGGAACCTACCCATGCATGATCTCTTTTTCATTAATTGGTATGATGATCTAAATGAACAAAATGAAAATTTTCTAAGAAAGTTCATGCCTCATTTCAAGAGTTATTCCATCCTTTAAGAATGAAAATTTTATATCATTAAAGTGATAATACGCAAAACATATGGTGAAAAGATCACTCATCAAAAGTTAAAGATATATAATAATTGAAGATAAATAAAAAAAGACAAATATATAAATGATTTTGAGATCTCATTTTTGTATATTGAGGTAGTGATATAGAATTATATACAATACAATTAAAAGTGCATAAATTGAAAATGTTAGGTTATTGACAAAGCATAAGTTGTGATGAAGAATATCAATGATAAAGTAGTGAGTTTGAGATAGACTAATGCCATAGCATTTAAAATAGCATAACCATGTAGATTTTGGTGATTTTATTAGCATAAGTAAAATTATTACAATGATCTAAACTAGCTTGATTAATAATTCCGTAAACTTATTTTATGTACGTATATGTGGAATCGAATGTTCGACATCGATCCCAACTGATGTATAGTAGTAATTAAATTTCTTATATAATAAAATCAGTAGTATTATCTAAATGTATGATTTTGATTGGATGGAAATTGTGTTTTAATCTTATAATTTGAGCAAGCAATCTTGCAAATGTAACATTGAATGTGGACAATAAACGAACCTATAACCATCGTATAGATGAAGTAATCAGAATCATAAAGTAAGAATGGCAAAAAAAGCTCGAGTTGGCTGAAGCCCAGCCTGACTCAACCCAGGCATGCAGGTTTTAAGCCCAGTCCATATATGTTGGGTCTGAATATGAGTTCAAAAAATGTAAAGCTCATATATGTTGGGTTTGGGTAAGGGCTTAATAAAAAAGTCCGGACTTGGCCCATGCTTTTTTTTTAACAAATAAAAAATAAATTTAATTTAAATAAAAAAGAAAAAACTCAAAATATTAAATTAGTATAATTTTTTCTATTAGTATTTGTTATTGATTATGTTATGTTACTAATATTTTGTATATTAGGCTATTATTTTAATATGTATTATATAACTATATTTAATTTAAATATTTTTTACTTAATTTTTTAAAAAATATTTTATAATTAATAAAAACCCAAGCCTAGCCCGAGCCTGATCTAGGCTCATCTAAGCCAATTTGGGCAAGCTTTTGAGGGGTCTGGGCTTCCTTTCAATAATATGGGCCTAGATCTGGGCTTGAAAAGTTTCGGCCAAACCCATAAATTGCCATCCCTACCATAAAGTATCGAAATAATCTATTAAGTGGATGGATTGGTCTATATATATCTTTTTGAACTCCTTTTTAAAATAATAGAGATTCATAACTAACCTTAGAAAGAGTCTAACGATAAACTTTCAATTGTAAGCAAGTAGTACAAACAATTTTATTAGACAATAGAATCTTTTAGTCTTTTAATAGATATTTTTGGGAATTTTCAAAAATTTTATGTATCATTGCAGATTTTGGACGTTAATGCAGTCATGCTACAACATAAATATTTTTGAAAGTGTGAAATTCTGGTTCATTACAGTTTAGCTCTCAATCATGTTTATATTTGCGTACTACAATCTTGATGAAAATGTTAGAAGCTTTTCTAATATGTTGCTTTATTGAGACAATTCTGGTAATGCAAATATTTTGCACATTATTTTCATTTAAAGTCTCAATATGATATTTGTTTTGGTGGATATCTTAACGTTCAACAGATTTCTTTTAGATCTTGCCAAATATAAAGTGTTTTGGATTATTAATGTTATTTTACTTACTAACATGTTCCAAGTAATTTTATTTCTAAAAAATATTTCTTTTTATCTTAAAGAATAATGTGTGTAGTTGCATTGCTAACCAAGCATACATTCTCAACTTTTGTTTTCAAAATAGATAATTTATTTATAAAATCCATAATTTATATTAAATAAAAATTCATGTTAGATATCATGATTAAATATAAACATTAAATACATTTGATGAAACTATACAAAATACAAAAGTTAGTATATTAGTAACCTAATAATTATAGCACAATAATGAGAGCTTTAATTCGTGTGGACATTTCCATCATTAATTAAATACATTTGATAAAACTATGAAGGAAAATTCTATAATGTCGTAACAAAATTTACTAAATCGATGCCATAATAAATATGGACCATTAGATCAGATCAATGGCATACAATAATATAATATAAAAAATAATTTAAAATTTTTTCATAAATATAATATAAAAAATAATTAAAATTTTTTTCTTTAACTAGTTTACAACCGGTTACATATTTATCTAAAAATAAAATATCACTGGCTAAAATTGTAAAAGTTCTATATATATATTTTTAAACAAAATCCACATAAATCAAAATAGAACTACAATCCTAACTAAACCTTAAAACATAAATCATAGCATAGTCACCAAATTGAATCTAAGAAGCCATTGTAGTTTTGAAGCTATTATATTTGCTACCCAACTGAAATTGTGTTTTCCTCTTTCATTCCTCTATTCTTGCCTGTCATTGATTTGAAATATGCCCATTGCCAAGAATCGTTCTTGTTTAAGTCAACGTATCACTAAATTATTTAATCCGACATGAAGAAGCTCTACAACAACATCATTGAGGAGAACTAGGCAGGATTTGTGTTCGTGAAGAGCTTTTGGTTCGACGAGCTATAAGAGCTTTTGGTTCGACAATAATAGCTCGGCGTTGGTGATTCAAAAGGTGAGTTCTTTGTAATACTTTTTTTCACTATTTTTAAAGTTTTTTTAATTGAAGTTTTTATAACTATTGGTGAATATGCGTCTATTCTGGTTGTAGTATTTTGTTTGGTTTCAAAGAAAATTGAGAGACAAAGAATTATTGATGATGTTGTGATAGTCCTTGAAGTGAAGGACTAAGTGTTGGTATAAGTTGTTACTGTTGTCCTTAATCCTGTTGAGGAGAAGAGAAGGCAAGGAAGTTCCAGACCACCGATTCTCGTTAGCCATATTTGCGCTCTCATTAATTCCACCAGGTAAACCTATTTGGTATATTTATTTGTTTGCTACAAGTAATTTCAATAAATAATATAATAGAATTATTTTGTATCATTTGGGTTAATGAAGAAATAGAAACTAAATATTTAAGGCAATGTAGAGGTTTTGATAGAATTGAAAGTGAGTTCGTTAACTATTGTGACCTTCATTTTATATTATCATGTGGATTAATTTTGGTTGATAAACAAATGTACGGTGGTTCATGGATGGATGTATGGATAGTGTTAATGAATAAATGAAAATATAAACTTCTAGATAAATTTACTACTATTTTTTAGTTAAATTTTTAGATTTATGGGTGGATTTTTTTTGATGTTTTGGACTTTATTTGCTATAGTTTTTAGGTTAAATTTTCTGGTGTTTTGGGCTTCATTTGCTACTGCTTTCCAATTAAACTTTCTATTTTTCTGGATAAATTTATTGATTTTTTTTGTTTAAATTTTTTACTGTTTCTAGGTAACTTTTTTTTGGTGTTTTGGGCTTCATTTGCTGTTGCTGTTTTTGGGTTGAATTTTTTATTGTTGCTAGCTCAGTTTAATTTTCTATTGTTTTTAAGCAAATTTATTACTTTTTTTGGGTGAACTTTTTTAGTGTTTTAGACTTCATTTATTGTTATTTTTGTGTTAAATTTTTTGGTGTTTTAGGCTTCATTTGCTATTGTTATTTTTGAGTTGAATTTTTTGTTGTTGATAGCTCAGTTTAATTTTCTACTGTTTTTAAGCAAATTTACTACTATTTTTGGGTGAATTTTTCTGGTGTTTTGGGCTTCATTTGCTACTATTTTTGTGCTAAAATTTTTAGTGTTCTGGGCTTCATTTGCTGTTATTTTTCAGTTAAACTTTCTACTTTTTTGGATGAATTTACTATATTTTTTTGTTTAAATTTTTTTCTATTTATGGGTAACTTTTTTAGTGTTTGGGTTTTATTTGCTGCTACTATTTTTAGTTAAATTTTATGCTGTTGCTAGCTAAATTTGCTGTTGCTTTTTAGTTTAATTTTTTGCTGTTTTAAAGCAAATTTACAGTTATTTTTGGGTGAATTTTTTAGTGTTTTGGACTTTATTTTTTGCTATTTTTGGGTCAAATTTTTTGGTGTTTTAGGTCTTCATTTGCTATTACTATTTTTGGTTAAATTTTTTGCTGTTGCTAGCTAAATTTACTATTATTTTTTAGTTCAACTATTATATTAAAGCAAATTTACTGTTGTTGTTGGATAAATGTTTTAAGTGTTTTGATTCATTTGCTTCTTGTTTAGGTTGAATTTTTTGGTTTTTTGGGCTTCTTTTGTTGTTGCTTTTTAGTTAAAATTTTTGCTATTTTTGAAAAAAATTATTGCTATTTTTGGGTTTGAATATTTTGCTATTTTTAGGTAAATGTTTCTAGTGTTTATGGCTTTATTTGCTTTTGCTGTTTTTGGGTTGAATTTTTTGCTATTGCTGGCTAAATTTGCTGCTACTGTTTATTTTAATTTTCTATTGGTTTTTGGCAAATTTACTATTATTTTTTGGTTAAATTTTCTATCGTTTTTGTGTAAAATTTTCAGGTGTTTTGCTTAATTTGTTGTTATTCTTTAGTTAAATTTTCTGGTGTTTTGAACATTTCTTGTGGAATATAGAATGGTTCATAGTGATATAGCACAAAATCAAAATAACAACAAAAAAGATGATTTTGTAAAGGGAACTAAAAGGGAACTAAGAAAGCCATTGAAACTAGATGCGCTCCAGATCGTTTTGCAAAATTGTTATATGATTTAAAAAAAAATTGTGGTGGAATTAGGATTTGAAAGTCTTCTACACATAAAATAGTCGGTTGAAACAAGATTTATGCTCATGTTAGTTCAAAATTTTGATCCATTTACTTCATGTATTTTTTGTATGGTAGGAATATCAATCTCTCACCTTAAGATTTTAAGTACATTATGAGAATAAAAGATACTGGAGTCGACATTGATGTAAATTTTGATATAGATGATATAGATAAATTGAAGGATAAATATTGTGGTGATAGTGGATACATTTAACTGAAAATTTTGGAGGCAAAATTAGTGAATGAAAGGGAGGTAAATGATAACTTAAAAAGAAGTTTTGTCTTATTTGTTATAGCTACCCTTATTTTTTCTAAATCATGGTTGAATTTAGCCCCTTACAATCTAATTCTTTTGAAAGATACCATGTCATAATAAAAAAATTAGGCAATAAGAGCTTTTAAAATACATGTTTAGGGTATACAAAAGTTTAAGGTAGGGCGACAAAAAGTTGTTAATGGTGTGTGCTATTTTTAGAGGTAATAATTTTGTTAAACTTATTTCATTATTGAAAATATTATTTTATTTTTTCCTTCACAAAAGTCTATTGATAAATCTTTGAGTCCAATAACATATGGACAAATCGAGATATAACTAATTTCTTGAGTTTTCTTAAGAAAAACAGTGGTTCTGGGAACTCACAAGTATGATATCTATTTTTATTCATTATATATTAACATATCTTATTGAAATGAAGTGTTTGATATTATGTGGTATTTATTAGGTTAATTTATGAGAAATCCATCCTCAACAAAACACGGTGTAAAAAATTTATAAGGAAAAAAGTCGAAAGAATGAAGAGTGCTTGCATAATTGTCAACAACAAAATGAATTATCATTTCTAAAAAAAAGATTTTGGTCGTATAGCATTGGAGCTTGATGGTTTAAAGCATTCAATAGGTGGCTGGATGCAGTAAATGCAACAAGTAATAGAAGCTATCAAATAAAAGTTAGACAAAAAACAAGTAGAGCAGCACAGAAGAATAATGACACTTCTATTGAAATTACTTCTCCTTTTCAAAAGCAATTAAACTTTGACAAATCAAGCCATAAAAATTTTAATTTTGAAGAACTAATGAGAAGAGCCAAAGAAAGGGTAAAGGGAGATGACATTCTTAAGAAGAAATTATAGGATAAGGAAAATTTTAAAGAGAAACATAATGAGAGAGTTTTATTCAATGACTTGTACCTAAACAAGGGGAAGCATAAGCAAATTTTCAATAATGCAGGCATACAGATATGAATAATAACTATGATCTTCTTGCTTTTCACAAGTAAAACCTAATAGTGTATAAATCAGTACTAAGATAAGAAATATCATTTTTATCTCTCTTTATAGGACAATGGTTAAAGCAATGATTGTTATGTTGAAGAGGAATAATCAAATCAACTTAGTGTATTTGAGATTAAAGATGTGTGCTCCTAAAAGCACAAGCCCAATCCATTAAAAAAATCCCTTTATGATCAATTTTTGAAAAGAAGAAGTAAATACAAAATTTTTGATAGTTTAGGCACTCTACTAAATTCATTTTTAGACGAAGATATGAAGATACTACAATATATATTTCAAAATAAATTGCCTAAAAAGATGGATTTTCTCATAACGTGTTTTCCATATGTTGTTATTTGTTCATTAACACTATATTAGTTTTAATTTTATTTTTGCATTCTTAATATAGTGAGCATATTGTGGATGGAATTAGTTTTTTTTGTCTCTCACAAAGAGATGCTTTCTTTGGCTCATGATAATTGGATCATTGATACAGAAAGTGTACTTATGTTATATTTAGTTCAATTGTTCACTTTATTTATTTTCTTTTTAAGTATTTATGTGTTTTTGTTTAATGAATTTATTTAGAGGTCATAGATTGTTTCGTCAACTACTTGACAAACAAAGAACGTACAAAATGAGCCTAGAAATGCGTAATTGGTATTTGACCACTATATTTTCGGTAAGTTATAAACATTATACTATGATTTTTTTTTTACCAATAATTGACAATATATGTTGATATATAGTGCTATTGTAATTGTTTTTTTATTTTACAGCAAACAATAGTGTCAAACATGACTTGCACAAAGAAATCAAGTATCAAAGACTTTGTAAAAAATCATAACATTCGAGATAAATACATATCAAAAGTTGCTTTATGTGAAAAGGTAAGAAATTAAATGCAAAATTCTAATTATTTTGTCATTGCTTAAGACATTTAATAATATTTATTTAAATTTATGCATTTGTCATGTAGATCTATGTTCTCATAAATGATTGCTCTGCGCATTGCTATTTAACAGTGTTGATTGTTAAAACCCAAATTGTTGAAATTTGAGACTCTTTACTCAGTTGTAGTTTGAATTAACATCAAGAGGAAATTGTTAGAGCATTTGTAAGTGAAGCTTGCATTTCACTTGTACTATGCCAAAAATTACAAATGTTTGCTGACTATTATCATTATTATCACAATTACAAGGGTTCAATGAAGTTTTCATTGATGATTATTGGAGAAAATTTGATCCACTCTGTGATTTTTTTAGTATTAAAATTTCATATCCAGATAATGTTCTAGTACAACCAAATGAATTAACTACAGCTTATTTGTGATGAAATTTATAGAGACACAATGTGACCTATAATCTATAAAATATATATGTGACATTATTTTTATACCTAGAGATTTAAATTTTTACAATGACTGATGACTATTTTCTTTCTTTTTTTAAAAAATTTTTGTATTGCATTTAGTATAACTCAATATTAGAAAGATATTGCATCGCACTCCAGCTTGTCAACGGAGATACAAACAAGGTGAGAGATGATATTAAAGATAAAGCTTACTAATTTCATGATTCGCACAAGACTAATCTTTCACTGAACAATGTGACAAAAAAAGTTGACTGTAAAAATAATGTGAAGAAGAAAAAGTCCTAAAAGCTTGCAATGCACTAACAGTATGTTATCTTTAACCATCTCTTTCTTGTCCCCCCCTACCTCACTTATGTTTCATGTTTTATGTTTTCATTAGTTGTTAATTAGTTGTTGCAATTATAATTGTAGTTTTGCATGAAAACAATTAGCTTTAGCAATCTCTAATTCCAAATTACTTAGCAAATTAAAAAGGTAGTTCTTAGCTGTTATTGTGTGAATTACTGGAAGAAATATTTTCTGTTATGTAATTTAATGATCATCTATTTTGATATTTTATAAATTTAGGTTTATTTAGGTCACCTATTTGTTCAATACAAATTTACTTTTCTTCTATATTGTTGAGCAAGAGGAAAGTCAGGGATGTGCTAAAATATTTTCTAAAGTTGTGTTTTATTTAAGTTAATAAATTGGACATACATAATGTGACTTGGTGAGATGATGTAATAGGAGTTGATGTTTATCTTATTACTTTATTATTTCAATTGGTTGTATAATAAGGGTGGTTTTAATTTGTATTCTCCACATTAACAAGTCTCTTGCATGTTGAGCAATTACAAATTTGATGGGTTGAGGATCAATCACATTGATATCGTTGCATGCTAATTAATAGATTTAGAAGTTGTAAACTAAATTTGATATAGTTATATTTCTAGTGAATGATTTATTATTTTGACACTCAATTTCTTAATATTGTTTCATATTGTAATAAAAATTGCTAAAATATCTATATTTATTAGGCCATTTTTATAAATTGCAAAATTTATGTCATAAAAGAGGTTTAATTCTATAAATGTTACATTATGCTGAATAATTTTTTCAAAATTACAATCATGATAGTAATTTAGTTATTTAGAAAAAGAAAATCACTTCCTCTCTATTTGTGATTTAAACTAAATTTAATTTTGAGTAAAAAGCTAGTTATTGTCATATGTGGGGAAAGAAAAAAAAAAGAAAAAGAAAGAAGCTAACCACTAAAATAGGGGTTTAGCTCGGATGATAGCACAGTCATTAATTTTCATAAAACCATTTCTACTTATTTTTGTTTACAATTTGCTTCAAATATTAAACTAATTTCCATCTATACTCCCAAACACATTTTAATAAGTTCTCTATTCTATTTAATATTATTTTTATTCTATGTTGCACTAGCATCATAATGCCTCCTCTTTATTATTTACTAATTGAAAATTGTCATGTTTGATTTCGGATCCTACACTTATCTTTAAAAAATAAGTATAAACCCAATAACTCTATTGCAAAAGATGTTATAATTTTTTACTCTTATTTTTACTATGTTATTTATTTCAAATAATCTTATTGAAATAACAACTAGACAACCCAAAAGGGGATAATAAAGGAAAAGGATGTAAATTAATACGTTAGCATGGATTTGCTCAATAATGCGAGATTGTGAAATTAAAAATAATGGAATTAATTGATTTTTATTTATTTTATTTAATTTATTTTTCATTGACATGTCATCTTGAATTTATCTACAATTCATGAGTAAATTATACCTAAATCATTATGAAATATTTTCTTACATGAAAATTTAAATTTAACTCATTTTATGATTTATCCAACCCATATCATTTTATTTGGTTTGGGTTTGAATAAACCCATGGGTTGTGGGGTCTTGCACACCCCTAATTTATACAGCGTAATCAATGAATTTTGTTTTGCTTGCTCTCAATATTTGCTAAATTCAATAACTCAGTGATAACTAACAATGCTCTTCTTAACTTTTTTTTTTTGCTCTTTCACGTTATAAAATCTGCATTCAATCTTATAAGCTAACTTTATCTTGTGTAAAATTCTTTTTATGTTCATTATGATTCTTTGTTTGACTAGTTAAAATTGACTAGTTAAAAAGAATTTTGAATGATTAAAATTTTACAATTTTTTTCATCATATAGCATGGGAAAACAAATTAATTATGTTTAAATGTTAAGATAATATATTTACTAAAATTTGATTTTTATAGAATTGTTCTACCAACCTCATGTTCACTATTTTAATTATTTTCAATTATGTTTATTGAACACACATCACTGTTGTCAATTTTAAAATATAAGTTATAGAAAATAATATCAAACTTATACTTAAATTCAAAATGCAAAAATTACAAAACATCATTTTTATTTTTTAAAACATATCAATTCAAAACAATACCTAATAGGCCCATAGTAATCTAGTTACTTGAGAAAAGAAAATTAATTATTCACATTATTTGTGATTTAAACTAAATTTTTATTTTGAATAAAAAGCTAGTCACTCTCATATCTAGCAAAAACAAAAAGAAAGAAAAAAAAAAGAAGCTAATCACTGAAATAAATGAAAAAATATAAATCAAATTTGAAATATTGACCCAATTTCTATCATTTCCAAGCTAAAAAGTATACAAAATATCAAAATATAAAATCTGACTCTACACATATGAGCATTAAAAAAAAATATTCTTATTATTTTGACACTTACAATTATACTCAAAGGCAAAATACGCAAAACCGAACATAAGGAATTAAGGTTGATTTCATATATTTTGGGCCTTGATGAGTATGTTCAAAATAAATGGGATTAACTGTTATATTTTGACCTAATGAGGACTCATTTGACATTAATCATATGAAAATTCTTTGCAACTCTGTATACCCTGTAATCAGTGTTTTGGCTGTCCATGACTTTGCTTTAGACTTGTAGTTTCCTTGTTCAGTAACTTCTAATCACAATAACAAAATGGATGATAAAGGACAATAAGGTT
This sequence comes from Aegle marmelos, assembly GCA_030449875.1. Taxonomy (NCBI): domain Eukaryota; kingdom Viridiplantae; phylum Streptophyta; class Magnoliopsida; order Sapindales; family Rutaceae; genus Aegle; species Aegle marmelos. The sequence continues at coordinate 18,069,835 of JASUUL010000094.1, read as the reverse complement.
TGTTCTTCATTGACTTTTAATGATTTATACATTCTTTATATTACTTTTAAATGCTATTTCCCCTCTCTTTAAAAAAAAAAACTTATGTTGCTTACCCTTGTGCAATTAATGTTAGTTACTTCTATCATAATTTGAATGCTATTTTTTTTTTAAATTCAACAATCAAAATTTGTAGTGAGCAATATCGTTTATTACAGCAGCGTTTACAGTTATAACTCAAAGACTTTGGAAATTAGATTTTTTTTTTTACAGTTTTATGAATTTGAAAAATACAATTGTACTAAATATCAGCAAGATAAAGTACAATATAGACTTATAGATTTTGCCCAAAATAGTATCATTTCAAACAAATATTAATTTATCATGTGAACATGCTCACAATAGATTATAATAATCTCAAATCTAACTCTTACATAGATGAACACATGACATATTATTTGCAATAAATAATTTTTAGAAAATTATAAGAGAAACCAAAAGTAGCATGTCAATATCAACTAACCAGAAATTAATTGATAAATCTCTCTTTTGCCTTCTTATGCTATTCCATCAATATGATTCTAAATAATGAATTTTTTGCTTTCATATTAAAGAGAGAGAATATGCTTTTTGGATATTCCATAATTGCTAATAGATGATACTAAACAATAATTAATTAAGTAAAGAATTTAATAAAAATGAATAATTAATAAAAGATTTTAATATTAAAAATTATGATATATTAAAGTAAAAATCGTTAATATAATGAATAAAAACTCAAAAGATATAAAACCAAATAAATTAGAGATTCAATTGAATAGAATAGAGAAAATTATTTGGTAATTTAATACTAAATTTACTCTAAATATAAATAGAAAACTTTAAAAAAATTAAAATTTCACAATATTATTACTTGACTGTATTCATAATATTATTACTTGACTGTAGTTTGGGACTTAGAGTGAGACTTACGAACTTCTTGATGTTTTTAATAATTTTTAGCTTAAAATTTTTAGCTAGAACATACAGCTGTGGTAAGATAAGCTTTGCCTTTCTGAAAAATTGATCATGTCTGAACTTTAATTGTTACGAGTCACCTCTGCCAGCTCTTATGGTCAACAATAATAAAAAAGCTTTTTATCTGATGGTCAAATAAAATGTCCCCGAATACTTGACTGACAGCAATTTTACTCTGAACTGCAAGTAATTAAAGTCTTATGCATGCCGTAGCTAGTCAATTTTCTAGGCGTAAGTCAGGGGTTTATTTTTCTTAATCACGGCTTCGCTTTCATTTAATTACGATTTATATTGCTATTTTATTATATAAAATTTTCAGATTCTCATCATTTTTATTTATGTTATAAAATTTGAGCTACAATAATAATGTTGAAGGATAAATATATATGTAGAAATAAATTTTAATTTATTAAAATAAAAATAATTTGATAAGTGGTTATATTAACGAAAGAATCATATTATAATCAATATTATAGAACAATCATGTAAATTAAAATTTTTGTAAATAAGTAAATTAACAACGTAATAAACTAATGATATAAAAATATGATAATAGAACATAAAAGAAATACATATAAATAAATATAAACAGAAAAATAGCAACATGCCTTCCAACATGGGCGTAAAACGCAACTGACATTATCTCCTTTTTATTCTTATTACAGAAATTAGAGAATAATTTATGTTGCAGGAACGCTTACTATACACCCGCCAGCATTATATCTCCGCCACCAAACGCCAATAATTCTCCGGCACCGAAAACTCCAAAGCCTCAAAAGAAGAAGAAAGTCCGGGCCTCAGGTTAGGGATTCACAGACATAAAAGAGTAAAATGGAGGGCTTGGTTTCTCCTAAAACAGCACCCCGGATTTTGTGTTCAACGGTGAATCCCAGACCCAGTAAGTTTTCAATCGTACGGTCTGTCCCGGCCTCCGCAATGGACGCGCACAGACGAAACGGAGTCGGTTTCACCCCCATTCGGGCTCAAAAGGTAACCTTTTCGTGGTGATTATCATTAATTGATGATGAAGATGATGCAAGAAGTTCTTTTTTCATGTGCTAAAAAACTGCTCGAGTGTGCTGCTCTTGAAATCGTAAAACGAAATATTATTATTTTCTCTTAGTGGGACTTTCAAATGTAAAATGTATGGTAATTAATTGCCCATCTTTTATTTTGGCCTGCCTGATAGCTAGTGAACCTATTCCAGTGTTGATGTGGATTCAATCCGGAATATGTCCTTAGATCGGTTGCTTTGGAGCTAAAAGATATTGTAATTGTGTTTTTAGGCTGAGACCAAGGACGGGTCAGCTGCAATTTCCTCAGCGACGGAAGATGCTGAAACTGCACTTAAAGCTAAAGAGTGGGAAGTGGGGATGCTGATAAATGAAGTCGCTGCTAGCCAGGGTATAAAAATTAGGAGAAGTCCACCAACGGGCCCCCCTTTGCACTATGTGGGACCTTTTCAGTTCCGGATAGAGAATGAGGGCAATACACCTCGTAACATTTTGGAGGAGATCGTATGGCACAAGGACATGGAAGTTTCTCAGGTAATGTTTCAACTTTATTTCTGATTATGTTTTTTCCTTTTGATAATTTTGATGAGCGTTGACATTAATGCTGAACTCTTTTTCAGTTAAAAGACAGGAGGCCGTTATCTATGCTGAAGAAAGCCCTTGACAATGCTCCTCCAGCTAGAGATTTCATTGGAGCTCTTATGGCTGCCAATCAACGAACTGGACTTCCCGCTCTGATTGCTGAAGTAAAGAAGGCTTCTCCGAGCAGAGGAATCCTAAGAGAGGATTTTGATCCAGTAATACGTTTGTTCTATAATTTACTTAATTGCAATCCCATTCAATTATTGGAGCTAAATTTGATATTGTGGAAAATTGAAATATAGTACTCACCAGCCATACTCAATTTAAATTGTTCCTTATGTAGTCTTGAGCCTACAAATCTAATGAATTTTGACCTTGTGGAAGCATCTTGGCCTTCTCTAACTGTTGTTCTTTCTCTATGATGTCCATCAGCGTATACCTGCAATTTTTTGTTTTTACCCCCTTTATTGTCTGAAACTTTCTTGTGATAGGTTGAAGTTGCCCAATCTTATGAGAAAGGTGGAGCAGCATGTCTCAGTGTTTTGACAGATGAAAAGTATTTTAAGGTAAGCTTATCTTTTAGAGCAGTCTTGTGCTTAAATTTTGATATTAAAGTCAAATGATTGGTTGATTCCGCTAACATGTTTCTATTCTTAACAATTAAGGGAAGCTTTGACAACTTGGAGGCTGTAAGGAGTGCAGGAGTGAAGGTGTGTGTGTGTGTGTGTGTTTTTAAAAAGAAATTTGTATTCCTGTCTATGTTTTTAGCTTTGTCTGTCCTCTTGTATGACGATTATTAGTATCAGTTATGGTTCTAATATTTTTGGGATAAGTTATGGTCCTAATACCAGTCAAGCTTGCAGTGCCCCCTATTATGCAAAGAATTCATTGTAGATGCATGGCAGATCTACTATGCCCGAACTAAAGGCGCTGATGCAGTTCTTCTGATTGCTGCTGTTTTGCCTGATCTTGATATCAGATACATGACTAAGATCTGCAAGATGCTTGGGTTGGCTGCACTTGTTGAGGTATGAATGGGGCTTCTCTTATTATTTGTTGGATTCCCATAACTATTCCTGCAACTCGGAGTGTCTGAGATCACTATTTTATAGTTGAGTATATATCCTAGTTGTAAAACATTAATTAGTTACTGGTTCTCTATCATTATGAAGATGAGAGACTATGGTTGGTCTCCTCGGCATTACTGCATAAAATGATCACAAATTGGATATTAAATGTTCAATCTGCCTTGGTTCAATCCAGGTTCACAACGAGAGGGAAATGGATCGTGTTCTTGGAATTGAGGGGATTGAGCTTATTGGTATCAACAATCGGAACCTTGGTATGCTTTTTTAACTTTATAAAAATTGCTTTATTTGTGGAACTTATGATCCTTGTACTTAGTTTGGCCCTCTTAAATATCTTTGTAAGTTGGCTCAGGATAGACTTGCCCATCGTGGCTTACTAGCAATTTCTATTTTTTCTTATCCCACAGAGACATTTGAGGTTGATATTAGTAACACAAAGAAACTTCTTGAAGGAGAGCGTGGTGAAATAATCCGTCAAAAGAACATAATTGTAAGTGGTCCTTTTACCAGATAGACTTATTCACTGAACAGACATGTTACACATCTCGTGCTGATGTGCGAGTTATCTTCTTGTGTATTTTCTTCATTTTGGATTCCTTCCTTTTGACATTTTCAGGTGGTTGGTGAATCTGGGCTATTTACTCCTGATGATATTGCATGCGTACAAGAAGCTGGTGTTAAAGCTGTAAGGCTGTTTCACCTTACCTATTCTTCTTACATGCTAAATTCTGAGTTCTGCACATTATTTTGACATTAAACATAGGATTCATTTCATTTGAAACCTAGATGTATATAATTCCCCCGTCATGTGATTCTTCAACAAATGATGTGTGATATGCGTGTCCCATTAATGCATGAGTTAACTTTTGCGTCGCAAACATACTTGCTAAAAGAGTAGCTAGCATATATTATCTAAATTAGATGAGAAAAACTAAACATAAATGTACCTTAGAATATGCAAGCAATTATCAGTACATGCGTGCAAATCAAGTTGTGTTGCCCTCTTGCAGGTTCTGGTTGGGGAGTCAATAGTGAAGCAAGACGACCCTGGGAAGGGAATAACTGGACTTTTTGGAAAAGACATTTCTGTATGAGCTGCTAGTATATTGTTTCTCAGTATATCTGACTGTATGTTATTCAGATGGAAGATGAATAAAGTCACCTTTTGATCAATCAAATAAGTATACTGTCCCCCTTATTGCATTCTATAGCCTTATTTCCTTTTCCTTTGAATTTTGTAACTTTCACTAGTGAACTGGAATAATGCATTGTATCTGATAGTAGTGATATTGTTGTATCGGTTCAGAGTAATAAAAGAGAACTGTGGTCTCTTCATTTTACTCGTTAGTTCCCACAACAACGACACCCACCCCAAAAAAAAAAAAATGTTAAAAGGAAAAAACAAGAAAAAAGCGGCTATCAGAGTATGCAATATTTGTTTGCTTTTTACTTTTCAAGCTGAAAGAAAGTTTCAAAATGATGCCTACACAGATTCAAAATTTAAAGCTGCCGTTGATGATAATTGCAACCTCCTGGCTTCACTTTTCCATTTGCTTTTCTTTATGAAGTAGTTAATTAATCCATTGTCTCTTCGTTGTGCACTAATTAAGTCAGTCACTTTTTACGATAAGGGATCAGGAGATCAGTCAATTCGTATTACCGACCATACAATAAAATCATAGCATCTTTTTTAATTAATTATTAATATTTTTTAGTTATCATCATCACTATCATTATTAACGAAGATCAATGTACATGCAACAAAACTTTATTATGCATGCATGCTCGAATTACATTTACACGTTTGATTTTGCCGACGGCCAATCCTTACTTAAGCGGTTGACATCATTTGAGAGCTGGGTGTTGCGAAACGTCAAAATTTCAGTGTATTGTGGATTGCCAAAATTTCAGGGCCCAACTTTAAAATTTTTCAAGTAACTCTAGCAAACTTACATATTTTAAAAATTTTTTATAACTTATAAATTTTTTAATATATTTAAGTGAATAGAATTTTTTAAAATTGTATAGCCTAACAAGCCTCTCTATAAATAGGATATGACGTGTGGTATTTAGACATCAAGTATTGAACAAACATTTCAAGCACTCTTATAAATTTTCTTATAAAGTATTTTTGTGAGTAATATAAGTTTTCATTTTGGCTCAGTTGCTCTCTTCTCTCTAGTTCTTTCGATAACCTCCGGCTTGACTAGTCGAAAAGCATAAAGTCTTACTTAATGATTTTTTATAAAAGTTGTCTAAGTACCGCACGAGTTTACTTGCTAAAATACTCATCCTATGACAAGTGATATCAGAGTGAAGGTTTGCATCCACACAAAGCTAGCTACAAGTAATGGCCAATCGTCCTAACACAACATCAGAGGACATTATTGGTGCAGAAGTTCCATCGAAGCCAACCTACGATAGAAAGGAAGGACGAGGTAAGTCTTGCGACAAGTCCAAGGCTCCATTTGTCGTTGCCTTAAAGCCTCGCATGGTTACACTTGAGAACGCAATGTCCACCACTCAGGACATTCTCAAATGATTGAAAGAACATGTGGAAGGTCTCGAGAGAGAGTATACCAACTTCATTGTGGCAACCAAAGCCCTCATCCAAGACCAAGCAAATACTCTCTGAGGAGAGTTTCGAGCTTTCCATAATGAATTGTTGAAAATTTACAACTTCACCTAAGAGGAGTTGCGAGCTGTCCGTGCAAAAGTAGAGAGAGTTCACTCGGATTAGGCATGATACAGGCACACACTATGCACCATCCCAACTTCTGTAAGTATGAGTGATGCATGCCGTATTGATGTACCAAAGCTTGATACCTATAATGGCACAAGCAACGCCACTATTGTGGATAACTTCTTCTTCGAGGTAGATCAATATTTTGATGCCATAGTTATACAAGACCATTGAAATTAGGCACTACACCCGTCTATCTTTTGGGTGCCACACAATTATAGTGACATCGGAAGCATAATGAGATGGGGAAAGACATATGCACCATCAATACATGGATGGATTTCAAGTAAGAATTTTGAAAGCAATTTGCCCTAAGTAATGCAGAAAAGAAAGAGCGAGACTATATCAACGAATTCACTACTCTCATGTTTGAGATCAGCGACATGTTCAACAAGAACTCACTCTTTTATTTTCAAGATGGCCTCAAGGATTGGGCCAAGATAGAGCTTGATAGACGGGTATTTAAACACTTGACGACACCATCACCATTGTGGGATCACTTATTAAGTAATCCATCCAATTCAAAGACAAGAAGTCGGGCCAATAAAAATGTATGAGAGAGAATCGCAAGGACAAGGACAACAATTGTCAGGATTGAGGACAGAAGAAGCCTCCCACCAACATGAGTAGGCAAGGCAAATTGAAGGGCAAGAAAGAACTACTAAAACCACGGAGCACATGCTTCATATGCAATAGCCCTCATTGGGTATGCGACTGTCCAGGGAAGAAGTTGCTCAATGTTCTTGTGGCCTAACTCAAGCAATGCCATAACATCAGCGGAGGAACTCTGACCCTGCATGGGTTTGTACCAATTCCTCTGCGTACTCAATAGGTAGCCTACTTTCACAAAAAAAAGCCCATATACATAACTACAAGCATAAGCAGCCAGTCCGTGCATGCATTGCTGGACACAAGAGCTATGCACAACTTCATTTCTGAAGATAAGACTAAGTGGCTAGGCCTCAAGGCCACCAAGAAAGAAGGCATAATGAATGCAGTGAACTCACCCGCCAAGCTTATTGCGGGTATCATACAAGGGGTGCACATAACACTTGGGACATAGAGTAGAAATCTTGACTTCTCTATCTTGCCCATAGATGACTTTAAGATAGTCCTCAGCATGAAATTCTTCGACCAAGTCCATGCCTTCTCGTTGTTTGCCACAAACTCTCTAAGTATCCTCAAAGGGAATAAATCATGAATGATTCTTATAGAGTGGAGCAAGTCAGAAGAAAAGATACTCTTGGTCATGCAGTTCAAAAAAGGCATTTAAAAAGGACCCAAACTTCTTGGTCTCTATCCTAGAGTTAAATGAGCGAGAAGATTGCAGAAATCCTCTAAGCTAAGTCTCTTCGCATATACAAGCCGTCCTCGGGAAGTTCAAGGACATCATGCTTCCTGACCTTCTAAAGAATCTTTTACCTCATCGGGAGGTAGACTATGAGATTGAACTAGAGCAAGACTCTGAACCATCGGCCTTGGTGCCTTACGGCATGGCACCACTTGAGCTTGAAGAATTACGGAGACAACTTAAAGACTTGCTGGATTCTAAATATATCCACCTATCCAAAGCCCCATTTAGCATGCTTGTATTGTTCCAAAAGAAAAAGGATATATCACTGTGGATGTACATCAACTATAGGGTGTTCAACAAGATCGCCATTAAGAACCAGTATCCAATTTGATTAATTATGGCTTTGTTTGACCAACTTGGCAAAGTACAGTACATCACCAAGCTTGATTTACACTCTAGGTACTGTCAAGTACAAATTACCAAGAGAAATGAGCACAAAACAGCATACGTGATAAGGAACGAATGTTTTGAATTCCTTATTATGCCTTTCGGCCTCACCAATGAACAAAGTGCTCCAACCATTCCTTGACTTTTTTGTGGTCGTGTACTTGGACGAATATGGTATATAACACCATAATTGAGGAGTATGCCTAACACTTATGCAAGTCCTCTCAATACCTTAAGATAACGAGCTCTTCTTCAAAATGAAAAAGTGCTCATTCGCTCAGTAAAAAGTGGAGTTCCTTGGGTACAAGATTATGGGCGGAAAGCTTACAATAGAAAATTCTAAGGTAAAGACTATACTCAAATGGGAGTCTCCCTGAAAAATGTTCAAGTTTCACTCATTCCTTGGTTTAGTAAACTACTATTAATGATTTATTAAGGGTTACTTAGCCAAGGCAGCATCCTTGACGGATCACTTAAGAAGTATCAGAAGTGATATTAGTCTGAAGAGTGCCAATGTACATTCAAGGAACTAAAGAAGGCAATTTCTGAGAAACCAGTTCTTGTTCTTTTGGACCGCACTAAGCCTTTTGAAGTGCACATGGATGCCTCTGACTTTGCCATTGGTAGAATTTTTATACAAGATGACCACCTCATAGTGTTCGAGAGTTGAAAGTTAAACGAAATGAAATGCCCTACACTGTGCAAGAGAAAGAAATCATTACAATCATTTATTACTTGTAAGTATGATGACGTTACTTGCTCAACTCACACTTCATAATCATGACAGATAATGTGGTGATGAGTTATTTCCAAACTCAAAAGAAATTGAGTTCGAAGCACATAGTAGCAAGACTTTTTTATAAAGTTTTGACTATCGGCTCGAGTACAAACCAGGCAAAGCTAATGTCGTTATGGACACTCTAAGTCATAAGACAGAATTGGCTACTCTAAATATAAGCTAACTAAAGTCCGACCTTATCTCACACATCAAGGAAGGCTTTAAGTAAGATCTATTGTATAAGACTTGTTGTAGAAAGTGCTCTAGGGCAAGACAAGACAGTTTTGACAAGAGAATGGCATCCTCTTCACTAAAAGAGATTAGTTGTTCATGTCTAGATGGGAAAATTTATAGAAGAAAGTAATCAATGAGTACTATAACTTAAAATGGACTGGTCACCCAGGGATCGAGTGCATCATTACACTCGTTTAAACCTCGTATTATTGACTGAATATGATGAATGACATCAAGACATACGTATGGACTTGTTTTGTGGATTACGAACTTTCAGTTGAATTATTAGAGCCTCTACCACTCGCATTTTGCCATGGGAAAGTGTTACATAAACTTTATCACAACATTGCCTAAGTTCGAAGGGTGCAGTAGCATCATAGTTGTGGTCGACCAATTACAAAGTTGATGAAGCTGCCCGCCTCTCTATCAGATATGTTATGAAGCATTAGGAAGTTCTGAAGAGCATTGTGAGCAATCGAGACCCTCGGTTCACTGGAAAGTTTTCGACGAAGCTTTTTAAGATTTGGGATTGACCTTAAGTTCTCAACAAGCTTATACCCATAAACAGACGAGCAAATCAAGCACATCAATGTCTTTCTCAAGATGTACTTAAGGCATTATATGAGCACTTATTAGCGGGATTGGGTGAAACTATTTGATATCACCCAATTTTCTTATAACTTACAGAGAAATAAGGCTACTGGCAAGAGCCCATTCGAAATCGTCATAAGATTCCAGCCCTTAACACCTAACGCTATAGCCTTGACTTACGGAGAAAAAAGTCTCGCAGCTCACAAGCTCACCTGCGAATGCCATGAGAAAACGAACAACACGCAAGCATACCTTGACAGAGCTGCGAGAAAGATAAAAATGTAAGCGGATACAAGGAGACGGCATGTCGAGTACAAGGAAAGCGATCAAGTCATAATCAAACTACTGCCCCAACAATTTAAGTCATTGTAGAAAGTGCACAAACGGTTAGTGAGACACTACGAGTGACCCTTCTGAATTGTTCGATGTGTGGGCATTATCTCATATCAAGTACAACTTCCGCCAAGGCTCAAGATTTATTCGGTATTCCACGTGAGTCTCCTCAAGCCATACTATGGTGATGTAAAAGAGCCAAGTCGTGGAAAATTAAGGTGTTCACTAATAGTTGTTATCACCACTTTCAATAAGGATATAGACTATATCATTACTGACCGCGTGATTCAAAGACGAGGCATGCCACCATATAATGAGTATTTAGTGAAATAAAAAAACCTTCTCGAAAGCAAAGCCAGTTAGGGAACCCAAAGATAATTTGTGGTAATTCACTGAGCATATCCAAAGCTACAAGCACAAAAGTGCGACGAGAACGTCGCAAGCTTAAGTAAGGGGAAGATGTTGTAGACTGTCAAAATTCTAGCCTATATACACACATATTTGTGTCTTGAGTCCAAGCATTGGCCAAGTGTGCTAGATGGACCCGATTTTAGAGTTTTTTAAGCAACTCTAGCACATATACATATTTTAAAATTCTCTACAATTTATAAATATTTTAATGTATTTAGACAAGTGGGTAGAATTTTTTAAAACTCTAAAACTTGACAAGCCTCCTTATAAATAAGGTATAATATTTGGTATTTAGACATAAACCTTTGAATAAATATCTCAAATACTTTTATAAACTCTCTTGTAAAGTATTTTTGTGAGTAATATAAATTTATAATTTTGACTCAATTATTTTTTTCTCTCTAACTCTTTTAATAACCTCTTACTTAACTAGATGATAAATACAAAGATTTTCTTAACTTTGAATTCTTTTAAGTGTCACGTAAATTTACTATATAAAATAACCATCCGGTGACATGAAACTTTAGTGACAGACAGTAGAGGGGAAAGGTCAAAAAAGGGCTCGAATGACAAAGTCTCATATATTATTTTCAAAAATAACAAATACCAAAAGCTATTTTAAATCAGTATCAGCACGAGCTTCTGCCGCGTGTCAGAACAGTCAGCACTTTTTTTGTTTGCTTTTCCTTCGTCTTCTTCTTGCATCCAGTTTTATTCATAGTTTCGTTTTGCTTTGTACAAACACACGCAGATGGTCGACGTTGGATAAGCACAACAAACAGCACGCAAGAAAAAAAAAAAAAGGTGAGTTCAATTATCTCCCGACATCAACCAACACCGTTGACTGGATGTCGGCGGCGGTGGAGAGTGAGTTGGAGTTCCGGTCGGAAGGGGACGACGCGTGGTACAGCGTGCTGGCCGTCGCTCAAGGCGAGAGGCTAGTTGTGAAGTACGTGGGGTTTTCGGATAACCAGGACGAAGTGTTCGAGGCGAGCAAGTTCGAGAGCTTCGAGGAGTTGAAGGAGTTTGAAGAGAGGTTCCGTCCGGTGTCGGTACAGTTACAGGACGATGAATGCTCCAAGGCCGTCGAGGGCTTGCAGGTCTGCGCCTCCCACTCTTTCAATGGCTTCGACCTTCGCTTCTACGACGCCGTTATCGAACACGTCAGTACTTTATTTCTCTCTGCCACTCTCTTGTTTAAAAGTTTTTTTTTTTTTTTGGCATTGAAATTAGATGACAAAATGTGATCTTTCTGGGTTAAAATGCTGAAGGCTTCCTTTATCCCCTCTTTTCTTCTCTCTCTCTCTCTCTGAAGGAGAGACGTTTATCTAATTATCTGCAACAAGCCAAACCCAGGTTTAGGATTTTCTGTTCCTCAAGCCGAATGAAGTGCTTGTGCATGTCAATGAGTCTACACTGACTCTTTATTGAGTGATATGTTGTTATCTTGGTAACTACTTGGTGTTGTTCGACTAGATTGATGTTTAGATTATTCCTTCTTGTTGGAGGGAATTTCATATGGGAATGAAATGATAAATTTCCATTTTCGACCCCGTTCCGGAAAACAATATGCTTCTTGCAGGTGATTACTAAAAGGCATTCTAAAGAAAAGGGGGAAGAAGAGTGTTTGTGCACCTTCTTACTTGTTTGGCAGCATGGCCCCAATGCTGGCATAATGATGGAGAAGACGATTGAAAACATATGCCTCGTCCAGTCTAACGAGAAACCTGATCGAAATGTGGCTTTATTTCTGGAGAGAGCAAAGGAGAAAATTGTAAGTGCCACTGCTAGATTTCAACTTCTAAGTTCTCTCTGCTCTGTTACCTCCTTTGGTGGTAACGCTTGCAATAAACAAAATAGTCGCTAGTTGTTTAGCCATCGCGTCTAATGCAGGCAAGTCAATGTTGTATATGGTATTCTAGGATTGCTCAAGTACAATCTGTTTTTGCCAGCCGGCGTCCGTTTGGAGCAATAATTGTTATTTCCACTTATTGCAGGGTAAGAAGTGTGCCAAGTGGTTGGTCAGTCAAATTCATCCATCTGAAGGTTTGTCCCCATGCTTTAAAGACCCAACTCTTTGATCAAATATTGTGCTTCTGATAGTGACTTCCAATTTAAGACTTCTATGAAAGGACATCTCATTCACTATTTAATTTCTTTCCATTTTCTAAAAGGTAGGTTGGGTTGAGGATATTAATGAAATCGACAAGCAAGATGCTGATCTTGGAGGATCAGACAATTACTTGATATCAATTGAGAATCTGGAGAAAGATTTATCTACGTCAACAATTACTGAGTTCATTCACCAACAGACTTCAATAGTATCTCAATCTTATGTTTTCCCAAGTTCATCAAAGGAGTCATATGCTCAAGGAGTGATTGTGTTGGATACTCATAAAGATCTTCAAGTTTTATGTAAATTTTTTAATAACCCAGGACATATCATCATATCCTCTAGAGGAAGGTAAGTGATGCCGGGCAATTATGATGTTAATTTCATCCTAATCTAACTGCTTCCATTTAATACTTCTTTAATATATTTTTGAGAGCCACCAAGAACCTGCTGTGTTTGGATTTATGGATTATATATTTCTGCTTTCATCACTGCCTGCATTGCCTGCAGGCCTTGGGTGGCGGGTAGAAATGTCTTCCGGCGTGATATATCAGCTCCAACTGGGACTTGTATGCTTAAATCTCAGGTTAGCTATTGTTAAACTTTTTTTATTTCAACGTCAGCTATGATGCTTCTTTGTGAAACTTGATTTTGATGGATCACATTTTGCAGAAGAAGCCACAGAATGGCAATGCTGGGATTATCCATGAATTGAAGCTTGCTTATTCTGGAACTGAGGAGTTCAAGAAAGCAAAGTTGCTGAGGAATTTACACATGGAGTTTACCTTTCATTTAGAGCGACTACACAAGAGGCTAGCAACAGAGGAGAAGCAGATCTTGCAGGCATCCCCTACTGCTGTGTAGCTGCTGACAATGGAACCCAAATTCTTGTGTTGTACAGATACAAGTGCTGTGTAAGGGGTAGGAATTAGTCACTGGCTTTTTGGTCTACAGTCTAATGCAATCTACTACATAGAAACTTATTAGTAAAAGAAAAGCGAAAAAAAAAAAAAGACCAGTTTTTTGATGGGTCAGAAATAGCTTTTATAAAGTTTTTTTTTTGACACATTTTGTGAAGTTACTACTGAGTAATGTCGATGCGACCAAATTCACAAAATAGTAATAGGATATACAAGTAGCATCTTTTGATTGATTTGGCAGTGCCTGTCTTGCCATCAAAATGACGTATTATCATATTCTAAATTTTCTTCTTATCATTATTATGATTTAATCTGGAAATGAAGGTGCTCATCCAGTTCAATTATGACATGAATGCTTTATTTTAAAATGAATTATTTATGGTAGTGATAATAACAATAAGAGAGAATCTGAACAAGCGACGTTGTTTAATTGGATTATCCCACTAAGGTTGTTCTGTTTTATACTTCTCCAGAAACTCCTCTCTTAATGTGCATGCAAGACTGGTTGTTAAATGAAAAGCGACATCGTTTAGACAACTGAAACTGAATCCTAAACAAAAGAAATATCTTACAACTTCTAAACCACCGGTGTTTGTTATCAAATGCACTTTAAACAAATCAGCCACTCTCTTTGCTCTCATGTTATGATAGATCTTCACACCTGAAACATTAAAAATATTAATCTGGAGATAAATCACAGATTGATATGGACAGAGGTGGTGCTTGAAGCATGCAATACTAATGCTGGTGGGTATGCTGAGTTTTGCGAGGATCACACAGTGACCGAGAAGAATGTGTCTTATAATGTTGAACATGAAGGTGACAATCTTCATTGTTCCTTTGTTGTCGTTAAGGCTGATAATCCGTGGCATCACTCCGACGAAGGTGTCGAACTCACTGTATGTATCACTCTATTTGCTTTCCTTTAGCTTTGTTTTAGTTCTAAGGTTTCATTTATTGGTGAAAAATCACAATTTTTCTCATAAAAAATATTTTAGGACCGATCTCATATAATATATAAGAAATTCATAATCTAGAAAATCATACCTTTATAATCTAAGAAGATAAGCGACACCAAGCAATAAATCCGCCACCAAACGATCTTTCAAGTTTTAACTCAAGTTTGATCTGCATTGAACGTATAGGCATTCGTTTCACTACTCCCAAAAATCACTGGCTTCTTTTTTTTCAGTATTTTTCTCAAAAGACATCGCACACTTTTTTAAGAGAAAAGAACACTTACATATAATATTTTCATAATTAAAACCCTAATTTATGTTTTTCTTTTCATATAATAATTCAAAATATTAAATATATTAAATTTAATATTTTTCATCTCTACTTACGTATAAGTGAGATAAAGTGTAACAACTTTGAGGCCCACTTGTAAAATATCACAAGGCCCTATTTACACATAAATATAACACATACGGTCTTAACAAATATTATAATTAGGTTTATCACCTAATATACCAGTTTTATTATTTTTTAGTCGAGTAGTAGTGTAGTCAATTAAATGAGGTAACCCGGGGATCATTTGGGAACATACAATAGTGACTACAATAATTAAATATGTAATTAAACTAACTTAATTATTTAATTCCAATTGTATTCCACTATAAGACTGGAACTGATCTTCATAATTGTACGCTCGAATAATAATTCGTCCCAAGCCACATTGATCTCTTTACTGCACAATCCTTTGCACCATATCGTTAATTAAATTGATATCTCAACTGTCCAATCAATTTAATAACATCTTATTCTTTGATACTTACTGGTTTCCTCTAGTGATCACTTTCAACATATTAAATATATTAACACACTCTGGCCAGAGAATTCTATGATCAAGTACCGAAAATCCATCAAGAGATATGTTGTACAAATTCCATATTGTTAATCTATAAGTTCAATACTTATAATTGCTCCCACCAAGATACCAGGTAATCTTGACTACAAGTATGTGTCATACCTATTAGTATCTCAAATGGAATGACAACCACAATCATGAAATTATAACTAACTCAAGATTAAGATTACAGTAAAATCAATACCTATGAGATTTAATAAGTTTAACAGTTATTATAAAGTTAATTAAATCTCATATGTGATCTTATTCAATGTAATCGTAATACATCAATAAATTATACATGATTAAGATAAATCATTCAATGAATTTATTACAGTTTATACATAAATAAAGTCCCCAATTTTATTTATCAACTGTGAACTCAATTTATTAAATCATAAGATAACTTGTATTTATGTCTTCTGTGAATCCACTTAGTAATTACAGAAATACATATAATATGATTAAATAGACTTTACTCAAAAATTAATACAAATAAGATATTTAAATAAAATAATTTAATATTTTATTAATCAGAAAAAATATTTATTATAATTAAATAAATCTATATGCTTTTAAAGAGTATATTTTCCCAACATCATTATCCATTATGCATCACTAATAATTTTTAAATGATTGCTAAGATTATCAGGTAAGGGGACCTTCTAGCGACCTGTGTTCATGACTTCGACTGCAGGAGCACTGCAATGTTCGACTTTGCGGCGCACGAGAAAGGGCTTTACAAGTTTTGTTTCACCACCAAGTCTCCTTATCATGGAACTCTTGATTTTGATATACATGTTGCTCACTATGGTTACCACGACCAGCATGCCAAAGACGGTGAGAACGAAACAATTTTCCTTCCTTTCTTCTTTCACTCACTGATGATTTTTGTGAATATCTGCAGGGCATATTAATCCCATACTGGATCAGATAGCAAAGCTCGAGGAAGCACTTTACGACATTCACTTTCAACAGCATTGGTTTGATGCTCAGACCAAACGCCAATCCATAGGTAACAAATTTGCACTCATTTCTGGGAAAGTTGCTAATCCTGATAAAATCTGGAAACATTCATTGATCAATGGATTTAACTTGACTGGCACAGTGAATAAAGTAATAAGCCGGAGAGCAATCAAGAAAGCTATGCTTGAAACCCTTTTCCTCATCACCGCAAGTTTTCTCCAAATCTATCTTTTGAAGCGCTTGTTTGACCGAAAACAAGGACCATCCAGAGTTCTGAGTGCAATGCATGTTCATTTATTATAATACTACAAGCTGGAGGTTTCGATTTCCTGTTTTGGTAGCTAGCCCCATTCACATTAGTAAGCTTCTCTGCATGATGTGTGCAGAGGCAACTACTTGTAGATCGTTTACATGAATTTCTTTTTCATGCTTCAATCTTCTCTTTTGGGGAATAAAGTGCCAGATAATTCATCAGTGGAAGGAAATTAACTGGTCTCCTGCAGCAAGTTAGGAACCAGTCTTCTTGGGGAACAATCAAATATGAAAAACAAATGAGCTTCATTTGGTAAAAGTATACAGTTTCACACAGAAAATCACATTCACTTGAAACAATAGAGAGGAGAGTTTTCACAAAGATGAAGACTCAATCCATGAACTACTGAATGAAGGGGAGGAGTGGAACCCAAGTAAGGACTTATCACAAACATAAAATATAGTTCTTTCATAGTATTCTTCCATAGCACCACATCATCACCAAAGCTTAAATTCACAACAAACAGATTCCAGCAGGACCTATCATAGCTTCTGATAAGCTCCAGTCTTCTGGATCTTACATCGTGGCTGGACATCGATTTACAAAGCTTTCCTTGTAAAGCTCTTAAAAGATAAGAGCTTCCTATGATTCTGCACGAGCAGCTTGCATGCAGCAAAACCATTTTTTCTGCAAATGAATGCATTTGAAAACATCAAAATAAGCAGACTGTTCAACCTAAGAATACGGTACATGTGTGCTATGTTCTTGTCAAAAAGGGCATATACTAACAGTAAACAATGACCGATTATGTTACTTCATACATTCATCTTTCATAAACAACCACCAAAAATGGAAACAATACCAGCCAATTGGATATCCATCAAGCCACATTAATTTACAGTCATAAAAGTACATGGCAAGCAATAAAAGCATTAGTTTTAAATACATAGGTGGGTGCTGATAAGATATATGTATTGTCATAACATAGCATATCTCACATACCATAACTCTGACACCACATATGTCCACAATGTTTTTCAGTAAAATTTGAATGTAAAGCATTTTCCCGCATAAAAGACATGCTCTGTTGATGAATATCACTTGAAGTGAGAGATGGTACTGATTCAGGAGAAACTAGGGGAATACCATCTAGAAATAATTTGGCCATGAGAAGCGCACACATTACAATCAACTGAATTTTTTTTTCCCCCCTTCCTTCTCCAGGTAATCAGCAAAAGCTGAGATTTGTTATGGCATAGGTGCAACCCTACTGTAAAGATGGTATTTTAGAAACAAAACACAAACATGAGAAGTGAAATGGGAAATTGAGGGTGATAAGCTATAATTTCAAATAGTATGACCGAGTTAATAAGAAGGTACTACATCAAAGATATTACTCAGCTTTGAAATTGGAACTAAAAGGTAGATTGAAAATTCTTTAATTTGATCACTGTTGTATCAAAATATTTTCTTGAGGTATTCAACAACTTCATAAAACTTAAATTGAACCATTAAATTGGTGGAGATTCTAATCAAACAGCAACAAAAATAAGGTATAAGGAAATAGTGGCAACTTACAGACTGAGGCTTTCCAAGTACAGCTCCATGTTTAAATTGAGAATCATCCTTCACAGGTGAGTCAGGTTTGCCACCAGTCTTTTTCTCATTTCTTGCCTTGTTGAAAATAACAGTGAATCCTTCAGCTGATGCTGGATCGTTCACATCCCATTCACCAAACTTCGGCAATGGTCCACCTTTCTCCTGTAGATATTAAAATTTCACTGAGAGGTCACATATCAGAAGGAAACTTGCCACCAAATATATATATATATATATGATAGGAATGGCAGCGGCAAAATCTACATAAATGCTAAAGCCCTGACTCCTGACAATTTCTAGAGAAACATGAACACAAGTTAGCAAAAAAGCAGAGGGGCACATAACATGCATTGAAACAGACACATCAACAGAGGAAACTAAGGAACTCATCCAAGAAATCAATGAGATGTAACAAAACCCAAATTGTCACCAAAAAATAAAAAATAAAAATTCCTCAAGAGAACTCCCATCCCATCTCCATGCCAGCTAGCATAAAAAATAGCCTTGGTACAAAGAAACATCTACTTTTAGTTTCCTAATACCCCATAGAAACTGTTATTTAGAGTACCCTATTGGCAGAACTTCCAATATTTGCATCCACATACCATAAGAGAAACAACAGATATCAAGGCACTCAACCAACAAGCACCGAATTGAAACAAATGATTACAGAGCAGAAATAAGCAAACAACCAATCATATCTGATCTCATCAATCTTCAAAGGATCGTGTGGGGTGTTGAATTAAATCCATTCAGCTGAAAGCAAAAGGAACTTATTAAAGATACATGAACTACTGCACAAACCCATAAGCTCTAAAAAGAAACAAAACAGTAATCAGCCAAAGGCAATAAAAGGGGGTTTAAAAAAAAAAAGAAATTTTTTTGTTTGTTTTCTCAAAATTGAAAAAGAGCTTACAGCCATGCCAGTAGAGGAGATAGATTTGAGAGGGGAACTTCGACGTCGTTTTGCGTTGACGCTTGCTGCGTTTTAAGCTGCTGCGTTCGGCGTGTCTTCTTTGTTCTTGAATTGATAACGAAAAAGAAGAAGGAAAAAAGGAAAGAGGAAATATTTTTGTAAGAGAGAGGATGAGTGGGCCCAATGGGCCAGAGACAAGACATGCTGTTGTAAGAATGGAAAGTGTGGGATTCCGGGGCCCACCTTTTTGAATGATGAATGACTTCAACGGTGTTTGGTTCTTCCAGCTAAGCTTTTCATGCATGATGCATTTTGCAATTCCTTGGAAGCGATGCTCTGGTGGGATCGGGTTCTTGGTATCGTGATGTGCAACCTTGGGAATTTGATAAAATCAGATCCTTACGATAATTTATATGAAAGCTGCTATTATTTAAGTACGAAGGATGAAAAATTTATAATAATATAATTAATAATATATTATTATTTTTATTTCGATTTATTTTAATTTTAATTTAGTAAATATAGTATTAATGTCACTGGATGATTACTGGAGTTGGCTTTATGAGCTTAATGCCACGCCATGATTACTTGGATTTATGTCGTAGGATCATTACTGGAGCCGGCTTTCTGAACTTAATGTCACAGCATGATAACTTTTTGTAACAACCCATATGACATTTACCTAAATTTGAACAGTTCATGATATTAGGTGGTGTTGCATTCGAAGGAGAGAGAGGGAGAAAGAAAAGTAATTTAATTTTTTTTTCTAATTTCTTTTGTTTGATTTACTATAATTTATAAGAATTCAATTTTTATTAAAATTTAATATACATCATAATATGAAATTTAGATTTTACATTAAAGAGTGATTAATTTAAATATCTCTACTATTGAAAGTTAAAACATTTAAAATTACCCCTTCAATCTTTTCTTAACTTATTTAATGTTATCAAATAATTATTAATAATCATTTTATTTTATCAATTAATATTATAAAAATTAATTTTATATTAGTAAAAGTTAAAGTAATGATTTAAATAATTTAATAAAATCACATCATTTATTTTATTAATCTAAAAAATAGAAATACAAATTTTATAGTCACCGGACTATCATCGCTGTCGTCGCCACTGCATCATCCGCACATGAGACATCACTGTCGGTATCGTTTGAGGCCCTGGCCAACGAGCAATGTCGTTACAGTGTCATACAAGTAAAAAAAAAAAAAAAAAACTTATTTTCTTCAAATCCAGTTAAAAAAATTTTGAAAAATTTCTTATTATCTCATATCCAAACAAATATCAAGAATTTCAGCCAAATAAATTGTTTCAACATATAGATCGTGGACTTCTAACAATTTTCATGTAACTCTTGAGTAAAAATGATATGGTATAGCGTGGCCAAATAAAAATAAAGTATTTCGTTTCTTTGTATAATTTTATAACAAATCAAACATTAGAAAAAAATTTCAATATACTCTCCTATCCTTTCTTCTACTTTCCTCTCCTCCCATTTCCTCCCTTTTCTTCAAACCAAACGCTACCTTAATGTGTCTTTCAACACATTCAGAGGCTTAGGTCATTCAAGATCAGTCCAACTTTGATAGGCTCAATCCTTTGCGGAGGCATATTACTCTGGCTTCATGGGCTGAATTTTTGGTAGGGTTATATTATCCTTTTCAAGGTTTGACTCGTTATTCCTCAAACTATAGAACCGATTATTTAATTTTGGCCTCCCTCACAACTCAAAACTCAAGGCTTGTAGGTCTTCGTGTTGCAAGGTGAGTATTATTGAGCTATGATGAAAAGGTATTTTAGTTTAGAAATTAAATTGATTTAATTCACTATTTGTGTGATAAAAATATATAGTATCTTTTTTTATTTTTATCAAAATTATTATTTCAATATTATATTTACTATATATTATTAACTTTTATTTTATAACTACAATTTTTTTGACACTACAAGCACTAGCAAGTATGACCTTAACTTTCCTTCTAAAAAAAAATGATCTTTACTTTTAAGTCATTTTTAATAAATAAAATACTAAATTTTTTTTCACGATAATATTATGTTATGAATTTTTTGTGACATTGGTCTTATGTGAAATTCTATTAGGCACATATTTGATGCCATAATATCTCCAACCGAAGAAATGCATGAAAAAAATGCTTAAACAATTAAACTTCCTCTATATTAGGACTAGGCAAAAAAATCAAGGTTTAGAAAAAACCGAACCGAACCGGTGAATCCATTCTCGTTTGGATCAATTTTTTTCTTATAAATATCCGAATATTCAATTTATAAAAAAAATAAAACACCGGTTCAGATTTTGGTTATTTCAGCTGAACTGAATATCTAAACTAACTAACCAAAATATTTTTATAATTTTACTAATGTATGAAATGTGCTATATGTTAATTGTCTATATAAAATAATTTCAATAAACTTGCTCACACATGATTTTTATTTTTATTTTGTGTTGTAACTATTGTTATTTTTATTTTTCTGTACAACTTTATGTTTATATAGATGGAGCATTAGAGTCTAAATTTGTATTATTAAATCTTAATATTTCATATTTTGTTAGTAGTAATTATTATCACAATATTGATAAATGTGTTTTGAATATTTTATGCTTATTATTAGTATTGTAATAAAATTATAATGAACTAATTACCGAGAAAAATTATTCTATTAATATAGCTCAATAAGTTAAAATTTTAAAATTTAAAATTCAAAATAGACTTAATAGGTCCAAAACCAAAAAAATCAAACTGAACTAAATCAATCCAAATGGATCGGTTCTTTTTATAAAATATCTAAATTTATTCGATTCTACTCAATGTCGATCCGAACCAAACCGTGCCCACCCCTACTCTATATTTGTATTCATAATATCATTGTACAATTTTTCTTTTTGCAATATTATGTTCAATTAAAGTTATTTTATATTTTTGATAAAATAAATATATAAACAGCGTTGAGATATAGGAGGAAATTAAATAGTAGAATGTAGAAAAGGAAGTTGATATAATAAATTGTAATACAATACTAAATTGTAATTAAATTGAATATTTGATGCTCTTCCTCTGAAGGTTCGATATTAATTATGATCTTATCTGATAAATTGAGGGGTAACAGCACTTACAAGTTCTTACTAGCATCAATCAATATCCTATAGGGTGGGATTATTTTCACTCTAAAAAAAATAAAAAAAAATATGAACACTTATATTTTAATAGAATATTGTAAAACCAAAATTTGCACCTATATTTCAATAAAGTTTTATATTATTAAAATATAGACATGTTAATTTACTGTCAAGGATAGTTTTATTGCAATTATATAAAAATTTTATTCTCGACATCCATTTTCTTTATTGATTCTACAATTTATAGACGAACATTTTTTCCCTTTTATTATTGTTTATATGAGTATGAAAAAGAATTAATTTCCCCTTTTATTATTGTTTATACGAGTATGAAAAGAATTAATGTCTCTACCAATAAATCTAAGTATTAATAAATTTCTTAGATACCAATCTTTAAATCTACAACTTAAAAAAAAAAAATATCTTCAAAGATATCTGGTTAACATCTGTATGCACTTTCTTATGGTAAGAGATTTGACTTCATTAATGTCAATTACAAGGACAGAAAGTTTAATCCGATCCTATCTCTTATGCTTTTCATTAAATTAAATGAGTCATTCTATAATATCGTAATTAAAGTTATAATATTAAATCATAATTAAACATAAATTATGTAAATAAAACATTAAAATTATAAATTTAATATAAAAATTATAAATCAACATTTATTATAAATTAAAACATAAATTTTAAAAATAAAACATAAGACTTGTAAATAAAAAGTAAAACGAGTAAATTAATATTAAACTAATAAATTGATGTATTTTTAGTAAATAAAATAAAATCTTACAAATATAATTTAACACTTGTAAATTAGCATTAAGTATAAAATAAATCATAAATTTTAAAATAAATCATAAGATTGTAAATAGAAAATAAAATAGGTAAATTAATATTAAACTAATAAATTAATGCATTAGTAGTAAATAAAATAAAACTTACAAATATAACTTAAAACAAGTAAATTAAAATTAACCGTAAAATAAAATATAAAATTTAAAAATGAAATAAAAGACTTATAATTAGAAGAAAAAATAAGTAAATTACTATAAAACTGATAAATTAATGTATTATTAGTAAATAAAACATAAAAATTCAAATAAAAAATAAAACTAGTGAACCAATATTAAGCACAAAATAACATATAAATTTTGAAAATAAAATATAAGACCTGTAAATGGACGGTATAACAAATAAATTACTATAAACTAGTAAATTAATATATTACTAAAAAAATAAAAACTTACAAATATAACATAAAACTAATAAAGCAACACTAGTTATAAAATAACACATAAATTTTGAAAATAAAACATAAGACTTATAAAAGGAAGGTAAAATAAATAAATTACTATAAAACTAATAAATTGATGTATTACCAATAAATAAAATAAAAACCTATAAATATGACATAAAACAAATAAATAAACATTAAGTACAAAATAAAATATAAAGTTTATAAATTATTCTAGTTCGTTTTTTTTTTTTTTCCATACACAAGATGTACCTTGTGGATTGGATTAAAAGTGATTATTGTGCCCATTTGCTTTGTCATTTGTTACCAGACAGTAGAATGGATAACGACTATAAATAAATTGTGTCCTAAAAAATTTAGTGGCAATGTTGTTTGATGTGCACGGATTACTCTCAATTGTTATTTAGATACAATAATGCGATTATTATCAAAGTTCATACCATTTAATTCATACGTACGCACACCCATATATAAAATGACAGAGAAGGAAGAGAAAAAAAAAAAGAAGAGGGGGGGGCGGCCGCAAAGCTGGAAAATTATTATATTTTTATTGAAGATGAAAGCACATCTGAAAAAGAAATGGAAATACAATTGCACAACTCTTTACCCTAATGGGCCATAATTATCCTCCACAAGAAGGGCATAACCTCGTTGATAACAACCTGTAGCAAAGAGAAGTAGCAGCCATGTTAATGATCGCCTAATTATGCCTTTCTGCTCTTGTAAATTGTAAATGAATATGCATTACTTACCGAACAGGAAACCTTACGCAAGCTCTACAACAAGTGCCGATGCACCTCCTCCTCCATTGCAAACGCCACCAACACCGTATTTCCCGTTTTTCTGCCTAAGCACCTGCAGTATCATTTTGTTAAAAGATGATAGAAAGAAAACAATCTTTGCCTCATGATGCAATAGATGTTTTCGAGAACATACCCCCAAAAGTGTGACCAAAATACGAGCTCCACTGCAGCCCAGAGGATGTCCCAAAGCTACTGCTCCACCATGGACATTAACCTTGTCCTGTAAGCAGGATCAGAAAAAGATCTCGATTAATAAATGAAAAATTTTGAAAACTTGCATATGCTCATGCATAGGCAAACGAACACATGTGCAAATGCACACAGAATCGACTTTTGATGTGGACAACTCACAGGATTTAGTCCAAGCAATTTCTGGTTTGCAAGGGCCACAACCTACAAAAGCCAATGTGGTAATTTAAGATACAGCAAAACCTGAAATTGGTAGAGAAACCGTATCAAGAATTACCAAAAAACTCTTACAGCAAAGGCCTCATTTATCTCGTAAAAGTCAACTTGAGAAGGTTCCAAGCCAGCATTTGAAACAGCCTTAGGTATGGCCAAGGTTGGAGCTGTCGTAAAGTTCTCTGGTGCCTGGAAGTAAACATGTACGAACATCACATGACATGAAGCTTGAAACTTAAATGGATAATAAAAATAAAAATTGAAAGGAATAGTACGAGAAACAGTTGTCTACTAATCACAATATTTTAGGGTACCAGTCACCATAACTACTTTTCATCTACATATATGGGAATATACCTGAGCAGCATCAGCATATCCTGTGATCTTTGCGATCACTTGCAAACCCAGCTTAAGTACCTGCTCTCCGCTCACTAGAACTAATGCTGCAGCTCCATCACTGTCAATAAGAGCAATTGTACTTTCAGTAGGAGATTGGTTTCCAGTCATTGTAGGACTCAAATAACCAAAATGGCGAGAAATCTGTATGCTTTAGTGGATGAAATTTTTAAAGTTGTTTGAGGATAATCCATTTCCTCTGAGAAAGACTAGGGAACAAAATGATTACAAATTCTTAATAGCTTCATGTTACAAAGGAGCAACTTTTCTAGCATGATTATAACAAAGGCAAGCCAGTACACGGAGGTTGTTGCAACATGAATATGCAATGAATAAACATTTCACAGGTAAATTTAAAAGGATTTGGTATGTAAATTTAAGAAGCAATGATCTACGATTTCAAAGTTGAATTTTGACCCAGTTTCAGGATTGACCTTATACTAGAGGCATTGCCAGCTGTAACTGTTCCTCCATTCTCCTTGAAACTTGGTCGAAGCTTCCTCAATTTTGCCGGGTCAAACTAGCATAAAATAAAAGCAACACGTGCGACATCATTAAGCAGGGAGTTGGGAAAACAATTCCAGATGCAAACTGAAGGCAGTTTAACTGGCAGTTGCAACTTTGCCAAAAAGAAGTTATTATGGCCAACTTGCAAGAAAAACATCAATCTTAATGTGGAGGTAAATAAGTTGTTTTATATTTTCAAGTACACGTCCATATCATTGGAATCAGCAGATTCAAGATAACACTGTGAATGCACGTGTGTATCTGAATTTACATAATATTTACCTTGCCTAAACCTTCATCCTTATCAACAATGGTTGATGGTTTTCCCCTCCCCCCAGAAACTTCAACCTGCATTGAATTGGATTGAGTATGCAAATATGTAGAACCAAAACTGACATAGCATCACTTAATATAACTAGATGTCTCACTCGAACAATTTCCCATGCAAAGGCGCCAGCATCTTGGGCAGCGATACCACGCTCAAAGCTCTGAACAGCAAAGTCATCCTGCAGAAATCATGACGTTACGAATGTTGTAAATGCAAGATCAGTAGCCTTCTACAGAAGAAATTCAAGAATTAGAGAAATACAATACCTGATTCTGTCTCGTTATTGAATGTCGATCAGCACATAGTTCAGCACAAGTTCCCATGGCACAATCATTATAAACATCCCATAATCCATCTTTAAGCATTCCATCAACCAGAGAATCATGTCCGAGTCGAGATCCCTTTCTGCATGCAAGTACAAAATCAGAAATCTGAAACCGAGTTCCACTTTTGGGGAGAAAAAAGGGGAGGGAGGGATATAAACCTTGCTTCTGCCAAATATTTAGGTGCATTAGACATGCTTTCCGTTCCTCCGGCCACAACAACATCATTGATCCCCAATTGAATACTCTGTGACGCAAGCATTATAGCTGCAATGACCAACAAAATGCCAACAGTTGTTAAGAAGAATTCCAAAAAATAAAAAATAAAACCCAAGAGAGAATGAGGGGGAGGAAAAAGAAAAGACTTCTTTCATGTTACCTTTCATCCCTGATGCACAAACTTTGTTAACAGTGGTACATATCACTGAATTCGGAATTCCTGCACCCAATGCAGCCTGTCTAGCAGGAGCCTGTCCTAGATTGGCGCTGAGAACATTGCCAAAGAAAACCTCTTGTACAAGTGATGGATCAACATTTGCTCTCTTAAGAGCAGCTGTAGATGATAAACAGTGACAATTAAAAACGAATGAGTTAGAATCTTACATTAAAAATACAGACTGAGAGAAAGAAAGAGAAATAGAATAATGATTCAGTCATTCGGCTTGAAGAAAATAAAAGGTTTCTTTTTAACCTTCAATAGCGATGGATCCAAGCTTGGTAGCAGATAAAGAGGATAGAGTACCAAGAAATCCACCCATTGGCGTGCGGGCAACCCCGACAATACAAACATCTGTATAACATAAAGGGAGAAGATTGAAAAATCAGCGAGCACTCTACCTTTTAGAACTGAAAGTTATAAACTTAGTACCCTAATATTTTCTTACTAGCCATTAAGTATAAGAGTAAAAACGAATCATTTCATTAAAAATTTTGATATTAACATAGCACTTTTTTGCTCACAAATATAAGCAATTATGCATTAATCTAAATACAATCATCAAAATGGTTTAAAAACAACACCTCTAGGCTTTATCGAATCAGATGCTGTCGCTGGAGCCATCTGTCAAAGCCAATCACAATCTGCAACAATCACAAATTTATTTCATTTTTGGTTAATCAAATGAATGAGGCAGTGCGTAAAAGATACTAGAAATAGTTCCAGCGTACATTTTTAATAACATAAGAAGGAAGGCTTTCACTAGAGAGGAAAGGATCTCAATTGAGAAATTACTGAATATTATTGATGAAAAGTGAAAACTGTGTAGAGAAACTAGAATAACAAGCACAAATACACACTACATATGAACCAACAAGAAAACACAAAGCAATCCTAATTAAACAAGAAAAGGGAATTAAGCTTTGACTCTGCTTATCCATATGTAAACTCAGATAACTAAGCACAATAGTATGAACCAAAAAAAAAAAAAGGAAAGATTTTGCTTATTATAGGATTCATAATAACTGCATGAAGACGGTAGAAATATTAAATAAATTAATTAACTATATTTTCACTATTTCTTTTTTCAAAAAATAAAAAATAAAAAAGTTAACAAATAGCAAATAAATTGCAAAAAAAAAAAATTAAGGAGATATTTGAAGAAATCGTTTAAAATCCGATCGCGTATAAACGAATCTAAATCCTCAAGAACATTACGTCAGTCATTGGATTTACTAAATCCGTTAACACTTGAATTAGCATTTACAATAGCGGAAATAAAAAAATTACCAAATTAAATTAAATAATTGTATCAAAAGTAGATATAAATGCGTAACTAACAACTAACTATCCAATTTCAAACGGCCATTTGAGTACCGAGAAAATGTGGGAAAACAGATGCATTTTCGGCTTCCCTCAGATGTCTCAGCAATCAAACAGAAATTCAAAAAACGAACGGAACATAAACATTAAAATCAGCTAAATCTAAGTTGAAGAAACAAATAATTAAACATCTGGAACTATTTTTTTTTTAACTTTTTCATTTGAATTACTTCAACAATAAAGAGGGAGAGGGTGGGGGGGGGGGTGGGACATCATCATGAAATTTACCTGCGAGATTCAGGGTGAGTGAGGATCACGTGAAGAGGTCACGTGAGGACGAGCTGGTTTGTGCGGGATCAAGCGCAGAAATGTTGTGCTGAGTAAATGGCGAAG
The DNA here is from genome assembly GCA_030449875.1 of Aegle marmelos. NCBI lineage: Eukaryota > Viridiplantae > Streptophyta > Magnoliopsida > Sapindales > Rutaceae > Aegle > Aegle marmelos. Next base: position 18,041,390 of record JASUUL010000094.1, on the reverse strand, counting down.
AGTTGTTCCGTTTATATACAGGCCACGGAATGTCCGAGCACGTGTCTCGCGCGCGGGGTGTGTATTTACTAATTTAGCCTTTTGGGGACCCTTTATTCATTTTCATCAATAAAAATTTAGGAAAAAGTAAAACGAAATATCAGGAGGATGAGTTTTCAAATATAAAAGTAATCAAAATTTTTGAGGAAAAAAATTTAAACATCTATTTAAAATCTTTTTTAAAATTTATGGTATTTTCATTATGATTAATTTTATCGATACATATTATTATTGAATTTATAATTTTAATAGTAATTTTAATAATACAGAGAAAATTATTAATTAAATTATTTTTTATTATTTCTTGTGTATGGAATGATTATATCTAGACCATGCAATAAATATATTATAAATGTTTTAAATGATTATTATCTTTAAATCTCAAAATAAGTGTATATATAAGCGACATCTATTTATTGACAAATAAATAAATATTGTGATACACTTATCATATAATTTTTTTCCCTCTAATTTTTAGATGGAGGGCTTGCAAATATGGGAACCATAAATGTTATTATAGAGGAGGCTGCATTTAAGTTGTGATCGTTGGAGGTTGCATTATTTGGAATAAGATTGCTCGTACCATAATGAATTATGCAATTGGAGGTACAAAAACGTAAATGAACAAAGCATTTTAGTTAACCGTTACGTTAGTCGCCAAACGACAGCGGATCGAATCGTACTTGGCCGAATTGGCTCTCATGCTGACGAGATTCTACGGCATGTCCTTTTTATCAGCAGCGTCATCGTGGTGGGCGATAACATTAACGAGCTTTATTATTATTATTATTATTGCTTCGCAGAAAACACAAAACCTAACACGTGGTAATATATCCAACGCACCGCATCTTTAGTAGTGCAAACCCAAAATGGGATGTATATACATTTAAGATAACATGTCTACAAAATTATTTAATACAACACAATGTCACGTAATTCCTTAGTTTATGATTAGTTCATGTCCGATTTTAAACTAACAGAATAATTTCTTAGTCCAATTTAATTCATGTTTCATAACAAAAAAATTATAATAATATTTGAGAAAATTTTAAGAGAATTAATGAAAATTAATGGTTCATTCCACTGACTCAAGTTCGTTAAGTCATCATCTCTCTATAAATATCTCTCTGTAAATAAGAGTGTGAAAAATTTAGAGATACAAGCCTTGATCAACAATAGAGCAACGAGCATAACTTAAAAATGTTAAAAGAAAAAAAAATAATAAATGAATCTACTTGAACGAGGAATAGAGGAACATGCTCAACATTCGAAATGTGGCTTAGTTAATTTTACAATAGTTGACTCTGTTCTATTTTCAACTTCACATATTGGAATCGGAGTCGTATTATTAATATTAAATTCAACTTTCACCAACTTCCTACGCCCTCAATTAGTGAAGTTAATGATCAGGCCAAGTTGGTGGATATTACACATTCAACTGATTCAGACGTCAGCTTAAAATTCAACAGTTTGGGCCCAAAAAATAAAATCATTTTTTTATATGTATATACTAAATTCATTTTAAAAAAAATTAAGGTCACAATTATTTATCCCTTTCGCATCACTAATAAATTTACTGACATTGATTAAGGAAATTGGCCATTGGAATTTTTCCGCATATTTCCTTCTCTAATTTTATCCAAATATTATTCTTAGGAAAAAATCAAGCATGAATGCGAAAAGTGATGATTCTTTCTAATTATTGGATCAAAACCAGAATTTTTATTTTTTAAACTCATATTGAGATTGGGTTGAAAGTTAAGTCAAAGTTCGGCATCAATGGAAAATTTATTGAAGGATTAGTTTTGTGGAGCTTTTATTGACTTTAACTGTCATTATTTGTATCGCCACCGTTTTTTATATTTAAAAAGTACCAACAAGTCAATGATTTACTTTTGCAATCATCTAGTCTTTATCTTTTATTTATGAGCCGGCACTAATTTTCTATTTTAAACTAAATTATCCAATAATTTAGAGCCAACTAACAGACACACTAACTAATTCAAAGATCGAATCTAGAAACACACAACACGTAGAGCATGGCCTCACTTAATAAGTGCGATATTCGACCTAAAAATGTACACTTTTTTTTTATTTTTATAAATATCTTATATTGTGTTTACTAAATGTAAATCGAAATAAGTTGAAATCGAAATGAGTTATAATATAAATGAGCTGGAATAAGAATAAAAAGTAAGAATTAGAATAAGTTATTTACTTAAACTGTCAGAATCGAAATCAGAATAAACTTTATTATTATTATTATTATTATTATTATTATTATTCATAATAAATTATTCAATTATAAAAAATAATAATTTTATTTTTAATAAATTATTGCTCTTTTTTAAAAAATATAATAATAATTTTTAATAAAAAATAATATTAAATTAGTAATTATAATAACAACAATTATAATATTTTTGAGTAAATAAAAATCAATTGATCTTATATGTATTGCAAGTAATTTTTTTACTAATTAATTTATTTGAACTATTGAATAATTAGATCACAGAGATTATTTGCTATTTTTTGGCCCTAATAGTTGATGTGTGAATTAAACGATCTGACGAAGTTGAAGTTATGGAACAAGTTTTAAAACAAGGCTTTTTTTATTACTAAAATATGACTTTAAAATTATGTGATCTTGGAGTATTTGGAGATATAAAAGGTGGACTGAAAGTCATTAGGAAAATTGTTACATTCTACCATATGCTGGAAAAATAAACAGCAATAGGAAATTGCTCAATGCAAAAGCTTATGCTATTGTCTTCTTGGTGAACTACTATTGGTTTAGTTCTTTGATGTTGGGGAAGAGCTGACAGGACCTGCTTGAATTTGCTCTGTTCTTTAAAAAATGGATTCATTGTTGCTTGATATTGGGTGTTTTCTGAACCATATTATATTTGCTTGACTATAGAATTCCTTTGATGTTGATATGATGACATATTCCATTCCACTCTTTGAACTTGTTTTGAACGGTAATGTTAGATTCTGGACAAATATCACCTGGAAAGGGAACAGAAACTTTAAAGAATAGAAATTATACATAAGACATAACATGCTAAAGAAAATTTTTAGGAATTAAGTAAAAGATTCAAGATACAAATTACAAAAATTGTTAGGACGACATGATCATTAATGAATGCCAAAATTTATGAAGGGTCAAGACTTGAATGAGCTGAAACATGATACGCTTGATATCACTCTTCCAATTCTAACTACTTATACAAAAACTAAATAGAAGAAAAATGTAGAAATCATGTACGGTGGTAACAACAAAGAATTCCATTTCTAGATTAACAGAACTAATTAAGACAATCTAAGACAAAGAATTTCATTTCCAGCAACAAGAAAGAACAAAACCAATTAAAAATTAAAAATGAAAATGATGAAGATTGGTGAAATTCATCTCATTCATACCTGTAGTAATGAAGATGGTGACTGCAAGCTTTCAATTGGTAGTGAATGTTGTGCAAATTTTATTGAACTCGCAAGCGCACGAATCTATTGTAGAATAGATTAATGGTGACGAGTGTCATTTCCACGAGAAGATTGATTTTAATTATGTGTGGAATTAATTTTCTTTAATAGGTGAATAAATTTATGGTGAAATTAATGTAAATTATGCTTAAATTTAAATTACAATGGCAGGAATTAAATTGAATTGAAAATCTATTGAAATGATGTGCTTGGGTATCTGGATCTACATCAACATGCTCTATGGGCCAAATATTCTATATTAATGCCAATTAAATCATAAGGGTGGATTCCACACCTCATGAACCACGCTCAAATAAATATGGTGCCAAGGGCTTATCGTGCCAAATAATAAAATCTTGTACTAGGATATCGGTTTAACCAGGACGGTATCTAAACAAGACTATTATTATTTGTCAACAAAAAGTCAAAACAACTATAAATATTAGAGGGGAAGAGAAAGTAAATTTACCAAATTAAGCCCATGGGACATGTTGAGAATTCACCTTCAACCAAGCTTAAAAGAAATTTAGCTACTCATGTTTTAACTAGAGATAAAAAGGAAATTTTATTAAAATATAAAAAAACTACAAGAATGAGAAAGAATTTCAGAAATCTAAGCTTAAAAATGAATTCAGGGGTCTCAAATTAGGGGGGGAGAGAGCTCCCTTTTTATAGATATATTGAGTGAATTGTGACCATCAGATTAAAAACAGTTTGGACACTCAGGATTGCGTCACGTCATCAGTCAACAGTCAACAGTCAACGTTTGAACAGTAACGCGGTTTGAATAGTAAATAATCCCATGTATGCGCATGTACTGTACATACGATTTTTGCTCCACTGAGATGCTGCCACGTCATCAATCTATAGTACATAAGAAATTTAGCTCAATAAGATCGTGACACATCATCGGTCGATACCATGTTATCGGTCGACGCCACATAAGCAGTCAATACCACATAATTCATCTAATCAGATACTGTCATGTCATAGGTAGTTGTCACATCATCAGCCCGTATATATGAAAAGTGTCGTGAACAGTACCGTACGTATGAACAATACCGTATATGTGAACAGTGACTTTTTTCTTTTAATACTCCTCTTAAGGTTTTCGATTGTCTTGAGTCCAAATATGATGTCCATTTTGCTGTCTGATCACTCGTTCATTGTATAATGATCGTGATGCTCCTAAAATACATAAAATACATAATTATAATAAAACACATATAATTAAATAATAAAATATTTAAATAAATAAAAGTAGTAACGTTAGTGAGACTTAAAGTGTAAAATAACGATTTTCTCCTTTATAAATATATATTTTCTAACACTCAATACTCCCCCTCAACCAGCTTATTGCTAGTTCCTAGCAAATAAAGCGAAGATAAAATTCAAAACTTTTTTTTAAAAGGAAACACACGTGTTTATTCAATCAGATTAATGATAGTAATCAAATAAAAGTACAACGATTATCTGTAGTCTAAAGGAATATCACACCCACATCAACCATCTATATGCATCAGTCTAGCAGACTTTATTGTAGCAATAGTAATCAGGCCACTTTCAAGAATGACATATCAAATCCTAAAATCTCATTGGTTGTAGTGACACTCTCACAAAAAAATTAATCCCAATAAAAATTGTCACTACAATGAATGGTAAATTGAGAGAAAATAATAAAGAAATATCATACACTCTCATCAAGATAAAAAAATATGCCCATAACTTAGAAATAATACGATCTCAAATAAAGTATTAGTCAACCCAATGTATTTATTTTTTTATTTTTTTCCTTTTTTTTCTTGTATATGCATCACTACATCTTAATTGCCCATATAAATAACTTTTATTTCAGACTATAGTGCCCTAAAATTAAGAAGGACTTTTATTATGACGTAACGCAGGCTATGAATATAGCTAACAAAGAAAGGGAAATAGGGAAACAAAATATATATGTTTGAGAGAAAGTTCAAGAACTTTTGAAAATTACAAGATGCATTTTGCTTATTTATTACTATTGTATATCTTTTTTTCTTCTTTTTTTCTTTTTTTTGAATTTTTTTATATAGCACAACTTTGCTGAACAAAATAATTATTTATCCTTTTTCTCAAACATGAATAGGTGGATGGAACTTGTATAATATCGAGTAATACTCCAAATTGGAGTGGGTCAGGACAATAAGGTAATAAAGAAAATATTTTTATATATATATATAAAAGGCTCAAATGGGCTAACTATGGATATTACATAATAGGGATGGTTAGAAAGGCTCAAACGGGTAAAAAATGACCTTCCATCATCTTTTAGGACTCTAAATAATCTTTCATATCTATTAATTAGGTAGGCATTTATATGCAGTAACACTCACTTTTTTCTTTTTTTTTCTCTTTTTTTTCCTCTTTTTATAAATGGTAGACTCAAAGAAAAGCTAGAGATCATGTATGAAATAATAAACTGCTAAGTTACATGAAGAATGGGAAAAAAGGGTTACTCTCCAAGAAAAATTAATAGGCTCAAAAACTCACTTGGAATTTATTATGACATATATATTTCTTCAAGTAACTCATATTTGTCCCCAACATCAACATGTAAAATAGCAAATATGGTGTAACATCACTCAAGACCAAAGATAATACAAATACTAAAATTTAAAAGTCATCATATCATCTAATATAAAAAAAACTCACACAGATTTTTTTTTAACTGAATTCTTCCCCCCCAACCTATTCTAAACATAAAAAGAAAATATACATGCAGAAAAATTAAAGAAAAAATTTTTTTAAAGAAAATACGTTTCTAGAGTTACTACACTCCATATTCAGCTATCTTCGACTTTAAAAACTTGAAAACATATATTTATGAGGGAGAAAAACGAAAGGTAAAAAAAAACACAAAATTTTTTTTAATTAATTTTTTTTATTAAGAATATGCGTTTCTAGAGTCACTACACTCTATATTTAGTCATCTTCTACTCAAAAAGTTAGTCATGGTTAGTGGGCGCTACCATTCTTATTCTGATTCTGGATCCGTTTTTGCAAAGTAAACAACGTCAATCATTCTGATTCCAAATTTTGATTACCTAATTTGATAAGTAAACACAACATTAATATTATAATGATCCATAATTTTCATATGAGATCATAGAAATACATAAATAATTTCAATACCACAAAGTCTTTAAAAAAATTAAACAAATTAACTTTCATACATATTGAAGAGACTTGAACCCACATCCTTATACTCCAAGAGAAGAGGCACTGGCCAAGTTCTGATTAATTCCCATGAGCCCAAATGAAAGTGGGTGCTACCATTCCTATTCTGATTCTGGATCCGTTTTTGCAAATTAAATAACGTCAATTATTTTAATTCCAAATTCTGATTACCTAATCTGAGAAGTAAACACAACATTAATATTATAATGATCCATAATTTTCATATGAGTTCATAGAAATACATAAATAAGTTCAATACCACAAAGTCTTTAAAAAAATTAAACAAATTAACTTTCATATCTATTAAAGAGACTTGAACTCACATCCTTATACTCCAAGAGAAGAGGCACTGGCCAATCCTAAAATATATTTGAGAGAAAAAATATACATATACTTTATTTTGTTTTTGAATAATTAATGCTCACTTTGTTAGCCTAAATTTTTTTTTGCTCGGGAAATAAAACTTTTGAAATGCAGTTCATTTTTAAGAAATATCAATTCACATGTTGTTCCTAAGTTAAGTATTACATTGTCTATTTCTAAAAAAAATGTTAAACATGTTTTTTATTTTTTCTCAATCATATTATATTCTTTGTCACTCTCACTCGTTGATAATTGAAAAAAATTTGTTGGGCTAAATGGACACTATCTTGGACACTATATTATATTCTTTGTCACTCTCACTCTTTGATAATTGAAAAAAATTTGTTGGGCTAAACGGACACTATCTTGGATAAAGAGTAACCAAAGCCCATTACATAAAAGTTGTGCCCATGGGCTATTTTCTGCTCCCTTGCATTGATAACAATATAAAAATGTGAAAGGAAATAGTAAATTATTTAAATAGCTCTATTGAACAATATTAACCTGCACTTGTCAAAGCTCCATTCAGTATCAATTTGGTCAATACAAATGTTTTCTTATTAACTAATTTGCTCTAGGTAGCCAATACAAATATTTTCTTCTTGTATAATTTGCTCTAAGTATCCTTTTAAATATAATACATGTCCAAAAAATTTGTATTGGCAAAGTTATGATAGAAATCGTTCTTTTACTAATTTACACAAGTGTCAAGTGAATACAAACTATTCACACTCAGTTACAAATAAAGACAGAATTGAGTTTGTATCTAAAAAGAAAGATAGAAAGAAAAGTAAATAGCTCTTAAGATGATCGCACCTTTTCTTGAAAAGAAAGAGAGAAAGAAAAGTAGATAATCCCGACAGTTTCTAACTTTTTTAAAATCCTTTGCTTGAGACATATTTCAATACTTTAAATTGAAATCCTAGTTCCACCATTAGTCATGAAGGTCATTCGTTTATTAACCTTTTAATGTAGATGTCGGTAAGTATAACTAGCAACAATTAGAAAATGACTTGTATAATTACATTTGAAGGATGGTATTGTCAGGTTGTATTAGGAGAGATTTTGAAGATGTACAGTTATAAATAGCAACACTCATAGAAATAAAAATTTATATATATAATTATTATAATTTTTTATTTTTATTAGGAATGACAGAAAAGTTCACCCAGACCTAAGCCTAGATGTTTCAAATGCTCAATTCTTAAACTTCAGGGTCGAGCTCAAGCATTACCTAAAAAGTTAAGAACAATTTGAAAATATGACATTTGCTTAAAAATTTAAAAATAGAGATTTTTTTATCTAATTTTTTAAGGATTGATGAATCAATTTTTGTTCTAAGTTGTGCCTTTTCTTTTCCCTCTCAATCAAACTCTACCTTGCCATAGTGGTTCCGTCCCTATTGTTATCAATGATACAAGTTGGATCCTAGATGCAAAAATATAACTATAGAAACATAAGAAGAGATACTCATTCTCTACTGAAAGAAATGATATTATTATGTGAATACAAAACAAAAAGAATTAACCAAATTTCACCAGTGAGGAGGCAGTCACAAAAGCCATAAAAGTGAATATATAACCTATAAAAAAGCAAGGTGATCCAATCAATTATGTTTGCACAATGAAAAGGGTCATTAATTTATCTTACCATCAAATCAAATTACCCAAGGTGTGCATTCATGAGCCTATGCTAAATTTTCAATTAATTCTTGCCAATACCCGCTCTAGGAAATCAAAACATAAATCTAATAGCCTAAACAAGATGTCCAAATAAGAATATCCATGCCTAGACTGATAAATTGTTCATATCAAAGGGGCTGTATCCATTGATAAGTTGGAAAGAGTTTAACTATAAACAATCTCTTAACCATCGCAGCAAATAAGTAAAAGATTCATTAAATTGTAAAATGTTACCCTGTTATAACATGATGTGTTTCCAATGCTAATAAAAATGGATCGGTAAGTTTGAGCTTTTATGAATTAAGTATTGGTCTTTAGGTTCTGAGTACTATGTGCTTTGATATTTGTAAAAAAGACAATTCTATAACTTTTTGCCCCTATTAGTAGCTCAACTTAACTTTTGTCCAATGATTCATTCTAACATAATAATGAATTTGCGAATAAGCCTTGTTAGTAGCTCTTTGTCTGATTTTATTTCTATTTCTTGTTGATAAGGGACAAAATTCGATTTGGGAATTTCATTAGATTTCAAATGCACTTTGACTTTTTGGGGAAGATCTACTTGAAACATTGAATCATTGTTGCTTTTGCTACTAGTCTATAAACAAGGGTGGAGCTCAGAGGAAAATTTAATGGGGACACAATTCAAACTCTTAATTTTTTGGTTATTAAAAGTAATAAATTGCTACTAAACCAAATCATAAAAAAAAAGTAAGATACTATATGAAAAAAATTACATCTATAAGTTATAAAGGAATATACTTACAGAGCAAAAGAGCCTCCACCTATACAAAATTCCAAGTCTTAAGGTACAAAGGCTATTAAAAGAAAATAAAAGTTTAAACAAAAACCAATATAATTGTAGAGGGAAAAAGCTTCCTCAAGTTAAAAATATTCTTAACGTAAGATGCTAGACCCAAACAAAATTAGGATCTCTAACATTAAAATGAAACACAATGTTCTTTCATATCTCGAAATTCTTTGATTATTGATTCAATGCTTAACGTTTTTGCAATTTCCCTTTCAATGTACATAATCAATGAATTTGTAAGAAATTCATCCTCTATTTTGTTGTAAAGTCTTGCCTTTACTATATGCATAGCCGAAAATGATTGTTCAATAGTAGTAAACATTAGAAAAGTTAGCACAAGAACAATTATTTTATAGACAAAGGGAGATATCGTTGCTTTTTTAGTACTAGCCAACCATTGGCTTAATTCAGAAATGGTTGATAAGTTTTTGGACTTTGGATGTTGAACTACACTATATTTATAATGCTCAAGTTGAATTTTTAAATTCTTTTTATCAACATATGTGAAGTCCACTGGACAAAACTTGTCAGCCAATTGACAAACATCACCAATTCTAAAGGACTTCCTATATTCACAAGGATTAAGTACTGAACTAAGTATAAGCAACTCCAATGCATGTTTATTAAATCAACTACTTAACTCTTGTAATTGACAATCTATAAGAGTATAAAATAAATTTATCTTGTAATGTTCTTAAACAGTAAATTCATCTTCTTAACGCTGAGCTCGACCTTGTTTTACAACATAATGAGTATTCATTTATGAAATATTTATGTTTCTTACCTCACAAAATGATTTCACTTAATCAAGTAAAGTAGTCTATCTATCATATCTAAATTTTTGAATAAGTGCTTTAGTTTATGAAACAAGATGCATAACATGTAAAATATCTTGAGATTTAGATTGCAAAGCTTGGCAAAGTATATCAATGATTGCCATAATTTCTTTCATAAGGTTTAAGATAAAGACAAACAAAAAAGTAGTCATTATCTCATATGCAGCATCAACATCTCCTCGTTGAAAATCATTAATGTCATCTTCAATGATATTAAATAGAACAGAACATGTTGCACTAAGCATTTTTATTAGATCAGAGACTGATCTGAAGTGAGAACTCTATTGAGTTCCCTATGCCTTTGTAAAATGCCAATATGATTAAGCCTTTTCCCACTCTCAAGCTCATCAATGGAAATTATATACTCAATGTCAGCGGCTTGAGTACATTTGAGTTTGTCATTGCACTTGCAAGAAGCACCAAAATATTCACAATGAAAGTCAGTTCAGTAAAGAAGTTATGAATAGGGAAAACCTTATGAGATATTGTAACTCAAGCCAATTGTATTCGATGAGCCAAACAATGAATATAGTAAGTGTACGGATAATCTTTCAAAATTAAAGCTTGTAAACCATTCCATTCACCTTGCATGTTACTTGCACCATCATATCTTTGCCCTCAAATATTTTGAAAATTTAGATTATTATGAGACAATAAAGAACATATCCTATCTTTTAATGTCACTGCAGAAGTGTTAGAGACACGAACAATTCTAAAAAAATGTTCTCACACAAAACTATCATTGTCAAAAAATTTCGAAACTACAGTCATTTGTTCTTTCTTTGATTCATCACATAATTCATCTACAATTAAATAAAACTTTATATCTCCTATTTTTTCACGAATTGTCTTTTTTAGTTTTATTGAAAAGACATGTGAAATTTCTTTTTGACTATATGGTGATGTATACAAGGCATATTTTAGAGCTTTATCAAGTATAAATTCAGTAATTTTTTTATTATTAGAGGCAAATGCTTTTAGTAACTGAAGAAAATTCTCATAATTTAATGCTTTTTTGCTTTCATCATGGTCTTTTAAAGAACAAGCTTGAAAAGTTAAGTATGTAAGTGCTTTAATTATTGTTTTTAATCATAATCTATTATTTTCAATTTCTTGAGAAGAGAAGAGTAACGATTAAATACCTGTGGTAGATGCTGAGATTGCCTCATCAAATCCTCATATGTTTTTTTAGCCTTTTGTTGAGTTGAATTGGCATCCTTTCCCACATGATTAAAGAAGCCATAATTTTTCCCATCTTTAACCTTTTTCCAACCATTAAATCTATCAACAGTTTAAGTAGTAAGTTTTGCTTATGCAGATGGTGTATGGAAGATAAAACATGGTAAATAGAAAGCTGCATGTTTTACAGGTGAATATTCCAACTAAGAAAGAAAAGAATCAAACCATGAAGATTGAAAGCTATAGGGATGCTTTTATGATCCAGATTTCAGATATTCTGAAAGTCTCAGCTATTATAGACCAACCCTTATATATGCTTTGCGAATTTCATCCTGTTGATTGTTGACTGCTAAAAAATATACATTTATAAAGAAAAAATCGTTATTTTATACTTCTACTAAATTTTTTATTTTTATGCATTCAACTCTCTTGTAATTTTAATTATGTGTATTTTAATAATTAAGTATTTTATGCATTTTAGGAGCAATATGATCATTTCATAATAAATGAGATATTGAATGAAAGAAATTGATAGCAAATCTGAATTTAGAACGGTTGAAAACTTTAGGAGAAACATAAAAGTATAAATTTTACTGTTCACATATACGGTATTGTTTATAATACTGTTCATGATACTGTTTATAAATACTGTACAATGATATGACATTGATCGATAATGTGGCACTAATCAATAATGTAGCAATATTTGATTAGATAGATGATGTGGCTTTAACTACTTATATAGCGTTGACTGATAATGTGACATTAACCGATGATGTGTCACAATCCTATTAGATTAAAATATGTATGTATTATTAACCTATGACGTGGTAGTATATTAGTGGATTAGAAAAACATACATACGGTACATGTATACACACATGATGATAGTCTTGATGATCTATTCAATCCAATCAGAACTTGCCACGTGATGCAATCCGGTGCGTCTAAATTATTTTAATTTGATGGCCTTGATTTACTCGTTGTATCTATAAAAGGAAGGCTCTCTCCTCTAATTTGACACCCCTAATTTATTTTTTAGCTCTATTTTCTCTAATTTCTTCTCCATCATGTATTTTCTATAATTTTAATAAAATTTTTATTTTACCCATAGTTCAAATATGAGTAGTTAATTTTCTTTTAAGTTTGGGTTAAAGGTGAAGTGTTAACATGTTCTATTGACTTATTTTGGTAAATTTATTTTCTCTTCCGCTCTAATTTTTGTAGATGTTTTGACTTTTCGTTAATAAACAATAATAATGCAGTTATTATTATTTGGTACGATAAGCCTTAGCACCATATTAATTAAACAGCGGTTTATGAAGAGTGGATATCTCTCTTTTAATTAGTACTAATAAAAAATATTAAGTTCTGATGCATGTGAATACAGATTCAGATACCGAAATTGCCTTATTACAATAGTTATCAATTAATTTATTTTTGTCATTCCAACTTTAATTTTAAAAGAGATTAAATTACTTGTACCATAATTTCAACTACCCAATTAGAAAATTAATTCAATACATAATTAAAATTCACCTTTTTGCAGGATCGACACTCATCACTATTAATCTATTTTATAATAAATTCGTGCACTTACGAGTTCAATAAAATTTGCACAATATTGATGAACATCATAAACCCATATTTATGGACGCAAGCCTGGGTCACGCTTCAAAAGATGAGTATCAACTGGATTTGTCTCAAAATTTAGTGCACTGGTAAGTGAGACTTGTGAATTTTCAAAATTTGAAGAATAGGTATTGGCTTCTAAATCCTCTGTATTTTTTCTCTTAAAATATTGATTAATTTTTAATAGCTTTCTCATGTTTTTTGCAATAAGATTATCAAAAATTTGGTAGGTTTTGGCCGAGTCGCAAGCGATTTGTGAGAATATGCTATTTGCGTTCTTCGTTAGCTGGTGTTTTAAGTCTTGGCTGATTTCTTTCTTCTTTTTTGTTTTAATTATTTTGATGTCATGTGATTGTTAGTGACTTGCCGAGCTTTAATAGGCTTGAATTTTTTTTTGGGTAAATTTGGATGCTAATCACTAGTAAGCTTAACAATAAAATTACAATATTATCTCATACAAAAAAATAATAATAATACAGGGGCAATATGAACATGTTACATTAATTTTTTATATTTTATTTAAGAATCTCAAAATTTTTTAAAATTGTGTAGGGTCCATGGCACGCTCTCGCCTTGCAAGGCCTCTGCCCTTGATAAATTACTGTAATCAATATCCTGAAAATAGCCTCTGTCCTCTTTTAAGTAGAATGATGGGCTCTTAAGAAAAGAAGTGGACGTGAATGAAGCTTTTCAAACTTTGTTAACTAAAGCTCTCTTTGTCCATCTAATCTTGATTTGTTGTAAATAGACGATAGTGTCAATTGATTTATTCAATGCTTATTGCCTAAATTTAAGAGTTAACCCGATTAAGATCCGATGATGCAAGGAATGGATTTGATACACTTTTTGGCAATTCACTTCTTTCAAAATCTTCTATGACTCTATTAGCTTCTTTCTTCTAATGTTTAAAAGAAGTCACATTGCTCTCCTAAGAAGAAGGAGTTGTGAGACTTTTTGGATCAATTGTTGAGGAAGAGACTCTAATCCATATACTTATATAGCATAAGAAACCTTTAAGGTCACTTATTCTTTTGCGATTTGAAATGAAATCCTGTTTAATAAAAATAACAGTCTCCCTGGTTCCGATGGCCACTCATACAATTGGTGAATAAGTTTTTTATATTGATTCCCTGCCACCTATCTTTCTAGCGATGTTGGTGAAGATGATGGGTTGTGTTTCGTTTGGGCTAAGATGCTCTCTCCCCTATTTATGTTCCTACTTTGGAGGAGCCATCACATTCCATGTCACCCATTTAACTATCTATTGGCACTTTCTGCTGGAGCTTCCTAAACTCTTGTTATCCTTGCTGCCTCTATTATAGCTTAGAAGATGATTAGGCTTTTATTGTTCGATCCTCCGAATCTCTCTACTTGCCTTACATTTTAAAAATATATATTATTTTAATTAAATACACCTTTTAACATATATTTAACACATTTATAAAGTATATTTAAAGTTTTAGTTTCCTTTATAATAAAAAAATAAATTTTTATAAACTGTAAATTAATAGAAAATTTATATATTGGCCTGACTAAAAAAAAAAAATTACATGCTAGGGTCAGGCTTGAGCTTTGTTAAGCCAACCTAAGCCTAACATATTACCATTTTTGTTTTTTACAACTCATTTTTTTCCTTAAAATTATTATAATAGTAACATACTCTCTAAAAATAAGAGGAAATAACTTTTCGTGTTTGCATTGCTTTCTAATATGTATATTAGATTACTAAAATTACCATAGATGAAGTATAAGCATTAAGAATATATCTATTTCATTTAATTACATAACTAGGAATTCAATAGTACTTTGAAATTTAAGAATAAAAAAATTAAATGAAAAATTAAGGATGCGTTATGTAACTTTTTTAATTAGTATTTTTGGCTCTTGTTTTAGAGAAAGAGAATGATATTTTTAATATAATCTTTTTTAAAATGAAAATTTGTTTGGTAGTGTGTTTTTAAAACAACATATAAAAATGAAAACAATAAAAATGCATTTGTTTGTTGTCTGAAAGTGTAAAAAATAGTAAAAATGTGTTTGGTTGTTTGTTTAAAATATAAAATTTTTTATTGAATATTTTATAAAATATTTTTTAAATTTATTTAGACATTTTTTTAAATTTATTTATACATTTTATCTTTTATTATTAAATTTTAATCAAAATAAAATCAAATTTCATAGAACAATAATAATTTAAAAAAAAGTCTTTTATATGTCATTAAGTTTAAGAACTTAAAATAAAATGAAAAATAAAATAATAAATGTAGAATTAATTAGCATAACAAAATAAAAAATTTATTATAGACATTTAAGTAGTTTATTTATACTAATTATATGTTGCAATACAAAATATAAAGAACAAAAGAGTACAAAATATAAAAAAAATGCACCTGGATGTTGTTACTTAATAGTGAAGAAGAAGAAAGTCTTGTTCAGTGGTTCAATAAAAAAGAAGAGGATAAGGCAATGAAATCGTAAAATTGGCTAGAAAAAAGATAAAAGTGAAAGTAAAATTGAATAAAAAATTAATAAAATTATAATTTAATAAGAGAGGGTGGTGGGCCCAGAATAAATTTTTATTGGGTCTTCTTGAGTTTTCTTTACAAAAGTTAGAAAATAAAAATGTTTTGTTCTTTATTTTTTTACTGGTTATAAAAAAATAGCTTAACTAAATATGATTTTTATTTTTTTATTTTTGAAAAATAAAAACACCAATGAAAAAAAAGTTATCAAACTCACCCTCTAGAAATGTATTTAGAAAAAAATATATTTTTAAAAATAAAATGAATATAACTTGAAAAAAGAGTTTTAATAGGAGATTAAAAGGGTGTTAGTAGTCCAACTCAATTGAAAAAAAAAAAATAAAACCACCTGAGTGAATATGCTGTAATCAGGGTCTCTGAATGTAATTTTTAAAAAATAAATGCAAGAAGTTGGTATGTCGTCCTTGGTTGGAACAGCGCTCGCCAGCATTCGTCTTCCTCCTCTAAGCCATGCGGCCGCTCACACGTGCATCGTCGCACGTGCTCAATGCCAGAACCAGACCCGAACCCACGCGCCACTTCTCCTCACAAACACAGCCCACCGAACAAGAATCCACAGTACGACAAATCACAAGCATCCTTTCACAAAACGACTGGCAGCGACTTTTGACATCCTCAAACGTACCCAAGAAGCTAAACCCAGAAGTGATCCGATCGGTTATCCATCTAAACCGGGCCAATAATTTGACCCGCTTGCTCAGCTTCTTCCACTGGTCCGAACGCCAAATGGGTACCCGCCTAAACGACTCAAAAATCTTGTCTTTGCTTATTGTTGTTTTATGCAATTGTAAAATGTACGGACCCGCTATTGCTATTGTTAAACGAATGATAAGTGATGGAAATAATTCGGCTTTTGAGATTTTGAGTGCCGTTGACGGCTGTTTTAGAGAATGTGATGAGTTTGTATGCAAAGGTTTGGTTTTTAATATGTTGATCGATGGGTATAGGAAGATTGGGTTGTTGGATGCAGCTGTTGATTTGTTTTTGTGTGATAAGGGAGGTCAATTTGTGCCTAGCTTGTTCAGTTGTAATGTATTGATGAGGGATCTGTTGAAGGGTAAGAAAATGGAGTTGTTTTGGAAGGTTTGGGCGAAAATGAATGAAATGAATGCTGGTGGTTTTGAATTTGATGTTTATAGTTATACTGTTGTGATAGATGCTTACTTTAAGGTGAGGAATGTTGAGGAAGCAAAGAGAGTGTTTTCGGAAATGGGGGCGAAAGGGTGTAGTCCAAATGTTGCTACTTATAATGTGGTTATTGGTGGCTTGTGTAGAGTGGGATTTGTAGATGAAGCAGTTGAATTGAAGAATTCGATGGTTGAGAAGGGGTTGGTCCCTGATAGTTATACTTATGTGAATCTTATTTATGGGTTTTCTGCAGCAAAGAGGCTAGTAGATGTGAGATTGGTTTTATCAGAGTTGATTGGAAATGGTCTGAAACTTGATACTGTTGCATACAATGCGCTGATTGATGGATTTGTGAAGCAAGGTGATGTGGAAGAAGCTTTCAGAGTAAAGGATGAGTTGGTTGCATCTGGTAATCAGGTTGATTTGGTCATTTATAACACATTGCTTAAAGAGTTTTGTAAGAGTGGTAAAATGGAAAAGGCTAGGGAAATGTTAAATGAGATAATTAGAATGGGTATTGAACCTAATTCAAAAACTTACACTTTCTTAATACATGGGTATTGCAGGATACTGAATATGGTTAGTGCTTTTGAGTTGCTTGATGAGATGAAGAAAAAAAACTTGGTCCCCTCTATATTTACTTATGGTGTGATTATCAATGGACTTTGCCATTGCGGAAATCTATGGCAGGTCAATGCTGTTTTGGGAGAAATGATTACGAGGGGATTGAAACCAAGTGCCATTATCTACACAAATCTTATTTCGACTTACTTCAAGAAAAATAAACTTCAAGAAGCGGGAAAGTTGGTCGAGAGGATGAGGAGAGAAGGAATTACACCAGATGTTTTCTGCTTCAATTCTCTAATAATTGGGCTTTGCAAAGTCAAGAGGATGGATGAAGCAAGGATCCATTTGGTTGAGATGTTAAGGAAAGGATTGAAGCCTAATATTCATTCGTACAGAGCTTTTATCCTTGGATACTGCATGGCAGGGGAGATGCAGACAGCAGGCAGGTTTTTCAATGAGATGCTCAATTCTGGTTTAGTACCTGATGATGTAATCTACACATCCATTGTTGATGGGTACTGCAAAGAGGGAAATATAGCAGAAGCAATCTCCACATTTAGATGCATGCTTGCCCGGGGTATTCTTCCAGATGTTCAAACTTACAGCGTGCTCATCAATGCCCTCTCGAAGAAATTAGAATCAAGAGAAGCTCTTGGAATCTTTTTAGAACTCCTAGAGAAGGGGCTGGTGCCTCACGTTAACTCTTACAATTCCCTTATCACCAGCTTTTGCAAAATATGTGATGTAGATAAGGCTTTTCAACTGTATGAGGAGATGTGTGAGAAAGGAGTTGAACCAAACATCGTTACTTACAATGTATTGATAGATGGCTTCTGCAAAACTAGAGATTTAACTGCGGCATTTCGGTTATTTGATGAGATGACAAAGAGGGGTGTTCCTCTGGATGGTTCAGTCTACAATGCCCTTCTCTCTGGATGCTGCAAAGAAGAAAAGTTGGAACAAGCTCTGGAGCTGTTTCAAGATATGCTGGAGAAGGGCTTGGTTTCTACCCTTTCCTTCAACACTTTAATTGACGTTTTGTGCAAGAGTAACAAGCTTCAAGAAGCACACCAGTTGTTGGATGCAATGCTAGAAGAGCAGGTTAATCCCAATCATGACACCTACACTACACTTATCAATCAGTATTGCAAGGTGCAAAACATGGAGAAAGCAAAACAACTCTTCTTAGAGATGCAGCAAAGGAATCTGAAGCCGGCAACAATCACTTACGCATCACTTTTAAATGGTTACAACAGAATGGGGAATAGATCTGAGGTTTTTGTTGTGTTTGAAGAAATGTTAGCAAAGGGAATTGAGCCGAATAATTTCACCTATTATGTCATGATTGATGCTTATTGTAAAGGTAACCTGATGGAAGCTTTGAAGTTGAAGGATTTGATTTTTGATAAGCGTATGCCAATGAGTGCAGAAGCATACAAAGCCATCATAAAAGCTCTGTGCAAAAGAGAGGAATATTCTGAAGTGTTGAGGTTGCTTAGTGAAATGGGAGAGAGTGGCTTTAGGCTTGGTTTTGCCTCATGTAGGACTGTAGTTAATGATTTTCTCAGAAAAGGCATTATGGACTATGCTGCAAAGGTTCTGGAGAGTATGGCATCGTTTGGATGGGTTTCGAACTCCATTAGCTTAGCTGATGTTGTTAATGGAGAGAAAAGTGGTGTAGATCTTGACGAGTCCAAAGATCTTATGAAGCAAACAGCTTAGAAAGTTGACAAATATTGGCCAATCAATATTGCTAATTGTTCAGTTTCTTCCTTGTGTTGACTCTTTGGAGTCCTGGGCAGACTCTGCATGGGAATCAGCATGCTAGCTGCCTAGCTCCCTACTAGGATGGCAACTTGCTATTTTCTGTTGTGTTAAAAGTATTGAGGTTGATGCTTCAGACTGAATTGCATGCTCAGTCACCTGTTGAGGTAATCATAAATTGTCTACATTTCAGTTACATATCTCATGCATTGCTATTATTGCCCTGATTAGTTTTATTTACTATTACAGACTTCATTGCAGATTACCGGTTTTGATTCAGTGGTTACACACAGGTTATTGCACTGAAAGAGGATACTCTTTCTTATGCCGTTAATGAGGTGCTTTAATCCCGGAAGTACTATGCAACTTATTAGCCTCGGAGTAAGTTGATGAGGTTTCAAATAGTTGAGGGTTCTTTTTCCTGCTACTTGACATATTACTCTTTACAATGCCCTGAAAGCTGATGACTCATTTATTCCGTTGGCTATATACCTAATTCAATCAAGGTGTTTGTATGAATGAAAGAAAGAAATGAATGTTTCTATGACAAAGAACACTGTTCTGAAGTAACCAAGCAGATCATATTTATATTTCTTTTAATTTTCTCTTTAACAATGCAGTTACATTGTACAATGTATGCAGCTCCCAATTTAACAATAGAGAGCAATTCCTTTCCATCCATGTGACGTAAACTAATACAAAGAATAGACCCTCCAGTTTACAGAGATTCCTAGTGTTGTATAAAAATGAGAATCAACATCTATACACTTAAAAGAAAATTGATGTGATGGGTTAAATTCATATCATTTTCTCAAATTTGTCAAGCTTCTTCACCCTCTGCATTGATCTTAAAAGTAGTGTAAAGAAAACTCCTGCATTTTGATAAATTTAAGACTGTCAGCTAATAGAATCTTGATGAATATCAAATATTAGCATCTGAGGGATCACCTGCACCAATGAATGATCCATTTGCAATAATTTGACTGCCTTGACCTGTGAATGTGACCCCCAGATTCAGAAGGGTACCCCCACAAACTGTATACATAGTTGCCATTTGCAGTATTGTTGCTTTTCGAGCTGCTCTTTCAGACTAGTAAACATAGATATAGCCATTCAAAATCCGTGTAGTCAAATTATATACAAAGAGAGATTTCAAATGCTGAACCACAGTCCATTTTCTCCATTTTGTTGTGAGTTCTGGAATTATTAAGAGACATTACCTCAAGCACCCGTACTCGAAGTTTCAAATCTCCTGCTTCAAGTTGTTTCACAAACTCTTCTATTCGTTGAACCCTAGATGGCATGGACATAGTCGAAGATCTGGCCTGAAAATGGATGAAAATGTTCTTGATACCAACAGTGATGGAAATTCAGCCTTCTCATTTATAACATAGTTATCAGAAGAATAACCGGTATTTATTTGTTTACTATTATTATTATTTTTTTTTAAAAAAAAAGATTTTTCTTCAGTGTCATCTGTTTTTTTTTTTTAAAAAAAAATGTGACAGCAATAGAAAAAATGCAAAGAGCAATACATTGTCGGCTTGTCTCCTGATTTGCTCCACTAGCTGTGTTCCAGACCGCTGCTTCTGTTTTAAATCCAATAGCTCCTGAAGGCACAGTAGAAACAATGAATACTAAGCTATTCAAGTTTCAACAATAGAAATGATTACCAAAATGTGCATGAAATTCCAAAGAAAGTGAATTTGACCTGTGCATAAGGTGCAGCAACCTTCACAAAGGAAAAATGTGGGTCAAGAATGTTGCCGATACCTGTAAGAGGACGATGATACTCAGAATAAAGAAGTAAAATGGCATCAAAGTAAGCTGCAGTTATCAAATTTTATGGGTTTAATGAAAACGTTCAATATTGCATAGCATAAATTTGATATATGGTCTAATGTGATTTGGAAGCGATTTTTTGAGTCAGCATGAAAGTGGGAGGACCTTCAAGTGTGGAGAATGCCCTTATAACGAAAGTAAAGGTGGATGGAAACCGAAATGGTTGATCTTGAGCTATTGCAAACAAATCCTACAAAAGCATAACAAACAAACGACCTTAACTTACTGATATATGCCACATAAGGGCATTCAGAAACTACCTAAATTGAAAAATTAATAGAACCTCTCCAATTGCAGCCAAAGTCTGCTGCTGATCTGGACTCTGGCTTAGCAAATTGTCCAAGAAAAATTGCACGGATCTTCGTACCTGGTAGTAAAATGAACAATTAGTATACTGTTAGATGCATACTACAGAATAACCACACAGTACACATTTCCTTTTCAAATGTTGACGCTTGAAAGGCGTGGCATGATGACCTACCGATGACATATCTCCTGTGGGTTGAAGTGCTTCAAGATCAATCAACCCTTGGACAACCTGCATAATAGCTGCTCAGTATCGGCTAACAAGCAAGGAGAAAAAAAATTGATTTACTTTCTTTACAAATAAATTACCCATCCCATTTCAGTAGATGGGTGCCGAACTCTCATCAACTTAAATTTACAAAAGAAAACTCAAAGGTAACAGTTGATAGATCAAAAGTACACCTTTTTGGCATCTTTCTCGTAAACTGCATAGAAAAGATCAAGCAATCTTTCACGAGTAAAGGATTTAATATCCCCCATCATACCAAAATCATAGTAGATGAGTGCTTCATCTAAATCAACAGCAAGATTTCCAGGATGGGGATCAGCATGAAAGAAACCGGTTTTAAGTATCTGCACTTTTAGATAGATACTGTAAATGACTGCATGGTTGTACAACAAATGGAGGTACTTGATAATCATCAACTCATCATACAGTCAAAACTTAATATCAATTACCTGAATCAAGTATGCTTCAATTGCTCGTGATGCAATTCGAGAACGATTATAACCCTGCAAATCTAGTGCTTTCAACTCATTGATCTTAACTCCTGATACGAAAGTAAAAATCTCAATCCATTAAATTTCAGTTTCACAAAATTTATGCATAACTATACAATGCAAATTCTTGTTATCATTTTGAATACACACACACACAAAGAGGTTTAGGGTAAAACCTGGTACATACTCCAATGTCAACACCTTCGTAGCAGTATAATCCCAAAACACCAGCTACAGAGGGCAACAAAATTCCAGTTAGGAATCCACAAAGGCTCTAGTTTTCAAAGACTAGATCTATGTTGACTAAAAATTGCGAAATTAATAAGTTAACTGGTCATAATTGATGAGCATTTTAAGAAAATTTTTGCACAACTATTTGATTAAGTGCTAGTTAATTTTTGTAGTCTTGAAGCTAGAAACATACAGGTACCCGGACCCACTTTATATTCCGAAAATCTCGACGGAATCTATCGACATTTTTTCCTTCATTTATGTAATCGATTTCTTGATACAAAATCCTGAAATCAATAAGATAAGTACAGCATGAGTTAACTGTGTCACACTTCATTAAGACAATTCTAGAACCATCATGTCTCATCAGATCCACTATAACCAAGATCAGTAATGCATAAATAAATTATATCAAAAGTAAACAAATAAACAACCAAACACAACATGTTATTTACACACTTTGATCCTACTTAGTGTTCTTGATCCTGGAAAAATATCTAACAAAATAGTGACAATACTTAATACTTACGTGGCGCATTCGTCATATATACCAATCCAGTCTCTTGTTGGACCACCAAATGTTTCACTTCTCTGAAAGTATTCTGCGATTAGCTTTAAATTTCCTGTATGGAAGAAGCAGGAATGAAGGACAATAAAAATTCATTTCTGCAAATACTATTAAGAACTAAAAACATTGTTTCAGTTGATGAAACCACATAATAAGGGACATGAGAAATAAACAACTAGATACAATTAAAAGAAACTACAATATCACCATAGTCAAATTGACAGAGCAAGTGCATTACTTACGTAAATCAATGTCAAAAAGCCTCTTGAGACCAGGTCTTTGAACCTTCACAACAACTTTCTCTCCATTATGCAGGATTGCACGATGTACCTGTACATGGTATCCTCTCAAATTCAAATTCGCAAATAGGAATCATCTCGAGTGAAACTTAAATAAAATGTGAAGAACTTTAACATTGACAACACTATTAAAGCTTCTTGAGTGAAGTAAAATGGACAAACCAGTCATAATGTACGATGTTCAATAAGAAAAAGAGGAATGCAACAAGAATCAAACACCTGACCAAGACTAGCTGCTGCAATTGGCCGGTCCTCAAACTTTTTGAACAATTGCTCAATGGGAGCTCCAAGTTCATTCTCAATGAAGTGTCTTGCTTTTTCTGGAGAGAAGGCAGGAACCCTATCCTGAAGTATATTGAATATGAACATAAAATTCATATGAAAGGTAAAGAGTAATACTAGTTATATGGATTACAGCATATCAGTATCTAAAAGACCCAATGATGTTGGGGAAATTCGATGCTAAATTTTAAATACAGATAAAGTAGTACCTGTAACTTGGCAAGCTCATCCACAAACTCTCGTGGAAAAAGATCTGACCTTGTAGAAGATAACTGCCCGAGTTTAATAAAAGTTGGACCAAGCTGCAGCACACTCTCCCTTAGCCATGAGGCAGTCTTCTGTCTTCTGTTTTTCTGAATGGAAGATAATTATTAACCAAAAAACTCAGGAACCACAAAAAAAAACAAAAAACAAAAAAAAAAAAAAACAAAAGAAGATTTAAGTCGAAGAGACCAAGAAACGATGAGAAACTTGGCCAAATATGAAATCAGTAGCGATAATGTCCGATCAAAGTTTGGAACCAATCTGGCAGCATCATATACCTGTTTATCTTCTGAGAAGCCTCCCAAATAGGCCCATTTGGCATTGTCAAACAGAACACGGACTCGTAATGAAAGGACAAATGACCAAACATCTATAGTCCTTTGCCAGGAATTATAATTCTCATTAGCCCAACTGAAACTTTCATCTGAAGGCAGAACCTTCAGTTCCTCTACTGGTGGAAGTTCATTTGAACCCGTGCCTTTCAGTGCCTTAACGATGGCTGAAGTAGAATTTTTCTTAACTAAACTTGCTACATTTTTGACCTGCTTTGTCCCATTGACCATCTTATTAACCTTACCATTGGGTGGCTTATTCCTTTTCACTACCTCACTAGCAGGTGCCATCTTAACTGGCCGTCCATTAGTTCCAACTCTTGAGGGAGATTCGGTTTGCCGCATGTCAACATGAAACCGAAATGCTTTATTAGTCAAAGTTGGATTACATGTTTTCCTCTCAAAGCTTGATATGGAACTCGAAAAACTAAGATTGTCCATAGCTCTTCCTTGGTTTATCAAATCAATGTTGTGGCAATAACAGCTTTGTGAAGCCAGTATTGCCGCCATTCAATTGACAAACACCTATGGATTGATATCAATACAAAAATTAGACTGATGCTAAACCAAATAACAATACTAAGAATTAAATCAAGCAAATGTCAGTTATAATGGGAAACACGAAAATTAACTCATTAACACAACAAATCTGAAGCCAGAACACTCAATGAAATAAAAAAAAAAAAAAAAAAACTCAACTGAAAAGCAAGATAATGAAACAAAAAGATGAAAACAAATGAGCAATAAATATTCACCCACCAATTCAATGACTCAGAGGATTAATTCTAATTATCTAAACATGAATGAACATATGTACTGAGTTAGTTAAGAGAACAGAAGAGTTTAAACTTAAAAAGACATTAATACATGCAGATTGAGTAATGTTTGTTTGAAACTAAAGAGAGCCCAGACGAAGATACTCACAAGAGAAGAAGAAAGAGTAACTATCACGTCTCGGGAATGAATCGAGAAGCTGAGAGATTTATTGGATTTTAAGAAAAATGAGCAAAAAATTGTTTTTTTTTTAAGAAAATAAATTGACTAAATAAGTGTTAAGAACAAAATGTGGACGAGCAAAAAGAACGTGGACAACACTGTGGTTGCGTGTCTCCGTTTCCAAATCTAGCCGTTTTAGCTAATATAAATATTCTTCGGTCTGATTTTTATTTTTCTTTGGGTATATTTGTAATTTCATTTTAACGACAAAGCTGAAACTTGAATCTTCGACGACCCCCATCCAGTTGCGTGGCGGGTTTTATTTTCTTCAATTTCTTGCCAAAAATGGGTAAAATTATATATGAGTCCCTGATGTTTCTGTTTTTTCACAAGTTAGGCGATGACTTATTTATCCGTATGAACAGGTCCAGGATCATCGCTGTTAAAAGTTTGAAATGATCATCTTGACCTTAGAATTTTTGGACCTCGAAGAGTTTAATTACCGGCCAATTGTAGATGAACAAAAAGGTCAGAAAATATTTAATTAGACGGTCAACCTAGCTGTTCAAGGAGCTGACTTGGGTCTAACGGGTTTACGCGGATACTTTTCAACTATTTATTTATTTTTAATGTTTGCTAAATAGATCGTGTTAGCTAATTGATACGACTAATCTTTGGTAACTAAAAGGGAACTTCAATGACAATTAATGGTATCGACTTGTTTTTCACCTTTTAGATTAAGTTAAATGATCATAAACAATATCACATTTTCTGACCTTTTTGTTCATCGACAATTGGTTGATAATTAAACTTATTTCAAAATCTAACTTTTGTATATCTACCCCCATGACTTTATAGCAATTATGTGAAGGAAAGGTCAATTTTTTATGAAAGAAAGAAAAGGAAAATTCTCTATATTAATTTTCAACGTGATGTTGATTTCTTTTAGGTTTAAAAAAAAAAAAAAAGCGTTGGACCTTCATAACAAAAAAAAAATAATGAAAAAAAATATCTCCGTACAATTTGAGGCTTTGTAATTTATCAAAAATACTTTAAATTTTTTTCTTTCAAAACGATCTACATAAAATATATAGCATATTACTTTTTCACTTTTCTATTAATGCCATTAGAGGATTTAACAACATATAATAAGATGATTGTTTTACACGTGAATTTAAAAAGATTGTTTAATCTTTTATATATATATATATATATATATAAAAGGCTGTTGGGACCAATAAGGGCTGCAAAATTAATTATGTAGACTTATCAATTAACTTGTTTGAAGATATAAAATCATAAAAATAAGTAACTGGGTTAATTTGTATCTCATTTGTAACATAAATCAAGAACCCTTGTTCGTGTAAGCCATCCTAAATAACATATCTTCATAAAAAATATTAAATCTTTAGTGACAATAAATAGAAATAGGCATAATTATCTAAGATACATTCAAAATAATTATAAAACCAATTATCAGAAATTTTGAACATTATATTTTGCTCCTATCAATAGAAAATAATAACATTAAATCAATTTGGGCGAAGTTGGGTTTTATAGTTATTTCTCATCAATCCAAATATATATGTATACACACACACACACATTTAGAGGCTAAATAGTCATTCTTTGAAATCCTAATACATCCTTTAATGACGGTAATAGAAAAGTAAAAATATAATACATTATATAAACTTCAGATGGAAACTACAAAACGAAAAGTTTAGCATATTATTAATAAAGTGCGAATCATTAGTGGTGTTGGATATTTATCCAAAAATAATTGATGCATTATGGCCAACTTTTCATCAGCTCTCAGATGCTAGCTTGGATATACAATAAGAGTTTGGCTCGCTGTAAATGTACCTAAAAGTGTGAGAAATTTGAATATTTCAACTGATGCACGTGGCTTATTTGCCTCAAACACGTGAATTTCACGTCACAAGTTTCAGTACTGAACAAAAGAAAACGTTGATCTCCCCAATTATATACTGAATGAGAGAAGAAGGCTTCTTGTATGGTGACCATCAATATCTAGTTAAGCGTCATACTTCTTTTGATGGCGTTGGCTCTAATATCTGTGTGGTTATGTTCTAGAGAGAATTTGCTAGGCAGATGGAAAAGCTCAGAAAGCTATCATGGAAGTTTCCGATAACGGTCTTCTGATCTTTTTCCACCAGTTTGTCATTTTGACAAACCTCAAGGAGTACTAGAGAAAAAATGCCCTTCAGAAGTAGAAATCCTCAGTTGCTTGACTAGATGTAGAATTAAAGTAGAAGAAAGAAACACAGTAATTTAAAGCAGGCTAGCTAGTTGATGATCTATTTTTCTTTTCCTTTTTGCTTTCACAAGTGCTTTTTAATTGTGCAGTCTACAATGCTTCCTGGGAACCATTTCTTTACTTATCAATGTTGCGTATATGATGATACAAAGAGCAGAATCTAATGGAATAGAGTGAAAATTATAAGTGCAATGTTTATATCATTTTCTCAATTTTGTTAAGCTCCTTCACTCTTTGCATCGACCAAAGAAACAGTATAAAGAAAACTCCTGCATTTTAGGAAATAATAAGACAGTCAAAGCGACTAGAACATTGATGAATATGAAATTTGAACTTAATGGAGAGTAATGACATTGTTTTGTGAAAGGCATAAGCGCACCTGCACCAATGAATGATCCGGTTGCCAGAACTTTACGGGCTTGACCGCTAAGGGTGACTCCGAGATTGAGCAGGCTACCTCCGAATACAGCACGAATGGTTGCTATTTGCAGTATTGTTGCTTTTTCAGCTGCTCTTTCTGACTGGTAAATGTAAAATTTTCAATTTAGGAGATTTAAAGGCTGACTGGAGGATTTGGTTTGATAATATGAGAAATAATGGATAATATATTGAAAAATGAAGTAACACCAATGTTGCATCACCATTAAAAGATGATTAAGTACCTCAAGCACCCGGACTCTGAGTCTCAGATCTCCTGCTTCAAGTTGATTTACAACCTCCTCGATTCTTTGAACTTTGTACGGCATGGATACGGTAGAAGATCGAGCCTGAGAAACATAAAAAGGTGATCTCGATACTAGTAATTATTGAAAACTTATCTTAAACCAGAGAAGAAGCAATAAGCATTTACATGATCAATTTGTTTCCTTATATTTTCCACTGGCTGCGTCTTAGCAATCATCTGCTTTTGTCTCATCTCTAGTAGCTCCTGTAAGAAGGAATAATAAGTAGCCTAGTTGTAATTGTAGAAATGATCACCAGAACATCATGAAATGCTTCTTTATTTGCAAAGGAGTTCATCATAAATGCCGAGAAAAGTGGATATAACCTGCAAATAAGGTGCAGCAACCTTCATAAAGGAAAAATCTGGATCAAGCATGTAGCCATTACCTGTAAAGAGAAATAGGCAGTAGAATTGAAGATTTAAAGATTGATTTGATATATTATTATACTGCAATTTGGGTATGCTGTATATGGGGATAAGAAGAGGGGACCTTCTAGGGTTGAGAATGCCCTTACAACGAAAGCAAAGATTGATGGAAACTGAAAAGGTTGATCATGAGCTATTGCAAATAAATCCTGCAGAAAAATGACCATGTATTGTTAACTTCTGCTTAATGTTCTCATGCAGGAACGTACCGGCTTTTCTTCGAGCTTCTATATCACACAAGAAAAATTTCAGTGTCCAAGTTTACATACCTCACCGACAGCAGCTAGCGTCTGTTCCTTATCTGGTCTGCTAAATAAATTGTCCAAGAAAAACTGCACAAATCTCTTCACCTAAGGATAGAATAAATGAATATTAATCTATGAGAAGGATCTATTGAAGTCTTTGGCAATGCATATATGAATAGAATACCACAACAGTGTGTAACAATGCCTTTTCTAATGTTTAATATGAAGAAATATGACATGATGCCTTACTGAAGACAAATCTCCTGTGGGCTGAAGTGCTTCAAGATCAATTAGGCTCTGGATAACCTGCATAATGACTGCTCAGTCTTGGGCCAGGAAGGAAGGGGAGCAAAATTTGATCTATTCTTAGTTTTTCTAATCTCTTCAATTGCATTTCTGAAATAAGTTGCTATTCAAATTATATAAAAAAGAAAGAAATGATGATCTTTAAAAGATAAAGTAGCTACGTAATTTCAAATTCAAATAAAAGATGATCTTTAAAATATAACTGAAAGTAGCTACGTAATTTCAAATTCAAATAAAAGATGCCCCAGATGGATGTATGAGCCCAATATTCATAACATTCTCAGGTAAACTTCTAGTTAAGAATAAATTCTTTCACATCTTATGTACGAGCAGAGAATAGACAAATAGGATTTCAAATATGTCTTATGTACTAGCAGAGGATAGACAACTAGGATTTTGAATTTGTATGGATAACACATCAGTATGAAGCCTGGTTTGCTTAAAACTTTATTTTAATGGTCAAAATCAAATTGCAGCAAAAAGAGCAGTGACTCAATAGATAGAAAGTAGACCTTTTTGGCATTTCTCTCATAAAGTGCAAAGAAAAGTTCAAGCAATCTGTCACGAGTAAGAGGTGTGATCTCTCCCATCATACCGAAATCATAGTAGATTAGTGCTTCATCTACATCGACTGCAAGATTTCCAGGATGAGGATCAGCATGAAAGAAACCAGTTTTGAGCATCTGCAATTTTGGCAAAATTCGGTAACTTGCTAAATTAAAATTGGGTGATCATTGCTTAGTTAATCAGCAGGGAAATAGTGAATAAGGTCCTAAGGGACTTCAATATTTACATGGTACATGACAGCCATCATTTCAGAGTCAAGAACGAGAAGATTAATTAATTGAGAGAGGGTTAAACTTAATAACCTGAATCAAGAATGCTTCAACTGCACGGGAGGATATCTGAGATCGGCTATAGCCATGAAAATCTAGTGCTTCCAACTCATTGATCTTAATTCCTGACACAGAATAACAGTCTAATATCAACTATCACTATCTAAGAAATCTGCACTTCGTTCCCAAACAAACATTGTAAAACCCCTGTGACATCTTGAACCAAAAACTTTTGCATTGGTGTAGAGTAAAACCTGGTACATATTCCATGGTCAACACCATCGAGGTAGTATAGTCCCAAAACACAAGCTACAAAGGCAGAAAAAGTTAATTTAACAACCCAAAATTTGTCTGAAATTTAAGCAAAAGAATGTGTTCAGTAACAATAAAATTGAAGAACTAATGAAATAAGTGTCAGTTATGGAGTAATCTTGAAGCAAGAAACATACAGGCACTCGGACCCACTTTATATTCCGGAAATCTCGGCAGAATCTATCAGCATTTTTGCCTTCATTTACGTAATTTAATTCTTGATACAAAATCCTGGAATCAATGGGAGGGTGAGTAGTGAGTTTTAAAGAAAGGTGGAAGATTACTGCATAAACATATTGTAATAATTGGAAAAGAATTGTCATCCCTAAGGTGCCTAGTTGATTTGTCTCTTGCTCCAAAGTAAGAGGTCAAGGGTTCAATCCATTTTTAATTCAAGGGTTGGGTCATGAAAAAGAGAACTGAAACGGATTGTCCAACCAAAAAATTTGCAATAATCTTGTATTAGAAAGTGAGATTTGAGGATGCTGAGTGAATTTTGTGTTTTAATATATGGAATCATACTTAGAGTTTCATCCTTTGATGTCTTGAAGAACAAACCTGGGATAGCAACTAATTCAACTTACTACTTACATGGAACATTCTCTACATATACCATTCCAATCTGCTACTGGACCACCAAATAATCCTCCTTTCTTATAATATTTTGCAACTAGCTTTAAATTTCCTGCATCAAGAAGCAGGGACATCAAAGATCAATGCAGCAAACATACAAAAGCACAAAGGCAAGGTCAATTTACTATTTCAGAATACAAAGAAAACTGCAAATCAAATTAACCTCTATATTAATGTGTACACATAGAGATGCATGGATACACATATAGGTAACACAAACACAAGTAATATTAGTACTTTATAATGAAACAATGTATTATCAGTGTTGCGGAGATGTTAAAGTAAATATAAGAGGGATTGTTTGCTACCCAACATTCCGTAAATAAATATGTTGAACTGCCCATAACTCTTCTATGGATCAAATATACAGTTACGAAAAAGAAAAAGGACAGCAGAGATTGTCACATTGGATCCAACCAAGAATATTTTAAAAAAAAGAAAGGCATCTAGTATTTTATAGTTATAAGAATCCAAAATATC
Organism: Aegle marmelos; assembly: GCA_030449875.1. Classification (NCBI taxonomy): domain Eukaryota; kingdom Viridiplantae; phylum Streptophyta; class Magnoliopsida; order Sapindales; family Rutaceae; genus Aegle; species Aegle marmelos. The sequence goes on along the minus strand of JASUUL010000094.1, from coordinate 18,010,127 downwards.
AATTTGGTTGAGTTGAGAGAAACAATGTTCTACTCACCTAAATCAATATCAAAAAGCTTCTTGAGACCAGGCCTTTGAACTTTTACGACTACTTTCTCTCCGTTATGCAGGATAGCTCGATGTACCTGTTGATAATGCATTGAAATTTGTAAACTTTCTCAAGATGCACTAGGATATGCTTCTAAACGCTGATAGTAGAAATAAATCTCATTTTTTTCCGATACTATGATATAGGAAATCAAATAAATAGCTTAAACAATTGGGTGGGAGAGCTAAAGAGAATCAACACCTGACCAATACTAGCTGCAGAAATTGGCTGGTCCTCAAACTTTTTAAACAATTGGTCAATGGGAGCCCCCAGTTCACTCTCAATTAAGCTTCTTGCTTTCTCTGGTGAGAAGGCAGGGGCCCTATCCTGAATAATGTTAATTAAGAACTTAATATTTAGATGAAAGTTAAGAAGTTGAGATTACATTTCAGTTTAAAATAAAGTGAGATTATATCAATGATTGGATCTGTGTACCAAAAAAGCCTAATCATGCTAGGAAAATCTGTATTATAAAACATATAAAGACAGAAATCAAGAAGTACCTGCAACTTTGCAAGCTCATCCACGTACTCGCATGGAAATAGATCGGACCTTGTTGAAGATAACTGCCCAAGTTTCATAAAAGTTGGTCCCAGCTGCAATATACACTCCCGTAGCCACGAGGCAGTTCTTTGTCTTCTTCTTTTCTGAAAGAGATACATTTTATGAACACCAAAGGGTGAAAACAAAATAGTGAAAGACTGAAGTATAACAAATAAAGAAATTCTCAAAAACTAGGGCAAGTAGGAAATAAGTAGTGAACACTGTTGGGTAGGACTTAGGAAAACTGTTCAGCATTGTATAACACTCTAAATGTCAGCCAAATTCACCTGCTTATCTTCCGTGAAGCCTCCAAAATATGTCCATTTCGTATCATCCAACTGAATACGGATATAGAATGAAATAACAAATAACCAAATATCTATACTTCTTTGCAAGGAATTATAATTCTTGTTAGACCAACTGAAGTTTTCATGTGAAAGTGTATCCTTCAACTCCCCTATTGGTGGAAGTTCTTTCCAACCTATACCTTTTGGTGCTCTAACCAGGGCTGAAGAAGATTTTCTCTTAACTACACTTCCATTAACAGACTGCTCTGAGCCATTGACTGTATCTATATTATGACTGAGGTCGGGGTGTCTTCCTAATACCTCACCAATGGGTACCATTTTAACAGATCTTCCATTGATTCCCAAAGCTGAAGGTGACTCAGTGTGTTTCATCTGCACCAGAAGCTGGAATGATCCATTGGTCATTGTAGGTTTGCATATTAACCTCTCTAGCTTTGATACCGAGCTTGAAAAACTCAGATTTTCCATTGTTCTTTGTTGACTAATCAAATGATTACTGCAGCAACAGCAGCCTTGTGAAGCGAGTATTCCCACCATTTAATCAACAAAAACCTAAGTATTGATAACCAATATCAAAGTTAGATTGATGCAGAGCTAAGTAATGATATGCGAAGCACAACCTAACCAAATTTAGTTTGATCCAAAACAAGTGAAAATAATTAAAAGAACTATGCATCATCAATCTAACATCGACTAGCAGATTATAGTATGCAGCTTTAATATGCTATAATTAGGATAAAAGAAATCAATGAACACCAATGTAGCATTCATATGATGCATATAAACTGGAGAGAAGAAGTGAAGGGTTTCAATGGAAACTTATTGACTAACAAACAGAAAGCAAGATAATTAAACAAAAGAAAGAAATTACATTCCAAACCAGATCAAGTCAACATATTTAACAAATGTTCAACAAGAGACCAAACCCAAAATCATGCATCCTCCAACTCAAAATCAGTTGCTAATCAACAAAACAGATGTTGCATTGAGGGTCAACACCAAAAAAAAAAGAAAAAGAAAAGAAAAAGAAAATCAGAAGCTTCGTTAAAATTATGTGAAAGTAAAAGAGCACAGATATCATACTCACAAAACAGAAATATGAGTCAGCAACAAGCTTAGATATGAATCTTAAGATTTGAAAATTCATTGGATGTACAAGAGAAAGAAACAAAGGGTTGTACAACAACTAACTTATTTTTATAAAGGCAAGAAATTGACTGTACTGGAATTGCAATAAAAAATCGAAAGACGGGGAAACGTGAGAAATTAGGATGCCAGCAAATGGGCAATTGTCATTTGCAATTCTATAATATTTTTAAATCATTATTTTGTTAAACTCGGAGTTCGGACAAGGTTCTGTCTTTATGTTATAAATTCTCTAACAACGACAAAAACCAAAAACAACCCCAATACTTTGGTGGGTAGGACGGCCTTTTTGTTTTGACTTGCATTAGTTAAACAAAAATAAATAATATGATGTTACCGGCTCACAGCTTTAAAGTTCACGATAAATCTTTCCACATTTAAAAACCGGTACTTAAAGAACACCAACGTGAAGTTAATGACACAACTGAATGTGATGCACATGGAATGCATTGGCTCTTAAATACATAAAACATATGAACTGATGACACAACCGAATGTGATGCACATGGACTGCATTGGCTCTAAATACGTTAATATATGAACTCAGATGTGCTAAAAAGATGCAAGTAAAAAATGGATGGCTTTGATTTTTTTATAGCTAATAGCCATCTTTCTTTTCTGAACTGTCAAGATATTGATCAAAGTGCCATCCCATAATTATAGTAGTTACCCAGTGCTTAGTATTTACACTGATAAATAAAAATATACACATATTGCTTTGGAAGCAACAGTACATGTAAGCGTCCACCGTGAGTCAGTTTTTTGTTATAAGCGTGACAGCTTTTCGAATATATTTACTCCCGAAAAGCCAGTACACTTAAGTCAGTGGCATTTCAATTTTTTTGGAGGCATTTCTGTATAGCTCACATTATCATTGTGCCTGCTTATCAAGTGATCATTGTTCTTTGGGACATCTTCAGAGAATCTGGAGCTTTCTGGAAAATTGTAGTACCAGGCGAAATTAGTTGCAATGGCTCCCACAAAAATATCAGTTCTCGGAGTTAGACAAATTGTTTTTTCGACTAGTGAAACCTGTCCACAACATTGACTTTGGATTGCTGCATTCCTCAATTTCTGAACAATGATGTCCTTATCATGGCTGATGTTATCTGCTTCCTCCTACATTACATAAACAAATGGGAATTAAGTCCATGGCTTTCTATGACCTTTCCCTAAGAGTGTAATTTCTTCAAAACAAATAATAGAACATGTTTACAGATACTACATTCTAGTTAATGTCACCATGGACAAATTACTGATTTAAAAAGTATAACATTGTTTCAATTATGATTTCATAAGTTACTACATAAGTTTTTCTAGTAACAATGAGAAGTGCCAAGACGCTAAAAGGATTCATACAGTATTACTTTGAAGCTATGCCAAAGATAAAGGAAAAAAGATGAATGGGCATTTGAGGGAGAATTATATATAAGCAAGGCTCATGGACTCACCTGAAAGTTGACTGGGAAGTCAACATTGGCGAACTGACAACCACAACCATCGCTAAAATTGAGTTTTAGGGCTATGGTGAATGGTCTTGTTTTAAGTGTTTCCCTAGTGTGTTCATCCACATAGAGGGGTAAAACAATTAGAATCTCCCTCACAAAACTCATTGGCGAAAGCAACAGATAAAATCAAAGAATATCTACAGTAAATTTATAGTGTAACAGCAATATACTATGAAGACATTTTACATCTGTTGTGCACAAAATGTACTATTTCACACCAGTGATTGCAGCACTATTTCTGATGGATGATACCTTTTCAGTTTGAATGGTTGTTTATCCAAAATAGCTGTTTTAAGGTCTGGCCTGTCCGAGAAAGAAACCTATATATCAAATACAGGAGGATTAAATACAGATTCAATCAGAATATGGGCAAGGGAAAAGCAAGCAAAAAGGCAAAGAGTTAAAACATAAGAGGAAGTGATTGAGAGGAATAACTGGTGCCTTTGTTTGAATGTTAAACTGTATTCGCAACAATTGCTAAAAAGAAAATCATTCCTGTAATGAGATTAATATCTAAGCTGAGAAGGAAATACCTCGACTGATTGAATGAAGGGCAATGGAGCTTTGGGTCCATGAACACTGCCTATCCTGAGAGCCCATTTCACATACTTGTCTGTATTGCTCCCAAAATCACAAATACGATGAGGCACTCCATTTTATTTTTGGATTATACCACTCACCACACATGGGAGCAATAATAACTAAAAGGTAGTCTAAATAAGTATTTTTCCAGCGTTTGCAGCACAGCAATCATTATTCACTCAGAAGGAAGGTAAAATGCAAGCTTAAGTTGCTCACAAATTGTCATAAAACCTCGTAACTTTGAATAAAAATGGTTGGGATCCCAATTGATGTCTTCCATCAGCAAACCTATCACATATAGATATATCAAAATAAGCAAAAAGCTGGAAAGATACCTGATCGCGATGGCCGACAGTACTGATCAAGATTAATCTGGAAAAGATCAACTCGAACATAAGGAGGAATCCACAGATTAAGATGATGCATAACCCCTGCAATCACCTGTTGTTATTCAAGTTAAACTTTTGTTTATCAAAAGAATCAAGTCAGTTCGAAGATGTCTGACATGCTTGATGATCTAGCACGTTAAAATATTAAAGGCACTGAAAATATACTAATGCAACTGATTAATAAGCACTACATACTTTACAAATTTCTTTTATAATATACTGACAAAGTGTGGTTCTTTGAAATGCATAATAAATAATACTGCCATTTGGTTCTATAAATTTGGGGGGGGCTTTATGGATCCTTAGTAAAATCAAGGAAAGGAAAAAAAATTCAATATGTGCAGGGTCCAATCCTGTAGCTTATTGGTTTATACAAGGAGCTTCTTACGTACTGGTCATGTTACAAATAGGAAAGCCACCCTGAGTTACAATGCAGCACTGTAATGATGTTTCAATATGTGCTTCAAAGAAGCCATCCCTTTATTGCATGACAAATGAATTGTCAGAACTTAAAAACTATTATGGTGGAACTGATGAAGATGAGGGAAAAACATGGAAGCACAAAATATGCAGTGATGCAAAAAAAATTTTAAACATTCTATGCTTAGAAATTCAGAATAAGATAACTGTACCTTGTCGACAGGAGCATGAATAACCAGACTTGCTTTCTTGTCCTTTGGTGTTTTCTGTACATATAAGTCGAAATGTAAAGAGAGCAGTCAAAAACAATGCTGACCAGTCATATGCATAAAATACTTGCACTGGATGAGAAGAGAAAGTTGAGTCAATTGATATAAAATTATTTTAATGATCATGAGCCACAAGTCTCCGCGGAGACTTATGCCAGTAAAGGTCTTTGTCGTATTTTATAATGTGAAAGAAAAGCCAAGTAATGTCATGGCCTTAGTACAACCTTGAAGTAGTGATCAGTTACACAAAAAAATTTCAGTCTGTACTAGAAAAAAAATAGCATAGCAGATTCATGAGTGAAGGAAAAAGAAATAAAGAGATACCTGTAGGTTTACGATTACAATCTTACCCCCACCACGAAGTGATTTTAAAGGAAGGTTGCAAGCTGGAGTAATCTGCAAACTGCACAACAGCAATCTGAATGGAGTACTAAAAGAGACAGAAAAGAAAAGGAAAATTACACATAAGAAAATTTTGTTCACATAAAGAGATGATTACTTCTAAGAACCCCGAGTTCAAACAGTTTAAAACCACATGCTGGTGGAGCCTTAGATATGAATTTTTAAACTGCCAAAATATGAGCATCTATATACAATTTTTACTAGGCTGACTCGTAAGTTGTTCCAAATTTACTTGATGACATATTAAGAGTTTTATGTGTAATAACTCCACCATTCTGAAGCCTAGCATGTGAACACTTCCTGAGCTGAACTATCAGGTAAAGTGGGAAAAAAAGGGCACAAGAAATGAATAATCTAAAGAATAGCAAAATATTCTTATCAGAAAAAGAGGACAGCTAAACGTGATTTTTAATTAGCAGACGAATGCAACAGATAAATGAAGGCTGCATTAATTCATTTATTTTAAAAATATCAATTCCAAAGCGTAGGACATCTAATGAGGGGGGATTAAACTTCCATCTCCACTGAATGATGTAAAGCAAAAAATTACAGCTTTAACAAAGATAACAGCACAGAGATATATTAAGGAAACACACCTAGTACCCAAGCATAGAACAACATCTGCCATCCTACAGTGTTCCTCTGCTGGATTCATCTCTACTGGCGGCAATGCATCCTGAAATAAAAGCAATAAGACTGTCAGCAGTGTATTAACTTTGTTCAGACGACTAAAACAATCTGATTTGTCTCTGTATCGAGTGACTGAATAATACACAATAACCAGCAAAGCAGATTGTGAAGCATGAAAACAAGTATTATATTAACAGTGCAGTGTAGAAAAGCAGTAGAAAGTTACCTCCCAATCAAGAACAGAGTCCTTAAGCCTTGACCCACATTCAATGTCAGAACAACGGCGTGGTGTTTTCTTCATACCAATGGTTTCTATCTCAAAATCACGCAAGTACCTGTACATATCAAATAAAATTGAATTTCTACATGAACTGAAATCCTAAAGAGAAAGAGGAACAGGGAGAAAGGTTTTCCAAATTATTAAACCAAAATACTGAAGCACAATGTAACCAGGAAAAATAAGTCAAATTACTCTACTCCACAAGATGGGCAAATTTCTCTAAAAGAATTGCCGTGCAACTCAGCAAGTTTCTCCCTTGGTATTCCAGAACGCAGATGCAGGCTATCAACATTCTGAAAATTGAAAATGAAACAAATGTCAAAAGAATCAGCACATGAAGTTTCTAGACATATGGAATGGTAGGTAAGCAAAAGTAACCATCTCAGGTCATATCTGTTGCAGGATAATGATTATAGGGTTTCAATTTATGCCGCATATCCATGCATTAAATTCAGTTAATAGAAAACCTTTAATTGAGAAGCCACAAAATTAAACCAATTACCAAAGACTTTAACTCAAGCTTTTTCTATCAGACTGATGGAAACAATTAAGTAGAGATTTAATCTATGTCCTGCTTTCAGCACTAATATTTAGCCATTGACACAAATGTCTAAGAAGTTAATGTAAAAGGACACAAAGGATTAAAAGAATAAAAGAAATAGTCAACATGTAAATTCATATTGAAATTTTCAGAGTACAATAATACGGAAAATTGGGCAATATATTGATGGGAAGATGCAAGAATCAAACCTGGCTTATAACAAACTTTAAGATGCCGGCCTTCTCAAGTTCAACCAAAGCCATATGGGTAATGCTTGGCATTGCACGATCGAATGGTAGTGATGCTTCAGGCACACCTTTGCCTGCACGCTGCAATTCAACATGTAACAGTCATTGTAACTGCCAAAATGCACCATGTTTATGCGTTTGAGCGTGTGCAACTGAAAGAAAAGCCGACTACTAAAAATAAAAAACAGTGGCTCTCACTTGAAGCGTCCAAACTCCTTTGGGACCTCTAAAATCGGGAATCCCACAAGAAGTTGATATCCCTGCACCTGTAAATGCCACCAGATGCTTACTCTGCAAGTGCAGGACAAGACAACTTAAAAGAGGCTTTGGTTATTAGTCCTGCAAGTCGACAATATGAGAGGATTCTTAAGGAGTTCCGCACCTTCTTTATCATTACTGCAAGCTCTGCAATCTACCATTAAACAGAAAAGGATACTGATGTCAGCAAAATCATATCAAAATACACAATCCACTGGTGCTCAAAAGAACTCCTCATGCAAATAAAACATTAGAAGCTTATGCATCATGTTTTGAACAAGCCAGAAACCAAACAAAATTTTCAGAAAATACCCAGCAGACATGGAATTGTGATCCAGAAGTTCCATATATCACAAAAACACACATGCTTTCCTTTGCGATCAAGATAAAATGACTTATCATCTTAAATACAAGACTCAAAATTTTCATTACCAAGCAAACCATGCTGCATGTTCTCTTCTTTAACTAGAGATCATAAAAAATTCTCATCACCCTTACTAGAATTACTTGCTCCATTGCTCCATCGCTCCATCTCTAACATCTAATAATCTTGTAAAATAAGAACTTCACATCACACACTTCTTCAAAACCCTAACTTCTTTATCAGATATCTACAGATGCACTACCCAAAACGTATGCCTTTTTTCATTTGTTTTTTTTAATAAAGAAAACCACTTCGACCACAATCATCACCATATAGTAAACAAACACAAAAATGCAAACAAACCCACCTGTGCAAATCACACAAAACTTCAGTGTTCCTCACAGAATCCATTACGGCATGCATGCCACATTCAAATTTAAGCACATTTTTACATTAGTTTTAAATTCAAGAATTTCAAGACACACAAGTACAAAACTTTAAAGCAAGAACAAAAAACGAACATGCAAAGAAAGAAGTTTAAACATAAAAGAGTATACTTTTTGTTGTAACAAGTGAGGTGGGTCGAAAATTTCAGACATTCCAACACTGCCCACATCTTCTCTGTAAGAAAGCTTCTCGGCATAACCCAAAGACATGTCTTTAATTTTGTCTTAACCAAGCAATTTTTATTCTGCTGGGTTTGTTTTGCTCTTTGAGATTCACTTGCTTTTGCTTTTGCTTTGTCTGCTTACAGGGTAGCAGAGGTATTAAGAATGTGCTTTTGAGTTTTGATGTCTTCAAAAGCTTGTTCTACATTTTCTAAGAGCTGGACAACAAAGCAATAATCGCTTTCTAATTCTTTACGAGGCGTATGCGTTTCCGTTTGCTAACTATTGAAAGTTACGCATTTACCCCTTCCTTTCCCGGGAAAAGTGCGACAGTGTATCGGGGCGCGCGTGCGGTGCGTGCGATTCCTGATTCGTTTCGCTCCATGTGAAAATATCTTTTTCCAATTTTTCTTATCATCATTTATTCCGATTTTCTTATTATCATCATTAAAATGTTTTCCAAAAATTGTAAGAGCAATGCTTTTCATTGAAAATACAATTCGTTACAAAAACAAATAAGTTGGGGCTAGAGGAATACCAAGTGCCTTAATATTTTTTTATTAAATGATAATTAAATATTTTACAAATTATAAAATTTATTATCTAATAAATAAGATACAAAAAATATTGAGGCTTAAATTAAAAATTTAAATATTTTGGTCAACTTCTCTTACCAACAGCCTAATAAAAATTTATAGAGAAACAAATCAATAGACATTGGCAGTAATTTTTTTTTATAGTATTTAACTTCTCTACCAACTTTCTCATATATATATATATATATATATATATATAAATCAACAATTACTTATTTATAACGATTAAAACATACAAACTTTATATCGGCTCACTAAGATAATAAAATTGTTTCCCACGCAATGCAAGATGATAAATGCTATGCGAGAAAGAGCAGCCGAGGGTGTTTTTGGTATTTTGAAGGGTATACAGTATAAAATAAAATCCGTAAATTTAGTATGTGAATGTACACAATAGTAGGATTCAAAATATCTTTTTGAAGTATAAATAATGGGATCCTCTTACCATACCACAGTGGTATGGTACATCCACACACACGAACAGTGTGCGGTGTGGGTCCCATACATTATTTATGTGTGTGGGTGTATCATACCACTGTGGTATGGTAAGTGTTTCCCAAATAATGTCATACTTACCCAGTCAACTTGAAACTTTCTTAATTTTGTACGTATAACGAAGAGAGTTTCAGACGACAGTATCTCGAGGAGCAAGTAGGATGCTGGCGTACGTTTACTGGTGTTCCAAACCTTAGCTAGCTAATTGGCTATCATGCTTGAGTTATTATTCTTACCAAAACAAGTTTTTTGCAACAAAAGCAATACAAATTTAAGTTGTTCCACTTTGTAAATTAACTCTAATTTTAGACCATTAAAGTCAAGAAAATTAGAATTGAATAGCTGGAACATACACTGATGTTACCTAAAGAATTTCATATTACTATTAATATTTTTTATTTCATCTTTTTGAAAAATTGGGTAATGGGTAAAACTCAAATTGATACGATTACGGGGACTAGATGAATTCAGAAAGCAGTTTGAAAACCGTCGGAAGAAACCCCCGGGGTTCATATTACTAATAACGCGGTGATGTATGCATTAACTCCACCAAGTTAACGTAAATAATGATGCGTCAAAGCTTCCACGCGTCGTTTCGTTAGAAATGAAACAACATGGAAACCAATAAACACAATGATTTTTTTTTTTTTTAAAGAAAAAGAAGAAAGAAAAAAGAAAAACAAGACTACAATTGCCAAAATAGAATAATCAAATGCAAGAAGAAGAAGAAGCTGCCAATTACCAAGTCCACCTAAACTTTACTCGTTCCATGGAAACCTCACGGCAAACACGAAGCAATAGTAAAACAACTGACAAGAACTTCTGTGGCGTTTCATTTAGCTGTCCCATATACGACGTTACTGCCCTCTTGTCACCTTATAAATTTCAGCATGCACATCTTTTCATATGTGCATCAGAATTGAGCGTATTTGATTTTGGAGCGTGCAGAGAGAATTTTTCAGAACCAACAAGCTAATTTTAAACATACGCTTTTTGCCAACTGAAGGCTAGCTCCTTGGCATCTTATATACTTTTCGCAGCCCCATTTGATTCCATTATCGACCAATAGGTATACATATATATATATGCACACACACACACACATACGCATATGAACAAATTAGTGCGCCCTCGGCGTGTTGTCAACGCTGGTTTATTATTTTTAGTGGGTTTGCTCCCAACGCAATTTGCATTATGTCTTGTGATATCATTGGCCATTTGCTTTATTTGTTTCAAAGTTGAATCATTGATGAATTTGACTTCATGCTTCATTACTATTTGTTGGGGTAGGAGGCTAGAGTACAGAGGGTTCCAATATTAATTGATTGGAAACATGTCCAGCGATCCAATTCCAAGAAGTGGAATATCAGTTGAAGAGGAGCAGAAAGTGATGCCTGAACACGGTGTTCAGTACCCAGAATTACTCACTGCTGTTGGTGATTTGCATGGTGGAGTTACAGTAGATTTGAAAAAGCCAATGGATTCTAAGGTCTTTTCTTCTATGCTTAAAGCTTCATTATCGTTGTGGAGGCAACAGGTACATTGATGTATTTAATTTCTATCCATTAAATTAGTAAATTTGCTGCGTACTAATTACTCCAAGGGGAATGTTTCTTAATTAACTTGCGACAATATTTACATCTTGCAGGGAAAGAGGGGTGTATGGATTAAACTGCCTATTGAACTTGCTAATCTTGTTGAACCTGCAGTCCAGGTAAATACAAATATATATACACAATACGTACATATGTTTCTATACTTCTATAGGTGTGTGTGTATATATATATATATATATCGTCGTTTAGATTTGATTTGATCCAAGTCCTTGTTCTGAATTTTGTTCAGGAAGGATTTAGGTACCACCATGCTGAACCAGATTACTTGATGCTTGTATATTGGATCCCAGAAACTGCCGATGTTCTTCCTGCTAATGCTTCTCATCGCGTCGGTGTTGGTGCTTTTGTCATGAACAATAAAGGAGAGGTATTGCCTCTCAACTTCTGTTTATTAATTTCTCGTAAACCACAACCACTAGCCGTTATAAAAGTCCGGTCGTGGTCATCAAAATTCCAATGGTTGACCTTTTTTTTTTTGGTGTTTTTTTTTTTCACAGTATTTGAATGTCGCTTAAGTTGAATTTTTCCACTCTTGGCAGGTTCTTGTTGTTCAGGAGAACAACGGAGCGCTCAAAGGTACTGGCGTGTGGAAGCTTCCTACGGGGACCATTGAGGAGGTATACAGATTCGGAGTAATTATGCTTTATAGAATTAAGTGAGAGTAAATATTTGTCTTGGGCGCCTAGTTTAGTTATTATATTTAAAAAATATTTAAAAATATTTTTACCATTAAATGTGTGACACTTTTATTTTTATTTTTTTTTATAATAATACCCTTCTAACAATATTTTTATCTTTTTAAAGATATTAATAAAAAAATGACACCATTTATATTTAAAATATATATATCTCAAAACGTCACTACTATTAAATATCTTACACTCATATAGTTACTTTTTCTTTCTTTTTACAATAAAATTCTTGAAACAATATTCTTATCTTCTTGAGAACGTTAATGAAAAAAAAAATCAATTTTTGAAATTATTCTTAAAATAATATAAAAATTTCTATTTTTTATTACTTTTTTACTTTTAAGATTCATTTCGAAATTATCTTTTTTATAAACAAATATTTGCGAACATTACTTTAAGTTATAAAATAAATTATTATTGCTACCACGTGTGACATATGCACTTATGTAGTACATAACGGGCTTCATAAAATAAAATCATTTTCAAAGTATTCTGTATGCTTTAATTAGGACTAAAATATATGAATCTTACTACATTACTGCTTGTAGTAATGTAGGTTTGCCAATATATATATATATATACTTTTTTTTTCTTGCATTCAATTTGAATCGAATGATAGCTCAGTTTGTGATTCCAAATTAGCAAATAATTATTAGTTAATTTGTTAATTAAATTAGCAAATTAGCAAATAATTATTAGTTAATTTATTAATTAAATTTTTATAGATAAATTAATTAATATTAAGAATATTATTGTAAAGATATTATTGTTAAAATAAAATAATAAAATAAGAATAATAAGATAATTTATTTAATTACAAGAGTATTTTAAAATATTTTTAAAATATAAGAAATAAACGAATATTTATCTGCCCAACTTATACTTGAAGATATTTTAAGAGTTGAGCGTTATTTAATGTGTATATATAGAGAATTTTTAATTTGTTCTCAACGGATGTGAGATTATTTCTTTAAAACTAATTAACTCTTAGGGCAAACCTTGACCCTTATCATGTGGTAAGATAACGTGATGTTCAATTGTGCGTAAATTAGACTTCACCGAGTATCAGACAAAAAGACCAGTTTGCACCTGATAAGGAAAATAGAAAACATATTCCACGTCTAGTGAGATGGATTACCATGCGGCCGTACGATTTTTCAAGAACATTTACTAAACTGAAATTTTTACAATCCACAGGGTGAGGATATTTGTGCTGCTGCAGTGAGAGAAGTTAAGGAAGAGACTGGAGTAAGTGAAAAATGTGCAAAGCCGTAGAGCACAGTCGAATTAGTGTCAATTCATTGTAATTCTGATACAATTGCCTTTTTGTTGTTTCAGATTGACACAGAATTTGCTGAAGTTTTAGCCTTCAGGTACGGAAACTTCGACAGCCGCACTTGTCTCCATTTTGGTTATCAAATTCTGTGGTCCTGACAGTGTTTGTGTTATTTGGTTAATAAAACAGGCAAAGCCACCGTTCATTTTTCCGGAAATCGGATCTGTTTTTCGTTTGCATGCTACGGCCACGCAACTTTGATATTCAGAAGCAAGACTCAGAGATTGCGGCTGCCCAGGTACTTAACATAATTGCGGAAAGTGATATTTGTACTGGTTTTGTTAACTCAATTAATCATCATATCATAAGGCGTTGTTTTCAAAATTTTCTTTTGCAGTGGATGCCAGCTGAGGATTACGCAGCACAAGCTTATGTACAGAAACATCAACTGTTCAATTATATTTGCCAGATATGCCTAACTAAGTCAGGAAAGGACTATGCTGGTTTTTCTCATATGTCTTTGACTACAGGCTCCGGGAAAGTGAGCGGCTTGTACTTCAACAGGCGGGATTGTGATCCGTCTAACGGGCACCATTAGTCATCTGCAGGAAGATTCACTGGCAGATTATAGAACTCTATTGCATATGTATACAAACTACAAAGCAGTTCTAACTGCAGAATGTAATAATTTTAAAAGGACGGGTGACTTGGTTGCTCATAATTATTCATTTGTTTCATGTCGATGTCATAACAAAAGGTTGTTTAAAAGCACTTTAAAAGGCCAGTTCAATTTATGCTTATATACGTCTGGGGTTCATGTGGCTGTGGTCAGATTCATGCTCTTGAAGGCAAAACAAAATAACCAATAATGATCCTTGACAACACATGATGATGTGAGGTGCAGGGTGGCATCATGCCTCGTAGTTGGAGAATTCGTCACACAACACTAGTTCTGATAAACTACAAGGTACAAACGTGCACATCCAGGGGAGGTGGTGATTAGTGAAAAGAAGAAATAAGGAAAACATTTTTAAATTGGTTTGATGAAGCAATTGGTCTATTAGCTTCCAATAGAACTTATGTCAGCAACTTGGGCACATTCCGTGCGACGACTCAAGAGAATCTAAATTAACAACGTGATAGTGGCTACTTTTGCAGCATAAGTTAACAATACCTTCTTGAAATAATGTTTTAAGTTGAGGGGCGTGCATGTAGCTTGAACATTGGACTTTTCGCTGCGTGGGTTATGTCCTGTGTGTTACCCGCGTAAGCCAAACGTATGCGAAGTTACGATTTTGGCCTCAGTTAAAATATTTTAGCTATAAATACAGGTAGTTGGAACCCAGAGCCAGAAGAGAGAAATCAGGCTGCAGGCTGCAGACTGCAGTGTGACTCTTGGGTATTGGTTATTCTAGCCCGTCTTTTTCCCAAGTCATATATGGCTTCAGCCAAAGGCACATGGATCAAGGTTTGCTTTTATTACTCTTTCTGTATTCTGCTCTGGTATTATTTTCCGCAGAGCTCACCGAATTATCTATAATTGGTTGCTTGTCTATTTTGATTATCTTTCAACCGCCGCTGCTGCATAATTTGTCCAAGTAGTGGTTTTGGTTTTTCCAATCTGTTTAGGGAATGCTTGTAAATTTCTTGGAAACCTTTCTAAAAGTCATCAAGAGTCATTCTTAATTCATTTACAGATCATTTTGATTTCTTCTTGAAATTGGAAAATGAAAAAATTATTTGGCTTGCTGACATGAAATTGAGAATGGTTTTATATCCCAAGTTGACTACAAATCAGGTAATTTCATAGCTTCTATCAACATGGTCCCCCAATATTTATGTGTCAATTTTGTAGATGTAGTCGTTCAATATTAGCATTTTTGATTGTGATCTTCGTTTTTCAGCTTGACCAAAAGGGATCCGGTCCTGGAGCCAGAAGCTCACATGCTATTGCCGTGGTAGGACAAAAGGTCTATGCTTTCGGGGGCGAGTTCACGCCACGTGTCCCGGTTGACAACAACCTCCATGTCTTCGACCTCGAAACCCTAACATGGTCTGTGGCCGATGCTACCGGGGACATCCCTCCGCCACGCGTCGGTGTCTCAATGGCTGCGGCTGGACATACCATCTATGTGTTTGGGGGTCGGGATGGTACACGTAAGGAGCTCAATGAGCTGTACTCTTTTGACACGCGAACAAACCAGTGGGCCCTATTGTCTAACGGTGATGCTGGCCCCCCTCATAGGAGCTACCACTCAACGGCTGCTGATGGTCGACACGTGTACATCTTCGGCGGTTGTGGTGTTTCAGGCCGGCTTAATGATCTATGGGCTTTTGATGTTGTTGATAGAAAATGGATCCAATATCCATCCGCAGGGGAGAACTGCAAGGGGAGGGGTGGGCCTGGGTTGATCGTGACCCAAGGGAAGATATGGGTTGTGTATGGTTTCGCTGGAATGGAAGTGGATGATGTGCACTGCTTCGATCCAGCCCATGCTCAGTGGGCCCACCTAGAGACCTGCGGCGGAAAACCAACAGCTCGGAGCGTATTTTCTACTATTGCGATCGGAAAACACATAATCGTCTACGGTGGAGAAGTAGACCCCAGTGACTTGGGCCACCTTGGGGCTGGAAAATTTGCCGGTGATCTTTACTCATTGGACACCGAGAAACTGGTGTGGACACGGTGGGATGATGGGCCGGGTTCAGATCATCATCCTGGGCCTCGCGGATGGTCTGCATTTGCTGGTGGCTTTAGGGATGGAAAATATGGACTACTGGTATACGGTGGCAATTCGCCCAGTAATGATAGGCTTGACGACATTTACTTCTTTACTCCTGGCTTGGATGGGACTGAAGATTAATCATTTTGATAATGATGGCGATGTAATTATGGCAATATGTGTATGAGAGAAGTTGTGGTGTGTGTTTAAAGCAAGTCCGTTAGCAGTGAATAAATAAATATCAAGGCAGATAAGAACTGAGAAGTTACTATGTTACAGGTAATAATCATGAGTTTATGTAAAATATGTAACTGTTTACTTCTTTCTCAACGAAATGGTATCATTTGTGTGAATTCTTCCGTACCTGATGGAAAATGTTTGGATGGATCAACCAATATACTAAACTTGCCGGTTAAAATATATATACATACATACATACATACATATATAGCGTGCGGGTGAGTGTGTGTCTAAATAGGGTAGAATTGGAATGGAAAAGAATGAAAATCATAAAAAATTAATTACTTGAATTATAGAAATTAGAATCAGAATGAATTAAATTATTATAAATTATTAAAAAATTTAAATAATAAGATAATAATATTAATTAAAATAAAAACAAATGATGATGATGATGATATTAAAGGAGGTATTTTGAAAGTATTAAAATATAAATAGGGTAAAATTGAGAGTTTAAAGATTGAGTGGCTTATTCCCAACCTTCCATAGAAATTAATCTCTTATTTCTCATTCCTAAATTATGGTAGGCATAATGATTTTGATTTCAATTTTCGCTTTTATTTTATAAGGTAAACGTTATTAATGATTTTGATTCCGCATTCTCATTTCTTAATCCAAAAAATAAACACACCATTAATACATTAGGAGTAAAAATTATTAATTAAGTAATCGACCTTAATATCTAAATTTCTTTTCACTCAAGAAAAAAATTAATTTTTTTTTTGTTAAGCAGGTCAATTCTCACACTGCATTCCATGTAGACCTGGCCTCAAGTATAGGTGTTTTAAAATTATAAAGTATATTAAAATATAATTTATCAATTGTATCTAGACTCAAATTTATATTTTAAACATTGAATATTAGATATGAGCACTCTAGATACACAAATGATAGAGTGAAATTAGTAATTA
Organism: Aegle marmelos; assembly: GCA_030449875.1. Taxonomy (NCBI): domain Eukaryota; kingdom Viridiplantae; phylum Streptophyta; class Magnoliopsida; order Sapindales; family Rutaceae; genus Aegle; species Aegle marmelos. The sequence goes on along the minus strand of JASUUL010000094.1, from coordinate 17,992,994 downwards.
TACCTCTAATTAAGATGATATCATTTGACATCAAGCTAGTGATCATGTGGCCTTGAGGTAGATAAATACGAGTTATTACCTAAAGATAGGGAAGCCTAAGTTACATTTATAGTTTTTGTCTTTTTTTTAGTATAATTTCATTAAAGTCTCTATATTTTATTTTATTTATAAATTATAATTTTTGTAATTTACACAATTTTATCTTTTTTGTGATTAATTTCATTCAGCTCTCTATATTTTCTATTATTTATATTTTATTTATAAATATTATAAATTTTTTATTTATATTTATTATAAAATTTTATTAAAACCCTTATATTTTTCTTATTTTATTTAAATCTTTAAAATATTAAACTAACCCCTATAATTTTTTATTTTATAAATATTTTTATTTAAATTAAAAGAATAAAATTATTAAATAAATTATAATTATAATTATAATTATAATTATTATATTAAATTATTATTGTAATAATAAAAATTTATTATAATTAATTAATACATTAATAACAATTAATAATATTTTTTATTTAAAATAATAATAATAATAAATAATTATTATTCATAATTAATTTTTGATAAAAGGATTACTATAATAAAAATAAATTATAAAAGTATAAATGAAGAATATTTTTATAAAAGATTAATTTAAATGAAGAGTATTTTTAAATTCTAAAAATACTCTTGATTTAAATTAAAATATAATAATTATTAAATATATTATAATAATTATTATTATATTAAATTATTATTACTACGCAAAAAATTTATTATAATTAATTAATATATTAACAACAATTAATAATAATTTTTCTTTAAATTAATAATAATAATAATAATTAACAATAATAACTATATTATTAATTAATTTTTGAAAAAAATTAATTCATCTTTTTACTTATTTTTTAATCTTTTTATTATGAAAATAGTAATTATTATGAGATAATATTATAAAGAAGATGAATGACAATAATATTTAACATTTTATTGATGGAGTAATAGAAAATGAGATGTTGTAATTTTTTAAGAGAGGGTAGTATTTTTTTGGTACTAGTTTAAATGAATTTTTTATTAATATTAGTGTGTTATTATAACTAACATGTTATAATTGTAAATATAAATTACTTAGATACTTACAAAAATTAGTAAACGAAAAAGAGTGTAAAAAAATTAAATTTTTATTCAGAAATTAATTATTAATAATTTAAATAAAAATTATTAACAATTATTATTAATGTATTAATTAATTATAATAAATTTATTCTTTATAATAATAATTTCATATAATAATTATAAGGGAAATTTATAATCTATGTAATAATAAATATATTTTTAATTTAAATGAAGAGTATTTTTAGAATTTAAAAATATTTTTCATTTATATTTTTATATTTTTTATTTTGTTAACCTTTTTATTGAAAATTAATTATTAATAATAGTTATTGTTAGTTATTACTATTAATAATTTAAAGAAAAATTAATAATAATAATTATTAATGAATTATAATAACTTTTATTGTTGGTTAATATTATGAAATAAATATACATTTTTCATGAAATGTATAAAATCTTATTGATTTTAGCTTAACAGACAAATCTAAACATCATAAAAATATGATCATGAAAATAAATATATTTTATATATTAACAATATATTTATTTTATAATATTATGAAATTTTATCTCATAAAATTAATTATTAATAATATTATTTGTAGTTATTATTATTAATAATTTAATTAAAAATTATTATTAATTATTGTTAATATATAATAATAATAATCTACTTAAAAAATATTAAGTAAATTATTATAATAATTATTATAATAATTATTATTATTATAATTTATTTAATAATTATTATATTTTTAATTAATGGAGAGTATTTTAAACTTTTAAAAATTATAGAAGTTGAATTTATTACTCTAAAGATTTAAATAAAATAAAATAAATAAAGCTTTTAATAATATATGTAAATAAAAATATTATAATATTTATAAATAAAATAAAATATAAGGACTTTAATAAAATTATACTCATAAAAAGACAAAAACTGTAAGTTATGTTGAAATGTAACCTAATGACCAATTCAACCCATCAAGCTTGAGCAAAGGATGTGTTCGCATGCTTCTCAAAATTTACACTAGGCACTACTTGAGGAAACATAGAAGAAAAACATGGAGTCTAATCAAGCTAACTGTTTAAGACGTTTAGCAACAATTCTTTTTTTTTAAAACAACCTAAATACAGTAAAATAGTACCAAATATTACCAACCAATTTTGACAAAGCAAATTATGTTATTGAAAAAAATAAATTTTAATAAATAAATTATTATTTTACAAATTTTAATTTAATAAAATAAAATAAATTATTTTCTTTTAAAGCCAATTAAAATTGATATTTTGGGCTTGCCTTACCTCATAAATAAGAGAGTTGAGAGTATAGAGAGAGCCTGTGAATTTAGAGAGCATTTCGGGAATTGCAAGAGAGTATTTTGAGAACTCTAAGTTCATAATTTAGTAATTGAGAGTTTGAGTGTATTGAGATATTAGTTGTGACATAAATATTGTAATCTTATAATTATACATAATTAATAAAATATTTTCTCCCATCTTCTCCTGTGGACATGAAATATTGACTATACAACTCAAGGGGGTGAATTAGGTTACTAAAAAATTTAGAACGTTTGAATGATAATTAATACAAATCTTAAATAAATTCAAAATGACAATAAATAAATCAATTAAAATATAAAGAGATAAGAGAAGAGAGATTTAAACACCAGGATTTTTATGTGGTTTAACCAATTTTGCCTACATCCTTGCCTTTAAGCTCTTCACACTTGAAGATTTCACTTAACCAAGCTTTCAAGGCTCTAAGAACTCTTACAATTGACTTCACAAGTGTCAATCAACCTTTACAATAGACGATTAGTTCTGATCTCTTAACCTTAATGTATTCTAATACATAAAATCTCTTAACTTGAGAAAGAATTACTAATAAATTTACTTACACAATATGTTTGATTACAAGTGAAAATCCAATATGTGGATGAGCAAAAAAGAAACAAATTTACAGCTCAATAAGAATTGTATACTCAGTACTAAGCCCAATAGCAACTGTTGGATCTCACATAATTTGAATTTAATTAAGTTATTTTATAATTGAAGCTGAAAAGTAGCTGTTTTTGACTTTCTGTACAAAATTAGATTGCCATTAGTGACTTTGGAATCATTGTTTTGACTTAAGCAAGTAATCGTTAAGCTCTAATTTTGAATAGTTAGATCACTATTTTTGAGAAGTTGAATTAACATTATCGCTCCAAAATTTTAACCAAAATTATCGGCTCTCCATTTGACATAAACGGTTCACCATTTACAAGGCAATTGCTCTGTAGATTATTGTAAGTTTACCTTTAACCATAAACGGGTGATTGTTACCAATGAACTTGCTCTCTAAAATACTATTGGTTTCCCACTAAATATAAACATTTTATTGTTAGTAACTGACTTGCTCTTTAAAATACTATCAATTTACCGTTAAGAGTAAATGGTGCACCATTATCATGTTGTTTACTCTTTGGAATGCTATTAATTTACCGTTTTCTAAAAAATAGTTCACCCTTTTTGTCATAAAAGATTTTCCCTTAATCCTTATAAAATTGGTATGTATTTAGTTTATTAATGACTATCCGTCTATTTCAAGAAATTTATTTCATTATGAAAAAAAACACTATATGCCTTAAGTATATTGATCCAATTAAAACTTTTTCAAACTCAATTCAAAAACATATTTTTAAATTTGTTATCATCAAAATTAATCTTAAGGAAGCATACAAGTTATCATTTTCTCTTTTTTTATGATGACAGATGCTATAAGATCTTTTAAAAAAATTATGCAACTTTACTACCCTTAAGTATTTGCTCTCCCTTAGCATATAGCCAATCAATATTTTTTAACCAAAAAATATAATTATCAATACCACAATATATATCATATTACTACAACATATTTTATCTCTCATTTCATTATAAAAAAGAAAGAACTAAAAAAGAGATTAGGATGGATATTACCTATTTTAAGTGAGTATGAATTTTGATAGAGTCTCCCTTAAAAATGAGCATATATTTAAATACAAAAGTGGTTAAAAACACCTCCAAACAACTCAATTCAACTCAACTTCAACAAATTCAAATTATCTTAACTTCAGCAAAGTAACAACACAAAACGATAATCAATAAGCAACCATTAATCATCAAAATCATGAATTTAGACTAAAATAGCATCATAAGCATCCAAAACATGAAATACGTGTAGTAATATATGTGTGAAATACATAAAAGGAGAACTAAAAAGGCACATGGGATGAGGATTCAGAAGGAAAAAGATCAAGTGCAAAGAGTATATGCCATTGAGAATCTAGAATCTCTTGTTGTTGGATCTGAAATTCATGAACTAAGATAAGAGTTGTCTTTGTTGTTCAGAAATAGTCTGAACCTTACCAAGTAGTCGTGTATCAAGCCTTCAAAAACTAAAAGATCCTCAGGAGCTAGAGGCATATAGCTATCTCAATCATGCTCCTCCTGCTCTTCTGGCTCTTTAGCTTGTGTAACTATAGCTTGATAAAATACTCGATGTCTAGCTCCTAATTTAAAGTCAAAGTTGATCGGCAGAGTAAATATCATTAAACATATGATAATCCTCAGAAGCTAAGTGTATCCTCATTTTTAGATGAAGTAGCATTTATACATTCTTTATTATACTTATGAAAATGAATTCCCAAGATAATTTCATCTCTAAGCTTTTTAGTCTTGTCATATGCCGACTCAGTAATAAAAATCCTAAAATCATAGAAAATCCTAATAATCCTATCATAAGGAACTAACTTGTTATTTGCTATAGGAGCAATTAGCATATAATAAAGAATAATATACCCAAGGTTAACTGGACGTCTCCTAAGAAGATAGTCTAGCAAACTAACATCTAATTGAGTGACCTCATCACTATGTCTTTTCCTAAAAATGACTATTTGCTATATAATACTATGAAAGAATTCTAATTTGCATGGGCAATAATGGAGCTTGAAAAGATAGAAAACAAATATTATAAGAAAAATTTTTATTTCTACAAGTGTTTGTAACCACACCTATTGTTGTGCAAATTTTATTGAACTCACAAGTGCAAGAATCTATTGTAAAATAGATTAACGGTGACGAGTGTCGATCCCACAAGGACGTTGATTTTAATTATGTATAGAATTAATTTTCTTTAATGGGTGAATAAATTTGTGATGAAATTAATGTAAATTATACTTGAATTTAAATTACAATGGCAGGAATTAAATTGAACTAGAATCTATTGAAATAACGTGCTTGGGTATCCGGATATGCATCAACATGTTCTATGGGTTAAATATTCCATATTAATGCCAATTAAATAATAAGAAGGGATTTCACACCTCATGAACCACGCTCAAATAAATATGGTGCTAAAGGCTTATCGTGCCAAATAATAATAACCTTGTATTAAGGTGCCGGTTTAACCAGGGCAGTATCTAGACAAAACTATTATTATTTATCGATGAAAAGTCAAAACAACTACAAATATTAGAAGGGAAGAGAAAGTAAATTTACCAAATTAAGCTTATGGGACATGTTGAGACTTCACCTTCAACCCAAGCTTAAAAGAAAATTAGCTACTCATTTTTGAACTAGGGGCAAAATGAAAATTTATTAAAATACATAGAAAATACAAGAAAGAGAATGAATTACAAAAATCTAATCTTAGAAATGAATTCAAGGATATCAAATTAGGGGGGGAGAGCCCCCTTTTTATAGATACATTAAGTGAATCGTGACCATCGAATTAAAAACAGTTCGGATGCTCAGAATTGTGCCACATCGTCAGTCAATAGTCAACAGTCAATATTTAAACAGTAACACAGTTTGGCCCATGTATGTACATGTACCGTACACATGATTGTTGCTCTACTGAGATGCTGCCACGTCATCGATCCACAGTACATAAGAAATTTAGCCCAATAAGATCGTGACACATCATCGGTTAATGCCACATCATTGGTCAACGCCATATAAACAATCAATGCCACATAATTCATCTAATCAAATACTGTCACATCATAGGTAGATGCCAGGTCATCGGTCCGTATGCATGAATAGTGTCGTGAACAGTACGTATATGTGAACAGTGACATTTTTCCTTTTATGCTCCTTTTAAGGTTTTTGACCGTCCTAAGTCTAAATATGACGTCTATTTTGCTGTCTGATCACTTGCTTATTGTGAAATGATTGTGATACCCCTAAAATACATAAAATACATAATTATAATAAAACACACATAATTAAACAACAAATACTTAAATAAATAAAAATAGCAATATTAGTGAGACTTAAAGTGTAAAATGACGATTTTCTCCTTTATAAAATATACTTTCTAACACTTAACACCTATATGAGAAGCTGGAGTTCTTTCTAAGAGTATACAAGTCTAATCTTATATGTTTAGTTCCTAGAATAAAATTCAAGTCCTCCACATTGAACTCAGTAGGTACTCCCCTGACATTAGTAACTAGTCTATCCAACTCAATTCTCTATGTTAAGAGTAGAAAATTCTAATTAAGTTTGGATACATCTTTTCTTCAATACTTAAAGTATTCTCCTATGGTTCTAACATCTCTTTAGTATTACTACTACAGACAACCAATTCCTCAAAATGATCCAAATCCACTTAAAAAGAATTGGTTATCTTCTTTTTATAAAATGAGTCTGGAACCTCTTCACTAGAAACAAAGAAAGGAAGTGAATTCTCTCAAAGTTATGAGTTAGAAAGGGATGAGTGGGACTCCTGCCAGTCCTCTATTTTACTTATCTTTTAATTCTAGAAGGCCTTTCATTAGCCATGGGTAGAGATTTATAAAATATTGGGTTGAAGACAAAAAAAAAATTTGATTAAGAAGAAGTTTGAAGGTAGAGGAAGGTGTTTCTAAACTCATTTTGATCACATATAAAGAAATTTTAACCAAACGTGGGTGAAGAACAGTTAGCAAAACCTAAGGTTTCAAGTTGGGATTTTTCAACCTTGGGCATGAATGTGTATTTAATCGAGTAGAAGAATTATTAACTTAGTTAAAAATAATCTTATGGCATCAATTTTAGAGATAATGTAAGATAATTTGAAGGAGTTGCAGTCATGGCAAGAAGAGAAAATGATTCTAAACCAAGATAAAATGAGTAAAAAATTGGTTTACTATTCTTTTATCGCATGAAAACCAGGCCATTAACATGTACTTGTGTAATATTAATATCTAGAACCGTATATAACTTTAAAACACGATATTGTGTTGATTTTATCATGAAAAACACTATATGACTTAAATATATTTATTCGATTAAAATTTTTTCAACTCTTCAATTTGAAAACATTTTTTGTTATCATTAAAATTATTATTAAAGAAACATACAAGTTAACAAATATTACTCATTGTTAATTAAAAAAATAATATTTTCAACTAATTATATGCATGTGCGTATGTATGTCACTAAAGACTCATTTGAGATTACTTTTAAGAGGGTCGAGAGTGATTTTGAAAAAATTAAAAGTTAATTTTAGTGTTTGATATTTTTTAAAAATCGCTTTTTCCTTATTTAAAAAGATACTAACACATGCAAGTTGATTAGCATTCCTTGCATAGGTGCATACACAAATCTTTGTTTTACCAATTAGTCTTTTCAATTAATTATTTTCTTCGTTTCTCTTTTTGAGTTTTCTTTTATGGTGAATATTTATGATGTTTATCATGCAAATTCATTTACTTAATAATCTTTTTGAAAATTGGTGTTAGCAAATCTTAATTCATAAGATCTTAGTGAGAAAAATAAGCTTAGTTACTCAACTTATATGTGAAATACTAACTAGGTAACCCAAGAGAGAGGTGAATTTAGTTTCTAAAATTCTAAACAATTAAAACTTAATGAAATTTAAACAAAGTAACCAAATTCAAAATAAACAAATTGATGTGCAATAAAAAATAAAGAGATAGGGTAAAAGAGAGCAAACGTGCAATTTTTATCTGGTTTAATCAATCGCGTTTATGTACATACCTCCAAGCTTATCGATCTTGAGGATTTCACTATATAAACCTCTAAGATTTCAAGAACTTTTATAATTGACTTCACAGGTGTCAATCAACTTTTACAGTAAGAGATTATTCCAAATTTTTTAAACCCAAGTATTCCCCACACTCACACTTTCTCAAATACAAGATTTTTCTCACATGCAATTTATGTATTTAAAAATACATTTCTAAGGTGTGATTTAAAGAATAATTGAATAAATTAAAGCTAAAAAAATGTTATATTCTAAATAATATTCTCTTTGGTATTTATTAGATTCACTTTGTTTTGAATCTAATGTAATCTTTTTATAATTAGAGTTGAAAATTAGTATTGTTGACTTTCTGAACAAAATTAAACCACCATTAACTACTATTGATTAACCATTGTGACTAGTCTAAATAACTATTGAGCTGAGATTTTAAATAATTAGTCAACTTTTTAGGATTTTCTGTTACCCATTAATTTCTAATATCGTGCAAAACAAATTTGGCTTGACCGTTCTTCCTAAATGATTCACGGTTAAAATGTAATTCCTTTCTAAAAATTATCATTTAGTTGTTTATTATAGGGATTGCTACAATGAAGCTATTTTGTTTATAGTTTTACCTTACAAACTTTTTATAATTATACTATGATCTAACTCTTTATAAAACTTCACAAATAAGTCCATTTTCATAATTTCAATCAATACTTGTTGATTTTAAAATTCTCAAAATTATTTCAATTAAATCATGAACTTGAAAATAACCAATTTCATAAGATTATTTTCCCATTAAGTATAAATCTTTATAATATGAAAATAATGATTTATTTAAAATGTATGAAAAATAATTTGAGTTTTTAAAAGATTAATTTTTTTAATCTTATTTGTTATTATTAAAATTAACATTAGAAATACATACATATTACCCTAAAGGGTTACATAACCTAAAGGGCTATACATATTATAATTTTAATGATAACAAATAATATCTAAATTGATTTGATAAATATTATATTTTATATTTTCACTAGTTCTTAAAAGATAATATTTATACAACTAAATTAAGTGAAATCAAGCTTAAAACACTCAATGAACAACAATAATAAAAAATAAATTTTAATTTAATAGAGTCATTATTACAATAAATTCTTGAAAAGCTAGTATAATTTAATACATACATAGTTTATCATTTGAGAAACTCAAGATTTTATTTAATAAATTATTATTTTTTATAAATATGAGGTTTTACAATTATAATTCAAGTATTTTATGCAATTAGTTATTTTTCAAGATGTGGACTAAAATAAAAAACTTTTACAATATTTGATTTTATTAAGTATTGTATTGAATTCTGGATTTGAACTTTTTTACAAACATTTGAAACATTTTAGGCCATATTATATTTTCTAAAAGTTTTTGGGCTAAAGTAAAAATATTAAATATAGACAAAGAGTTAGTAGCTAATTGCTTGAGGGCTAGTGGCTGGCCGCCTGAGGTAAATTTCAAATTTTAGACTAAAATGAAAATTTTTGAAAATTTTAAAATTTATAAGTATTTTGTTAAAATTCTAAATAGGGTCTCTTTATAAGTTATTATAAAATTTTAGGTCATATAATAATTTTATAAATTTTTTAGAACAATAAGCTTTATTTAGAAATTCTGAAATTGATATATTTTATAAATTTTTCTAAAGTTTTAGGTCATAATATAATTATAGAAAATTTTATAAAAAAATATAATTTTGGTAAATAGTATTACTATAGTAAAATTCTAATTACAACGATAACTTCACTGTTATGAAGTGGTGAACTAACTAAATTAAGAGATTAGCTACTTACTTACTAGAATTTACCTATAGCGACTAGTTTTTAGGCTAAAATTTTAAAAACTCACTGTTATGAAGTGGTGAATTAACTAAATTAAGAGATTAGCTACTTACTTACTAGAATTTACCTATAGCGATTAGTTTTTAGGCTAAAATTTATCTTTTTTATTTAAAACTTTTGCAAGTATAAATAAATGTAAACAATATATTTTCAGCTTTCAATTTACAAATCATCATATATTAAATTTTTATTGAGCTATATTTTGTATATTCACTTTAAAAGAGAGTTGTTTGAAGTAATTTTTAAATTCATTGTAAAATTCGTAAGTGTATAAGTGTGAGAATTGAGGGATAATCTCTTATTGTAAAGGTTTATTAACACTTTGAAAGTCAATTATAAGACTTTATAGCTTTGGATGGTTTGGATAATAAAATTCTCAAATTTGGTTTATTTAGAGATATAGATAAAGACATTAAAATACTAATTATGCAACCCAAGAAGACGGGTAAACTAAGTTTTTAAAATTTAAACTAATTAAACCATACAATAATTCAATTTAATGCCTTAATAAAATCAAAAATAATAAATTTAATAATACTTAAAAATAAAAGAGGATGAGAAGATAAAGTAAACACAATGAATTTTTATGTGATTAGAAAACCCATCTACATTCATGCCTTCAAGCCAATCAAGTTCAAGAATTTCACTATTCAAGCCACTTAAGATTTTAAGTTCATTATAATTGACTTCTAAAGTATCAATAAATCTTTACACTCAAGAAATTATTCCCTACTCTTTTCACCTAAGTGTTTCCATATTTATATACTTACAAATTTGACACAAAACTAAATATTACAATAAAGAAACTCTCTTCAAGAGTAAATGTATAAATTATAAGATAATGATGATTCATTCTATAATGATTTATAAGTTGGAAGCTTAAAATATGTTGTATAAACTGCTTTAAGCTTATTAGAGTTGTTAAAAATGAGGTTGATTTGGATTTTTATAGTTTTGACACAAAAACTAACAGTTATAAGGAAAATTTGAGCAACCAGGCAGTTAGCACCTTAATTTAGTCAGCTATCCACTTACTGTATTTAGTGAAAATATCATTAAATTTTGAATTTTGATACAGTAATCTGTTCATAAAATTATAATTTTACTTAAAATTTTTTATAATTATACTATGACCTAAAAAATTATAAAACTTTATAAACATATCCTATTTCTAAACAGTCAAGTCCTACAATATCACTATTCTCTAAAATTATAATTTTACCTAAAACTATCTGTAATTTTATTATGGCCCAAAATATTATAAAGATTTGTAAAAAAATCCAATTTTAGAATTTTTAAATAATACTTAATATTTCCACAACTTTTTAAAATTATGATATAGCTAATATTTTTAGTTTTACAAAATAGGTCTAAATTCATAATTAAACAATATTTATTAAAATCAAAGATTGAAATTTTTTTCATTTTAGTCCATATTTTGAAAAATAATTAATTTGCATAAAACTTAGTTTATAATTATAAAACCTTAAATTAGTAAAAAATAATGATGAATTAAAGAAAATATTGGGCTTTATAAATGCTAAACCATACATATATTAAATTATATTAATTTTGCAAGAATTGTTGCAATATGAGTCCGTTGAGCGCTTAAATTTTGATTCTTAATGAGCTGTTGTTCATTGAGTGTATTGAATTTAATTTTACTTGATTCATTTACATAAATATTATCCTTCTAGAACTAGTGAAACTATGAAATACAATTAAATCAACTAAGACATTATCATCAATATTACAATATGAGTTTTGAAGGATAACAATCTCTCCCTTTTTGATGATGACAAACATTTTATGTATTTTGACGTTTATACTCCCTCTTAATATATGATATATATTAATCAAAATATTAACTAATTTAAAATAAACTCTCTGTGAATTTATGATCTATAACAATTTATACACTCCTTCTTAATATTTCAAAACCATACACATATACTTTAAGATAAAAAATACATATTAATGGGCTCTGGGAATTCAAAATACTCGTTTTCTCTCCCTTCATCATCAAAATGACGAGAAATGTATGCTAGGGCCAGTAAGACAATAATGGTTAATCAAGAAATATATATAAATCAAGTATGCAATTAATTAAAGAGTTATAACATTCCAAAAAATCTAAAAAACATCAACTACATATAAAGTATCCAAATGTCAAATAAAAAGCATCCATAATTATTCAAATACTAAATAACTAAAGAGTTATATAATGTATATGAAGATATAGTGTAGAATGACAAATGACTGAAAATATAGCACTGTAGAGATGGTGAATATGAAGAAGAGGATAGTAATGGAAACCTAAAAGCAGCAAAAGCTCTTGCTACCCATCAAGAATATGTTGTTGTTGAGTAAATAGGCTTTGTTGTTAATTAAATACATGCTGTTGTTGCTTAAAAAGGCATTACTGTTCTGAAATGGATTGAATCTAAAAGGCCTTAAATTGAGACTAAAGTTGACTCTACTTCTCAGAAAGAGAATGTACTTCAGTCAACAGGTACTGCATTGAATCTTCAGAGTCTGTTGAAGTAAAATGTGAAGGACACTCAGAAGGTGGAGAATGTGAGCGTTGTTGAGCACTAAGGTCAGGAAGCTCGTTCGGTGACATAACATCATTAAAAAAAAGATGATATAGGGGAGCGAGTCCTATAACTTTGTGCTTGATTCTTGGATCTTTATACCACTAACCATTTTCCTACATAAATCCTAAATTAGCGATAGCGTCATCTCTTAATTCCTAAAAAAATTGGTTCGGTTAAGGGAATATGAAAGTGTTTAAAAATATAGGTGATAATGCTACTATAAAGAAGAGTTCATTTTGGAAAATTCAGAACACTTAACATGTGTTGAAGGATGATGTAGCCAACATTTAAACCCTACCTTCGAGAATACAATCCAATATAGTAATATCCAAATGGGTAACTTCATTGTCGTGTCTACCTCTTGAACTAATTATATATTGAAGAATATAATGAAGAATTTTCATTTGAAGTAGTAAGGGTTGGGATTTTAAGATTGATTTACAAAACTCGAAGAACAAATCAGAATGCCTACAGATATCTCTAACAGCATCCTCAATAGAATACCAAGAATAATTAAGTTGACTCCTAATAATGTACACTTACAACCCTTCATTAGGAGTTCTAAGAATCTAATTTAAGCCTGCAACATTAAATTCAATAGGAATTCTCCCAATATTTGTAACAATTATATTAAAAATTATGAAAAAATAATTATATTCGAATAGAAAATTTAAACTAAATTCTCATAATATCGTTCCGTAATAACTAAAATATTTTTTCACCTCATAGCAATAAGCAAAGCACCAAGAGATTTATAACAAATATATAAATTCTGCAAGTTACAAAAATTAATAAAATATGGAGTAATAATTGACCTTGTCATGAAAAGATCGAAAAATCATTTTGGAAGAGTTAAATTCAGGAAATAAGTCATTATGAACTCCAGATTGTCTCTATGATACTCCTTTCTTTTCTTAGCCACTTGCTTTCCCTTTGGTTTTTCACTATAAACCATAATTGAAATAGAAAACAAGCTTAAAACCCAATTTCAAATTTCTAAGATTTTGAGTGAAATGGGTATGTTTGAACTAAGAAAATCAATCATAGAGATGATTTAAGACAAGATATGACTTTGATTTGAGCTAAGATGGATTAAAAATAGCTTCAAATGAAGGGGAGAGAAACAACTAAGTTTAGATTTTGATTTCTTGATTTGGTGAAATAAGTGAGAAAATGGTGATTGAATGATGAATAAAGGAAGTTTATTGTTGGGCAATGATTTGAATGAGTGATTTTGACAAGAAAATGAGTCAGAAATAAAGAAATTTAAGAGAGAAATGGAAGAGAACATGCACGATTTAGAAAGAGAACGATAAGTGAAGATAATGATGATAAAATGGATATAAACTTATGACCAAGCAGTTAGCCACTTGCTCTTAGGTTTGGTGTCATTTCTAAGCATTTAATCGATTGAGGCAGGCCGTTAACTACCTCCTTGCTGCCCGTTTACACAATGCTTCCTTTTTGACTTAGTTTGATCGATCCGAAGACTATTTTGTGATCCCAAAACACTTAAAAAACTATTTTAATGCATGAATTATGGTAATTAACACTCAAAGGATCAAAAAGTCAAACAATTAACTCACTTAATCATGCATAAACTTTACACAATCATGAACAAGTAAGCATCCAAGGATTGAAAATTCAAGCAAATCATTTATTTATCATGCTTAGGTACTTCATACTCATTAATAATCATCTACCAAATAATTTTAATAGTCTCAATAACATGATTAAATATGTTAATATGAGAATTTTATCATCCCAAGTTCATGCTGAATTTTTTAAAATTACTCTTCGCAAAGAGATTTTATAAAAATATCAACAAGTTATTTTTTCATAGAAACAAACTTTGAGGCAATATCATTATTTTTAATTTCTCTCAAGAAATGATATTTAATCTCTATATACTTGATTTTAAAGTGTTGAATGAGATTTTTTAATTAGTTTATAGCACTAGTATTATCACATTTGATAGGAATTTATTCAAGATTAATGCAATAACTACTTGCAACAATAAACTTAGCCTCAATGGTTGAAAGTGCAAATAAATTTCAATTCTTACTAAACCATGAAATAAGTGCATGACCTAATAAATGACAAAGGCCACTAGTATTTTTTGTATCAACCTTATGACTAGTAAAGTCAGCATTCGAATAACAAGTTAAATGTATATCGGTTCCTCTAGGATACTAAAGGCTAAGATCTATAGTTTCAATCAAATAACAAAAAATTCTTTTAACAGTAACCAAATGAGATTCCTTGAGACATAATTGAAATCTTGCACATAAATATATATTAAACATGATATCAGATCTACTTGCAGTTAAATAAAGCAAAGAGCCAATCATACCTCGATATATTTTGATATTAATTTCTTTACATTTTTTATCTTTGTCAAGCTTGATTGTTATGCTTATTGGAGTGTTTTTGGTTTATGAATCATCAATGGCAAACCGTTTTAGCAAATGTCAGATATACTTAGCTTGATTGATAAAAATTTCCTCATTGTTTTATTTGATTTGAAGTCCAAAAAAATACTTCAACTTTCCCATTATGCTCATCTCAAATTCTTTACTCATACATGATGAAAACTTCTTATATAAACACTCATTAGTAAAATCAAAGATAATATTATCAATATAAATTTGAACAATAAGCATATCTTGATCTTATACTTAACAAAAAAGTAGTATTCACTTTTCTTATTGAAAAACTATTATCCAATAAGAAATTTTTAAGTCTATCATACCATACTCTAAGTGTTTGTTTTAATCCATATAATACTTTCGATAACTTATAAATATGATTTGAAAATTTTTTATTTTTAAAACCAAGGGGTTGTTTTACATAAATTTCTTCAATAATATAACAATTCAAGAAAGTACTTTTGATATCTATTTAAAATAAAATAAAATCTTTATGGTATGTATATATTAATAATATCCTAATGAATTCTAATCCAGCTACTGGCGCAAATGTTTCATTAAAATCAATTCAATTTTCTTGATTATATCTTTGGGCTACTAATCTAATTTTATTTCTTACAACTACTTTGTATTCATCTATTTTATTCCTAGATACATATTTAATACCTATGATGGATTGATGTTCCAATTTAGGAACTAAATTCCACATATTATTTCTCTAATTGATTTAACTCCTCTTACATTGCTATAACCTAAGATTTATCATTTTCCGTATTTGCAAAGGATTTTGGTTCAATTTGAGAAATAAATATAGTATGCTCACATACACTCTTAAGTAATGATATAGTGATTACACCTCATGATAGATCTTTTAAAATTAAATCTTTAGAGTAAGAAGAAATATACATCCATTCTTTAGGTAGTGTTTAAGAAGTACTTATTTGTTGCTCTATACTTATTTTTCTTTTCTTGTCTATCCTCTTGATTTTCAGGTGGTGTATCCTCTTATTTATTTTGTGAGTCTTCTCATGGTAACTTTTCATCCACATCATTATCAACAACCGTATAAGAAGGGTTAGACTCATCAAATGTAACATGCATAGATTCTTCTATAACTAAAGTTCTTTTATAATATACTCTATAAGCTTTGCTTGTGTTTAAATAACAAAGAAAGATGTCAACATCAAAATTTGGATCAAATTTACTAATATTTTCTTTTGTATTCAAAATGAAATATTTGCATCCAAAAATATTAAAATAACCATTGGATCTTCTATTTTTTCAAAACTTATGAGGAGTTTTATTGAGATGGAGTCTAATTAACATGATTTAAAACATAACAAGCGGTGTTGACGTCTTTAGCTTAAAAATATTTTAGTAAAGCATTTTTATTCAATATAGTCATAGTTATTTCTTGAATAAACCTATTCTTTTTCTTATTAACCTCATTTTATTGTGGAGTCCTGGATGATGAAAATTGATGCTTAATGCCAGAATTATTACAAAAATTCTTAAATGTATGATTTTTAAATTTTCCTCCATGATCGCTTTTAATATAAGAAATAATATAACCTTTTTCATTTAAATTTTTTTTGACAAAAAGCTCTAAATGCCTCAAAGGCATAGCCCTTATTAACTAAGAACAATATTCATGTGAATCTAGAATAATTATCTATAATCACAAATGCATATATATTTGCCACTTAAACTAGCATATCTAAAAGGTTCAAATAAATCCATTCACCAATCATGGATCTTATAAGATCAAATTTCATCAAGTACAATGTAATCATAAAAAACATTCTTCATCATCAAAATCTAAGTAAAGCATAAGTACATAATAGTAATATATAAATTATCAAAATCAATATACTTATTAAGATAAGCCATCATTATAAGCTAAAAAAATAGGTAATTAAATTCATAATTACAGTAAGTCATATATACCAATTTTATAAATGAATGATAATATAACACAATCAATAATACAAGAATTCTCATAGATATAAGTGATGAACAATTAATGTTTAAGTGATGGATAATAATTTAGAAATATCAAAAGAGAAAAAAAAATAAAGATAACAGATTTTAGTGAGATAGATATTTGTGGTTGGCTTCTTGGAGAGAGTGTGATGAACAAATAAGGAAGACGAATAAATGACATGAAACATGATGATAAATAATTAAAAAGATGAAATTAAAGATTATGTAATCATCAAATCAAATAAAGGCATCATAATAAGTTGACATGCTGCGATCATATATATCCATCCATGCATCATAATTACACCCAATAATAATTCAGTTATGTAAACGTACATGCTTTTGTAAATTCAAGCTATTATCCATCTATCATGATTCATTCAACAAAATCAATATAGAAAGAATTGTTGACAAAACATTTAAATCATCATAATCATCATTTTCTCTTAGATTATGATAAGTGATTATTCTCACAAACTTTCAATGAGAAACTCTCCACCAATTCTTGATTATGGTACTTACAAAAAAAATTTCAAGTTATTTCTTTTGGTATTCAAATACTTTTGAGTCCTTGAGTATTAGCAATAGTTTCTTTTGAAATTTAAATATATTTTATTCCATAATATACATTTCTTTTAATCAAACATCTATTCTTTATGTGACCATCTTGATTACAATAGTGATATACAACAAGATTGTTAATAGAGGTACTCTTTACAAAATAATTTTTATAAAACTTTTGTTTCAAATTTGACTTATAATCAATGTCTTCTTTGTCGAACACGCATTTTTTAATATTCAATAAATTTCTAAGTTCTTTGAACCACTTGTGAACCTTAGTACAATTTTATTGAGCTCATATTTTTTTTTCTAAAGTACTTCATTTTCTTTTATCAATTCATCAATATATAATTTTTCATGCTCATTCAAATACTAGGTTTCTCATTTGATAATGCAACCTTATCATGCAATGTTTTATTTTAAGTGTTGTGCAAATTTTATTGAACTCACAAGTGTATGAATTTATTGTAGAATAGATTAATGGTGACGAGTGTCGATCCTACAAGGAGGTAGATTTTAATTATGTGTTGAATTAATTTTCTAAGTATGTGATTAGAATTATGATGAAATTATCCTAAATTTGAAATTGGAATGGCAGAAATAATTAAAAATGACAACTATTATAATAAATCACTTGGATATCTGGATCTGCAACAACATGCACCAACACTCAATATTTCTTATTACTGTCAATAAAATCATGAAGAAAAATTCACTACTTATGAACTACGTTTTAATTAATATAGTGTTAAGGGCTTATTGTGCTAAACAGTAATAACTGTGTTATTACTATCTATAGATGAAAAGTCAAAATATCTACAGAAATTAGAAGGAAAGAGAAAATAAATTTACTAATTAAGCCAATAGAACATATTGAAACTTTATTTTTAACCCAAATTTAAAAGAAAATTAGTTACTCATATTTGAACTGAAGGTAAAATATGAATTTTATTAAGATACATAAAAAATACAAAATGGAGAAGGAATTACATAAAATAGAGTTAAAAAAATGAACTCAAGGATCTCAAATTAGGGGGAAGCCCTGCTTTTATAGATATAATGAGTAAATTATGGCCATCAGATTCAAACAATTTGGACACACAGGATTACACCTCGCGGCAAGTTTTGATTGGTTTGAATACATCATCAAGGCTATTATCCTGTGTATATATATATAACGTACGCATGTTTTTCTGATCCACTAACATACTACCACGTCATCGGTTAACAGTGTATAAACATTTTAATCTAATAAGATTATGACACTTTATCAGTTAAGCCACGTCATGAGTCAATGCTACATAATCAGTTAATGCCACACCATTCCTTCAATTAAATATTGTCACGTCATTGGTCAGTACCACGTCATCGGTCAGTACCACGTCATCAGTCAATGCCACATCATCATATAGTATATATGAACAATGTCATAAATAGTATCATGAACAATACTGTATATGTAAACAGTGTCGTACATGAAAACAGTGATATTGTATTTTTATACTCCTTTTAAGATTTTTGACCATTCTGAATTTAAATTTACTGTCCGTTTTATCATCTAATGTCTTGTTTATTGTGAAATAATTATAGTACCCCTAAAAATACATAAAATACTTAATTATAATAAAACACACATAATTAAAATCACAAGAGATTTGAATACATAAAGTAAGGAAGTTAGCAGAATTCGAAGTGTAAAATAACAATTTTCTCTTTTATAAATATACATTTTCTAGCACTCAAAACTAGGTGTGTAATTTTTGCATTTAGAGAATCGTTTTCATTTGTGGGCTCTTTAATTTTCTTTTTAAGACGTACATTCTTTTTACCAATTCTTAATCAATCATCATGCAATTCTTTAAAAGTATCATACAATTCATCATAAGTAAGAAGATCATTTATATCATCAAGTTCATCATCTGATTATCTCTAATTACTATAAATGCTAAATTTGACACTTTATGAGATTTCTCCTCATTTGTAGTCTTCTCATACATAACTTTAAGTTCTCTCTAAATTTCATAAATATTAGAACAAATTGAAATTTTGTGAAATTCTTTTATCTAAGGCACAAAATAAATCATTTATAGTCTTAGAATTTAAAGACATCTTTTTCTATCTGACTCACTTAAAGCATTTTTCTTAGGAATAAATGAACCATCACAAATTATTTTCCATATTCAAAGTCTAAGGCTTGTAAAAAAATTATGATCCTAGTTTTCTAATAAGGATAATCATTACTATAAAAATGTGAGGTACAATATTCTTACTTGGATATAATATAATTAACCTAACAAGCTCTCTTAAGCATTTATTATTATAATAATAAATAAAATAATGACATAAGTAATATTTTAAAGATATTAAAAATTTTAAAAATTACTAAGATATTTATGGAGGGATAAATTAATAATTAAAACTAATGATGACATAAGTAATAACATAAGTAATGATGTAACAAGAAATAATGTAGAGATATTAGGAATTCTAAAAATTACTAAGATATTTATGGAGAGATAAATTAATAATTAAAAACAATGATGACATAAGTAATGACATAAGTGATGATGTAATAAGAAATATTGTAGAAATTTAGAAATTCTAGAAATTATTAAGATATTTATAAAGAGATAAATTTCCACCATTAATTAAGTGCTAAGTGGTAAAATCTTAGCATTCTAGAAATTACTAAGATATTTATGGAGAAATAAATCTCCACCATTAATCAAATGATATGGTGGCAAAATCCTAACCACTCATGGGCCTTAGAAAATCTTATAAATACCCCCTAGCCATTTTCTATAAACCCTAGAAATCTCATCCTTTTCCATTCTAAGCCAAAGCATCATTAATGAAGAAATTGTCAAATTTAGAAAGGAAGGTTTAGGGGAATCAAAGAAAATAGGTAAGTAACACTTCACTTCAACTGCAATGTAAAGATAATATGTTAAAATTAGCTTTGATTAATAATTCTCTTATGCTAGGTTTAGTTTAAATAATCTCTTATCTTATAATAATTATTATTATGGTGTAATTGGTTATTATTAAATCCCCACATGGTTGGTCATATCGCCTACATCATGATATCATCCTCATATGGCCGGCTATGCTGCCTAGGATGTAATACTTACTACTTACTTGATTGGATGGTTGGTTATACCGCTTAATATGTGATGCTTTTATTTTATCATGTTATGGTCGGTACTGCCGCCTAAAATATGATGTTTATTACTCCTTATATAGGAGGCCCTGTCACCTATATTATAACTCTATTTCCTTAATTTCTGTATAGATGGCGCTGCCGCCTATAGTAGATGTTGTTGTCTTAAATTAGTTTTGTGCTTTACTTTATTATATATCCAGAAAAATTATGTCATATGGCATAAGTTGCATTGGGTTCATGCATTTTATGAATGATTTGATAAAGAGGTATTTTAATGAATTTAAAAAAAAAGGTTGTTGTACTACTAGGTGGTAAGAGTTCATAAAGAGGACAAGTCCTCTAAATTAAGAAAAGAGATCCTTTGAGAATGCCGAAACGCCCAACAGATCAATTAATTAAGTCCAAATGCATGTTATGGAATGCTAGCCTTATAGTACAACAAACCTAGGGCCTTAACAATGTTCTTTACATTTCTAAGTTTTATTTAAAAGATTTAGCACTTATTTTATAAAGTCATTCACGTGCATGGTAGTCATATGCATGGTAGGTAATACATGCATCAAGTGTTTACTTACTAGGCATTAACTCATGTAGTCCTTACATTGCAGAAACTGAGTAGAGAAAGCTGACACCAAGTCCCAACCAAGACAAAGTGCATATAGGCATAATAGACCTTAGTTTATACAACGGGTTCAACTATGTTTTTATCTAAGCATAAATTCAACAAGCTAGTTTATGGAATTAGTTAGTGACATGTTACTAAGAGAATCATTAACTTTGTAACCAAGTTTTTTGTGTAACAAACTTCTTATGTTCTATATTTATAAAATGTTTATTTTAAAATTATTTCTACAAATACCTAATATTACACCTGGTTTAATCACTTTAGTTACAACTATAAAGGTGGAGTGTTACAAAAAAAAAATAGGGATCTAGTGGTTGATTATCCTTCCCTAAAAGTGGAATCATTTTGGATTGCTATAGCTCTTTTACTCTAGATGGTTAAGTTATAATAAGAGAACTAAGCTCTGATACCAAATGAAATGCTAACTATGCAACCCAAGAGAAGGGTGAATTAGGTTTCTAAAATTTAAATTGATTAAACCACACAGTAATTTAATCTAATACCTTAATGAAATCAAAAAAATAAACTTAATAATGCTAAAAAAATACAAAAGAAAGGGAAGAGAAAGCAAACACAATGAATTTTTTCATAATTCTACAACCTTCACTTATGTCCACATCTCTTTGCCAACCAAGCTGAAGGATTTCACTCTCCAAGCTACCTAAGACTTCAAGTTCATTACAATTGATTTTTAAGTGTTAATAAACCTTTACATTTAAAAGATTATCCCCCAATTTCTTCACCCAAGTATTTCCCACACTTATGCACTCACAAATTTGATACAAAACTAAGTATTAAGAAATAAAACTCTCTTCAAGAATATATGTATAAATTATAGTACAATAATGATTGAATCTATGATGATTTATAAGTTTAAAAATCAAAATATATTGTCTAAACTTGTCAGAATTGTTAAAAATGAGTTTGATTTGGGTTTTTAGAGTTTTAATACAAAAATTAACTATTATAGATAAAATTCGAGTAACCAGGCAGTTAACTACTTAATTTAGCTAGCTACATGTTTATTATAGTGAAGTTACCGTTAAATTTAAATTTTACTATAATAATATTGTTTATGAAATTATAATTTTATCTAAATTTTTTTTAATTATACTATGACCTAAAAAGTCATAAAATTTTATAAACAGATTCAATTTCTGAATAGTCAAGTGCTACAGTATCACTATTCTCCAAAATTATAATTTTACCTAAAACGGTCTATAATTTTACTGTGGCCCAAAATATCATAAGGATTTGTAAACAAATTCAATTTCAGAATTTTTAAATAATACTTAATATTTCCATAACTTTTTAAAATTATGATATGGCCAACAATATTTTTGGTTTTACAAAATAAGTCTAAATCCAGAATTAAAATAATATTTATTAAAATCAAAGATTGCAAAACTTTTTTATCTTAGCATATGTTTTGAAAAATAATTAATTTGCATAAAATACTTAGTTTATAATTGTAAAATGTTAGATTAATGAAAAATAATGATTAATTAAATAAAATCTTGAGCTTTACAAATGCTAAACCATACATATACTAAATCATACTGGCTTTATAAGAATTATTGCAATATTGATTTCGTTGAGCGCTTGAACTTTGATTCTTAATGAGTCGTTGTCTGTTGAGTATCTAGAGCTTGATTTCACTTGATTCACTTGAATAAATAATATCCTTCGACTAGTGAAAATACACAATATAATTAAATCAACTAATACACATATTTATTATTATCAAAATTACATAATGTGCTGTCCTTTAGGCTAACAGGCTAGATTTGTCGAATTACGTAAAAATATTTGTGTTTGCACTCTCTTCCCTTACTATTATATTTTTTAGCATTTTTAAATTTATTATTTTTTATTTTATTGAATTATTAGATTAAATTATTATGTGGTTTACTTAGGTTAAGTTTTAAAAATCTAATTCACCCCCCTTTCGGGTTCTATAACTAACATTTCAATACATGCTAACAATATGTTTCTAAAATTTCCTTAGCCTTGTATTCATGTATAATTTTGGCTACTGTACATATAATTTTAGTGGCAATTGTAATTTATTGCCATGATGTGATTTCTTAGAGCCATTTGATATTTTGCAGTCAAAGGATAAATTATCTTATTATTTTGTATTGTGTTATTTCTTCTTGAAATATTTAGAGTACAGATGTGATAACAATTGTAATTCAACGGTCAAGCTCCCAATTTTTCATTTTTCTCTTTACTTTTATTGATGAGAATTTTATTCTTGACTTTATCTGAGATAAAATTACTGGTTGAACTCTCTAATTGATATAGTTAATAGATTAATTGTGTTTTAGTGCTTAATTGGATTTTTTTGTTGATTTGAATGTGATTTCAGTGGCAATTTTTCATTTTTATAGCAAAATTATAGTATTTTGTTAGCCTAATAGGTTATAAATATTATGATTTTGATGATAACAAACATATGCATTAAAGTGTTTCATTTTGTATTTCACAAGTTCATTAGTTTTGAAGGATAATAAATCAAGTGGAATCAAGTGAAATCAAGTTCAAGACACTCAACGGGTAAATAATACTCAACAACGGTTAATTTGTTGCGACAATTTCTTGAAAAAGTTCTTATGATTTAATTTATGCTTGGATTAGCATTTGTGAAGCTCAAGTTTTATGTTAATAAACTAATTTTTTTTTAACTAAATTAATTTTATATTTATGAGATAAAACATTTTGTGATTTTAAGTCATTTGGATAAAAATGAAATAGCTTTAATTTTCGGAGTTGGACTTATTTGCTAAGCTCTAAAACATTTGGGTTATATTGTAACTTATGATAGATTGGGGGCTTAAGTGAAAAGTTTTGAAAACTTTGAAGACTATGGTGATTTAGCTAAAACTCAAAAAGGACTTATTTGAAAAGATTTTCTTTAGTTTGGGCCACACTATAATTTAAGAATGTTTTTGGAATTAAATAATAATTAAAATTTCTGAGATTGGGTCTGTTTGAAAAGTTTTATAACGTTTTGGGCCATAAAGATAAATTGAATAAGTTTTGAGGTAAAATCGTAATTTCGTGAATGTTTATCAGAATAAAATTCAAAATTAACTAAACTTCAATCATTACGATTGGCCTTAAATTAAGCGGTAGCCTGAAAGACCGGAATTTGACAATAACTAGTTTTAGCTTTAAACATAAAAACTCATTTCCAACTTCATTTTAATAGATTAATCAAAAACAAGTTTGAAAAACATATATTGAGCTTCCATATTGCAAATCACAAGAGATTAAATCATTTTTGTGCTATTATTTGTGAATCTATTCTTATAGAGAGTGTTTTTATCTTGTATTTTCTATTTCGCATTGTATTGAGAGTGTTCAGTGAGGGAAACAACACTTGGGGTAAAGAGATTAGGGTAATAATCTCTTGATTGTAAAGGTCCATTGACACCTTGGAAGTCAATTGTAAACGTTTGAAGCCTTGGAGGCTTGATAGTGAAATCCTCAAGCTCGGTTGGCTTGGAGGCGTGGACGTGGCGGGATTGCCGAACCACGAAAACTTGTGTGTTTGCATTCTCTTCCTTACTCATTTATTTTACAAGCATTATCTAATTTTTATATTGTCAGTAAAACTTAATTTTTGTTTACATTAAGGCATTAGATTGAATCATTTGTAAAATAATCTTTAATAACCCAATTCACCCCCCCTCTTGGATTGGTTATTTGTATTTCAATTGGTATCGAGTTGGTTCTCTTATTAGACTTAACCGTCTGAGTAAAAGATCCATGGCATCCCAAAGTGATTCAACCTTTAGGAAGGATAGTCCACAACTAGACCACCATTCTTTGACGGAAATGACTATCCATATTGGAAAACTAGGATGAGAATTTATTTACAAGCCCTAGATTACGAAATTTGGGAAGTTGTTTGTGATGGTCCATTTATGCCATTGATTAAAAATGAAGTTTAAGATATTCCAAAACCTTCACGGAATGGAATGAATTGGAAAAGAGAAAAGCTTCTAAATTCCAAAGCCATGAATGCGTTATTTTGTGCACTAGATAAGAAAGAATTTCATAGAGTGTCAAGTTGTGAAAGTGCTTATGAAATTTGGCACAAACTTGAAGTTGTTTATGAAGGCACGAATCAAGTGAAAGAGTCTAAAATTAGTAGATACACTCGACAATATGAATTATTTCAAATGGAACAAAATGAAAGTGTGTATTCTATGTATACTAGATTTACTTTACATAGTGAACACTCTAGAGCCCTAGGAAAGACCTTTTCAAATAGCGAGAAAGTTAAGAAAATCATTAGATCACTTCTTAGGATTGGAGACCAAAAAGAACTGCCATTGAGGAAGCTAAAGATTTAAATGTCTTACCTATTGATGATCTAATCGGTTCTCTTATTTCTTATGAGGAAGATTTAGCAAAAAAAAGAGGCAATGAAGAGAAGAAGAAGAACATTGCTTTCAAAGTCACAAAATTTGAAAGTGATGGAGAAAAAGTGAGCCGGATGATGAGGAATTGGCTATGCTTGCTAGGAGGTTCAAAAATTTTTCAAGAAAACTGGTGAGCGAAGAAAATTTAAAGATTTCAAGAACCAAAAGGAGAAAAAGGAAGCAATTAAATGTTACGAGTGCAAGAAGCCTGCCACATAAGATCGGAATGCCCTCTTCTCAACAAGTTCAAGAAGAAAGCAATGGTGGCCACATGGGATGATACTGATGAAGAAACAAGTGATGATGATGAGCATCAAGAAATGACAAATCTAGCTCTTATGGCGATTGGAGATGAATCGAATGATGAACTAGATGAGGTAAATGATCTTCCTACCTATGATGAATTACATGATGCTTTTAAAGAATTGCATGGTGAGTTGATGAAGATAGGTAAAAAGAATGTATGCCTTAAAAAGAAATTGATAGATCTCAATAATGAAAATGAATCATTGAATGCAAAGATTACATGTTTAGAACTAGAAAATAAAATGTTGCATGGTAAAGTCACATCTTCAAATGAGAAACTTAATACCTCTTATGAGCATGAAAAATTACATGTTGAAAAATTGATAAAGGAGAATGAAGTTCTCAAGAAGAAGAATAATGAGTTAAATGAAATTGTGATAAAATTCACAAATGGCCAAAAGATGTTGGATAATTTACTTAACTCTCAAAAATGTGTTTTTGATAAAGGTGGACTTGGTTATAAGCCTAACTAGAAGAAAAATTATTAAAAGAATTAATTTGTTAAAGATACATCCACAATTAATCATAAAATTACTTGTCATTATTGCAATAGAAATGGTAACATGAAAAATAGATGTCCTGTGAAAAGAAATGCTTATTATGTTATAAAAAATGTTTGGGTTCAAAAAGTAACCATTGTCGACATCCAAGGACCCAAAAAGATTTGGGTACCTAAGACTTAAAATTTTCTCTGCAGGCTTAAAGAAGAAGAAGAATAAATGGTACTTGGACAAAGGGTGTTCAAGACACATGACAGAAATTATGCTTGGTTTTCAAGTTTTACCAAGATCGAAAATGGTGGAGATGTATCTTTGGAGATAATTCAAAAGGAAAGATCATTGGTATTGGCAATGTCGGTAATGTATCTTCTACTCTTATTGAAAATGTGTGTTTGGTTGAAAACTTAAAACATAATTAACTTAGTATTAGTCAATTATGTGATAAAGGTTATAAAGTAGTCTTTGATAAATCTAGATGCGTTATTGAAAATGCATGTGATGGAAAGGTTTTGTTTGTAGGAAATAGATGTATTAATGTTTATACCATTAATATTGATTGTGCATCTACCATTGATAAATGTTTCTCGCATTACATGATGATTGTTGGTTGTGGCATAGACGATTAGGTCATGCAAACATGGATTTAATCTCAAAAATTTCGAAAAATGATTTGGTTAAAGGACTTCCAAAAATTAGTTTTCAAAAGGATAAAATTTGTGATGCTAAATTTGGAAAACAAATCAAAACTTCTTTTAAAAACAAGAATCATGTCTCTACCTCAAAACCACTTCAATTGCTTCACATGGATTTATTTGGACCCTCTAGACATGCTAGCTTAAGTGGAAAATATTATGCATTTGTAATTGTAGATGATTATTCTAGATACACTTGGGTAATATTCCTGGCTAATAAAGATGATGCATTTGAAGCTTTTAAAGTTTTCTGTAAAAAGGTTCAAAATGAAAAAGGATATTCTATTACTTGCATTAGAAGTGATCATGGTAGAAATTTGAGAATCATGCATTTGAAAATTTCTGTAATGATTTAGGCATTGAGCATCAATTTTCATCTCCTAGAACTCCACAACAAAATGGAGTCGTTGAGAGAAAGAATAGATCTATTCAAGAAATGGCTAGGACCATGTTAAATGAAAATGTTTTACCTAAATATTTTTGGGCAAATTGCCAAGCAACACCGCTTGTTATGTTTTAAATCGGGTGTTGATCAGATCTTATCTAAATAAAACTCCCTATGAGCTTTGGAAAGATAGAAAACCCAACATTGGTTATTTCAAAGTTTTTGGATGTAAATGTTTTATTTTGAACACAAAAGATAATCTTGGAAAATTTGATTCAAAATCATGTTGGTATCTTTCTTGGGTATTCAAACTCAAGCAAAGCTTATAGAGTGTATAATAAAAGAACTTTGGTTGTGGAAGAGTCTATGCATGTTACTTTTGATGAGTCTAATACCTCCTCTATGGAGAAAGTCGCTATTAGTGATGATGCAGATGAAAATATACAAGAAGATTCATCAAAGAACAACCAAAAGAATGCAGAAAATCAAGTGGAGCAACTTGAAGAAACAAGCGCAAACAAAGTCAAGGTATTTCTCAAGCACTCCCCAAGGAGTGGAGGTATGTTTCCTCTCACCCAAAAGATGCCATTTTAGGAGATCCATCTAGAGGTGTCACAACTAGATCATCACTTAGGAATACATGTGAGCATACATTTATTTCTCAAATTGAACCAAAATCCTTTGTGGATGCGGAAAATGATGAATCTTGGATTATGGCAATGCAAGATGAGTTAAACCAATTTGAGAGAAATAAAGTATGGGAATTAGTTCCCAAACTAGAACACCAATCCATTATAGGAACTAAATGGGTATTTAGAAATAAGATGGATGAATCCGTGTGGTTGTAAGGAATAAAGCTAGATTAGTGGCTCAAGGATACAACCAAGAAGAAGGAATTGATTTTGATGAGACATTTGCACCAGTAGCTAGATTAGAATCCATTAGAATGTTGCTAGCATATGCATGTTATAAAGATTTCATTTTATTTCAAATGGATGTCAAAAGTGCCTTTCTAAATGGATATATCATGGAGGAAGTTTATGTGAAACAACCCCTTTTTGAAAATGAAAAATTTCAGATCATGTTTATAAGTTATCAAAAGCTTTATATGGTTTAAAACAAGCACCTAGAGCATGGTATGATAGGCTTAAAAATTTCTTGCTTGATAATGATTTTTCAATGGGAAAAGCCGATACTACACTTTTTGTTAAGTATAAGAATCAAGACATACTTGTTGTTCAAATTTATGTTGATGATATTATTTTTGGTTCTACTAATGAGTCATTGTGCAAAGAGTTTTCATCTTGTATGAGTAAGGAGTTTGAAATGAGCATGATGGGAGAATTGAAGTATTTCCTTTGACTTCAAATAAAACAAAATAATGAGGAAATTTTCATCAACCAAGCTAAATATGTCAAAGATTTGCTCAAGAGGTTTGGAATTGAAGAATTAAACACTAAGAGCACTCCAATGGTACAACAATCAAGCTTGACAATGATGAAAAAGGTAAAGAAGTTGATATTAAAAGGTATCGAGGTATGATCGGTTCTTTACTTTACTTAACCGCAAGTAGACCTGATATCATGTTTAGTGTATGTTTGTGTACAAGATTTAAATCATGTCCCAAGGAATCTTATTTGCTTGTTGTTAAACAAATTTTTCGTTATTTGAGTGGAACCATATATCGTGGAATTTGGTAACCTAGAGGAACTCATATATATTTAACTTTTTACTCGGATTCAGATTTTGCTGGATATAAGGTGGATAGTAAAACTACTATTGGAACATGCCATTTACTAAGTCATTCTCTTGTTTCATGGTTTAGTAAGAAACAAAACTATTGCACTCTCAACCACCGAGGCGGAATATCTTGCCGATGGTAGTTGTTGTGCACAGGCGATTTGGATGAATCAATCAATTATAGACTATGACATTATACTTTAACAAATTCCTATCAAGTGTGATAATACTAGTGCTTTTAATCTGTCATAGAATCCCATTCAAAGACTCTAGAACCAAGCATATAGAGATTAGACATCATTTTTAAGAGATCATGTACAAAAGGGTGATATTGCTTTAGAATTTATCTCTACGGAAAATCAACTTGCTGATATTTTTACAAAACCCCTTTGCGAAGAACAATTTTCAAAAATTCGACATGAACTTGGGATGATGAGATTTTCACATTAACATCTCTAACTATGTTATTGGATCTATTAAAATTATTTGCTTAATGTTTGTTAATGTTTTTGAAGAAGTTTGAGCATGATAGATAAGTAAGGTGTTATGAAATATTCATTTCAAATGCTTGTGTGCTCTATGATATATGCTTGATAGATGAATCATTTGCTTGATTTAATCATGTTTTAAATGTTTAAGATCATGATTCATGCATTAAAATGGTTCTTGAGAGGTTTTGGAATCAAGAAATGATGACGGGATCGATCAAAATGGACGAAAATTGACTTTGGTACAACAGGGCGACCCGGCGCGGCTAGTCCGCTGAACTAAGCTGCTAGCATTGGCATTGCTCCCAAACCCGAGAGCAAGCGGCTAGCCGCTTGGTCACGGGTTTACAGCCCTCCTCTCCCTCATTTTGGTCTTCTTCCTCACTTGTCTCTCTCTCTCTCAAAACCGTGACTTCTCCTCCATTTTTCCTTCAAAAATTCTTCATTTCTCAACCATTTTCATGTCAAAATCATTGATTCAATCCATCACCCATCCATTTAACTTCCATTAAACACCTTCCAATCATCATTTCATCTTTCTCTTCTCTTGTTTATCTCTTTCTCTCTCTCCCGCGTGAATAGTGCCTCACCATCTCACACTCAAATTTCTTCAATTCTCACTCATTTTCTTGCTAAAATTAATCATCCAAACCATTACCCATCCACTACTCCTTCATTTTTCATCATTCAAACATCATTTTATCACACTTCCATCAAAATCCGAAATCCAAAAAACCTAGTTTTGGCCGTTTCTCTCTCTAGATTTTCAAGGTCTCTCTAGCCCATCTTTAATCAATTCCACATTATATCTAAACCTCATTCATCTCTAGGATTACATTTCTTGGCTCAAACTTATCCATTTTCCTCAAATCCGAAATTGTTCAACAATGGTGGGTGGAGAAAAAGCCAAGAGCAAACAAATGGCCAAGAGACGCAAGGAAGATTATGAGGATAACACGGAGTTCCTGTCCACTCATTTTCGACATCTCCCGCTTCAGAAACGGTTTATCGATAATTTCATGCCGAGGTCGGTTATTCCTCCTTACCTTGTTAGTCTTAAGAATTTGGCAAAGAAATTTGTGGTAAATCTCTTGACAAACTTCTTATTGCTATGGGTTGGAAAAATGTCTTAGTTGTTCAAAAGCATATTATAAATTTAGTTAAAGTCTTTTATTCGAATATGGACATAGAAGTTTTGATAGAATTGTTACTAGTGTTGGGGGAGTTCGTAAATTTGATGTTGAGTTAAATCATATTCTTGGGACTCCAAATGAGGATTAGAAATTTATAGTGCTAGAGCTAGAATAGATCATCCATGGTTTTCTCTTGAAAATGTTGTTCAAAAATTTGTCGCCGACGTGATTTGTCCGATGAATTTTGTCGATCATCATTAAAATCTCAAGCTTTGCCTCTTCAAATTAGAAACCTACATTATGTTCTTCATCATGTGATTACTCCTAGATATGGTCATGGGGATGAAGTTAACCGATTGGATGTGGCTTTATTGGATTGTATTTTGGAGGGTAGAAAACTTAATGTTGGATACATTATACTCAATCATATGCTTAGCACACCTTGTATGGCTTAAAGGTCCCTCCCCTACGGTAGTATCATTACTCGCATCCTTAAACATTTTCGAGTACCCATAACCGAACCAACCTTTTAAACTCAAGAGAACTAGGAGATGATGCGATTGCCAACTTAGGATTTATCCGGGTAAAGGCAAATGGACTAGAGATCGGAGATACTCCACCAAGGTTTCTGAACTTGCTCTGCTGATCATCGCTTCTTCAACGATGTTCTTCCACCGTAATGCCTTTCCTATATCCATCCTCTCATGGGTTCTTCCAAAACTCCTTCAACCGCCCAAGGATTCGATGCAGTAGATGTTGGCTAAAATGGACTCTCTTTCGACACAAAGAAAGCCGACTTCAATCTCGGTTTGAAGCTTTTTCACCAATCTACTTTGGAGCACCGCGCCTCTTTGAGCAAAGAAATTATTTGATCAACACCAATACTTTTTGCTCAACAAAGAAGCAGATTCTTGATGGCCAATTTTTTGCAGCTGGGTTTCCGCCACCATCATCTTCATCACATCCACCATCTCCATAGCTTTTTCACACTCTGCACTTTACATATTTTTATGCATTTACATTTTCCGTATGAATTGTGGTTGATTATTATGAGCTATTTGGATGCTTTGTCTTTAGGTTTCTTGTATTTGGATGCTTGGATGTTCTGTATTTGAATGCTTTGTCTTTGGATATCTTGTATTTGGATGTTTTGCATTTGGATGCTATATTATGACTTGTTGATATATTTTTAGCTCTTCATGTCTCTTGCTTGTATTTGGTTGATTATTATTGCCTTAGTTTAATTTTGATGATGAAGGGGAGAAGTCATTTTTTAAATTATATTTTCTTTTACACATTTGTTATTTTTGAAATATTGAGAAAAATTGTTATAGATCATATTTCATAAAGAGTTTATTTTAAATTATTATATACGCCATGTATTAAGTTATATATATCAAAATACATTAGATGTTTGTCATCATCAAAAAGGGGAGATTGTTAGCCTTAATAGGTTATAAATATTATGATTTTGATGATAACAAACATATGCATTAAAGTGTTTTCATTTTGTATTTCACAAGTTCATTAGTTTTGAAGGATAATAAATCAAGTGGAATCAATAAATCAAGTTTCTAAAATTTCTTGTAAAAGCTTTTAATTTATCTTGGATAGATTTGTGTATAAGTTTTATGTTAATAAACTAATTTTTTTAACTAAATTAATTTTATATTTATGAGATAAAACATTTTGTGATTTTAAGTCATTTGGATAAAAATGAAATAGCTTTAATTTTCTGAGTTGGACTTATTTGCTAAACTCTAAAACATTTGGGTTATATTGAACTTATGATAGATTGATTTCTGAAAAGTTTTGAAAACTTTGAAGACTTGATGATTTAAAAAAACTCAAAAAGGACTTATTTGAAAAGATTTTCTTTTTAGTTTGGATAAAGGAATGTTTTTGGAATTAAATAATAATTAAAATTTCCGAATTAATCGGGTCCGTTTGAAAAGTTTTATAACGTTTTGGGCCATTAATTTGAATAAGTTTTGAGGTAAAATCGTAATTTCGTGATGCAGTATTTCAAAATTAACGAATGTTATTTCTTCTTGAAATATTTATTAAGTTTTTAATAGCCGAAAAGACCTGAATTTGACAATAACAATTGTAATTTGAAAACATAAAAACTCATTTCCAACTTCATTTTAACAGGTTTTCAAAAACAAGTTTGAAAAACATATATTGAGCTTTATTGCAAATCACAAGAGATTAAATCATTTTTGTGCTATTATTTGTGAATCTATTCTTATAGAGAGTGTTTTCTTTTTGTATTTTATTTTGCGTTGATTGAGAGTGTTAAAAACACTGGGTAAAGAGATTAGGGTAATAATCTCTTGATTGTAAAGGTCCATTGACACCTTGGAAGTCAATTGTAAACGTTTGAAGCCTTGGAGGCTTGATAGTGAAATCCTGTGTTTTGGCTTGGAGCGTGGACGTGGCGGGGATTGGATTTGCATTCTTTCCTTACTCATTTATTTTACAAGCATTATCTAATTTTTATATTGCTGTAAAACTTAATTTTTGTTTACATTAAGGCATTAGATTGAATCATTTGTAAAATAATCTTTAATAACCCAATTCACCCCCCCTCTTGGATTGGTTATTTGTATTTCATATTTTTTGAAAAATAAATGTGAACACTTTTACTAAAAGGATTATTAACTTTATTGAAGGTTATGGTTAATGCATTTTTAGGCTTTATGTACACTGGGATTCGTATTATTCAAAAAATATTGGTAATTAATTTTAACCATTTAAATGATAGATGAGCATAATTATGTTGTCAAAAGTTTGATTAAATTTGCCAATATTGTTATTAGTATTGTCCTTATTATGATAGTAAAAATAATAGAAAAAAAGTGTCATTGAGTATATCAAACATAAAGTGGTAAAGATCAAAAGTCTAGTATAAACAAAATTAAGATCAAGAAATCTAATAAAGTGGTTTAAAAAAAGTTGCCTTAAAATTAAAATTGAAAAAGAAAAAGTTCAGAATGATGAAAAAGAATGAAGAATGAAGGAGGCCAAGGGGAAATAATTTCATGTGTGTTAGAAGGAAATAATATATTAATAAATTAATCATATCAATGAATATTGCTACTATAATGTTATATTATCCTAACATCATTTAGTTGAAACAAGTGTATAACCGATTCTTGTTAAGCCATGAAAATTTGAAGAATTTAAAAAACTCAAGAACTATATACATATTTTTTTAAAAGACATAATACTTAAAAAAAATAATGCTCATTGTAAAAAAAAGTGATGTTAACTAATTAAAAATTTCTAAATGATAAATGAGCATAAATATGTACAAAGTCAATACTTAAGTATAAATGATCAAATCTCCTAATGAATGAGCATAGATATCAAATTAAACAAAAAAGGTTATTTTAGTACCAGTTCTTGAGTTTTGTAACTCTTATAAATACACTGTGCAATGAAAATGTTATTAATGTTTTAGTAATCTAATAATAGTTCAAGAGTAGTATAGGGTATATACATTCTTATTACATTTAACTACAAATCTCAAGTGTATGATGATGATGATGATATTCATAGTAATAGCAAAAATAAATAATAGTAGTAGTAATATTACAAATAAAATATTAGGCTTGTCTTGATTAAAAGAAAGAGATTGTCAAATTTCCCTAATGCAATTAATATATAACATTTATTCCCTTACTGCTTTTATAATAGCCAATAGTCCATCTAACAACATTAGTTTATAATATTACTTTTATTTTCAAGTATATTTTTATTTATATTTATTATAAATTAAATAAATCATATGAATAGAACCTGAATAACAAAATATTAAAAATAAGAGATATATGTTTTGATGTGGAAAAAAAATTAATAATAAATTTTTTTTACCTTTTTTAATTTTATAAACACTTTCTTCTAATAAATATTTATAATATTATAAAATTAAATGTAAAATTACAAGAAAATATTTTATTATTTATTTTATAATAATTTTCTAATATATTTATTTTTAGAAAATATTTATAAAATAGAAAGTTCAAGTAAATTATTTTATTGTTAATTTTTTCACATCAAAATATATATTTCTTATTTTTAATACTTAATTTCTTATTTTAATTTTCATTCACATGATTTATTTAATATATAATAAATATGATAAAAGTGTATTTGAAAATAAAGATAATATTATAAATTTATACTGTCAGGATGGTTATGAGTTATTATAAAAATAATAGGGGATAAATAGTATATATTGATTACAGTAAGGAAAAATTAAAATTTTCCTTAAAAAAAAAACACAAATACAAACATAATGATAATACTTATAATAACATGAATTTTTGGTTAAAGTGATAAGAAATTAATGAAACTATTTTGAAAAGAAAATAGAGTGGAAAAAAATTTAGATGAATTTAAAAAACTTAAAATAAATGATAAATTCAATAAAAGGAATATGTATAGATTTAAAAATAAACTTGACATATCAACCTAAAATGTTGAAATTCAGTAAAAGGAGTATGAATATAGAAGAAACAAATAATTAAAACAAAAGTAGAAGAGTCAACTAAAAAATTTGGTAAATTGCATACAAATCTATTAACTTGGGATATCTATGCAAAAGTAGAAGAGTCAACTAAAAGCAGGAGAGTCAACTTGAAAGTTGAAACTACTAAATGATAATTTGATAAATTTCAATGGAAATTAAGGATTTAAAAATAAACTTGAAAATTATATAAAATAATATTGAAATTCATTAAGAAAAGCTAGACTATAGAACCAAAAAATAATGAAAAAAGAGTTGATAAACTTAATCTAAAATTATAAGAGACTTACTGAGGATGTGATAAATTCCAATGGCAAGTAGAAACCTAAAAAATAAACTTAAAACTTTTACTAAAATATTGGAATTCAATTAAAAAGAAAAGGGAGTAGGAATATAGAAAAAAAAAGTATTGGGAAGAAAAAGCTAACCTGAAATTGGTAATGACTCATGAAGAATTTGATTAATTCCAACTGGAAGTAGGGACTAGGGAGCCAAAAAGTAATTTTAGACTTCCAACTAAAATATTGAAATCCAATAAAAGGAGAATAAATATAAAACCAAAAAGTGATGGAAAGAAGAGTTGAAGAATCTAATCTAAAAGTAGGAACAATTTATCAAGAATATGATAAATTTGAACAGAAAATAAGGATCTAAAAAGTGAACTTGAAATATCCACTCAAAATATTAGAATCCAATTAAAAGAGTGGAAATAAAAAACCAAAAAGCGATAGGAGCAAAAGTTGAAGAGCTTAACTTAAAAATTAGAAGAACTTATCTATAATTTAATAAATTTTAATAAGAAGTAGAGATCTACGAAATGAACTTGAAATATTGACCTAAAATGTTGGAATTCAATAACAATAAGAGGAATATAAAATTCAAAAGTTGTGAGAAAAAGAGTTAATGAACTTAATTAAAAAATTAGAATAGCTTACTAATAATTTGAGAAACACTAACATGAAGTAGGGATCTAAAAATAAACTTAAAACTCCATCTAAAATGTTAGAATTTTATAAAAAGAATCAAAATATAAAATTACTAATAGTGGGAATAAGAGTTGATGAATTTAACCCAAAAGTTGGAATAACTTATACAAATTTTTTAAATTTCTAATTTGAAGTTGAGATCTAAAAAGTGAACTGAAAACATCTATTCAAAATATTGAAACTTAATGAAAATAATAAGATTGTAAGATATACAAGTTGTGGGAAAATAAGTAAAAATAACTTATTAAAAATTAGATAAAGTCTAACATAATATAGAAATATAAAAAGTAAACTTAAAATATCTATCTAAAAAAATTAGAATTTAATGAAAAAAGTGGAAACATGGAACAAAAAACTAGTGAGAAATTAATTGAAACAACTAATGAAAATTTAGATAAATCATAATGAAAAATGGAAATTTGAAAAGTAAACTTGAGATATACAATATAATATTGGAATGAACATGAAAAAATATAGAAATATGACAAATTTGTGACTATCCATAATACTTTTATAAGTTTGTATACTATTTATAAATTTCAAATTATTATAATGTTTTATCTTATTTAAGTGCAATTTTCATTTTTTCCCTTTTTTTAATAAATTTTTTACATTAAAAAAATAAAAATGTAATTTTTATTTATTAACCAATTAAAACAAGTTGTGCTAGTATCGTGCATGCACTAAGATGTAGTGTTGCACAATAGGTTGACTTGTTTCTTGTAGGCCTAAATAATTTGGAGATTGCATAAATAAAAATGGATTCCTTTTTATATTTTATGGAAATTATCACTCATACACCTTTAATTTATTCCATTATCAAATTTACTATAACTTATTCAGAGGATATCAATCGTGTACCTCTAAGTTGACAGAATGTATCTGTCATTTACTAAATTGTTAGTTGCAGTCTAAATATGATGACATCAGAGAGATAATCTGATCTTTTCATATACAAAATAAGGAATCCAAGTGATAATTTAAAAGTATACTAGTGATAATTTTTCTTTTCTTTAATTTAAGTTTCAAGGGTAAAATCATCAATTCGTTACATTCCATTAATTTTTAAATAGCAGCTAACAGTTTTAATAATTAACAAATAACTTTTATTAATTTAGAACAAATGATTAATAAATCTTTAAAGGATTATAGTATTTTTGTAATAAAATAAATTTAGGGCATACAAATAATAATTTTTCTATATTTTAAACTTCCTTTGTCACTATCTTTGATTTTTTTTTTAAAAAAAAAGAAAATTTCAACTAAAAGGTTATATATTAGCCTAAATGTTGGACTACAAACTTATTCTTTATCCAAATCTAAAAACTACAAAAACTCATTCTTTATCCAAGTCCAAAAAATACAAAACTTAGCCCATCTTATAGAACTTTCTAATTTTGTGGTACGAGGTTGGATAGATAAGGCTAGTGTAGTTGGTGAAGCAAGTAAATAGTAAGTTTTGATGAATGGTGATGATTTGTGTGGTAGTTGAATAAATAAGTGGTTGTGATTGGTTTGTTTCATATATATAT
This sequence comes from Aegle marmelos, assembly GCA_030449875.1. Taxonomy (NCBI): domain Eukaryota; kingdom Viridiplantae; phylum Streptophyta; class Magnoliopsida; order Sapindales; family Rutaceae; genus Aegle; species Aegle marmelos. Next base: position 17,954,902 of record JASUUL010000094.1, on the reverse strand, counting down.
ATATATTGTCTTTTCCATTCAGTCTATGTATCATGTCTGAGAAAAAGAAAGCATAAGAAGCAAAACAGAGTTTCTGAGAGTGATTTGTAAGAGTGTTTAAATTATTCTTTTAATGTTCTTGTACTTTCGTTAATAAAATTTGTTTTGTATCCTTCAAATTCTCTAACACTTAATTCATATTTCCAGTTTGCAACTAGTATTTTAAAAATAAAAAAGTAAATAATAAATATAATGTGATGGAAAGTGTAGCGAATTAAAGTTATAATTGAATGTTATCCATAGGCATTAGAAATCACAAGACTTTAAAAATAAAAAATGAAAAATATCGTAGGGAACTAAGAATTTATCCATATAAATGCTTTATTTGCCTTCGTATAAATTTCGTTAACACTAAGTTTGTAAAAGAGAAATAATTTGTGTAAAATAAATTTATATAAGAATTTATAATTCTATCATCACTCTTAATTTTAATAATAAAAATTAAATACTCTGAATTATTAAAAACTCAGACATATTTATTAGACAAATACAAACCAAGATGTCTTGTACTTTTATCTAATCCATTCGATCAACCGATAAGAAAAAATGTACTCGCACCCAGCAGTTCTTACCTAAGTTAAGTGTCCTCTACAAGGATTTTTGCCATGCCAATTGTTAGGAAGGTAGACTATTAACTTCTATTGTTATATCATGGCTAGACTTTGGTGAGAACAAGCAAGTTAAATATTTTTTATTTTTATATTTATTTATTTTTAAAGCAAAATTTTATTATTTGAGTCTTGAGAGAAGTTAAAAGATGAAAGTTTTGATATTTGCCACTTTAGTGATTTATACACTTCTCCAATAACATATGAGATTCATTTACTCAATAGTTAGTAATAAGTAATTTTGCAAGTTGTAAAACTAATTATCTTATAGTTAACCACTGCTCCGTTTATGACACTAATATCTTACTTCTTCTTTCAAACTGTTTTATATAATTATGGAGTTTAATTTCTTTCTTAATCTAGAAGTATACCTCTCCATCTCTTTTAGGAGCAAATCTCTAGGTAGGCTTTAGATAGACAATATCAAAATATGTCTTGACATGTATCTAAGTGTGTGTGTGTGTGTGTACACAGTGCTACATAATATTTGGTATAGAAAATATTTGAATGATTTTTAGAAATTTTGGAAAGTCTAGTATAATAACATATATTGAAATACCAACTAATTCGACGGATAGAGTCACCGATTAAAGTGATCATATTTAGTTGTTAATCAAGGAAACGAGTAGTGTAAGCTCTTTGCCCTAATTCCAGATGCTCAATTACCTTGATTGAATGTCTACGAAATATATCATCCATGATGGCATCTCCAAAATGACTCGTCAGAAAGGGCTCTGACACTGCACTTATATGAGCTCCCACATACTTGCCTTTTGCATACTTGTCTAGCTCTAAACGTTTGTTTTCTTTTTCGAAGCCTGCTAACTAGCTTCTATGGAAAGTTCCAAGACGATGGATATTAAATGATCCTTTACTTTGAATAACTTGCCTTACTTTTTTAGCAGTGGGTGTATAGAATTGATAATTGAATGACTTTAATTTTGATTCCTAAACCAATCCCTAACATTAAATTAATCCAAAATAGAGCATAGATGTCCCTTGTGTGTATATTGTTAATTAATGTCTAAGATAACAACAAGATCCAGTAACATTTGTAAATAGAGTGGAAGGCAGAATGAATCCAAAGGCTAATCTGACACTCTGATAATCTTAGGAGAGGAGATTAAGGATCCTTTTCTTTCCTGCAAACATCTACATTTTAGAATATGTAGATTAGTGCAACACGTTGCTGTTTTATAGCAAAATAGAAGTGCATGTATAATATCAGAACTTGAATATTTTCAAGTAATATTTGCAGTATTTAGTATTTTTCATTTAGAAATGCAAATGTATCAAGTTTACAGTTTTGTCTATTTATTGTTTAGAATATTCTATAAACTTTAATGTGAATGTTATTAGGAGAAAAAGAGTATACTTCACAAACCATGTCGCTAATTAGTACCATCCCTATTGGCTAAAAAACATTAGTATAGTATTTACCATTACCTATAAAGGTAAGAACCATACGACCTTTGTGAGGTATAATTTTCTTACTTAGATATAATATAATTAACCTAACAAACTCCCTTAAGTATTTATTATAAGAATAATAATAATAATAATGTATAATAATATAATGACATAAGTAATGTTGTAGAGATATTAGAAATTCTAGAAATTACTAAAGATATTTATGAAATGATAAATTAATAATTAAAACTAATGATGACATAAGCAATAACATAAGTGATGATACAACAAGAAATGTTATAGAGATATTAGAATTCTAGAAATTACTAAGATATTTATGGAACGATAAATTAATAATTTAAAAATAATGATGACACAAGCAATGACATAAGTGATGATGTAATAAGAAATGTTGTAGAGATTTAGGAATTCTAGAAATTACTAAAATATTTATAAAGAGATAAATCTTCACCATTAATTAAGTGCTAGGTGGCAAAATCTTAGCATTCTATAAATCACTAAAATATTTATGGAGAAATAAGTCTCCACCATTAATCAAATGATATGGTAGCAAAATTCTAACCACACATGGGCCTTAGGAAACTCTATAAATACCCCTTAGCCCTTGCATTTTCCATAAACCCTAGAAATCTCATCTTTTTCCATTCTAATCCAAAGCATCACTAATGAAGAAATTCTCAAGTTTAGAAAGAAAGGTTTAGGGGAATCAAAGAAAAAAAGTAACACTTCACTTCAACTGCAATGTAAAGACAATATGTTAAATTAGCTCTAAGTAATAATTCTCTTATGCTAGGTTTAGTTTTAAATAATCTCTTAGCTTATAATAATTATTATTGTAATGTGATTGGAAATTGTTAAATCCCACATGACTGGCTATGCCACCTACATCATGATATCATCCTCATATGGCCGGCTATGCCGCCTAAGATGTTATACTTACTACTTACTTGATTGGATGGTCAGCTATGCCGCCTAAATATGATGCTCTTATTTTATCATGTCATGGTCGACACTGCCGCCTAAAATATGATGTTGTTAGTACTTTTTACATGGTCGGCCCTGCCGCTTATATTATAATTTTATTTCTTTAATTTCTGTATGGACGGCACTGCCGCCTATGTTAGATGTTGTTGTCTTAAATTAGCTTCATATTTTACTTTATTATATATTTAAAAAATTTACATGCTGTGACATAAGTTACATTGGTCTCATGCATTTCATGAGTAATTTGATAAAAAAGTATTTTAATGAATTTGAAGAAAGAAATGGATGTTGTACTACTAGGTGGCAAGCATTCATAAAAAGGGCAAGCCCTCTAAACTAAGAAAAGAGATCCTTTGGGGACGGCGATATGTAATGCCCAACGGATCAATTAATTTAAGCTCAATAGCATGTTATAGAATGCTAGCATTATAGTACAACAAACCTAAGGCCCTAACATCGTTCTTTATATTTTGAAGTTTCATGTAAAAGATTTAGCACTTATTTCACAAAGTCATTCATGTGTATGATAGGTAATACATGGATCAAGTGTTTTATATATTGGACTTTTAGCTCACGTAGTCCTTACATTGCAGGCATTGAGTAGGAAAAAGCTGGCGCCAAGTCCCAACCGAGGTGAGGTGCATATAGACATAACAGACCTTTGGTTACACAACAGGCTCAATTGTATTCCTATCTAAGCGTAAATATATCAAGCTTGCTTATGGTATTGTTTTACAACATGTTCCTAAGAGATCTCTGGCTTTTGTAACAAAGTTTTTGGTGTGACAAACCCCTTTATATAGTTCTTTATGTAACAAACTTTTTTTTTGTTCAATATCTATAAAATGCTTATTTTGAAATCGTTTCTACAAATACTTAATATTACACCAAGCCCTCTTTATGAATGCTTGCCACCTAGTAGTACAGCATCTTTTCTTTCTTCAAATTCATTAAAATACGTTTTTATCAAATTACTCATGAAATGCATGAGACCAATGTAACTTATGCCACAGTATGTGAAGTTTCCAAATATATAATAAAGCAAAACATAAAACTAATTTAAGACAACAACATCTAACATAGGCTGCAGTACCGTTTATGCAGAATTAAAGAAATAAAATTATAATATAGGCGGCAGGGCCGACCATGTAAAGAGTAATAACAACATCATATTTTAGGCGGCATTGCCGACTATAACATGATAAAATAAGAGCATCACATTTAGGCGACATATCCAGTCATATGGGATTTAACAATTTTCAATCACACCACAATAATAATCATTATAAGCTAAGAGATTATTCCTATGTCCCATATTCTACTCAGATCTCTGAGTCTTCCTTACCTTTGATTAGTCTGTACAAACTCTATCAGAGACCTAATTCCTTTACCAGAACCATTCGTACCCTTATTTCCACAAAAATACCAACTCTAAAAGAATATATTCAGTCTTCTAGACTGGATCAATGTGCTTTGCAAGCAACTAAAGCAGAGTAATTTGTTACCTTGGAAATTCCAATAGAACTGGTTACTCAATGGAAACAAGAAGGGTATACGCACCTCCATCTTGGAGGAATCCGACCTTTCTTTTTACAAATGAAACATCTAGCATTCTTTTGACCTCTAAACTGGAAAGGCTTTTTGTGGAAATACCTGTAGGATTATTTAGGCTTTTTGGAACTGTGTTTCTTTGACTATTTGGACGGAGAGTATTTTTGAAAATGGGATTTTTTCTTGGTTGGATAGTGACAAGATTTTTCATACTTATTTTAAAATCATTTCTACAAATACTTAATGTTATACCTGGTTTAATCACTTTAGTTACAATAATAAAGGTGGAGTGTTACAATCTTCAAGTTTCAACTCTTTTGTTTGTATTTCGAGAAATTTTGTGAAATCACTTTCAAATTGATCTAAGTAAACTTTATGCACACTTGAAGGGCAACAAGATTTTGCTATGCAAATGCTCCTTTTATTTAATATTGGAAATACTTATTCACTTACTATGGCATTAGGTATTTGTTAAAGAATTCAATCATATCTATTAAGTCATTATATACTCAGCGATCACTTAAGTACAGTTTATTTTTTTATTTGAAATATAAATGGATTTAAATTTTTTTAAAGTTTGAATGGGTTTAAATATGAAAATTTGAATTACATCTTTATTTTTCTTTTTTAATATTCGAATATAAGTGGCATCTTTTTTATAATAAAAAAATCTTAAATTTAGTTATTTGATATTTATGTCCTTGTAAATCAAAATAAAAAAGAGATCAAATTTTATAATCTAGAAATAAGTTGTCTTAGAGATATTTATGAACTATAATATTTATTTTTCATTCAGACATTTTTCTATTGAAATAAAAGTCACAAAAATTTAACTTTTCCTATATAAATGTTTGAAAATTAGATATAAGTTACAAAAAAGAAACAAGCAAAATTTTTTAAAAAATGTTTAAAATTAATAAAATTTCAAACTTTTGACAATTTAACAAATAATCTTTTACTTTAAGCAAATGCTAAACTTAGGGAGCTCCTTTAATATGATAAAATCTAAGTTAAAGATATAGAAAGACAAATTTCAATACCTATAGGACAAAGTACATTATATTCAAATGTGTGTTTTTCTGTTTTTTTAATTTATCATTTACTTTCTCTTATTACAAAATTAATCCATATCTATCTATTTAAGAAAGGAAAAGTTAAAACTTAAGAGAAAAAACTAATTCGCTTGCCTGAAGGAGCCAGGGGAGACCGTATGAAGAGTAAACAAAGGAAGGAAAAAGGAAGAAATAGCCTTCCATAGAAAGATCCAGGAGCTGCAGCTATCAAACACGAACCAAATTCACGGCCTTTCTCTTTCTTGAGTCGCTCATAAAAGTTAGGCAGGTATTTAAAGAAAGTATTGAAATCGTTTCCGAGAAGACCATTGAGAAAAACGCGCAATATCGGTGACTTTTGGTTCAAGCGTTGGCAAATTTTGTCGAGGCCACCTATATCTTCCCATGTCGGCAGCAATGAATTAGGTCCTGAAGAGCATCCCGTATCTGTAAATCTTATGCAATCCAGGAAGCCGTTGGCGTACAAAACTACAATCAAACACGCTTTTTTCTATTATAGGCTTTGCTTTCGAGGTCGCCTCTTTCTGAGATAAAAAAATGGAAAAGAGAGTAAACAAATTTGTATAAGTATATATAACAGATGAAATTAGTTGGGTGAAAAAGGGAGAGGAGTTGATGACGACCTGTTGCGATGAGTTGTTTGCATAGCAAGTGTCTCCTTCTCCTCCATTCATATACAGAAGTTATTCTACTTCCACGGCTGCAATCTTGCAAGAAACTTCCTCCAATTCGATTGCCCTTCTGTATGGTTCCAAGGGACAAGATTCTTCCCATGTATTTTTTGGAAAAATTTTAGACATAATATAAAAAAGATAAATTTCACTCTTATTAATTTATGAATTTATGAGCGGCTCGATTTATACAAATATTTGAAATATAATTCAAAAATAATAATTAATTAATAAAAATTGAGTGAAGTAATTTTTCTTAATTAATAATCAAATTTCCATCAACATTCTTTAATTCTTATCATTATTCCCAGCCATAAGTGTAAAAATTTTCAAAGAAAAATGTATTAGCACATAAAGTTGTCCAGAATTATGCATTATCAGAGAGATGAGAAAAACTTGCATGGAAAAGACGCATATGTTATATGTGACTATGTGTGAGCCCTTTCTAATATATTTTGACACACATATTATACATATACATTTTGTTACTGACTTATTAATCATAATAAATAATAATAATAATAATTGAAATTATACACATCATATGAGGGGAGTCTTTCTTCTACATTTAATGCTTATCGTGTGAATAAAAATGTTATCACATTAATTTTTTTTAAATTATATCAGTAACAACGGGTGAATGGAATTTAATGGGTAATGGGACGATCTCATCCAAATTTTTCCCTTGAAAAATTATTGTTTTCGGTTTCAATTGTAGCAACCGGCCTACCCTTCTTGTACTAGACGACAAAGAAAAAGCTGCATTATTGGGCTTACTTTTTTAAGGAAGAAGTCTTGGTATTGTACCATCCATTGAGGAAGTTCATTCTAAAAAAATAATAATAATTAAATTGTACAATCTATAATTTTTTTTAATATCCACTTCAAATCCAAAGTTCAACATTACAATTTTGTATATGATTAAAATTATACTAATAAATAAATTAAAAAATTAAAAAATTAAAAAAATAATTACATATCGATCACCTATTTTTTATACTTTTTAAAATACATAATTCTTAATTTTATTTACTGAACTCTACTTGAAGTTTACAAGCTTATAATTGATTCACTTCCGTCGTAACCTTGTTATAATATTGCTGACAATAGAGGGTTAAAAATGTCATTTTAACCTCAACACACAAAACAACTATGTATTCCCCTAACAAAATCAACCACCAACTGATACGGTTGGTGTTGCTACTACCCTAAGACCCGACGCAAACGTAAAAAAGAAAAAATCAAATAAAAGCACAAAACATACTCAAACCAAAATTTCAAAAATACCCAAATCTAGATTTATCTAAATGAACATGGGAGGGGAAGAAGATGGTGTTTAGGGTTATTAACATTTGTTATCTAATGCGTTGGAAAAAAAAAAAAGTTTTCAATTTATTTATTATTTTTTATTTGATAATTATTTATTTTTATAACTTCTATTATTTATTTAATTATTTATTTATTTTTAAGATTTTTATTCGATAATTATATTTTAAAAATATTTTACTAATTACCCTTCTCTAATTAAAAAGTCCTATTTTAATTTAGATAAAATAGTTATTTTACATTTTATTAGACAAAATAGTCCTTTAACTATCATTCTGTTAAATATCTTTACAGTGTTACCACGGGAGTGGAGCTATGATAGATATTGTAAACTTCAAGTGGATTGTTACAGAAAAAAAAAAAAAGGATTTCTTTTTAAAATTTTTGATAAATTGTGAAAAATTAGGTGATTGGTGCATAATTTTCCTACTTCAAATTCCACCCATCAAAGCTCAAACCCTATTATTATTTATCCCTTTATTTTGTCAGTGAAGTTTTTTGTCACAACAATGGTAGTGAAATGCAACGAGATAAGTCAGTATGACTTTTACATAATTTTACAGTAAGAGAATCCTTTATTTCATTAGACTATAACATAAGTTAAAAGATTAAAAAAATAAATACAGATTTAATATGATATATTTTTTTCTAATAATGTATTGAACTATATATATATCAACAAAGATGAAAAAAGTTATGGGCCGATGCTCTCAATAACCTGTATTAGTTTGAGTTCGCATAGTCTCTTTTTCATTTTCACAAGGGTGAAAAAAGAAAAAGAAAAAAGAAAAAAGAAGTAAAGTGGAACATGCATGGTAGGTTTACGTGCCATGTTATTAGTGAAAGTAATAAACTTTCTAAGCTAGCCCCGAAAGATTTTTAAGTTATATTATAAATGTATGTCTGTAAGGTTTCAGTAAATATAACTCTAGATAGTAATGTGTCTATGTAGATTGTAATCATTAAAAATAAATATAAGTTATTAACTTAACTTTTAATTTGGTCTACCACATGTATCACTGAATTTAATTGTAAATAGTAATGAGAACAAATTTTCACGAAGAATTGAATAAAATCTTCTCCAAAGTGCAAAGGCTATCACAGAAATGTGATAGATTAATTTCTTCCTTATATTATAATTTAAAATTTATAAAAACTAAAAAATTAAGTGGAAAAAATAGTTGTAAGAAAAAATTAGTAATAAAATAATATATCAGAGAAGATTAAGTAATAAAATGAAATGATAATAACTCCAATAATTATAATAATAATAATAATAATAAGTGCTGAAATAGGAACATTGGACAACTGCAGCCTGTGGGTTCTATTGAAATACCAATATAAAACAACATAAAATCACATAAACCCATACATAACCTAAATTAATACAAAATATTTATTAGAGGAAAAACAAACAAACGACAACAAGAACGAGGACAGTAGAGCTTCACTTAAGACAAGAACTGAAAGATAAACGTACAAAACATAATTTTTTTTTAATTACATAATTCATTTCTTTACCAAATAAATGAACAGAACTGTATAAGCTCCTAACCCCATTTCCAATTGCGCACTTACCTTGATTGTATATCGATGGAACAAATCATCGATGATTGCACTTCCAAAATGATTGACCAAAAGAGATTCTGATACTGCTCTTATATTATTTGCCACATTCTTCGCTCTTGCGTGCTTGTTTAACTCCAAGCCTTTTGTTATCATTCTCATAGCCTACTGACCAACTAATATGCGATGTTTCAAGCTGATGGATATTAAAGGATCCTTCTCTTCCAATAACTTGTCTTACTTCTTCAACGCAAGGTGTATAAATTGGGTAATTGAATGACTCCAATTTTGATTCTTCAATGAGCCCCTAAATAATTTCAAAAGAGAGAGTAAATCTCTTTAAAATATGTAAAATATTTCTTACACACACATATATAGATGTATGAACTGGCTAAAGACAGATAAATAATGATTGATTTTACAAGTAGATATTGTAACTGATCTATTACAATATAACATCGTTTAGTGATAATTCACTTAATAATTTTCATGTAAAAAAGTATATGAGGTCATGTGTGTCTGTCTATATAAAACTAACCTTGCGTAAATATATCTTATTTAGAATATTATACTTTTATGTATGATTAACAAAGAGAAAGAGAGAGAGGATACCTCAGAAACCATATCGTTTAATGCCATTCCCATCGGCTCAAAAATACCAACATGGTATTTATCATTACCTATAAAGTTAAGAACCATACGACCCCCAGTCTTCAACTCCTCTGATCGAAATTTGAGAAATGATTTGAAATCACTTTCGAATTGATCAAAGTATGCTTTATGCACGTTGGGAGGGCTACAGGTTTTTGCTAAGCAAACATCCCTTTTATTCAGTAAAGGAATTCCATATTCACTTACTAACTCTTTGGGTACCTATTAAAGCATAAACTGAGGTATTATAAGAATATGATTTTGTACACTATTTATACAAATTTTCAATCTTTTATTATCTTTAAAAAGAATAAATGGGACGGGTTCGTTTACCCGAGAGAGCCAGTGAAGACAAAAAGAAGAGTAAACCACGTCTAGGAAACACGGAGGGAATAGCCTTCCATAGAAAGATCCAGGGGCTGCAGCTATGAAACATGAGCCAAAATCGTCCTGGCCTTTTTCTGTCTTCAATCTCTCATAAAAGCTTAGGAGAGATTTGAAAACGGTATTGAAATCACTTCCAGGAAGATCATTGAGAAAAACATGCAATATTGGTGACTTATGTTTCAAGCGGCTGCAAATAGTGTCCAGTGCCTCTATAGCTTGCCATGTTGGCAAAAATGCATTAGGCCCTGAAGAACACCCCATATCTGTAAATCTGATGCAATCTGGGAAGCCATTGCAATACAAATCAAACAAGCTTTCATCCAGTAAATGTTTTGCTTTCAATGCTGCCTCCCTCTGACGAAGAAAAAGGAAATTAAAAAAAAATTGTAAACGCAACAAATTAAAGTGTGAACATCAAGAGAGAGACAAAGAGAGATTGAAGTTCATATATTCACCGACGGGGCTGAGTTGTTTGCATAGCTGTTATCTCCTTCTCCTCCATTCATAAACAGAACTTGTTCTACTTGCATGGCTTCATTTTTCCTAGAACCTTGCTCTAATTCCATAGCTCTCGTGTGTGTGATGACCTTGTCGTGTCCCTTGCTCTAATTCGATGCCACTCGTGGTTTATATGCAGAAATTAAGGGAAAAGTCTTGGTATTCCAGAAGCATTGCTCATATACCATTTATTTTTCTTTTTTATAAAAGGTATACTTCAAATCGTGATAATATTGATACACAGGGTGGCAACCTTTAAACCAATAAAGAGCAATAATTCAAGAGTACCAAAAACGTGAAGGTAAACCATACCAATCATATTTAATTCTTGATAGACATGATATTGAAATTTAACTTATCCATGTGGACTTGATCGAGTGGTTTGGATGGGCTACATGTGTTCCATTTTTCAAAAATAAAAAATTTAGATTTTCTCTATTCTCCTACCTTTTTAATGGAAAGAAATATCGAGATATAATTGAGATTAATGTCTAGTTTTGTTTTGTTACTCGACAAGTTCTTCCAAGAAAATGAGTAAAGTCAACAAAGAAATATTTGGAAATTGACAGCATATACATCCCTGCAACCCGAATATCCAGAAGATGTCATTATATATTAAAAAATAATTATAGAATCACAAGCATTTTTACTAACAATCTCTTTTATAAATTGTGTGTCAAGATGAGTTTTCAATAAAAATATAAAACTTTATTTTTCACATTTAAATGTATAATATTATTTATCTAAACATATTTGTCATTATATCATTACTCTTATTTTTAAGTGTACGAGTGTATTTCATTGGTCTTTATTATAGAATTATATATAAATAATTCTTTCAACGTTTACATGTACAAGTATAACTTATGGATTTGACTAAGTTACGACCTATTACTGTTGCTATACCTAGCATAAGTTACACAAACCGTAACTTAGCCGGCTCTATAATTTATTAAATGATTTTATGAGTTGTCAAAATCATCCTTTTGAATATTTCTTTTTATTTACGGACACATATTCATAATATGTATGTTATTTGAGATAACCTACTAAAAGGTGAAGCTACAGTACCATGAACAAATGTCAAATGAAAAAAAAAAGTTGAAAAAAGAGATGTGCATCGGTGATTTGTATTCCTGGGCCCCTTGTACAAATCTCATTTAATTTTCTTTCTTTCTTTACTAATATCAGCTCCCTAAGAAATATTTCAATAAATAAAAATACTTTATATAACCAACCATATTAATAACAATCCAATAATTAAAAGAAATTGAAATAATTCCATTAAAATTACTAGAAGCATTAATTAAGAACTTTTTCATGTCATGAAAAATTTTAGTTAAATCATGTTTTAGTGTATTTCTAAGCATTTACTTAAGTTGAGACTAAACATACCTTTGCAGAATATTTATTAGACTATCATCTTCTACAAATATTCAAGGTTGCTCTGTAACAGCAATATAATTAGCCAATCCTTTTTGCATGTTCTGTTGTGATTATCTGAATGATGTTAAAATACTAAAGGTCTAGAATCATATTGTAAAATTTGGGTTTGTGTTGGGTCTTATGGCATGTATTTTGCTTGTCAAGTTTCTATATGTCGTTTGAGATGTCTGATTCCATCTTCAATTTTGGCACTTAAAATGACTTGATAAAATTTGCAAAATGCTGCATTTGCCATTTCACTTTTTTTAATTTGGCATTTTTTTTCAAATTAAAACTTGACAAACAATTCATGTTCTTGCTCGATTAGAGATTGTAGTAGGACCAACAATGGCAAGAGTAGAACCACTTTAACTTGTTTGAGAAGTATGGGGAGACTGCTCAAGTGAGACAATAAACAAATTTTTTGAATATAGTTCTAGTGCAACAATTTCTTCATTTGGAACTTCCTCCCCCTTTTCAACAAAATTAAGATTCTTATCTAACTCAAATGAAAGTGAGACATTTTATGTAATAGCATTTTGGTAAAGAAAAGTGGCTATGGTGTATTTGTGCTAGTGAAAAAAAGAAAAAAAATTTAGTAAACAAGAGAGACGTGTGTTAAACGGTGTTGAATGGTGTTGAATGGTCTTTTACTTTTGTTTGAGATTTAAGTAACAAAAAGAAGTTACTGAAATTATAGCGAAGTTTAGAGGAGTTTGAGCAAAGAGTAGAGATGAGACGCGAGAGCTAACGAGGAGATAGAGATTGAGAATTGAGATAAGTTTGAAAATAATTTAATTATTTAAATAGAATAAAAAAAATAAAAATATTAACGGTCAAAATGGGACAAACAATTAAAGCTTCCTGCAAGTTCGTTGGTACAAATGAGACTGTGATAGACATTGCAGTGAGCAAGGTGAAATACAAGCCCGTGACAACCCCCGCACCCCCCCCCCCCCCCCAACTCGCGAATGTCAATGCCCTCATCGACTGAAAAACATAAGAGTGTCGGTAGAGAAAAGGTCATCTGAATTTTGAGTGCCCATAAAGGAAGAGAAAAAGCTACTCTATTGAGTAAAAAGCTTTTAAGCAATTCTATTCTCTTCACTACACTTCTGCTAAGTCTAACAAGGACCAGGGACGGAGCTTTCCACTGTGGACCGAGACTATGCAAAGGTAGAACATCATAGAAACTTCACTGACTTTATCATAAACCTTGATTTCGCTACGCTCGCTGTCTAATAAATTAAACCATTGCTTTTGTTTACTCTTTTTAATTTAAATTTTGGATTCGCCTATGTTATCATAGTTGTAAGATACTCCAGTTTTTGTCTTTAATGGTTTAACTGCTGTCAAATTTACTTGAGCACCTTGCAACTTTTTTTATTTACAATTTTTTAAGAGTCTTAAAAGGAAAAAAAATTATCCTCCTTGACAAAGGTTGAAGAAAATGGAGTTAACCAGTACAGCCCGCCAAAAAAGCACGCCACTGTCAGGTCTCATCTCTATCAAACTTCGTGACCCACCACCATGCTTGAAGTCGCTAAAAACCCGCAAGCAACACAAACATTATCACCCCACGTACCCACGCGGAGCCACCCTCTCTGGTGCCGTTATTGTCACGGGTGAATAATCAAAGTTCCAACAATGATTGTCACGTCAAACAAATAATAATTTTGTTGTCTCCATTAATAAATGATTAAGATTCAAAACCTTTTGTTGGGGACAAGTTATTTGTCCATTGAAGAACAAGAAAAATAACAAGCCAACCAAAATGAAAAAGAGAGTAGCAGTAACCGAAACTTGCTATCGATTTAGATTTCTCAATACCAATCAAAACGCATGACCACCGACGATCACTCCTGCAAATTGTTGGACTTTGATATTGGAAGGGATTCTTGAATTACCCTTACTGCTGCCGATTAAAATTAGAGTTGTTGCATTCCCAGTAAAGTTTTTAGCTTAAAGGCTAATGAGTTTAGAATCAAAATTTCGAATAATAAATCTGAAACTAAGGGATTTGATGATATTGTAATGAAGAAGATCCCCATCAAATTGAAGTGATTGCCATGAAATTTTTAAAATGTTTGGGGGCAAAAAAAATCTGTTAGATGAAGTTGAAGATCATGATGATGGAAAAGCGTACGAGTGTGAGGAGTGATGATGATGGAGACGAACGTGAAAGGGATGAGTAAATTTAAGTTGACTTGGATGTAAACAAGTAAATATTTTAACACTTATAAAATAATAAATTAAAAAAATGTAAGACGTTAAATAAAATTTTAATAATATATGTAAGTAAAAAACGTCATATTATTTTTAATATTTTATGAATAAAAAATATAAAAACTTAAATAAAATTTAATATTAGTTAAATCATGAAAGATAAAAATTGAGGTAGCTTACATCTATTGTAACATAAATAAATTTTTAAATTTTTAATTGTTTTGTTCACTGGGTGAGAAATAACATTAATTCAGAATTTTTTTTTTTGTTATCAAATAATCAGACAAAGTTGATGTGTAATCGGTGCACGTACCGTAAAATTGAGTAGCCATTTCAATTTTACTGTTACAGTTGTGAAATTTAATAATTTTGTCATTCCGCGCAGTGTGACGTGCATACGTGGAGTGCAATCAATTCAAGTTTCAAGTCGCCGGATCCTGCTGTGGAGTGAGATTTAGTTCGTGGCCCGGTAGCCGCCCGATCCAACTCTTCCACAGTCCCACCATTTATTTTGGTGATGTAACATCACTTTATCGCACATAATAAATTTCTCTGGGACAATCGCTTTACTTATTATTTATTCTATTTCGTCCTTAAATCTCATGTCTCTCGAAGATTTATAATTCCTATGGCCATCCAAAATGAATAAATAAGTACTCATCAGCTGAGACCTTGCAAGTTGTGAAAAATTATTTATTAATTTTGGAAAGAGTTTAATTTAACAATCACATTATCTTGAAAGTGTATGTCTTAAGTTTAAATAATTAGAATAATAGATAAATATAACTAAATTATTGGATTCAATTTATAAGAGAGAAAGACTCTTTGGTACTTTAGGAGTATTTTTCTTTATCTATTATTAATAATTAATATATAGTCACGGTAAATAATAAATAATTAAAAAAAAGCACACACAGAACAATACACTTGAAACACTAAATAAATTTACCTATTTGTTTGACGACTGGATAAATATGGCAGCGACCAACAATGATATTTACTTTATTTTTTTTAGTTTTTGTTTGTTTGTTCCGTTGGTGTGTAACAAAAATTAATTCATAATTTTTTCATCGTTAAATAATTAAAAAATGTAATTTTTTTATCAGTGCCGTGCAATCTTGTTATAAAATTGAGTAGCCAAGCAAATTTTATTATGGGTCCAATTATGTTGGATCTATTTTAAAATAAAGTCTTAATTATAATTATACTAATAAAAAGTAATTATAATTTTAATGATATATTTATAAAAAAAAGTATTTTATAGAATAATTCTAACATAATGGAACTCTTTCATTATTATAACTGTAGAATTTAAAAATTGTGTCCCGTGTAATCAATTCAAAATTTGAAAATTTTGAAAATTATACACAATGATGTTTAAATAATAAAAAATTAGAATCACTATGCATTTGTGCTTGTCAGTTTGTGTGTAGATTGTAATCAACACGCAACATATTCTTATACTTTATTTATAAAATCAACCGAGTCTGCCTAAATACTTCATTTGTAAATATTATAAAATTTCTGCTTACGTATACTAAGAAAATTTCATTGAATCCTTATAATTTTTTTATTTTGTTTAAATCTTCAAAATATTAAATTCACCCCTATAATAATTAAATTCTAGAAATATTCTTCATTTAATTAAAAATATAATAATAATTAAATTTATTATAATTATAATTATTATATTATTATAATGTTGTAAATAGATTATTATCATCATCATCATCATTATTATAATTTATCATAAATATAAATTATAATAATCCATTTAAAAATTTATAATAATATTTAATAATTATTATATTTTTATTAAATGAATGGTATTTTTAGAATTTAAAAATTATAAGGGTGAATTTAATTTTTTGAATATTTAACTGAAATAAAAAATTACAAGGGCTTCAATGAAATTTTTATAATAAATTTCCTTTAAATCAATCTCTTCAGCAGCATTTATCGATAATTAAAGTCACCATTAAATTCATTACACAAAGAGAGTATGAAAGAGGAGAAGAAGAAATGAAAAACAAAAAAGAAACATTTATAGTTTTATAGTGCATTCACTAAATAAAAATCGAGATTAATTGAATTCAGAATGAGTTAGAATTGAAATAGTAAGAATTGAAATAGTAAGAATTGAAATTATAACAATATATTTACTTATATGTAAGAATCGTACATAAAATGAGCTGTATTATCATGGTGTATTTATTTTGTTTTATAATTAAAATTGGAACGAATTAAACTATAAAAAATATTATAAAATATTTAATTAATTTTTATTTTATTTTTTTATTATCGTAGTTATTATTATTATTAAAAAATTAATTATTAATAATAATTATTGTTAGTTCTTATTATTAATAATTTAACTAAAAAATTTATTATTTTTTATTGTTAATGTATTAATTAGTTATGATACCTTTACATTGTTAATAACAACAACAACAACAATAATGATAATAATTATATTATAATTATAATTATAATTCATTTAATAATTATTATATTTTTAATTAGATGAAGGGATTTTCATTATTGAAATATTATAAGAGTAAATTTAATAATCTGAAGATTTACATAAAATAAAAAAGTATAAGGATTTCAATAAAATTTTTATAATATGCATAAGAATAAAATTTTATGATATTTATGAATAAAGTATAAATAAGAAAAATATAAGAAATTACATAAAATTTTACACAGAAAAAAAAAAAAAGCAAAAGGGTTGTAAGTTTCGAAAACTATAACTTAGGCGGACCCCAATCATAATTCAACATTCTTTGTATGAGCTTTGTACGATACTTCTTCATTTTGGGGCTCGTGCCAATAACAAAAAATGCAGTTTTCTTCATTTTTTTTGGAAATTTTCTTCATTTCTTTTATTTTTTTCATTTATTTTTAAAATAGTTAAATAAAATTTTCTTATTAATCATGTCCACACACTTGCCTCTACAGTCTACGGCTCTACAAAAATTAAGATCACAAGATTATTCATTCACAAATATTTATATTTCACTAAATTTTGTCTACTTACTTGACTACTCCCACCTACCAAAGTAATAAAATTAATTTTTGTCTTTTTACTATTATCTAATAATTATATATATATGCCAATACACTATGATGATTCACAATTCTTATTCTTTATTTTTATTTCTTTCAAATTTTTCAATATTCCAAAAGCCAAAATCATCATGGATCTTCAAGGACACAATATGAATGTAGAGGAACCTTGATTCCTTCAACAATACTATGTCAATACAATGATCTCAACGAAACAACAATGCAAGACTAAATTAGTCAAGAAACCATCATTTAAATGACTTTTTTTTCAAAATTTTACTACAATAACAGAGGGAATAATAGATAATAGCTTGCACCATCCTTGCAAATCAATGATCTTCAAATATAACTATTGGCATTGAGAAGTTATTTATTCAAAAGTCCATGGCACAAGGGGTTTATAGATAATCATCAATACGTGTCAAATTATTTAGCTTACCAACTTAGATTGAGACAAAATTAATCTTCCTAATTTGCCGTATCCATAGTTGTAATTAATAAATGTTATTTCGTGCTTAATAGTGAATATTTTGTATTTTCATAGCTGTTAGTGGTCGATTTTTTATAATTCATGTTTCATAGTTGTAACTTATAAGTTATGATTTATGATTTATTGTAATTGATATATCGTAGTTATTACTTCATATAATCATTATTCCAGAATTATAATTTTAATTTTTATTCGTGATTACTATGATTTATTATTGTATTATAATTAGTTATTATGAAATTAAATATATAACGGTGAAATTATGATAAATTAATAATAAAACATTGATTATTCTCTTTGTTGTTATTGTTGTTATAAGATGACGATAATAATGATTATTGTTATTATTACTACTACCATTACGTAAGCTGACGAGCTTAAAGAAATGCAATAGGCATATAAGGTTTTTTAAGTACACTAGGCATGTATGCTTAAAGGGGAAAGAAAAAAAGATTGATGAGCTTTTTTGGGCATGGCCCAGGGCTTATGTTGTGGGCCATGTCAAGCCTTAAAAAAAAAAATTTGGGCATAACACGACTATTTATGGGTTGTGTTGTTAGCCACTTTTATGTAATGGGTCGTGTTGTTAGCCACTTTTATGTAAGGATCATCAAATTATGTAAGTTTATTATAATAAAATAAACACTAATTAAGAATTGAGTAGTGTATGATAATTAAAAATATCAATAATAATGACTGAGATTACAAAAACTAAGTCTTAATTATTATGTGACATTCATTATTTTCATAATAAATTTTATTATTGATAAAATTAATATTCTATCATCCCTTAAATAAATGTCACATTGGTAAAGATTTATGCTAGAACTAAATTATTGAGATTCTTAACATTACTCTAAAAATATCTCACAATTTATCTAAAAAGCATTTGAAAATAAAACTATATACATATGGTACAACATTGTGACCACGTCATCCAAAATATATATACCATTAAATAATACATAAAAATCAATTCTAAAAGCCATTTGTTAGAACTGATAAAAGGTTAGATCTTTTATATGCAGTCTCATCAAGTTTAGAATGAGGGCAAGAAATTAAGCATTACTTTTTTTTTATTGTCTTTGCAGGAGATTTTATTCATTCTTTGTGAAAAATGATCACTCCATTTTGAGTGCTATTGAAAGTCAAATTCAACAAAAAGAAAGATAGGTTTAATTAAATATTAAGTCATTAAACTTGATGTAATAGAGATACGAAATTGGAAATTATCAAGAACAATCGTGACATGTTTTAAAATGCATATTCAAACCTACACAACAGGGTACTTCTTTTTGAATATTTTTCTTGTTAAATATTTTATCTTATAAAGTAGACTGCTTATATGTTCTTTAGGATCACATACTTAGAAAACCTATTGTTAGCTTTAATGTTGATGAGAGCATGATTTGCATGAAATTGTATCTAATCTTTTATTTATCAAACATCAGTCCCTCAGTTTCCAATGTCGAGAGTAAGATAAATTAAAAATTGGAAACCAATCTATTGTAAATAATGACCAAGCTAACATCTCTAAAGTTGCTAAGGTTGCTCTTTTACGAGACCATGCTTACCTAATTGAGTCCTATTCACTTAAGCAATCACCTAGCATTAAATGTGTGACACGGTGCATGCTAAACCAAGTGTTTGAATTTCAAAAGCTGCAATTTTGCACCCTTAAGGCACCTTTCCTTAAATGTTATGCCAGTTGCCAAAGTTGGTTTATTTTCTATTCAAATCTATAGTTCTCTAAATTGCTTTGTCTTTTCCCTTGCTTCTTTTTTCTTCCTTTCCTATCGAATAGGAGATTTCTTTGTTGAAGAACATATTGTGTTCTATCGTCATCACCTTCATACTAATTTCAGCCTACCTAGCTCAAGTACATTTCTTAGACTTTATCACTGGCTATTTGTCATTTTTCCTTGTGTCTATTTGGCTTTTTATGGGTATCAATTTGTCTTGACTTTCTAAACTCTGTTTTTAAGTTTTAAGAAAAATGTCCACGGTAAAAAAAAGGTAACTAACATTGAAGGCAAACTAGTTTTTTTGCCTAACACACTTAAACGACCTTTCCCAATCCCAAAGTCCGTACAAAGGAAGTAGGGTTACTATTATTAAGGATAATGTTAAAAGAATTTCTCCTGAGACTTCCATCTTAACTTATCTAAAGAGAATAAATCATAAAAGTCAAGTGAGATTTCTAGCTCAGGCTAAAGGTTGGGTTGAAACCAAGGTGAGGATAAGAGCGAGGAGAAAAAATCACCAGAGGAAACTCAACCAAAAAAGAAAAAGAATATGCCAAGCTATAACATCTTTAAGAAACAATGATCCAACACCTGTTGATGAAGTTGATGCAACCACATCCGTCCAAAACATCAAGAAAAGAGAAGTGGTTTGCACAACTTGCTACAGTATAAAATTTAGACACCTACCATTTTTACCTCATATATGTATGTATGTATGTATGTATGTATGTATATTCAACAAATTCCTAGAAATGTCGAAGTAGCTATATCTCAATATTCCTTTGTCGAAGCTGTAGAACAAATGTCAAATTATGTAAAGTTCTTAAAAGATATTTTAATAAAGGAAAGAAAGCTTGGAGGGTTTGAAACAATTACTCTAAAACAAGATACAACCATATGTTTCAGAATAAGATATCTCAGAAGCTAAAGGATCCAAGAAATTTTAAAATTTCATGTTCTCTAGGAACTAAGTATACTAGCAAAGCCCTTTGTAATTTGGGACCTAGCATCAATCTCATGCCTCTATTAGTTTTCAAGCAATTAAAAGTTTGGGAAGTTAGACTAACAACAATGAATTTATAAGTTACTGACAAATCTCATACCTATCCAAAAGGAAAGATCAAAGATATATTATTAAAGGTAGATAAATTTATTTTTCTAATAGATTTTGTAATGCTAGACTTTGAAGCAAATGAAGAAGTATTAATCATTTTAGGCAAACCTTTTTTAGGCACAAAAAAGACCCTAATTGATGTGTAAAAAGAAGAATTAACCATATAGATTAATGATTAGTAAACTACATTCAATGTGTTAGATGCTATGAAGAATCCTAACGAGGTTAAAGGCTGTAATTTTATCAATATTATGGATTTTACTATTGTAGGTAGGTTAAATAATTGCTGCAGCAATGAAGAAAGTAAGGCTATTATATTTGAAGAACTTGAGGATGAAAATCTTAAAACAAATGGCAAAGCATGGCTAGGAGAGAAGCAACTTTCTAAAACTTACAAGCACTTTAAATCTCTTAATCTTTCTAACAAGGAAGTATAACCTTTTGTTCTCTTTGTTGAGTCACCTCTTGTTTTAGAATTAAGGTTTTTACCTTCACATTCGAAATATACTTAGCTTGGTGACAATAATACACTTCTTGTAATCATTTTATCTCTTTTAGATGTCAAACAATAAAAAAAGGCCATTTGGATGGACCATGGCAGATATAAAAAGATCAACTCTTCCATAAGCATGCATAAGATTATGTTGGAAGATCGTTATAGCTAATATTCTAATAGTAGGGAAGATTAAATCCCATCATCAAGAAAGTTATGAAAAAAGAGATTATCGAATGGCTTGATGTCCGAATTATTTATCCAATATCAAACAGCTCATAAGGTTGGTCCAGTATAGTGTGTGCTGAAGAAAGATGGAGTAATAATTGTAACAAATAAGAAGAATGAGCTCATTCCCACAAGGATAATAACTAGATTGAGGGTCTGCACGGATTATAGGAAGTTGAATAAAGCCATAAAAAAGGATCACGTTCCATTACTTTTTGTAGGTCAGATGCTGGATAGACTTATTGGAAATGAATACTACTATTTCTTGGATAGATATTAGGCTATAACTATATTGCTATAATGCCAGAGGATTATGAGAAGATAACATTCATTTGTTCTTATGACACCTTTGCTTTCAAAATGACATTTGGCCTATGCAATACTCTAGTAACCTTTCAGAAGTATATGATGTCTATATTTTCAGATATGGTTGAACAAACACTTGAGGCATTCATGGATGATTTTTTAATCTTTGGTGAATTATATGATGAATGTCTATATAATCTAGAAAATGTGTTTACTGGGATTTTCGCCATCCCCATTGTTATATAGGCAGATTGTTAATTTTCAGTTAACAACTTCGGTTAAAAATAGCCCACCCACATGTTCAGTATCCGCTTCAGCAAAACATTGATGTTCATAGGCCATCGATAGGGGGTCTTTACGGTCAATTTGAGTGCAAGAAATATTTTGCTTAATCAAATTCAATAGCCCTTTCCTTTTCACTTTGACATTGGAATTTTCTTGGGCCTTCGTAGGCTCGTTAAATTTGACTGTGTTATTTAATTTGGGATTTGCTAATTTTTGCTGATTATAGGCCTCATTCGGCCTTATTAATTCTGGTCCAATATCAATTGAGTTACCGAATTCTAATAGTAAAGATACACGCCCTGAGAAAGAAAAAAGCTTCCTCGACTATTAATAAATAATTTTATAAGTTATTAATAAATAATTTTACTATTTTATTATTATGATATAAAACAATCAAATTGTCCCAATAAAAAAGAGTTATTGTATCTAATAATTTAGGGTTTAATTTTATGACTTATAATCTAATTTTTTAAATGAAATCTAGTTATTATTTTCACCACACTTCAATATAAATGACATAAATTTGACAGTTCTATAATTTACATGAGTATTGTACCATAAAGATACTGTGTTAGTTTAACTAAGATTTAATAATCATACTAATAAAGTAATATTAGGAAAAAATGAGTTTGGTATAAAATTAGAAAAATATTGAAGTTAAAGTAAGTTCTTGGTAATTTACCCTATAAGAATAAAATAGTCAATTTAAACTTATGCCAAAGCAATCTATGTAATCAAATTTAAATATAATAAAAAAATTCAATTAAGATAAACTCAATTAATTAATTCTCTGTTGTTCTTCTGTATTTAAACTTTTTTAAAAATAATGAGCACTTTTTATAATTATTTTCTGAAAATTGGGTGGGTTTGTAGAAATTTTGAAGTGAAGATACCATCACCGTAATAATATAATAAGTGATAGAAACATTGGATACTTACAGCCCTTGGGTTCCATTAAAATACCAATATAAAACAATATAAAATAAAATAAGTACATACATAACCTAAATTAATACAAAGCTTAGTCATTTCACGTAGAGTGATACATATTACAAGAAAAACAAACAAATAAATTAACGAGGACAAAAGAGCTTAATGGAAGACAAGAACTGAAAGACAAACGTAGAAAACATAATCTTTTTTTTTTGGAAATTAAATAATTCATTTCTTTATCAAGTAAATTAACAGAATGTGTAGGCTACTAATGTCACTTCCAATTGCGCACTTGGCTTGATTGTACACCGATGGAACAAATTATCCTTGATTACACTTCCAAAATGATTGGCCAAAAAGACTGGGTTGCCCTTATATTGTTTGCCACAATCGATTAATAGATTTAATGAAATTCTCTCATGTAAGTCTTTTCCTCATAAAATTATTATTTTCAATTTCACTTGTAGCATCAAACCACCCCCTGCGTACTAGATGACAGAAAAATTTGCATTATTGTGCTTAATTTACGTTCCGTGTTTGGAACTTTGATATGTTATGCTTGATTGAGACTTGATATACTTCGCTATCAATATCTTATGGTGTGATTACATTTTCGGAATGGAAATGGGGATGGTAGATCAGAATAAAAAATCTGTTTACTTGTTAAATAGAAATTGGGAATGAGATGCATGGATCCCACTCAAAATAGGGATTCACTGGAATGCCGATTGGCATTCCAGTGAGGGTCAGAATCAGAACTTCATTCTCGCTTATGACAAAAATATTCTCATTAATTTCTTTATTTTTCGAAAATACTCCTTTGACAATTGGAAAATATAAATTTAAAAAAAAAAAAAAAGAGGAAAGGGAGGATTCATCTCTCCAGCTCCTGAAACTTCTGTATCTTCTCCCTCCCATCAATGTCATCGGCAGCATCAACACTCTCTCTCGTCACCAGCATGGTTAGTTCGTCAATGGTATCGTCAGCTTGTCACCGCACTCTCTCTCCCTCGTCTTAGTCACCGACGGCCACCACTCTTTCTCTTCAGCTCGTCACCGACAGTCACCATCAGTCCGGTTCCCCACTTACGTTTGGATCTTATCATAATTCCAAGCGTGTTTCCCTTTCTTTTGTTTTGAAAAACCCAAAAACAATGAACAACAACACCTGTATGGACTTTAATTTTTTTTATTCCAAGTCAAAGGGAGCTTGGCTTTTGGAAAAAAAAAAAATCAAGAATAGCACCAGTGAAGCAGTGATTGTATTGTTTGGTGATTGTAACACCTGGCCATTATGTTAATTAAAATTATAATTATACAAGACAGAAGATGAAACTAAGTTTTGAAGTTGATGAAGAAGAAGAAACAAAATTGACAAGTGGAAGAAGAAGATAATTATGATGATGATGCTGTTGATGATGAAGATGAAATTGACAATGGAGAGATGTAACGAAGAAATTGCAGGAGTGAGAGAAAAAAAAAAAAGAGAAAAAGAAGATGATAGAAGAAGAGAAATAATAGAAGAGAGAAAGTAATATAAAAAATAAAAGAAGAAAAATTATTATTATTATTATAATAGTTATTATTAACAATAATCATAATAATTTAATAAATAATAATAATAATAAAATAAGTGTATTATTATAATTTATAATAATTTATTTTAATTTTAAAATAAATTAAATTAATTAATAACAATACAATTTATTTTAATTTTAATTTTATATTTAAAATAATTAATTAATTTTATTTTTATTTTTTATTTTAATTATGCCTCATTCTCATTTTAATGCATTTTATTTTTCGTCCATTCCGATTATTAATGCACATTAAGTCTTAACAATAAATGATTTTGGATAGGAACTTCATATTTGAGACTGGTATTAATGTAATGCTAGGTAACGACATGGCAATGGGCTGTATATAGCTCAGGAATGCCAACAATCGTATCCCACGATGGCCAATAACACTGTCACCAACCTTATCTTTTTTGTAGGCCTAAGCAATTTGGAGATTCGACGTATGAAAATGGATTCACTTAGGCATTTTGAACATCCTACATCAGTCTCCTTTTTTTTAAAAAAAAAGTAATTTCAACAAAAAATTTATATATTAGCTCAATTTATATTTCCAATTCCCGAAATAGTATTTTTAAAAATAAAAAATGTAAATAATAAAATTGTGAATGGATGTTATCCATGAGCAATAGAAACACAAGACTTAAAAAAAAATGAAATTATCATGGGAAACTAAGAATTTATTCATATATTTACTTTATTTGCCATCGTATAAATTTTGTTAACACTGAGTTCATAGCATAGACATAATTTATAAAAAATAAATTTAATATAATCATTTATAATTTTATCATCAGGCCTAGTTTTAACAGTAAAAATTAAATATTTTTAATTATTAAAAATCAAAAGCATTAATTAGACAAACAAAAGTCAAAATGTCTCATATTTCTATCTAATCCATTCAATCAAATGTGAAAAAACCGGCCGTCATTACCAAAGATAAGGGACCCCTACAAGGATTTTTGCCTTGCCAACTGTTTGGTTGGTTGACTGTTAGCTTTTACTATTATTACATCATGGCTCGACGCCGGGGAGAACAGGCAAGTTGAGCATTTTTTATTTTTTATTTATTTTATTATTTCCAACAGCATATAAATCTTCATCTATTCAATACTTAGTTACAAGTAATTTTATGGGTTATAAAATTAATTTTTATACAGTTAATCACCCCTTAGTTTAGTAATTGACACCATCTTATTTCTTTTTTGGGATCCCTTCTATAATTGTGGGGTTTAATTTTTTTATTAGTTTAGAAATATACTCTCCATTACTTTTATGAGTAGATTTCTGAGATAGACTTTAGATAAACTATATCAAAATAGGTCTTGACACACTTCTAATTATAATATTTATAAAATATAACTACACTGCTAAAATTATTATGTATAGATATAAATATAGATATAGATACAGGTAGATGAGTGCTACATAGTATTTGGTATGAAAAATATTTGAATAATTTTTGAAAAGTCTTGTATAATAACATATATTGAAATGCCAACTAATTCCACGGATAGAGTGGAGGACTAAAGTGATCATATTTATTTGTTAATCAAGGAAATTAGCAGAACTGTGTAAGCTCCTTGGCCCAATTCCAGATGCTCAATTACCTTGATGGAATATCTATGAAATATATCATCGATGATGGCATCTCCAAAATGACTTGCCAGGAGGGGCTCTGACACTGCTCTTATATGAGTTCCCACATACTTGCCTTTTGCATACTTCTCTAGCTCTAAGCCTTTGTTTTCTTTTTCGAAGCCTGCTGACCAGCTTACGTGGAAAGTTTCGAGATGATGGATATCAAAGGACCCTTCACTTTGAATAACTAGCCTTACTTCTTCAGCAGTGGGTGTATAGAACGGATAATTGAATGACTCTAATTTTGATTCCTCAACCAACCCCTAACATTGAATTAATCCAAAAGAGAGCATAAATATCTCTCGTGTCTATATTGTTGATTAATGTCTAAGATAACAATAATATGAACAGTAATATTTGTAAAAATATACTTTCCTGTGAACACCTACATTTTAGTGCAACACGTTGCTGTTTTGGAGCAAAACACGAGTGCATGTATAGTATCAAAACTTGAATATTTTCAAGTATGAGTGGCAGTGTTCCAATAATTTTCATTTAGAAATGTAAATGTATTAAATATACAGTCGTGTGTGTGTATCATTTAGAATATTTTATAAACTTTTATGTAAATGTTATGGAGAGAAATATGGTATACCTCGGAAACCATGTCACTGAGCACCATCCCTATTGGCTCAAAAACGTTAGTATGATATTTATCATTACCTATAAAGGTAAGAACCATACGACCTTCAGGTTTCAACTCTTTTGTTCGTAATTGGAGGAATTTTGTGAAATCAATCTGAAATTGATCCAAGTAAACTTTATGTACACTTGGAGGGCAACAGGATTTTGCTACGCAAACACCCCTTTTATTGAGTATTGGAATTCCAGATTCGCTTACTATGGCTTTAGGTACCTGGTAAAGAAATCAGTCATATCTATTGAGTAATTATATACTAAGAGATCATTTGCTTTATTATGATAAGGTCCTAGTTAAAAGACATAGAAACATAAATTCCAATACCTACTGGACAAAACATATTTTATTAAAGAAATTTTTTATGTTACAATTTAGCATTTATTTTTATTAAAATATGTACTTTTTTATTTTTTAATTTATCCTTTAAGATTACTCCGTATCTATCTATTTTTGAAAGGAAAAGCTGAATCTTAACACAGAGAAAGAGAGAGAAGGAGAAGAAAAAAAATAATAATTTGCTTGCCTGAGAGAGCCAGTGGAGACTGTATGAAGAGTAAACAAAGTGAAGGAAACAAGGAGGAAATAGTCTTCTATAGAAAGATCCAGGAGCTGCAGCTATTAAACAACCAAATTCACTGCCCTTCTCCTTCTTCAGTCGCTCATAAAAATTAGGCAGAGATTTAAAGACACCATTGAAATCGTTTCCGAGAAGATCATTGAGAAAAACATGCAATATCGGTGGCTTGCGATTCAAGCGTTGGCAAATTTTGTCAAGGGCATCTATAACTTCCCGTGTCGGGAGCAATGAATTAGGCCCTGAAGAGCATCCCATATCTGCAAATCTTATGCAATCTGGGAAGCCGTTGGAATATAAATCGAACAAGCTTTTTTCCAAAATAGGCTTTGCTTTCAAGGTCGCCTCTTTCTGAGAGGGGGGACAAAGAGTAAACAAATTTGCATAAATATATATAACAGAAGAGATTAGTTGTGCCAAAAAGGGAGAGGAGATGATGATGACCTGTTGCGATGAGTTTTTTGCATAGCTAGTGTCTCCTTCTCCTCCATTCATATACAGAACTTGTTCTATCGGCATGGTTGCATGTTTGTAAGAAACTTTCTCCAATTCCATTGCCATTCTTTGTGGTTCAAGAGTACAAGATTCTTTCCATATGTGCTTTGTAGAAACTTTTTAGGAATTATATAAAGAAGATAAATCTTACTTTTATTAATTTATGATCGGCTCAATTTACATAAATGATTGATTAGTGAAGACTGAGTCTAAGTGATTATTATAAATTAATAATTAAGATATAAAAAATGAATTTAATTAATTATTTTCATTAATAATATTTAATTTTTGTCATTATTCTCAGTCATAACTATAAAAATTTTCAAAGAAAAATGTGTTAGCACATAAAGTTGTCAACTTGTGGATTGTGCATTATTAAACATGTTGATGGAGTGGCAAAGCGAAAGCAAAATTGATAAGAAGGAAAAACTATATATCATTCTAGTACTAAACAAAGACAAAACAATTAGATTACACTATATCGTTTAGATTTCATTCTAACTCAAAGGACTCAATGAGATTTATAATAATACAAAAGTGGGATTAGATGATGCTTTAATTTAAATGACTCTATAAGAAAAAATTTAATAGAGAATCCCAGAAAAAATTATAAAAGAGGAGTTTTATTGGATAATTGAATGTGAAGTTATTAAAACAATGATAATATCTCTCTATTTAAAATAAAAGAAACCTACTTCTCTAAGTTAATTTAAAAAGAAAAACTAAATTACAATTATGATAAAAATAAAATATATTTTCTTAAGCTAACTTAAAAATGAGAAATTAAATGACAATTATAATAAAAATAAAATATTTAAATACATACCATAATTAACTCAAACTAAAATATAATAAAATAAAAATATTTAATAAATCACAATTATAATAAAAATAAAATATTTAAATACATACCATAATTAACTCAAACTAAAATAGAAAATCCTAAAATAAGAAATATTCTAGAATTCTAAATTACATAAAATAATGTCCTATGTCACACATGAGAAAAACTTATATGGAACGGACGCATGCTTTATACATGTGACTATGTCCCTTTCAATAATGTATTTTGACACATATATTGTACATGTACATTTTGATATTAACTAATTAATCATAATAAATAATAATAATAATTCAAATTAAACACATGATAGGAGAGCGTTTCTTATATATTTACTGCTTATCGTATGAGTAAAAATATTATCACATTAGTTTCGTGAAGTATATCAGTAACAAACGGGTGAATGAAATTTAATGGCATACTCTCATCTAAATTTTTCCCTCGAAAAATTATTGTTTTCAGTTTACTCATAGAAACTTATCAAAGAAAATGGCTGTCAATGGCTTTGATAGGCCAAATTCAATGATAATGGTGGCTGTCAAAGCCACCAATCTAGAAGCCGTATAGTTTGAAGAAAGAAGAAAGAAGATAATGGCAATGAAGAAGAAAGAAGATAATGGCAAAGAAGAAAAAAATAATATTTTAACAATTAATTTTGGCTATAAATAAGAGGGTGCTCCTCCCCATTTTGGTATTTATTTTTTTGAGAAGCAATTTAATTTTGTGAGAGAATTTTAAGAGTTTAAAATAAAAAGATCAGAGAGATTGGATATATTAAGTTTTTTAGTAGTAAAATAAAATATTATAATATTTTGTACACTTTATATCACTAATAAAAATATTTCCTTTTATTTTTACCTATCAACATAAACTAAAAGTAAAATTAAATAATTTTTAATATCTTTTATATGTATTTTATTTTATTTTATTTTATTTTTTTAATTATGACCCTAATTCACCCACCAATTTTCTAATAAAACTAACCTACTCCTTTTCTACTAGAGGACAAAAAAAAAGTTGCATTATTATGTTTAATTTTTAAAGGAAAAACTCTTTTGCCATCTTTTGCTTTGAATGAGAAAATCTTTAACTTTTTAAATAAAGACGCCAGTAAATAATCATAAAATATAATTTTTGATATATATTTTAATTTTAATGATATCCTTTATAATATTTTTATATATTAAAAATTATATTTTTTATTATTATATTAAAATTTGAGTTTTTTATTATTTAATAAAATAAAAATTATTCTTTAAAAAATAATTATACACACACATATGTCATATCTTTAATTTTTTTTAATATAAATACCTTGTTAAATTATATAATTTAATAATATTTATACATTAAAAAAAATTCCCTACTAAGCAAATAATAATTTACTGTTATGCAATAATTTATCATTTGGGCCCCACGTGGGCCACGTTAATCAAAAGCAACACTTAGCGTGTATTCAATGAAATCAAATGTGACCTACCAAATATCAAACATAGGTATTTGCTCAACTGTCGATGCAAATAAAGTACTGTTTCAACAATGTTTTATTTTATTTTATTGTTTTTTAGTGTCTTTTTAATAATAGAATATTATTATCTCCGACAAACAAACAATCAAAATTGAGTATAGGGATATTTATGAAAGTGTGCTACTAAAATAAGGGTAATATTGGTATTGCAAATTAAAAAATAAACTACTCCCACAAACTTTGAAGAGTTACTTGAAAAACGTATTATTTTATAATCAAATTTTGCAATGATCACTTTATTTTTGGTAATAGATTATCAAATAAGTGATTATTTGACAATCTAAAGTAATCCCAAACAAACACCTAATTTGCCATTTATTTTTAAATCATATGCTTTCTACTTAGAACCTCAAAGTCATGTGCCTTTAATTAAGATTTTCATATATCAAACAAATAAGTTAAGTGGTAAATTTGTTGGAATAGTGAAACTCTCGGTGAAAAAGATGTGTTTAAGTATCAAAAATCAAGCTAAACGAAATTAGCAAGTTCAAGCTCTGGAATATAGATTATGCTTTTGATTCGGAAAAAAAAAGAAAGAATTAAGCAATTTATTGCGGTATCTTCCTAGGCAAGATTTGGAAGAAAGTCTGGTGTGAATGGTGAAAATACTCGTGTCATTATTTTTATAATTGTTGGACCAACTTTTTAAAAATTATATAATATCTTTTTCCGATACAACTTAAAATTTAAACAAATAATCAACTAGATTTTAATATAAATATATGCACATCATAACATCAAGTATATTATCGGTTATTTAAACGTTATAGGAACTAATTTTGAAATTAATTCAACTTATAAGAACCAAAAGAATATTAACCGTAAAAATAAACAATTAGCAGGAATAAAGCAAAATGTCACGGGGTGGAAGTTGCTGCCCGTCACTCCCGTGCGGCACTTAGACGACTCCCTAGCACTCTAAACCGCTAAATAAGCCTAATCCTTCTCTACCTAGCCTAAGCGAAGATACTTGCGGAAGATGGTTAGAGAGAATCGAGCAGAATGACCAATTGTACTTATATTATGCTCAAATACGTAATTACACTATACTTTGTACAAGAGAGCTTGAGAGCAAATGAGCAAGTGTATGCAAGTGTGTACTGGAAAATGCTCAAGGGTGTGTGTGGAAGTGTTACACAAAATGAGGGGTGAACCCCTATTTATAGAGGTGCTGGCCAAGGGTTATTGTGCAAGTCTCTAGAGAATTCCAACACTGTGCAATTAGTAGAAACCTCTAGAACTTGGGCTGGGCCGGATGCTAAGTGCACCACTCTTGGTTTAGTTATGTGGGTGGCCCATTACTAAGTGCAGCCCACTTCTAAGTTAACCCGCCTCTTGCGCTAAGCTCACCCACTTTCTAAGCCCAAACGCATCCCGCATGCGCTATGCACTCCGGTCCTTGGCGGATTCGTCCTAAACCTTCCCGTGTGCGTGTATTTAGCCTTCGGTCGCGTAATTCCTCAGCGGAAATGGCCCGAACTTGCGATACCCGCTAGCAGTCCGTGACAAAAAGCTAGCTAACGCAAAAATGGACTCAAATAGTTGACAAAAGACATAAAATTACAAAATTTCAAAGCATAATTCTGATTTGAATTAAGATCCTCCCATAATAATATAATTATGTGATTGATAATCATTAAACAAAAGTAAAATAAAAAAGTAAATCTAAACTGTATATAAATAAAAATGCAAACTTGGATAAGTTAATCTTGTTGGCCTATTTGGTGACGTTTATCACTCAACATTTTTCGGGTTTTCAAGAATATAAACAAAGAAAATATGTTCGGTAGAGAGTTCTGTAACCGTAAATTAAAAACAAAGAAAATAAGTTGTCATTCTGTATCATCCGTGAAGAAAAGTTGGAGAACTCCAAAGTTTAAGAGAACAATGGGGAAAAAAAGTTTAAAAAGATGTGTATCAGTGGCTTGTCTTCATGGGGAGCCACGTGCAAATCTCATGTAATTTTCTTTCTCTACTAAAATCCCATCCCTCACCCTGCTAGCTGCCCAAGTAGTACTTCAATAAATAGAAATAATTTATATAATATGAATCGGATTTTAATTATTAAATTATAAAAATAATGCATAGTGATAATCATAATTTTTTTTATTTGATAAAAAATAAAGACTAAATCAATGTAACTATAAATTGGTATGGATGCAGTGTGCGGCCTGATTCACCTATGCCAGGTATGATGATTTGTTTCCCTTTTTATCTTTTTCGCTCTTCGATATCGAACTGATGGCTATTGCTACAGACATGCAAATAATAAGGCATATACGGATGCAAAAATAATCTGTACTTTACATTTTTATAGTATTTTCAAGACTATAAATTCGACTTGTCTACAAATAAACTACTTCAAAAAGGGAAAAAAAAAGTTTTAGTTGGGTTCATTTGAGTTTAATTTATTTAAATTAATAATAATAATGAATAAATTTTATAAAATATTATCTCTAATAGATTTTTATTCTATATTTTCAGAGAAATAACCTACCACTTTTTTATTATTTTTATTTTTATATACTATTTGAAAACAAGTTAAATGCATGTTTGATTTGAAAAATATCACATTAAGAACACAATTTCTTTCTCTAAAACAAACATAAAAACACCAATTAAAAATAATAACAAACATGAAAAACACTAATTAAATTCTTTTTCTTAATTGTGTCTATTATATTATTGAATCCCTTTGTAGAATCTAGAAACATGTGAATCTGGTGTTGACAAATCGTTGATTTTTTGTTTTTAAGAAAAACTAGAGCATTAATTAAGATTAATGTTATCACCAGCAATAATCATTCATTCATGCTTTTATCTTTTTTGTCTCATAGCTTTGATAAAAGAAAAAGATGGTTTATTAAATTAGTGTTTCTTTTCTTTTTTTACATTTTATTTTTATTTTTATTTTTTTCCCTCCAGATTCGCGATCACGACAAGAAAATGTTATGTATCTGATTGCTAATGCCATTTTGTGACGGCTCTATGGCAGTAAGGAGCGGGTACTCACTGGGCGACCCAAAATGGTTACTAGAGAGTTTTTGAGATATTAAAAATATCCGTCACAAAAAGCCTACAGGGATCATTAAATTGTGTAAGTTGATTACAATGAAATAAACACTAATCAAGAACTCGGTAGCATGTGAAAGTCTAAAATATGAATAACAATAACTGGGATCACAACAATTAAATTTTAATTTGAATCTTAATTATTATGTAGGATTTATTTATTCGATAATAAATTTTATTATTAATAAAATTAATATTCTATAATTCCTTAAATGAATATTACATTAATTGATATTCAAGTTGCAACTCAATATTTAAAATCCTTAATATTACTCTAAAATATGCCACAATTTATTTAAAAAGTATTTAAAGGTAAAATTATGTGCATATGGTGCAACATTGTGAACGACACCATCCAAAACATACAGAGAGGAAATATATACATCATAAAATAATACATAAAAATCAGTTCCAAGAAGCCATTTGCAAGAATAGATAAAAGGTTAGATCTTGTATATGCAGCTTTATCAAGTTTAGAATGAGGGCAAGAAATTAAGCATCACTTTTCTTTGTCGTCTTTACAGAAGATTTTATTTATTCATTGTAAATAAATTAAGCATCACTGCGTTCTGAGCGCTATTAAAAATCAAATTCAACAAAACGAAAGACATTTAATTAGATGTCAAGTCATTAAACTTGATGTAGTGAAGACACGCTATAGGAAACAGGCAACTATATAAATATGTAAAAAGTATTCATTTCTTTATTAAGGAAACAGGCAAACATGTTCCACTCCAAGTGGGCGAGTGGCGATCAGTTGCCTTTCTAGTAATAATTTGTCAGTAATGAGTCCAGAAGCATGGTTCAAATTTATCGGTTCCCATGGATATAAGAGCATACTCAAACCACGTATACTCTTGAAATGATATTTTATTTCTGAATGAAAAAGCCACATCATTAATAAAATTTTAAAAAATTCAAATAAAATTGTTATAAAAATTTTCAAATGTTCTCTCTTTTCAATATTGAAAAATGATTTCTTCTTATTTAAGTTGTATTATATTTTTTTTATTTCATTATTATTAAAGAAAGAGAAGTGTTATAATTGTTATATTTTTGAGGAGGAAAAATTTTGATTAAGATAACATAAACTTATTTTTATTTAAAAATTCTTTTAGGAAAAGACTTATTTTTCACTTTCTATTTGTCATATACATAGGTAAATAAATAGGTATTCAAAAATTAAAAATTAAAAAATTCTTTTCGTAATGCTCTAAGCTTGGTTATCCAAATTTTCTTTTAAACATATCAAATATACAAAATAGTGCTCGCATACTTACTGGTGGATAAATCCTTGCTTCCTTGAGTTTGAGTCATCTCATGTGCAATGTAACGAATGATACATTTAGAAACAAAGATGATCTATGCTTATAAATTAGTCTGAAACATCTAAACCGCCCATTAAAATTGATTCCAATGATTTTTTAATTGTAAATATTAAAATATTTTAAAGAAATTTGTAGTAGTTATACTAATAATTGCTTAAATAGAAATGTCGGTGTAGGACCATGTTTGGCTTCATTAAAGTGCCAACAACGTAATGAACAAGAATGGAAGTAATTTAGTATGAAGCTTAGTATTTTTCACAAAAAAGATTTTTTTTTCTTTTGCTAGGACTATTTGAAAACAGCAAAAAGTACTCAATAAACACATTATGAAATTTTAAAATATAAAATTTTAATTCCAGCATACCCTTGTTGAGCCCAATTATTTATATTTCTTCTATCTTATTTTTTCATGGACTTTCTATTCTTTACTCCAGCTCTTATTCCTTTCTTCTTCATTTATATTTCCATAATAGTTTAATGTCCAAATCCTTTATTTTTTTTATTTACTTTTAGTTGCTTTTTTTCCTTAATCTTCATGCATTTGCAACAATACCTTCTGTTAATACAAAAAATCTGGCAACACAAAAAGAGTTGAGAAAAAAATTGTTTTACTTAGGAAATAGATTGTGCGGGAGCTCGATATCTTTAATATTTTCATTGTTAAGAAAGAATAGGTTGGTATCTAGAATCTTGCAAAACAATAATCTTTTAGGAGTTGTCCGTGGTATTACAGGCGCAAATCCTCTAATACTTAAGTTAGAGATGTCCAAAGGATTGGGTTGGCAAAAGAATGCTATGTGTGATCATGCTCATGCTTTGTCGTATGGATATGTACCATGTGCTTAATGCTATACTGTGTCATGCCTAATTTGTTTTACTTCAGTCCATCCCAATACACATGTCATGCCCACGCATACCATGCCTTAGGTCGTGCCTTGCCATGTCTAAGGAAAAAAAAAAAAAAAAAGTTGCAATAAGCCTTTTTCATTGTTTTTAACTTTTTAAGAAGGCATGTTAAAATGTTGGTGTACAGTTGGCGTATGTTTTTTAAGCCTATATATTTTGTTAGGGTCCATATACCTTTAGTTAAATTCATTAGAATAAAAAATTCAAAAGTCAAGTTCACATTTAATAATAATAAATTAATAATAGTAAGAGAATGTAATATTAATTACTAAGTTAGACCTTAGGGTATTAGAGTTTTTTTTTAATTCTTAACAACAAAAACAACAATAACAACAATAATAAATTTTTCTAAATGATCAACTTAATTATTAACTTAAACTTTCAAAGAGTCATAAATCATAGTTCATAATAACATTAGTATATATTTACAGAATCATATATTTATAATTTTATTTATTAAAATCATGATATCAATTATTCATTTAATAACTATAAACATAAATCAATTAGAGTTTTTTTAACTAAGAATTAAATAATTTAAAAACTTACACCTATAAAATATATTAGAAGATTCAATTTTAAATTATTTGTAAAATCATAAAATTTTAAATTTACTTTTATTAAAAGTGAACAATGCTTATTGTAAGTCTTTTCACATAATATACTTTAGCCTAACTTTACTCATGTCATGTTTTTAAGGCCTACGTGCTTAAAATTCTAAGCCATGTTGTGACATGCCACCTACGCTACTGAAATGTGCTCATGTTGTGTCATATCTATACAGACACATGTCATGCTCATGCTATGCCACCTACCGCTAGGCTTATTAGCCATCTCTAGCTTAAGTCAAAGATCATGAGTGATACAATAACAAGTAAATAATGAGGAATAGAAAATAGGATACGAGAAAGGCTTAAAGGATATTGTACCTCCTCCTCTAATATGTGTTTTTCTCCATGTGTATAATTTTAAGTGATAACCTCTATATATAAGAGAAATAATTAAAAATATAACTGAATTAGAAACACTTATCTCCTAGCAGAATTTGAGTTTGATGAATATTAGGGCTTATACTCATCTATCTTATTTAGATTAGGAAATATTAGTAGGCATAAGTCTTCCAAATCAAAGACCCATTCATTGATGTCATCAATCAAGTTTGGTAAAAATTTATTCATATCATTCACAAATAAAAATAATAATAAATAAAAAAAGATACAAAATTAATTGCGCAAAAATACTCAAACCCAAAATATGTAACAAACTCATTGAATTTTTGTTCCTTTAACAAAAGCATATGAAAAATAAATTCAATAAAATAGGTAAATTTAAAAAAATAATTTGTTATTGAATAAGAAAGATAAGTGTAAAGTAGTTAATTTTTTTTAATTATGTAGTCATATGTATAATAGTAATTTTTTATATGACCATTTTAATAGTAAAAAGTTTTATTAAAAATTGAGCTTAATAAGTATTCTGGTGGGTTCATATAATCTATCTTTTTTTAAAAAAAGAAACCTGGACGAAGTAGGTAATTTATTAATAAAACAAAGAAAATGAAATTTCAACAAATTTGGAAGACATAATGAGCCTCACAGAATAAAGCAAA
This sequence comes from Aegle marmelos, assembly GCA_030449875.1. Classification (NCBI taxonomy): domain Eukaryota; kingdom Viridiplantae; phylum Streptophyta; class Magnoliopsida; order Sapindales; family Rutaceae; genus Aegle; species Aegle marmelos. The sequence goes on along the minus strand of JASUUL010000094.1, from coordinate 17,917,589 downwards.
GGGATATTTATTAGAAAAACACTGCTAAAAATTTCAACATTTAAATATCAACTTGATTCTTAAAATTATGTTTCCATCATCTATTAGATTATCATGAATGTATTAATGAATGCCACATTAGTTGGAAATTAAGTTAGAACTCAAATTTTGGGATACCTAATATTAATTTTAATATAGAAAAACCAAAAATGAAGAAAAACAACAACAACAAAGCATCATGAAAGACAAGAACCAAAAGTAATCAATGTACAAAAAATAATCCATTTATGTATCAAGGAAATGAATGCAATTCTGCAAGGTCCTGGCCCCATTTCGAATTCTCACTTACCTTCACAATTGTGCTTCTAAAATGATTGGCTAGAAGGGACTCAAAGGCTGCTCTTGTAATATTTGCCACATTCCTGGCTCTTGCGAGCTTTTTAACTCCAAGCCTTCTTATCATTCCCTTTCAGGTTGATGGATATTAAAAGATGCTTCTCTTTCAATAACTTATCTTAATTCTTCAACACAAGGTGTATAGATTTGATAATTAAATGACTCCAATTTTGATTCTTCAACCAACCCCCAAACAAGTTCAAAAGAAAGAGTAAATCTCTTTCAAATATAGGGACGTTATAAATAATAATTGACTTTTACAAGTTGGTGTTTGTAATTGCTTTAGAACATCAATTAATGATAATACACCTAATCAATTTTATGTAAAAGATTATATGTGTGTGTATTCCAATTTTGGATTTTAAAATGTAAGAAAGTTTGAAAAAACTTTAAAACCATGTGGCTTTAATATTTAATTTTATAATATTATTAAACCCCATAAGTTTAAAACTTTTTTGAACTTTTTCAAACTTTAAAATCCAAAACGAAAAAAACTACTATATATATATATATATATATATAACTTTTTGTAAATATAGCTTAAGTAGAATAGTATATTTGTATGTATATGTGAAACAAAGAGAGAGGATACCTCAGAGACCATGTAATTTAAATCCCTATTGATTATAGAATACTATTGTGGTATTTGTCATTATCTAGAAATTTAAGAATTATATGGTCTTCAGTATTTAATTTTTCTAATCAAAATTTGAAAAATAATTTGGAATCACTCTTAAATTGATCCAAGTGCACTTTATGATTAGATTTTATTCCTGCATATTTATTTTTTAAAAAGTGAATTCGTGAGCCATTTATTCTCCCTAAAGCACACTAAATCTTAATTTTCTCTTTTTAAATGATTTAAATATCTTACAAATGTGATAGCCCATCTGACATCTCTAATGGTGTAATATCATTAAATTTAGCTAGCAATGGTTGTGCTTTTTAGGAATAGTCTTCACTTTGAGCTCATGTTCTTTCTCTAGCTTCTTGCAACCTTTGCAATATTCCTCCAAATGACCTTTCACAATAATCAAAAAAATTCTTTGCTTCTATCTTAGAACTTCTCTTCTTGTTCGTTAAAGCATCAAACAAACCTTCTTATTATTCAATTAAAATTTATACATATTATTCCTTCCTCTATGGACAATATCAATATCAAACTGCCAAGGTTTTTTAAATAATAAATAACACGCATCCATATCTATGACATCGCATACCACATCACTTTTATAAAGCTTTCTAATAAAGAAAGGAAGATGACATACCTCTATTACTCCTATTTCTATCCCTTCTCTATACATCCTATTCTTTAAGGGATTGGATGTTTTTCTATTGAAAGTCCCATGATGTTGGCTAGTGCTTCAAAACCATGTTTTTACTATTGCCACTATTAATTATCATGTTGCACACCTTTGATTGATAGTGGCATGTGTTATCAAAAATTTTTCCATTGGTTATCTTTTTCAAACTTCAACAAGAATAAAATCTTCTACATAATAGAATTCAACATCTTCTTTTCATCCTTTTCTAACTCCAAGGCTTTATCGTCATCTCCATGCAAACATCATTTGCTTTATTGACTTTAACAGCAACCATATTCAAATCTTATGGATAATAGTCACTTCATTAATGCTATATTCCTCACTTTCAAACACTTGTTCAACATAAGCTTTGCAAATGCATTATTCTACACCTGTGGTGTTGACACAAAAGTATCCACAACATTAATTTTACTAATAACAAACAAGATTAAGAATGTTGAAGTCTTTAAATTTGGATAATTTTTTAGGCCGTATATTGTTTTGGACAAATTTTAAGTTTTTGAAAACAAATGGATAATAGTTATCCTTGAAATAGCAAAGTAATTTTTATTTAATTAACATATAATTTTGTTCTGAAAGAAAATACTTTGAGAAAAAGTATGGGATTATCTCTATTTGTAAACATTTATTAATATCATAAAAATCAATTGTAAAGATCTTAAAGTCTTAGGATATAAAGGTTTGGCTAGTAAAATTCTCAAGTTTAAATATCTCAAAGGTGTGGACATAAGTAGAGTTAACAAACCATATAAAAATGTTATGCTTACTCTCTTTTCCCTTATTTTTTTATGTTTGTTTATTATTAAATTTATCATTATTGAATCTTCTAAAATATTAGTTTAAATTATTTTATGATTTTATTTACTTAATTTTTAAAAAAATTCAACCTCTTGGTTTTGTTTAGCTAGAATTTCATTTGGTATCACAATAATATTCACTTATTAGGACTTAATGTTCAAGAGTAAAAGATACATGACAATACAAAAAGATTTTATTTTTAAGAAAAGTTAGTCTACTACTAGACGACTATTTTTTTATAGAAATTATTATTTATGTCATAAAACTAAAATAAGAATTTATTTTTGAGTATTAGATTATGAAATATGGAAAGTTTTTATTGATGGTCCATTCATGCCCACCGTTGAAAATAAGACAAAATTTTAAAATCTTTATGAGAGTGGAATAAGTCAGAAAAGAGAAAAGTTTCTCTTAATTCTAAAGTAATAAATGCTCTATTTTGTGCATTAGAGAAGAAAGAATTTCATAGAATTTTGATTGTTTTAATGCTTATAAAAATTAAAAGAAATTTGAAGTTGTTTATGAAAGTATAAACCAAGCCAAGGAGTTTAAAATTAGTAGGTATTCTAGGCAAATTAATTATTTTAAATGGAATAAAATAAGAGTGTTCACTCTATGCACATTAGATTTACAAACATTATAAGCACTATAGGAGCTCTAAAGAGACCTTTTCAAATAGCAAGGAGGTAAGAAAATCATTAGATCTTTACTAAAAAAATAGAGACTTAAGATGGAAGTTAAAGACTTAAATTCGTTATCTATTGATGATTTAATTGGCTTACTTATTTTCTATAAAGATTATTTTGCGGTTGAAAAGGGGAACAAAGATAAAAAGAAGAAAATCATTTCCCTGAAAGCCTCAAGATCAAAAAGTAATGAAAAAAATAAATCTAAAGATGAAGATATGGCTATGATTAGGAAGTTTTTCAAGAAATCTAATGAGCAAAAAGAAAAAAAGAATATATGCCTTGAATACAAAAAGCCTAGACACATAAAATTAGAACATCTTCTCTGAAAAAAGGTGAAAAAAAGTTGTAATGGCAACATGGAATAACAACAATAAGGAGATCTCAAATAAAGATGAATTACATAAAGCATCAAACCTAACTTTTATGATCATAAGAGAAAAATTCAATGAGTAAATAATCTTCTCTCTTATGATGAATTGTTTAAAGTATTCACCGAAGTATATAATAATTTAAAGAAGATAGAAATGAAAGATCTTTCTCTTAAAAAGAAGAGTGTAGAACTTTTAAATGAGAATGATATTTTGAATGAAAAGATTACATTCTTAGAAGTATAAAGCAAAATCTTGCTTAAAGAAATTGCATTCTTTAAAGAAAACAAGATGTTTTATCTAGGAATGAAGGTTTACTTGTAAATGACTTGAAAATGAAAAGTAAAATATTTAGAAAAAAGAGTAATGAGCTTAAAGATATTGTCTTAAAATTTACAGAGAGACAAAAGATTTTAGATAATTTGCTTGGCCTTTAAAAATGTGTTTTTGATAAAAGAAAAAGGTATTATCTATAAGCCAAATTTGAAACAAAGGTATTCCAAGAATTACTTTGTTAAGGCTATCTCCATTTAATAATAAAAATTTATGTTATTATTGTAATAAAAATGGTCATATGAGTTATAAATATTTAGTTAAGATAAATCTAAATTATGAACTCAAATGTATTTAGGTTCTAAAAATAATCATTACTAACACTTAAGAACCTAAAGAGGGTTGAGTAACTAAAAATTGAGATCTCTTCTACAGTGATCAAAAAAGAGGAAAAATAGATTGTTTTTAGACAATAGATACACAAGACATATGACAGATAATTATTCTTGGTTTTTGAGTTTTACTAAGATAAAAAATGATGGAGAATTATTTTTCAAAGATAACAAAAGGAAGGATTATTGATATGACTAATGCCAGTAAAGATTCCTCTATCTTTATTGAAAATGTATGTTTAGTTAGAAATTTAAAACACAACTAGCTTAGTATTATTCAATTGTGTGATAAATGTTATGGAGTTATTTTTTATAAAACAAAATGGGTTATTGAAAATTTATCTGATGGAAAAGTTTTGTTTGTGGAAAAAGATGTACTAATGTAGACATTGATATATATTGTGCATCAATTCATGAAAAATATTGTTTGGCATTATACGATAATAGTTAGATATAGCATAGAAGACTAAATCATGTAAGTATGAAATTAATTTAAGAATTTCAAAAAATTATTTGGTTAAAAGTCTTCTAAAAATTAATTTTTAAAATAATAGAATTTATGAAGCTTGCCAATTCGGAAAATATATCAAAACATCTTTTAAAAATAAAAATCATGTTTTTACTTCAAATTCACTTCAACTCTTTTTAACATAGATTTATTTGAAATTTCTAAATATGCAAGTCTAAATGGCAAGTATTACACATTTATAATTATTGATGATTATTCTAGATACACGTGGATATTATTTTTAGCTAATAAGAATGATGGCTTTAATGCATTTAAAAATCTTTTATAAAAAAGTTCAAAATGAAAATGTTATCCTATTTCTTTTATTAGGAGTGACCATGGTACAGAATTTAAAAATTATGATTTTAAAAATTTTTATAATAACTTTGACATAGAACATAAATTTTTATCACCAAGAACCCCACAACAAAATAAAATTATTGAAAGAAAGAATATGCCAAATTCAAGAAATGACAAGGATTATGTTGAGTGAAAATATTTTACCAAAATATTTTTGAGTTGAAGCCGTCAACAGTACTTATTATATTTTAAATCATGTGTTGATCAGACCTTACTTCAATAAAACTCCCTATGAGATTTAGAACGATAAACAACACAACCTTAGTTGTTTCAAAATTTTTGGATACAAATGTTTTATATTTAACACTAAAGACAATTTTAGTAAATTTAATCTAAAATTTGATATTGTATCTTTCTAAGATATGCAAATATGAGCAAAGCTTATAGAGCATATAGCGAAAGGTCCTTGTTTGTTGAGGAATCTATACGCGTCATATTTTATAAGTCTAACATTCTTCTATAAAGTTATTATTAACGATGATGCAGATAAAGAGTTACAAAAAGAAAAGCTTTTAATTGACAAATAAGATCATGCATTATGTGAGAATTAAGAACAATGACAAGAAGAACAAATTAATATAGAGCAAAGTGAAGATAATTCTCAAACACTCCGCAAGGAATGGAGGTATATTTCTTCCCAATTTAAAGACCTAATCTTAGGAGATCCTTCACGAATAATAACTACTAGATCATCACATAAAATTAATTATAGACTTACTACATTTTATATCTTAAATTGAATCAAAAAAATTTTCAAATGTAAAAAACGGTGATTCTTTGATTATATTAATGTAAGAAAAGTTAAATAATTTGAGAAAAATAATATATAGAGACTTTTTCCTTAACTGGAACATCAGTTGATTATAGGTCCAAAATAAGTATTTACGAATACGATAAATCAATCCAGTATGGTTGTAAAGAATAAAATTAGATTAGTAGCTTAATAACATACCAAGAAGAAGGAATTGATTTTAACGAAACCTTTACACCTATAACTAAATTAGAATCCATTATGATGCTTTTAATATTTACATGTTATAAGAATTTCTTTTGAAATCAAATAGATGTTAAAAGTGTCTTTCTAAATGGTTATATTATAGAAGAAGTTTATATGAAATGACCCTCTGGTTTTGAAAATAAAAAATTCTGAATCATTTTTACAAATTATCTAAAGCTTTGTATAACCTAAAAAAAAAAAAAACTTAGAGCTCAATATGAAAGGCTTAATATATTTCTTTTGGAGAATTGCCTTTAATGGGGAAAATGGATACTACACCTTTTATTAAGCATAATAATAAAAAATATTTATTGTTCAAATTCATGTTAATAATATTACCTATGGTTTTATTATAAGTCGTTGTGTAAGAAATTTTTATCTTGTATGAGCAATGAATTTGAGATAAGCATGATAAAATAATTAATGTATTTCTTTGGACAATAAATAAAATAAGACAAAGAAAGAATTTTCATCAATTAAGTCAAATATATGAGAGATTTACTTTAAAAATGAAAAGGCTAAAAACACTCAAATTAGCTGAACGATCAAACTTGACAATGATGAAAAAAAGTAAAAACACTAATGCCAAAACCCATGAAGTTATGATTGGATCTTTATTTTGCTTAACTACTGGTAAACTTAATGTCATGTTTAGTGCATGTTTGTATACAAAATTTCAATCATGTTCTAAAAAATCTTACTTATTAACAGTGAAAAGGATTTTTTGTTATTTAAGTAGATTGATTGATCTTGGTCTTTAATATTCTAAAAGAACTCATATAGATTTAACTTGTTATTCTGATGTTGACTTTGCCAAATGTGAAAATAATAGAAAGAGTACTAGTAGAACTTATCATTCTCTAGGTCACTTACTTGTTTCTTGGTTTGGTAGAAAATAAAATTCAACTGCCTTTCAACCACGAGATTGAATACATTGCTGCCAGTAGTTGTCTTGATCATATACCTATCATGTGTGACAATACTGATGCTATAAAGTTGCCAAAGAATCTCATTCAATATTTTAAGATCAAACATATAGAGATTAAACATCATTTCTTGAGAGATCATATCAAAAAATAAGATGTAATATTTGTTTCAATCAAAAAATAACTTATGGATATCTTTACAAAACCTTTTAATAAAGATTACCTTGTCAAAATTCGGCATAAACTTAGGATGATAAAATTTTCATATTAGTATATCTTTGTATTATATCGAGACTATTAAATTGTATATATTATATGATTATTAATGTGTCTGTGTGTTAACGTTGAATAATTTATTTTGATTTTGAAGCTTGTATTAGTGTTCACTCTTCATGCATTAAAAATAACCTTGGAATGGAACAATTATTAGCCGAAGATCAAAACAGATGTGCGAAATTGTTGTTAACATAAATAAATAGCCATTTTTAAATAAACGATTTATCTTTTAAAAATAAAATCTTAAGAAATGAAAATTGCAAGTTATTGGATAATTAGTTGGGATAACAATTTATTGATTAAAAATAAGAAGGTTTTTTTGTGTTAATAGATAACTAATTGGAGAATTGATTGGGGCAAACATGTGATCGTTTAAGTGAAGAAAATATTCTTTTTTGTACAAGCTAAATAATTCGTATAAATGATGAACCAATTACACATTAAATGGTTACTAGAAATTATCAGTTAATCATTTGTAGAAAATAGTTCACTGTTATCTCATAATAATAGAACAATTCTCACTTTTCTTCTTCATTTCTAACAAAACTTTCATCATTTTGCCTCTAAACCAAGTGACTATGCTTTCTCTCTTTAAAATCCTCTATTTCCTTGCACACAATCATTTCTAATGACTTTAAGAACATTTTATTAAATCAAAATATTATTTCAAGCCTAAAATAAAAAAATTCCCAATTTGAAACCCTATCGTCCCTGTAACTAGATGGTTTCAAACCTTTTTACAAAATACAAGGTAAAAAATTCCTAGTTTATGGATTTGGATGATTTTACGAAGCTTATTGTGTACGGTAGTAGTATAAGATGTTAGAGTCTTAATAAGTGGCATTGGGTATTGAGGAGAAGGTATATCCTAACCTAATTAGGGTATTTTACTCAAATATGGAATGTTTTATAACTAGGCTAGATAGGATAATTACAAATGTTTGAAGAGTACCCATTGAGTTCGATGTGAGGGATTTAAACTCAATTTTAGCATCTACGAATATGGGTCTAGTGATATACGTTTCTAAGAAAAAACTTACGTTCAATCATTTACTCTATATTAATATAATTAGGAACATTTATAGGCGTAACGACTTTTCTGATGATATTTGTCATATTTTCTTTTATTCCTAATTCTTATCTATGCAAGTTCGAGTACGTCATAGTATTTTACAACATATATTGTGTCATAGTACGTCATAGTGATGAATTTATAAAATTGAATATGGAATTACCAAATTGCCACATGCTAACTGCTTTAACATTAACCAATAGATAATAGTGTTATTACTAAGATTTTGAGACATTTTAGAGTGCCTTTGAGTGAGTCGATCTATGTAAAGGCTAAAAGGTTAGGAAGGATGTTATTATGGGGGTAAGCTTTCATAGAAGGAATAAGAAGTGGGTTAAGACAACTTAGTCTAAGAACTAAGACACTCTTGTCAACCCAGAGGATGATCCAGTGCTTAACTAATTAGCTACTTAATTTTAAATTAGGAACTAGACCTTAGGTGTCATGTCGAGCTACAACATCACAACCTAAAAAGCTAGAGGAATATGACAGACATGACATAGATACTGATGTACCTTTAGTTCTTGTGAAGCCTCATATTTCTGAGGGCATTGTGTAGCAATTGCTTGGTAAAGTTTGGACACTTTTTAAGTAGTAGTAGTAGTGTTAGTCTCAATTTACTACCTTTTAAAATATCCTTAATCAACAACAATAGCTTTTGGATGGCTAGCATTGCATCTTTATTGTTTTTGGCATTCTTCTTCCACTGTCTTCATTACATCATTCATAATAGTCCATCTATTAGTTTCTATATTTAGACTTCCTACAACTATCTTTTATGCATCTTTATGTTTATTTTTTTATGGCACTTTGATTTTATTATTTGATCTTATTATATATTTTGAGATGTTATGTGTGATTGGCTACTTTTGATTTAGTGATTCACGCTTTAATAATTTCTATTTAATTATGTAGTTGATAAGTGTGATGGTTTAGTAATGATTTTGATATGTTATTCTTTATGATTTGATGATTGGGCGTAATATTATTAACGTTTTTTTTAGATAATGCTTGTTGTTGAGGGAGGATAACATGAGTGAAACTTTGGGTTTTTGTTGCATTTTCTTTCCCTTGTGCATTAACTTTTTTTTTTATGATGAAAGGGAGAAGAATGCATGTATTTGAACTTTGAATTTGATGAAATTGGCATGTTAAAATTGGTTAAAATTTGTACAATTTGTTATGTTGGCCCCTTTCAAAACTTGTAAAATAGTTAAAGGAAGCTTTTAATTGAAGACTTAATATTTTTTAATCATTCACACTGTGAACACATATACAGTTTGTCATCATAAAAAAGAGAGAGATTGTTGACACAAAAGTATCCATAATATAGATTTTGATGATAATAAATAAGATTAACAATGTATGGTTTTTAAATTTTGATAATTCTTTAGGCTGTATGATATTTTGGCTAAATTCAAGTTTCTAGAAAAAAAAATGATAATTGTTATTCTTGAAATGACAAACTAAGTTTATTTTTTTAACATGTAATTTGATTCTAGAAGAAGATGGTGCATTATTGATTAGAAAACAGTAAACCAACAAATTCTAGCGATGAATTTGTTTGCAAACAATGAACCATTTATTAAAAAAAAAGTGACAAATTTCATATAGAATTAATTTGCAAATAGTAGACTGCTTAGTATAAATGACTAGCTGATAACTCTTTACAAGGTCTTTGGAAGATAACAACAAATCGACATCATCTAATGGTTAAACAACAATTCAAAATCTGTATAATCGTTACTTGCACAAAGTCAAAATAGCAATTTGATAGAATTTAATAGTGATCTAATTATACTAAAAAAATTGAACAACGGCCAGTTTTTTAAAGACTCAATCAAATTCAAATTAAAATGAATGTTACAATCATCATTGAGCTTATGATTGAGTATTCAACCTTTATTATGCTTATAACTTGTTATTCTTTCATTAAATTATACTTTGGCCTTTCATTTGCAAATGTATATGTTGTGTGAGAGAAAAATTGTGTAATCTTTTATTATAATATCAAAACTAATTGATTGTAAGTATGAGAAATAATTTAGGAAAGAGGTATGGGATCATCTCTATTTGTATAGGTTTATTAATATTTTGGAAATCAATTGTAAAGATCTTGAAGTCTTGAATTGCAAAGACTTGAATAATGGAATCCTTAAACTCGAGTTTAGAGGTGTGGATATAAGTGGAGTTTGCCGAACCATGTAAAAATACTATGTTCACTCTCTTATTCCTTATCTTTTTAAATTTGTTTATCGTTAAATTTATTGTTATTTAATCTTCTAAGGTATTAGCTTAACTTATTTTGTGATTTTATTTGCTTAATTAAAAAAAATCTCAATTCACCCTACTCTTGAGTTATTTAGCTAGCATTTTATGTGATTGGTATTGCTATTGCTTACGCGACTATTGTCTAGATGGTTGCTGCCTCAGCTGCTACTGTGCTAGTTTTCTACTTGTTTTTTGTGAGCATATAATATATATATATTTTACCTTCAATTATATAATTGCTACTTAATTTTATTTGTTATTTTTAATTAATTGAATTATTTTATTGAATAAGGAATTAATTAGAGATTACAGTTAAAAAAGGCATGAAGAAATTCAATTTAAGAAGTAATAAAACTTAAAGTGGAAAAAGAAAATATAGCCAAGAATTGATGGAATATGAGCCAAAGAAATCAAAGCACTAGGATTTTCTTAATATCATTATTTAGGCAAGTGTTTATTACGCAAGCGAAAGAGTAGGATAAGATAGTCACGTGAAGAAGAAATTAAGCATCATATGATAGCCACATGAAGAAGAATTTAAGCATAACACTGGTAGCTTTAGCTTAATTGGAGTGCAGTGCAAGAGACATCAACTTCAAAAGTGGAAACAAAATTAATGGTGGCATGGCAATTAATTTAAAAAGGAAGCTATTTGAATCTTTTACTTACGAGCTAGTGATTGATGTGCAAGTATTGTAATTATAATCCATTAAGGATTAGGCTTATGGCAATGTATAAGCAGAAGAATTAAAGAGGATATGCAAGCAAGAAGAGAAAGATGGGTTGACGTTCGGACGGGTTGACCCAAACCGAAAATTCAAGTTTGGTTCGGTTCGGATTGAAGTTTACAATCCATTTGGCTTGAAAATTCAAACCATATTGGGTTGTATTTTGGTTTCTATTTAACACGAACCAAATAGTCAACCTGATTGGATTAACCAAGAAAACTAAAAATAAAAAATAAAAAAATAAATAACCATAACACATCACAACTTCTAAACATATACTTCCCAGCTGCCACACTCCACTTTTTTTTCTTCTCATTCTTCTTCCTTTTTCTCTTTCTTTTTCCCCTCCTTTTCTTGCGCCACTACCAAGTATCATCTTGTTCTTTTCTTTTTCTTTTTCTTCTTTATTTCTTCTTCTCTTTTTCTTTGTCTTCTTTTTTTTCTACCACTGCCGAACAACTTCCTCTTTAAGTCTTCTTCTCTTCTTTTTCTTTTTCTTTTTCTTTTCTTCCTCACTAACGAATGTTTCTTCTTCTAATCTCCCATTAATTAATCATTTAGTAATTTATTTTTTTTAATTGGTAGCTGATTTCTCAATTTTCTTTTGTTAATTTTTTGTTAATTGTTAAATATAGAATTCTTTATGTCAATTAGTTAATGTGTGAAAAAGATTATGAGAAATTTGTTTGATATTTAGTTAATTATTGTCTTCTAGATAAAGAAAAAATTATGATTCTTAATATAAACGAATCCAAATGTATAACCCGAACCAAACTAGAATGAATTAAATTTGATTTGATTCAGTTTGGGTTTATAGGTTCAACCTGATTGGGTTGAACTTCCTTAACCGAATAGGTTGAAACCCAAATTGAAACCCGAACAACCCAAACCAAAATTCGATTTGCCTACTGCTATTCTCAATTCAAGTACATTGACACATCTTAAAAGTGATTTCTAACTCTAAATTATAAGAGCGTCTTATTATACTATAGCTCAGTGAATCTGAGGTTAATCCATAGAAAAAAAAGATTTAATTTATTTACTTTATTTTATAAAAATAAAACTTGAATATATGCAACTTAATTTAAGTGAAACTATGAAATTAAATTAGTTTGAGTTATGGATTCACTACTAATAGTAAATAAGATTTAATAAATTATTTTTTCTATTTTTATTTAGATTTATTACCAAAAAGATTAATTATATAAATTATCATTATTTTTTCATTAATTTTATTATGAATTAAGTATTTATTGCACCAAAACTTAATATATCCACAAAAATTTAAAATATGATTTTAGTACACCTCATATCAAGATATTAAAAATTTGTTGTGCTAAACTTCCTTATTTGTCTACAATAAATCAAAATTTTAAAATATAAAATATGTATAAAATTAAAAAAAAAATTAATTTTCATAATCAAAATTAAAATTTGATTAAATAATATTTATTCCTAAGAGTTTCATCTTTCCCTAATTGAAATAAAAATAATTATTAAAATTAAATAACTCTTAATTAAAAGAAATAAAAACAACTAAAATTCAAAATAAAATTAAACTTATTTATAAAAATAATTATATAAAATATTAGAACACATCTAAAAAACAAGATTACAAAGAGATTTAGAGAAATTTAGAAGAAAAGAGATACCTAAAATATAAAAAAATGAGGCTCAATTTATAAAAAAATACATTCATAATATAGTATTTTGCAGCATCATAAGCTTTACGCATGCACTCATAACCATTAAATTAAGGTCCAACAGCTGATGTAAAAGTTAACATTACACGTGGTATCATATAAAGTATTCGATTCAGTCAAAGAACAGTTGAGATTTTGTAAGTTAATAGGTGGATCAGATCAACTCGAATATAAAGGTTTGGATCATATAACTTGTTTCATCAACTATTGCCATGTGGTATGATCGTGACTATTGAATTATGAATATTTGAGATTTAGTCAAAATTGATAACTATTCAATGCATTCATACCTGTTGTAAATTCATTTTGTCATTCAATTAATGTTTAGTCAACAGTAAAAATGAACTTCCTTATACAAACTCAATTTTAAATCGGTTTTCACTCATCTTAAAGTTTTTGGACTTCTAAATTTCAAATTTAACATCTGTTTATTTGTTTAAAGTTTCAAATTACATGAAATTAATATTTTATCTAATAAATACATAAAATTACACAGAATTAAATAAAATTAAGATATAATTAACAATTCATAATATATGACATAAACACAAATATAAATTATAATATAAGTACAAAATAATATTTTTATTGCTTGATGCAAATTTTATTAAACTTGCAAGCACACGAATCTATTGTAGAATAGATTAATGGTGACGAGTGTCGATCCCACGAGGAGGTTGATTTTAATTATGTGCAGAATTAATTTTCTTTTAATGGGAACAATTAAATTATGGTAACTTTATTCTAAATTGTGAATTAAAATGGCGGGAATAATTAAGAATGAAACTGTTATAATAAAGCACTTGGATATCCGGATCTGCATCAACATGCTCTATGGACTAAATATTCCATATTAATACCAATTAAATCATAAGGGGGGATTCCACACCTCATGAACCACTCTCCAATAAGTATGGTGCCAAGGGCTTATCGTGCCAAATAACAATAACCTTGTACTAGGGTGTCAGTTTAACCAGGGCTGTATCTAGACAAGACTATTATTATTTATCGACGAAAAGCCAAAACAACCACAAATATTAAAGAGGAAGAAAAAGTAAATTTACCAAAGCCTATGGAATATGTTGAGACTTCACCTTCAACCCAAGCTCTAAAAGAAATTAGCTACTCATATTTTAACTAAAGATAAAAAAGAAAATTTTATTAAAATACAAAGAAACTACAAGAAGGAGAAGGAATTTCAGAAATTTAAGCTTAAAAATGAATTCAGGGGCATCAAATTAGGGGGGAGAGCCCCTTTTTATAGATACATTGAGTGAATCGTGACCATCGGATTAAAAAAAATTCGAATGCTCAGGATTGCGTCATGTCATCAGTCAATAGTCAATAGTCAACAGTCAACATTTGCACCGTAACGCCGTCTGAATAGTAAATAATCTCATATATGGTAATGTATTGTACACACGATTTTTACTCTACTGAGATGCTACCACGTCATCGATCTACAATACATAAGAAATTTAGTTCAATAAGATCGTGACATATCATCGGTCGATGCCACGTCATCAGTCAACGCCACATAAGCAGTCAATACCACATAATTCGTCCAATCAGATACTGCCACGTCATAGGTAGTTGCCACATCATCGGTCCGTATACATGAATAGTGTCGTGAACAGTGTCGTGAACAATATGGTGAACAGTACCATACATATGAATAGTACCGTATAAACAGCTCCTCTTAAGGTTCTCGATCATCCTGAGTTCAAATATGACGTCCGTTTTGCTGTCTGATCACTCGTTCATTATAAAACGATCGTAATACCCCTAAAATACATAATTATAATAAAACATATAATTAAATAACAAAATACTTAAATAAATAAAAGTAGCAATGTTAGTGAGATTTAAAGTGTAAAATGACGATTTTCTCCTTTATAAATATACACTTTCTAACACTCAACACTTGATAATCAATAATTTTTCAATACTAATCATATGTCTACCTAATTTTCTTATATTGAAATAAAAGATGAAATCATATTTAATGAAATAATTATCTTTTTATTTAATCAATTTTCTACATGTGAGCTTTAATGTTTATAATTCTTATTTTATATTATTGATTGGATGTTGTTAGTTTTGTATCAATTTTGTCACGCATTATTGATTGTTAAAATTAATATTTGACTAAGTGTATACTTGGATCTATAAAGTTTATATAGATTATCTTTGATTATGTGTTTTTTATTAAATTATTTACATAAAGTGCTTAGAAAAACTTTAACTATTTGTTATTCAATGTTTACATATAATTTTTAGATACAATCAAGTAACAAAAGAACCTACACAAGATTAATTTTTATTTAACTTAATTGTTATATTCATGAGATGATATACATTGATTTTGAGTTGTCATTCTAAAATTGGAGATTAATTGACAATTAGATAATTACTAGTTGAATAGTGGTAGTTTTTGTCTTAATGATTCTCATTTGTTTTAATTTTTTTCTTAGATTTAATTAGTTTAGTTTCTCTTAAAACTTAATTTTCTCAACTAGTTTAGGATTAATATTAATTTTAGATTTAAATTCAACTTTTCAATTTATGACAATAATTGTAGGTCCAATCTCTTTACTATTACTCTATTTTCAAATTCGTGCACTTGCGAATATAATAAAATTTTTCACAATAGTTTTCACTTGCAATACTACCAGGTCTATTCTGCAAACCAATGAATTGCTGCTGCTGAGTTTTAAAAACTGAAGTTGTTTCCATTCTTTGAATTTTTTTACCATAGCATCCGTCGTATCTACGTCCCAAATCACATCTATGATGTCATCTTGTATCTCTTGTTTTAATCCAAGATACTTCATAACTACCTGAAAATCTCAATCATCCATATTATTTATTGTGCTCATATGATAAAATTTCCGTGTATATTCATCAACATTACAATTCCCTTGTCTATAATTTTGATATTTTATGTACAACTGTTGCTACTAATCCACTGGCAAGAAATACTCTTTCATCTTACATTGCATTCTAGGCCATGATTTGATCAGTGGTTTTCTCGCAAGTCTTCTTGGATTCTATATGTTTTGCGACTATATGGAAGCCTTCAACTTGAATGGCACAAGCTTAACCCACTTCTCTTAAGAAATCTCTATATATAGGATGAAATTCTCTATGTCTGCTATCTAATCCAAAAATTCTTTAATATGCATTCCACCATAAAAATCTGCAATATCAACATTAATTTTGTAATTTATATTCTTTCTAAGTCTTCTTCTTCCAAACTGCTTCCTAACTCTCTTTACCCAAACGTAGCTACACCTGCCTTGTGGGTTCTAAATTCTGAGGAATTACTTCGCGATTGATGCACAATGGCACTACTTCTTGATTAACGTCCTTATTTATCTCTTCATGGTGATAATCTTGGGGTCGTTCTCTACGATCGACTCTTTCAACAACTCCATTTTGATTGATTCCTTGCCTCTGATCTCTTTCTTTGTCATTGGTTCATGGAAATCATTAGGTCCTTGATTGCTTGCTCCATCATTGTCATTCTCAGGTTATACAAGTCCTCCGTGACTTACAAGAGTACTTCTCTGACCATCTATCTAATAGTCCCTACAAACATTGCCTGCATCAATTGATTAACATCTTTAGGATAGCTGCTCCTTTATTTACTTGGTCGTATCATAATGACAAGCGAACTTGGTCTAAATAATGAAGTTTATTGAATAACACTAAATTAACAAAGTTGGGATTTTGGCCTCTTTATATAATAACCCTAAAACTATAAATTTATCAAAATAGGCAAATCTAAAATAATCTTTTATAATAAAATTTTCCTATTTAAATAAGAAAAGGAAAATAAGTGGTATCCAAATAAGAATTCTAGAAAAAAGATAAAAATTTAAAAAAAGAAAATTAAAAAAATGACTAAGAAAGAAGTAGAATTTTTTGTTCAACCACAAGGTAAAACGGCCAATCCAGTTTTAGATTTCTTATCGCAAGGTTAGAAAAGATATATTATATATTAAAAACAAACACAAGTAGCCTAAATTATACCCTTTGGAAGGTACCTCACATGTAATATACAACCACCGTACAACATCATTGAGAAAAACATGTAATATCGGTGGCTTGAGATTCATGCACTGGGAAATTTTGTTAACGGCATCTATAACTTCCCCTATTGGCAACAATGAATTAAGTCCTGAAGAGCATCCCACATCAGTAAGTCTTATGCAATCCAGGAACCATTGGACAACAAATCAAACAAGCATTGTTGTATTATAAGCTCCTCTTTCAAGGCGGCCTCCTTCTGAAAACAAGAAAATATATCGAATATATGTAAATGAAACAGAAGAAATTAGTAGCTTGAAAAAGGAAGATGAGATGACGATGACCTTTTCAATGAGTTGTTATAGCTAGTTTCTGCTTCTCCTCTATTCATGCACAGAACTTGTTCTATTTCCATGGCTTCATATGTGCAAGAAACTTCCTCCAATTCCATTGCCCTTGTATGTGGTTCCAAAGAAAAGAGTCTTTCTATGTATTTTTTGACAACCTTTTAGAATTAATATAAAGAAGGTAAATTTCAATTTTATTAATTTAGGAACACAAAGACTTAATTTATACACGTATTTGAAATATGAAAAAGAAGTAATACAATTTACATAATTCGAGAATAATGGTTAATTAGCAAAAAATGAGTTAATCACTTTTTATGTTGATTTACAATCAATCTTTCTTAATTAATAAGTAAGATAGAGACAATCAATGATTGATTGTACTGCTTGCATGAATATTGTTTGATGCTTATCATCGTCTCTCAAGCCTGGCAATGGAAGAACTCCCACCTTGCCTTTAAATTATAAATTGTTTATTTTTATTTATGTTCTCATAACTATCATGCAATAAATTAGAAAGCATTCCTTGGAAGTTTGTCTAAGAAATCTTTCAATTATTTCCATGTACATCTCTCTTTTTTTAAAGACTAGGAAAAATCACAAGTAATAAACTCTTTTGATCGAGGAATTCCTTTAATATAAAAGTCGGTCCTTAGATTTTTCTAAGAAAATCTTCACTCAAGGATTTTATCTTCATCCCTTTAATCTTGACATTGAATTCTTTAATTTAGGAGGGAGATTGCTTGTTTCCACCATCCAAGTCAATATATAAAATTACCTATTAACTTTTTTCATAATAACTAGTAATTCCCATGTTATCATAATTTATCCTTATTTTTAAATATACTTTCAATCATATTTATTAATAATTAAATGAATTATATAAACAGAAATTAAAATAAAAATTTAAATATTAAAAATAAAAAATATACATTTCAATGTGAATGAAAAATTAGTAATAAATACTTTTCTTATACATTTTTGTTGTTTTTAAACATCTTTCCTTATGATAAATACATATTTTATATTTTCAAGATAAAATATCAAATAAAAGACCCATTTATCATCTCTTTTCCTTCAAAATATTTATGCAAGACGGAATTATTACCTATAATAAAAGTAATGGGGGTAAAGTGATTTATATTGTTTTCAATAGATAGAAAACTAGAAGCCTCCCTATTTAGAAAGCAATTCCATTGAACCTGGCAAGGAAAATAACAATTTTGAGGATTACCTTTTTGTCACCTTTTTCCTTTGGCATTTTTTTTCTTCGTGATGGTGGAAGTGGTGGTGGGCAGTCGATTTTTTTTTTTTTTCAATAGAGAAATTAAAGAACAACTAAGAACGAACTCGCATCTCACTTATTTAGACCATTAATTTGAGGACTCTCAAACCCACTCAAGAAAAATTTTAGAAATACTATAAGGAAGATAAATTTTACTCTTATTAATTCATGAGCATAAAAGCTCAATTTATACAAGTATTTGAAATATGAAAAGGAAATTATACAATTAATATATTTGAAGATAATGACTGATTACTAATGATTGAGTCAATCAATCTTTCTTAATCATTAATTAAGATGGAGAAAATCAATCATTTAATTAATTATTTTAATTCATCAAAATTTTCTATTTTTTTAATTATTCTTAGCAGTGAGGATGAAAATAAAAAAATATGTTTGCACGTAAAATTGTCAACTGGTAAACTGTGCATTATCAAAAACATGAGAAAAACTAATATGGAACAGACGCATGTTTTATATGTGACTGCGTGAGCCCTTTCGATATTGTATTTTGACAAATATATTATATATTGATATTGACACATTAATCATAACCAGAAAAATTAATAATTGCTTACTGTCTGCGTAAGAATATTATCACGTTAATCTGTTGAAGTATGCCAATAACAATAGGTGAGTAGAGCTTAATGTGACTCTCAGCTATATTTTCAGTTTAATGGAGTTTAATGCGTACCAGATGACAAAAAAGGTTCCGTTATTGTGCTTGATTTTTAAGCGAAAAAGTCTTCGTATCATACCATCCTTTGACTAGTTCTACTTCAATTAAAAAAAAAAAATCATACTATCCATAAAATTATATTAATATCCTCTTCAAACTCAAAGTGTTTTTTTTGATATATTACAATCCGAATTCTATTGATATTATACAATCAGAACTCTCCTGTATTTTTCTATTATGGCACAGTCTAAAGAACAACTCTTACTATAATTTATAACTCTCATTCTAAATATGGGGGGAGCTAAATTCTAATTTTATGTTTAAAATTAGGTTAACAAACAAATCAAAAAATCTAATTAGAATTTCACTCTTGAAAGTTCAAACCCTTATTATTATTATTTTATCCCCTTGTTTTTCATCAAGTGAAGTTCTTGGCGACATTGATGTAAGATGTTATTTTAGAAATTTAAGACTTTATTATTTTTATATTTTCTATTTTAAAAAAAGTATAGTCAATTATGGTATGTATTTTAATATTTTATTTCTAATATAATTATACTATAATTTTCCTTTAAAGTTAACTTAAGAAATTAGGTTTACCCTATTATAAGTGGGAAGATATTATCATTTAGTTCAAGTTTAATTATTCCCAAAAAATACCTGTTATATAATTTCTTTGGAGTTATCTATTAAAAACTCCACCGTAGAATTATTTAGATTAAAGTGTCATTTAATCTCACTTAAATCATTGTCAACATCTTACTAAATCATTTTGATTAGAACTAGAACGACACAACCATCCCAAACTCTAGGATGCTATTCAATCTCATCAAACTGAATCGATAAATCTACCAAAAATTCGCAGAGTTTTCCCTATAGTTATGATATTCCCAAATACTACAAATAGAAAAACAACACTCTCAAAATAATTCCAAACGCAACCAACTCTGCGAACTAATCTCTCAACAAAATACCAAACGTAAATCAAATATTCAAATGCCAGGAGTACAATAAGTTATCCTTATTCACAAATATAATAAAGTTATACAATTTGAAATACCCTAGCACAAAAAATCTACTACTCCTAATTCCATCACATAGCCATACTATCAGTTTTGGGTCGACTGTTATATCTACAATTCTCCTGTAGAGGGAAATGCAATGAAAAAAGAGATGAGTATAAAAACTTAGTGAGCTCAGGGAGTGAATAGTATTTTTAAAAAATAATAATTTAATCTTTTCTAAATAATTTCATCAAAATATCATAAGAACTTAAATAAACTTATTTAATTCAAATCATGCACCAAAATAATAATATCACATAATATTGTATAACATTAAGGAAAAATCATAACACATAATATCCAATACTGGATGCTAAAATCTATTACCAAACAGGTACCAAGGAAAATTATCACATCATACTCGGACCTCAACTGATGAACAATTAAGAAACTATCATATCTCGGAGCTATATGAATAGATAAAAAAATATCTCATATCTCATAATACCTAGACCTTGGCAAACAGGCAAACAGAGAAACTATCATACTCTGAAGCTATATTGATAGACAGAAAAATATTATCTTATATCTCATCATATCTGAATCTCCACGGACGGACAATTAAGAAACTATCATATCTCAAAGCTACACTAATAGACGAAAAAATATCATCTTGAAACTCATCACATTTCATCATATTTCATCATATCTATGCATGTATAACTAGTCTTTAAAAGATAAAATTGCTAAAGCACATAGCCCAAAGCTTTTATGTGCACTCAAATAAGCCCTAAAAGTCTATATCTCATCTCATCTGTATCACTCTATCTGATGAAAGGTACTATCCAATGATTTTACAAATAACCATATATATACATATACCTAAATATATAATCACATCTGAAATATTAATTATTTTTTCATTCAAAAAACTTTGAATTCATTTTCTTTTCTTTAAAATATTATGATTATGCATATACTCAAAATTGGCAATAAAATTGTTAATCATACACATTTTTAATGATAAATATTATTATGCAGATAAAATTTATTTTCAGAAAATCATTAAAACAGGGCCTTTAAAACTCATTGTGCAATCATACTTTATCATATTTAAAACCATGATAAACTATAAATAAAATAAGTTTTATATATTTCACTCAGAGTATTGACGATTAAACCTAGTATTGTCAACATCCATAGGTAGATTCTCATTTGTATACTTTCTTAATTAAGTAATAACATAATTATTATCTACAATATGAAATATGATTAATTGTACTTAATAAAGCTCCAAACCCACATAATATAACTCTTAAAAAATAAAATTATGAAAATACCCTTATATATAAAATTATCAAAATACCCCCAACATTGAAATTTACTAAATAATCCTCAAAACCATAATTTATTAAATTATCCTCTGAGTCTTAAATTACCAAAATGTCCTCAATTCATATTACAAAAATAATCCATGGTTTTGAATTTACAAAATTACTCCCTGAGTGTGAAATTACCAAGATGTCCTTATCAATATAAATTACTAAATTATCTTAAATTCTCAAATTACCTAATTGTGCTTGTCTGAAATTACTAAATTACCCATTAATTTTATAAATTATAAAATCACCCTAAAATTTATGAATTTACTATATTGTGTTTACACGTCAATGGCAAGAGGAAGCTAAAGTCTAAAAGTTTCTGCCTGCTGATCTAATGATGTCGATGGTGACCTCCCACAAGTGGTGGTAATAATAGATCGAGCTCCCAAAGCCGCAAGCTTTCAAATGGTTGATCGGTAGTAAAGCGGCGTCTTTGACGGCAATGGTTGGTCAGAAAAGAAAGTTGTTGACATGAGAAGTATAACCCAACTAGTGATGTGGTCTGATTCCAGCGAAATCAATTGCAAGAAGAAATAGGTTTTACAATGGATATTTCGAGCTTCACTGACGGTGTTCGCTATTTTCTGATGATGAAGATAGCAAAGGTATGACTAGCATCTCACAAGCTTTAGATTAATACCAAGATCACCTAAAATGGTGGCAAAAAACATGAGATATCACTGGTCACGATCACGGGTCGTGGTTGGGATAGGTTAAATCTCTCTCTCTCTCTCTCTCCAGTGCCTCTTCTCTCTTTCCATTTAAAGAAATATTTTTTTAAGCTTAATATAATTTAAGCCAATACTGAACCTATGTTGAAACAAAATCTAACTAACCTACCTTGCAATCAGATTTGAATTGTCTCGATTTTAAGTTGTAACAAATCTAAAATTATTCATCCACTATCAACTCAATAAATGCGTTGAATTAACTTGCAATAATTTATAATAAGTCTAATAAATTTAAATTTAATTTCAAAGAGCAAAATTAAATAACACACTTAATTAGAAAATAAAAATGTATATTTTACACAGATCTAGTCACACTTCACTTAGAGTGCACCTTGATTATGTTAGGTTAATCTAATACTAGAATAATATCTAATATTTATTTGTATTATCAATCTACTTCCACTACCCTACTATTTTGATTGGTATTAGAGAAGTTCTATGGCAATCACATAGCTTTCCTATCTATTTAGATCCATTATTGAAGAGAACTCTCATGTACGTGTGTGTAGAGGGGGGTGGGCGGGTGGTTGGATGGTTAGGTGGGTGGTCATGGCTATCATAAAACCTCTTTTCTAATTTCTTTGGAATTATTTATCAAAAACTCTCTCGTAGAATTGTTTAGATTAAAGCATCATTTAATATCACCTAAAACATGTAAACATCTCATTAAATCATTTCAATTAAAACGAGATCTAATCACTCTTCAATCAAAGTATACCTTAATTATGTTAACTTAATCTAGTACTAGAATGATATCTAGTATTTATTAATCTTATCAATCTGCATCTACTACACTGCTATTTTGATTGGTATCGAGAAGTTCTATGGCAATCATATAACTTTCCTATCTATTTACATCCATTATTGAAGAAAACTCTGTGTGCATGCTTGTGTTGGAGGGGGGTGGGTGAGTGGCTAGCTGGGAAGGTGGCCATGGCTACTTTAGAGTTGCTCTAAGATAGAGTATGAATTATAACCATGTACATAAAGTGATAAATAGTAAAAAAAATTATAATTTTAATCGTGTGATGTGGCTTATTATGTGCAATGTTATTAGCGAAGGTAGTAAATTTTTGAGCTAGTCTCAATAGATTTTTAATTTATAAATATATGTATCTAAAGATTCAATAAATATAACTCTAGATAGTGGTATATCTATTTAGATTGTAATCATTAAAAACAAATATAGGTTATTAACTTAAGTTTTGTCCTGTCACTTGCATTGTTGAATTTAATTATGAATAGCATTGAGAACAAATTTTCACACAGAGTTGAATAAAATCTTCTCCAAATGGCCGCGGCTATCAAAGGAAAGATAGTTTAATTTCTTTATAATTTAATTTAAGATGACAAAAACTAAAACATCAAGTAAGAAAAAGTAATTGTTAGAATTTTTAGTGGTAGAATGATATATTATAAAATGATAATAATAAGAAGAAGAAGAAGAAGAAGAAGAAGAAGAAGAAGAAGAAATAAAAACATTGGATGCTTGCAGCAAGGGGGTCCCATTGGAATACCCATACAAAACAACACAAAATAACATAAGTACATATATTGGTACACAACCAAAATTATTACAAGCCTTAGTCATTTCACGTAAAGTGATATGTATTAAAGAAAACACAAACAACAAACAAACACAACAAGAACGAGCACAACAGAGCTTCACGTAAGGCAGGAACAGAAACCAATAAACATACAAAACATTTTTTTTATTTTTGAAATAACATAATTCACTTCTTCGTCAAGTAGATGAAGAGAACTGTATAAGCTCCTTGTCCCATTTCCAAATGTGCACTTATCTTGATCGTAAATCGATGGAACAAATCATCCATGATTGCACTTCCAAAATGATTGGCCAGAAGGGATTGTGAGACTGCTCTTATATTATCTGCCACGTTCTTGGCTCTTGCGAGCTTGTTTAACTCCAAGCCTTTGTTATCGTTCTCATAGCCTACTGACCAACTTATATGTGATGTTTCAAGTTGATGGATGTCAAAGGATCCTTCTCTTTCAATAACTTGTCTTACTTCGTCAACACAGGGGTTATAGAATGGATAATTAAATGACTCCAACTTTGATACTTCAATCAAACCCTAAGTGCAAAAGAGAGAATAAAATCTCCTTAAAATATGCATAATTTTTTCACACACATGTAAATGTCTGAGCTAGATATGTGAAAATAATGATTGATTTTTACAAGCGGATATTATAATTGCTTTGTCACAATGCAACATCGCAACATCTTTAGTGAGAATTCACCTAATAATTTATTTAAAAAAGAGAGAAAGGATACCTCACAGACCATGTCATTTAACACCATTCCCATCAACTCGAAAACACCTGTATGGTACTTATCATTGCCTATAAGGTTAAGAACCATGCGGCCTTCAGTCTTCAACTCTTCGGATCGAAATTTGAGAAATGATGTGAAATCACTCTCAAATTGATCCAAGTACGCTTTATGTACGCTGGAGGGACTACAGGTTTTTGCCACACAAACATCCCTTTTATTCAGTAAAGGAATTCCACATTCACTTACTAGCTCTTTGGGTACCTATTGAAGAATAAAATTGATATATTATAAGAATAAGATTTCGTACACTTTTTTTATAAATTTTAATATTTAATTATCTTTTAAAGAATAAATGGGAATTTACCCTAGAGAGCCAGTGAAGACAGAAAGAAGAGTAAACCAAGTGTAGGAAACACGGAGGAAATAGCCTTCTATGGAAAGATCCAGGGGCAGCAGCTATGAAACATGAACCAAAATCTTCATGGCCCTTTTCTATCTTCAATCTCTCATAAAAGCTTGGAAGAGATTTGGAAATGGTATTGAAATCATTTCCAGGAAGATCATTCAGAAAAGCATGCAATACTGGTGGCTTATGTTTCAGGCGGCTGCAAATGGTGTCCAGTGCTTCGATAGCTTGCCATGTTGGCAAAAGTGCATTAGGACCTGAGGAACACCCCATATCTGTAAATCTAATGCAATCTGGGAAGCCATTGCAATACAAATCAAACAAGCTTTCATGCAGTAAGGGCTTTGATCTCAAGGTTGCCTCCCTCTGAAATAAAAAAAAAAAATTATAAAAGGAAGAAATTAAAGTGTGAACATCAAGAGAGAGGGAAAGTGAGATTAAAGTTTATAAATTGACCGATGGCGCTGAGTTGTTTGCATAGCTGTTATCTCCTTCTCCTCCATTCATGAACAGAACTTGTTCTACTTGCATTGCTCCATGTTTGCTAGAACCTTGCTCTAATTCCATACCTCTTATCTGCGTGAATGATCTTTGTCGTGTCCCTTAATGATCTTTGTCGTGTCCCTTGCTCTAGTTCTATGGCACCTCTGGTTTATATACAGAATTCAATGGAATTTAATGGGACTCTCATTTAAATTTTCCCTCGAAAAATAATTATTTCAGTCTCACTCGTAACCGGCTACCCTTTGTGTACTGGGTGACCAAAAAAAAGCATTATTGTGATTAATTTTTAGAAGAAAAAGCCTTCATGTTGTACCATCCTTGGAGGACGTTCGCTTTGGAAAAAAAACCAAAAAACAAAAATTGTACCATCCATAAAATTAGTTTAGTATCCTCTTAAACCCAAAGGCTTAGATTATATTTTTATGTTTGATTAAAATTACACTAATAGAAAATTTTTTTAAAAAAAATCTAATTAGAATTCTACTCTTTAAAGTTCAAACTCCTATTATTATTTAATCCTCTTGCTTTGAAAAAAAAAACAATTGTACCATCCATAAAATTATTTTAGTACCCTCTTTAAACCCAAAGGCTTAGATTATATTTTTATGTTTGATTAAAATTACACTAATTGAAAAGTTTTTTTTTTTAATCTAATTAGAATTCTACTCTTTAAAGTTCAAACTCCTATTATTATTTAATCCTCTTGCTTTGAAAAAAAAAAGGAACAAAAAAAAAAACAATTGTATCATCTATAAAATTATTTTAGTACCCTCTTTAAACCCAAAGGCTTTGATTAAATTTTTATGGTTGATTAAAATTACACTAATGGAAAAATAAAAAAATAATTAGAATTCTACTCGTTAAAGTTCAAACTCCTATTATCATTTAATCTCTTATTTTTAATCAGTGAATTTTTTATCACATCATATGATAGTGAAATTCAGCGAGATCAGGCCGTGAGGCTTTGAATTGAAATCCATAGGTACTAATAATTTTCCTTAGCTACTAATAATTGTCCTAGGTACTAACAACTAATTAGATTAGCATCCTCTTCTTCTCCTATTAATTACTCAAACCAAGAAAAATGGAACACCTCCCATCTCAAATCTGAGTCTGTGTGTGTGTGGGTATATGAGGATAATGAATCAAAAATTCATTAAAAGTTCTAAAACAAAACAGCGGCCATTTAATTTGTACTTTTTCTGAGGGCTAACCTTGACTCGATCACTAGATTTCACCGTTCGCACAGAAAATAACATTTTCATTGGTTTCACAATATAACCTAATTAAGTCCCTAACACATCAACATGCTGTGGTCGGTAAATGCATTTTCTTATATATTTTAATTAACACGTCTCAATATCTGTCACGTTTGATTGAGACTTTCAGACTTCGCTGCCAACACTCGACAATAAATGGTTTTGGAATTGGTGCATGATATATTTGGGATTGGATATCAACCTAATTTTAGGTGTGAAAAATTATACTCACACCCAACCCTTATTACCCAATATAATGAGCCCTGACGGGGATTTTTGCCATCCCTAAATGTTATATAGGTAAATTGTTAATTTTCAGTAAACAATTTTGGTTACAAATTATAATCAAACACGCATGATGAAAGTGGCCATATCCCACCCACATGTTCAGTCTCCGTTTCCGCAAAACATTGTTGTTCATAGGCCATTGACAGGCGTTCTTTACTTTCACTGCGAGTACGAGAGATATTTTGCTTCATCAAATTCAATAGGCCCTCCCCTTTCGCTTCGACATTGAATTTTTCTTGGGCCTTCGCATGCTTGCTGAATTTGACTGTATTATTTAATATAGGCCTCATTCGGCCTTGTTAATTCTGGTCCAACATCAATCGAGTTACCGAATTCTGGTCGCAAAGATACACGCCCTGAGAAAGAAAAAAGCTTCATAGACTATTAATAAATAATTTTATAATTTATTAAACCCATCACTCAATAAATTAGTGACACAAAATATTAATATTTTTATTGGGAGGTTTACCATTATTGCTAGATTATATTCATACAATATATATACACTACTAATATGACCAAAATCCTAAAGTTTATTAAAGTTTGGAAAAGCTATTGAGG
The DNA here is from genome assembly GCA_030449875.1 of Aegle marmelos. Lineage (NCBI taxonomy): Eukaryota > Viridiplantae > Streptophyta > Magnoliopsida > Sapindales > Rutaceae > Aegle > Aegle marmelos. The sequence goes on along the minus strand of JASUUL010000094.1, from coordinate 17,889,754 downwards.
TGTATAGTTTAATACAATAAAATACATGATAAACTAAAGACAAAAAAAAAATACATATTCAATATAATATATTTTATCTTGTAATATACTGAAATTTATATTTTTTTCTTTTATCCTACCCTTATTTTAAAGTATGCGATTCTATTATTGAAAGGAGGCTGTATACATACATACATACATACATACATACATACATACATACATACATACATCGGTGTGTGTGTAAAAGATAAAATGTTAGGGGCGGTGCTCTCAATACTATTGAGGGTATTAGTTCAACTCTCGTAGATCCTCTTTTCCCTTTCCACAGTAGAAAAAAATAGAATATCCAAGGTAGTTTTATGTCCAATGTTATTAGTGAAAGTAATAAATCTTTTAGCTAGCCCCAACAGATTTTTAAATTTTATTATAAATGTATGCATAGAAGGCTTCAACAAATAAAGCTCTAGATAGTAATATATCTATGTAGACTGCAATAATTAAAAATAAACGTAAGTTATTAACTTGAGTTTTAATTTGGTCTACCCACATGCATTGTTGAATTTAATTATGAATGGCACTGAGAACAAATTTTCATGATGAATTGAATGAAACTTCTCCAAAGGACAGATGCTATCAAAGAAATGTGATAGAATAATTTCTTTTTACTCTTCTAATTTAAAATGATAGAAACTAAACATTAAGTGGGAACAAGTAATTGTCAAAAAATTTTATTAGTAAAGTAATATTTAAAAAAACATGAAGTAATAAATGATAATAACCCTAATAATAATAATGATGATGATAAGGGTGGAGATATAATAATAATCACAATGAATTCACAATATTCTTAAAAAATATAAATTAATAAACATTTTATTTATTTAATCAATTTATGTTGTATTAACTTTTTACTCAGGTTTCTTCGATCATATTCGATTATAAACTTTAATATAATTTTATTTTACTGCTGTATTCTTATAATATAAAACAATCAAATTGCCCCAATAAACAAGAATTATTGTATCTAAAATTTAGATATTTAATTTTACAACTTATAATCAAATTTTTTAAATGAATCTAATTATTATTTTCACCACTCTTCCATGTAAATGGCATAAAATTGATAGGTCAATAATCTACATGAGTATTATGCATAAAGACAATATACTAGTTTAATTAAGATTTAATAATCATAATTTTATTAGTAAAGTGGGAACAAGTAATTATCAAAAACTTTTATTAGTAAAGTAATATATCAAAAAACATGAAGTAATAAATGATAATAACCCTAATAATAATAATGATGATGATAAGGGTGGAGATATAATAATAATCACAATAAATTCACAACATTCTTAAAAAATATAAATTAATAAATGTTTTATTTATTTAATCAATTTATGTTGTATTAACTTTTTACTCAAGTTTCTTTGATCATATTCGATTATAAACTTTAATATAATTTTATTTCACTACTTTATTCTTATAATATAAAACAATCAAATTGCCCCAATAAACAAGAATCATTGTATCTAAAATTTAGATACTTAATTTTACGACTTATAATCAAATTTTTTAAATGAATCTAATTATTATTTTCACGACTCTTCCATGTAAATGGCATAAAATTGATAGGTCAATAATCTACATGAGTATTGTGCATAAAGACAATATACTAGATAATATATTATTAAAATTTAATAATCATACTGATAGAGTAGTATTAGAAAAAATGAGTTTGGTATAAAAATAAAAATAAAAATTGAAGTTAAAGTAAATTTCTTGGTAGTTTTACCTTATATGGATAAAATATTTAATTTGAACTTATGCCAAAGTAATTTTTTTAATCAAATTCAAATAAAATAAAAAATAAATTAAGATAAATTTAATTAATTAATTCTCTAGTGATCTTCTGTGTTTGAAACTTTTTTTAAAAACAATGTACATTTTTTTTAATTATTTTCTAAAAATGGGGCGAGTTTACATAAATTTTGAAGTGGAGATATCATCACCATAATAATATAATAAGTGCTTAAATAGAAACATTTGATACTTGCAACCCTTGGGCTCCATTGAAATGCCAATGTAAAACAACATAAAATAACATAAGCACATACATAACCTAAATTAATACAAAACTTAGTCATTCAACATAGAGCGTTACGTATTGCAAGAAAAACAAACAAACAAGTTACAACAAGAACGAGGGCAACAAAGCTTCCTGTAAGACAAGAACTGAAAGATTTCTTTATCAAGTAAATTAACAGAAATATGCAGACTCCTAACCCCATTTTCAGTTGCGCACTTACCTTGGTTGTATATCGATGGAACAAATCATCCATGATTACACTTCCAAAATGATTGCCCAAAAGTGACTTTGAGACTGTCCTTGTATTATTTGCCACATTCTTGGCTCTTACATGCTTGTTTAAACCCAGATCTTTGTTATCATTCTCATAGCCTATTGACCAACTTATGTGCGATGTTTCAAGCTGACGGATGTTAACGGATCCTTCTCTTCACATAACTTGACTTACTTCTTCAACACAAGGACTATAGACTAGATAATTAAATGACTCTAACTTTGATTCTTAAATCGGCCCTTGAACAAGTTCAAAAGAGGCAGTAAATCTCTTTAAAATATGTAAAGTTCTCACAGACGTATATAAATGTATGAAGTAGAGATGTGATAAATAATAATTGATGTTTACAAGTCGACACTGTGATTGCTTTATCACAATATGACATCATTTAGCGATCATTCATCTAATTATTTTCATCTAAGAAAGTATGTGTGTGTTTGTGTATGTATAAAACTAATTTTTTGTAAATATATCTTATTTTGAATATTATATCTCAGAGATCATGTTGTTTGACAGCATTCCCATGAGATCAAAAATATCAGTATGGTGCTTACATTACCAATAAAGTTAAGAACCATACGACCTTCAATCTTCACTCTTCTAATTGAAATTTGAGAAATGATAGAAAATCACTCTCAAATTGATCCGAGTATGCTTTAGGCACACTACGAGGGCTATTGGTTTTTGCTACCAAACATCCCTTTCATTTAATAAAGGAATTCCACATTCACTTACTAGCTCATTGGGTACCTATTAAATCATAATATTGAGGCATTAATAAGAGTATGATTTTGTACACTATTTATATGAATTTTTTCAATTTTTTATTATCTTTAAAAAGAATAAATGGAATGGGCTCGCCTCTTAAGAGAGCCAGTTGAAGACAGCAAGAAGAGTAAACTAGGTTTGGGAAACACAGAGGAAATAGCCTTCCATAGAAGGATCCAAGGCTCTACAGCCATGGAACATGAATCAAATGTTAGAAAGGGACTACTAACCAATTGCAAATTAAACGGAAATAAATCTTTTTTTATGTATAATTAAAATAGGATGTGTACTATAAATAAATATGTAAAAAAATTAAACTAATAAAATCTAAATCAAAAAGTCAACCCTAACTCCCTAAGAGATACAGATTTTTAGGTAGAAAACTCAAAGTAAGAAAAACCACGAGACTATAGTCGATAAAATCTTCTATTATATTAATGAAATTACAGTGTAAATTTTTCTCTAGATAATACTAGATGCTACCAATATAAAAAATCTCAATACTCTTGACTTATAGTAACAACTTAATAATTATCTCTGTAATAAGTAAGTATCTCAAATAATAACCGATAGAAGAATAAAATAAAAATTAAGATTAGTAGAATTATAAAAGGTAATACCAAAAACTTACTATTAAAATTTAATAGACAATAGAGTTAATTTCATTTCTGATTGCCCAATCAAAGATTATAATCACTGCACCTAAATAAAAATACCCACCGTCTTTTTCCCCCTCTCCGACCGCTCCTTCTGCACATTCACATTCACTAGGGTGACAACTTTGCAAATTTTATGATAAATTTCATTTACCTCTTTTAAATTTTCTTTAATTACTCAATTAACCAAACTTATTAATCTTTAAACTTAAGCCACCCAAATGAGATGATCCAACATCAAAGTCGTCATGCCCTTTTTCTGTCTTCGGCCTCTCATAAAAGCTTGGGACAGACTTGGAAACGGAATTGAAATCATTTCCAGGAAGATAATTGGGAAAAGCATGCAATATTGGCGGCCTATGTTTCAAGTGCCTTCAAATAGTGTCCTGTGCCTCTATAGCTTGCCATGTTGGCAAAAATGCGTTAGGTCCTGAAGAACGCCCCCATATCTGTAAATCTGACTTGATCTGGGATTTTAAATTTATATCAATTAGATGTAAGAAATTAAGAATTTAATTAATTCTAAAAATTATTGTTCACCAATCATGGTTAATAGTTACTGTTTATCTGCGTAAAAAATATTAATTTTTTTAAAACATAATAAATTACAGAAAATAAATGACACAGATTTTTACGTAGTTCGGATTAATCAATCTTACATCTACGAGTCCACACCCAGTGAAAAATAATTTATTAAGTTGTGATATTACAACCTATAGATTTATCAAACTTAAGATTCTCGCTTAAGTTTATTACCGTATAGCTTATTCAACCTTAGACTAAATCTACTTTTCTTGAATAATTGCTATCCTTTTTTATACATGATTCTCAAGGCATTTCGCAAAGTGATCAATAGTAATTATTCAATTCTTTAATGTCTAGTGATCCATGATCTACATAAATCTTTAAGAGATAAAGTGAAAATAACAAGTTAACACAACATTATATGACAAATTTATAGGGAAGAGACCGAATCTTATTTCTCTACTTTATACTCTTTGTTGTGCTCTCCTTCAATTGTGAAATACCTCTCTTTATATAGGTACTAGAGTTTCACAAAAAAATAACAGTCTTAAAAATACTTAAACTCTTTCTAAAATAAATATCTCTTTCCTCTTATAATGTTCATGAATCTGAATAGGAAAGAATATGATCTTCTTATTTTGCTTGTCTCTCAAGGAATATTTAAAGAATTAATAATTGCACACTCTAAATAGATTTTATGCACCAATTATGTAATCCCTCATTAATTGACTTCCTAAATTGGTCATCTAATTAAATTAAGAAGTAAATATTCCTAATAAATTAAAATTTCTCTAAATTAGAAAATTAATAAATTAATCCCTATTACAAGATATACAATAAATAAATTTTCAATTTAATTAAACTTACCATAAAATACTAACTCTATAAATAATGTACTTAACACATTGCAGTACAACTCAAATAAGCTTTCATGTAGTAAAGGCTTTGCTTTCAAGGTTGCCTTAAAAACTAAGGAATAGAAAAGAAAATTTATAAACAGAAGAAACTAAAGTGTCAAACATCGGGGGAGAGAGAGAGAGAGAGAGATTGAAGTTTATATATTGACCGAGGGCGCTGAGTTGTTTATATAGCTATTGTCTCCCTCTCCTCCGTTCATGAATTGTCAAAAAAAAAAAAAAAGAAAAGAAATTGATTTGAACTATCTCCCCTCCGCTTTTTAATGAAAAAACATATTGAGATATACTTGAAATTGCTGTATAGTTCTGTTTTGTTAATCTACAAGTTCTTCAAAGAAAATAAGCGAAGTCAACAAAGAAATATTTGGAAATTGACAGCATATATGTTACTGCAACCCGAATAGTCAAAAGATTTCATTATATTCTAAAGAATAATTATAGAATCACAAGCATTTTTACGAACAATCTTTTATAGATTGTGTGCCGAGATGATTGGTATAAAAATATAAAATTTTATTTTTCACATTCATTTGTATATTATTATTTATATAAATATATTTATGATTGTATTATTATTCTAATTTTTAAATCGCGCAAATATATCTCATTGGTGTTTATAGAATTATATATAGATGCTTCTTTCAGCGTATATATTTACAAGTATAATTTATTAAATAGTTTTATAAGTTGACGGAATTATCCTTTTGAATTTTTTTTTTCTGTTTGTATGAAAGATACATATTCATAATATGTATGTTATTTGAGATGACCTATTAAAAGGCAAAGCTATAATACCATAGTGGTTACTTACCTCCGTCCCCTCCATTTTGTTAATTCATGAAAAATTAGGGTGCGTTTAGTCAAAAGATGAGTATATTGCACAATAAACGCATGCAGCAGTTAGATAATTGTTGCTCATGGAATTGCTAATTGTTGCACAATAAAATTTTGTTAATTGTTGCACAATAAGCCTATTAAGTTTTGGGTTAGCTAACCGAAATTGCTCATGGAAAAGCTAGACAAAAAAACAAGCAATTGAGCCAAAAAGAGAATCAGTGTTATTTCACAAGAGTGTGTGCGAGACAGCTTGGTAGCTAACAAGATTACTTCCTTGAGTTGTTAGCCGAAAATGCTAAGTACAATGTTTATTCATAGGGAGCTTACCTAATTCTAGAATGTTCTAATTCTAGAGTTTTCAAGGCTTAGTGAGAGCTTTGATACCTAGCAATGCTTAGATTAATCTACCAAAATCTATGTAAAATGTTTATGCTACAACATTCTAATCAAAATTTAGGGATTTCTTAGTTATTTACAAGTGAGACGATGCTGGAAAATACTAATCATAGACGCTTCTAGAATCAATCAAAACTAACACACCTCGGCCTATAAATTTGACCTATTTGGCCCAAAAATTTGGGCGATCCAGGACAGTCTGCTACCATTCTCGGATCGGTGCTTTACGTTTTACAAAAATGAAAATCAAGAAAAGGTATTTTGGTGACATTACTTTTCTGCCTGTTTTCAAGTTGGGTGAGAATGAGTGCAACTGATTTTAAGAACTCGTCACAATAAATTGAAAAACTAAAATTTACTGTTCTTTTAGACAATGTTCGAATTCTGGGTTCCACGTTACAAAAAGTTAAAACTTAGCATGTGTTCAATTAAATCAAATGTAACCTACGAAATATAAAATATAGCTATTTGTTTTACAGTGCATGCACATAAACTATTGTTTCAACAAATTTTTTATTTTATTATTTTTAATAATGTAATATTATTATTTTCAACAAACAAACAATCAACCATATGTTTGATTAATTTTATTTTTAAATATTATTTTAAATTAAACTACCATATATTTTTTATATTCACCGAAATAATTACTTTTATATTATAAAATAATACAAAATATCATTTAAAAAATAATATCAGAACAAAACTTGGCTGTGTTCAATCTAATCAAATGTCACCAGCGAAATATAAAGTATAGCTATTTGCTTTACTTTGTATGCATGTGAACTACTGTTCCAACAATTTTTTTATTTTATTATTTTAATAATATAATATTAGTATTTTCAATAAACAAACAATCAAACATTCAAACATATGTTTGATTGATTTCATTTTTAAATATTATTTTGAATTAAGTAATCAAATATGTTTTTATATATTCGTCAAAATTAATTATTTTTATATTATAAAATAAATACAAAAAATACTATTTTAAAAAATATCAATAAAGATTTAGTATGTGCTCAATCGAATCAAATGTGACCTACGAAATGTTTACTTTACAGAGCACGCATATAAAACTACTGTTTCAATAATTTTTTTTAATTTTAGTGTCTTTTTAATAATATAATATTATTATCTTCAACAAACAATCAATCAAACGTATGTTTAGTTGATTTCATTTTTAAATATTATTTTAAGTTATGCTACCAAATAAGTTTTCATATTCACCAAAATTAATTATTTTTATATTATAAAATAAATATAAAAATTCATTTAAAAAATAATACCAAACAAGAACTTAGCATGTGTTCAATGGAATCAAATGTGGCACCCGAAATATAAAGTATAGCACTTTACTTTACTCTGCATGTATGTAAACCACTGATTCAACCATTTTTTATTTTATTATTTTTTAATAATATAGTATTATTATTTTCAACAAAAACAAATCAAATATATGTTCAGTTGATTTCATTTTTACTTTACCGTGCAAGCATATAAACTACCGTTTCAACAATTTTTTTATTTTATTATTTTTAATAAATATTGTATTATTATTTTCAACAAACAAGGATTAAAACATATATTTGATTGACTTTACTTTTAAAAATTACTTTAAATTAAGCTACCAAATACGTTTTTATATACATAAAAATTAAATATTTTTATATTATAAAATGAATACAAAAATATCATTTGAAAAGTAATACCAAAACGCACTCTTAATATCGTTGGACGGTAAGCAATGTTAATCCTGTGGACATAACTAAATGGCCAGCCAGAAGTAGACGTGGGCTACTACAAATTGGAGATGTGACGTTAAAGAATGCAGCAGATGTGATGTTAGTGAAGGCTATGCAATACAAATTGGAGAATGTTCTTTAAATGTATATATATATATATATAGAATTAGGGTTTATTCAGGTTGCATTAGCTTACGAAATAATTAATTCCTATAAAGATTCTCAAATAATCAACTTTTCAAATAATTTGCTAAAATATTTCGTAAATCAAGAATGTGAGAAAATCATATGTTAAATACTTTGTAAAGCATGCTTGATAATAAATCATAAATGTATCGTGGATGGGTATAATGACCAAACAGAACATATTTGGTATAATAATAAAAATGCAACCATTTATCTTTCAACAAAAATAATTCATTTAAACAAATAAATAATCATTCAATAAAGAAAATATATGAAATTGAATAAAACTATTCCATTATCAAATTGTGTACCATCCCAGCGCAGGCGGCTGTTGTACTGTTTGGAGTGCGTGCTCTGCCACCGCCCCTCATTTTTCAGCCAGAACATTACAAATACATGGGTCATAAGATTTTGAGTTTGATGGCATTGGTGCTATCTAAATAGCACTTCCACAATCACCAACAATGGCATTGGGAGAGGTCACCAGTTACCAACAATAATTTTGCTTTTTCATTTTTAGTTTTAATTTGCAATTATAAATATTAAAGAATTACATTTTTTTTAGTGTACGGATATTTTTGGAAGTGCGCTGCTAAAACGAGGGTAATATTGGTATTGCAAATTACAAAAATCAAAATTTCAAAATCTATTCCCACAAACTTTCAAGAGTTACTTGAAAAACAGATTATTTCATAATCAGATTCTTTAATAATCACTTTCGACATGAATTTATCGAATGTATTTAAGAAAACAAATGATTAAATAAGTGAGTATTTGACAATCTAAAGCAATCCCAAACATACACCCAATTTCCTGTTTATTTCCAAATCATATACTATCCGTTAAAATCTTCAAACCCATGTGCTTTTAATTTAGATTTTCATGATATCAAACAAATAAAATAAAGAAGTAAATTTCAACTGTATATAAATAAAAATACAAACTTAGATAAGTAAATCTTGTCGGCCTATTTGGTAACGTTTTCCCTTTTTTTTTTCGTTTTTTTTTTTCTATAACAGTAAATTAAGAGTAGAATAAAATAAAAAAGCTCGCGTTCGCTAACATTTGCAAAGAAAAGCTGGAGATCTCCAAGCTTTAAGAGGACAACCCGGGGGACCCATTTACAAATCTCATTTAGCTTTCGTTCCTTCTTTACCAAAATCCCAACAACCCTCACTCCGTCAACTCCGTAAAAATTATTTCAAAAAATAAAAATAATTTAAATAATATGATTCGGACTTTTAAGTATTAAATTATAAAAATAACCGAGAATGAACGGCTCACGACTTGCTTTTTCTCGGAAAAAAAAAATTAAATGCCCGAGGATATTTTTGTAATTAAAATAGAAAAGGGACGTGATAAGATTTTTTGAGGGGCGGGGATGGCGTCACTGTTTAATTTGGGCTTTGGTGAATCTCTTTGAGCCTTGGTGACTCTTAATTGGGCGTACCCGGCCGATTAATCTACCCAAATTTGTTGTTCGGTTGGAGAGGGTTCTTACAGACCCGGCACGGCCTGAGAAAATACCTTCATCGACTGTTAAAAAAGTTAAAAAATATACTATATTTGGTTAAATGAATAAATCCAAAGCCAGCTCAGCGTAACCACTTTTTCCTATTATCCCATATCAGTTAAAAAAAAATATATATATATATATATATCTATGCTTTGATAAAGAACGCATCCCGATTCTCCAACATTTAGGAAATTGCTTCCTCTGCAAGCGAGAAGAAAATTTTTGTCAATTGATCTAGAAGATGGAGACTTGAGATTCAGGAATTGTAATTATTAAACTGAGGAAGATTATCAGTCAGTCAACAAACAGGAAATAGGAAATTAAGATTTAAGTCAATCGGTCAACAAGCAGGTAGGCTTCCGTCTTCTTGGGGTAATACTTTTAAACCCACTCGCTGGAAATTGAGCCAAGATTCGGTCAAAGAAATGCAGCAGCCACTAATATCAGAGTCCATGGTCAATCCATGTCGCTGTGAGAACATTTCCATGAAATTCAGCAGATGATATTAATTTGAAGGCCTTGGTAAATCATAGTCGCCAGGATTGAGCCGATAGAGAAACAGAAAACGCAGCAAGCAATGGAGGTAGAGCAGATTCTGCACATGAAAGAAGGAGAAGGAGAAAATAGCTATGCTAATAACTCACCTACACAGGTAATAAACCTCTCTTCTTTTACTCACAAACTTCAGTGACCGACACAATTATCAAATCATGGATCTGCTTAATTATACGTTTTTATTTCTTATGTTATTTTCAGAAAGAAGCAATCTTGAAAGCAAAGCCTCAACTAGAACAAAGCTTGAATGAACTGTATTGCAACGGCCTCCCAGACTGCATAAGATTTGCAGATATGGGGTGCTCTTCAGGTCCTAATGCATTTTTGCCAACATGGGAAGCTATTGATTCCCTGGACAAGATTTGTCATCGATTGAATCGTAAGCCACCCGTTTTCCATTCTTTCCTGAATGATCTTCCTGGAAGCGATTTCAACACCGTTTTCAAATCCCTGCCAAGCTTCTATGAGAGACTGAGAACCGAAAAGGGACATGAAGCTGGTTCGTGTTTCGTAGCTGCAAGCCCTGGATCTTTCTATGCGAGGCTATTTCCTCGCAACTTCCTCGACCTGGTTTACTCATCTTACGCTCTCCACTGGCTTTCTCGGGTAAGAATTCGGATTCCATCATGATTATTATTTTTTGCACTAATAATCTCTTAATAATTTTCTGACAATTGTATATTTAGAGCCCTGTATATTCTTATATAATAATTATCAATCACACCTTTCAAATAAATCAGCGCAAAAATCAGATCACCATTGAAAGCAATTTGAAATTCAAGAATTTATCAATCACCTTGGCTTATCATTTTCCTCGATTTAATGCTTTTTCAGATGCCTAAAGGGCAAGGGAGTGAATCTGATGTCCATAAAGCATACTTGAATCAATTTGAGAGCGATTTCTCAACATTTCTGAAATTTCGATCTGAGGAATTGAAACCTCAAGGTCGTATGGTTCTCACCCTTCTATATAATGACAATTTTCATGCTACTCCTAGCGAGCCAATGTTGATGGTATTAAAAGACATGGTCTCTGAGGTATCGTCTCTCTCCCACCCTCTTGAGACATATTGAAAACTAATTTTATTGCGATCTTTTGTGTGTGTGTGTGTGTGTGTGTAGTGAACGATCGATTTTTGTTTTGGTTTTAATTATTTCATACGTTTTAGGGGTTGATTGAAGAATCAAAAGTGAAATCATTCGAAGATTTTCCGCTCTATAGAGCAAGTATTGACGAAGTAAAGCAAATTGTTAAAAGAGAAGGATCGTTTGATATCCATCAGCTTGAAACATTCAACGTAAGTTGGTTGGTAGGCTTTGTCGGCAGTACAGATAACAAAGGCTCAGACAAGTACGCAAGAGGCAAGTATGTGACAAAGCATGTAAGAGCAGTGGGGGAGTCATTTCTGACTAATCTTTTCGATGACGACATCGTGGAGGAGATCTACCGTAGATTTGTAACCAAGGTTTCTGATGAGATTTTGGACAAGGGGCGAGGAGCTTATGCAAGTCTACTCATTTCCTTGGTAAAGAAATGATCATCAGTTCCTCTCCAGCTATATAAATAAAGACAGGATTATGATAAATTAATTCCTGCGCTACGTACGAAATGCACTGGACGAATGAGATTTCTAGTGGGGTTTTAAATATCTTTTGTTCTCCTTCTCTACCTTTTCTGGGTGGGGGTTGGTTGGAAGATTAGTAATCTCTATCTAAGAGTCATGTCTGTTTGTTTTCTTTCTTTTTCTTCCTCTCCTTTTTTTTTTTTCCTTTTTTTGAAATAAAGTTTTTATTCATTTGGTTGATAAAAAGGAAAGAATATCATATACAGGAACTTAACTCCTAATAAATGTCTATTCAAATTGGAAAATGCTTTCTGACGACACCTTGCAGCATTCATTGTTTCTGATATGCGATCTGTTAATTCGTGCTGATATTTCCTTTAAAATAGAATTTAGGCCGATTCAAAAGAGCGAAAAAATAAAAGCAATTACGTGGGGTAACTTCTGCTAACAGTCTTTCTCATCATTATCACTAATAATTAATACCGGCGACTCTCGAAAGTCTTTTATTGCATCACGTCAAGAGAAACGGCATAGATAAGATCATTACTTGTTCAAGAAACACATCTTTAACAAGTCAATCAGGTGCATTCATTGTGTGTATTTAAAATTAAAAATAAAACCCCGGTAACTACCGGATGATTCATTCGATCTTGATAATCTCCCACTGAATTTATTTGATCTGGTTAATTAGCTAACAATTAAAACCTATAAAATAAGATTAATTTTATTCGGATTCTCTCTTAATCTCATTTTTCCTAAAATTTATAAGAGATTATGACGTTTGTCATTTAAATGCATTTAGGGCTAGGATTTAATTACTTTTAATTTTTCTTCATGGACATCAAAATATACAGAATTAGTGGCTAACTAAAATAGAATAACTAATAAGCAACTAACAGATGTTAACTCTATATAATATGACATCTCTTTCCCTTGTCTATCACCTTATCTCCGTTTTTTACTTCTTCAGACATACAAAGACTCCCATGCTTTTTTTTTTTTTTAACTTTTAATTTAAAACCATTCTTTCATTGTATTTGATTTAGTACAATGATCACAGCTAAATTAGTTGTGAAGCAAAAAAAAATAAAAAAATTACATATTCTTCCCTCAAATATAAATTAAGAACATTTACATCCAAACTCAAATAGAATACGACACTTATCATCTCCAAATTTAAAAATTGAAAAGTCCATATCACCCCTAATCAATTTGACTTATTTTATAATATCATCTTTAATAAGTTGAGTTAATTAGCTAATTACAATCCAAGCTTTCAAACCTTTTGAAAGATTTAATTTGGGAATGAGAATGGTAATGAGAAATGTGTTTATTTACTTAAATAAAAGAAAAAATAAGAATCAACATGGTGGCGCTCGTCTAAAATTATAAATGTTTACTAGAGTTCCCATTCCCATGGGAGAGGTAGGAATGGGAATCTCATTCTCTGCATTAGCTATTTTGCCCCCCCCCCAAAAATTAAAAATATTTGTATTGTCCTTATTTATATTGTATTAATATATTATTATAATTAATTAATCAATATATCATAATATATTAATATATTATTAAGAATAATTATTATTAATTATAATTTTGAATAAATAATCACAATAATTTATATATTATTATTCTTATTAATTAATTAATATACTACTATAATAATTAGTAATATAAATATATAATTAGTACATATACTTTAATTATTAATTAATATACTATTTTAATAATTAATAATGTAATTATTTTAATTACTTCATATATTATTATTAACTAATTAATATAATTATTACTATTAATTAATAGTATATTAGTAACTATGATTTATGAATAAATAATCACAATAATTAATATCTTATTATCATAATAGTTAATGAACTACTATAATAATTATTACTATAATTATTATAATGTGAATTAATTAATTAATATAATTATTACTATTAATTAATATATTAATATATTATTGTTAATAATATATTAATAATTATAGTTTTTGAATAAATAATCATAGTAATTAATATAATTATTATAATTAACTAGTATATAATAATAATTATTTATTTATTTATTTCTACAATTAATTAATATATTAATACATTATTGACAATGACAACACAACAATAATTTTTAATAAATAATCACTATAATTAAAATATAAAATAATAATCATGAAAATAATTCATTAAATACGTTTTAGTAATTTGTTACAATTTAACTTTTCTGATTTCGATTCGAAGATAAAATAAACACATCAATGAGATTCTAATTTATTCAGATTCTGATTCTAATTCCTACAAGTCAAGTAAACAACTTACTCTAATTCTTATTTTCTATTCTCATTCGAGACCATTTCAATTCTCGTCCATTCTGATTACTGACAAGTAAATGCAACATTAGTATATATATATATTTTTCAAGCCGATTTAAGTTCTAAAACGACAACATTACTTGACATTTATAGAATAACAATTATAAGATTTAATTAAGCAAAACAAAAGCCACAGGTAATTTATCTTTTCCCAACGACGACCTTTTTTCCCTTTTTTTCCCCAGTCAAACAATTTCCCTGGTTAACAGCGACATCTTTCAGAGAAGAAGAATAGGATGAAAGAGCCACGGTGGTGGTGGGGGAGCACAAAATGCTTTTAAAGGAATGGTTCTTTCCCAACAACCCCCCCCCCCCCACCCCCCTCCCCCCGGCGAAATCCCAAGCATTGTTGTTTCGGGTGTATGATACGAAGCAAACCTTAAACTTTTTTCAGAATTAAATTTTTTTTTTTCTAATTTCATGCAATTCTAAAGAGTAAAGCATGATAAAAGGAGAAAGGTGAGAAACCAGGGTTATTTTTGGAATTAAAGAGGTCTTATTAGAAATTTTCAGTATTTTAATATTTTCACAATTTTAATGCGTTAAATAAGAAAAACGGGATGTATGAGTTATTTGAAGGGTCTCACTCAACTCTCGGCTTCATTTTGATTAGAACGATTCTTGTAAGGCTCGGCCCACTTATGCTGGCCTTGGGCTTTTAAGATCTAGGCCAAATATGGGCTTAGTGCCCGGCCCGTTTTGCCGTCGTCAGAATAATGTGACCTTAGTCAATAATTACGCCATCGGAGAGAGCATGAACTAGCAACGGGTCCTTCTTAATACGTGTAAGGATGGATTTATATAGCTAGCAAAATCAAGCCTGCTGAGACAAGATGATTGACGACACATTAGATCAAATGTGTACTTTTGCTGCAAGTAAAAGCCCCACAAAATGGATAGTTGGATTTGTCATTTTTCAGATCCAGCGGATGTAAAGGAATTTAACACTAAATCAGGTTTGGATAGAGGTGGTAAAATTATTATTATAACAAAAGATGGGGAACCTGCCAGTACGGCTTTGAAATAATGTAGTTAATGGGTTATTGGGTAATGAAATTTATATAGGAAATAGAAGAGTAATGAGTAGGTACTCGTGGTATACGAAAAATTCGTGAGGGAAAAAGTATAGTAATTAGATTTTCAAAGAGGAGAAAATAAGAGTAGCACCAAATGATATTACATTAAAATAGTTGAAATCAAAACATGATTATGTAAACTGATTAGCATGTTGAATATTCTAAACTTTTGAAAGCCACATAAAAGTCTTTTAATTTCAATATTTCTTTTTCTTTTCGAAATTTTTATTGATATGTGCCTAAACTTCGATAAGCTATTATAAGGAATATATAAAATTGATTTTACCGTTGACCCATCTTGTAAGTGGTTTCTAACTAATTAGAGCATGCTTTTTATCTTGCCACTTACTGGCACATGTCGCTCTTAGGTAAATCAATTGGTCACGTCAGTTCTTTCCGTAATATCTCCATTCTTTAAAGGCAAATTCTAACCAACAGTAAGAACATCTCTAAAAGACTATTTAAATTTTACTCTTTAAATTTTAATTTACTTATTGATATAGCAAGTAAGTGAATGAAAAAATATAATTCTCTCCAAAAGACTCATTAAATTAAAACAAGTTAATATTATTTTAATCAAATTATTTTCTCTATCAAATTTAATTCATTATGGAAACATAAATAATAACTATAGCAGTTGTATCTTTTCAATAAATAATAATAAAATATTAATAGAAGAGGAAGAAACTCACTCTTCAATATTGAAGAGTGAGAAATAAATCTTATTTGAAGAATCTAAATTAATGTGTCTTTTGGAGTATTTAATACTAACATGACTCTTCATATAAGAAATAGAATTTTATTTGAACACTCTTTTGAAGATGCTCTAAGTTAGCGATTTTTTTTTTTTAATCTTTTGTTCCGTAGCATGCTTTTGGGATTTTTTTTTTCATTTTAATAAAATTTCCCTACTTTAGCTAATTTTAGCAGCTTTGCTCAAGTCGGTCAACAAATATAACTTCCTTCTCCTGTGGGGTTGGTTTGCCTTTAAACCCGTTTCTTTTAATTTTTTTATTTTTAATTAGAGGTGTTTTAATCTTTTATTTTCCATATAATTATGATATAATTTTTTAATTAATTTAAAAAATATATTTATCCTATTATAAATGGTAAGTATCATCATTGTAACTTTTGAATTCAAATATTCAATAAAAATTTTTATTTTATAAAAACTCATGCGCTGTCTTAATTCCATACTAGAATAATATCAATTATTTATCTAGTCCACCCTTAGTCCACCATCTGATTGAGTCAATTAATCTGGTCGAAGTTTTGCAGCTGGAAAATGCAGCTGCCACTAATATTATAACTACAGCAATAGTCAATTGATGATGCTGTCAGAGCGTTTCTATGAATTTGATAAAATTATATTAATTTGAAGGCTTTGGTACGTCATAGTTGCCTGCAGCATTGATCGAACTGGAGAGAAGCAGAAAGTGCAGCAATGGAGGTAGAGCAAATTATGCACATGAATGGAGGAGAAGGAGAAAATAGCTATGCTAACAACTCACTTACACAGGTAATAATCTCTCTTTTTCTCGCTCACAAGCTTCAAGGATCAACACAATTATCAAATCTTGTATCTTCTTTATTCTACGTTTTCATTTCTTATATTATTTTCAGAAAGTAGCAATCATGAAAGCAAAGCCTCTACTAGAACAAAGCTTGAATGATCAGTATTGCAGCGGCTTCCCAGACTGCATAAGGTTTGCAGATATGGGGTGTTCTTCAGGGCCTAATGCATTGTTGCCAACACGGGAAGCTATTGATTCCCTGGACAAGATTTGTAATCGCTTGAATCGTAAGCCACCCGTTTTCCATTCTTTTCTCAATGATCTTCCTGGAAGTGATTTCAATACCGTTTTCAAATCCCTGCCAAGCTTCTATGAGAGACTGAGAACAGAAAAGGGACACGAATTTGGTTCATGTTTCGTAGCTGCAGCCCCTGGATCTTTCCACGCGAGGCTATTTCCTCCCAATTTCCTTGATTTTGTTTACTCTTCTAACGCTCTTCATTGGCTCTCTCAGGCAAGAACTTGGATCTTTTAACAAATTTCTGCGATGCCTGAATTTTTACTAGTGTATATTTTTTTCTAATAACTATTAAATCAAACTATCGCTTAAAGAAATTTTAAATACAAGAACTTGTTAATCATCTCGACTAATCAACTCCCTTGATTTTGATGCTTGATCAGATCCCTAAAGAGCCAGTGAGTGAATTCGATATCCGTAGAACATATTTGGATCAATTTGAGAGAGATTTCTCGGCATTTCTCAAATTTCGGTCCGAAGAATTGAAACATGGAGGTCGCATGATTCTTACCCTTCTATACAATGACAGTTTCCATGCTACTAGTCCTGCAGAGCCAGCACTGTTGGTAATCAAAGACATGATCGCCGAAGTATCCTCTCACTCCCTTTCTTTCAATTCATATTAAAAAAAAATTAATTAATTTTATTGTCCATTTTTATGATAAGAATTTAATAATGGCCGATCTCTTTTTAATTATTTCATATCTCTTCAGGGGTTGATTGAAGAATCAAAATTAAAATCCTCCAATTTTCCAATCTATGCACCTTATATTGACGAAGTAAAGCAAGTTATCGAACGAGAAGGATCCTTTGATATCCATCAGCTTGAAACATTCCATACAAGTTGGTTGGAAGGCTATGTCGAAAATGATAACGAGGGCCTGGACAAATACGCAAGAGGCAAGTATGTGACCAGGCATGTGAGAGCCGTGGGAGAATCGCTTTTATCTGGTATTTGTGGAGATGATGCCATCGTGGAGGAGATCTATCGTAGATTTCCAATCAAGGTGACTGATGAGATTTTGGAAAAGGAGCGAGGAGCTTTTGCAAATCTTCTCATTTCCTTGGTGAAGAAATTATAAGATTCTCTATATATTAAAGAAAGGATTATACAACAACCCACGTGCTATATTTATCGAATAAGATGCATCAGACATACAGGAATGAGATTCCATTTGTGATTTAAACATATTTTATTCTGTACCATGCTTTTGAGAGAGGTAAGGCTTGTTATGTCTCTTGAACAATGTGCTGTGTTTTATTTTGTTTTCCAATAAAGTTTTCACCCTTTCGCTAATTTCAGCAACTTTGGTTAATAATATCTCGAAGGACTCTTTTGAATACAAATGTACATCATTTTCAGCCTTCCCATGGGAGGAAAAGACATGACTTTGAGTTGTTATTTTAGAGTAAATGATTTGCCACATATTTGCCTCTTGCGTATTTGTCCAACTCTAAGCCTTTACTCTTACTGTCAAGGCCTACCAACCAACTTGCATGGAATGTTTCAGGGTAATGGATATTGAAGGATCCTTCTTTATGGATAACTTTGGCTTGCTTCACAGCACGTGGTGAATAGAAAGGAAAATTGAATGGTTCCAATTTTGATTCTTCAATCAACACCTAAATTGATTAATATGAAAATAGTAAAGCTCTTTTGTATATGTGGAAATTGCTAGTACGTAGATGTCTGCGTTCGTTAAAGCCTGCACCAGCAGTTCTTGACGTCCGAAGACAAAAATCCAAGATTTTAACACCTTGGTCATGCATTGATTTTGTAACTCTCTAAAATAGGTGTTTCATTTACTAACATAACTCTGGATGTCAAGAGGAATCGGCCGCTTTTAACCAAAAAAAATGTTAACTTCTAAAGGAAATAAGAATATATTTGTATTTATAGAACAACTTATGAACAGTGAGCAACTTGATCGAAATTTGAGAAACGATGTGAAATCACTGTTAAATTGATCAAAATACGCAATATGAACATTGGAAGAGCTGCAGGATTTTGGCAGATAAACATCCCCTTTATTCAATATCTGGAATTTTGGATTCGTTAAGTAGCCCACTAGGTACCTGTTGAATACGTGCTTACATTATGTGGCTAGTAAAATCTAGCTAGCTGAGCAAATTATGATTGATAAATGAGATCAAAGCGTGCAGCAAACTTTGCTAGCACGACGCTGGTCATGTTTGGCCAAAAGGGCACGTGGCTGATCAGATCCTTAGAATTACTTTTAAATTAACTTATCCGAGAAAACCAGCGGAGACTGTAGGAAAAGCAGACCAAGTGAGGGAAACCGAAAGGAAATAGCCATCTATAGAAAGATCGCGGGGCTGCTGCCACTAGCCATGAACAAAATTGATGTCCCTCTCGAGCCTTCAGTTTCCCTTAGAAGCTTGGCAGAGATTTGAAAACGGTACGCGTTGAAATCATTTCCAGGAAGATCATTAATGAGAAACACTTGCAATAAATATTGTCCAATAGAAATTTACCAAATTATTATTTGGTAATCACGGTATGTTTGACAGTTAGCGTTGAAATCATTTCCAGGAAGATCACTAATGAGAAACACTTGCAATAAATATTGTCCAATAGAAATTTACTAAATTATTATTTGGTAATCACGGTATGTTTGACAGTCAGCAATTTTAATTTACAGCCGTTGAGGATTAAAAGCAACAGCAGCTAAATCACAAAAATGCCCATAGCTATTAATTATGCTAAAATTTTCTACAGTCTGTTCACTTAATGATCCATTTACGAAAGCCAAGCATCCAAGGGAAATTCCGGATGCATAAGAAATGCCGGCTGATGTTAGATGCCATAAAATTAAAGGAGAGCGGCTATCTTTCATCAGAAGCGATGACATTTTGTTTTGCTCGTATAAATGGAAAAAAAAAAAAGTAATAAGTCCATTGTTGAAACAGTTGGCAGATAAGCAAATTAAATTGATCCAGATGGCAGCAGTGGCAACTGTGAGAGTGCAATTATTTTGCTAATTATATACTATACATCAAGATAGTTATGGTTTGATAGTTGTATCTCGGACGTCCATTGTGACCTGTGAGCTGGAAAAATAGTGACATAACATGTCTTTTTTTTTTTTTTTCAAATAAGATAACATGTCTTAGTCTATATATATATATGATTCGAGCATGTTTGTCTTGTACTCTTGTTGTTATATGTCCGGCTGGCGGGGTATAATAAATATACAGCTACACATACAATGATACGGACTAGTATAATCATAATTGTTTTACAAAAAAGACCATAAACGATATGACCATAAAACTATACATAATATAATTACTGATTTTCATAGACGAGTTTAAATTTTCTTGGATGTGGTAGATAGTACAAGAGGTCCACATTTTTGGATGACTGCAATTATCGTACTAGCGGTTGAAAATATTGAGTTCATTTTGATTTTTTTAAAAAAAAAAAAATCAAAATTAAATCCGATAAATTCACATTTCTCTCAACTGATCTGAGCCCTAAAGTTGAACGGCACAAATAAAATACAGTTCTAATCATCAGTCAGATTCTTTTATTTTATTTTTTTATTTCTTTGAGCTATTTTTGAAGATACAATGTTTGTACTCAAACTAGAAACGATATTCAAACAAAATCAGATGGAAATGGCTTTGTATTATATTTTTATTTCTTAGGTTTACTGTCCAATACAAAAAGAATAAAAAAATGCTTCTTATAAAAGTATAATTATTACACTCGATGAAATTGATGCAGTATAAATGTACATTTAATTACATGTAATCAATCACAATTCACAACTAAATAAATGGCATCATACAGACAAGAAAAAATCTGGAAAAATTTAATTTCTTGAAAAAACAAAGACCCAAGCAAGTGGGCCTCGTGTTATTTTTCTCCTCATCACATATACACTCAAAAGAAAAATGATAAAATAATTAAATGGCAACTCATATCTCCCAAGCTATACGTGACTCATCATCACGTGAAAAAGATTCCCATGCACAAACTTAAAACCATCCAAATCAAATGCCCACCGCTGATTCTACCGACCCCATTTTCATTATCAGCCGTCTGATCCTCCGAATCATCCACCGGTGCATCGGCTTCAGCCTCGTCCTTGTCCTTCTTCGTCTTGCGTTTGTGGGGCGTGGGCGCCGGTGCGGGAGCTTCGGTCTCCACCTCAGGCTTAAACAACTCTATTGGTAACAAAACCTTGTTAATCTTATAAATAACCAAAGGCTCTTCATCTTTTAACGTCCCCGTTATCTTAGCCGTCGTAGCTTTTGTCTTTAGCGTCACGATCTCGCCGTCATTCTGCACCGTGAAGTCATACTTGCTGGCGCCGTCAGTTGCCAGCGTGTTCATGACTCCGTTACTCGACTTCAACATTTGCAAGGACTGGTAAACGGGGATGCCGTGGTATAACAGTAACGACACTTTGTGGGCTTGCGTTAGATTGTTATACTTTGGCATGAAATCGTTCACGACGGCGTCGGTAGGGCAAAAGACCGTTAAGCCCCCGTCGAGATTTTCTTCATAAGTCGTGTGAGCTCCTGTGGCTGTCAACAGGTCAGCAAAAGCTTTGCAGCCTTGCTTTGCCATTATAGCCGTTAGATTAAGGTCGCTTGGTCCTGGTGTTGGCGCTTCAGCTTCATCCGAGTTCAGAGGCTAAAGATGATTAAAAGTTTAATCAGCAACATAATTATAATTAAATTTAATCAACCGAAAGGTAACTATTGCAAGGAGGAGAAAGAACTGAATGATATCGTCACAACTGGCTTTATTGCGAGACAGCTTTCAATGATGTCGATATCAATAACATATTTAAAAAAAAAAACTTCTTCCTTTTTACTGTAATTTTTTTTATAAAAAATTAAACAAATTAATTTCTGTCATTTTTAATTGGTTTATAGTAAATAATTAATCTAACAAATGGTACAAAGTTTGTTGAAGTGCTTTGGAGTTTAAAAATGATGATATTATATATATATATGCAAATTTTTAAAAAGACTAAATAAATTTAAATTATTTTTTCTTAAAAAACCAAAATATGAACCTGATTTGAACATGTTTAATTAATTAAATATAAAGAAGAGTAGTTTTTTACCTTAACAGCGATACCAACCAATACTTACCTAATTCATTAATTATCAAATTGAAAAATAATTACAATATTAATGAGTAATAAATTAACTACTTACTTGGCTAATCTGCAAAACGGAGATATTGTAGGGAAACTCAGCCACCGACTTAACGTAAGTAGCATCAAGCTTGCCCTCATTTTCTTCGGCGCCAAAGCCAACTTTGCCACCTTTAAGATCAGTAATGTTCACATAGCCAGAGGATCCCGGAGCAGAGCCGGTGGCCTGAAACATGCTCGACGTCAGGGCAGTGCCGTTGGTAATCTGGTGGAGCTTCTTGGAGCCGAAGTAGTCAGTGAGAACATGGAGAGAGAGCACGTTCCTTAGAGTGTAAACGGAGAGCTGTTTGGAGAGGAGTGAGGACATGGCGGAGTTGTCGAGTGCGAGGACGGTGATGGTCTGGCGGCGGTTGATTTCGGCGGCGAGGTGCGTGACGGTGAGGTAGTGGTTGAAGGTTGAGAATTCGGGGTGTTTTGCGAGGATCCGGGTGATGTTGTGTGCATGGGAGGTGGTGGTGGAGAGAAGGAGGACGAGGAATGGGAACAGGAGGAGGGTGGCGGTGAGCGGCGGCGCGTTTGCCATTGGGTCGGAGGCTACTGTGTCGGTGCTTTCCGTGGACGAGGAACGTAGTGGGGTGGAGTGCTTGTGTGTGAGCTCATTGTTTCCGTTTTTATAAGTAGTGGGGGATTTTTGGAGTGTTTGTCGGATAATGTGGTGCCAGCTTGGCAGTTGGCGGACGATAAGGGGCCCACCTTTTGATGGGCTCTCTTGTGGTCATTTTCTTTTTTATTTTTATTTTTTAATTTTTGACAGTCATGATTCATAACGTTACAACGTGCTGTCCTGATGATTATCATGGTGTTGATTTAAAGCCAGTTACTTTGGTTTTTTCCTTGCATTTTAACAATTTTACATTACTTGAGCATTAATGTTGCAATGCACTAAAATTTGGTAATAAAATGAAGTGGCGGCCGGTTCCATAATTGTAGATGGGGATTATATCATATGGACTTATTTGTAAATAAAGTGAAAACATAAATATAAAATCCAAATTTAATCACTTGTTGCATAGAAAGAAATAGTAATTGAAAAAACAAAATAAACAGGGAGTCTTTGGTCTTGAATATAGAAGTACATGTCCCACGTCTCACTATTAATTAGTGCTGAATTTTCGAACAATGTTCTAAGAAATTTTTTTACCTGTATTGTAAGTATATCAATTCAAATTATCAATAGACCTAATATCATACGCTTTTAGCTTTGATGTGGCTTCATTATAAAGCAAAGAAAATTGTTTCGCACAGGCTAGTCAATGTTTAGTATTTGGGGCAAGTTCATCTTTGGCATGAAATTATAAGTATTATGAAGAGACAAAGTTTCAGGTTAACGCCATGTGAGTATGCGGAGGCAAGGTTCTCAAAAAAGATGTGCCCTATTTATCTTGTCCTAGATGTTACAATTTACAAATTGTTATGAATTTTTTATTTTATCTTTTTTCTCTTTTTTTTGTACAAGAGGTTTTGACGATTGGGTTAGGAGTTTATAATAAGTCAGCATCGAACTTAAGTATTTGTTCTTAAAAAGATTTCAAGTTAATTTATAATCTTACCGACTTCAGATTGAACCGTTGTACAATGATATGTGTTTCTGTGATTTCTCATAATTATGCAATAATAAGTGATTGAATTTTTTTTTTCCAAATATAAAAGGTGGACGTGTAAAGTTTTTTTAAAAACAAAAGTTTTAACTCTATATCTTATTTATTAAAAACGATTGGTCGCACAGCTGGAGGCAATTAATGATTTAATTTTATTTCTTACGAGCTTTAGATCCTTCATCAGGCTATGAGATCCTTTCATTGATTAATAATTTTCCGATCCTTCGTCAAGCTATGACTAATAATTGTCTATTTCAAATAATTGATGGGTCTTAATTCTACATTAAACAATTTAAACTGTATGGCTACTTGTAGATTGCTTACCATCTTGTTTGCGCATTGAATTGATTGCCTAACAAAACAAAAGAAAAGACACAGCGGCGGAAGAAGTATGACCAACCAATTAATACCGTAATTAACAGGCTAATTATCACATGTTATGCTTTATTTTCAGTAATAAATCTTATGATTTAAGTTTTTAATATTAAATTCTAATTTAAGTGTTCTCTTAATTAAATAAAATAGTATTTGTTTTATATTTAAAATTTAGATGAGTTTAAATTTTTTTAAAATCTGAATAAATCTAAATATGTATATATTTAAATATAAATAAAATGTTATTTGTTTTTAAATAAAAATTTTAAGTATAGTTATTTAATATTTATATCTTTATAAGTTAAAATAAAAAAAACAAATTTTATAATTTAAGAAATAAATATATTTTATAAAAATATTTTTTAAATATAATATTTGCTTCTTTGAATTTTTTCTATTCAAAGAAAAATTTAAAAAAATTATTTTTTATTCAAATATAAAATCTTAAAAATCAAACATAAATTAAAAAAATAAAATTTAAAAAATTCTGAAATTAATCAAATTTTAAAATTGAGACTTTGAATAGATAAATTCTAAGACTTCACGCCCAAAAGGTCTAAAATTAATCCAACCTTTGAATAAATAAACTTAATGGGGTCGTTTTTTCAATCGACGCTATCTTTTCAACCTCTCACGAGTACAATAATCACTAATGATGTGTCCATTTCTTCTACTTTATAAAATAATAATTTTTAATCAATAGATTATTAAAGTGGTTAGGCCGTGGGAGCCACGCGTGTCAATGGCAACGTACACCCATGAGAAGCCAGTCTGGGTCCAAGAAGAAAGTGAACATGAGATGATGAGATGCCGAATCAAATGGGGCCACGTAGACAGCGATGCATCGAGGTGACATGTCATCAGATACCTCCACCGACGATCTTCAAAATATTTTGGACGGTTGGGATTTTATTTTCAACTTCTCTGTGTCCAGGCTGTAGTTGATTGTCCCTATCGTGAATTGTCGACTTCGAAAAATTTTTCAATTTCCCCCACATTCTCCTAACCAAAGGATCTAATTGATTTCATGTTCCATATCATTCGATGAAAGATTTCGATATTTTTTCTCTAGATGATTTGAAATATCAATATTTTTATAATTTTTCTTTGGGCCCTATTTTGTCGCCAAAATGTTTAGCGATTCTTTAGTTAATTAGTATCGGGGCTGTCCTATCAAATTACCACAATGGCGTTAACTGTTAAACATAAAAATTAAGAAAAAAAATTATTATAATTAACGGCGTACAAGCCATGTTGTCGATACGCCGTTGGACAACTTTCATTAGACTGAAGATTTTTTCCCTTCCCCTCTCTTAAAGGTAATAGTCAATTGGTCACTCACGTTAAAATGAAAATCTATTTAGTGATGTGCAGTGTATAGTTGTGTGATTACTAATTAAAAAAAAAAAGAAAAGAAAAGAGAGAGATTAAATTATATAAGTTAATCACGTCTAGTGATGTGCAATGTACAGATGTGTGATTACTATAACACAAGAGATTAAATTGTATAATTTAAAAACACGCTGCACTGGTTTTGTTAACCCATATAACTTTTAATATGTTCACATACAAAAATTATATACACTGTTGTAAAATATTTAGATTTATTAAAGTTAAAAAAATTATTAAATTATATAATTTAATAATTTTTACAGTCATTATATTATTAAATTATATAATTTAATAATTTTTTTAGACTTTAATAAAATTTAAAATCCTAATCTTGTGTGTGTAGAATTAATTAATATGCAAACTGTATATACAAAAGCAAAATTGTTTTATTGACAACAAAAACTGAATTTTGATCAATTCTTTGACATGAAAGTAGTTCATCAACATGAGAACGAATTT
This sequence comes from Aegle marmelos, assembly GCA_030449875.1. Taxonomy (NCBI): domain Eukaryota; kingdom Viridiplantae; phylum Streptophyta; class Magnoliopsida; order Sapindales; family Rutaceae; genus Aegle; species Aegle marmelos. The sequence goes on along the minus strand of JASUUL010000094.1, from coordinate 17,863,462 downwards.
TATTCATTGATTGAATTCGTATAGAGAAACCAATGCTTCAACCATAATTTGTATGCATTCTTTTGCTTCATGAGATGAACTAACGATACATTGATACCTTCATTATTCTTGTCTCGGTTTGAAGCTCAATTTCAGCTTATGATTTGAAACCAAAACTTTTGTACTTATTCCTACGAGAAAATTAATTTTTACTTATCAATATAATGAAGAAGACAACAAATTAAACTACAAATGATAAGAACATACTTGCTCTTTTTTCGCATTTTCTTATTCGTGCGAATAATAATTCAATTTAAAATAAATGCAAGATATAAGAAAAGGTGGATGGTAGAAAATTTATCTATCACCTATGTATGTCTCACCTTTATATATATATATATATATATAAAGTCACAAGTATGTCACACCTCACTTTAATGGAAATCTAAATTTATTTGAATTTCTTGTTTTTACACAAAAATTTATATATTGTAATTAATATTATTTAAAAATATTATTAATGATATTGTTTTTTTATTTTATTATTATCATTATTTGAATTGTATTGTTATTTTTTTTTGTAAATCCCCAAATTTCAAAAAATTGATTTTGAAAAAAAATTGCAAATCCAAAATAAATTTAAAATCTAATATTAATGGTCACAAACTCTAATAAATAACAAATTACATGAAATTTAGTATATATTAAAATTACGATATCCATTTAAACTAGACGAAGTATAACAACTCCAATAATTGAAATATACAAACTACGTCAACACCAACTTCTACAAAATATCCTAAGATAAGTAGTAACCCCAAACACGTGCACCAAAGTCCAACATATTCCATAGGTATACATAAAACCTTCATTTAGCTATAAGATCCAAATTCAATGGTACCTGAAAACAACATTACACAAATAAATTAGATTACAGCACATGTAATTAAAAAGTATAATTAACTATAGAATTAGCATTGGTATCTCCAACAAGTATTGTATATCCAAAAATGTTCTATGAATGTTGTAAGTTTCATGGCATTCAATAAGAATGAAATTATTGAAGTAGTTCCTAAGATTAAAAAAAAAACTAAAATTTCCAAGCATGGTTTGATCTTTTTATTAAATAATATAGAAAGGAGACTATCTCTTCTAAATTTTTAACTCGTATTCTAGAAAAGATGGTAATCCATCTCAAAACATAAGTTTGAATGAGAAGCCACTAAAAGCTAGAGGGTATTTTTATATCTAATTCTCTATATTTTCATGCTACAAGCTGCAATAAAGTTATGAGAGTAATAAGATTAGAACGTATTGATTTAAGAATAATCATCATTAGTGCCCTCTCATGGTTACATGATAGTAGATTCCAAAAGCATATTAGAAAAGCAAGTTTTTGTAAATATGCTCTAGAAAAGATCAACCAAACAAAGAATGTTTTTCATCTTTCGTCGAAAGCACCGATTATTCTTTTGGCTAAATAAAACACTACCAACGACTTTGCTTAAAAAAGCTTCTCAATTTTTAATTTTTAGTACAATTATGGTTCTTGAGATAAAATTTTAAATACTTTAAAAGAACCAATTATTTTTGGATATTATTGAATAGAAAAGAGTCCTAAACATATATGCAAAAGGAAGAGAGAGGCATTTAAAGAAGAGAAATGAAGAGGACAAAAAGTTGAGAATTGAGATTGGATGCACATTGATTACCGATAGAGTAGCATCGCCGTTCGCCACGTCATTTCTTAAGCAAACACTGTCCCATATTGGGGAAACTAACAGAATCATAGAGGCACCAAAAATCCAAAGCCAAATCCAAGTTAATAAGTTCCTAGAATAACCACATGTATCGGATATATAATACAACAATAGTAGGACACAAAACAAATCCACTAGCTTACTTATAATATGAGTTCCAGGCATAAACAGAGACATCACATTACCTTACAAATGTTGGTTGGCGTATTCTAACCCCTAACAGTTTTGAAGCCAAACAACAAAGGTAATATTTGGACATGCTGCATAGATAATGTGACAATTACACTCTACTTATGAAATCTTTTCATGTAGTCACTTCATCAAAAATGTAGGTTCAACCTATAAAAATTAAAAATAAAAATGAAAGATTCAACAGAATATGTTAAGGCAATTCTTTTGCTTTAATGCGTTCCATCAACACACCTAGTGGGCTTCGTTAGAAATTATTTCTTCTAGTCTTTTTGTTTTAGTCCAAAAAATACTAATATTAGGTCCCAAAAGAAAAAAGAAAAGATGTGCTGAGTATATCAAAATGTGAAGTTCAAAAATTCAATAAGCATTCGGCATAAACGTAAGGACATGAATGTACATGAACATTTAGTAGTTTAATATCACAGACTGCTTAAATTTGCCGCAAGCAGAGACTAATTTGGCACGCACAGGTGCAATCAATAAAAGTCCGTCTAATAGCAAGATGCTTTCAACAACAAGGTATGCTCAGCAAAGGGCCACTCGCCCAACTAGCCAACCATGGTTATGTTTTATGTTTATGCCGATGCCTAGGGCAAAGATTGAATGAAGCGGGAGCATTTCATGAAAATATAGAGCGCGCCGCATGCACTTCGCCTCATTTCTATATTCTACTAAAAAGGGAAAAAATAATTTGTAGAACAGAAGGCATAACGCTATTCGTGATCTTTGATGATCAATATTCAGAAGCAATACAAAATAAGTTATGAGTGTATGCTATGCATGCAGACTTGTAAATAAAATTTGCATTGATCAGAAAATTCTGTGCCCACTCATTGAATCTGAAGCGAAGACAATTTCGAGAATCTTTTGTTATTCCAAAATATGGCACGGAGTCCAAAATATGAAGAGGACAAGGATTTTTCTTCATATAGAAAGTTCAATTGTCCTAATTCAACATTTATACGTAGCTTTAATTTTGGGTTTTTTTGTTTTTGTGGTTGCGGATTGGATATTTTTAAATCACCCTGTTATTTAAAAAAAATTTTAATTTACTCTTATTTTTTTGGTAAGAAAACTCCAAGAAAAAATATCAATCCATCTCAATCTTCTCTTATCTTCTAAAAAAATAATTAAAAGTATTTTAAAATTTTTTAAAAATAAAGAACGACATCAATTTATGAGGTAACGAACATTGAAATTTACTCTTATACACACACATTATTCTTTTTCAATGTGTGTGTGTCTATACATACATACATATATATATATTTATTATAGTCTTTATTTAGTGAACACATTATTATTTTTTAAACAAAATAAAGATGCTATTAAGAAAATTATTCAATATACTGAAATCTATACTTTTTTATATTTTACCGATATTCTTCCTTTACTGACCTCACCCTATAGCATGTCATGATACGTTGATACAATTTATGATCCTGAAATATTGTCGCCTGTTTTTAAACAAAGAAAGCGATCAAGTGCACGTCGTCGCGCGCCACATGATAACTTTTCACTGGTCAAGGATGCACAACTTATCTAATAAAAACCTGCCACGTAGCTTGTTCAGACTCTCTAAATATTGTTCCGGTGCTTCAAGAAAAGCAAAAACATAGGCTTAAAAATGACATCATGAAACAAAGTACACAGAGCTGCCGCAGCAAATCTACAATGGAAAGCTGAAAGCTAATATTACTCTTTCACTATCCTTCTCCATTTGGTAAAAGAACAACTAAACATTGAGAATGAGAGCTGGACAAATGGCGGAACGAGAGCAGTCCTTTCCTAAAAGAAATCAAACATGTCCTAGACCCAATAAGTCAGTGCCCCAATAAGTCAGTGCCTTTCTTAGATATTTGTCAGAACTCTCTCAAAGCCTATCAGCTCATCTCTGTTTCCACAAAATTTACCACTTCCATGCACAAAGCTAGAAATCCCTTTCATATTCATACAACAAAGATTACATCAAGAGGCTAAGAATAGAACACAGTCTCGGTAAATCTCACTCCCCTCAATTAGTACTTAACTCTTATATATATATATATAATTCTTCATCCACAACTCACATAAATAAACATAGGAAAAAAGAATTACCTAATCACGTTCATATGTAATAATATAATGTAACAACTTAAGGTCAATCTAAATTAAGCTGTATAAATCCCAGAAGCTGATGCTCTAAATAGACCTACCTTGACCTAATAGCTCCACCGCTGCCGCCGCCGCCTCTGGCGGAGGCAGAAGCTGATGCAGCCGGGGACCCACTCTTTCCAGCACCCATCTGATGATGATGATGAAATCCACCAGAACCATAAACGTGTCCTTGATGTCCCATCATCATCATCCCACCATACATCCCTCCATTGTAACCCCCACCAGCACCGCCACCACCACTGGCCCCGCCGCCAGCGGCTGCTCCGCCACCACCTGACCCAGCGCCGCCTCCACTACCACCGCCATCCTTCTCCCTCCCCATGGAACTCTTCTCTCCCTCCATCTCCCTATACTTTTGCAAATAGACCTTCAAGGGCTCCACGTACTCTTCGAAGCCTAAAGTCGTCATGGCCCACAGCAAGTCATCACCGTTGATCGTCTTCCGCTTCTCACGCTGACACTTGTCAGAAGCTTCGCCAGTTATGAAACTTATAAACTCCGACACGCACTCTTGCACTGTCTCTTTGGCGTCCTTTGATATCTTCGCATTCGCTGGCAAAGCCTTCTTCATTATCCTGCTTACATTAGCTATCGGCAAGAACCTGTCCTGTTCTCTCGCCGACAGCTCGCTGTTCGCGTTGCTGTTGTTTTGTCCCCCAGAATCGTTGTCCGAATCAGCCATCACGATATTAAAAGAAAAATCTCAAAATACCCAGATCGAAAGATCGAATTTTTATTTTGTCAGGTAATAAAGATTGGATTTTCAGGAAAGTGGGAATTGAGAATTATGAGAGAACAAGAGGGGTAGAATGGGAAGTTGATGGTACGCTGGGAAGGATGAAGAGAGCTGAGGGTGTTTTTTTTTTTTTTTTCTTTTTTTTGGGTGCCGTTTCTCTTTGCGGAAGGGAGGGAGAGGGAGGATGTTGGGTCCGTTGGATGAAGGGGGTAATAATGCATCGGACCCGACACGTGGATGATTTTAGACCGTTTGTTTGTCGATAAGGGGGGGATACGTGGGAGCCTTTGGATTGTTGGATTGGCCGGTGGGGTCGATGAATGGGCGGGTAAGATGGATACACGTGTTGGGAGAAGTTGGGTGAGTTTGCTGTTGTAGAATCTTATTGCGGCTGCTGCGGCTAGAAGCCAGCGGAGTCGAGCTGGCGCCGTTTTATCAGCTTTTCGTCATCCATATCTCATCTTTTTATACACGTGGCGTAGCTAGAGATATTTGATAATGGATATTTAGCATGGCATCCAAAGCCATGTCAACACACACTTGCGCGTAGAGCCTAAAGTATTTTAACTCTTATTTTTGTTTGACACATTTGTCCTTCGTAGATTTTTTTTTTTCATATTAGTACTGACTACAAGATATTTAGTTGATTATTAACAATAAATTTTAAAATGAGTTTTATTAAATTATAATTAATGTAACTTATAATTTTTTAAAAAAATTAGATTGATTCCATTATCATACTATTTACTTTTATCTGTTTTTAATTTAATTATGAATTACATTGATTAACTTCGTAAAACCCAATTTAAAATTCTTCTTCGCAGCAAGAGTACCATAACCATCGCCCCCCCCCCCTCCACAAAAAAAAACCACCCCAAAAAAAAAAAAATCTCCTGCTATTCTAATTATCTGAAACGTTCGCATTAAGAGTTTGGATAATATGGGTGTCCTTTTCTCTCTTTCTTTCTTTATTCATTTTTTGAAAGAAAATGGATGCAGTTTAATAAAACTTTCGTGCATAAAGGCAGTAAGCATAAGAAAGAAGATCCAAAATACACACCTTCTTTATCATTTAATATAATAAACCTATTTTAAGATTTATTTAGAAAAAAGAAAAGAAAAGAAATAAGATCTAAAATAAACTTGGAGATTGTCATTTTTTTTATAAAAATTAATATATATTATTTATCTCTTTATTATTTATTTAAAAAAATAAATGAGTCATTTATTTAATATTTGATATTGATAATATAAAATATATATTTATTATAAAAAGATCTAAAAATAAAAAACTAAATAAAAAATTACTTTTTTATTCACAAAACTTCTATTTCTTATTTTTAATATTTAAATATTTTTATTTTTATTTCACTTATATGGATTACTTAATTTATAATAAATATAAATAAAACTGTATTTAAAAATTAAAGTAAGATTGTAAAATTATAGTGTCAAGAGGTTATAATTGTTATAAAAATAATTTTACAATCTTACTTTAATTTTTAAATTATAAAAATAATAAGAACTGAGTGACATGTATTAAATTTCAGTAAGAGAAACTAATAATTCCTATATATGTTTTAGCGAGACAAGTGTATTATACTATTTGTATCCAATGAATTAAAACTTTGCTATGTATAAGTTTGTTTTGAAATTGACAAATCATAATAGCCATTATATTATGTGAGAAAAATTAAAATATGAGTCATGATTTTTATTAGACTACCTTATTAAAAAAAATCAAAATAAGAATTTTGATCCAACGGGTAATGTCGCATGTGGCAAGTTATGATTCGGAGCTTTGTGCTGCGGACCCAATAGCCCCCTAAACACTATTTATCATGCACAGCGTCGTCTACTAGATCAGTCGCCATCTAATTTTACGCCAATATATAACAATCATAGTGTCAATATCACATAAAATTTTTTTGCTAAGATTTTTTTATTCTTTTATTACCCTTATAAAATATATTTTTGAGACTGTTTACACTTACAACTTTACGTTCAATTTGACAGATATTGTGGATAGAGACATTTATTATTTATACGTAAGAAGAATCGGTGGTATTTTGATTGGTTTCGTTTAATGAAATCCTTACCTTTCAAAAAAAGGAGAAACAAAAAGAAAAATAATGATAAGCAGGAAAATCTAGCACCATGAAGGTCGCTAGATTTTTCGCAACTTTATTAATGGATTCTGGAAAGATCAGAAGTTTGACCATCACCGGTATAGATCATCCAATTACCCATACTGTTTCTTTGCATCATTTGGTGCCCCCCTGTTGCACATTTACATCTTCTCGTATTCGCAAGTAAATATATAAAGGAAAGTGGTATTTATATATCATATTTTACAAACAAAATAATGTTATTTATATATCATATTTACAAACAAAATTACATATGATAAATAGAACGAGAACATTTATATATAAGAAGACAAACTTAATAAAGTGAATTAATTTTTTTTTTTACTGAAATTATTCTTGTTTTTAATGATCTCATGTAATTTTGTGTGCAATGTCATATGCGAGTATCATTACTCACAGATAGATTAGAAAAAAGGGGAGAAAATAAATAAATGTGTTGATTTTAGTAGCTCGATTACATGCAAGTTAGAAATTTGGGAAACAAATTCTTAGCATTGTATAAGAGCTATATGTGTGTCTTTGGAAGCATCAAATATCTTGTTTAGACTTCTTGTTGTAGCTGTGACTCTGTATGGGAGGAAGCCTCTTCCTCCAAGAAGTGTCTTTTACTTCGCCCTAGGTGACGAATGAACACATAGAATCGAATATTTAGTCAAGGTCTATATGCTGCGTGTATAATATACATGCATACACACACACACACACACACACACACACACAGAGAGAGAGAGAGAGAGAGAGAGAGAGAGAGACCAGCTACATATGTTGCATTCATCGTACTTTTACATTACTAAATAATTAAGTTTTTTTTTATTAATAATAATTTTATCCTTATATTTTTTTAATTAATATTGCACAGTACACTATCTAAAGCGTAAGTAACAATAATACAACAGAGAAACTACTACGTATATCGAGGGGGAAAAAATGCCACGAAAAACAAAATTGAGAGATGTGTAGCATTCACCCAATGCAACATTTCACGCCCCCCTTTTTACTGAGGAATTGTAAACGAAGAATAAGAGATTGGAATGAGGAATAAACAAAATATCTCAGAATCACTAAATTTGAATAACTGAAGATTACTGACGAAGAACTATGTACCTGTAGATGAATGATCATCTAATTATTGTTCTTTTCAGGATCTTCCTGGACAGGAAAGTGTCATTTTAAAGTGTTTTTGGGTTGATTCTATGAACATTATCTTCGTCAAGGACAAAATCTGCTTTAAAACTTCTAACAACTTTCTTCAACATATGCGGCAAAAGATAATTCTTAGAATTTAAGAAAGAATATATTGATAGATCACATCACATCACATGCCCAAACTATAACTTCAAAGAGCAATCGACAGATTATCTGCTTATTACATTTTTTTTTTTTGATGGATGCTTATGACAAGCTTATTGCAAGCTTACAGCGAAGCAATATCGAAAAATTTTGCAATTGGTTAAAAAAGTAGAAAAATATAATTACACTACATTTCTCAATTATCGCATCGAGTTTTTTCGTAGCCAAAGTGATCTGATCTGTTCAGAATGTGTGGGAAATATTTCACACGACATAGGGTAACCTTGGCTCAGAGTTGTCTCCAAGGAGCCACAAAATGTCAAGCATTAATTTGATTGCAGCACAATGTGACGTGAACTAGACAAAAATAAATAAATAAATAAAAAGAATCCGTCAATTCGAAATAAAAGTTAGTAAAGCAAGTAAAGTGGAATTCCATCAATTGGCTATACTTGCATACTTCTTAACACTTTAATGTGCATCAATTGACAAACAAAGAAAAGGTCCATGGTACAAGTTCTTTAATGGGGTATCCAAAGTTTTTGAGCTCAATTTCACAGCATAATTAATTAGAAACAAATCCCAGAAGGATTAGAAAAAAAAGTAATTGTAAATTGTAAAATTAAGAAAATTAAAAACCATTAATTTAATGCTTCAATTTCAAACCTTGGACACTTGATGGAGCCCATGGAAATGTCAATTTCGATCAAGTTATCTTCCTCATTCATGTCATTAATCTCAGCAGCTAATAGCTCCATTAAACCATGTTGCTTGAGATGTATCGACGGCGTCGAGAAATCTGGCAATGGCAAATGAAACTTATTATTGGGGGCTTCTTCTTTATTATAATGACCAACATAATGCCCACTTGGAAGTGAGATTTCAATGAGATCAGTTTCCTCATCAGAAATCGACCCGTCAGAGCAATCAGGGCTTTCGTACACAATGTCTCTAAAAGGCCACTCCACTTCCGATTCCTCACTACTGGACAAGTGATTCAGGCTCTGATCACTTTCCGAGAGAAAATCTCGTGATGATGTTTTAATTGAGTAGTTTTGTCGAATCTGTTGCTCATCATCATCAGCTTCTCCCAGTTCTTGAAACTCCTCGATCTGTGGCTTCACTACTTCAGTGTCATCTGGTTGTTTTTGCATTGAATTTGTTTCCTGACGAATAGTCCCTTGATCTGTCACTGGCTTTTGCTTTGTGAATAATGTGAAGATAAGAGTGGGTACAATCAAAAGTAAAGATGTAACGAAGACTGATAAGAACCCGAAGCCAAAGATAAAAGAAAAAATTAGAGAAATAACAAGAGCAGCAGCAATCAAAGGAGAAGCCATTTGACGCTCAGCTGCAGTGTTTTGCAACTTCATGGACTAATAAATTAAGAAAACTTAAGCTAGCTAGCTCTTTAAGCTGTTGTTATTAGTAGTTTACAGAAAGGGTGTTAAATTATTTGTGCCCTTATTGAAGTTGAAGATGAACAAGATGGGTTTTAATTATTGGAAACTTAATTATTGATTGATGAAAGGGTTACAACTTGATGATCAGTGACGGAGCCAGGAATTTTGTTCAGGAGGGACGACCCAAAACGAAAGGAAAATTTCTAGAACCTTGAAATCGTGAAAAGAAAAAACAATGACAATTTCCAGAGATTTTCTTACGAAAAGTAAAGGTACTTGTGTAAGATTTGACCCAGTGTGCGAATGATATAAATAGAGATACTAAGAAAGGGACGAAGAACAGAAACAACCGTGTGAGATTTGAGGAATATATAGTAACTGAACGGGTAAAGTACAGAAGTTGTGAATAATAAACAACATATCAGGTGACGACTAAGCTCGAAGAAGTAGTAAACCTGCAGTGAAAGAAAACCACTAATGGGGCAAGGTTGTTTCTGTCATCACAAATTGAGACTCAAGACTCAAGAGGACTCACACACAGCATCCCAAGCAGCAGGCAATGGCAATGGCGGAATGGGCATTGCTCCTTCACCTCAAGTACTGGGGCTATGTAATCTTTTTGTGAACCAATCAGATGGTGTTCTTTCCGTGACTTGATTCTCTTGAAAAACCCAAAACCTCTCTGGTTTTCTCAAAGCTTGGAAATCAGAGCAGCCATGTGCGGACGCCTGTGCTCTCTGCTCACCACATGCCACTTCCCATCCAACTTCAATGATCCCCCAACCCAAAAACCAAAAAAAAAAAAAAAAAAAAAAAAAGAGACCCTAGTCAGTACTGAAATATTTTATGTCATTATTGTTGCCCTTCTGCCAATATTTTTCCCCGCTGCAAACCCCAAGAAACCCGATGAAACCCTAATTATCTGAAATAATTTTTCTTCAGTTCACTATAGCTCTCACTTAGGTACTCACCATCTTTATTTATTATTTCGGATAATATAATTAAATTACTCCAAACCCTGCTGCTTTTTCGCTGCAGAAAGCGCGCTGGTACTTTGTCGCCCACGTTTTCGTGGCACTAGATTGAAAATTATCATTGAAACCTCTTGTGTTTGTAATGCAGCATCAACAAAGATGGCATTAATTCTTTAGAGCAAGCAGCTGCTAGCTTTTTGAAGCAGTCAAAACTTTCGGTAGCTTTGTTTCAGTGACATCAAAACTTTACCTGATCTCTCAAAAGAGTTCTGGTAATTGCACATGTGTTTCTAATTAATTTCCTAAATATGATAGCTAGCTAGGGGATGACCAACATATAAACAAAAGGCTATAGATAGAGGAAAAGCAAAACCATTAATTTTATTGCCAATTAAAAATTGTTGTAAAGGAAACAAGATGGAATATTCAGATTTAATCACTTCTATACACACACACACACACACACACACACACACGTATACATATACACAGACAAAACCAATTCAAAACTCTTCCAATGCGAGTCTTCTCTTCTCGGATTTAGAGGATCCATCTAATTCTGTATTCTTTAAAATGTGGATTCCAAACTTTACAATACTATAAACTGATTTTTCAATAATTTACAATGATGTAGAAGCTTTTACTTTTTACAGCATTAAAATTTGTAAACCCCAAATCCACTACACTTTAAAAACATGATTGTCAGAGAAGGATTAATGTATATATAATCCAGATATATCAATGATTTTGACTCTCCCTATCAACTTATTCCTACTAATTAGTTAATGAATCTGAAGATTGCATCAGATGTTAAATTCATTGTAATAACAGATGTTGCTGATTATATTTTAGGTTTGTCAATAACGACAAGAGACCAAAGGAGATTATTTTCGTACTAATTGTTTTATAGCAAACTTTTCCTGCTAATTATTTTATAGCAAAAATAAAACAAAAAATTGGTCATTATTAGTTAGTTTTGTAATCATGAAAGAAGCAAGCGCAACAATATCTTATTACAGCTAGCATATGCTATTTGCCTGTATCATCATTCATACGAATCAAAACTGATATATCAAGAGATCACAGAAATAAAATTTCAATCACATAGGACAACGGGGAAAAAAAAATCTAATTTTTAAAATTTTATATATTTTAGATCTGTTTTAAGGTGCTGTACCATTATTACTTCAGTATTCATCAAACATTTTAATTTTTGTATTTTCAAAATTCATAAAAGTGATACACAATAGTCACAAACTTTCATGTGCTTTTCAAGTTAGTTATACCTTTGCTACTTGAATTAATAAAAAAGAATCCTGTGAACATACAATTAGAATTAGTAAATTTGCGAATGAGAAGATTTCGTGATTCATGCTTGCTGCTACTGGGTCTACCCAAGAACAGAAGAAATCGTGATTCATGCTTTTGTGTTTCCACTTAGCGCCTCTAATGATGGCTTTCAAGAAGCGCTTTAATTAACTATGGCATGTAGGCCATTACTTTGTTCCTCTCTTCTACCTACCAAATGTGCCTTTCTTGCCCCACACATTGTATTAACCGCTGCAATTATTAATAAAAGCAAAAGCTGAGGTCGCCTCAATTTTTTATATCCATTTATCATGTGTGTTTAGCGTTTCTTTTGATCTCTCTGAAATTGAAAATTTTTAACTTTATTTTGCACTTTCACCTTATGTGTGTGTGTACATATGTGTGTATATATATACATACACGTATATAAAAGTAGTCTCTCAGAGATTCTTAATTTCAATAAAGTCAGAAATAGATTATAAAAAAAAACACACACACTTTAATTCACCTTTTTTTTATATTTTTTAATTCATCTTTAACTTTATTAAAGATAGTAAGTATTTAAGTTAACAAAAGATTCTAATCGTGGTAACCAGTTTAGCTGGATTTCAGCATCAACAACTACTAATATATATATAATCAGGATGACATTTAAAAAATCAAAATTCAAATTTATATAATTTGACATTTTTGCTTACCAAAGAGTTCAAGAATTGTGTTTTAAAGCAACGTCTAGATTAGAAATGGCAATGGACACTATTTGCAATAGTCTTATCATTATTAAACTTAAATTGGCACAAAATTTAAATTATCAAACCCAACCCCAACCCGCTGTGAGTTTTAATTTTTGTTTTTTATAAAAAACTCATCCGTTGTAGATTTTGACAATTTTTTAACCCTCAATGGTAACCAATAAATTTTTTGCTCGTTTTCACATTTAAAATCATGAATGTTCTATATATAAAATTACAATAATAACCTAAAATCTCACATAACATGATTAATTCTAAATTTAACAAATGTAAATAGAAAATTAAAATTTTAACATCAATTCTCAAATTGAAGTATAAAATATATGAATTCATAAAAAAGTGACAAATTAATATTTAAAAATAATAATTATCATTTCATATTATCATTCAACACAAGCTCCAAAGAAATATCTTCATTACATACGCCATCATTAATAGTCATCCAACATGATTCCTATAATAATAATAATTAAGTTTAACATTTTTTAAAGAATATAACACTTTTTAAATACTAATCCGAAGAATAAAATTATAGTAATAAAATAATCTATGCATTAAATTAAAGAATAATAGTCTATACAAAATTATAATAAATATAAAATAATCTAAGCATTAAGTTAAAGTTTGTTAGGAGATAGGTAAGTTGCATCTTGCACTCACATTTGCATTTTACATTATTTACTTTATATGCTTTAAGATTTAAATATTTTTTAATTAAAAATACTTAAAAAGAAATTCATACTCATACAAGTATTTGTTGGATGTTTTGCTAATATTAAATCCACTTGCAACTTAATAAGATTTTCAATTTATAATATCAAATTCTCCTTCAACTTCTAAAATTACCTATAATCAGAGGATTTAGATGAATTTACAGATACCATCGTCATCCCTAAGATCCCTATCTATGGTGTAACTGTGATGCCATGCCACGGTATTTGACATTATTTCATGTAGCGACTGGACTTACAAGCAAGTGATCCAACGTGCAAGAGATGGCCACGTTTATCTTAAAGTATACCGAGAAAGTCAGTTAAGATCAAGGTAAACTTACATATAACAAAACTCATGGTGACTGTTGGCTGCATGCGGACTGCCCTCAAAGCAATTATTTATTAAATTGACTGACAGTGCCGCAACTCTTTTTTTTTTTTTGGTTTCAAACCCCAAAAAGACCTTTTGTTTCCACATCAAAAATTTTCACAAGTCTTTTCGGTTAAATTATTTTGGGTTAATTAGAAGGTAAATCTTACGTTGTAACTATTGTATGGAGCATTTCACACAGCAACAACATTGTAAGACTCACATAATATTATAATTATGTAAAACATGTTTTATAATTTACTGTAATATAGAGACTCTCTAATTTCCATTATAATGAACTTTCAAAATGACTTCATAATTACTTTAAAAACTTTTTAGATCCAATATTTTTTAAAATATAGTAAAAATTTAACGATGTTAAGAATACTCCAATACGAATTCTTATAATATTTTAAATTCATCTGCAGGGGTCGGTGGTGCAAGTAAATATTAAACTTTTGCTTTCTTAAAAGGAACAAGTAAAATATAAATTATAAAACGGTGCAAAGAGGATGGTGCCACTCGTCGGCAAGTTGTGCTAGTAAAGCAGTGCCGCATGAAACCCTAACTAGATTGCTTTTTGCTCAACAATTCGACTACAAGACATTGGAAACAAACTTATATAATATCATTTGTTAATTTGTTTACATTAAAATGTTTTCACTCTTGAAGAAGCATTTGTCTTGAAATAAGAATTGAGACCAAGAAATCCGACAAGTGTTGGGTTGTGTAATTAACTTAAGGAATGTTTGAGCTGTGAGTTACTAATAGGGGGAGGGGACCATTTCTAAATTTTGATGAATGTTTCGTTTTCCTTTGAGTTTATGAATTTATATAAGAAAATCTTCCCTTGAATCAAGAGAAAATAACTCCAACTTCTCTATATTTTCTTCTGTTTCCACTTATTATATTTGAAATCCGAAATGGTTAAATTAATTGTCATCATGAACAGTGACGATGAGGCCAAAATGAGTATTTTTGAGAAGGTTTATGAGATAAACTGAGCGCATTGTGGGTTTCTACATAAAACTGTAACTATGATACCTTACGTTGAAGAAATCAGCTTAAGCTAATAAATAAGAACTAAACATCAGTCTTAATGACGACTCTAAACTAATATCAAACAAAAATTAACCAGGATTATCACTAGAGCCAACAAAGATTGGCTCCATTTTTAATCAAAACACTCACTAGGTCGTCCCGACTCCTAGAGTGATGTTTAGGTGCGCCTGCTCTATGTGGGCTATTAGCCCAATCCAAGCGACGGGAGGCGTCTTCGTATCGTTGTTGTGTGCACCAACTCTCCTTTGAAACCAAGGCAGCGGCTAAGTTACAGCATCTCTACCTTACAGTTATCTTTGCACAGTAAAATAAAAAGTCGGTCTATATAGGACCCATGGCCATTTTGTGAGGATAATGTAAGGTATAAATACTGTACTGTAGCATTCTCCATCAATCAATGGTAGTTTAATTTTTACTTTGAGCCCTTTGGAAATTAGTAAAGCTGTTCACAGTTAGAATAAGGGATTAATTTTCGGTGCGTGACTTAAAAACATTAAAACCAAAACACGGTCTCAACCAAAAAATGTAACATCTTTTTAAGTGAGAATGTGAAAGCTTCCAATAATCCAAGCCAGGATCATCTAATTGGAAACTTTTACATCATTCATCATAAAATATTGATTAATCAATAAATTCTTTAAAGATGATAATTACTTCTATATCATCAGAGAAAGGAGCAGGGCTATTCACATTTTAAAAACTACTCTAAATACTTATTCTAATAAAATTATTTATTATAAAAATATTCATGATTTAGTTACTTATTGTTAAAGATATTGTTTATTAACGAATATAATATAATTACTTTAATCACCAATCGAACACATAATTCAAAAAGAAAAATAAAAATTTAAGGCTATTGTACAGTCATCAATCATCATTCATTAACCTAGAGTTCAAAAATTCTTTTAAAGTGAAATTGTACATCGGCCAAGTTGATCGAGAAAACTACCATCCATGTTTTATTTGTTTTTTATTCTTCCAAGTTGCAGTCTTAGCATTAATGAAATAAGTGAAATATTCATTATAAATACCTCCAGAATTACTTTGAAAGAAGCATGTAGAAATTATACTCTTTATTATCTACAAGATATTAGATGAATTATTTTAAATAAATTATTAAAGTATAAACTGATCCATGACAATTTTCAGTGTTTCATTTTTTTTACAATGTATTTTATATAGGTGAGTTGAGTATTTTTATAAGCGTGCAGAGTAAATAAAGATAATTAATTTAAATAGTTTAAATAAGGATTTTTTTTACAGTTGAAAGAGTGTACAAAGTAAAATTTAATTTTTTAAATTTAATAGATGAGTATCTAGAACAATAGAATGTTGAAAACAATTTTTTGAATATAAATCTTTTCATCCCCAAGAAAAGAATTTCAAATAACAAAAAAAAGTCACTTGTGCAATTTGTTGGCAACTACTAAAAGATATCCCCTAAATGGTTGATCAATTGCAGAAAAGCCTTGTAAATTTGTATATATAAGAGTTAGATTCTAGTATTTATCTCTTGCAAAAATTTTATTTTATTTAAATTTAGATGAATAACTCTTAGTACTTGAAGGTAATTAAATGTTGTTAATTATAAGATTAAAAAAAAGAGTGATGATACAATCACAAATTCTTATACAAATTTATTTTATACAAATTGATGTGACATTAACTGATTAGTTAAATATAAAAATATAAAATAATTAAAATAAATTATGTGGGCCAAGAGGTATTTAGTTTAACTAATTAAATCATGACACATTAATTAAGCTTTATAATTATATTATTACTCTTAAAAAAATACAAAAGTTATTGCATGTATACATTTTTTAATTTGAACTACATATGCATCAAATTATAGTGAGAAAACAATGATGAACAACTATTAACAAGTTAAGGACTTTTCTTGGAGTTTTCTTACACTTTGGGAAGTAGTCAAACTATAATGATAATTTTTCATTATCGTAGTAAAAATAAAGAAAAAATATGACAAAGAGTAATTTTAATATCAATTTGAGTAATATTACAACTACGAATATTTGTGCTTTGTACTTTTTTAATAAATAAAAATTAATGTGATATAAAATAATTAATTAAATTAAAATATAAAATAATATTAATAAATCATTTAAGTCAAACTATATTTTCATTCGATTAATTGTGTTGTATTAAATCAATTCATACATGAAAATTTATGGCTGCATCGTTAATTTTTTCAACTCTGAATTTGTATTCTTTCGCATCAAACGTTTGTACTTCGTTTCCCACACACCGCCACTCACTGATTTTGTCAACCAAGTGATGAGAAAAATCACTCGACTACAATTATTGTGGTTGTTGCAACATGCAACCTAACATGCATCTTCTAGAAGAACCGAACTAATTAAATATCAATTTCATTTTCAAATCAAATGACACAATTAATAAAATTGTCTTGGAGGATTGAGCTACAAGACTGTATTTGTATTGTCTTGTAAATGTTGCTATCATTAATGGGCAATGAAGAATCTCTCTTCTATTGTCACATCTTCAAACAATAGGATGCTTACATTTAACCACCCGATTTTTTTTTTTTTTTTAACCCCTCCCTCTTCTCAGTTTTCCCCTTTCTCTCTCTCCCTCTGCATGCTTTGGCCTACAACCTACATTAATTTTCTTTCTTTTTTACCTGCATTGCCAAGGGTTCTCAAGGGAATATCATGCCTCTCTCTCTCTCTCTTTCCATTTTGTTTTTTTTTTCTTTGGGGGGCAGAGAGATAATATATCATTCTCATTAGATTCTCATCCACACACCACGTCTTTTATACAGGGCATATGAAGTGAAAAATTTATGCTAAAAAGTTATACATAGTAGAAAAGAAGAGCAACTTTGCATCACCTTAAGCTTATTATCATTTATTGGATGGACAGAAAGAGATACCCACTTGATCACTTAATTCTTTCATTGCCGTTCTTTCAGGGCACTACGATTAATTACACATATAACCATCCATATTTATTTTTTTTCCCCATTTATAAAGAATATATCTCAATTATTCAAAATGCATGTCCCAAGCGCATACTGTTAATTATGGATAATTGTAATAAAATGAACTAATAAATGGCCGCATTTTACAAAACTTGTGTCCCAATATGTGACGTTGTTAATGTTTACTTTGGAATTTAAATTATTAATATCCGAACTACTAACGTATATTTCTTAAGTCATCTTTGCTTGCAATTAGGAATGGGTAGAATCGAACCGATTTTGAAAAAAACGAATTTGATCCTTTTCGTCAGTTTTAGTTTTGATTTTTTTCGCTAACAAAATAAATTTGAAACTGAACTAGAAGTTTTGATTCGATTCTTGGTTCCAATTCTCAGAATTTGAATTGAATCGAAAAAAACCTTTAACATTTTTTTTATATTAAAATAGTACCATTTGGCATGATTTACGAGGACATTAGAAAAATATAAAAACATATTAAATTTTGTAAGGAAAAAAAAATTATGAATATGTGAAGAACCAAGCCGAACCGAATAAAAAATTTAGTTTTAATAAGACTTATTTTTTAATTCAATTCTTATCGATTCTTAAAAATGTAATGCCAGACTGAACCTACCCGTTTCCCATTCTCACTTCAAGTTACTTATCTTTCATAAACTTAGAGACAATGTACATGGGAGGAAAATAAAATTTACTTCTTGTAGCCGAGAAGGTCATGCCCCACTTGGTAGAGTTAGAACGCAGCTACAAAATTGATTAAAAAAACTAGAGATAGAATTTAACAATTTGTACTTTCGAAAGAGAGAGAGAAAAAAAAGGGGGTTAAACTATTTGTTAATTCAAAACAACACTCTCCTGGCATGTGGCAAAATCCTAAAGAATACCATGTCCAAAAGAAAAAGAAAAGGTTCCGAGTAGTGGCTTTTCTTTTCTGTTTATCACAAGAATATGTACCTTTACCTCTAAATAAAGTTCTTTATTTATTGTAATTTGGATTCCAAAATATGTTAAAGTTATGTACCAATAATGTGTCTTATGAAGAAAAGATGAACGTGGATTCAATACTGAATTAAATATTTAAGGCATTTGCTACTAAAATTCAATAACCTATTTGTTGATGCTTATACTTTATGTATAGCTTAAGAAAAGCTTGTCACATATTATAAACTATATTCCTAAGAATTTAGTATAAGTTCTTTATCTTTCTTTCTGCACAAATGAAATTATTACAGAACACATGAAACTCGTTTTCCCCGAACTTAAAATGTAAAAGAATTATCAACACTTCTAATTTTTAATCTTCTCATATTATTATCCAGACTAAATTCAAATACCCATAACATTGCTTTTTACTAAAAATCAAATTGAATTACGATAATTCTCATGGAGATAAAACTATGAACAGATCATGTCGTCGGCATAGGATTTACCCATTTTTTTTTTTAATTTACGAAAATAAAGATTTTATTGCTCCAACGCCAATAAATAGGGTGGCGTGGCAAAGTGGTTAACTGTAAAAACTGTAAAAACGAAAACAAACAGGGCTATAGTTGGCAAATCAAACGTAGCACAACATTCCCTTTAAAGACCAAACATAAGGAGTCCACCATAGGATCTTCGTTCCTCCGAACTCGTTGGAGAATAAAATTTAGGATTTAATAATAATAAAAATTACTATTTTATTATTTATTCACTTTTCCTTTTTAAAGCTTTTGTTGTATTTTTGGAGAGGAGAGAGAGAAATAGCCTAATGGAGAGGACAAATTTCACTTTCCACTAAAAAAATATACATCAGTCAATCAAAAAAACAGCATATAAAATTAAAATAAAGCTGCAAGAAGGAAAAATAAAAAAAAGCAAAACAATAAAATAAAATTAATGTTGCCTTCCCTTGGCCTCAAGTTAATTAAGTGTTTGCTGTGTTGTGTTTGTTCAATTCAAATTCAATTATTATAATGGGTATGTCACTAAATTGACAAAGCTTATTTATTGAATTTCAAGCCCTTTTCTGCTTCTGGGTTTGTCCTCTTTTTTGGTTTTGACATGGTTAATGGCCACAAGTTTTAATTTTTTGCTTTTAATTTGTGTAAAGTTTTGATTTTTTTTTAATTTTTAATTATGGAGTTTTGTTGGAGAGTGAAAGTGGGTTTACTTTATTTTTTGCAGTAATGGGCAATGCTAGTGGTAGACAAGATGGAGAAGGTTGTTCAGGAGTGAAGAAGAGAGAATATGAAGAGGGTTATGAGCAGTCTTTAACGGAGCTAGGGCATGGAGACCCCATGCTTCATTCTCCTTCTCATCAAAGCCCTAGAGCTTACCAGCCTCCTTCTATTTTCACTTCACAGGTCAGTCTCTTTTGTCTGTTTTCATATTAGTGGTCATATTGAATTTGGAATTTCAAGGGTAATATACGTCAGTGATTATAAACTGGAAATTTCCTCTTCTGTGAAAGATTAGAGAAATTAACTCATCAAGGAAAAATGATCAAAGTTCAACGAATGTACAATGCATGTTTAAGACCTTAAACTGGGGCTAAACTTATTGATGATGCCTTTTAAGTGGAAGTTCTTTCTATGGTAGTTATTTTTATTTATTAAATAATATACTAATAAATAATGTGTTAAGTTGTGTATGTTAATGTGATTCATCTTTGACATTTAAGTTCTGAATGGAGATTAATGCAGAGTGAGTTCTTAAACTTTAGAGATATAAGCAATAGGATATGGAAAGTTCTACGTGTAATAAATAAGAAATTTTCATTAATTTGGGGGAAAATATTTGCTTGCTGAGGTCATGTGATGACTAAAGAAGGAAGGTATTTCCACTGGGTGTTAATGCTACTGCATAATTTTATCAAAAACTACATAATTTTAGTACTTTTGGAAGGGTGAAAGTGCTTCCTCAAAAAGGAAGTCCATTTTTGCAAGATTCTGGCTTGTAGTAGTCACAGATACACATTGGTTTGGAACTCTGAATTTTATCTGCATTTATAACTGCAGATTCCCATGGATCCCTTGCCAAGATCGGATGATCTAATGCATGTTCGAAATCATGCAGCCGAACATAGTATGGCATATTATGAGGAATTAAGTTATGAGAAACAGGTAGCTGCTACAATAACATGGAGTCTTGGTGGCAAGCAAGTGGCTGTTACTGGATCCTGGGACAATTGGGAGAATGTGTATGGCATTTGCTGCGACTTCTCTTTTAGTCTTGACTTGACTTTGTAATTTGGATGCCATTCTCTTGATGTGGAAATCTTTTTTAATTCTTTCCAACAGTGACCCCTTGTGGCGTCTGGGCAAAGATTTTGTTATTATGAAGATGCTCCCATCAGGTGTTTACCACTACCGATTTATTGTTGATGAACGGTTGAGACATGCTCCAAACATTCCTTGGGAATGTGATGACTCAGGGAATGCTTACAATGTTTTGGATCTGCAGGTAATTTTAAAGAATCCACTTTCATTATTAGAACTTTTCTGGTTGGCAGGATCTCCTGTTTTGCTTATGTTAAGTGTTAACCCTCCTTCTCCTTTGGCTGAGCCAAACACATCCAAGCAGTATCAGAAGAGAACTACTACAGCATTAGCATAGTTCTGATCTCTCTCTTTGTTATTGGTATGCCTAAATCAAGTGGCATTCTGGAACATCTTGGTTTAGACAGAATATCTCACATCACATAAACCCAGACAATTCGTCATTCGTAAATATTGTTTAGCCTATCAGTTAGGTATTTTTTCTCCCAAATACAAAGGAAAGTGGCTGAGGGGGCTAGGGGGAGAGGGAAATCGTTAACATATACTTCCCTTTTATACAGACAGCTATTCTACACTGCATAGATTAATGCTTGCCTTGACGGTTATTCCTTTGGAGTGCGGATTGCTTCATAGCCGGCTGGACACCTTGGAGAAAAGAGAGAGAGAGAGAGAGAGAGGAAAATTAATGGGGCAGACAGGGCCACTCCGTATCTCTCAATTGCTTTCCTGAAGGCTTCAAGATGCTTGGATGGTGGTTTAATCATCATGCAACCATGAGTAATTACATGCTGACTAATGTGGCATCATGCTTATAAAACATGTTTTTCTTGGAACATATTTGACTTTCATTTGAAGCAATTGCCTGTTTCTAATAAACAATTGACTGTCCAAAATAGTAGAGATTAGAGGAATCTGAAGTATAAATCTTCTAGGACTCTATTTACCTAGATATACATGGGGAGCAAAGCATGCAGGGGATCTGCATACTCAAATATTTGCGGCATCTTTTATCACTTAAATCTCATGGGCTTGTCAACTACTGCTGCATTTGTTTTGTAACTTTTATTCGATATCTCAATAAAAACATTTTGTGAAGCATAACCCTTGTAGTGGTTGGCTCTTCAAGGTGAATTTAGAATATGGGAGTCATTCCTGGCGATTATAAGCTCTGACTGGTGATTATAAGCTCTGACTGGTGATTATAAGCTCTGAACTTATGAAGTTGGAACCTTTTATAGTGGAATTAGATCTTATTTCGCCCAAAAAGTTCAATATTTCACTCTCTGTTGTACTGTACCGGGTAATTTTGCAAAAACTTTTGCTCTTGCCATTAGACAGAAACCCAGTGTCCAAGTTATGAATGACTGCTATTCAACAGTGGAACAAATGAATTAAATCCAACTGCCTTTTATTTTCAAGCTCTTATTTTAGCTAGCAATTTAGTCATTGGTACATTATTTATCTGTGCCATGTGTAGTTACCAAAATTCTCAATCTGTTATCTTGTTTTAACTCCATTGCAATAGGTCCTGAATACACGTAATTGTATCACATGTTATAGTTTTTTTGGCTTTATTTCTCAAGCTTTTCTGTGCACTCTCTCTTTTTTCATTTTTGCATCATAAAAATATTTAATTTCTTTAAAAGAAAGTTTAAACTGAATCTGCAAATAGTTTGTAAATCACATTGCCCAGAAATAAGCATGGACTCTGGATGTAGTTCTTCAGAGTTCTTGAATACGATGTTCCCTTGTCGGTATAGTGCAAAATTCTTTCATAGACAATCTA
The DNA here is from genome assembly GCA_030449875.1 of Aegle marmelos. Lineage (NCBI taxonomy): Eukaryota > Viridiplantae > Streptophyta > Magnoliopsida > Sapindales > Rutaceae > Aegle > Aegle marmelos. The sequence continues at coordinate 17,840,587 of JASUUL010000094.1, read as the reverse complement.
TGTCTAGCTAGGCAAAGAGAAGAAATTCTGGAACCTATGGATAAATAAATATAGTATAAGACCCTTTTTCTTGGTACTTTCCCACTCTATTCTTATGCTAGTTTGCTGATACTGGTTACTATCATAATTCACGTGCTGGTTATAGTCATATCTATTTATTATAGTCAATTTTAATTCAACTTGCTCTTCCCAATATCAGAAAAAAACTGTTATTCTCAGTTCCCAACATCCTTGCCAAATAGGTCATAGCATCTGCATTCAAATTTTCTTCTTCATCTGGCATGGTTTCACTCAGCTTCATCCATAAATTGTGTTGTACAGGAGTATATTCCAGAAGTTCCTCCAAGCCTGTCTGAGTTTGAGCAGCCTCCTTCCCCACCCTCAAGTTATGACAATCAGCCATTAAGTGATAGTGATTTTGCAAAACTACCGCCCGAGCTACCTCCGCAACTTCAAATCACATCATTAAATAGGCCATCATCTTCTACTAGTGACCAATCTCTGCTAGGCCCTCAACACACGGCGTTGAACCACCTTTTCATCCAAAACACCGATGGCAGGCAGCCTGTGGCGATTGGGTCAACTCATCGCTTTCGCCAAAAGTATGTGACAGTGGTATTATACAAGCCTTTAGGGAGGTGAATAAATTGTTTATATAATATCTAGATGTGGGTTTAGTTGCTGTTAGTGGCATTGTCAAGAAAATTTTACTGCTGTTTCAAATGGAAGATTAAGAAAACAGGCAGTTGGAGCAAAAGTAGTACTATTTACTGTAGAACTTACTGACGGAGTTGCCATATTTAAGAATATGTATTTAGTTTTTGTTTCACATGTAAGCTGCTTCCATTGCATTAAAGGAATTTTACAAGTTTAATATGTGCTCATTGATTGGGCACCTTGATCCATTTGTTAGTATTTGAACTTTGGTTTATACGCAAGAAAACAAGTGTTGCAGACTACAAATATATGCTTACATTTGAGAACCCAAATGATTGAATAAAAAGATGATACTTTCACATAACTAAAATCAAAAGATCAATGTTATATCATCACTCTGTTTGCTGTACTAATTCATCGAACAGGCATCTTAATCCAGCCGTTGGCAAAAGCAATGGCCAAGATTACAAAAGGAATTGACATACCAAATATGATTATGTAAGGGAGAGGTGTCTTCATGGGATTCTCCCCTTTCCTTTCTCCTGCTGTTTGCCAAAACCTGCAACCGTCAGCAAGCGCTTCAAATCAATCTCTGAATGCATATGTTTTTAGTGGGTTAATCACAATGTTCAAGTTACAGCAGCAAACAACGCAAAATGCTTACTCGTCTGGTTCTTCCTCCCTTGTAACAAACTTCCTTTTTCCTTTAGGCTTGACTTCTCCATCTCTTCCCCCTAGTAGCACCAAAACCCCCTAAGCAATCTCAACAGGAATCAAAGTGCATTGAAATATTAATGCAAATATAAGATGTTAAGCCAGCTATCACTTACCTAAGTTTGCTTGGACTTTGAACTGGCCATTTACTCTTGGCTTCAGTGGAGAACTAAGGGAGTATTGTTGAGTAAATGGATTCTGAGAGCATGATTTTGGCCAGACAGATACTTTGCTACTAATAGAAGAAGATAGGGCTACCTTGGCCGCCATTTTTGCAGAAGTTCTATGTGTGGTAGCTCTCTCTGCCCATCTCTTGACAATCACATAAATTAAGTCAAATAGTTTTGGATATGGATATGGGTGGCACTCAAGACTCAGATACCTGCATTTGCGGACTATAACCTTATCTAGACAGCAAATGACTAATATGGGAAGTGCTGTTTGCCTCTCATTCTATGACATACGTGTACATGCCTGTAATTTAACGTGAGGGTGCATCACATCTCCAATGCACCTGAGAGAGTAAGGACGTACCTTATACAACGTGTGGCTGTCTGTCATGGGTTAACGAATGTAACAAAAGCCTAAAGCAATCAACAAGCATGAGGTCATGTGACATAATATTGCTTTCCGCGCAATCGACAGGGGGTGTTGCAATTTGTAAAGGCCAAACCTGGCTGACTTTTCAAAATTTATTAAAATTCATTTTTGAAATTATGTTTATAAAAGCATGCTTTAAAACTCCTAACTCACACGTAGAGTAGACATAGCAAGAAAAAGAACTTAAAGTTGACCAAAGTGTTCTAATTGATTAAAGTTCAAGCTAGCTCGAGTTGGTTATGAATCAAATAGTCCAAAACCCCATGTCAACAAGGCATTCAGGCTCAGACTACTCTCTCTCTCTCTCTTTCCTCCTCATTATACAAATATAAGGCTTAAATAAATTATCAAAAGATTTTAATTTCTATTAAAAAAATCTTTTAGGAGATTTTTTTTTAATTTCTGGTACATTTGGGAATCAAGTAAAGCGTTACATAAGCAAACTAATATTTATTATTTTCTAATTACTTACTAAATTCTCCAACAAATTTAAGTTAGTAGTTGACTCAACTGGTGACAACTAATTTGAACAAGGGCTCCCCCGTTGCAATTAGTATTTTCTTATTTAGCATCACTCGAAACAAAAGTCTTGAACTTTCCGCCTCCACAGAGAGAGCAACGTAACTTGCACTTCAAAAACGACCTCATTTCAGTCAAATGTTGCCATTTTTCCTCTCCCAAAACGAACGAAAATGTGTGTTTCTGTTTCCAAAGATCTGAGCTTTCCTCAGAAACTTTGGTGACTCATTTTCTGATCCTCAATCTTTGATCTTCAGCTCCACCACAAAACCTGAAGCCCCTGTGTTTTGATAAGTGGTTTAATGATATTTGGATGGTGAAAGGTTGACCTTTGTTATTGATTTCGGTTGCAGTGACATAGGGACGCCGACTTTCAGTGAGCAACTTTGGATGCTCCGATCTCACTGTGGTGGAAACATGTTTTCAGGTTTTTGAGACTGACCCTTTGACTTTTTTGATCTGTTTTCAAATGGGTAGTTGTAGATTTGTGTTGCTTTAGTGTATTTGAGTTTCAAGCTTATGGTATTAATATTTATATGGAGTAATCTGTGGATGATGCCTTAGTGATAATTGTTTCGGGAGGTGTTTGGTGATTTTTGGTGTTTGTTGTTTGTGTTCATGGCTGCTAATTGCAAGAAACCCCAGTTGAGAGCTGCAGCTTCACGCCGTTTGTTGTCTATAGTTTCAGTGACAGTGCTAGGGGTTGTGCTATTGATTTTTCTCCTTGGAACCAATTCAGATTTTGTAGAACCACCTTCAGATAAAGTTGGCAATACTTTCAATCCTATTTTTGCTGTTCCTCATTTTACAGCAAAGTCAAACCTCCCTAAACAGAATGAATTGTCCATTAGGCTGGAAGAAAGGAACCGGTTGTCCCCAAAAAATGTAGATCTTTTTCCAAATTTAGCTAAGGATCATATAGTTATCGTTTTGTATGTTCATAATCGGCCTCAATACCTCAAAGTGGTTGTGGAGAGCTTGTCTAGTGTCGTGGGTATAAAAGAAACTTTGTTGATAGTAAGCCATGATGGGTACTTTGAAGAAATGAACAAGATTGTGGACGGTATCAAATTTTGTCAAGTGAAACAGATATTTGCCCCTTACTCACCACATTTGTTTTCTGATGGATTCCCTGGTGTATCATCCAATGACTGCAAGGATAAGGATAATGCAACAGAGAAACACTGTACAGGGACTCCAGATCAGTATGGGAACCACCGATCGCCGAAAATAGTGTCCTTGAAGCACCATTGGTGGTGGATGATGAATACAGTGTGGGATGGATTAGAGGAGACAAGGGGGCACATGGGACATATTCTTTTCATGGAAGAGGACCACTTCATTTTACCTAATGCATATCGCAACTTACAGATACTCACAGAACTCAAGCCTAAGAAATGCCCTGATTGCTACGCTGCAAATTTAGCACCTAGTGATGTCAATTCAAGGGGAGAAGGAGGGAGCATTTTGATTGCGGAGAGAATGGGAAATGTGGGTTACACCTTTAACCGGACTGTTTGGAGAAAGATCCACAGGAAGGCAAGAGAATTCTGTTTCTTTGATGATTACAATTGGGATATAACAATGTGGGCAACAGTTTATCCCTCATTTGGTGCTCCTGTTTATACATTAAGAGGGCCAAGGACTAGTGCAGTTCATTTTGGGAAGTGTGGTTTGCATCAGGGCCAGGGGGACAATGGTGCTTGCATTGATAATGGTGTAGTAAGCGTCAGAGTAGACGATAATGATAAGGTTGCTAACATCAAATCAGAGTGGAATGTCCGTGTTTTTAGGCATCAGCAAGGTTATAAAGCTGGGTTCAGGGGTTGGGGAGGCTGGGGGGATGATAGAGATCGCCAATTGTGCCTGGCTTTTGCTCGAATGTATCACTTGACAAATACTGCTTCTTCTGGTAGAGTTGAGACATCTTGATTTTTACAACTGTTGTAACTGGTGTGGTCTATGATATTCCTGTCTGCGTATAGAAGGAAGCATCAGTCACCTTTACATTTGTATTATATCACTGACATTCATATTTTTTTCTTCCCACACTTGCTTAATTCAGATCAGGTTTCCTCAGTAGTTTGGTAAATTCACTGTGGCTTGCTCTCACTAGGCGATTTTAAGTTCTAAACTCCTTGAAGAGCAAGTAGAAAAAATTCATGTTTGATATGGCTTTCTTGTCAGTTTATTCCATATATTTTAATGGACAAAATAGTTTCATCTATTTCAATATGTGAAATTGCCTATATATCTTTCTTTCTTGAAAATTGATGGATGAGAACTTCTTGCTAGGGGTTTTGGCACTTTTATGTCATGTTGATGTGTATCTGCCTCTTTTTCTTTTTTTTTTTTTTTTTTTTTTTTTTGGGGGAGGAAGGGGGGAAGGCAGAAATTGCTTTCTTTTCATATTTACTTATTTCTGTTTCTGGGAATATCTATGCTTGCTTGGTTGAAAGATATAACCTGTTCAACCTACATTCTTAAAGTTTTGATTTATGGTTTGCTTCTGAAAGATGCCATGTAAGACGGTAAAGATTTGGAAACTGTTATGTCAGCATCAAAAAATAAGAGCATTTGAGGCTGTTGTGATTCTATCATCTTGAAGGCACGTTTTGTTTCATTGTTGCTGTAACCAGATACGTGGTTAATTAATTACAAAGAATAACTTTGTAAAATCGGGTGCCTTTATGTTAAATTCAATGGTTATTGAAACAAGCCTATGCACCTTTCTTTTTCCATTCTTTTGGGCGGGTCAATGACCAGGCATTTTGGGCCTTGGGTTTTGATTCCATCAGCTTTAGATAAGAGTAACCGCATTCTTTTCATAGCCAGTTATGATCCATTCTTTCTGCTTGTCCCTTCAATAGAAAGAACCGTACAAGCTTTTAGCAGCATGATTAGATGTGACTCTCAGCTTGTACCCTCGTACCAGCAGCTGTCATTTACTACTTACTATGATGGTAAGTGTTTTTGACAGCGGCATGTTTGCTGTTAAGGTAGGAAACTGTCACGGGATAATTATTTTACATAGTGATTTCTTGTGATACTTAAACGACTTCTTGCCATACAAGTCGTTAAGTAAATATAAAGTATTTCTCAAATTAGTTAAACTTGGACACTTATGAAAATATTAATGATAAGTAAGAGTGGCCAAAGATAATTTATATTATACACAAAGATAGTAAGTACATAAGAACTTACAAAAGTACTTGAGAGTTTATGTGTGTTGTGTGTGCTTTGAACGATGTGGTGGGAGGAGTAAAAAATGTTGAGGGTAAAACTCTATTTATAGTTAAGTTTCTTAGAGTAAGTGGATAAAAGGACTTAAATGCTAAAGTCTAGAAACTTCTTATTTATTCACAATTGTAGAGAATTTTTGATTTCGGGTCGAGCTAAGTTGATTATTAAGTGTACCATGACAAGTTAGTTGTTTGAGGCGGCCAATTTCTAAGTGCAAACCCATCTAAGTGGATCCTGCTTTAAGTGCTAAGTATGCCCGTTTCTAAGAGGACTCTACATTTAGACTGATTTGTTAAGCTTAACCATGTGTGCAGAATTAACCCCCAATTGTGGGAAATTTGAATAGCCTGTGACAGAACGCTTTAATAATTACGCTTCCTCTTAAGTTAAAGCTCGGGTAAGCAGAGACACCCTAAGTTTTCCTTTCCTTTCCTTATACGGTCGTTAGCAGTTTCAATTCAAGTAGGATCGAATCCCGTTCACATCATATGAGTGAAGTTGATCAAATGAAAAAAGAAGTTTATTTGGCGAAAATGCAAGACAAGGGCAAAGTAATCCTTTTTAGTATTATTTTATTTAAAATTAAGTTTCTGAACCATCAGTGGACACAATCATTCAAGTCTATAACACTTCTTAATAAAAGCACTTTGAAACTTTGAGGTAATTAAACATTTAATACCCATTATAGAGATTTAAGGGAAGCTTTTTAGGAAACAAAACAAAAGGAAGTGTTTTAGTTTTTACACTTAAACCTAAACCCCTTCTCCAAACATAAAAAATAATAATAATAATTTGATATTCCAATTTATTTTTGTTACTTAGGGGTGGCATACCCAATCTATTATAATAGATCTAATCCAATTCAACCAAACGCAAGCTAAGTTTAATGGGTTAAGTGGATTACTATGCATTAATTTAGTCAATTATTTTGAACCCAATTAATAATTGAGATGGATTGAGTTAATCTTGATGAAATTGTCTAATTCAACTCAACGCACATAAATAATACTAATAATATATTAATTCTAAATTGTAAAATCTTAACGAACTAAATAGCTAACCTAATTTCTTTTTCTTTTTCTTTTTGAGAATATACAATTTCATTCTCATATTTGTTGTCCTATATTTAGATTCCAAAATTAAAATCATTTTCTCGTATAAGCAATTTTATCAGCTTGTAAGTTTAATTTTGAAAGTAATTTTCTATTAAACAATTAATGGTAAGTAATTATGTATCACTTTCATTTTGTTACAAGATATTATGTTGGCTAATTATCTAAAAGATTTGAGTTTGAAATTGGGATAAAGGATATGAGAAATAAAGAATAAAGTCTAGATGTTCATTGTCGCAACTTTCTTAATTTTAAGATAAATGGTTTCTTAGCTTCTTTTTTTTTTCTATCGAACACCAAACAATGAATAAAACATTTATATATAATTAATATCTAATTTTAATAAATTTTATCTCAAGTTTCATATCTTTTTTAATTTATTTTTAATTTTGATTTAATATTCAATCTAAAGTAAAAAAAAAGATTTAATATTTTCTTAAAAGTCAAAAAAAAAATAGCCAAAGCAAACTGGTTAAGCATTTTATTTTATAAGTTGTTGGAATTTAACGGCGAATCGTTAATATATAATGGCTAACCGATAATATCCAGACTATCAAATCTTGTTAATCCTTTACCGTTTAAAGCAAACCGATTAAGCATTTTGTTTTATAAGTCTCTGAAATTTAATGATGAACTGATAATGTATAAACTGATAACCGACAATTTCCAGGCTAATATTCTTTATTAATCTTTAACCATTTAGAAAGAACGGATAAAAGATTTTTGTCTTGCAGGTCTCTGGTTTTTAACGGCGAAAGGGTAATTACTAATGGTCAACCATTAATTTGAAAATTAGCCCAACGGTAACTTTGATCAAAGAAAACAGTCAACCGTTAACGGTTAAAGGCGATTCGTTTTCTGGCAAAAAGATGAATAACGGCTAGTTTTCAGCTCTAATTATAAATAAGCTCATCCAAATTAAATCAAATAGAGACAATAACACGACCATTGAGCATATACACGATTATACAATCTACATTGAGCTTCAAACATATTTTTACTTCATCTATTTACACATTGGGCATTGATTTGTAATCTTAAAGATTGTGCGTGAGAAAAACAATTTATAATCTTTTATTTTCGGTGATTGTAAGTATTGAGATACACTTGGGTAAAGAGATTGAGGATAATCTCTTTTTGTAAAGGTTAATTGACACCTTGGAAGTCAATTGTAAGCTTTTGAAGTCTTGGAGGCTTGCTTAGTGGAATCCTCAAGACCGGTGCGCTTAGAGGCGTGGACGTAGGCAGAGATAGCCGAACTACGTAAAAATCATTGTGTTTGATTTCTCTTATCCTATCTCTTTATTTTTCATTGCACATTTATTTATTTATTCCGAATTTGATTGCTTAGTTTATATTACTTTAAGTTTTTGTTTACTTAATTTTTTAAAAATAAAATCAATTCGCCCCCTCTTGGGTTGCTTAGTTAGTATTTCAATATCAAACATAAATAATTCATAAAAGAGTTAAAATACAATAATGTAACATATGTAAATAATAATTTCATGTCAAGCAGCTCGACGATTGTGCCCATCATCATCATCATATGAAATTAACTCCTCTCCGGCGAAAATCTCATTTTTCGGAACTCTACCTAGTAACAAAAATAACATATTGAGATTTAAAAGCATTTTGAGCAGACAAATAATACTATAACATAATTCAAATAACTTTATACCTTGAAAAGCAGCCCAAATTCAATTTTGAGCACACATCAAGGATTTCAAAGTGTTAGGATGAAGTCTACTATGATGCGGACTCAAAAATCTGCCTTCAGTACTAAAAGAGGACTCAGAGGTAACTGTGGATACAGGAATGGCTAAGATATCCTTAGCCAACTAGCCCAAAATAGGATATTGGCCTGTGTGCATCTTCCAAAAATTTAAAATATCAAAGTTCGGAGTAGTATCCAATAATCATCATCTAAATACCTATCCAACTCCGACTTAGTCACCTTAACACGCTTATTTCAACTCTAAAATGTTTCAAACTTATCTACATCCCAATACTTATTCAGATTTGAAGAAGATTCGAAAAGAAAATCATCCAACCCAATATCCTGCCTATCACTTAAAACCACAACTTTCATTTCATATTCTTTCACTAAATAATGACAAAGCTTACGTGCATGCTCAATATGCTCATCCGCTGTATCACTATAGATATTTAGAAAATAAAAATAAATCAACAACATCTTATATCTCGGATCAAGAACTACACCCACAACTAACATCGGATGAATTTCATTCCAATATTTTTTAAATTTATTAACCATTTTATCGGCCATAATTCTAATAGCAAGATTATCGGAAGTGCACTACCCGTTAATTGACATTTTCATTTTACATATTAACGGAAAGAATAAATTAGCAGTAGGGTATTTTGTACCCGAAAACATCTCTGTTAACATGTAAAATAATTTCAAATGCTTCACCATTTTGGCTGCCACATCCCACTCACTATCATTAGGCAAGCTCTTATATTGAGACTCACGTTGTTGTAATCGAGAAAAAATACTTCTATATATCAATGTTACATCAAGCATGGCATACATAGAATTCTAACGAGTTGGATAATCTAACTTCATTACAATTAATTTTTAATTGCCTAGCAGTTAGCTCAAAAGATTTAACTCGCTTTGGTGTTTGTGTCCAATAACTAACACTCTCCCTAATCTTTCCAACCCCGTTTTCTATAACTTTCAACCCATCTCGCACAACCAAATTCAATATATGAGCAGTACATCTCATATGAAAAAATTTACCACTGGAAATTAAAGTACTGAGATCAAATCTTAATAACAATTTCTCCACCATTGCATCATTAATGTTACAATTATCCAAGGTCATTGAAGACAACTTTATATCTACGTTCCAATCCAACAGACATTACACCAATTCATCGGAAAGAGCTTCAGCAGTATGAGGGCTCAGAGCATAAATAAACCTACCAAATATTCAAGTGATAATGTTAAATACACAAACTTTAAATATTATAACAATTTAACTTTAAAAGAAATCAAATATAAGCAATAAAAAATTGAAAGCAAAATTAAGCAAATAAAAAGTTATAGATGAATTAGAAATTACCTTAAAATTTGGCTATGCAATTTCCAAGAGTTGTCAATAAAATGTGCTATGACAACCATGTATCCTTTCTTCTGATTACTTACTATCAATAAATCCGTAGTAATAGCCACTCTTTCATGATTTTTCTCCAACATATACAAAGTCTTAACCTTCTCAATATTATACAATTTCAAAATCTCATTCTTCAATGTATTCCTACTCATTGGCTTAACCATGGGATTGGTATGTGCCATTATTTCTCTAAGCCTTTGTATTCCATAAATTTAAGTGGAAGCTCATGCATCACCACCATCCTTGCAATCAAACTCTGCAAAACATTTAGATCGAAACTGTCAAAGCCAATGTCACAACTCCCGTCCCCTCTTTTGAGCACTTTGAGACTTCCTTGAAGTACTTCTTGTATTTTCGGTTGCTTCTTCAAAAAAATAAGATTTCACGTGTCTATTCAAGCTTGTGGTTCCTAACGTGTATTTGGCTTCTTGCATTATAGTGCATGCACTTTGCCTTTTTTTTGCATTAATAGTTACTTTTATAAAGTGATCCCAAGCTGCAGAGACTTTCTTTTCTTTCTTATCTTTAACAGTTGATAGTGAAATCTCTTCAACCTTATTATCATTGCTATCTTGAACATTCCAAGATAAATTTGGAGCATTTGAAGAATTAATTTCTATATTATCTGACTGTGACTGTGACATCGCACTGTTGTTTATCATAAAAAATAATGAATAATTATAAATAATCATGCAAATTACATAGTTATAATATTATATAACAAAATTAACTTACAGGCAACCTAAATGCTAAAATTAGCTCTTATAAATAAAAAAATTATCATATAAATTACATAACTATAAATGTTATGCAACAAATTAAGTTAAAGCAATCTAAATCTAAATTCAACACCTATTAATAAAAACTTATCGTTATATCATAAAAAATTACATAATTATAAATATTAAGTAATTGATTTAAATTGTTAAAGCAACCTAAAATCTAAATTCAGCTCCAATTAATTAAAAATAATCACACAACCGTAGCATCCAACAAAATAATTAAACATACATACATACACACACACACACACACACACACACACACACACACATATATAACACCTAACAATAATTATGCCAATTACTCAATTTCATCATTTTTTTTGGAAAAACAGCAAAAAAAATTAATAATACCTTGTGGGTCGTGGCTGTGATAGTGGAGTTGCAGTTGTCAGTTGATAAGGTTTAATGGAGTTACAGCTGATGCCGTTGCGCGATGGCTGCCGTGAAGATGACCAAATGGTGAAGATTGAAGAGCTTTGTGAGGAGCTGTTGGGCTGACGGCTTTGCTTTATGAGAAGTGAAAAGAGACTGAAGAGTTGGTCGAGGAAGGTAAGAGACGGAGGTGGGTGGTGGGCCTGGTGGCTGCGGTTAAGACGGGAGAGACGGAGCGAGGTGCCAATTTGATTTCAGTCACGACTTCACTTGCGGTGCGAGGAAGGTACGGCATTAGTGGAAGGGGAGGTGCTGTCAATACTGCATTGATGCCGCTACGTGGTGGTTGCTGGTGGAGACGGGAGAGACGGAGGGGGCCGGGAGCAGGGAAGCCGATTTAGGTTTAGGGTTGGAATTGGATACTTGGATTCGGCCATTTGGGGCCTTAGGGGAATTTTGTTGTTTTTATATTTTCTTTTTTTTTTTACTTAATAAAAAATCGGGCACGGGTCTAGGTTACGGATCTTGGTTCTGTGACTAGACCCGTGCCCGGAAGCATCAATACCCGGACCCTTTTTTTTTACATCCGATCTGGGTTTTACTCGGACCACATACGCTGGGTCTGGTCTGGGTGGGTTTTTCTACCATCTTTATTGGATAGCATGTTTATGGGTAATTATCCACCAACTACTTATTTTTTCTTACTTTTTTAAAAGTACAAAAAACTTTTTTTTTTTTAACTAAACTCCACCTAAAACTATATTATTTTGTACTTATCCACTTTTATTTTTAAACTGTTAAGAGAACTAATGGATTATAATATAAATATTTTTTCCCTAAATGTAAAAAAAAAATTATCTGTCAGCTACCTTCTTTTTTGGCACTTTTTTAAAAATACATAATTCTCAATTGTCTTTTTTTAAAATGACCACTTTACCCTTATGACATTAGTAATATTACAACAGTTTAAAAATAAAAGTGGATAAAGTAATATAATTTTAGGTGGAGTTTATAAAAAAAATTAAAAATTGTGGATTTTTAAAAAAGTATAAAAAAACTAGTCTATAAATAATTTTCTTATGTTTATTTAATTGAATTGAGTTAATTTTATCTCAACTCATTTAATAGTAAGTTGTGCTAGATTTTTGGGAAATTTATAAAAATAACCACAAACTTTTATATTTTACACATTTAGCCCTCTTAATATTTTCATATCATAATTAGGCAAAACATAATTTTTTGGCCCAAACTACCTTTCACACCATAAATAATTTCTAACCAACACAAGAAAGAGCTTTCTTCAACAGCGATTGGAGACCGGCAATTGGCGACGACAATGACAACATCAACATCAATGGCGAAACCAACTCCATCTTGAGTATCTATCTTCAAAACAAATCTAGGAAACTTAAAAGAGCCCAAACCCTAAGTGAGCAAATTTAAAAGCTTCTTAATGATTTTAATATATTTAATTGGTATTTTAGTAATTATAAGTTATTAAAAGTATATGGTGATGATATGTTATTAAATTTTATATGATTATAGGTTGTTAAAGTTGTGAAATAAAATGAAATCTAGGTAAAATGATATGTTATAAGTATTGCACATTAGACATTTGACAAAATTTCTCTTAGAAAATTTATGTTAAGTTTTTACTCAATGAAGGTGTGACGAAGAGGTTGGTTGAGGTGTGTACATTTCTTAAAATATAAGTGACATGAGGTAAAAGAAACAATTGGCACATGTCGCATGCAACTTGCGTGCACGAGTTGCAGGCGAAAAGCGTGGCCCGTACGTAGGTTGCGCACGCAACCTGAGTCAGTGTCTCTTGGTGTGATAGGCGAGAGTATTGCACCAAGAGACATTGTCTCTTGGTGTGACAGGCATGGGTCGCAGGCGGATGGCATGCATGATCTGCGTGCAACGGGTGTGACTTATCACACAAAATTTTTTTATTTCATTTTTTATTTTTATTTATATTTAATTATTTTATATTTTATTGCTTTTAATGTTGTGAACTTATTCACAAATAATTATTTGAAACAACAATTTAATTTTGTATTGTTTATTAGAAAAATGACAAAATCCAAGATAGCAAGGTATATTGCACCTGGATCGACTAAAGAACTAGGCATGATGAAGGTACCTTATAGCTCACACTTCCCTGGCCTTATCATAAGCATGTGCAAATTAGATGCAGATGCATGTGTAATCCGAGAAAAATTAACAAAATGATAGTTGAGATTATTCAAGGAAGACGTATTTAGGGATTTTTTGGAGTACTATAAGTATTATTTTAGTGGCATAATTGTACATAACTTGTTGCTTAGGCAAGTGGCCCATAGAGAATGTAACGAGAAAGATCAATTATGGTTTTAAATTGATGTGAAATTGATTCGCTTATCAATTGAAGAGTGCTACTTAGTGACCAGTTTTTGCTATAGTAGCGATGTCGTGCTGAAAAGTAAAAAATGGTGCATAAGTTACTTAATAAATATTTCAACAGTTTGTTTCATGGCATAAACCTTGGACAATTTGACACAATGTTTATGAACTTAGATTTTAGAGTTATACATGACACTGATGCGCTAAAGAGCGCGTTATTTTACTTTGCAGATAGAGTACTGAATGGGAGAAAAGATCATTGTCAGATTAATTTCTTGTTATTTAACCAGGTAGATGACATAGATTGCTTCTGAAGTCATTTGTGGGAGCATTTGTCCTGAGAGATAATATATGACGGTCTCGACAATATATTGAATAGAAAAGCTATCTAATTTAAGACTGAGCACGCATAAAAAGCAAAACATAATATTGAAAATTACAATGTTTATAGCTGTACATCTGGAGTGCAGGTGTATAGAGAAATGAATGTTTATGGATTTTTATATTACTTAGTTTGTTAAAATTTTTTATGCTTTATATCTTTATTTATTATAGGTATGGATTTATGAAGCTATTGAAGGATTGCCATCAAAATGGATTGTTAAAACAAAACGAAAGACCCCTCGGATCGTGCAATGGAGGCCAATGGCTTCTTCTAAGATAAATTATGCCGAAGTGTATTCACATTTCAACGACATATCTCTCCATGTAAGTAATATATTAGATCTTTCAGTGATAACTACTTTTCATTAGACAAATATAGTAGATATTCTTGTTAACTTAAAATATAATATTCTTTACAAGAGGAAAATATTTTACGAACTTTTAAACCAAATGCAAAGAAGAGAGCCTTAAAATATTGGTTGAGCATTCAGAATTACGTATCATATATCTCTAGTTGGGTCCATAATATAGGTATCCTTGATCTCTCTTAGCACATTTTAAAGATGATAAAAACTCAATTTTTTTTAGCTTGATATTTACTAATGTTTAATGTTATTTTATGCAGCATCGACCTTCAATTAACACACCATCCACTATAGAGATAGAGGAAGAGTCTGACAACAACATGAGCTCAAGACAAATGAAAAGTCTCCTCTTGAGGATAAGAATGATGCAATTAAATATGATGATTTTGCCCACAATTTTAATGACATAAATTATTTAGAGGTGACTTTTTAATTTAAAATATCATTTTATTCTCTAATTTATAATAAATTTTATCATCGTCTTAATTTTCTTTTCATGATAATAGGAGAGAATGAAATTTTGTCATGATTATGTCATTAAACAATTAGATAAGATTGAGCATACTATCCATGAACTGATGTCTGATTTTCAATCTAAGCACAGAGAACAATAACAACACAGAGAAGTTGTTAGGAGATTAAGCTCAAATTTTCAAGCTGAGTGAAGAGAACAACATCAGTATAGAGAAGCGATTATGAGATTTATGACTTCATTCGGTGAAGGTTCCTCGAGGTGCTTATACGGTGATTCTCCAATTGGACAGTCGAATACGGTGAGCATATCTTATTACAAATAACTATTTATTGTTTAAATTTTAAATTCGATATTACTCTTAATGTTCATGTTGGTAAATTGATAGCCTTTGGAAAATCATGAACTGTACACTGATGTTCACAATCAGGATGATCACACCCCTATGCCATTGTATAGTTTTTGTAGGAACATAAATGGTGAAAGCGTGCAGATCCTCACAGAGGCATCTACTAGGTTAAGCTAGTTTGAACGTCTGTATAGACCATTGTACGTCCTTAATAATCCTTTTTTGATTACTCCTTTTAAGAAATGAAGGAACATCAGGCCACATCCCACAATCAAAATAACGGAGCATCAAATCGATAAAAGAATAAGTGTTGATATAAATCTGCTTAAAGGCTTCAAAGATCCAAGCGTATTTGAGGAGTTTCATCTTGCTAGCAGAATTACAGTGGACCACACCATTTAGCAGTCACGCATGTTCTTTGAAATACTCTTGGAAAATACTTCAATGGGATGGCTTTGAGATGAAATAAGCATTTTTATGACAATTTTTTGTCATTGATGCATTGTTGATCTTTCATTTGTATTATACTCAGTTTTTCCAATAACATTTTTTCATTTCTCCGTAACATATTCATGCATATTTTTGCTTGATCAGTGAAAAATAACGCTAATATTCGAATGCCTTATCTCAGTATGTCATGCATACAGATATATTTTTTTAGGTAATGAGTTTTAAAAAATTTAATAATCACATATATTATATTTGGTTTCTTAGATTTGATTTCTTATAATATCTCGAAGATATATTAATTGCTTAATATATGTACTAGGTGTTCTTGACACAATTGTGGAACAATGGTGATTGTGATGTCTATTCATTACAGTATAAGAATAACTTCAATATATATATTGATGACCGAAAAGATATCATGTCAAATCGGTTTACGGACGTCAATGTGGTGAGTATTACTGCACAATCAAATGGGCTTTCTTTTTTAAAATATTTTAAACAAGCTAAAGACAAAAATTCATGATATTTCTTATATGCATATATTCATTCCTGTGAATATAAATGATAATAATTGGATATTCACTAAAGCGGACCTTCGCAGGAAGAGGGTGTTGATTTATAACCCATTAGTGGTATTTCACGACAACAAAATATGCTTAAGTCAATTCCAACGAGTTATATGATTTTCCCTCAATGGCTAGAAGATGTCAGATTTTATAACGTCTGACATGAGCTGCAGAGTGCTGACTCTTGGAAAGTGAAAATAGTTAAGGATGTGCCACAACAAGAGTCTTGAACGGGTGGCCGCGACATTTTTTTTAATTATTATTTACAATGTATTTAATGTTTGGACTCAAATTTGATTTTGATAGCAGTCACGTACAGTACTTTAGAAAGAAGATTGCTATGGATATATATTTAATGATGATATTATATTATAAGTCATAATAGTCATTTAAAAAATGATGTATAGGTATTTACTTGTTTAATGTAAAATATAATTTTTTTGTTATATCTTTTTATTTAAATCTTGTAAATTTTGATTTACTTTACAACATCATATACAATTTATATTCAAAATAATATATTTCATTATATATAATTGTACAATACATAAAAATAATAGTACAAATTTATAATTGATTGTAATAATACAACTAGTTTCGGTTTGATGCAATAGGATTTTTACTTCTCTTATTGTTCGTTGCATTGCTCATATTTCACAGTCCTCCGATTGACATCCTCACCAATAAAGGGTATTCTAAGCTTAAGACGACAACCGGATAGTGGTGTTTCGAGCGGCAGGTTAACCTTCATTTCTTGATTTTCATTGAAACTTCCCAATCTACCATGTCGCCAACCGACTCCATTAGTTGTGCATATGCCATGATCAAGGATTCCTTGGAATAAAAATTTGAGCAAAGACTTATATAATCCACTTGAATTGTCAAGCAAGCTGCAATTGCATGTGAACAGACAAGTTGATCGAGTTGCAATATGTTGTGCAAATTTTATTAAACTTGCAAGCGCACGAACCTATTGTAGAATAGATTAATGGTGACGAGTGTCGATCCCACGAGAGGTTGATTTTAATTATGTGCAGAATTAATTTTCTTTTATTGGGAACAATTAAATTATGGTTACTTTATCCTAAACTGTGAATTAAAATGGCGGGGATAATTAAGAATGAAACTGTTATAATAAAGCATTTGGGTATCTGGATCCGCATCAACATGCTCCATGGGCTAAATATTCCATATTAATACTAATTAAATCATAAGGGGGGATTTCACACCTCATGAACCACTCTCTAATAAGTATGGTGCCAAGGGTTTATCGTGCCAAATAATAATAACCTTGTACTAGGGTGTCGGTTTAATCAGGGCTGTATCTAAACAAGACTATTATTATTTATCGACGAAAAGTCAAAACAACCATAAATATTAGAGAGGAAGAGAAAGTAAATTTACCAAATTAAGCCCATGGGACATGTTGAGACTTCACCTTCAACCCAAGCTCAAAAAGAAATTAGCTACTCATATTTTAACTAAGGATAAAAAAGGAAATTTTATTAAAATACAAAGAAACTACAAGAAGGAGAATGAATTTCAGAAATCTAAACTTAAAAATGAATTCAGGGGTATCAAATTAGGGGGGGAGAGCCCCCTTTTTATAGATACATTGAGTGAATCGTGACCATCGGATTAAAAACAGTTCGGATGCTCAGGATTGCGCCACGTCATCAGTCAATGTTTGAACAGTAACGCCGCCTGAATAGTAAATAATCCCATGTATGCGCATGTACTGTACACACGATTTTTGCTCCACTGAGAAGCTGCCACGTCATCGATCTACAGTACATAAGAAATTTAGCCCAATAAGATCGTGACACATCATCGGTCAACGCCACATCATCGATCAACGCCACATAAGCAGTCAGTACTATATAATTCGTCCAATCAGATACTGCCACGTCATAGGTAGTTGCCACATCATCGGTCCGTATACATAAACAAAGTATGTCGTGAATAAAATGATCGTGAAACGATGCAAATGCGTATGAACAAAGCGATTAGTATATGTGAACAGTGACTTTTTTCTTTAATGCTTCTTTTAAGATTTTCGACCGTCTTGAATCCAAATATGACATCCGTTTTGCTGTTTAATCACTCGTTCATTGTGAAACGATCGTAATATCCCTAAAATACATAAAATACATAACTATAATAAAACACATATAATTAAATAACAAAATACTTAAATAAATAAAAGTAGCAATGTTAGTGAGATTTAAAGTGTAAATGACGATTTTCCCTTTATAAATATACACTTTCTAACACTCAACACCCCCCCAATCAACTTATTGCTAGTCCCTAGTAAATAAAGTAAAGATAAAATTCAAAACTTTTTTTTAAAGGAAACACATGTGTTTATTTAATCAAATTAATGATAGCAATTAAATAAAAGTACAAGCATTATCTCCAGTCTAAAGGAATATCACACCCACATCAACCATCCATATGCATAAGTCTAGCAGACTTTGTTGTAGCAATAGTAATCAGGCCACTTTCAAGAATGACATATCCAACCCCAAAATCTCACCGGTTGTAGTGACACTCTCACAAAGAAATTAATTCTAATAAAATTTTGTCACTACAATGAATGGTAAATTGAGAGAAAATAATAAAGAAATATCATACACTCTCACCAAGATGAAAAAATATGCCCATAGTTTAGAAATAATACGATCTCAAATAAAGTATTAGTCAACCCAATGTATTCATTTTTTTTCATTTTTTTTTGTATATGCATCACTACATCTTAATTGCCCATATAACTAGCTTTTATTTCAGACTATCGTGCCTTAAAATCAAGAAGGACTTTTATTAGGACGTAACGTAGGTTAGGGACATGGCTAACAAAGAAAGAGAAATAGGAAAACAAAATATGTTTGAGAAAAAGTTCAAGAACTTTTGAAAATTACAAGATATATTTTGCTTATTTATTACTATTGTATTTCTTCTCTTTCCTTTTTTTCTTTTTTTTTCTCTTTTCTCTTTTTTTCGATTTTTTTTATGTAGCATAACTTCGCTAAACAAAATAATTATTTATTATTTTTTTCTCAAACATGAATAGGTGGATGAAACTTGTATGATATCGGATAATACTCTGAATTTGAGTGGGTCAGGTTGATAAGTTAATAAAGAAAGGGTTTTTTTTTTAAATAAAAGGCTCAAAAAGGCTAACTATGGATATTACATAATAGGGATGGCTAGAAAGGCTTAAACGGGTCAAAAATGGCCTTCTATAATCTTTTAGGACTCTAAATAATCTTCCATATATACTAATTAAGTGGGCATTTAGATGCAGTAACACACACTTTTTTTTTAAGGGTTGACCCAAAAAAAATCTAGAGATCATGTATGAAATAATAAACTGTTAAGCTACATGAAGAATGGGGAAAAATAGTTACTCTCCAAGAAAAATTAATAGGCTCAAAAACTCACTTGGAATTTATTATGACATGTGCATTCTTTCAAGCAACTCATATTTGTCCCCAACATCAATATGTAGAATAGTAAACATGGTGTAGTATCACTCAAGACCAAAGATAATATAAATACTAAAATTCGAAAGTCATCATATCATCCAATATCAAGAACTCACAAATTTTTTTTTTAACAGAATTCTTTCCCCCCAACCTATTCTAAATATAAAAAGAAAACATACATGCAGAAAAATTAAAGAAAAATGATTTTTTTTTTTAAAGAAGATGCGTTTCTAGAGTTACTACACTCCATATTCAGCCATCTTCGACTTTAAAAACTTGAAAATATATATTTATAAAGGAGAAAAACGAAAGGTTAGAAAAAAAAACACACAAATATATTTTTTTATTTTATTTTTGTTTTGTTTTTTTATTTTTTTATTTTTTTAATTAAGAAGATGTGTTTCTAGAGTCACTATACTCCATATTTAGCCATCTTCTATTCAAAAAGTTAGTCATGATTAGTTCAACATTCTACAATTGTCAACTATTCCCTCCCCCCAACCAGAACAAAACATTGTCCTCAATATTTGAAAGGAAAGAAGTAGAGTTTAGAAGACATCACCTGGGTGCTGCAACACAGAAGAAAATATTAACAAGTAGTTGGGACTGTGGCTCACATCTTCCTCTGGTTTTACGTCCAGAAACGGTTTGAACGCCCTCTATAGGTCGAGGATAGGCTTCCCATCCATTTTTCTTACAAACTGGCAAACATGGTTTTTTATAGTCAGATTCTCGAGACTATAGTTTGCACATTCTTTCTGGAATAATGGCATAATTGGAGTATTGCGTTTTGGACGAATCCACTGGGATGCGTTTCATGAGACAAAAGGATATCATCCAATGACTCCTTATTCAAGCCATCCCTAATGAATTGAATCTTATCTTCTCTGTTATCAGACATTATTCCTAAAGAACATGATTTTTTATTGCATATTATTCTCGCACACTTATTTAAGAAAAAAAATTAATAATAGTTAAACTTACAAAAATATAATTAAAAAAAATTTAAATTACTGAAAGGAAACAGAAAGAAAAAAAAATTTTCAGGTAACTTCAATGTTTTGTACTGTTTTCTCCACATGGTTGGTATTCGTGATATGACTTTACTTTTCTGACCATTAACTTTAAAAATTACATTGTTCCTTGAATTCTTAAATTTAATGGCTCCATGTGAAAAAACAGTATGATCAGTAGATGGACCAGATCATCGAGAATGTAATTTACTTGGAGAAACGTGCCATTGAGAATTGAAAGAAAATACTTTCTGACCTGGTGTGAAAGATTTTCTAATGCTCCGCTTGTCATGGAAGATTTTCATTCACTTTCTATAGTCCTTGGCATTTTTGTTGTTACGAATCTCCTCTGGTTTTGCTAGTTGTATCCTCCTTTTTGAACAAAAAATGGGGTCAATGATGTCTGTGTTCTTTTGTTTATAATCAGGAGAGGATGAGATAATTTTTGACAATATTTTTTCTACTTCCAAGAATGTAGAATTGAAAGGGTCGAGTAAAGGTTTGAGCTCAATTCCTGGTGGTGATTCTGATGATGAGATGAGATTTTCTTTCAATGGTGCCAATTGCTCTATCCTTGTCTTCTACTTATCAATGTCCATGCATGACGATGAATCCAATAAGACATTAACCTCATCAATCAACCTGTCAATTTTAAAATTCAAACCAAAGTGAGTTAAACATGTTAGTAAAGGGTCATCACTAAGGTTTAAAGGAGATGCATGATCAACTAATTCATCAATTAAATCCACATCTATAATTTCATCATCTGTACTGTGAGGTTGTTTGGCAATGTTGAAAATATTTAGTTCCATAGTCATATTGCCAAATGACAACTGCATATTTCTAGTCCTACATTGAATATGAGTATCGGCAGTTGCCAAAAATGGATGACCCAAGATAATGGGGATATGCTTCCTTGAATCTTACACTGGTTGAGTGTCAATTACAATGAAATCAACAGGAAAATAAAACTTTTCTACCTAGATAAGCACGTCCTCCACAATACCACGTGGTATTTTCGTGGATCGATCTGCAAGCTGTAACACCACTGGAGTTGGGTGTAATTCTCTTAGTCCAAGTTTCATAAACACTGAGTAAGGCAACAGATTTACACTAGCTCCTAAATCCAACAAAGCATTCTCAATTGTGTGGTTCCCTATACTACATAAGATAGTGGGGTAGCCTGGATCTTTGTATTTTAGAGGCATTTTATGTTGGAGTATAGAACTAATATTTTCTGTTAAAAAGGCCTTTTTTTGAACATGAATATTTCTCTTTTTAGTACAAAGGTCTTTAAGAAACTTGGCATATGATGGCACTTGTTTTATGGCTTCAAGTAAAGGGATGTTAACACTTACTTGTTTGAAGATTTCAAGAATCTCACCTGTGGATTTTCCTTTCTTCTCTTTAGCTAACCTCTGAGGAAATGGAGCTTTAGGAACATATTCTCGTGGGTTGGTTTCCTCTTTCTCCTCTGATGATGAGTCCTCAGCATTCACAGGTACAATCTGAGTTGATTTTGGTATCTCCACTTTGTTGTCGACTTCTTTTCCTTTTCGCAAGGTCATCACTGCTTTAACTTCTCCATGCTGCTGTGGTGAACTAGAACTTATCTCATGCACTCCGCTAGGGTTTGGTACTGGTTGACTTGGGAATTTGCCTTTTTCAACGGTCATGGCCAAAGTTTGAACTAAAGAGGCAAGTTGTCCCACTATTTTCTCAAGGTTAATAATTGATTGAGCTTGTGAGTTGAACCCCGCTCTCATCTCATTTCGTAATTCATCAATGGTGTGGTTCTACTACTCGATCTTGGAGTTAGTAAAATTTTTGACATTTTGGAATGTCTCCTCCCATGGTTTGGGTTGAGAATGATTTGGATTTTGATTGTATAGTCTGAATGGTGGTTGAAAGGCTTGAGACATTTGAGGAACTGGTTGCATTGGTAGAGGTGGAACTGATGGTCCATTTTGTTGGAATCCTTGAGACCATGAAAAATTGGGGTGATCTCTCCATCCAGGATTATATGTGTTGGAGTAAGGGTTGTAATTTGGTGGTTTTCTCATGACACCTATGGTATTGGCTTGATCTGAATATGAGTTATGGTCATGTGGCTCTGTTGATTTAGCAGTCATCAAAGATGCTATTTGTCGAGTAAGGCCTTCGACCATCTCTTTGACTTCTTTAATTCCTGAGCTTGACTCACCAATGTTAACCTCATTCACTCCCTTAATTCTCCTGGTATTTCTGAGTGATCGACTCCGTTGTTGAGAATTATCTGATTGTCGTTGGAAAAATTCCCAAATCTCTGATGTGCTTTTGGACATTAACTCTCCTCCACTGGTTGCCATTAGCTATTCTTACATATGTGGCAATAATCCCTCCAAAAAGTATTGGCATTGGTGCCATTTCTCGTACCCATGATGTGGACACTTCAAGAGTAGCCCATTAAATCACTCCCATACTTCAAAAAACTGCTTGTCGTCTCTTTGCGTAAACTCTGAAATTTCCCTGCGAATAGCATTGGTTTTATGAACTGAAAAATATTTATTTAAAAATTTAGTTACCATTTGTTCCCATGATATAATGGTATTAGCAGGCATTGTATTAAATCATGAACGAGCTCTATCTTTTAATGAAAATGGGAATAATCTAAGTTTAACATCATCATCTGAAAAATTCTCGTATTTAAAAGTTTGACAAATAGCATGAAAATCATTTAGATGATTATATGGTCCTCATTTTCTAGGCCATAAAATGTGGGGAGACAGTTTAGCATACTAGGTTTTAATTCAAAACTCCTAGCAGTTACATTTGGGTACCTTATACATGATGTGCTCAAATTGACTAAAGGACTAAAATAATCCTTAAATGGCCTCTCTTGTGGTTCTGGTTGCTGATTTGCATATCCATTTCAAATTTCTTTTGGAAAACAGTGTGTTTGTGCGTGCGAAGTGTTTTTTCTAATTCAAGGTTTAAAGGTTCAAAATTAGGTGATAATGACCTTTGACCATGCATATAAAGAACAAAATAAATGAAAATACAAAAATAAAAATAAAGATGAGAGAAAAATTACAATACTAACCTTGTGACGTTATTATAACCTAACTATGAACATACACTCAAGTGCTAAAAAGAAAATACAAGAAATAGATTAACTAAAAATAAAATAAGAAGATAAATTACAACGAAAAATGAAAAATTAAATTACAGAAATATAAAGAAGAGAAAAAGAAACAAAATTAAATTACAGGAAAAAGATTTAAAAGAAAACAATAAAAAAATTACTAAAAAAAATTAATTCTATGGATTAATAAATTAACAAAATAAACCAAAATTACAAAAAAAAACTCAGAAATTAAATTATAGAAATTTAAAGAAATTTAAATTACCAAAATTAAATTACAGATTCACTTTTTTTAATTTTTTTAATTTTTTTAATTTTTTTTAATTTTTTAATTTTTTTTAATTTTTAAAGAAAGCAATAAGAAAAAAAATTTACTTAAAAAAAACTAATTCTATGAATTAATTCTACGAATAAATTAAAATAAATTACGAGATAAACAAAACAAATTACAAAGAAAAGTAAAGTAAAAATTAAAGTACAGAAATTTAAAAAAATCACAAAATAAAATTAAATTACAAAAATTAAATTATAGAATTATTTTTTTATAAGGAAAAAATACAAGAAAACAAAAAAAAATAATTCAACAAATTAAAATAACTTACTTTCCCGGCAACGGCGCCAAAAACTTATTGTGCAAATTTTATTGAACTCGTAAGCGCACGAATCTATTGTAGAATAGATTAATGGTGACGAGTGTCGATCCCACAAGGAGGTTGATTTTAATTATGTGCAGAATTAATTTTCTTTTATTGGGAACAATTAAATTATGATTACTTTATCCTAAATTATGAATTAAAATGGCAGAGATAATTAAGAATGAAACTGTTATAATAAAGCACTTGGGTATCCAGATCCGCATCAACATGCTCCATGGGCTAAATATTCCATATTAATACCAATTAAATCATAAGGGGGGTTTCCACACCTCATGAACCACTCTCCAATAAGTATGGTCTTGAGAACTTATCGTCTAAATAATAATAACCTCAGTACTTTGGGGTGTCGGTTTAATCTGGTAATTTGTATCTAGACAAGACTATTATTATTTGTCGACGAAAAGTCAAAACAATCACAAATATTAGAGGGGAAGAGAAAGTAAATTTACCAAATTAAACCCATGGGATATTTTGAGACTTCACCTTTAACCCAAGCTCAAAAAGAAATTAGCTACTCATATTTTAATTAAGGATAAAAAAAGAAATTTTATTAAAATACAAAGAAACTACAAGAAGGAGAAGGAATTTCAGAAATCTAAGCTTAAAAATGAATTCAAGGGTATCAAATTAGGGGGGGAGAGCCCTATTTTTATAGATACATTGAGTGAATCGTGACCATCGGATTAAAAATAATTCGGATGCTCAGGATTGCGCCACGTCATCAGTCAATAGTCAACAGTCAACAGTCAATGTTTAAACAGTAACGCCGCCTAAATAGTAAATAATCACATGTATGCGCATGTACTGTACACACGATTTTTGCTCCACTGAGAAGCTGCCACGTCATCGATCTACAGTACATAAGAAATTTAGCCCAATAAGATCGTGACACATCATCGGTCGATGCCACATCATCGATCAACACCACATAAGCAGTCAATACTACATAATTCGTCCAATCGAGCATCGCCACGCCATAGGTAGTTGCCCACATCATCGATGACTGTATGTATGTACAAGATCAGTATATGTGAACAGTGACTTTTTCCTTTAATGCTCCTCTTAAGGTTTTCGACCGTCCTGAATCCAAATATGACGCCCGTTTTGCTGTTTGATCACTCGTTCATTGTGAAACGATCGTAATGCCCTTAAAATACATAAAATACATAACTATAATAAAACACATATAATTAAATAACAAAATACTTAAATAAATAAAAGTAGCAATATTAGTGAGATTTAAAGTGTAAAATGACGATTTTCTCTTTTATAAATATACACTTTCTAACACTCAACACAATACTTAATAGGAGTATGTCTTATTATGTATGTCAACTATCCCTTCTTTAATACCATCACTTAAAACACGGAATCGATACTGAGACACAGGATGAACGATCATTCTTTCAGTCAAAATTCTTTTTTCAGTGACTATCCCGTCAGCCTATATCGTAAGATGAGTACTATTGTATAAATTTTATTAAACTCACAAGTATACAAATCTATTGTAGAATAGATTAAAGGTAACGAGTGTCGATCTCACAAGGAGGTGAATTTTAATTATATGTTGAATTAATTTTTTAAGTGAGTGGTTGAAATTATGGTGAAATTATCCTAAATTTTGAATTGGAATGACGGAAATAATTAAAAATGACAATTATTATAATAAAACACTTAGGTATTTGGATCCACATCAACATGCACCATGGCTCAATATTCTTTATTAGTACCAATTAAATCATAAGGGAGAAATTTACTCCTCATGAACCACGCTCTAATTAATATGATGCTAAGGGCTTATCGTGCTAAATAGTAATAATAGTGTTATTACTATCTGTCAATGAAAAATCAAAACATCCATAGAAATTAGAGGAAAGAGAAAATAAATTTACCAATTAAGCCCATGGAACATGTTGAGACTTCACCTTCAACCTAAGCTTGAAAGAAAATTGGCAACTCATATTTGAACTAGGAATAAAATAAGAATTTTATTAAAATATGTAGAAAATATAAGATAGAGAAGGAATTACAGAAAATAGAGTTAAAAAATAAACTTAGGGGTGTCAAATTAGGGGGAGAGCCCTCCTTTTATTAATATAACGAGTAAATCATTGCCATCGGATTAAAACAATTTGGACGCACAAGATTGTACCACGTGCCAAATTCTGAATGGTTTGAACACATCATCAAGGCTATTATCCCGTGTTTATGCATGTACCGTATTCACATTTTTCTAATCCACTAACATACTACCACGTCAATGGTCAACAGTGCATAAATATTTTAATCCAATAAGATTGTGACACATCATCAATCAAGTCACACCATCAGTCAACGCCACATAATCAGTCAATGCTACATCGTTCCTTTAATCAAATACAACCATGAACAATATTGTATGTATGAATAGTGACGTATGTGTGAACAATGACATTTATACTTTTATACTCCTCTTAAGGTTTTTGACCGTTTTGAGTTCAGATTTACTGTTTGTTTTGTCATTTGATGTCTCATTTATTGTGAAATGACCATAATATCCCTAAAATATAAAATACTTAATTATAATAAAACACACATAATTAAAATCATAAGAGACTTGAATTCATAAAAGTAAGAAAATTAATAAAATTTGAAGTGTAAAATGACAATTTTCTCTTTATAAACAGACATTTTTTGTCACTCAACAAGTACTTATTGATTCAACCATATTTTTTCTATCATAAAACCATTGCTACGTTGTTTTTCTGAAGTAATCAATAAGTTGAGTAATGAGAAATTTTTAAAGTTCTCTTATGAAAGAATTTATACTTTCTGCGATGTTAATGGTAAATATATTGTATCTCCTACCTTCAAACTCAGACCTTACTTAATTACAAGTATCCACATTATTTTTTAAATAATTAGCCGCACCCGAGTGGAGCATCCACAGTCCTTTAAGTTATTTTATAAATTCTTCATGTCTATATGTTTTTGCTGTATTAATAAAGGTAGGCTCAAATTCATTCCAAAAAGCTGTAGACATTATGAATTTTGACTTAATGTTACTTTTAACATGATAGAAACATATATAGATAATTACTAACTCGGACCTATCACCAATCACTCTGTGTAACTTTGTCATAAACTATTTTTAAATATCATTATTTTCTGAATCCATGACTCCAATGGCTAATGTATACAGTTGATTATTATCTTTCAGACATGTTACCACAAACATGCTTCTGCAATATAGTCCCTTTAGATGAGTACTATCTACTATAATCATAGGCCCGATGTACTGCATAAAACCCTTGATGAAAGATACAAGTTCTAGAAAGTAATACAAGAAATTATCATTTCCTTCCATCTCAAGGTCAGTAACTGTACCGTCATTGGCTTTGATCAAAATACTCTGCAGGGTATATGTTATAATGTCATTTGGAGTGTATATTCATTTATCCTAGATAAATTTATCTGTAATAAGATTACCAATAACCTAACTTCGTACTAACAGACACCACCAGACAATATGTCATTAGAACAAGTGTTTATGTTATCAACTTTTTTTACAACCCAATAAACATTTTGGTCATTCGAATCTCTCGTTGCTCAAATGCGCCATTTATATGATTCTGAAGAACAATGGACCTCAAAACGTGTTGTTGTAGAGCGTGCAATCTTGAAATCAAACTTATCCCACAAGACAACTTTGTGTAGTTCCAATATTAACTCATTTTTTTGGCAAATAATTTTCCTACATTAATATCAACAGAATTGTAGGTTCTAACTAAGTCTGGAGTAACCAAGTTTGATGGCAAAACTAGAGCAAGACTCACGAAGGGATCATCCGCTGTCTTTCTCCTACAACAGGCAATTGGAGGAATAGGTCAGTTGTCTTTGTGGTTACTAGAAATATCATACTGATGCTCATCCTCATTATTGATAGAAATATCAGAATGACTAATGCTCCCATCACCAAATTCACTATTAAAGTTCATCTCGTGTAAACTATTATACGATTCTAAACAAGTATTATTAGCTTTTGTGTTGGTGGTATCATCAACAAGACCATCATTGATGAGGGAATCATTGTTATGGTATAGAGAGTATCGTTGCTTTAATGGTATCACTATTGGTATCACCTCTTCCTCAACATTTGCTATTGTAATGTTGTTTTCATAAATGGTATCATTGTTTTCATTGTTTTCGTTTTTTGCTCAAGTTTTTTTTTATGATTCTCTTGATTTTTCAACTTAAACAAAGCACATTATTTTATTGATAAAAAATAATAATATTTACAATAAAAACCACTTTAATTTCGAACTTAGTTTTTAAACTAAAAGTTTATTTTATATAAAAAATATACTAACTTTAATAAACTTTTCAATTGATGATTATATCTTCAGTTATGTGTAATCCTTATTTGTTGGAATTTATTGATTTATTGAGAGTGTTGAAAAATTGTTGAGAGTGATGAAGTTTTGTTGAGAATGTTGAGTGTATTAAGATTTATTTTTTATATTAAATATTATAAAAGTAACCTTATTTAAAAATTTAAAAAAATTGATAATGATAATTTATTCAAAATATTGGTCTTTGGCTAGTTATAATAATAAAAAAATTGTATAGTTAAATTTATAAAATATAAAAATTTTATGATTATTTTATAAATTTCCCTAGATTTTCGCATACCCTACTTAACTCAACCGATGCCCACAGGGAACTGATGGTATAATATTTTTCAATGTCAGTTCTTTCTTTAGTCACCGAAATAGCTTGGTGCTCAAGGGAAGGATGCTTGCTGCTCTAGCGAAGGATATATGCAATAATAGTTTAGGGAGGATTCAACCCCCTCTCAAGAAGAAGCAAATTAGCGCCTGATCGAACGGTTCACCCGCGGTCAAGCAAATGCTTTGAGGAAAGCCCAACCCATAGATGAATTCCTCCCACTCTTTCCAAGGAAGTGTTCTAGTGGATTGGCAGCCAGCTCGTACTTGCCTTCAAGCTTCAGCGTTCAAGCAGATTGGCAGGGCAAGAAAAACCCACGTTGTCCCAGAAATTGCTGCATCCGCATCCCCAAATTTATGTGTGAGCGAGCAAACGAATGAAGCATCTAAATCAATCGCACCCATGTTTTCGCTTCCATCTGGTGATTGTTACTAAAGTTTGATTTTGTTTTGGTGGGAAGAAAATAGGTATTATTATTTTAATTTCTAATTTTTTTAATATATCACTTATTACTAAATTTTTCTGATAGTTATATTTTTTCACTTAATATTTTAATTATTATAATTCTTTCATTATATTGTTAATATATTAAATAAAAAATAATTTTTGTAAAATTTTAATAATAAAATAATATGTCAAAAAAAATTAACCCCTTCCTTTCCTCTTCCCACGACAAGACACCTGCCAACCCTCCTCGATCACTCCACCGCCATAACGTCTCAGTACACGCGCGCTTACGAACTATCTCATACACGCGCGACGAAGTTTGGTTGCGGTTGTGACACGTGTCCATATTCCGCGTGATTTTGCCCCACCTGGCCCGTCTATGTATTAATATGAGATTTGGAAACTACGTTGCTGTTGCAATTGATTATCTCGCAATCCGTAATTTTATGTCAAATACAAATGCGGCGGAAAAAAAAAAAAAAAACCAAACAAGCCTTTTCAAAATAAAAAATAAAAAAAATACCAACAAAAGCAAATGCTCACGCTCAACTGTTTATTGTTTGTTTGTTTTTTTTTTATTTTTTAAGTGGTGTGAACATTTAGGTTAATGCTAGGGACTTGTAAATTAAACTGAAATATTCCCCAAGAAGTTATTTACAAATTTACCCTTATTGCTTGCACAAGACTCAGAGTGGAGCCTATCCGTTTCAAAAGTTTTATGCAACACGTGAGAAATTAATCCTTAAACAAAACATAATAATAATAATTACAGGCATTGTGAAAACGAAGCATTGTCTGTCATCCCTATTTCGTTTTGGACATACTTATCTTCCTTTAATCATCTCAGCCAAGCTGCTTAAGCAATGATTTGGCTTGGTGTGATTTTAGTTAGAGGGTTGAAAAAATTTTCTAGGGGCATATTCACTATCACTAACACACGTGGCACCAATAAAAATTTGGCGGGAATAAAGGTCTTTCCCACGTAGGCCACAGCAACTGCGCTGTTGTTATCGCATGTTGTTACTCCATACCCTCCTGCAACTTGATGGTCAGTCACCCGTTTAATCTTTCACCCACGTTCATAATATAAAAAAATATATTAGTAATGCCTCTTGGATTGGTGGAATTTTGTGCGGTTATTGTTATCATTTTGGGATTTGGTTCTTGCACACGTAACACAGGGATATGTAAATGTTAAGTTGTTAACTACAATATACAATTAGTTTGGACGTATGCGAAGTGGGTATTTCTAGATTTTGTAGTTATCCGATACATCTGGCTTGAGTTTATGGGATTTGTTCGTCTGGGCAGTGAAAATTTTATTAGGGCTCGCGATTTCTGAGGGCAATTGAGGGTAAACCCTGATAGAAAACTTAGGAGTGTCAATATTCTGGTGACCCCCTTTTGTTGGCTTTATTGATTGGAGAATAGAATCTCCTGGCGGATTATCAGCTGCGTGACTTTTTGGCAAGCATTTCTATGGATTCATGGGATTATTCAATATGAAAAAGAAAAAAAGAGCCTGCTTTAGTGGTAGTGATTTGCAGATGGGTTTCAACTCTTTTTTTCGACTTTCATTGCGATTCCTGGTCCAGAAGATTCTCGGTGGCAATAATCAGATAACTTGATAGGGGTTTTTCAGCTTTTCTTTATCTAATTATGGTCTATTGTGCGAAAGTTTTGCTTTTTGTGTTAAAAGAACAAACTTTGGATTCCATATTGCGGGGTTTAAATTCTAGGACACTGGTATTGCTCCTCTGGTTTAGTTGGGTTGTTTTGGATTGATTGCTTGAAGTTGAAGAGGAAGGGATGTCTTCAAAGTCAACAAACAAGACTAATTATTCTAGAAGTAGTTCTGCTAGATCGAAACAAAATGCTCGAGTGGCTGCCCAGACCTCCATTGATGCAAAGTTAGCTGTAGACTTTGAAGAATCTGATTTTGATTACTCTACTTCAGTCAACATATCAAGTTCAACAAGCAATGTTCCTTCTTCAACTGTATCAGCTTACCTCCAAAAGGTGCAAAGAGGTAGGTTAATTCAACCCTTCGGTTGCATGATTGCAGTTGATGAGCAGAATTTCATAGTTCTGGGCTACAGCGAAAACGCCCCGGAAATGTTGGACCTGGCTCCACATGCCGTCCCAAACATTGAGCAGCAAGAAGCTCTGACCTTTGGAATTGATGTGAGAACACTCTTTACGTCCTCAGGTGCTGCTGCCTTGCAAAAAGCAGCCAACTTTGGAGAAGTAAATCTTCTTAATCCAATATTGATTCACTGTAAGACTTCAGGTAAACCTTTTTATGCAATTTTGCATAGAATTGATGTGGGGTTAGTTATAGATTTAGAGCCAGTGAATCCAGATGATGTGCCCGTGACGGCTGCTGGGGCATTAAAGTCGTATAAGCTTGCTGCCAAAGCTATATCAAGATTGCAGTCCTTGCCTAGTGGGAATATGTCATTATTATGTGATGTTTTGGTCAATGAAGTTAGTGATTTGACGGGTTATGATCGGGTGATGGTGTATAAATTTCATGAAGATGAGCATGGGGAAGTTGTTGCTGAGTGCCGCAGACCTGAATTAGAACCTTATCTTGGCTTGCATTATCCTGCTACTGATATACCACAGGCCTCCAGATTCCTTATCATGAAAAACAAGGTTAGAATGATATGTGATTGTTTAGCCCCACCAGTTAAGGTGATTCAAGACAAGAAGTTGGATCAGCCACTAAGTCTTTGTGGTTCCACACTGAGAGCTCCTCATGGGTGTCACGCACTGTATATGGAAAATATGGGTTCAATTGCATCTCTCGTGATGTCTGTGACGATCAATGAGGCAGAGGATGAGCTGGATAATGAGCAGGAGCAAGGAAGAAAATTGTGGGGCTTAGTGGTTTGCCATCACACTAGCCCTAGGTTTGTCCCATTCCCTTTGCGCTATGCTTGTGAGTTCTTGATTCAAGTCTTCGGCGTCCAGGTTAATAAGGAAGTTGAATTGTCTGCCCAACTTAGGGAGAAGCATATTCTGCGAACTCAAACTGTACTCTGTGACATGCTCCTTAGAGATTCTCCTGTAGGAATTGTTACCCAATCACCCAATGTGATGGATCTTGTTAAGTGCGATGGAGCTGCACTTTATTACAGGGGGAAACTTTGGCTGCTCGGGGTTACCCCTACAGAAGAGCAAATCAAAGATATTGCCGAATGGCTTCTTGAGTATCACAGAGGAAGTACGGGCTTAAGTACTGATAGTCTTGTGGAAGCTGGCTATCCAGGTGCTTTAGCTCTTGGCGATGCAGTCTGTGGTATTGCTGCCGTCAAGATTACTTCCAAAGATTTCCTGTTTTGGTTTCGGTCTCATACAGCAAAAGAGATCAAATGGGGTGGCGCAAAACACAATTCGGGTGGTGAGGATGGTGGAAGAAAAATGCACCCCAGATCATCGTTCAAGGCTTTTCTGGAGGTGGTTAAGCAACGGAGTTTACCTTGGGAGGATGTGGAAATGGATGCCATACATTCCTTACAGCTGATATTAAGAGGATCTTTGCAAGGTGAGGTTGCAGAGGATTCCAAAATGATTGTGAATATTCCTTCAGTTGATGACAGGATTGAGAAGATTGATGAACTGCGCATTATCACAAATGAAATGGTTCGTCTGATTGAAACTGCAGCTGTCCCCATCTTGGCTGTTGATGCATCTGGTAATGTAAATGGGTGGAATTCCAAAGCAGCTGAACTCACAGGTCTCACAGTTGACCAGGCCATTGGCACAGCATTAGTCAATCTTGTTGCTGGTGATTCAGTTGATGTGGTCAAGAACATGTTATCATCAGCATTTCTGGGTGAGACTTTGATTTATATTTCAAAATGCTTTTTAATTGTTTATATGTTTTTATAAACAAATCATAGATATGCTGAATGGTTTCCATTTTTGTGCATTTCAACAATATGTCTGCTAAAGTCTTAAGGAAGCTGATTGCTCATCCTTGTATTTGGTCAGTTGCTGCTTCTAATTTAGTCTACAACTTGCATTATGTCATATTTACTATCTTTTACTTCATTATTCAATAAGTAGGTGAAGGAAAAATAGTTGAGGAAATGGAGTCCTACATATAAAAATCCTCTGCTTGTATAACTCCCAGACTCTTTGGCACTATGTTCTTATTATCTGTGAAACCCAGTAAACTGAGTCAAGGCAGATGCATTATAAATTTAATTAAAACTGTCCACTGTTCCACATTTTTCACCACATCCAGATAATGTTCACATTTTATTCCATGTTTCATGTTGGGATCTGTTTTCCGTCTTCTATACTTTTGTGATGGATCACCATTGATTCTTATACTGATATACAACTGACAGGTATAGAAGAAAGAAATGTTGAAATCAAGCTTAAGACATTTGGCCCTCAAGAAACCAGTGGTCCAGTTATTCTGGTGGTTAATGCTTGTTGTACTCAAGATACAAAGGAAAATGTAATTGGTGTTTGCTTTGTTGGGCAAGATATTACAGGGCAGAAGTTGGTTATGGATAAATATACCCGCATCCAGGGTGATTACGTAGGAATCGTGAGTAGTCCTTCTGCACTTATTCCTCCAATCTTTATGACTGATGAGGATGGTCGGTGCTTGGAGTGGAATGACGGAATGCAAAAATTATCTGGTTTGAAGAGGGAAGAAGCCATTGAAAGGATGCTTATTGGGGAAGTTTTTACAGTTAAGAATTTTGGTTGCCGCGTCAAAAATCATGACACCTTAACCAAACTGAGGATAGTAATGAACAAGGTTATTTCTGGACAGGATGCAGATAAAATACTATTTGGGTTCTTTGATCAGCAGGGTAAATATGTTGAAGCGCTACTCTCGGCAAACAAAAGGACTAATGCAGAGGGAAGGATTTCTGGGATTCTGTGCTTTTTGCATGTGGCTAGTCCAGAACTTCAGTATGCTTTGCAGGTCCAGAGGATATCAGAACAGGCTGCAGCCAATAGCCTCAATAAGTTGGAGTATATTCGTCGGGAAATCAGAAAGCCTCTAAATGGGATAGCTTTTATGCAGAATCTAATGGGAACTTCTGATTTAAGTGAAGAGCAGAAGCAACTCCTGAAGACGAGTGTATTGTGTAAGGAACAGTTAACCAACATTGTTGACGACACTGACATTGAAAGTATTGAGGAATGGTATGATTGTCAAATTTGATTACAAGTGGTATCTGCTTGTGAACTATTCTAGATTGTTGAGTCCAGAGTTATAGCATCGGATCTAGTGTTTCGTTGTCTTCATGCTTTATGTTTGCGATTAAGTAACTGACGATAGTGTTTATTTGAAGATTTCTTATTGAATGGTTACAACAAACATTGTTGATGACACTGACATTGGAAGTATTGAGGAATGGTATGATTGTCAAATTTGATCAAGTTCATGTCTGCTTGTGAACTATTCTAGATTGTCGAGTGTAGAGTTATAGCATCAGTTCTAGTGTTATGTTGTCTTCATGCTTTATGTTTGCGATAAAGCAACTGACTAGTGTTTATTTGAAGATTTCTTATTCAATGGTTACGCACTAAGTTATTTTGTGATTACTTTGGTGGGGATACTAAAATGCTTGCCCCCACCTGACAAATGACTTTAGCTTTTCCTTGTACATGTGTCTTGCAATTTATTGAGCCGGCAAATGTGAGCATTTAGTTGGCATTTCTTGATTTGATGCTTTACTTTTGTCTTGTCTGGAGCCCTGCTGAAATGGAATAAGTTTTTCTCATTTTCTTATCCACGTGCAGCTATATGGTTCTGAAATCTGGAGAGTTCAACCTCGGGGAAGCTCTTGAGGTGGTTATGACACAAGTTATGATACCAAGCCGGGAACACCAGGTGCAGATTATCCGTGATTTACCATCCGAAATGTCAACCATGAACTTGTATGGAGACAAGTTGAGGCTTCAGCAGGTCCTTTCAGATTTTTTGACTAATGCACTCATCTTCACCCCTGCATTTGAGGGGTCTTCAATTGCATTCAGAGTAATTCCGCAGAAGGAACGTATAGGGAAAAATATACACATTGTTCACCTTGAATTCCGGTAATCATCTTTCAAACTCGTGCCTGCAAATTTGTTTATTCTTTTTTATGTGAAGTAGAAAGCCTAGTATACAACCATTATGTTTTTCTTTTTCTATTGCACACCTTTACTAACGGAAACTTGCAAAGATACTATCTGTTTTACACGATGTTCATTATGGCAGGATCACTCATCCAGCACCGGGAATCCCTGAAAAGTTGATTCATGATATGTTTTACCATAGCCAGGGTGTCTCAAGAGAAGGTCTTGGCCTATACATCAGCCAAAAGCTTGTTAAGCTTATGAATGGCACTGTGCAGTACATTAGAGAGGCAGAAAGATCATCCTTCCTTATTCTCATTGAATTTCCTTTGGCCCACGAGAGAGATGCTAATAAAATCAAATAACCAGCTCAGTTTGATGAGCAAATGAACAATTTGTGCTGACGCATAACATAATGCTGAGAAGTAGCATGTCATTCTGGTGAATGAACGCCTCTTTGTTCGGCTTTAGTCATGGATTTTTTCAAAGCTGGATGATACTGGGAATTTCCCTGTTCAACTTGCCAAAGTGGGCTGTCTCTGTAAAGCCACTGAAGCAGCATCGTGGAGCCGTACTCGGAGATTTTGAAAATTAAGAAACTGAGTTTCCATGGAAGACCCATACAACCTCCATCTTCAACCCAGATAGAATCTTAATCTTGTCTTTTGTAACATCATTTTTCCACGTACATTGTTTCTCCTTGAGAATAAAGGAAAAAAAAAATCTAATTTGGTCATAATCTATAACCCCGGAGTAAGATTCTCCCGGCAAGTGTCTCAACAACATAAAGCGTATGGCACACTGTACAGTGAGACTTCTTTGATAATCAAACCAGAAGTGTATTATTCGCCTTGGACCTGGGATGGTCTGTTGTAACTTCTGTGCATACGAATTAAACAAAGCGTGTTGACCAAATGTTGTACGCAGCGGCGGCCCAGAATATTTTGTCAGTTTGGATTAATTTAGAAATTTATTGTTTATATTTGTGTGAATATCGGTGCTAAAAGATTATTTATATCAAATAACATAACATCATAATTATTAGTAAATTATATACATTTAGCAAAAGATTAACAGACATGCAACGAATAAGGTTGTAATATAAATTATTGAAATTGTATAATTAAAAAAATTTCTTTGGAACCCTTGTCAATTTCTCGATAGAGAATGTAAGATCTTTGAATAATTAGATATAATGGAGAAAAATGAGCAAATATGGTGAAGGAAATAAACCAGGGAAAATATTATTAACTATTAGGACTTTAGTTTTAGATTATCGCTTGTAAATTGATAATTTTTAACTTAATCTTTTATTTTTGAAAACTTCAAATTACTTTATTCAGAAATAAGTAAAATTTGAGTGGGTTGATAATTTTTTTTTATCTCTTAACTAAAACGAAGGTAAATTTAGGTTTTTAAAAATAAGAAAAGCGATTTGAAGATAATCAATCACTAAGGAAATAATATGAAATTAACCCTTATATATTTGTTTGTAAAAGAAGTGCTTTTATTACATGCTATAAAGTATTGACTCACCCTTTTTTTTTTGAATAAGAACATTTTTTTAAATAAATTTTAGGAGTGATAACATTTTAGCCCTCCATTGATTTTAATTTGTTCAATAAACAAATAATTTAATTATGTTATAAAGCAAGTCACTAATTTCACTTGGAAAAATATATAATTGAATTGGGAATATATTTAAAATGAAAAAAAAACTCTATCATTAGTTGCTGATTAATGATAGGTAGTTATCAAACATTTTAATTAATTATTGTGCTTTTAAAATAAAAGTAAAATTATAACGGTTACAAATCTTAATCACAACTTCGTGTTAACGTTTGAAGTCAAGAACCATAACTAGAATAACGAATTTCCAAACATTTGAACGCGCCAAATGCACGAACCGAATCTCCCACACTACTCTCAATCGAAGGATGTTTCGCAGTCACAACCGAACTCTTACGACATTCACCAACTCTTCTTTAGTGACAAAAAATACCAGCAACAACACTCGTCGCCTTTATCTCCAATACGTTAAACCACACGTCACAAGTTCCCCACTCCCGTTAGAGACTTTAATTCATCAGTACACAATATCGCAACCACACCCCAAATCAGCTAGCCTTGATATTTATGAACATTTAGTTGGAAAATATCGTGACTCTTGCGGCACAAAAGATGCTAAACTGTTCCATTTGCAAATTCTGAAACATGGGTTTGCTTATAATGTGTTTTTATGCAATACCCTTATTAATGTCTATGTTAGAGTTGGTGATTTGGCGTCTGCCAATAATTTGTTTGATGAAATGCCTGACAGAAACTCTGTCTCGTGGGCCTGCATTGTCTCTGGCTATACCCAGAACGGGATGTCTAATGAGGCTTGCAAGATGTTTAAAGCCATGGTTCGTGCAGGGTTCTTGCTGAATCGTTATGCCCTTGGCAGTGTTCTTCGAGCTTGCCAGGAGTGTGGAGCAAGTGGGTTTAAATTTGGGATGCAGATTCATTGTTTGGTTTTGAAATCTAAGCAGACATTTGATGGGCTGGTGAGTAATGTACTGATATCTATGTATGGGAGTTGTTTAGAGTCCACTGATAGTGCTCGTCGAATTTTTGAGGAGATAGATACTAGGGATTTGATATCTTGGAATTCTATCATTTCAGTTTATTCACAAAGAGGAGATACAATTTCTGTTTTTAAGCTTTTCTCGAGAATGCAAAGCGAAGGTTTTGGGTATAGACCCAATGAGTATACATTTGGGAGCTTAATAACTGCTGCTCATTCTTCTGTTCTTTCTGGTTCATATTTGCTTCAGCAGATACTAGCTATGGTGAGGAAATCTGGACTTTTATCAGATTTGTATGTAGGCAGTGCTTTGGTAAGTGGTTTTGCAAGGTTGGGCAATTTTGATTATGCTCGGAAGATCTTTGAGCAGATGACTCAGAAGAACGTTGTCTCCATGAACGGTTTGATGGTTGGGCTAGTAAGGCAGAACGATGGGGAGCAAGCAACTGAGGTTTTTACAGAGGTGAGAAACTTGGTTGATGTAAATCTTGATTCATATCTGGTTTTATTAAGTGCTTTTGCAGAATTTGCTGTGTTGGAGGAAGGAAGAAGAAAGGGTAAAGAGGTTCATGGATATCTCATTCGAAGTGGTTTACTTGACATGGTTGCTCTTGGTAATGGACTTGTTAACATGTATGCAAAATGTGGTGCTATTGATGATTCTCGATCAGTATTCAGGTTTATGATTGGAAAAGATTCTGTCTCATGGAATACCATGATATCTGGTCTTGACCACAATGGTTGTTATGAAGAAGCGATAATGAACTTCTGTGCAATGAGAAGAGATGGATTGATATCTTCAAATTTTTCACTGATTAGTGTTTTAAGTTCATGTGCTAGCTTGGGTTGGATCATGCTTGGACAGCAAATACACAGTGAAGGGCTCAAATTAGGACTTGACTCAGATGTTTCAGTTTCAAATGTTCTTCTTTCTTTGTATGCAGATACAGGATATCTCAGTCAATGCCTCGAAGTTTTCTTCTTGATGCCGGAGCATGATCAAGTTTCGTGGAATTCTGTGATTGGAGCATTTGCTGATTCTGAGGCATTAGCTTCTGAATCTGTAAAATTTTACTTGGACATGAGGCGAGCTGGATGGAGTCCTAACAGAGTGACCTTCATAAATATTCTTGCAGCAGCGTCTTCTTTTTCAATGGGGAAACTTGGGCATCAGGTACATGCTCAAGTGATTAAATATAATGTAGCAAATGAAACTACCATTGAAAATGCACTTCTGTCATGCTATGGAAAGTGCGGAGAGATGGATGACTGTGAGAAAATCTTTGCTAGGATGTCCGGGAGGAGGGATGACGTTAGTTGGAATTCCATGATTTCCGGGTACACACATAACGAGCTGTTGCCAAAAGCCATGAATTTGGTCTGGTTTATGATGCAGAGAGGTCAGAGATTGGATCATTTCACCTTTGCCACTGTTCTTAGTGCTTGTGCCTCTGTTGCTACATTAGAGCGAGGCATGGAAGTCCATGCCTGTGGGGTAAGAGCTTGTTTAGAATTTGATGTTGTAATTGGGAGTGCACTTGTTGACATGTACTCGAAATGTGGAAGAATAGATCATGCATCAAGATTTTTTTATCTGATGCCCATAAGGAATGTATATTCTTGGAATTCAATGATATCGGGCTATGCACGTCATGGTCACGGTGACAAAGCTTTAACTCTGTTTTCACAAATGAAGCTAGATGGCCCACTACCAGATCATGTTACTTTTGTAGGAGTCTTATCTGCTTGTAGCCACACAGGGTTAGTTGATGAAGGGTTTAAACATTTCAAATCCATGAGTCAAGTATATGGATTGGTTCCCCGGCTGGAACACTTTTCGTGCATGGTGGATCTCCTTGGTCGGGCGGGTGAACTTGATAAGATAGAAGAGTTCATCAACAAGATGCCAATCACACCTAACAATCTCATTTGGAGAACTGTATTGGGGGCTTGTTGCCGAGCAAATTGTCGCAAAACAGAGTTAGGGAGGAAGGCTGCTGATATGTTATTTGAGATGGAACCTCAAAATGCTGTGAACTATGTGCTCCTTGCAAACATGTATGCTTCTGGGGGCAAATGGGAAGATGTGGCAAAGGCTAGGAAGGCAATGAAGGAGGCAGAAGTGAAGAAAGAAGCCGGGCGTAGTTGGGTCACCATGAAAGATGGTGTCCATGTATTTGTAGCTGGTGATGAATCACACCCTGAGAAAGAGTTGATTTACGAGAAACTCAAGGAACTCAACCAAAAGATGAGGGATGCTGGATATGTGCCGCAGACAAAATTTGCACTCTTTGATCTTGAACCTGAGAGTAAGGAAGAAATCCTGAGCTATCACAGTGAGAAAATTGCTGTTGCCTTTGTTCTTACTCGCAATTCAAGACTACCTATCAGAATAATGAAAAATCTTCGAGTTTGTGGTGACTGTCATTCAGCCTTTAAGTTTATATCGAAGATTGTAGGTCGGGAGATAGTACTAAGAGACTCCAACCGGTTTCATCACTTCAATGATGGTAAATGCTCATGCGGAGATTACTGGTGATTGACATATGATGATTAGTTGAGGCTGTGGATATAACATATATCAGGGATTAACTTGGGATACTTCAATGTGGAGGATGATGGTACATTCAATCAGCTAGAAGAAGATGATAGAGTCTATTTAGACAATTTCAGACATGTTCAAATTTTAGATAAAAATACGATTGCTGCCTCTATGAAGGATTCTTCTTTCCCTTTTGCACCTTATGATGGTTCATGCAAGACCAGGCGAAACTGAATGTTGCTGTACAGAGAATTCCTTGAGGTTGATGTATTTGTATGATTGTATCGATCATTGCTTGGTCACTAAGGAATGTATTAGGATTTGGTGTAGTTTTCCCATACCCTTAAAACAATTAAACAATTATTGCATGTAAGAACTGGGTTCTGGACCTGGGTCCGAGTCGACCCGTAACCCGAACCCGATTTTGTTGACTTACGACACTTTATTTTTTTTTAATTTAAATTACGTAGGCGAAAGACGATGAACTACCGAAGGAAAAACAAAAGAGGAATATGATGTGAAGTTAAAATTCAAACGCCCATAAACTTAATTTTCAGTGGTAATAATGATCTCATCTCTCAGAATAAATTTTAGGTCTTTACATCAAGTAAACTGAGAAACACTTGCGCGCAGCTTTAGCAACGCCACATGTGAAAGTGGAATTACTTTTTTAAAGCGCTTTTTGTTGCAGTAATTTTTACTGGTACGTGCCATTTTCCTAATCTTATTTTTCGTCCAAGTTCATATTTTAATTATTTTTTGTGATTATAAGTGTCTGATATGAACTGGGTCTGTTTCGTTTTTACTTAAATTTTACATTATGTGACGGTTCGTGGTTAGTCTCTGCTTTGCAATTCTGATCATCAACCAGTTGTAAGCTCATATAGAAATATTTTACATGAATTGGGGCTGTATTGTTGTTGTTTTTGTTGTTATTTTTGGTTGGGGTAATTCTATTGAGGAGCAGATGCTGTGATATGAAAGCACAAAGCCCAAACTTTGAATTCTTTATATCAATATAGTTTCTCAAGCTAAATTTAATTTAGCATTTTTCTTATTTTTCTTTGTTTTTTTCGTCATATAATTCTTTACTTGAATTCATTGTATTTTGTTTTCATCTTCTCTCTTTTATTGTGACTTGAACCACATTGTTTGAGAAAATCTGAAAACTTCTATTAATGGTTGACTAGTGTATAACGGGTTTTCTTTCTTTTGTGGTCTAGGAGATTTTCAAGTGCTTGTAATTGATAGAATTTCAAGTGTGAATAAGTGTATTCTTGATAGGAATTCTCCCCACCGCCAATGAAATGAGATTTAATATAAGCTCAGTTGGTCGCTAAGAAGATTAGGAAAAGAATCAAAGAAACATTTTTTTTTTTAAGTTCAATAGTATTAATCGTTTCAGTTTTCCAATTATATAAAAAAGCTTTAATCTAGTTTAATATTGTGGGTTCAGTTGTAATGTATTCGAGTTCTGCGTAATGAATATCCTAATGTTTATTACTTCTTTCTATTACTGCAGCAACCAAGTGGGGTGTTATATTTCTTCAATTAGGTAAAATTACTTTTATTTGAGTAGTTGTTGCCATTGGTGCATGTAAGAGTCTCAACAATGCCGCTTTTCTTCTCCTGCTTTCCATCAACAATGAAGTGGAGCATTAGGATTTAGAGTTGGGATATTTTTTGCATTTTTGTCAGAAATGACAATGAAGCCACCAACTAACATCTGGATTCGACGACAGCAGTGCCCATGTGGAGATTGGAAGTGTTACATCAAGTATGAAGGAGATGATCAGGCATCAACAAGCTCTCTGCAAGAAAAGACTGAGACAACATCATCCTTGTTATCATCAGAGGTTGTTTTCACGCCTTATGTGGGTCAAATATTTAAAAGTGATGATGAGGCTTTTGAATATTACAGCAATTTCGCAAGGAAGAATGGATTTTCAATTAGAAAAGCACGTTCAACCGAAAGCCAAAATTTAGGGATTTATAGGAGAGATTTTGTTTGTTATCGTTCTGGATTTAATCAACCAAGAAAAAAGGCCAATGTAGAGCACCCCAGAGATCGAAAATCAGTACGTTGTGGATGTGACGCCAAACTCTATTTGACAAAGGAAATTGTTGATGGCATCACTCAATGGTATGTTTCACAATTTAGTAATGTTCATAACCATGAATTATTGGAAGATGACCAAGTGCGTATGCTTCCTGCATATCGGAAGATACAAGAGGCTGATCAAGAGCGCATTCTTTTACTCTCAAAAGCTGGGTTTCCTGTGAACCGGATAGTGAAGGTTTTGGAACTAGAAAAGGGAGTTCAACCTGGGCAGTTGCCTTTTATAGAGAAAGATGTAAGGAACTTTGTTCGCACGTGTAAGAAGACAGTTCAGGAAAACGATGCTATGCTCACTGAGAAAAGAGAGAATGATACCCTAGAACTTCTTGAGGCCTGCAAGAATATGGCAGAGAGGGGTGTGGATTTTGTTTATGACTATACAACCGATGAAAATGAGAAGGTTGAAAATATTGCTTGGTCATTTGGAGACTCCATTCGTGCATATACACTGTTTGGTGATGTGGTTACTTTTGACACCAGTTATCGCTCTATCACTTACGGATTGCTCCTAGGAGTATGGTTTGGTATGGATAATCATGGTAAGGCAATTTTCTTTGGTTGTGTGTTGCTGCAAGATGAAAGCTCTCATTCTTTCGCGTGGGCTTTACAGGTTTGTGGATTCAAATTCTTGTAAAAAAATCTGCATCAATCTTTATATAACTTTTTATGATTTTCTTCCTTTGAACAGACTTTTGTCCGCTTCATGAGAGGGAGACGTCCACGGACAATCCTAACGGATATAGATTTGGGACTTAGAGACAGTATAGCAAGAGAATTGCCAAATACCAAACATGTTGTAT
The DNA here is from genome assembly GCA_030449875.1 of Aegle marmelos. Lineage (NCBI taxonomy): Eukaryota > Viridiplantae > Streptophyta > Magnoliopsida > Sapindales > Rutaceae > Aegle > Aegle marmelos. The sequence continues at coordinate 17,796,919 of JASUUL010000094.1, read as the reverse complement.
GTATATGGCATATTTTTTCCAAATTATCCAGTTGGTTCTCTTCTCTGCTGGGATCACAGTACGAAGAATTTAAAGCTGAGTTTGATATGTTGTGCCGCTTGGAGACTGTGGAGGACTTTGAGCATCAGTGGAATCATCTTGTTGCCCGTTTTGGTCTTGTTTCAGACAAGCATGTCGCTTTACTATTCTCATATCGAGCATTCTGGCTTTTTTCCTATATTAGAGGTTACTTTCTGGCTCGTATGATGACAGCGGACTTTTCTCAATCCATGGACACATTCTTTAAGAAAATATTGAGTGAGCAAACATGCTTGCAAGTATTCTTCGAGCAGGTATGTTGGTGACAAGTCTTTTGTTATTTCTAATTTTTGCATTGTTTGATGTATGTTCTGAATTTTGTTTGCAATCTTGGCAGGTATGTGCTGCTGCCTTTGGAAGTTCAACCAGAGAAGGGGTGCAGTATGTGCATATCAAAACATGCATGCCGATTGAGGAACATGCACGAAGCATTCTTACACCTTATGCCTTCCGTGTTTTGCAACGTGAAATCATGCTTTCTACACAGTATGCAACAACTGAAATGACAAATGGGTCCTATCTGGTGCGACATTACAAAAAAATGGATGGAGAGTATCTTGTGATTTGGATACCTGAAGATGAGCAGATTCATTGTTCGTGTAAGGAATTTGAACATTCTGGAATTTTATGCCGACATTCTCTCCGAGTGCTCGTAGTGAAGAACTACTTTCAACTCCCAGAAAAATATCTTCTACTTCGTTGGCGACTCGAAAATTCCTTAGTTCCAATGGAAGAGCCAAATCCACAAAGCAGCACTGATGAATGTGCTCAAGCCTTTGATTCTCTTGCTGCAGCTCTATTGGCAGAGTCAATGATCTCCAAGGAGCGTTTTAGTTATGTTCATAGAGAACTTACTGGGCTTCTCGATCATGTCAGAAATATGCCAGTGACTAACGAGTTTGTTGTGAATACGCCAGCTCATAATGCTAGTGACTAATGAGTTTATTGAGAATATGCCTGCTAATAATACCAGTGAATCTTAGGTTTGGCAAAATAGTGAATGGTGGCTAAAGTAACTGCACTTGGAAACTATTTTAGGGACACAGAAGCTTGAAGAGTGGAGAGGTATTGAAGGCATGCAACAAGATAAGTAATTACTAATGTGAATAAGTTTTTGTTTCTATTTCAGCAAACGTGATAGGCTAATACCAAATACAGATTTTTTTTTTTTAAAAAAATAATATTGTTCTTCACAGGTCATCATTGATTTCCTAACGATTTTTGTTTTTGAATTTACTGTATTTCTTTTTTTGCTTCACCGAATGCTTACAAGAAGAATTATGAAAACTGGTTTGCCCGAGTAAGATAGAAGGCTTTCTTGAGATGGAAGTGGGATGGTGTTGTTTTGGTTCCTGAAACTTCATGTTGATTTTCAATAATAGTTTCAGTCTTTCCTGATGTTAGGTATATGTGAATATAAGGAATTCTTGTAAAGTTATCTTTGTCATTAGCATATTCTTCTGCCCGTTTTATTTATATTTATCTTCCAACCCTACCTGTATTAAAAGCATTAAAAACGGTTCGCTGCAAAATTTTGATGAGTATCTTACAGTGTTAGAAAATATGTGCGTTACTGAAGGCAAAGTGCGGCCATGAATGTGGATCTTGACTTGATTAGTATTTCTAAAATGTATCAGCTGAGAATAGGACTTGATTTTAAAATCAGGAATATGTATTTTCTTCAGATGCATCGCACTGTTAAGTATCAGTTTATCTTGCATTCGAAGAAGAGGATCGTTGTAATATATTATTTGCTTTGCCATGGTGATATGTATTAATTGAATATCCATGACCTTGACTGTTTCATGGCTTTATTTTATTCTTTTTGGAATGAGAACAACATTTTTTTCTCGCGGACGGTTTCCTATTTTAGAGATAAAATGAACTATTTCACAAGTTGCTGTTTCTTACTGCATATGAATAAAATCCTGAGAACTGCATGCCCTAACAAGTTACAATATCTTTTCTGATCAGAGAGTATTTGATCAAGCTTCTATACTTAAACGGCACTCTGTCCAGATTTTTAGACTGAATCTGTTGTGGGGTCACTTGATGGGGGCCGATCATTGCCGGTCAATTCCTGTCTTCCACTGTATCTTGCACTCTTGCAGTAAATCTTATTGATTTGAGCGTGTGTTTGGGAGTAAGGAAACCTAAGGAAGTGGAGACTATTGTTCAATGTCATCATGTTTATCTCATCTTGTCTTCTGCTCTAGTTTTATCATCATCTCTCATTCTCTTTTAAATCCTTCCGTGTGCGTGTGGGCGTGCATGCATTTTCACTTCTCGTTCATTGACTTGGAAAATTTTGCAATGTCCCGAAACTTTTAATGATGGGGTCGCGAGAACTTATCAATTTCATGAGTGATAAGTGATTCCTGTTTGTTAAATAGTGGGGTTTGTTTGCACCATCTGTCAAATATTCAAGAGCAAGATTGCCGTGCAGCTCATTATGTTGTTACACACGCTGTTTTAAGATAGTGAGAATCTCAAATATCGGTTTGAAGTTGGACCTTTGTGCTTGTTAAGATGCCTTGAAAAAGTGATTGTGCATAATCCGGGCAGCTCATCCTGTAGCCCTAAACATCTTGGGGTCTCAAAAGTCTGGTTGGAGTGTTGTATCTTTGTGCCCCAGACAAAACCTTGAAAAGTGATTGTGGCAGATAAGCACCTTGTTTCAAAAGCTAAAAAAATATGAGTGACAGATATGACTTGGTAGTGATCGCTAGAGAACTAAATTTAACCACCGAAGGGGAAGACTTGGTAACTGTCTATCAAAAGAGAAGGGTCCCACGTGTCTGAAACCTGTCCCAACTTATTGTGTGAACTAGCTGGCAAATTGAATTAATCCATGTATACTACTATTATCTTCCAAAAGACTTCGAACTATTGAAGTCAAGTAAAAGTAGCTGCTCAGCATCACAATCACATGCAAAATGCAAGAAAAAGACTTCTCCATATTTGTTAAAGCTGAGATTGCCTATTTCATCTTCATCCTCATCTTCGTATTCATATTAATTCATATTTGTATTTATGTTTGTATCTGTATTGGTTAAACTTCCTCTTAACGGAGAAATTTTAGACAAGTTCCAAAAAGTGAAATTGAATTTTGGTTATAGACTTGGTGAGCTAGTACTTGAACCTAACTTATGGTACATTGATTAGTATGGCTTGCCCCATGAATTAGGTCATTAATTTGATTTATTACGAGGTTAAATAAGCTTTCCAAAGTCCAAACACGTAATTGCTCATTGTGAATATTGGACAGAAATTGTAAGTGCACTGATTGGAGAGTTAAATTTCTACATACACCCCAAAAAAAAAAATGAAAATTGAAAGTTGAAAAATAGAACTCCAAACTAAGCCAATTAGTTTATTAACTTTTGGTCACTAATATTACGCCATGATCAGCTGTTGAGCTTCAAATTTGATACCTTCTTTCATCTTTCTGATAAATTCATCACATTTCTTGTTTAATTCCTCTGTGGTAAGCAACCCAATTCCTCCGTCTTGATCTTCATCAGTGATCAATATCTCATGCTCGTGTTCTCGTGCTTCTTCTTCTTCTTCACCATCATCTTGTGCAACCGGCACAACATTTTCTTCAGCTTCCACAACACAAGACCGGTGCTCTGTTTCTTGTGCTTCTTCAACATCCATGCCAACTTTTGTCTCTGATAATTTGACTACTTGCTGCTCACTCTCTTTTTCCTTGGTGGAACTTTTGGCATTAACAAAAGCAGTCCCCTTCTCCTCTGGTGATTTGTTGATGACACCAGAGTTCTTGACAATGAAAACTAAAATTCCATTGCAAAGCAAGAACATGTAGTTCTTGTCGATGCTATAGCCACTGAATAATTTGAGAGCAACAGGAATCAGTGAAGAGTATGAAACAGCGATGGAAAAGATTGAAACTGGGAGCAAGAACTTGGTTGCCATCTTGATCAAGAAAGATTTGTAACAAAATTTGCTCGAAATTGATTGATGATGATTCATTGCTATCATATGTTCCATTTTGGAATTGTAAAAAACACTACAGCAAAGGCTCTTCTTTGTGATGGGAAAAGTTCACAAGTGGATGAGAGAGGTGTTGTTTTGTGCGAGATTGGCTTTACAATGAGCTAATGTGAATGTGATATGGATTGGTGGGTGTTTATAAAGTCGAGAAACTTTATTGTTCTGTGAATGGATTTTAATTAGCGTTATATTAGCCACCTTTGTTTAACAAAAGAAAGATCTGATAATTTTGATTAGTTTAGGCATAGACCGAGACTCGAAGTCAGTCAACTGCCCCTTTTGATGAGACACTATTTTTGTATTTATATGTGACTGGGACCGTGACTTGGGTCAATTAATAAATAAAACTCAATCTTCCCAAGGGAAATTTCTTGGTTTCATATTAGAGTTGAATTTATTATTATTATTATTTTTAATTTAAATAAAAAGTTATTGATATTCCGATCATAAAAAAAAATCAATTTGTAATTTCGTTATTGGTGCAGATGGCCGAAGGTATATTTAGATCTAAAAATAAGCTAAATTGACTTCGAAGAGAGTCATTTATAATTTGACTTTATTTAATCAACTTATTATTTAACTAATTTTTTATAATTAATAGGTTGATTTAATTGACTGTTTCGTATTTAAATTATTATTATTATTATTATTATTATTATTATTATTATTATTATTGTTTCTATGAATGGTAGATCATTTAAATTAGTATTATTGGGGTAGGCTTGTATGTGACTACCAATATTTTCACGGTTTAATTTCTTGACGGACGGTCTTTAATTTTGTATTTGTGGTAGGCATGCCTCTTGTTCCGACGTCCCTATCTTTCCATTAATCGAAATTTAATCAAATTCATGATACACCCCATCAAATCACTAACATTCAAGAATCGCGTTGGTGTTTATCTGATCGAGAATCTAGACCGTATCACATTTCTAAATAGCTTGAAAGACTCCAAGGCCAACCACGAATACTAGGAATTGACTGATTCTTCATTCCTATCTGCTTTATATGATTTTTCTTTTCTTTTTTTCACTGCATCCTTTTTTGAATCTGGTGAGTGGCGAGTGCAATAATAAAAAAGTGGTAAAAATAATAAAGACGATAAATGAAGACGATAAATGAACAGCTGTATTGCAGTAGTTGTTGAACAAATTCTGCTGCGTCAAAATTGGGCACTCATGCCTCAATGGATTCACTATGCTGGAACCCAATGGATCCCTGTAACGACTTGTTTAACAACCAACCATCCATCCGTTAAATGAGTTAATAATAGAATATAAAATAATTCGACCTAATTTATGCGTAAATTTGAGGGAAAAAAAAAAAGATTTTAAGCTGAGATATTATCTTGCCCTTATCTAAAATTTGAGCTGGAAAGGCAAGACAAGAGCTTTCTGTCGTTTTAAATTGGGTCTACAATCCGCACATTTTCGTTGGGAAAGCAATAGTTAGAAAATTGGACTGAGTTCTTAAAAGCTGTTAATAAAAATGGAGAGCGAAGTTTCACCAGCAACTGATTAAATTTAAAGTCAATTATCATTAAATATAGAAAGCAGCCCACCAACTGATTCTTCCTCAACCGAGCTTAACATTCGTCGCATGTTAATATGTGATCATTTTTCATTTATTTATTTGGATATGACAATCTGACAGAGCAATTCTTCATCGGACCTCAATTTTTTTCTCTTTTATTTTATGAGGTTAGAAACTAAGAAAAATGGCAACCAAAATTGAAAGGGTTCAAGCAAATGCAACTCTTATAAAATACAAATCCAATCTTGGCATTGGACTGTCCAATTGGGCCGGCGGACGCTAAGCAGCCCAATGCTTGATTTAGACTAATAACTACACGAGTGGAGCTTTTAACAACTCCCAAAAAATCTTTATGAAACCGCTTTGTAAATTTTATTTCCCTAAAATACTCCAACTTAATTTATAAAATACTAAATTGTAAATTAAAATCAATCATTTTGTTACTAAATTTCATCTTTAAAAATATATATTTTAATTTTTTATTTGTGAATGCATAAAAATTATAAAATCTTAAAATCTTGTTATGTAACTTCTACTTCAAAACTTTTAAATTCTTAAAAGTTTCTCAAATAAAATTTCAATTAAAATTTAAAGTATTAATATAAATAATGAAATGAAGGGGGTGTGAAAAAGAAAAATTATCGAAAGAATAGTTTATTTAAAGCTTTAATTAGATTTTCATTAAAAATAAAAAGATTTAATTTATTTTAGTTATTTGAGAAATTCCATTTAAAGAGGCGTTTTACAAGATATTTACGGGTGCCAAAACGCCTGCCCTAAATAGAAATCCAATCTTCCGTCGACGCCCGGCAATGCTAGTTCACAGTAAAACGCCCGCCCCAAAGTTCCAAAGATAATTAAATAATTAAAAAAGTCACGTTTCAGAAAAGTCACGTTTCCTCGATTTCAATCAACTATAAAAAAAAATTACCAATTCATTAAAATGAAAAATTACGTTGCCAAGAGGGTAGCTCACCTTATATATGTTTATTGTGTAAATAGTGTCGTAAAAAGATTATATAAAATTATCCATAAATTTTTATATGGACACAAGTGGAGTTTCTTTTTCTATGAAAGTGTATTTCGATTAATTCTGTTTTGATTCAATCTAAGGCTCTATTTAGTATTTGGTAGTATAGTAATTTTAATAATTATAATATTAAAATATTAGGTAAATATTTATTAATGTACTTTAAAAGTTGTGTTGATTTAATATAATACTTATATAATAAAAAATGATAACTTTATTATTTTTTAAAAAATTTTTATTTAAAAATTAATTTGCAATACACTAATAATTTTTATTTTATAGTCACAATTTTTTTCTCCTACCAAACAAGCTATTTACTAATATCTTAGGAACGTTATTGCAATTGAAAATTTTATACCAATAAGCGAGATTTATTTACATAGTATTATAAATGAGGGGAAATTACTCTAAACTGCCCGTTAAAGAACTCCTCAACACTTTATTAAAATACTAGAAAGCTGTCATGATATATTGTATATCATTAAACTATAACGTAACGATTTTTCTATATTTTATTGGAGCGTGAAAACCCTTACCCAAAAAATGATTCACAAATTAAACCATTCATCATGTAGGCAAGAACCATCCAATCTGGAGGACAAGTTGTTTGTATTTATAGGACTTTTGGGGGGAGTATTCTTTGTTCTGCTGGGTTGACTTGGTAACTTAAAAACTTATAAATTATAAAAGAAAAAAGAACAAAGAAAAATTCCTGACCTCATATAGCAGATTTGTTTAGTATATGAAAAGTAACTTCAAGGACAGTGGTCTCTTCGGCAGTAGAAAAGGGCGGTTGCACTTGTAAATTTATTTTATAGATACAATCTTTATAAACATCTGTAGCACAAATCAAACGTAATCCGTATACCCACGCTTGTTCAATCTTAACATCTTCACTCCTCTTTCATCCATAGTTGCATGGCTACTGCACATTTGAGTCCATGTTCTTCTTCACTGAAGCATTACAAGACACGACTCTTCAGTGACTTCATTGTTGTCCCAAGAAAATCTTGTTTCTCCGCTTGGGTATCTCAAGTTCAGTCAAGAATCCATGCTAGAAGGCGTTTTCGGCTCAAATCCTCTAATGGGCATCCTCTCAATGCTGTTTCTTTGCGAGATAGTGAGCTACTGGTTCCTTTACTGCGGTCTTTTGAATTTTGTAAATGAAAATGGATTTTGTTTTAATTTTTTGCCTTGAAGTTCTTTTCTATTTTGTGGGGCTTACCGTCATTTATGGTGTGTGCAATGTGCAATGTGCAGCACACCAAAATCCTTTTGTTGTTTACCCCGAATCAGCGTCAGATGGGTTTTAATTCTCATTCAATTGCTTATTCATAAACTGTGTCCAAAATGAATTGCTTATTTTAGGGGGAAAAAAAAAGGATTTTCCCTGTTTTGGACAATTGCCAAATGAATTTGTACATGAAGAAAGACAATTTCTTTTTGGAAAGAGAGTTAATCAAATTGTCGGCTCACTGATTGATATTATCATAATCATTTGCAATGATTAGATTTTGTCTTCGGTATATCAGTTTTATTTCTCATTGCTGATTTCTGGCTGCAATTTTGAGTTTAGGTTTAGCTGGAAAGCCTCTGGCCAATGATCATTCTGAACCTCAAGAGATGGAGGCCTCCGTTCCGGCATCATCTGAAAAAGTTTGTTCTACACTCAGCATAACGGTTGTTGGAGCCTCAGGGGACCTCGCAAAGAAGAAGATTTTTCCTGCACTTTTTGCACTATATTATGAAGATTGTCTACCTGAGGTTCTATGCTTTGTTGCCTCACTAATTTCACTTTTTCAACATGCTAATGTTCAGTAGCTGATAAGTTTTCATTTTGTCTTCCATTTATCATCCTTATGCAGGATTTTACAGTTTTTGGTTATGCTCGGACTAAATTGACTGATGAGGAGCTGAGGAACGCGATTAGCAAAACATTAACTTGTAGAATTGATAAGAAGTATGTAATTTGGAGAAACCCTCACATGTACTTTTTAGCAGACTACGTATTTTGTTTCTAGTAATAGTTGAGGGAACTTACAGGGAAAATTGTGAAGACAAAATGAATCAGTTCTTGAAGAGATGCTTTTACCATTCGGGTCTGTACAACTCTGAGGAGCATTTTGCAGAATTAGACAGCAAACTGAAAGAGAAAGAGGTAATCAATTGCTTCTTTACCCTTATGAAATTTATAGCTTTATAGGAACTCTGGAGTCGTAGGTTCAGCTAATGCATGTCCAACAAGAAAGCTGTAAGGGTTGATTTTATCATCTTTATTACATGACAAATTAGCCTTGCAACTGGATGCTTAAGCCTTGAGATACAATAAAATATTACAGGGAAGGCAAGTGATGTTGATGCCATATTTAGCTTCAACAAACAGATTTATATTTATCGGAAACTGGTGCTCTGCTAATTGATGGTAATTGCCGTCCATCCATTGATGACTTTGATCTCATTTTGCTAATGCAGAAACTGTCGGGGGCCCAACATTATTGCCAGCAGAAAACCTCTCATGCTTGTATCAGATTAAAGGGCTTTAAGATTAATTTCAGACAATAAAGTATAATAAAATGTTCTTAATTCAACTCACAGATTAATGGTGTAGTTTAATTAACCCTGCTTTGCTTCATTAACTGTCCCTCTCTGCTTAGAGTCTTTCCCTTTATGAAGTCTTTCCCTTTATGAATTACTTCGCCCTCAATTTTAGGTAGTATTGGAGCCATTGAATCCTTGAACCAACGGAACATTTCATTAACTATCTTTTGGTGGGATCTTGTTTCCATATCCCTTTCATATGATGGGATATTAAATGGTTATTTGATTGCAGTGAAGTTTTTCATACTCCCTAATTCTAGGAGGGGGTAAGAGGGAGGGGTTGTGGGTAAAATCCCATTAGTAAATGTTAGCCTCTAGTAAATGTATTGAATCCAAATAAGAACTATTACTAGATTCATTAGGAGTTCTGCTCTGTAATGGACCAAGTAACTGATATATTTCTAATTGCCTCATCAATTGCGAAATAAATTCATGTTTAGGAAGCTAGTTACTAGCTCCCTATGTCAAATTTGATGTTTGTTTATTTTAGTTTTATTTTTTTTAACCCAGTGTAAGAACATGGTATTTTAGGCTGGAAAGCTATCGAACAGGTTGTTTTACTTATCAATACCTCCAAACATTTTTGTGGATGTGGCAAAATGTGCTAGCCTTAGAGCTTCATCAGCAACTGGTTGGACAAGAGTCATTGTTGAAAAACCATTTGGTCGGGACTCTGAGTCTTCTGGCGAGTTAACTAGAAGTTTGAAGCAGTATCTAAGAGAGGATCAAATATTCAGGTTTGTTTCTGATTTGCTTCCTTAAAGAAAGACAAGTGGGATAGTGTTTGACTGTATTAATATCTTTTCAGGATTGACCATTACTTGGGTAAGGAGCTGGTTGAGAATCTATCAGTGCTTCGATTCTCCAATCTTGTTTTTGAGCCTTTATGGTCAAGGAATTACATCCGCAATGTACAATTTATATTTTCTGAAGATTTTGGTGCAGAGGGACGAGGGGGGTAAGTTGTATATGTTGCCTGAAGAGATTTTTATCATACTAGAAGTTGCTTCAAACAGCCAGATCAGCTGATTTTTTTGGTAAATTTTTCCAGTTATTTTGATAACTATGGAATCATACGAGATATAATGCAAAATCATCTTTTGCAAATACTGGCATTATTTGCAATGGAGACTCCTGTCAGCTTAGATGCAGAAGACATTAGAAATGAAAAGGTAATTTGGTTTTCCTTTCTTCTACAAATTTTACAAACTAGAATTGTGGTCTTCTGGTCTCCTTTGTGCACCATTTCTATGATTGCTAGTGATCCTATTTTAAGGTATACCCACACGCCACCATCACCATCAAAGAAGAATCAAATCCTATGGTAGGTTATGGAAATGCTACACTCCTTGCAATTGTTTTAAGTTAATCATTGACTTTGTTGTGTGTGGCTTCATTCAGGTGAAGGTTCTTAGATCAATGCAACCGCTTCTGCTTGAAGATGTAGTTGTTGGTCAATACAAGGGCCATAACAAGGGCAGTAAATCATATCCTGCATATACTGATGACCCAACTGTGCCAAAGGACAGCCTCACGCCGACATTTGCCGCTTCTGCTCTTTTTATCAATAATGCAAGATGGGATGGGGTTCCTTTCCTGATGAAAGCAGGCAAAGCGCTCCATACCAAACGGTCGGCAGTATTCTTCCTTTTTATGAGGATCTATTCTTTCACCATGTTCACTTATATTGTCAAATATGCTCAGCTGGTTGACTTGAGAATGTTGTGTCAATGAAACTTCAGGGCAGAGATCAGAGTTCAGTTCAGACATGTCCCTGGAAACTTGTACAAGCGGAATTTTGGAACCGACTTGGACAAGGCTACAAATGAGCTTGTGCTCCGACTCCAGCCTGATGAAGCCATATATCTGAAGATCAACAACAAAGTTCCTGGTCTTGGAATGAGATTGGACCGCAGCGACCTTAATTTGCTTTATCGATCAAGGTAAGAGATCATTTAGACAGATGCCTTGAAATGATACTTGTTATCTTAATTATGTAATATATGACCTAGAATACTTAATTATGGAGTGGGACAGTGAGGCATCAATTTCATTAAATCTTCTGCAGCAATAAGCCTTAGGAAGTCTTTATTCATGTTTCTTAATTATTTTATAGCACACGTAACGATTGAATTCTTTAATGTTTTATTTTAAATGAATTTGTATAAAATTCTAATTAATATTAAAAGTAAGGGGACTGTATTGATGTCATGTCCTGACCATTTTATCTTAGTAACATCCATCCGCGGACCTGGCCAATTTGATGGAGCAATTGTGCATCCATATTATCTTTTATCTTCCTTCTGGTTTAGGAGAGCATTACTTTAATTCTTTAGTTTTGATGTGAAGGTATCCAACAGAAATACCAGATGCATATGAGAGGCTGGTCTTAGATGCAATAGAAGGTGAACGGAGGTTGTTTATTCGGAGTGATGAGCTTGATGCTGCCTGGGCATTGTTTACACCATTACTGAAGGAACTTGAAGAGAAGAAGATTGTTCCAGAGCTCTATCCTTATGGTAGCAGAGGACCAGTTGGAGCACATTATCTTGCTGCCAAGCACAATGTTCGATGGGGAGATCTCAGTGGAGAGGATTCATGAATGGCCAAAAACTCGGTTATTTTACATACCCATTCACCATAAACCCATGACAGGGCTGGTTATATGAACAGCTCAGCAGCTACTCACTCCAGTGCCTGAGAATTTGTGCTATTGTGCAATATTCCTTGGCTTACATGATTCCGAGGCTTGAATTCTTATGGATGATGTATCATTTTGTAAGATTGAATGATTCTATTTTGATTGTAAGGTAGGGATCAGTGTAAAATGGATGAATGATGAGAGGCATATAAAAGGAAATTAAAGATTTGTGAATAAATGAACTTTTGGATCTTTGCAAACTGTATGGATTTAAATAATATGTTGATATACTCGCAGATTCTGGAGCTGAATGAGCCGTAAGGGACTTCTGAAAACATAATTGACTTAAGAGAGGTAAATTTCTGTATTCGGCATTTATTCATACTGTCATACTTTGAAAGTGAATCATAAAATTGGAAACTCTTGACAAAGATATTTTAGTCTGCCCTGAAGCACAGACACCACAAATTTTAAATTCGGCTTGCATAAATTCTTGGATGATGTGGCGGTAACGAGCTAAGCCAAAAGAAAATGGCTTTTCGACCTAATAAATCTGGTTGCTTTATGCCATTGCCCAAGTGCACTTTTGGCAAAGCTGTGGGCGGAGGGAGCTCGTGCGTGTCTTTTTCATCCTCCGTTATTTTATATAGTACTTTCATGGGCATATCAGAACCATATTTTGGTAGTTTAGTATGTGTTGGATGTGCCTGTCCTCGCAATGATCTATGTATTAATTGATGTCTGATTAGCCACATAGTGATTCGCTAACAGGTTTGGCAAACAATTACATATGAATGTTTTTTAGATTAATAGCCAGTATAGTAGTATTATAGTTTTAAAACAATTATTATTACTTATACTATAAAAATAATTAATTATAAAGAAAATTAATTAAATATTTGACAAATTTTTATTTTTAAAATTGTTTAATAAATTAGTTGAATAGTCATTTGTGCCTGGTAAATCTCATTTTTAAAACACTATAGGAAGATAAATTACTTAAATAGATATAAATTTATAAAATTTATTCACACATGCTTTTATTTTATAATAATGTGTATTTAGTAACATTATAGGTGCATATAGACTAACTAGCAACTAGAAAAAAAAATTAATTGTATGTATTTTTTTGGCTTTTCTTAAAATAATTAATTTATTTAAATCTTATTTATTTTAAATTTAATCGGTAGTAAAATTATATTTATATTAAATTTTTTGATTTAGTTAGTTCATGAATTGGATATAATTAAAAATTTTTAGTTTGTAAAAAAAATCGATAAAATGGTGGATTAAATATAAATTAAGTTAAATTCATATTTAATCTGCAGATGTATAGATTAGATTTCGATTGAGTTTTACCAATCTGTGAATTGGATTTGATTAAAAATTTATAATCAGTAAAATCGTAGATAAGATATAGACTTATGCCCAATCTAAAAAATTCAATCTAGAAACATCCTTATATGAAACTGATTCTCAAAATTAGATTTTAAAAAGTTATTTTTTCTTTATTTTTCAAAATTTGCTGATGATTTTATTGAAAATAATTTCTAAGTAAATATATTAAACATTAAAATAAATTTTTAATTTTTTAAAATTACTTTTAAGTCTTTTAAAAATAATTTCAAATTGAGAGTGAAGTGTGAAATCATAATAATAGCAGAATAATATAAAGAGATTTATTGAAATTGGAAGAAAAAGGTAAATTTTCTACGTGATTCTAAAAGGCTTTACTGAGTAATTCATTAAAAAAAAAAAAAAGAAGCTAATTACTCACACTCTGTGCCTACTTCCATTACTTTCCGTTTGCAGTGGAAAGTCTTTGTAAGCCAATCATACTTTATTGTGTAGAAGATGTGCCCAAGTACCACTCCTATTATTGTCCCACTTGCATAACCTGCTAGAACTGCCTTCCACCCGAATGCGAATACAGATTCTGAGTGCGGATCATCTTCTGCTGGTGAAGCATCAGAGTTTTCACATTTTTTTGACAAAGGTTGTCACGCAATCCTGGATTTCCAGCAAACGAATCATTCGCGAATGTGCTGAACTATGTCCCTTGTGGTATTGCTGCTGTCAGATGGTTGTGTGACACATTAAAGAATGAAAGGGATGTGAGCTCTGCTAGTCGCGAAGGAATCTGTCCTGTGAGCTTGTTACAAGAGTGGTCTAATGACTCTATCATGGTTAGATTACTCAAAGTTTATGAAATGTACCCTCGGAGATTGTTGTTGGAAAGGTTGAGAGTCCGAAGCCCCTTTAAATTGGCGATTGATGTTGGAATCTCTTCAACAAAATTGTTGTCGGAGAGAATAATTGCTGTGATCAAATTTGACAGCTTGGGATATTCTATCTCTGTGCCTTTGTTACTCATTATTAGGGAGTAATCAGCATAACCATAGTAGGTAAACCCAAGTACATCATACGGCACCAGCTTAACCTGCAAATATGTTAGCTTACTTGCTTTGATATCTTTCATGGCATTCCAACAGTGGAAGTGCTCTGACGGAAGATTACCTGTAATCCTGTTATGAGAGAAATCAACGATGTGCAGCTTGGGAAACTCAAACCTGTTTGAGGTTCCTCTATTTCTCCATGAAAGTTGTTGAATTTCAAAATGAGAACCTCCAGCTCCGGAACAGTTCCCGACCAAGAAGGGAAGACATCGGTGATTTGGTTTTCCCCAAGATTAAGAAATTTTAGCTTCACACAATTGGCTAGAGATTTAGGTACTCTTCCTTGCAACGAATTGTTGCTAAAATCAGTCATCCTCAGATTTTTTCCATTCATGAAGGTTTGAGGGATGGTTCCATGAAAGTTGTTAGCTTGCAGTTTTAGAGCTGACAACTCCACACTGAAATTGCCCAAACATTCTGGGAGCAGGCCACTTAATTTGTAGTAAGACAAATCAAGAGTGTGAAGGCCATTCAAACTGCATATTTGGATTGGAGTTTCCCTTGTCAACTGATTGTTTGAAACTAGATAGGAATAGATTGACACTGATGACGGAACTGGAAGCAGTCCTTACAGCCTATTAAACCCAAGGTCTAAAGTATTCATTTTTTACCAAGGAAGAACAAGGAGATCCTGCTCGAAGCCTGTCAATAGGTTGTCAGAAAAGTTCAACTATTCCAAGCTATTTGTGCTTACATTTAACAACCATAGGGGTACTTGACCAGCTATCTTGCTGGAGGAAAGATCCGGAGACACTGATTCATCTTGGTTGTGCAAAAAATATGGGAACTTGCTAACGTTGCATGACCTGAATCCTATTACAGAGAAATTTGGCAAATTAGTACCGACATTGGTTCCAGTGAGCACTTGTTTGACAAGGGAACTAATGATATTAAAGATTTCAAGTTAAGAAGGAACATGTTTAGATCCACTGTGCCACTCATATTGTTGTAGAAAAGGTCAAGCGCCTGAAGATTCCTTAGCTCAAAGATGGAGCTAGGAACAAAGCCTTCCAATTGATTCTTCGCCAAATGCAGAATCTGCAATTGGGTTAGCTTTCCAACTTCAACTGGTATATGGGCAGTCAGTTGATTATTATGTATGTACAGAGTTGATAATTTGTTCAGGTTCATCAAGCAAAAGGGGATTGGACCAGTTAATTGGTTATGAGCCAAATTCATTCCCGTAAATTCTGTTAGATTTGGGAGTGGACATAAGATCTCACCAGTTAAGTTGGCAGATGAAAGGTCCCAGTAAGTGAGTTGGTTAAGTTTAGCGATCCAAGATGAATAAGAATTTTGTCCAGAAAAATTTGTCTCAGAAATTGTTAAAGAATTCAGCTGTGCAAGATTACCAAGTGAATCCGGAACTTTGCCTCAGAAGTTGCATGAAATGATTCTAGTGTTTTTAAAGAAGAAAGTTTTCCCAGGAAAGCAGGCGATTCACCCGAAAAATCATTACCAGACAGGTATAGATGGCTGAGTTTAGTAAGATTATCGAGTGAAAGAGGAAGTTTCCCGGAAAACGAGCAACCTCTAATTCCCAAGGAATATAAGGATTTAAAATTTTCTATTGAATCTGGAATCTTACATGAAAATCTCAAATGTGAAAGCCTCAAATCTACGGGGACACTGCTATTTCGAATTTCTAGCAAATACCCGGTGAGATAGTGATTGTACGTCAGAGTGAGAAATGCAAGTTTGGGTAACTGGAAAATCTCTGCAGGGAATTCGCCTTGCAAATAGGCAATCAGTGAGAGATAAGAAAAACAAAGATGATGAATTTGCCAATGCATGAGGAACTGTAGGACCAATATTGACTTGTCCAAGGTGAAGTACTTTCAGGTTGGCTAACTTCTCAGCTAGATATGCTAGACTTGGGTTTTGGAGCTTCAAATGAAACTTATTAAATGATAGATCAAGACTCTCCAACTTGGAGACCTCCAGCAGCGCTGCTGGTATTTGACCAGAAAACGAAGAATTCGAGAAAGCTGTTAGTCTTGACAGATTCTTGATTTCTGGAGGGATTTCAGAAAAATTAAAGTGGTTATTGGGCAGAGCAAGCCATCCCAGATGGACGAGTTGAAAGAGGCTGCTGCTAGAGTTGACAGAACCATAGAGGCAACTGCTTGTGAGATCAATCCTGATTACATGACAGTGTCTTCCTTGCATTTTATGCCTTCCCATCAGCAGCAGTCACTATTTTCTATAAGCTGAAGCATAATCATCAAATGAACAATAAACGACGGTAAGGCTTTGCTTGAATTGCAATAAGGCAGAACGCTCTTCATAATGGCAGAGTGGCTGCAAGCCAGCAAAGGAATGCTGAAACATTGAGAGCAGAAGAACTATGTGCGATAAAGCGAAGAAAAATGAGAATAACCCTACAATTTCTTGTTAAACACAATTCTTTTTAAAACTCTCTATGATAGGCAGGCTGGATGATTTTATTGGGACGGTCAGGCATAGAATTGAGATGTTTTCTTAAGCGGCGCCAAATGTGATGTTATTGGGATTCACTCACAATCAAATCTTCTTTTAGAATTAAAAAAATTTTAGGTTCTTTATGATTGTCGTATTCTTCGGATTCGGCTATTGACCATGTTTTTTTTTTTTTTTTTTTTTTCTATACTGCAAAGAGGAGATAGCATCAACCCAAATGGCTTTAGAGCATTGACCCCCAAACTAGGTTGGTACAAAATTATTATACGTACAAAGGTTGCTTAAAATAATTAAATATGCGACTGTGGTGGGCATCTATCAACCACATGGGGTTCTTTTAAGTAAATTTTAGCTTCTTTCTATGAGTTGTATCTAGAGAATTGGAAAGGGGAAGGAAAAAAAAAAAAAAAAAGTTGGGTTTGTGGATGCGGAAGTTAATGCTGGGCTCGAAAATGGTCCTTTTTTCTTGGTATAATTTGTGAATTTGGCAAAATCGATTTGTACAAACACATGAAAACAAGCGCTTGGTTCACAGTTATCTTTGCATTATTTTTATTTTATCGTATGTATATTTAATTATTAAAAAATTTTAAAATATTTTTTATTACTTTTATTTTTAAACTTGTATCAATCAATTACTTTAATCTAAAAAATAAAAATTTAACTCCTAAATAAATTAAAAGATTTTTTATTTTAGAATATTTTGAAAATTAAAAAATTATATCTATAGGAATATCTCTAAATTCAATTAAAAAATTTTCAAAATCCTAGTTGATAATTTTTAAATAAAATTAAAATTATAAAAAAATTAACACCTTGTAATTATAAATTTTTATAATTATAATTTTATTTAAATGTGTAATTAAATTAAGCATAGAAAAGTTTACAGAAATTAACGTGGAGAGAAAGACTCCCTATGATCATATAAACTCCTCTATAGAAATTGAATGAAATTATACTACAAAAAAGTAACATGATATTTTTAAATGAAATTGTAATTATAAAAAAATTAACATATTGGATATGGATTTGAGATTTATTTTTTTAAATTTAGGGGTTTCCTTATAATTATATATATTTTTTATTTTTTAAAATTTTGTATAGTAAAATATTTTTTTAACTCATTTAAGAGTAAAATGATCATTTTATAGTGCCAAAGTGGTTTATTAATATAAACTTAAAAATAAAAATGGTGCAAAGGACATGTCAAAATTTTGAGGTAATTGAATGTTGACAAAATAAAAGTGTTGTAGAGATGATTTCCCAAAAAGTTATCTAGATATATTATTATGGAGGCCAAAATTGAAAGATTACATTAAAAAAAGAAAAAGAAAAGGAAAAAGGAAACCAATCCAGCCTTTCTTCCTTGCAGGCTATAACCGTGCTTCTTGTGTACAGTGAATTATGATTATCCCTGACCCTTGGCCACACGGATTCTTTGATTTTAATTGTCAATGTTGTGCACCAGAATTAAGTAATAAGTAAGAGGTGTAGACAATTCATGTAGTTGATCACATACTCCTATTGTGGTACTTTCACTCGTCCATAATATTAAGCACAAATTATTCGAAATCACAACAATTTTAATGCTTATTTGGTATCGTTTTTTTAATGGTCATAAGTATTTATTTAATTAAATAAGTTTTTATCATAATTTTTATTTGTTTTCTTATCATAAGTGTCTTCTTATTTAATGGTCATAATTTTTATCATAATTAAATAAACTCTTATCATAAGTGTTTGATTGTTTTCTTAATAGAGTTTTTTAAATTTAAATAATCTATTTTGCTTCTATTAGCATAAGCTCAAATTTTAAGTTTTTAAGAGTAGAGCTTGAAAAACCTTTGTTAAATGTTAAAATATCTAAAATATTATCTACTTCTTTATCAATTTCATAAAAATTCTCATTGACAACCAAACAAGCCAAATATTTTTGATAAGTACTCTTTTCTTTTAATAATGTAAAAGCTCTAATTAAAAATTTTCTATTTGAGAAATTTTATCAAACAGAGACTAAAAACAAGCAACACTCATGTTTATCTATATTTTTACGTTTCAACAACTTGTTAAAGTTATTTCTATTTCAAATTACTTTTGCACCACTTTTAACTTTGTGATTGAATTTTGATGATAGTTAATATTTTCCAATTAGCTTGTTGGCACATATTTGATCACTAATGATTTTATTTTACAGCAGGCACCCGAATTAAGTATTTGATGCTTCAAAAACTTAATTCTATTTGCATTGGTAGAGAACTCTTTGAGAAATTCATTCGTAATTTTGAGCGATTGTTTAACTGAATTCGGTGTCATTGCCCCATAAAACTAGAGACTATAATGGAAATTATGAAAAGTAAAACACAAAAAATTCCCAGACCTTTGTGCCGATGCCAATATCACTAAGACCTGATCATCCGTTACATGATATTTTTCCAAATCATATACCTTCAAGTTTGGAAAAAGAGAATGCTGCACTGATCTTTTACAACTATTAGCGTAAATTGTGTTAATTAAAGACATCGTCATTCAATCGAATCAAGATAATAACAAGATACTGAATTAAAAATAAAAAGAAGCAGACGATCAATTCATACTGGCCTGTGCACTATGCTGAAGGTGAAGTGGCCAAAAACCACCAAAATTATTAGCCCACTTGCATTGACAACATAGTGTGTGTACAATAATAAAAGGTTTATTAAACTTCGGAGAAAAGAAGGAACAAGAAATTTAAAACACAAGAAAGCAGCCCCTTCGCAAAAGAAAAAGAAAAAAGGTTAATTACATCCGTTGCCTGTGTCTTCCGACCCTCCTCCTCCTCCCATTAGATTTTGGTTGCAGTCGAAAAGTCTTGGCAAGCCACTCATACTTTCTTGTGCTGAAGATGTGCCCAAGTACCACTCCTATTACTGTCCCACTTGCATATCCAATGAGAACTGTCTTCCAGCCAAATGGAAATAAAGATTCTGAGCGTGGGTCTTCTTCTGGGGGTGAAGTCGCAGACTTGTCACATTTTTTTGGCAAAGGTTCTCCACACAATCCTGGATTTCCATCAAATGAACCCTTCCCAAATGTGTCGAATTGTGTCCCTCGTGGTATTGGCCCCGTGAGCAGGTTATCTGATACATCAAATACTTCAAGTTTCGCCAGCTCTCCAAGTTGTTGAGGAATTTGTCCAGAGAGCTTGTTATTGGAGAGGTCCAATGACTCGAGCACAATTAGGTTACCCAAAGTTGATGAAATATGACCTTGGAGATTGTTGTTGGAAAGGTTGAGAGTCCGAAGCCCCTTCAAATTGGCAATTGATGTTGGAATCTCTCCAACAAAACTGTTGTTGGAGAGAATAATTGCTGTGATCAGATTTGAGAGCTTCGCATATCCCAACTGTGTGCCTTTGTTACTCAATATTAGTGAGTAATCAGAAAACCCATAATAAGTAAACGCAGGATAATTGACCGCTGGCAGCAGACGATCTTGCAAATAGGTTAGGTTTTTTGCATTGACATCTTTCATGGCATTCCAACACTCGAAGTGCTTTGAAGGAAGATTACCTGCAAATCTGTTATGGGAGAGATCAATGATACGCAACTTGACAAACTCAAAACATGCCTTAGGCTCCTCTATTACTCCATGAAAGTTGTTGGATTTCAAGATGAGCACCTCTAACTCGGGAAGAGTTCCTAACCAAGAAGGAAAGAAGTCCGTGATTTGATTATCCCCAAGATCAAGAAATTTGAGCTTTACGCAATTGGCTAGCGATTTGGGTATTTTCCCTTGCAGTAAATTGCTGCTGAAATCAATCATCCTCAGATTTGTTCCTTTGCTGAAGGTTTCAGGAATGAATCCATGGAACTTGTTACCTTGCAGTTTTAATACCAAAAGCAGAGCACTGGAATTTCCCAAACATCCTGGAAGCATGCCACTTAAGTTATTGTAAGACAGATCAAGTGCAAAAAGACCATTCAAACTGCAAATTGATAGTGGAATTTCCCCTGTCAGCTGATTGTTTGAAACTAGATAGGATGAGGTGGACACTGATGTTGGAATTGGGAGTGGTCCTCGCAGCTTGTTAAAACTAAGGTCTAAAGTCGTCATATAAGCCCATGGAAGAGCAGAGAGATCCTGCCCCAAGCCTGTCAATAGATTGTGAGAAAGGTTCAAATAATCAAAACCGTCTACGCTTACGTTGTTTGAAAACCACTCAGGCACTTGACCACCTATCTTGTTGGACGAAAGATCCAAGGATGCCAGGAGTTTTTGGTTGTACAGAAAATGTGGGAACTCACTAAGGTTGCATAAACGTAATCCTATAACATTGAAGTTCTTGGAATACGTATTCACAGTGGTTTCAGTGAGCAGTGACAATTTGTTTGACGAGAGAACTAACACTTCTAAACTTTTCATGTTAAGTAGGAACTTGTTTATATCCAATGTGCCACTCAAATTGTTGCCGGCAAGTTCAAGCCTCACCAGATTCTTGAGCTCAAAGAACGAGCTAGGAATAGAACCCTCCAATTGATTCGCTGCAAAATACAGTTCCCGCAATTGGGTTAGGTTCCAAATTTCTGGGGGGATATGGCCACTCAATTGGCTACCTCTGAAGCTGAGAAGGGATAGTTTGTTCAGGTTCATCAGCCAATATGGAATCGGACCAGTTAATTGGTAATTAAAAGCTAGAGATAACTGAGTAAGTTGTGTTAGGTTCATGAGCGCAGGTGGGACCTCACCAACTAATTTGCTAGAGGCAAGGTCTAAAATAGTGAGTTTCTTTAGATCAGCGATCCAAGACCATGAAAGAGAACTTAGGGATGAAAAATTATTTTCACTAATTACTAAAGCAGTAAGCTGGGTTAGATTACGAAGTGACGAAGCTGGAACTTCACCTGAGAAATTGCATGAATTTATGGCTAGAATTTCCAAAGAAACAAGATTTCCAATGGAAGTAGGCAACTCTCCCGAAAATCTATTACCATAAAGGAACAAATGAGCGAGCTTGGTAAGATTACCAAGTGAGGGGGGGATTTTTCCGGAAAAGTAGCACCGTTGCAAGTACAAGTGAGATAATGATTTAAGATTTTCTACTGAATTTGGAATCTTACCAGAAAATCCCGAGAATGCAAGAACCAAAAATTCAAGGGAATTGCTTTCCAGAAATTCTGGCAGATATCCAGTGAGATTTGAATTGTACGCGACCTCAAGTAATCGAAGGTTGGGCAATCGAAAAATCTCTGTCGGGAATTCACCGTGCAAAAAAGATTCACTTAGAGATAAGGAAATTAAAGAAGACAAATTTGCCAATGTAGGAGGAACTGCAGAAGAAATGTTGACATCGGTAAGGTCAAGTCGTTTGAGGTTGGTTAACTTTTCAGCTAGATTTGCTAGACCAGGCTTTTGGAGTTTCAGACGATAGTAATTTGATGATAGATCAAGAACCTCTAACCTCGAGAGATCTAGCAATTCTGCAGGTATTTGACCAGAAAAAAAAGAACCAGAGAGAGATAGACGTGTCAGCCTCGAAAGGTTGACGATTTCAGAGGGGATTACAGAGAAATTAAAATGGTTATCTGCGAGAGCAAGCCATTCAAGATGAGCAAGCTGAAAGAGACTGCTGCTAGAGTTAATAGAGCCATAGAGCCAACTGCTACTGAGGTTAAGCCTGATCACATGACCAGTGTCCTCATCGCATTTTATGCCATCCCAAGAGCAGCAGTCACTATTTTGTTCATCCTGATTCCAGGATGCAACCTTAGGGTAAGACAAAGAATGTCTAGAAGCAGAGCTACTAATGGTAAGGCTTTCGATGAATTTCAACAGGGCAGAACGATCATGGTCATGGCACAGTGCGTGCGGCTGCATGGATGAAGTGAAATGGGCAATTGCGAGATGAAATATTAACAAGGAAGAAGCTAAGTGCACAAATGTGAAGAAACATAATGATAACCCCATAATTTGTCTCTCCACGAATTGATCTAAAATGTGTCTTTATGGTATTTTGCTTTTATGTTGGGCATAATGGTGGAAAAGCTGCGATGCTTTATACAGGCAACTTTCAATTATTGCAAATTAATTATTGCCATGTTCTAGTTTATCCAAATGCGGAATCATTTTGTGTGGAAATTGAGGAGTTGTTTTACGTTGTCGCTAGGATGTATGAGTATGTGGTAGCGTCCAGAAAAGCAGGAAAAGCAGGCACTCGAAGTCAAAGTCGTTAATGGACCTACTAATGACTTGTTAGCGCATGTCTATTAGTCAAATTCCCTAGTGTGGCCGTCACCGAATACTTGGCTTGTTGATATCAAAGACGTACGTGAGGAGAGGCAAAAGACTTGTGTAATAAGCAATTGATTGTTACGCTTCTTGATCAATCAATTTTAATTTCTGTGGCTTAAAGATTATCTATATCCCAACAACTATAATTATATTACATGAGATTATAATTGATATTTACAATTAAACAATTATTAAAATTATTTTATATTATATCTTATATAGTATTTCTCAGATCTTTTACTATCTCTAATATTCAAGAGTTGTCTATTCTACTTACATTAAAAAGGCAAGAAGAGTGCTTTTCTAATATATCCTCTTTAATATTCAGGGCGTGTCTACTTCACTCATATTTTATCATATTTTGAAAGAAAGAAAATTATCTTCACTTAATTATTTACCATAATTAAGAAAGGAAACAAGTCTTTACATGCATCACGGTGGCTCGAATAACTACCCTCACAACTGTGAGGGCAGTGTTTAATTTTTTTTTTCAATTTTACTTAAAGGTCTATATAATTAGTTCCAAACCTTGAATTCTCTTCATTCTCATATAGGTCTCAGACAACAAAGTTAGAATAGTTGGCGTGAAAAATCAGTCAAGATTTAAAGATAATTTTTAAAAATTGAAATGTAATTGAAAATTGAATTGTATTTTAATATTTCTAGTAATTCAAAATTTAAATATACATTTGATATATAATACTTGAAAACTACTTTTAATTTTAAAAAATTATAAATATATGTAAATATATAGTATCTAAAACTGAGGATATTTATTTAGCTTAATTTATTATCAAGTATGATTTTTTCAAACATAATATGCTTAGACAATTGTAAATTTATTGCTAATGTTGATTTCTTTGGGCTATAATAATTGATGAAAAGATAAAGATAATATAAAATTATCCAATTTTGAATTTTGATTGAGGAGTTGTTTTACGTTGTCGCTAGGATGTATGAGTATGTGGTGGCGTCCAGAAAAGCAGGAAAAGCAGGCACTCGAAGTCAAAGTCGTCAATGGACTTGCTAATGACTTGTTAGTGCATGTCTATTAGTCAAATTCCCTAGTGTGGCCGTCAGCGAATACTTGGCTTTTTGAGATCAACAAGACGTACGTGAGGAGAGGTAGGAGACTTGTGTAATAAGCAATTGATTGTTACGCTTCTTAATCAATCAATTTTAATTTCTGTGGCTTAAAGATTATTTATATCCCAACAACTATAACTATATTACATGAGATTACAATTGATATTTATAATCAAACAATTATTAAAACTATTTTACATTATATCTTATATAGTATTATTCAGATTTTTTACCATCTCTAATATTCAAGAGTTGTCTACTCTACTCACATTAAAAAAGTAAGAAAAGCACTTTTCTAATATATCCTCTTTAATATTCAAGGCGTATCTACTTCACTCATATTTTATCATATTTTGAAAGAAAGAAGATTATGTTCACTTAATTATTTACCATAATTAAGAAAGGAAACAAGCCTTTACATGCATCGCGGTGGCTCGAATAGCTACACTCACAATTGTGAGGGCAGCGTTTAATTTTTTTTTTCCAATTTTACTTAAAGGTCCACATAATTAGTTTCAAATCCTGAATTCTCTTCACTCTCATATAGGTCTCAGATAACAAAGCTGAAATAGTTGGCGTGAGAAATCAGTCAAGATTCAAAGACAATTTTGAAAAATTGAAATATATTTAAAAATTGAATTGTATTTTAATATTTCTAGTAATTCAAAATTTAAATATACATTTGATGTATAATACCTGAAAACTACTTTTAATTTTAAAAAATTATAAATACATTTAATATATATAATATCTAAAATTGAGGATATTTATTTAGCTTAATTTATTATCAAGTATGATTTTTTCAAACATAATATGCTTAGACAATTGTAAATTTATTGCTAATGTTGATTTCTTTGGGCTATAATAATTGATAAAAAGATAAAGATAATATAAAATTATCTAATTTTGTATTTTGATTGAATATCAAATAATTCACACAAAAACATAAAGAAAATTATCAATATATTTTGAAATATTTTTAGTGTTCACATGGTTTACAACAAAATAAAATAAGTAAATTTTTTTTAATGTTAACATGGTTTTAAAAATGCGTTGAATATATGTATAAAAAAATGTTCTAAGAATCAAATGGTTTAAAAATGTGTTGACCATCATAAAAGGAAAAACCTATGTTAGAATTTAATTTAGCTGCTGGTAAGTGTGTGTGTGTATTAAAAGAACCATTTTTATCTATTTATGTAATCTTAATTTTGAACTATCGTTTAGAATTTTATTTAAAAACTATTTTTGGATAAATTTTAAATCGAATGCATTCTTTTTTCCCCAATGATTCCTTGTATTAATCTTAGTTTTGTGTTTAATTGGTAAATTTTAAATCAAATAAGCCACTACCCTTGGTGAAAGGAAAAAAAATTTCTCGTTAAATTGCACAAGATTATCGGAGCAATTGATAAACAATTAACTAAAATCAACATCCTTGAAGGCAGGTCCTCCAAAAGTGCACTCCCTCAATCAGAAAAAGCACCATATTACAATTACAAACATATGTTAGGATATTGATGGATGAAGAAAATATACAACTAAAATGAAATTGAGAAATTTAAGGTAATAAAATTATATAGAGACATAAAAAATTATGTGGTTTGACTTTTAGCCTGTGTCTATGAATAAAAAAAGAAGAATAAAATTTTACTAGTAAAATAAAATTATAAGTATTGTAATACTTTTTAGCTCACTATCAAAAACCTGAATAAACTCAATCTCTCATTCATTGATCATTCAACTCTTACTATTTTCTTTTCTCTTAAAATGGAATTGAAGAAGAAGAGAAGAATTGAATGCTTTTTAATTAAAATAATAATATTATTTAATGTTTTTTTTCAAATATGTGGCACCAAATTTGATTCTACTTTTAGTAATCATATTTGGAGGCTTTTGAGCAACTAATTTTGATATTTTCCTATTTAGAGATTTGATTAAAAATTAATCATATTTTCACTTTTAATCAGTCATATCTCTACATCATCCTTTCTATTTTGCTATTGATATGTTACTTATATCTCTGTTAGCTCATATAATTACATACTCTATATAAATTTATCAGTATTGGTTTGCTTAGTCAAAATATCTATTAAGTTCTCCTTAATATGGATCTTCTGTAAATCTACATTTTTATCTTCTACTACTTCTTAAATGAGGTGATACTAAACTCCTATGTACTTTGTCTTGGATTAAAATGTTGGATTTTTTGTAATGTACAAACACTTTAACTATCACAAAATATAGGAATTTTCTTTCAATTGTGTCTGAACTTCTTCATTAACATTTATATCTAAATAGATTCCTTGCAAGCTTATGTATATACTTTGTATTATGCTTCTATTATGGACAAAGCCACAACATGTTGTAATTTTAAAACTCAACTTATAGGTTCTCTTGCAATTGTGAGCCACAATAGGTTGTAGTTTTAAAACCCAACTTATAACTTTTCTTGCAATTGTGAATATATAAACAATAATAAATTTCTTTTTATTAAAGTCTTCTTCAAAATCTAAATTCACAAAACTTTGACAATAAGAATAAATATAGAATATCATAAGCACTTGATCAAAATTTATTATCCAACAATGGAATTGATTAATATTAAATCAGAGTAGTACATCTATCCTGAAGAAAATGAAGCACTACAACAACATTACATTGCTGTAATAATGAGCAGCACAATTCCTGTAAATTATCTCGTAAAGGAAGGGGTGGGCCATTGGGTCGAGTCGACTCAAACTGAACTAAAATCTAAAATTTTATTTGGTTTTTGATTTGGTTTGGGTCGACCCTAAAATCCAAATGGTTTATATCCTTAAACCTGATCAGGTTTGAAATGAATTTCAAAACCGATCGATTTTTAATTTTAAACAAAAAAACCAAACTCTCAATTCCCAAACCCATTTAACTGTTTCCATCTTTCCAATTGCATCACACAGTCACACACAATCGAGTGAATTTCTCTCAAAGCTAATTCTTAAACCTTATCCCAATTCCAAACCCTAACCAAAATCGATCTTGGTTGGAACTTCCTTTATCGCTCCACGTCAACGTCGATGCACCACACCAACACAACACTACC
This sequence comes from Aegle marmelos, assembly GCA_030449875.1. Taxonomy (NCBI): domain Eukaryota; kingdom Viridiplantae; phylum Streptophyta; class Magnoliopsida; order Sapindales; family Rutaceae; genus Aegle; species Aegle marmelos. The sequence goes on along the minus strand of JASUUL010000094.1, from coordinate 17,769,689 downwards.
TCACCTGTCACGCCCTCACTGTCCAATTTCTTCTTGGCTCTCTCACACGAGCCACGACCACACCTTTGCCATTAGCTTATCGTCGCCACTCGCTAGCAGAACTAATCACCTACAACCATTCTGTCGCAGCTCATCGTCCACTCATCTTGCACGATAATTCAATTATAAATTTTGCTTGGCTGCATTTTCTGGTATTGTTGTGTACTGTATTGTTGACTTGATTATTTCTGTTTAAAATTTCTTGCGTTGTTGTGTAATGTGTACTGTCAATTATAAATTCTTCTATTTAATTTTTTTTGATTTGGCTGGTGATTGGTTGCATTGTTGTTCAATGTATACCATAGCTTGTTGCACTTAAAATTCATGACAATTTATTTGTTGTAAATTTATAATGTTGTGTACTAATGGTCTAATATTATATTGCGGATGGCTAGATGCAACTAAAATATATATAATATTATGTTTAGTTTTTTTCTTGGAAATGTTAGAAAAGTCGGAAAAAATATAGTTTATAAATTGATTTATTGATTAGCTTTTCTTTTTTGATGTGTTCATGCATGGAGAAAATTAATTTCTATATAGTTATTAGATAAATTAATTATGAAATTTAATGATCTATATATAGTGGCTGTTGCTTGGTTTGTCAATTATGATCATTAAATAACTCAATTAGAAAAGCAATCAATTTACATGCATATATATGTCTAATTTAGTGTTATGTGTTATGATAATTAAAATTTTTTAAATAATAACTTGATGTAAGAATAATAATTATAGAAAAAATGATTGTACATGAATGTATTATTATTTCATAAGTTTGCATTGGATAATTCAAAAGTTCGCAACAACTTCTTATCAAATGAATATGATTTTAATGAGGTTAGTGGTGTGCTACCAATTACTATGGATGCCTAATATGGAACAAAGAGGAGGAGGTCATGGATCAAAGAGGAGGCCATTGATGACGGTATTGAAACCACTTAAGCAAGAAAAAGCATGGCTCTAAGATCAATGGTGTGGAAACATTTCACTCATTTGGCAGAAAATCAAGATTAGTGCAAGTGTAACTATTGTGGTAAAAAATATGCATGTAAAAGTTCATTGGATGGGACTAGGACTTTGAGAAACCACATTGAAAGGTGTGAAGAGTATAAGAACCATTAAGGCAACTAAGTAATTTTAGCTCAAGAACCTATTAATGAGAGTGAAGATAGTAGTAAGCTTGTGGTTAGGAGGTTTAGATAGGATGCTGTTACAAGGGCAATTATTAAAATGGTTATTCTTGATGAATTTCCATTTTTACATGTAGAGAATATTATATTTAAGCATTTTTGTAGCGTTGCATGTTTGAGATATGTTGTCTTATTACTAAAGGAATTACTAAGAATATCCTTGACTTGTTTTGGCTGAAAAGGCTTTTTTGAAGAGTTTATTGAGCGATAGTAAGCAAAAACTCTCTCTCACCTATGATATTTGGACTTCAATTATGAAGACTAGTTATATGGTAATAACAACTCACTTTATTGACAATAATTAGAAGTTGCACGAAATTCAACCAAATATAAGCATTAGATATGAGCATGCAATAAGTAATACAATGAGTTATCCTTAGTCAGGTAGGGTCATGTCACTTCATAAATTGTTCTTAAATATGTACTTGCAAAAGACACTTTGATACTTTTGTTAACATTTACGTTTAAATAATCTCTAAATTTGGATTCTAGATTCCTTTTTACTAAAATTTAAATTAGCCAATAGATCCTTTCTCGATCCTTTTCACCTCATTCATAGATTGAGAAACATAAAGTTGGTAGGAGATTTTGTTGAGTGTTAGAAAATGTATATTTATAAAGGAGAAAATCGTCATTTTACACTTTAAATCTCACTAACATTGTTACTTTTATTTATTTAAGTATTTTGTTATTTAATTATATGTGTTTTATTATAATTGTGTATTTTATGTATTTTAGGGGTATCATAATCGTTTCACAATAAACAAGTGATCGACAAAGAAAAACGGACGTCATATTTGGACTCGGGACGGAAAACCTTCAAGAAAGATTAAAGGAAAAAAGTCACTTTGTCACACATACGATCATGTTAAATTTGCGCATCGCTTTTCACGATCTTTTTCACGACACTGTTCATGTATACGGACCGATGATGTGGCAACTACCTACGACGTGGCGATGCTCGATTGGACGAATTATGTGGATTGACTGCTTATGTGGCGTTGACCGATGACGTGGCGTTGACCGATGATGTGTCACGATCTTATTGAACTAAATTTCTTATGTATTGTAAATCGATGACGTGGCAGTATCTCAGTGAAGTATAAATCGGGTGTACAGTACATGCGCTTACATGAGATTATTTACTATTCAGGCGGCATTCTTGTGAAATGTTGCTGATGTTGATTGCTGATGATGATGACGTGGCAATCCTCGAGCATCCAATTGTTTTTAATCCGATGGTCACGATTCACTCAATGTATCTATAAAAAGGGGGCTCTCCCCCCTAATTTGGCACCCCTGAATTCATTTCTAAGCTTAAATTTCTGAAATTCCTTCTCCTTCTTGTAGTTTCTTTGTATTTTAATAAAATTTTCTTTTTTATCCTTAGTTAAAATATGAGTGGCTAATTTCTTTTGAGCTTGGGTTGAAGGTGAAGTCTCAACATGTTCCATGGGCTTAATTTGGTAAATTTACTTTCTCTTCCCCTCTAATATTTGTGGTTGTTTTGACTTTTCGTCGACAAATAATAATAGTCTTGTCTAGTTCATGTTGCTTAAACCTTAAGACCCTAGTACAAGGTTATTATTATTTGGCACGATAAGCCCTTGACACCATACTTATTGGAGAGTGGTTCATGAGGTGTGGAATCCCCCCTTATGATTTAATTGGTATTAATATAGAATTTTTAGCCCATGGAGCATGTTGATGCGGATTTGGATACCCAAGTGCTTTATTATAAGAGTTTCATTTTTAATTATTCCCGCCATTTTAATTCAATAATTTAGGATAAAAATACCATAATTTAATTGTTCCCAATAAAAAGAAAATTAATTCGGCACATAATTAAAATTAACCTCCTCGTGGGATCAACACTCGTCACCATTAATCTATTCTACAATAGATTCGTGCGCTTGCGAGTTCATTAAAATTTGCACAACAGATTTCATTTTAAATCTAAATCTTTATACCATTTTATTAGTTTGATTTTATATTGTTAGTTTGATAATTGTTTTCATCTATATTTAAAATTCATTTTACATGATTTAGTTAGTAATCACATGTTGCTCATTATTGACATTTCTGGGTTTGATCATTAATTATCTCTGAGTTTTTGTATAAGTTATCATATGATTATTGATAATTTGGGATCACTATAAGCCATACCTATTATATAACTTTATAATGTTTGTTTGATGTATGGTGCAGTGTAAGTGGCTGTATTTTTTGACACTTACAAACTTGAATTTAATATCACATAGAAATATTTCATTCCTATTTTGTAGAACTGTTGAGCATTAATTTAGGAAGTATGTGCCTTTTTTTAGGCTTATTGTATTTTAATATTATTAAGCTTTTCAAAAGCTAATTTACCTTTATTTTGTATAAATAACTCTATAAATTTTATTAAGTAGCACAATAAGAATCAAATTCTTCATTGAATTTCTTTTAGTAAGAAATATACAATAGAAGTAAAAGAATTTCCATTTTACTTGAATGTCTAAGAACCAAAAAGTCTCTTTATTTTCATATATGTTGTTAACGCTGGAATCTAGTCATGTTCGAGTGTAAACGAGTGACCAAATGTCAATGTCAACATCTAAATTTATAATTGTATAGAAGATTATTTTTGTTAACAGCTTTCTACTCAAGTAGGATTAAATAACTATGAATGTCTCCTCAAAAAGACCTATGGTCACAAAATCAATAAGAGATGCCAAAGATTTTCAAGTATGAACCCTCCGATACTCAAGTTAATTTCTAGGTTTAATGAAAAAACAAATATCATTCTATGGAGCTTTGATTAATTTTTCTTAGGGCAATAATATGCTTCTCAAAGTAAAATGAAAAGAAATGATAAAAAAGAAAAAGTTTAAAAAGCACTGAGATCATTCTTTTTTTCCAAAGAGAGAGAAATATAGTAAAGAGAATAGAGGAAAGCTTATCTTGTTTGAATTTTCTAAATTTTTTATAGTTGTGACAATTCATTGCTCTTTAGATTGTGGGGTAATCATTAGAAGATCAAGTTTGAGCCTGGTTTTTCGAAGGGAATTTGTAAGTGGAACTTGACTGAGTCAAGTCCTCAGGTTAACTCGGTTTAAATGTCTCCTCTCAAGTATTTGCTCGAGTTTTGTCCATGAGAAGTTATTTGCTTGAGTCAATGTTTCTTGGGAAAGTTATCTTGTTAGTGCTAGGATGGCCAACCCAACAAGACTTCCCATTGCAAATTCTTTTCTTTCACTTTCTGTAGCCCTTAAATCTATCTGTTTGCCTAAAGGACTACAAATATTATGATTTTGATGATAACAAACATAAGTTTTAATTGATATGATAAATATTATATTTCACATATTCATTAGTTCTTGAAGGATACTATTTATACAAGTGCAATCAAGCTCAAGACTTAACGAACAACGATGCGATTAAGAACAAAGTTTAGCTTAACAAAATCATTATTGTAACAAATTCTTATAAAATTGGCATGATTTAATCAAAAATAATAATTAGACAATCCAAGAGGGGGAGAAATTGAGATTTTTAAAAAATTATCCAATGCTTGAGCAAAACTTAATTTAAATTTTAAATAAATTCAAAATAATAATAAATAAATCAATCAAAAGGTGAATAGATAAGGGAAGAAAAAGCAAACATGAGATTTTTACGTGATTCGGTCAACCCCATCAATGTCCAAAACTCCAAGCACACCGGGTTTTAAGATTCCACTATCTAAACCTTCAAGACTTTACAGGTGTTAATCAACCTTTGCAACAAGAGATTATCTCTAATCTCTTAACCCAAGTATATCCTAACACTTATAACATCTCAAAGATAAAGATTAAAAATTAATTTTCTCTCACGCAATATGTTTGATTACAAATAAAAGCTTAATATGTGAATCAAAGAAACAAAACAAGTTTAAGCTTAATAATGATTGTATACTCAGTAGTAAGCTCAATGATGATTGTTGGATCTATCTTTTATTTGAAGTTAAATGAGCTTAGAGCTGAAAAACTAGTCGTTATTGATTTTTTAGTAATAACCGGTTTGTCATTTCATGTTACCATTATGATTAAAGATTTCAATTTTTGCATAACTGGTTTACCGTTTTATGAATCTAACTTGCTGTTTGTATTTAGAGACTTTTTGCTTCATAACTAGATGCCTATTTTTGGAAATTCGGTATGCTGCTTGTATTTAGAAACTTTCTTCTTTATAACTAGTATGCCAGTTTTTGGAAATCCTATTTGCCACTTGCATTTAGAAACTTTCTGCTTCATAATGAGTATTTAGTTTTTGGAGATTTGGTATACCGCTTGTAATCAGAAACTTTCTTCTTTATAACTGGTATGTCATTTTAGGGAATTTGGTGTGTTGAATTTATCTAGAGACTTTTTGTTTCATAACTCGTTGTTCTGTTTTTGCTACAGAGCTAGTTTGTTGTTTTCAAAATACTCAAAAAATTTTCAATTTAAACTATAATCTTAAAAACCAACAATTTTATAAAATCATTTTTTGTTTCAAAAATATAGTATGAAATTCTTGAATTATCTAAAACATATGGTTTGTTATCATTAAAATCAATAATTTATAAACATATAGGCTAACGTTAATATTTGATAAGCTCAAGATTTTGTTTAATAAATTATTATTTTTCATAAACCAAAAGGTTATTTATTTATAGGATAAGTATTTTAAAGATTTGACTATTGTTCAAGTTTTTGATTAAATTGAAAAAGTTTTGAGAACTTTAAACTCAATAAGTATTATGTTAAATTTTGAAAAATGAATTCTTTGAAAAATATTATTACGTTTTTAGGCTATATCCTAATTTCAAAAATTTTTAGGAATAACAAGTATTATTTAGAAATTCTAAAATTGAATCTATTTGTAAAGTTTTGTGATTTTTTTGTTTATAGTAAAATTACAAAAAACTTTAGATAAAAGAGTAATTTTGGTAAATAGTGTTACTGTAGCAAAATTTAAATTACAACGGTAACTTTATTGTTTTAAAGAGGTAAGACTCCTTAATGAAGCAGCTAGTTACTTGTTTGTAGGAATTTACCTATAACGGTTAGTTTTTGGATTAAAACTATATAGACCCAAATCTAACTTCAATTTAGAGACTTTTGCAAGCATAAGTTACTGTAAACAATATATTTTGAGTTTTCAATTTACATCATAGATTAAATCCTCATTGAGTTATTATTAGTATATCCACTTTAAAAGAGAGTATTTATTATAATTCTTGAATTCATTATAAAATTTGTGAGTGTATAAATGTGGGAGACACTTGAGTAAAGAGATTGGGGATAATATCTTGTTGTAAAGGTCCATTGACACTTTGGGAGTCAATTATAAGAACTTAAAGTCTTAGGACGCTTGGATAGTGAAATCTTCAAACTTGATTGGCTTAGAGCTTAGATGTAGGTAGGAATTATCGAACCACATAAAAATGATTGTATTTGCTTTCTCTTCTTTTACACTTTTATTATTGTGCTTTATTAAATTTATTTTTTTATTTCATTAAGGAAATAGATTGAATTGTTATATGGTTTATTTAGTTTAAGCTTTAAAATCTCAATTCACCCCCTCTTGGATTGCATAACTAGCATTTCATTTGGTATTGGAACTTGGTTATCTTATTTGAACTTAAATGTCTAGAATAAATAATTCATGGCAAACTAAAATGATTCTACATTTAGAGAAGGCAGTCCACAACTAGTCACGATTCTTTGATGGTAATAACTACCTATATTGAAAAATTAGAATGATAATTTATTTGTAAGTTTTAGATTATGAAATTTAAGAAGTTGCTTGCGATGATCTATTTATGCCTATAATTAAAAATGAAATAGGAAGTGATAGTCCAAAACCTTAAGTTAACGGAGTGAGTTAGAAAAGAAAAGATAACTTTAGGCTCTAAGGTAATGAATACTTTGTTTTGTGCTCTTGATAAGAAAGAATTTTATAGAGTGTCTAGTTGTAAGAGTATCAGGAAATATAAAACAAACTTGAAGTTATCTATAAAAGGATAAATCAAGTTAAAGAGTCTAGGATTAATAGACATGATTATAATGCCTAGGAGGTTCAGAAAATTCTTTAAGAAAATTAGTGAACAAAAAAGTTTCAAAAACTACAAAAATCAAAAAGAGAAGAAAGAACCAATTGTTTATTATGAATGCAAGAAGGCTGGACACATATGATTGAAATGTCCTCTTCTCAATAAGCTTGAAAAAAAGGCAATGGTAGCCATATAGGATGACAATGATGAGGAAATAAGCGATGATAAAGAGCAACAAGAGATATCAAATCTAACTCTCATGGTAATTGGGGATGAATTGTTTGACAAACTTGATGAAATAAGTGATCTTATCTATGATGAATTATATAATATTTTTAAGGAATTACATGATGATTGAAATTAGATAATGAAATATTGCATGGTAGGATTGCATCGTTTAAATATAGACAAAGCACTTCATATGAGCATGAAAAATTACATGTTGATAAATTGATAAAAGAAATAAAGTGCTTAAGAAAAAGAGTAATAAACTCAATAAAATTGTATTAAAATTCATAAATAGTTAAAAGAACTTAGAAAAATTATTGAACTCTAAAAAGTGTGTATTTGATAACGGAGGACTTGGGTCAAAGCCTAACTTAAAAAATATTATAAAAATTTTTTTAATTAAAGCTACCTTTACAAGTGTTCATAAGATTATTTGTCATTATTGTAATAGAAATAGTCACATGAGTTATAGATGCCATGTGAAAAAGAGTGTATACTATAAAGTTAAATGTGTTTGAGTTTAAAAAATAACCATTGCTAATACTTAAGGATCTAAAAAAAATTTCGGTACCTAAGACTGCATTGAAGAAGAAGGAAAAAAATGATACTTGGATAGCGGATGCTCAACATATATGACAAGCAATTACTCTTAGTTTTCAAATTTTACCAAAATAAAAAGTGATAGAGATGTATCCTTTGAAGATAATAAAAAACAAAGATCATTGGTATTGGCAATGTCGGTTGTGTATCTTCAAATCTTATTGATAATGTGTTTAGTTAAAAACTTGAAACACCAGTTGCTTAACATTAGTCAATTATGTGATAAAGGCTTCAGAGTTATCTTTGATAAATTGAAATGTGTTATTGAGAATGCATATGATAGCAAAATTTTATTTATACGAAATAGATATGCCAATGTTTATGCCATTGATATAAATTATGCATTTACTAATGCTAAATATCTCTTCACATTGCAAGATAACAGTTGGTTATTACATAGAATACTAGGTCATACAAGTATAGATTTGATTTCAAAAATTCTAAAAAATGATTTGGTTGAAGGCTTTCTAAAATTTGATTTTAAAAAGGATAGAATTTATAAAGCTTGCTAATTTAGAAAATAAATCAAAACTTTTTCAAAAAAATAAGAACCGTATTTTTTACTTCAAAACCACTTCAATTACTTCATATGGATTTATTTAGACATTCTAAATATGCTAGTTTAAGTCGTAAATATTATCCATTTTTTATTATAGATGAATATTCTAAATACATATAGATATTGCTCTTAGCTAAGAAGAATAAAACTTTTGCATTTACAGTTTCTATAAAAAAGTTCAAAATGAAAAGAGATATGCTAGTTCATATATAAGAAGTAATCATGGTGGAGAATTTGAAAATAATGCATTTGAGAATCTTTGTAATATTTTTGATATTAAGCATCAATTTTCATAACCTAAGACTCCACAATAAAATGAAATAGCCTTAAATACCTCCAACACTATAAACAAACAGAATATATAATTGTTAATAACTTATTCTAAGAACCTAATTTTCTAAGTCTGATTCTTAGAATTTTAATTCTTCATTTAAAAATTAGAACAATATAATATTTTACAGAATTATTTTAGACTCCATAGGTATGTCTCATAAATTTTTGAAAAGGATCTGACACCAAAAACATTTTCAAAACTATTTATTTCTTAACAAATTCAAAATTGTCTTATAGTACCTATTGAGTACTAGAGAATATATATTTATAAAGGAAAAAATAATCATTTTTCACTTGAAGTTCTACTAACTTCTTTATTTTTATGTATTTAAGTTTCTTGTGAATTTAATTATGCGTATTTTATTATAATTAAGTATTTTACGTATTTTAGGGGTATCATGGTCATTTCACAGTAAACAAGACATTGGATGATAAAATGGACGGTAAATCTAAACTTAGAACGGTTAAAAATTTTAGTAAGAGAATAAAAATAAAAATGTCAATATTCACATATATGGTACTGTTCACATAAACGGTACTGTTTATGGTACTGTTCAAACGTATCATATGATGATGTGGCATTGACCGATGATGTGGTGTTGATCGATGATGTGGCACCAACCAATGACATGGCAGCATTTGATTGGAGGAATGATATGACATTGACTGATTATGTGGCGTTGACTGATGACGTGGCTTGACTGATGAGGTGTCACAATCTTATTGGATAAGAATGTTTATGCACTGTTGACTGATAACGTGGTAGCATCTTAGTGAATCAGAAAAAATGTGCAAATGGTACATACATATCCATGGGATAAGAGCCCTGATGATGTGTTCAAACCAATCAGAACTTACCACGTGACGCAATCCTGTGCATCTAAATTATTTTAATTCGATGGCCATGATTTACTCGTTGTATCTATAAAAGAAGGGCTCCCCCCTAATTTAAAACCTCTGAGTTCATTTTTGAGCTCTATTTTCTGAAATTTCTTTCCTATCTTATATTTTCTTTGTATTTTAGTAAAATTTCCTTTTTATCCCTAATTCAAATATGAGTAGATAATTTTCTTTCAAGTTTGGGTTGAAGTCACAACATTTTCCATGAAGTCACAGTTATTACTGTTTGGCACAATAAGTCCTTAGCACTATATTAATTAAAGCGTGGTTTATGAGGAGTGAATTTCTCCTTCATGATTTAATTGGTATTAATAAAGAATATTGAGTCCTGAAGCATGTTGATGCAGATTCATATATCAAAGTACTTTATTATAACAATTGAATTTTTAATTATTCACGCTATTTTAATTCAAGCTTTAGGATAAAATTATCATAATTTAACTACTCGCTTAGAAAATTAATTCAACACACAATTAAAATCTACCTCGTAGGATCGACACTCGTCACCATTAATCTATTTTACAATAAATTCGTGTACTTGGGAGTTTAATAAAATTTGCATAAGTTTTTGGCGCTGTTGCCAGGGAGATAAGTTATTTTAATTTGTTGAATTAATTTTTTTGTTTTCTTGTATTTTTCTTATAAAAAAATAATTCTATAATTTAATTTTTGTAATTTAAATTTCTGTAATTTAATTTTTACTTTACTTTTCTTTGTAATTTTTTTTGTTTATCTTGTAATTTATTTTAATTCTTCGTTGTAATTTATCTTGTTATTTTATTTTTAGTTAATATATTTCTTATATTTTCTTTTTAATGCTTGAGTATATGTTCATTATAAGGTTGTAACAACATGATAAGGTTAGTATCGTAATTTCTCCTTCTTCGTTATTTTTTTAAATTTATTCTCATTTTTTTATTTTCATTATTTTTTTATTGCATGGTCGAAGGTCGCAATTACCTAATCTTGAGCCTATAGACTTAGAATTGAAAAAAAATACTTCGCACACACAAACACATTGCATTTAAAAATAAAAATAAAATGGATTTACAACAACAAGAACCACCACAGGAGAGGCCATTCAAGGACTATTTTAGCCCTTTAGCTAACTTGAACACATCATGTATACAATACCCAAATGTAGCTACTAGGAGTTTTGAATTAAAATCTAGTATGTTAAATTGTCTCCTCACATTTTATGGCCTAAAAAAAGAGGACCCATATAATTATTTGAATGATTTTCATGTTATTTGTCAAACTTTTAGATATGAAAATTTTTCAGATGATGGTGTTAAACTTAGACTATTCCTATTTTCTTTAAAGGACAGAGCTCGTTCATGATTTAACATATTGCCTGTTAACAACATTATATCATGGAAACAAATGGTCACAAAATTTTTAAATAAATACTTTCCAATTCATAAAACCAATTCTATTCGTAGGAAAATTTCAGAGTTCATCCAGAGAAAAGACGAGCAGTTTTTCGAAGTATGGAAGCGATTCAATGGGCTACTCTTGAAATATCAACATTATGGATATGAAAAATGGCACCAATGCCAATATATTTTAGAGGGATTATTGCCAAATGTGCAAGAATGGCTAATGACAACAAGTAAAGGAGAACTAATGTCCAAGGGTACATCAGAGATTTGGGATTTCTTCCAGCAACAAGGGGATAATTCCCAACAACGGAGTCGATCATTCAGAAACAATAAAAGAATTAAGGGAGTAAATGAGGTCCAAATTAGCGAGTCAAGATCGGGAATCAAAGAAGTTAAAGAAATGGTTGAAGGACTTACCCGACAAAATGTATCATTAACAGAGGCACATGACCATGACTTATACCCAGATCGAGCCAATGCCATAGGTGTAATGAGGAAGCCATCAAATTATAACCCTTATCTAATAAATATAACCCTGGATGGAGAGACCACCCCAATTCTTCATGGTCTCAAGGATTCTAATAGAATGAACCAATAACTCCAGCTCTACCAATGCAACCAATTCCTTAAGTTCTACAAGCCTTTCAGCTGCCATTCAGACCTTATAACCAAAACTCAAATTATTCTCAATCCAGACCATGGGAAGATACATTCCATAAATTCAAGAATTCTATCCACTCTATAATCGATCAACAAAACTATACCATTGATGAACTATGAAACAAGATGAGAGCAGGCTTCAACTCACAGGCCCAATTAATTTTTAACCTTAAGAAAATGGTAGGCCAACTTACCTCTTTAGTTTAAACCCTAGTAATGACTGTTGAGAAAAGTAAATTCTTAAGTCAATTAATGCCAAACCCTAAAGGAATGCATGAGGCAAGTACTAGTTCACCTCAGTAACATGGAGAGGTCAAAGCCATCATGACCTTGCAAAAAGGAAAAGAAGTTGTCAACAAAGTGAAGCTACTAGAGACCAAAATGACTCAAATTGTAACTGTAAATACTGAAGACTCATCATTAGAGGAGAAAAAAGAAATCAACCCACGAGAGTATATTCCTAAAACTCTATTTCCCCAGAGGTTAGCCAAAGTAAAGAAGGAAAAATCCTCGGGTGGGTTTTTTAAAATATTCAAACAAATAAGTGTCAATATCCCTTTGCTTGATGCTATAAAATAAGTACTATCTTATGCCAAGTTTCTTAAAGATCTTTGTACTAAAAAGAGAAATATTTATATTCAAAAAAAGGTATTTTTAACAGAAAATGTTAGTTTTATGCTCCAACACAAAATTTCTTTAAAATGCAAAGATCCAGGCTCTCCCACTGTCTCATGTAGTATGGAAAACTACATAATTGAGAATGCTTTGTTGCACTTAGGTGCTAGTGTTAATTTGCTGTCTTACTTAGTGTTTGTGAAACTTGGAATGGGAGAATTACACCTAACTCCAGTGGTGTTACAGCTTGTAAATCGATTCATGAAAATACCTTGTGGTATCGTGGAAATGTGCTTATCCAGGTAGATAAGTTTTATTTTCTTATTGATTTCATTGTAATTGACATCCAACCAGTGCAGGATTCAAGGAAACACATCCTCATTATCTTGGGTAGTCTATTTTTGGCAACTACCGATGCTCACATTCAATGCAGGATTGGAAATATACAGTTATCATTTGGCAATATGACCATGGAACTAAATATCTTCAACATTGCCAAACAACCTCATAGTACAGATGGTGGAATTATAGATGTGGATTTAATTGATCAATTAGTTGATCACACATTTCTTTTAAACCTTAGTGATGACCCTTTAGTAACATGTTTAACTCACTTTGATTTGGATTTTAATGCTAATAGATCGATTAATGAGGTTAATACCTTATTGGATTCATCGCCATATATGAATATTGATAAATGGAAGACAAAGATAGAGCAATTGACATTATTAAAAGAAAATCTTATCCCATTATCAGAATCACCACCAAAGATTGAGTTTAAACCTTTACTTCACCCTCTAAAATCTACATTATTGGAAGAAGAAAAAATATTGTCAGAAATCATCTCATCCTTTACTGATGATAAAAAAAAGAATACAGACATCATTGACCCCATTTTTAGTTCAAAAATGAGGATACAACTAGTAAAACCAGAAAAATTCATAACAACAAAAATGCTAAGGACTACAAAAAGCGAATGAAAATCCTTCGTTACAAGCAGAGCATTAGAAAATCTTTCACACCATGTCAGAATGTATTTTTATTTAATTCTCAATGGCATGTTTCTCCAAGTAAATTACGCTCTCGATGGTCTTGTCCATCTACTGATCATACTATTTTTCCACATGGAGCCATTAAATTTAAGAATCTAAGGAACGGTGTAATTTTTAAAGTTAATAGTCAAAAAAATAAAATCATATCACGAATACCAACCATGTGGAGAAAACAGTGCAAAACATTTAAGTGACCTGACATTTTTTTCTTTCTATTTCCTTTGGTGATTTAAAGTTTTTTTTTGTTTTTAAATATGTTTGTGAAAGTGTGTTTGTTTAACTATTAACTCTTTTTTTATCATTTTTCCTCATGAATATGTCAAATTAAAAAGCATCTCTTCAACATTCTTAGATAGTTTCGACGTATACAGTATCATTTCAGAAGCGAGATATGATTTTGTAAAATACATCGTATTAAGAAGTTACAACCATTAGAGTTAGTTTCTCATATTGAGAATTTAGAAGGACAACTCAGAGAAATTGAGAAAGGCATCTACAATATCCAATTAGAGTTTGAGGTAAATTCAATAAGAGGACGATGGTAAGTTAATATTTTTTTGTGTTATTTTTTATTTTCCTTTACGTGTATTGTATTTTTGCTAGATTTTTTTTCTTTCTTTGGTGCGTTATCATTTTTCACCCCGGTTAAGTGGCGGATAATGGTACTCCGTGTCAATCAATATTGGTTACTTCGATTTCCCATAATAACTAATATTTTAAGTTAAAGGTATGGATAGGGACGAGATCTTAGCAAAACTTCACAAGCAATTTCCTTCACTTTCTCATAATGCTCTCCTTACCATTTATAAAGCTCGGTCCAAACGTATACGATTACTTATGAAAAATTATATCCATGCTGACATCTGATGGATAATCAAAGCCAAAGTGCAGTTAACAGGTGAGTTGCCTCCCAAATTTATTACATACATGCCTGGTTATGGTAAAGGAAATTATTCAAGAAAACGAAGAGCTTAAAAGCTCTCTAATATTTGTCATAAGTGTATCAGAATGAGATGCGATAAAAAGCGATGTTCTTTAGGAATGCTGTCTAATAACATAGAAGATAATATTCAATTCATTATGAATGACTTGAATAAAGAGTCATTAGATGATATCTTTTTATCTCTTAAAACACATCCTAGTGGATATGTCCAAAATGCAATACTCCAGTTATGGCCATTATTCTAGAAAGAATGTGGAAACTATAGTCTCGAAAATCTGACTATAAAAGACCTTGTTTGTCAGTTTGTAAGAAAACTAGATGTGAAGTCTATCCTTGACCCATAGAGGGTGTTTAAACCATTTCTAGACGTAAAACTAGAGGAAGATATGAGCCACAGTCGCAACTACTTGTAAATATCCTTTTATTTCAATTTATTTTATTTTACTATTGTTTGATCACTTACATTTTTGTCTTTACTAATTTTATGCTATCATTATTTGCTTTGTCTTTTCACTATTTCCTTTTTTATTCTCGAGCCATATGCTTCACGAGTTATTTGACGTAGACATGCTACCTCATTTACAGCTGTAAACCATTATCACCAAGATCCTTAAATATGATTTTTTTTGTTAAGGCACTCACAAATTATTTTTTAGAAGTATCCAATGGCAACTACTCCTAGCAACCAAATCAAGAACATTTGTGTACTCTCTGAATTTAACCATGGCAAATATAAAGAATTTATTGAGGCAGCCATAGATCTTGGTTGAAGCATAAGAGCTAGGAAACTACACTTGGTTTATAGAAGAGGTGATTAAGGGTTATCAAAACTAGTCTCAGAAGCCGCTTATACCAGAGAAAGCCAAGTGTTAGACATCATCCCAACAATCCTGAAACCTTTTAGTTATTTATCTGACTCACCAATTGAAAAAAAGATAGTCGTTTCAGGTATGCAAGAGAGAATAACTAAAATGCTAAATCATGTTGATGCCTTTATTTTTTTTATCAGGAGATCTTACAACTCTAGAGGCACTAATGACATTAGCATCTTGGTCCCATCTGAATATTCATCAGAAACTCATTTATTTGTTAAATGTCAATAACTTTTATGATGGCTTTCTCATATTCTTAACCATGAAATAAAAATTATTTCATTCCTTCTACAGTGAAACAAATCTTTATTTGTGCTCACACTACTAATGAGCTACTTGATCTGTTACAAGCTTATAAATCAGAGTCACATCCTGAGACCTTAATTTTGGGGTGGCCCACTAATGATGGTAGTAGTAGCCGTAGTAAAAAGTGCAAATTAGATTTAACTTTTCATTTATAAATATTTTCTTCTGTATTGCAGCATCCAGGTGATATCTTCTAATCTCTACTTCCTTCCTTTAAAACATTGAGGACAATATTTCGTTCTGGTTGGAGGGAGGGAATAGTTGATAGTTGTGAAATGTCTTAATCTTTATTAAGTTTTTACTAATTTTTATTATAGGAACTAACTATAGTTAACTTTTTACATAAAAAATAGCTGAATATGGAATATAGTGACTCTAGAAACACATCTTCTTAGTTTGAAAGTTAAAAAAATTTACTTTTCAATCATTTTTTTAGCTTCATTTTAAGTGTGATTTTTCTAACTTCCTCTTTCTAATTTCTCCTTTATAAATACATACTTTTAAAATTTTAAGTTGAAGATGACTGAATATGGAATGTCATAATTCTAGAAACACATCTTTTTAGTTTTCTTTTTCTTAAAAAATTTTTTAAATATATATATATTGTGATTTTTTTTGACTTGTTGACTTTTAAATTTTAGTATTTGTATTATCTTTGGTCTTGAGTTTTGTTACACCATCTTTGCTACTCTACATGTTGATCTCTGAGACAAAAATATGAGTTACTTGAAGAAATATACGTGTCATAATAAATTTCAAGTGAGTTCTTGAACCTATCATTTTTCTTGGAGAGTAACCCTTTTTGCCCTTACCCATTATTTATACAGCTTAACAGTTTATTATTTGATACACGATCTATAAATTTCTTTTGAGTCAACCTTCTAAAAAAAAATTTATGTGTTGCTACATCTAAAAATTTATCTAATTAGTAGATATGAAAGATTAGTTAGTACCTTAAAGACGATGGAAAGGCCATCTTTGACCCGTTTGAGCGTTTTTAGCGATCCCTTTGTGAAATATCCTTAGTTAACCCTTTTGAGCTTTTTTTAAAAAAAAATTATATTATTTTTTTCTTTTTTAACTTATTGTCCAATCCAACTCTAATATGAAATATTACTTAATGTCGTACAAATTCCATCACCTATTCATATTTGAGAAAAATATAAATAATTAGTTTGTTCAATAAAATTGTACCTTAGTGTAAAAAAAGAAAAAAAGAAAAAATTTAAAATTTATATATTAGTTAAAAAAAGAGAAATATATTATGTAATCTTTAAAAAAACTTCCTTTTTTTTCTCAAATATGTATTTTATTTTTCTTTTCCTATTTTTTCGTCTTTATTCATCATGTCCCTAGCTTACGTTACATTCTAATAAAAGTCCTTCTTAATTTTAGGGAACAATAATCTGAAGTAGAAACTAGTTACATGAACTATAAAGACGTAGTGATGCATAAAAAAATAATAAAAAAAGAAAAAAATAAATATATTGGTCTGACTCACATTTTTACTTGAGATCGTATTATTTTTAAGCTGTGAGTACATTTATTTCATCTTGGTGAGAGTGTGTAATATTACTTTAATATTTTCTCTCAATTTACCATTTAGGGGAGTGACTATTGTTATTGGGTTTAATTTCTTTGTGAGAGTGTCACTATCCGAGAGATTTTAGGGTATTAACATGTCATTATTGAAAGCAGCTTGGTTACAATAGCTGTGACAAAGTGTACTGGATTGATTTATGTGAATGGTTGATATGGAAATAATATTTCTTAAAGACTGAAGATAATGCTTATACTTTTATTTGATTTACATCATAAAGTTTAATTAAATAAACATGATAGTTAAAAAAAAAGTTTTGGGTTTGAATTTGATTTTACTTAATTTGCTAAGGACTAGTAATAAGCTAGTTGGGGGGTGTGTTGAGTACTAGAAAATATATATTTATAAAAGAGAAAATCATTATTTTTTACTTCAAGTCCTACTAACTTCTTTACTTTTATGTATTCAAGTTTTTTATGAATTTAATTATACGTATTTTATTATAATTAAGTATTTTAGGGGTATCATGGTTATTTTACAATAAACGAGACATCAGATGACAAAACGTACGACAAATCTAAACTCAGAACGGTCCAAAGCCTTAAGAGGAGTATAAAAGTAAAAATATCACTGTTCACATATACGGTACTGTTCATGACACTGTTTATATATACTATACGATGACGTGGCATTGACCGATGATGTGGCATTGAATGATGATGGGCATTGACTGATGATGTGGTGTTGATTGGTGATGTGTCGTTGACCGATAATATGGCACCGACCAATAACGTGGCAGCATTTGGTTGGAGGAATGATGTGGCATTCACTGATCACGTAGCTTGACTGATAAGGTGTCACAATCTTATTAGATAAGAATATTTATGTACTGTTGACTGATGGCGTGGCAGTAGCTTAGTGGATCAGAAAAAATGTGCGTACGGTACATGCATATCCACGGGATAATAACCCTGATGATGTGTTCAAACAAATCAAAACTTGCCACGTGACGCAATCCTGTGCATCCAAATTGTTTTAATCTTATGACCATGATTTACTCGTTGTATCTATAAAAGAAGAACTCTCCCCCTAATTTAACACCCCTGAGTTCATTTTTGAGCTCCATTTTCTAAAATTTCTTCTCTATCTTATATTTTCTTTGTATTTTAGTAAAATTCCTTTTTTATCCTTAGTTCAAGAATGAATAGCTAATTTTCTTTTAAGCCTGGATTGAAGGTGAAGTCTCAACATGTTCTATGGGTTTAATTAGTAAATTTATTTTATTTTCCCTCTAATTTCTATAGATATTTTGACTTTTCATTAATAGATAGTAATAACACAGTTACTACTGTTTGGCACGATAAGCCCTTAGCACCATATTAATTAGAGCGTGATTTATGAGGAGTAGATTTTTTCCTCATGATTTAATTGGTATTAACAAGGAATATTGAGTCTTGGAGTATGTTGATGCTGATTCAGATACCCAAGTGCTTTATTATAATGGTTGAATTTTTAATTATTTCTGCTATTTTAATTCAAACTTTAGGATAAAATTATCATAATTTAACTACTCACTTAGAAAATTAATTTAACACACAATTAAAATCTACCTCATCGTAGGTCGACACTAGTTACCATTAATTTATTTTACAATAAATTCGTGCACTTCAATAAAATTTGCACAACAGTACCTTAATTAGATAGTATGGATTTTGAGATTTTTATAAAATTATCATTAATCGTAAAACTACAAAACTAAAATTAGAAATACTAGACACATGTTAACCCTTTGTGAATCTGGCCATTGTGTTAAAATTACAGTTTTCTAGTGCAAACTAAAATTTTATGAAAAAAATTTATTTAATAAGCCCTACGTGTCTAATTTACAGAAAGATAAGGTTCTTCTTAAAAATCATTCATAAATATATGCTCTATGTTAGGATATTCATGCTATCTAGAATTGTTCAATACATTTATTGCATCAGAGATTAATAACATGACTCAATAATAAATTAATGCACTAAACACAACTTAAATGCATCCTAAATCATGCATAATGACCTATAACAATCTAAAATCATATCAACAAAGTCATAAATAAAGTACAACGATAAGAAATCAAGTAAAGATAAAGAGATTAAAACTTACCAACCATTAAAACTCTCTATCTCTTAAGTAAAAGTTTAAATCCTAAATGAGAGTAAAACAACAATGAACAGCATAGAGAATTTAAAAAAAAAGTTGTGGATTTAGAGTTATGGGAGAAAGAAAAGCATAAATTTACAGGGAACCTTGAGAAACCTATTAATTTTGAAAAAAGTACGTGTTTTCTAAATTACTTGATAAATCATATGAAATGCAAATGAGCAACCCAAGAGGGGGGTGAATTTGGTTTTTAAAAGTTATTTTACAAATGATTCAATCTAACGCCTTAATGCAAACAAAAAATAAGTTTCACAGTAATTAAATCAAATATAATAAATTAGATAATGCTTGCAAAATAAATGAGTAAGGGAAGAGAATGCAAACACAGCAATTTTTACGTGGTTCGGCAATCCCCGCTTACGTCCACGCCTCCAAGCCAACCGAGCTCGAGGATTTCACTATCCAAGCCTCCCAAGGCTTCAATTGTTTACAATTGACTTCCAAGATGTCAATGGACCTTTACAATTAAGAGATTGTCACCCTAATCTCTTTACCTCAAGTGTTTCCCTCACTTGAATACTCTCAATACGATACAAAATAGAAATTATAGCAAGACACTCTCTATAAGAGTAGATTCACAAATAATGGCACAAAAATGATTTAATCTATTATAATTTGCAATATGGAAGCTCAATATATGTTTTATAAACTTGTTTTTACTTGCTAGAGAGCTTGAAATGAAGTTGGAGTTGAGTTTTTATAGTTAAAGCTCGAAAACTAGCCGTTATTGTCAAATTCCAATGCTCAAGCGGCTAGCCGCTTAATTTAACCGACTCCCCACTCGTAACAGTGAATTTACCATTAATTTTAAATTTTGATACAGTAATACTGTTCATGAAATTATAATTTTACCTCAAAACTTACTCAAATTATTCTATGACCCAAAACGTCATAAAAATTTTTAAAAAGATCCAATCTCAGAAATTTTAAATATTATTTAATTCTTAAAAATATTTTGAAATTGCAGTATGGCCTAAACTAAATAAAATCTTTTCAAATAAGTCCTTTTTGAGTTTTAACCAAATCACCATAATCTTTAAAATTTTTAAAATTTTTCACTTAAACCCCCAATCTATTATGAGTTACAAAATTGACCAAATATTTTAGAGTTTAGCAAATAAGTCCAACTCCGAAATTTAAAACTTTTTCATTTTTACCCAAATTATTTAAATCCATAAAATATTTTATCTCATAAACATAAAATTAATTTAGTTTGAAAAATAATTATTTTATTAACATAAAATTGAGCTTCACAAATGCTAATCCAAGCATAAATTAAATCATACTGGTTTTACAAGAAATTGTCGTAATAAATTATCCGTTGAGCTCGAAATTCTATTCTTGATTTTGCCGTCGTCCGTTGAGTGTCTTGAACTTGATTTCACTTAATTCATTATCTTTCAAAAGTAGTGAACTTGTGAAATACAAAATAAAATACTTTAATACATATGTTTGTTATCAAAATTATAATATTTACAGCCTTTAGGCTAACAATCTCCCATTTTTTTATGATGACAAACATCTCATGTATTTTGACATATATGCTCCCCCTTAATACATAGCGTACAAAATCAAATTTAAAATAAACTCCCCTTGAAAATATGATCTATAACAGTTTGTAAGCTCCCCCTTAATATTTCAAAAAACATGCACAATTGCGTAAAGAGAAAATATAATACCTGTCTCCAAAATACATAACTTCTCCCCCTTCATCATCAAAATTAAACTAAGACAATAATAATCAACTAAATACAATATATCAAGAAGTCATAATATAGCATCCAAATACAAAACATCCAAATACAGAACATCTAACTACAGAACCCAAACAACTCATAATGATCATCCATAATCCATACAGAAAATGTAAATGCATAAAAATGTATGGTACAGAGTGACAGAAAATAAAAATAGCTATGGAGATGATGGATGTGATGAAGATGATGGTGGTGAAAACCCAAGAGTTGTAAAAAAGTTGTTGCTGGCCATCAAGAATTTACTGCTGTTGAGGAAAAAGTCGCTATTGTTGATCAAATAATTACTGCTGTTGCTCAAAAAGGCACTAGTGCTCCAAAGTGGATTGAGCTGAAAAGGCTTCAAATTGAGATTGAAGTCGGCTTTGCTGTGTCGAAAGAGAATCCGTTTTAGCCAACATCTGCTGCATCGGATCCTCATGGGTAGCTGAAGAAGATTTGAAAGGACCCGCAGAAGATGGATAATGAGAGTGTTGTGGGATACTAAGATCAAGAAATAGCTCTGATGAAAGAACATCGTTAAAGAAACGATGCTCTGTATGAGCAAGTTCAGAAACTTTGGTAGAGTATCTCCGGTCTCTAGTCCATTTACTTTCTACCCAAATAAATCCTAAGTTGGCAATTACATCATCTCCTAGTTCTCTTGAATTTAAAAAGGTTGGTTCGGTAATGGGTACTCAAAAATATTTGAGGATGCGGGTAATGATACTACTATAAAGGAGGGATCTTTTAGCCATACAAGATGTGCTAAGCATATGATTAAGTATAATGTACCCAACATTAAGCTTTCTACCCTCAAAAATACAATCCAATAAAGCCACATCCAATCGGTAACTTCATCCCCATGACCATACCTAGGAGTAATCACATGATGAAGAACATAATGTAGGATTCTAGTTTGAAGAGGCAAAGTTTGAGATTTCAATGATGATCGACAAAATTCGTCGGACAAATCACGTCGGCGATAAATTTTTCGAACAACATTTTCAAGAGAAAACCATGGATGATCTATTCTTACTCTAGCAATGTAAATTTCTAATCCCTCATTTGGAGTTCCAAAAATATGATTTAACTCCGCAACATCAAATTCAATACGAACTCCCCCAACACTAGTAACAATTTTATTCAAAACTTCTATATCTATATTCGAATAAAAAATCTTAACTAAATTCTCATAATATGCTTCTTGAATAACTAACACATTTTTCCAACCCATAACAATAAGAAGTTTGTCAAGAGATTTATCACAAATTTCCAAATTCGCCAAATTCTTAAGATTAACAAAGTAAGGAGGAATAACCGACCTTGGCATGAAATTATCGATAAACCATTTTTGAAGCGGGAGATGTCGAAAATGAGTTGGCAAAAACTCCGTATTATCTTCATAATCTTCTTTGCGTCTCTTGGTCATTTGTTTGCTCTTGGCTTTTTCACCACCCACCATTGTTGAACAAGCTTAAATAACAATTTCAGATTTGAGTGAAATGGATAAATTTGAGCCAAGAAATGTAATCCTAGAGATGAATGAGGCTTACATATAATGTAGATTAGATCCAAGATGAGCTAGAGAAAGCTTAAAAATATAGATCGAGAAACGGCCAAGGTTAGGTTTTGGATTTTGGATTTTTATGGAGGTATGAGAAAATAGTGTTTGGATGATGAAAAGTGAAGGAGTAATAGATGGGTAATGGTTTGGATGACTAATTTTAGCAAGAAAATGAGTGAAAATTAAAGAAATTTGAGAAAGAGATTGTGAGACACTATTCACACGAGTGAGAGAGAAAGAGATGAACAAGAGAAGAGGAAGTTGAAATGATGATTGAAAGATGCTTAATGGAAGTTAAATGAATGGGTAATGGATTGAATCAATAATTTTGACATGAAAATGATTGAGAAATGAAGAATTTTTGAAAGAAAATGGAGGAAGATCCACGGTTTGGAGATAGAGAGAGCTAAGTGAGGAGGAAAGCCAAAAAAAGGGAGAGGAAGAGGCCTAAACCTGTGACCAAGCGGCTAGCTGCTTGCTTTGGGGTTTGGGAGCAAATCCAAGCGGCTAGCCGCTTGGTTTAGGTGGCTAGCCCCCTGGTTGCTGCCCAATTGTACCAATTTCACTTTCCGGCCGTTTTTGATCAATCTCGTCATCATTTCTTGATTTCGAAATCTCTCAAGAACCACTTTAATGCATGAATCATGATCTTAAACATTTAAAATATGATTAATTCAAGCACATAATTCATCTATCAAGTATGTATCATGAAGCACACAAGCATTTGAAATGAATATGTCACAACACCTTACTTATCTATCATGCTTAAACTTTTTTCAAAAACATTAACAAACATTAAGCAAACAATTTTAATAGATTCAATAACATAATTAGAGATGTTAATGTGAAAATTTCATCATCCCAAGTTCATACCAAATTTTTGAAAATTGTTCTTCGTAAAGGGGTTTTGTAAAAATTTCGGCAAGTTATTTTTCCTTATAGATAAATTCTAAAGCAATATCACCCTTTTATATATGATCTCTTAAAAAATGATGTCTAATCTCTATATACTTGGTTCTAGAGTGCTGAATGGGATTCTTTGAAATATTAATAGCACTAGTATTATCACACTTGATAGGAATTTGTTCAAGTTTAATGCCATAATCTCTAAGTGTTTGTTTTATCCAAAAGGCTTGTGCACAACAACTACCTGCAGTAATATATTCCGCCTCAGTGGTTGAGAGTGTAATCGAGTTTTGTTTCTTACTAAACCATGAAACAAGAGAATGACTTAGAAAATGGCAAGTTCCACTAGTACTTTTCCTATCCACCTTATAACCAGTAAAATCAGCATCCGAATAACAAGTCAAATCTATATGAGTTCCTCTAGGATACCAAAGGCCAAGATCTATGGTTCCACTCAAATAAAGAAAAACTCTTTTAACAGCAAGCAAATGAGATTCCTTAGGACATGATTGAAATCTTGTACACAAACATACACTAAACATGATATCAGGTCTACTTGCGGTTAAGTAAAGTAAAGAGCCGATCATACCTTGATACTTTTTAATATCGACTTCTTTACCTTTTTCATCCTTGTCAAGCTTGATTGTTGTACTCATTGGAGTGCTTTTAGTGTTTGATTCTTCAATTCCAAACCTCTTGAGCAAATCTTTGACATATTTAATTAATTGATGAAAATTCCCTCATTGTTTTATTCGATTTGAAGTCCAAGGAAATACTTCAATTCTCCCATCATGCTCATTTCAAACTCTTTACTCATACAAGATGAAAACTCTTTGCACAAGAACTCCTTAGTAGAATAAAAAATAATATCATCAACATAAATTTGAACAACAAGTATGTCTTAGTTCTTATACTTAACAAAAAGTGTAGTATCGGCTTTTCCCATTGAAAAATTATTATCAAGTAAGAAATTTTTAAGCCTATCATACCATACTCTAGGTGCTTGTTTTAATCCATACAATGCTTTTGATAACTTATAAACATGATCTGAAAATTTTTTATTTTCAAAACCAAGGGGTTGTTTCACATAAACTTCCTCCATAATATAATCATTTAGAAAAGCACTTTTGACATCTATTTGAAATAAAATGAAATCTTTATAACATGCATATGCTAGCAACATTCTAATGGATTCTAATCTAGCTACAGGTGCAAATGTCTCATCAAAATCAATTCCTTCTTCTTGATTGTATCCTTGAGCCATTAATCTAGCTTTATTCCTTACAACCACACCGGATTTATCCATCTTATTTCTAAATACCCATTTAGTTCCTATGATGGATTGATGTTCTGGTTTAGGAACTAATTCCCACACTTTATTTCTCTCAAATTGATTTAACTCCTCTTGCATTTTCATAATCCAAGATTCATTATTTTCCGCATCCACAAAGGATTTTGGTTCAATTTGAGAAATGAATGCAGCATGCTCACATATATTTCTAAGTGATGATCTAGTTGTAACACCTCTAGATGGATCTCCTAAAATGGCGTCCTTTGGTTGAGAAGAAACATACCTCCACTCTCTAGATAGTGCTTGAGAAGTACCTTGATTTTGTTCTGCACTTGTTTCTTCATGTTGCTCCGCTTGATTTTCTGTATTCTTTTAATGAATCTTCTTATATATTTTCATCTGTATCATCATTAATAACAACTTTCTCCGTAGATGAGGTATTAGACTCATCAAATGTAACATGCATAGATTCTTCCACAACCGAAGTTCTTTTATTATAAACTCTATAAGCTTTACTTGAGTTTGAATACCCAAGAAAGATACCAATATCAGATTTTGAATCAAATTTTTTAAGATTATCTTTTGTGTTCAAAATAAAACATTTACATTCAAAAAATTTGAAATAACCAATGTTGTGTTTTCTATCTTTACAAAGCTCATAGAGAGTTTTATTGAGATAAGATCTAATCAACACCTAATTGAAAACATAACAAGCGGTGTTGACGGCTTTGGTCCAAAAATATTTAGGTAGTGCATTTTCATTTAACATGGTCCTAGCCATTTCTTGAATAGATCTATTCTTTCTCTCAACAACTCCATTTTGTTGTGGAGTTCTAGGTGATGAAAATTGATGCTCAATTCCAAAGTCATTACAAAAAGTCTCAAATGTATTATTTTTAAATTCTCTATCATGATCACTTCTAATACAAGAAATAGAATAGCCTTTTTCGTTTTGAACCTTTTTACAGAAAATTCCAAGTGCATCAAAGGCATCATCCTTATTGGCTAACAACAATACCCATGTTATTTAGAATAATCATCCACATTTACAAAAGCGTAATACTTGCCATTTAAGCTAGCATATCTAGATGGTCCAAATAAATCCATGTGAAGTAATTAAAGTGGTTTTGAAGTAGAGACATGATTCTTGTTTTTAAAAGAAGTTTTGATTTATTTTCTAAATTGACAAGCTTCACAAATTTTATCCTTTTGAAAACTAATTTTTGAAAGTCCTTTAACCAAATTATTTTTTGAAAGTTTTGAAATTAAATCCATGTTTGCATGACGTAGTCTTCTATGCCATAACCATCCATCATCATGCAATGCCGAGAAATATTTGTCAATGGTAGATGCACAATCTATATTAATGGTATAGACATTAATACATCTATTTCCTACAAACAAAACTTTTCCATCACATGCATTTTCAACAACGCATCTAGATTTATCAAAAACTACTTTATAACTCTTATCACATAATTGACTAATATTAAGTAAATTATGTTTCAAGTTTTCAACCAAGCATACATTTTCAATAAGAGTAGAAGATACATTACCGACATTGCCAATACCAATGATCTTTCCTTTTAAATTATCTCCAAAAGATACATCTCCACCATTTTCAAGTTGCATTAGTCTCATGCATTTCACGAGTGATTTGATAAATAGGCATTTTAATAATTTTAAAGGAAAAAAGGTTGTTGTACTACTAGATGACAAGTATTCATAAAGAGTGTAAGCCCTCTAAGCTAAGAAAAGAGATTCTTTAGGGACGGTGATACGCAACACCCAACGGATTAATTTAATTTAAGCCCAAAGACATGTTATAGAATGCTAGTCTTGTAGTACAACAAACCTAGGGCCTTAACATCGTTCTTTATATTTTAAAGTTTCATGTAAAAGACTTAACACTTATTTCATAAAGCCATTCATATGCATAATAAGTAATACATGTATCAAGTGTTTACTTACTGGGCATTAGCTCACGTAGTCCTTACATTGCAGAAACTGAGTAGGAAAAAGCTGACGCCAAGCCCCAACCAAGGCGAGGTGCATATGGACATAATAGACATTGGGGTTGCACAACGGGCTCAACTTTGTTTCTACCTAAGCATAAATACAACAAGCTTGTTTATGGAATTGGTTTGTGACTCTTGTAACAAAGTTTTTGGTGTGACAAACCCTCTTATATAGTTTTATGTAACAAACCTTTTTGTTCAATATTTATAAAATGCTTATTTTGAAATCGTTCTACAAATACTTAATGTTACACCTGGATTAACCACTTTAATTACAATCATAAAGGTGGAGTGTTACATGTTGCTTTCGATTCATTAAGGCATTAAATTGACGTGTTGTGTGATTTGCTTAGATTAAATTTTAGAAACTTGGATCACCTCTCTCTTGGGTTGTATAACTAGTATTTCAGTTTACAAGTACTATTGTAGTATCTTACATCACTAGCAAGTAAGTTTCTGAAATAGATTATAAGTCATGGGCTCTCTTAATTGAGTAGATACATTTCAGGTCACAAAGCCCAAAAATAAGGTTGTGATTAGTTATTTGCCTAAAGTGGACAATATTTACTCAGTTGTTAGGCCTAAGCTATTGTAATTGGTATCAGAGCATACTTGTGACCTGAACTATTGATGGATGGATATGTTAATGATATGATCTCATATTGTTCCCAATTACTAGCTTAAAGGCTACACATAATGTATTTTGATGATAACAAACATGTGTGTTAATTGTTTTAATAAATTAATGTATTTCACATTTTCACTAAGTTCTTAAAAGATAATATTTATATAAGTGAATCAAGTGAAATCAATTACAAGACATTCAACGAACAACAGCTCAATCAACAAATAAAGTTCGGAGTTCAACGGACTTATTATTACAACAAATGCTTGTAAAGCCGATATAATTTAATTTAAATTGTGAAGCTCAATATTTTAATTAATTAATTATTATTTTTCATTAATCTAAAATTTTGATTATAAATCAAGTATTTCATGCAAAGTAATTAATTTTCTAAACATGGACTAAAGTGAAAATTTTTGTAATCTTTAATTTTAATAAGTAATATTTTTTGATTTATTTACAAAATTAGAAAGATTTTTATTCATATCATAATTTTAAAAAGTTATGGGAATGAGAAATAATATTTAAAAATTCTTAAATTAGACTTGTTTGCAAGGATTTTTGACATTTTAAGGTATAGTACAATTATAAGAATATATTAGGTAAAATTATAATTTTATAAACAGTGACACTGTAGCAAGTTAAAATCATTTCAAAAATATACTTATTTGTAAAATTTTATAAGTTTTTAAGCTATAATAAAATTATAAAAGGATTTAGGTAAAATTATAATTTTATGAATAGTGTTACTATAGCAATATTTAAATTTAACGGTAACTTCACTGTAATAAGCTGCTAACCACTTGAATATAGAGACTAGCCACTTTGGCACTGGAACCTATAACAGCTATTTTTCGAGTGAAAGGTATAAAAACTCAAATCAAACTCATTTCTAATCTCTAGAACAATAAAAAATAAGTTCATACATCATTAATTGAGCTTCCAACTTACAAATCATTATAGATTAAATCATTTTAGTGCTATATTTGTTCATTTACTCTTAAAGAGAGTTTTTCTTATTATAATTTTTTAATCTTTTATCAAATTTGTGATTGTATAAATGTAGAAAATACTTAAATGAAGTCATTGAGAAATAATCCTTAGATTGTAAGGGTTCATTGATATCTTGTAGTTAGTTGTAATGGAATTAAGGCCGTGGGAGGTTTAGATAGTAAAATCCTCAAGCTTGGTTAGTTTAGAGGCGTGAATGTAGGCGAGGTTTGCCGAACCACTTAAAAATATCTATGTTTATTTTCTCTTCCCTGCTCTTTTATGTTTTAGCATTGTTAAACTTATTGTTCTTGATTTCATTAAGGCATTAGAATTAATTATTGTGTTATTTACTTAGATTGATTTTTAAAATCTCAATTCACCCCCTCTTGGGTTACATAATTAGAATTTCAATTAGTATCAGAGCTTGATTCTCTTATTAGGACTTAATCGTTTAGATTAAAAGATCCATGGCAACCCAAAAGGAATACACATTTAGGGAAGGACAATCCACAACTAGACCATCGTTCTTTAACAGTAATGACTACCCCTATTGAAAAATTAGGATGAGAATTTATGTACAAGTTTTAGATTATGAAATTTAAAAAATTATTTGTGATTGACCATTTATGCCAATGGTTAAAATTGAACTAGGAAATGATATTCCTAAACTTTCATGGGAATTAAATGAATTAAAAAAAAAAGAAAACTTATCTAAATTCCAAAGCCATAAATGCATTATTTTGTGCTCTTGATAAGAAAGAATTTCATAGAGTCTCTAGTTGTGGAAGTACCTATGAAATTTGGCACAAGCTTAAAGTTGTTTATGAAGGTATTAATCAAGCAAAAGAGTCCAAAATTAATAGATACACATGACAATATGAATTGTTGCAAATGAAACAAAATGAGAATGTGTACTCTATGTATATTAGTTTTACAGATATAGTGAATACCTTAGGAGCCTTAGGAAAGAACTTCTCTAATAGTAAGAAAGTTAAGAAAATCATTAGATCACTACCAAAGAAATTGAAGCCTAAGAGAACTGTCATTAAAGAAGCTAAAGATTTAAATACATTTCCCATTAATGATCTAATTGGTTCTCTTATTTCTTATGAGGAAGATTTGACAATTAAAAGAGAAAATGAGGAGAAAAAAAAAGCATCGCTCTTAAAGCCTCAAAACATGAGAGTGATGAGCATAGCAATCTAGATGAGGAGGAGATAGCTATATTAACGAGAAGGTTCAGAAAATTCTTTCAAAAACTTATTGAGCAAAAAAATTTAAAAACCTTAAGAACCAAAAGGAGAATAAGGAGGCAATTATATGCTATGAATATAAGAAGTCTGACCATATAAGATCAGAATGTCTACTTCTTAACAAGGTAAAAAAGAAAATCATAGTAGCTACTTAGGATGATAGCGAAGAAGAATCAAGTGATGAAGAGGAATCTCATGAAGTGTCAAATTTGGCACTTATGACAATTAGAGATAAGTCGGATGATGAACATGATGAGGTAAGTGATCTTATTTATGATAAATTGTATGATTCTTCTAAAGAATTGCATAATGATTAGTTGAGAATTGGTAAAAAAAAATGCATGTCTTAAAAAGAAAATGTTAGAACTTTCAAATGAAAAAGATGCATTACAAAAGTATAATGATTCATTAAATAAAAAGATCAAAAGGCTAGAATTAGGTAATAAGAATTGCATGATATAATTACATCAATTAAAGATAAAAAAAAATACTTCACATGATCATAAAGAATTATATAGTGATAAGTTGTTGAAAAAAATGAATTACTTAGAAAAAGATAAATGAACTCAATAAAATCATGTTAAAGTTCACAAATAGTTAAAAGAACTTAAAAAAATTACTGAGCACTCAAAAATATGTGTTTGATAAAGGTAGAATAGGGTATAAACCTAACTTAAAATAAAAATATTATAAAACTTATTTTGTTAGAGCTATCTCTACAAATAATCCTAAGATTGTTTGTCATTATTGTAATAGAAATGATCATATGAGTTATAGATGCCATATTAAAATAAATTCATATCAAGGAGCTAAATGTGTTTGGGTTCCAAAAAGAACTATTGCTAACACTCAAGGACACAAAAAGATTTAGGTACTTAAGATTTGAAATTTCTTTTATAGGGATTAA
Source organism: Aegle marmelos (assembly GCA_030449875.1). NCBI lineage: Eukaryota > Viridiplantae > Streptophyta > Magnoliopsida > Sapindales > Rutaceae > Aegle > Aegle marmelos. Next base: position 17,738,908 of record JASUUL010000094.1, on the reverse strand, counting down.
AGAAAAAAAAGAACAAATGTACTTGGACAGTGGATATTCGAGACACATGACAAGAAATTATTCTTGGTTTTCAAGCTCTACCAAGATTAAAAATGGTAGTGATGTATCTTTTGAGGATAACTTGAAAGGAAGATTATAGATATTGGTAATGTTGGTAAAGATTCTTCCACTCTTATTGAGAACGTGAGTTAAGTTAAAAATTTGAAACATAATTTACTTAGCATTAGTCAGTTGTGTGAAAAAAGTTATAGGGTTATCTTTGATAAATCAAAATGTGTTATTGAAAATACATGTGATGGCAAGATTGTATTTGTTGGTAGTAGGCATATAAATATGTATACAATTAATATAGATTGAGCATTTACTTATGATAAATATTTTTCTACATTACATGATGATAGTTGGTTATGGTATAGAAGACTAGGTCATGCAAATATAGATTTGATTTCAAAAATTTTGAAAAATGATTTAGTTAAAGGCTTTCCGAAAATTAATTTTTAAAAAGACAGAATTTGTGAAGCTTGTTAATTTGGTAAACAAATTAAAACTTCATTAAAAAATAAAAATAATGTTTCTACTTCAAAATCTCTTCATTTACTTTATACGAATTTATTTGGACCATCTAGATTTGCTAGTCTAAGTGGAAAATATTACACATTTGTAATTATGGATGATTATTCTAGATTCACTTAGTTATTATTCTTAGCTAATAAAGATGATGCCTTTGAAGCATTTATAGTTTTTTGTAAAAAGGTTCAAAAGGAAACAAGGTTACTCTATTACTTGCATAAGAAGTGATCATGGTAGAGAATTTGAAAATCATGTATTTAAAAATTTCTATAATGATTTAGGTATTGAGCATCAATTTTTATCACCTAGGACTCTATAACAAGATAGAGTTGTTGAGAAAAAGAATATGTTTATTCAAGAAATGACAAGAATCATGTTAAATGAAAATGGTTTACCAAAATATTTTTAGGCTAAAGTCATCAACACCGCTTGTTATATTTTAAATCGTGTGTTGATTAGACCTTATCTCAATAAAACTCCCTATGAGCTTCGAAAAGATAAAAAACTCAATATTTGTTATTTTAAAATTTTTGAATGCAAATGTTTTATTTTGAACACAAAAAAAATCTTGGTAAATTTGATCCAAAATCTGATGTTGGCATCTTTCTTGGTTACTCTAATACAAGTAAAGCTTATAGAGTTTATAATAAAAGAATTTTAGCTGTAAAAGAGTCTATGCATAGTGCATTTGATGAGTCTAATCATATTTCTATCGAAAAAGTAGTTGTTGATGATGATGCCAACGGAGAATTACTATAAGGATCCATACAAGAAAAATAAGAAGATACGCCACCTGAAAATCAAAAGGATAAACAAGAAAAAGAAATAAGCATAGAACAGTAAGAAGACACTTCTTCAATATTCCCTAAGAAGTGAAGGTATGTTTCTTCTCATCCTAAGAATTTAATTTTAGGAGACCCTACACTAGGTATAACCACTAGATCATCACTTAGGAATACATGTGAATATACTGCATTTATTTCTCAAATTGAACCAAAATCCTTTGCAGTTGAGAAAAATGATGAATCTTGGATTATGGCAATGCAAGAGGAGTTAAATCAATTTGAGAGAAATAATGTGTGGAAATTAGTTCCTAAACCAAAACACCAATCAATCATAAGTACTAAATTAGAAATAAAATGAATGAATCTGGTGTAGTTGTTAGAAATAAAACTAGATTAATAACTCAAGGATATAATTAAGAAGAAAGAATTGATTTCGATGAAACATTTGCGCCAATAGCTATAGTAGAATCCATTCGAATGTTGTTTGTATAAACATATTATAAAGATTTTATTTTATTTCAAATAGATGTCAAAAGTACCTTTTTGAATGGTTATATTATGGAGGAAGTTTATGTAAAACAACCCTCTGATTTTAGAAGTGAAAAATTTCCAAATCATGTTTTCAAGTTATCAAAAACTTTATATGGATTAAAACAAGCACCTAGAGCATAGTATAATAGACTTAAATATTTCTTGTTGGAAAATAATTTTTCAATAGGAAAAGAAGATATTGCTCTTTTCGTTAAGCATAAGAATCAAGATATTCTTGTAGTTTAAATTTATGTCAATGATATTATCTTTGGTTCTACTAATAAGTATCTATGTAAAGAGTTTTCAACATGCATGAGTAAGGAGTTTGAGATAAGCATGATGGGAGATCTAAAATATTTTCTTGAATTAAAAATAAAACAAAGCAATAAATGAATATTCATCACTCAAGCTAAGTATATCAAAGATTTGCTTAAATGTTTTCAAATTGATAACTCAAAAACTAAAAATACTTCAATGAGGTAAAGAAGTTTATATCAAGATGTACCGAGGTATGATTGGTTCTATACTCTATTTAACCACTAGTAGACCTGATATTATGTTTAGTGTATGTTTCTATGTAAGATTTCAATAATGTCCCAAGGAATCTCATTTCCTTGTTGTAAAAAACATTTTCCATTATTTGAGTAGAACCATAGATCTTGGCCTTGAGTATCTCAGAGGAAATCATATAGATTTAACTTGTTATTCGGATGTCAATTTTATTGGCCATAAGGTTGATAGTAAAAGTACTAATGGCACTTGTCATTTCCTAGATCATACACTTGTTTCGTGGTTCAGTTAAAAAACAAAACTCAGTTGTACTTTTAAGCACTGAAGTCAAATATATTACCGCAGGTAGTTGTTGTGTACAAACTCTTTGGATGAAATAAACACTTAAAGATTATGGCATTAATCTTGAATAATTTCCTATCAAGTGTGATAATACTAGTGTCATGAACTTATTCAAGAATCCTATTCAACATTCTAGAACCAAGCACATAGGGATGAGACATTATTTCTTGAGAGATCATATTCAAAAAGGTGATTTTGCATTAAAGTTTATTTCTATAGAAAAACAACTTGTCGATATTTTTACAAAACCTCTTTGTGAAGAATAATTTTCAAAAACTCGGTATGAACTTGGGATAATAAAATTTTTGCATTATCGTAAAGACATGACCTCTCGAAAAAAATAGTTCATTACGATATTTGCATTATCGTAAAGACATGACCTCTCGAAAAAAATAGTTCATTACATATAAACTTATCTTAAGAGGATCTGTATACATGGGTGATGATTATGCCTTAGAGATCGTTGGTATTGGTACTATCAAAATGAAAATATTTGATGGTACGGTTCTCAATTGAGGAGATACGACATGTCAAAGGCCTGAAAAAGAATCTATTGGTTTTAGGACAACTAGATAATCATAGGTGCAAAACTCATATAAAAAATGGGATCATGAAAATTATTAAAGGCGTGTTTTTATTGATGAAAGGTAAAAAATCAGTATTAATATATTCATACTTAAAAGGAAAATACAACAAACAACTGATGCATGTGTCGCATCAAATGGAGAAGAATCAACAATGATGTGGCATCTCAAACTTGGCTATATGTCAGAATAAAGTTTAAAGGTTCTCTCTGAGCAAAAATCACTTTCAGACTTAAAATTGATAAACTTATCATTTTGTAAGCATTGTGTTACAAGTAAATAGCATAAATTGAAGTTTAACAAATTTGTTGTCATAAGTAAATACATTCTAGACTTGGTTCATTATGATGTTTTGGAATCACTAAATATATCTATGAGAGGTGCAAAGTATAGAGTGACTTTCATTTATGATTATTCTAAGAGATGTTGAGTATATCCAATCAAGAAAAAGTCAGATATATTTCTAGTGTTCAAAAAATTTAAAGCGCAAGTTGAACTTGAATCTGAAAAGAAGATTAAGTGCTTGAGGATAGATAATAGTGAAGAATATACTGACGATAAATTTCTTACATAGAGTAAACATGATGGTATTTAGAGGTAGTTTACGGTGCCATACACTCCTTAATAAAATAGAGTCGCAGAACGGATAAACAGAACTGTTATAAAAAAAATAAGAGCTATGTTGAGACTGTTGGTCTACCTAACTCATTCTGGTCAAAAGTAGCCAAAAATGTCTGCTATGTGGTTAATCTATCTCCGTCAATAGCAACTAAGTTAAAGACACCAATAGAGATGTAGATTGGAAAGCCAACTGGTTACTCTTATTTATATACATTTGGATGCCATGTGTACGTAATGTACAATGTCTAAGAAAAGACAAAGCTAAATCTAAAATTTAAGAGGTGCGCCTTCTTGGGGTATGCTAATAAAGTAAAGGGATATTATTTATGAGACCCCACTATCCATAAGACTATCATTAGTAGAGATGATATATTTGTAAAAGATTAACTACAAAGGAAAGATGAGGATAATAGCACAGTGAAAAACAAAGTTAAAGACTGTACTCGTATATATAGAGAATAATTCAAAAAAGAAAGATTCAAATTCTTCTAAAGCAACACTAGAGCACGAGAAACAAGAATCAGTCGAGTTTGAGGCTCTAGAAGTTCTTCGATAAACTCGTGATAGACAACTGCCAGTATAGCACTCAAATTATATTGCAGAGATCTATGTTGTATACTATCTTCTAACAGAGGATAGAGAGCCATCAACTTTTCATGAAGTTTTGAACAACCTAGATGTTGTTTTGTGGATGACACCAATGCAAAAAGAAATTAAGGCTCTATATAGGAATAAGCCTGGAAACTTATACTGCTATCATATGGAAGAAAAGCCATTAGAAATAAATGGGTTTACAAAATCAAACGTGATGGTAATGACCAAGTGGAGCGATATCGTACAAGATTGATGGTGAAATGATATACTCAGAAAAAAGATATTGACTTCAATGAGATATTTTCTCCAGTAGTTTGACTCACAACAGTCAGAGTAGTCTTGGCTATATGTGCTACATTTAACTTATATTTAAAGCAGTTAAATGTGAAAATTATATTTCTTCATAAAGAACTTGAAAAAGAGATTTATATGCTCTAACAAGAAGGTTTTACTGAAATAAAAAATGAGAACTTAGTTTGCAGGTTGAACAAATCTCTATACGATCTTAAACAGGTGCCGAGATATTGAAATAAGAGATTTGATTCCTTCACGATGAGCCTTTGATACAATAGACTCAGTTCAAACTATTGTGCATATTACAAGAGATTTGAGGGTAATTATTTTATTATTTTTTTGTTGTACGTGAGTGATATGTTGGTAGCAGATCAAGTTCAAGAATTGAAGACATAATTAGCTAGGGAGTTTGAAATAAAGGACTTAAAACCAGCAAACAAGATTCTAGGGATGCAATTTCATGGAGATAGAAATAATATGAAGATTTAGCTTTCTAAAAAAAACTACTTGAAGAAAATCTTGTGGCGCTTCAATATCCAAGGTTGTAAGTTAATTTCTATCCTACTTCCTGTTAATTTTAAGTAATGCTCAAGTATGTTTTCTAGCAATAAAGCAAAGAGAAATTAGATGTCTTGAGTATCGTATGTATAAGCAATAGGAAGTTTAATGTTCGTTATGATATGCATAAGACCAGACATTACACACAAGTAGTGACAGCAGTTAGTCGATACATGATAAATCTTGATAGAGAGCATTGAAAAACTGTGAAGATGATTCTAAGATATATGAAAGGAGCTTCAGATGTTGCATTATATTACGGAGAATTAGAGTTTACTGTCAGCGAATATATGGATTTAGATTTTACAAGAGATCTTAATAAAAAGAAAATCTACTACTGGTTATGTGTTTACACTTATAGAAGGAGCTATAAGCTAAATTTTAAAACGGCAAACTGTTGTAGCTCTATCTACAACAAAAACAGAATACATGGTAACTACACGAGCTTGCAAGGAAGCTATTTGGATACAAAGGTTGTTGAAGGATCTTGAATACAAATAAGAGAAAATTCATGTGTTTTTTAACTAAAATAGATGTATCACTTGGATTGAGAAGTGGCAAAAGATGGAAACGTAGATTTACAAAAAATTCATACCAATGAGAACCTAATAGATGTTATGACTAAAATAATAAATGCTAACAAGTTTGTATGAAGTAGATCTCTTTGTGGCCTTGCAGAAACGTAAGTAACATGATAATGATGAAGTAGAAAGGATAACGTGGAGATTAATTGATTCTCAATTGAATTTCTAAGTAGAAGAATGACAAAAATAGCATATAGGCACCACCTTTCTAAAAGGCAAGCTCGTTCATTTTGAAAAAGAATGCATCCTTTCCTTTTTTGACCAAAGCAAAGGAAAAAAAGAAAGAAGAAGAAAAATTACATTTGACAGCAATAATTTTGAAAAACAAATGAAAAGAATGAAGAAAAGATAATGGTAGTGAAAAATTTTATTATTTTAAAAGCCATCTTTGGTTACAAATAGTGGGGCTCGCCTCCTCATTTATTAAATTTTTCTTCAATTATTTTTCTCTTCTTTGTAGAGAAATTAAAAAGTTGAGGGTGTCAGCTCTTGTTATTAACATTTTGAAGGTTGGATGTATTGAAGTTTTTGGTGAGACAAAACACCACAATACTTGTAACTCTTTTTCAATGATAAAATTATTTTCTTCTATCTTCACCCGTAGACGTAGGATAAAAATCGAACTGCGTAATTTTTTATATTCTCTGTGTGTGCTTGTTTTTTTTAATTTCATTTTAGCTGTGACTCTGCCTCACCCACCAATTTTCTAACAGAAGTGTACTATAAAGTGGCATTGTTCAACTTTTTCAAGCCTTTTATAATGTTTAAAATGATCTGGGATATATCTGCTTTGCTACATTTTCTCTCTGTAACCAAGTCTAAGCTTCTTGACAATTAGATTTAATTATCATTAGCCTGCATTTGGCTGCTTCTGCAACTAAAATTCCAAGCTAAATTGCTTTAGCTTTCGACAACATATGATACCCATACCTATACTTTTTTAATTATTTTTAAAAAATTTAATAATTTTGATACTTATTATAATTATTATGTACAAATTAATCTCTTTATATAATTATGCATTTTTATATACTTATTAAAATTTAAATTATACTTATAAATTATTATATACTGCTTATAATTATTATATAACTATAGATTATTATATATTTATTATAATTTTATTTTTTGGATTATTGTTAGACAATATTGTTAAATGATTATTATAGAAATTATGTTAGATGAGTGCTAATAGTGATGAATGATATGAAGATCTTTAATTCTTGGATCTTGTGTTGAATGAGAACATGAGATGATAAGATGATAATTGTTGAGAGCGATACTTCCGTATAATTATGTTGTTACTTTTAGATACTAGTTTGTTAGTTTTTTTTCTTTTTTTTTCGTTTTAACTAAAAGCACATTTCCTATTAGATAAACTTATGTATTTCATTCTTAAATTTAAGAATTGGTATTAGATTTTTTTTTGTTGGATTAATATTGAAATTTTAATTTTTTGTTTACATTGATTAAATTTAGAATAAATTATGTTATATAAAATTTTATAAATTTGTTATATAAAATTTTAAGTTATTACTATAAATTTATAACTAAGTTATATAATTTAAATTTGTCCAAGTTTTATTAAAAGTATCTTTTAACATTTATGATTTTACATGTGAGAACCTGCAAAAAAAAATTCGTTGAGAACCATTACGGGTTTAGTAATTATCAAAACCTGCAACATGTGGATTTTCTTTAAAAAAAATTAAAAACCACAATAGGTTTGGGGTAAGTTTATGTTGGGAAAAGGACTACTAAGCAATTGTATATTTAAGTAGAAATAAAATTTTTTCCTCTTTGTGTAATTAAAATAAGATATGTGCTATAAATAAATATGTAAAAATTAAATCAATATAATCCAAAATAGTAAATCAACCATAAGAGAAATCAATTTTTACGTGAAAAATTCAAATTAGGAAAAACCCCTAGACTATAATCGGATATAAACTTCCACTATATGAATGGGATTACAGCATAAATTCTTCTCTAAATAATACTAGAGGCTAACAAGATCAAGATTCTCAACAATATTGGCTTATAATATTAAATCTAATATTTATTTTTTCTATAAGTGGATATCTCAAAAATAGTTACTGAGAAAATAAAATACAGATCAATACCAATAGAAATGTAAAGGATGATGTCAAGAACTTACCTTCTAAATTTGAGAGAAATCGAGGTTAAAATCACATTTTAATCACTCAATTAAAGATTAAACTTAAAAAACTCTCTCTCTCTCGTGACTACTTCTCTTCATGAAATGGTTACCACCATCTCAATTCTTCACTTATTTTCTCTATATATTTTATGGTTAATTTCATCTAAGTTTAAAATTTTATAATAATTACGCATCAAGCAAAATATTTTAGACTTTAGGCATTTTGGTCCATCGAAGTGAGATAGACCTTATAAATCTCCCTGTCTAACTCATCTGAGGGAAACCACCAAGCCCATTTTCTATTTGCAGCTCTCAGCTTCTCCTTAGCTAATGACTTTATGATCATATCTGGCTTATTTTTTGTTGTGTGAATTTTCTCAAGCTACAACTGTGTTTACTCAAGCACATCTCATATCCAATGATACTTCACATCAATATATTTTGATTTTGAATGATATATTGAATTTTTTGTAAAGTGAATTGCATTCTGACTATTGCAGTACATAACATAACTGTCTTGTTTAACACCCAGCTCTTATAGAAAATTATTCATCTAAAAAGTTTCTTTACAACTTTCAGTGATTGCAATATATTATGCTTCTGTAATAGACAAAGCAATAAACTGTTGAAGTTTAGATTGCCATGAGACTGCTCTCCTTGCTAAAGTGAGCAAATATCCTGATATTGATTTTCTAAAATCAATATCCCCTACCATAACGGCATCTGTATATACTTGTAATATAGTTTTGCAATTACCAGAATATAAACATGTCTTGGAAGTGCCTCTGAGATATCTAAAAATTCACTTTACTGTTATCTAGTATTTCTTACCTGGATTAAAGAGAAATCAGCTAATTATACTAACTGTATGAGCAATATTCAATTTTGTACAAACCATAACGTACATCAAACTACCAACTACTAAACTATAAGGAACTCTTCTCATCTATTTCTTCTCTTTTTCAGTTATAAGACAATACTCGAAACTAAGTTTAAAATGGCCTGCAAGTAAAGAATATACATATTTCGCCTTGTCCATATTTAATCATTCAAGAACCTTTTCAATATATACTTCCTGAGATAACCATAACTTTTTAGTTTTTCTATTACAAGAAATCTTTATACCAAGAATCTATTTTTTTGGTCCCAAGTCCTTCATTACAAAAGACTTGCTAAGCTCTTTTTTTAGATTATCAATCTTGTCAGCATCCTGGCCAATAATTAACATGTCATCCACATAAACTAATAGAATGATAAAATCATTATCACCAAACTTCTTCATAAAAACACAATGATAAGACATAGTTTTGCTGAAATCATGATTCTTCATAAAAGAATCAAACTTTTTATGCCAATGTCTTGGTGTCTGTTTTAACCCAAACAAACATTTCTTTAATTTGCACACAACTTCTTCTTTTCCTTTGACACTAAATCGTTTAGGTTGCTCCATGTATATTTCCTTATCTAAATCATCATATAAGAAAGTTGTCTTTACATCAACCTGTTCAATCTTCAAATTCAAACTAGCTATTAATCCCAAAATAAGTCAGATAAAAGACATCTTCACCACAAGAAATAATATTTCTTCAAAATCAATACCTTTCTTTTGACTAAAATCCTTCACAGCCAATCTAGCCTTGTACTGCTGTTGTGAGCTATTTTCAGTTTTTAACTTATAAACTCATTTGTTCTTTAGTACCTTCTTTCCTTTAGGCAACTTCACTAGGTCATAAGTATGGTTGTCATTCAACAATTTTATCTCCTCTTGCATAGCTTTAACCTATTCATTTTTATACTAGTAAGACAAGGCTTTTTCAAAATATTCTGACTCTTCTCTATCTATAAGTATCACATACTCTTGTGAAGGATATCTAACAGAAGATCATCGTTTTTAAACATAGCCAGATTTTTTTTCTATTTGCTTAAATGTACATAAAAACTGTAAAAATTATTTTAACTACATTAACAAAATAAGACATTATTTGCAATAACCAACTATAACAAATAAGAAATTAGATCTAGTCATCCAAGCTAATATATTGATCTTTCAAAGATATTGTCCCATTTTTTTATTCATGTATGCATTTATAACATTATACAATATTAAGATTTGTATAATGATGCTAAAGCTCCTCTTAGTTATAGATTTAAATAGTTTAATGAATTAATGTATTTACATTTTTGTCATTTATTATGACATTAGGGCCTCAAGGCTCACCGTTATAGGTGTCATCTCTTTCTTTCATTTCAATAAAGCTAGTTTCCCATGCACTGCTGAAATTTGCACCGCCAAACTCTTCCCCCCCCCCCCCCCCCAAAAAAAAGTTATGTTCGAGTGTATATATTCTATACAAATTTTAATGATTTGTATTATGAATGTATAAGTACTTTTAGTATCACTAAATTCTTTATTTTTAGCTAGGATATTAATGCAGTTAGTGATCTACTCGATTATGTGAAACTTTTTTATAGTACTCTCTTAAATTTTTTTTATGAGCTAAACAATAATATGGCTAAGGAAGGAAATTAACATGTGAATTTTTACTCAGCAGAATTTAGATTATGAGAATATTTTAATCAGAAAATGAATTATAGGAGTTGAAATTTTACCATGTATATGTACATATTAAGAAATGGCCTACTTGGTGTTTACGTAGCTTATAATTCTAACCCACTATGTTTTGTTATTTCTTCACTATGGCACTTGTCATCAGCCACCTTATTTGACTGATATAGTATTACAACTACTTCAATTTATCTTTTCGTCCATTACTCCATTATGAGTCTTTCAACTAATATTGAACATTGGGCAAGAAAGATGACACGTTGCTTCTGTTGTGGAATCCTTCAGGAAAGAATAATGGCCGTCAAGAAAGGAAACGATTGGAAAGTTTAATATGATAATTGAGAATGCATGAAAAGTTGTAAATGGAGAATGCAGAGGCCAACATTCTTCCAATCCTAGCCATTAATACGGTACCTATGAACTTTCTACGTTTAGCAGAATTCTGTTGTGGGAAGACAGATGGACTCACAAGCCCAAAGCATTTGAAAGAACTCATCACCAAATTGTTCATTAAAAATATGCCTATTTGAGGTAATCACTGAGGCATCTCATAAATCCTTCAGTACTCTGTTGTATAATGATATTTGGCATATTCTTTTGTCACTATGTATTTACTTACGCTTAAAATAATCTAAGGGATCAGCAGTAATTCTCTCATAGTGTTAAATATTGAATAAAATTAGTTAATTTATAATGGATTTATATCCTTTATTGACTTGCCTTTTACTTGATTTTCCAATAGCTGCTGATAGGTACATCTGTTTGGGCATTAAAATTGCATGGCGAGGACTGCGGTAGGCTTAAACCCCAGCACTGTGGAATGTGTTTTACACTTGCTTTTTCACAACACTGGTATTTCCAAGTATTGAGGATGTCATCCACATCCGCCAAGGATAGTTATTAGAATAATAATATAAGCTTACTACAAAACCACTTAGATAGTTTTAGATAGTTTCAAAGTAGTTTTTTAGGGCAATTAATTTATCTTCAACCCTCAGTTTTAATAAAATTCTAAAATTATCCTTATTAAAATAAAAAAATTATTTATTATTAACTTTAGAAAGCTAACACAAACAACATAGTAATATCTTTTTTAATCCAATATTAGCTATATAAATTTGGCCACCAAATTTTACTCTTTTCTGCCACTAACAGTATGCCTTTTTCAAATTCAAATACTACCAAGGTCTTGGTATAAGTCATTGCCATTCGTGCACGAACACAGGCGGCATCCACCACTGGTGGTCTTAGCCTTCACCTAGACCTAGCCAAAGCAGCACCCACTGACCTTCAAACTAACCATTGTAGTCACTGCCATTTGCTGTCGCTTGTCGCCGTCTTCCATTCTTGAAAGTTTGAATCAAAAGCTTTTTTCATGAGTGAAAATGACAATTTTGGATTATAATCCCATCATTATTAAATAAAATGATGTCAAAATTGACCTCATGAAGTTTGAATTGCCTTCTTCATTATGTTTTTCCCAACAATGGATAGCATCTAATGCAACAAAATAATGATGGTGGATTGGTGATGTCTACATAAAGTTATAATACACAATTAAAATCATTAGAGTATAAATTTATTTTTAGTTAAAATTACTATAATGAAAAATTAAAATTATTGTATATGCGTGTGTGTTTAAGTAAATTTTATCCTACATTATGTATATTTTAGTCATTTATTTTTTTATAGGAGTTTAACAGTATAATTTACCAAACACCAATAACTACTTTAAAAACTTATAGTACTTTTAAAAATAAAATTTATTAAATATTTAATTGATTCTCGTCATGGCTGATTATTTCTATAATACAACTAAAAGCAATTATTTTAAAAGCTACAGTATTTCAAAATTAACCCTAAGATATATTAAAAAACAAAATTCAAAGGAATTTTATGAGCATTATAGGGATGTTAAAAGCTGCACTCATAGATTTCTAGTCGGTTAATGATTTAGGAGCCTAGGGCCCTTTATATTTAGAAGCCCTTACAAAAATATGTCTTTATGTATGGTCAAAAAGTTTAGATAATGTGTATGTGATAAGTGATACTTATTGCCATTACTTAGCCTTTCAAAAATATTTCCGTTAAATATACTGTTAGGAGTAATGATAACTATATTTTTGTTTTAATTTATTATTGTTTTAGTTCTTATTTTTTCCTATTTAAAAGAAAAGTAATGATAGAGATATAAATTCTCATACAAACTTATTTTATACAAATTAATATAATATAAATTTAATGATTGAATAAAAATATAAAATAATAAAAGTATATTACCTCGATCGAAATTTATTTAATTGAACTAAGTAAGTTATGTTACTTCATTTTGTACAAAACAAGCTTGTATATTCTTTCTAGACCTTTACAAAGGCCTCAATTTTTGTTTGTATAAATGTATCATCAAAGTCCAAACCTCAGATGTAACACTCCAAATTCACCCAAGAAAACTCAAGAGGAATTTGGAATGAAATCTTATAAGACTCATTTTATAAATAAATCTCGAATAAAGTCACTGTTGTCTATGAATAAAATATAGTCTCCAAAATAATAAATGAATCAATAATCCTCCAAAATAAAAATTTAACTTTAAACAATAGTTCAAGTAGCTAAAATTAATCTTCTAGAAAATGTCAAAGTTTTTAGCTAACAAATCCTCTCCGCTAGACCAAAAACCCACATCTCTAAAAAAATCAATCTGCAAAAATATTGGAGACGAGGGGTGAGCCGTCAACTCAGTAAGCAAACTCATGCACAAGGTTTATAACACGAAAAGTATATACTCATTTTTAATAAATAATTACATATGAAATCTTTATCAATAAAATTTTTCTTTTATTAAATTTGCTGATATCATATAGTGTATCTGTATCCCCGGTGACCTGGTCAATAGTTCAATATATCACCTGTACTCCCAGTGACCCGACCAATAGTTCAATCAGGGTACTTTACCCCGCAATAATCATCAATAGGTGCGCACAATACAGCTAGCTGTTCAATAATATCAATAATGGTAACTATGAATAATGAGCCAAAACTTAAAATAATTTTTAGTTTATCAAAATCAATTATTCAATAATATTTCGATAAAATACTTGTAAGATATTAAATTGACAAAGCTTTATCAATAGTTTTAAGGAAAATATTTTATAAAAAAACTAATATTTATTTAAAACTAATTTAAAAAAAACATTTTAAAATAGCTTCAAATCCATAACTTATAAATCCATTATGCATGAATTCACTTACCTCGATCCAATGAAATCAACAAAAACTCCAATTACACGAGTTCACTCTTGGCCTATAATTATCAAGATAAAATTCTTATCAATATCTTATTCAATTCTAACCTAGATAGAAAAACTAAAAATCCCTAAACCATCTACTCTTACTTAACCACATTAATTCACTAGCTATACTAGACCATCATACAAGAGCTTATTCCTATTAAACTATAACTATGTCGGAAAATCATAAATATCACAAAAAGCTATCATAACATGTTGATATCCAATACAAAACTAAAAATATTAGTCAAAGTTAATAATCATCGCTGAAGACTGATTTTCCACCAAAAACATCAAAACTGTACAGTGACGATATATACAAAGGACTATTGACTCAAAAATTCATAACTTTATTTATACTAATTCAAAAATAGCGATTCCAATTTTAAAAATTAGATAACACAAAAAGGAATCAGAATTAAAATTTACAAAACATTTACTTATGAAAATTGTCGCCCAAACTGCCCTAAATATCAGCCGTCGCAATTCTGGAAAACAGATTCTAGTATTGCAGCAGCCTAGCTCCATAATTTTTAGTAGTTTTTACATAAATTACGAATTTAAAAACACAGTAACTAGACATATGTGTATGCAACAATAAAAATTTCCAGAATTTTCAGAAGTCGTTTAGGTTATGAAATAAATTATGGAAATGTGAATTACTGCTGAAAATCGAAATTTTCCTGCATCAATGTTCTAATTTCGAAAAATTAAAACAATTTATATAAAATGAGTTTTTGAATAACAAATATACGGACAGAAAGATAAACATGTCTAGTTTAATAATCTATAAAGTTTTATGCATGAAACTTGATTAAATTAGCAGTAATCTCAAGTTTAATCTATACTGTTCATAGTTTCCAGAATATTATAACAGTATTATTTCCACTCAAATACACATTAATTAACACATGATTATACGTATCAGGATTTTTAAAAATACAATCACATATAAAATCATTCAATCAACACACACAAAAAATCACAATCAAAATCAAAGTTTAAAGGCTTATAAATTCATTCCTACCTTGAAGATAAAACCAAACTCAAGAATGCCTTTAATGAAGAACAAGAGCATAAATAAGATCTTTCCTTTTTCGTATTGAGAAAATATAGATTCACTCTCATGCGGCTACTATATTGTTTTCTTTATTAGCCTCTAGAGTTTTTTTTTTTTAACAAAAAGAATATAAAGGAGATTTTTATAGGTCAACCCTTTTTAAAATAGGATATTTAATAAATAAATAAACAAAAAATAAATAAAATAGAAACGGGTATTACATCAGCTATATGACTGAAGCAGCATAAAAATCACTCCTAAAATCGTAAGAAAGACTCAATCATTTATCTTAAAGTTAAGGGAAGGAGGTGCTAACCAACTCAATTAATGATTATTAACCAACTTTTATTGATTTATTTATGATTTTTTTTGATAGTTGAAATTGAAAATAGAGAGAAAAAATTTATTATGCAGCAATTGGGAATCTCTAGGATGGCAATTTTGCCCATGAACCCCAAATTACTCGCCCAGTGCCGGGTAATTATGTGGGTATGAATTGTTTTTAATTGTTTTACTAATATAAACTAAAACCGCAGTGAGAAGCAGCGGAATTGATAAGAAGAGAAACCCCAGTGGATATCCGTGCAAGTGTCTACTAACCCACATTATATTTTTCAGTTTTTAAATTATTTGACTCTTAATATATAAGGAAAAATTAACAATTGTGAGAACTAACACTAAACTTAAACTTAAAAGCAAATAAATAACGTGCTGCTGTTGCTCACAGCACGAAAGTACAAATGCCCTTAAGAAACCTTTTTTTTTTTCCCCTTGTCGTCTCCCTTAGCAATTCTTTTTGATGGACTTGTGTATTTCTTAGCTAAATCAAAGAATTTGTGTTAAATTAATACATTTTTGTATTTACTTTAATGTTAAAAATTAAAATTCCCTTTTATAGTGATAAAGATTGTTGAATATTTTGTATATATTTTTTTCGCCAATTTTATAGATTTATAGTTTGAACTATAAAATTTATATTTTAAAGTTTGAAAACCACAAAAAATATATTGGCTACTAATGTTGGTTTGGCAATTGCTCAAACCTGCAATGGGCGGGTTTTTAAGGGAAAAAAATGCAATGGACATGATGCGGCTTTGTAACTTAATTTTTGAGTAGTTATATTTCACCTCCTTAGTTTGTCTCACCAATTTCTTGAATTGTCCTTATTAAACAATTAAAAAATTAAAATATAAATATTATTTCTTCTCTCTCAAGCTCTTTTAGATTAACTACTTATCTCTCTCCATCCCTCTTTTTTTTTTTTTAAATAGTGATTCACCATCTAAATCCAATATTAACTTTTAATCAAATTGTAAATTGAAATTAAACAAAAGTTTATGTTATTGTACAAAATCAAGACCAATATCATCAAAACAACAAATGTCACTGCTTGTTTATAAAATTTAACAAAATCAAAAATTAAAATTCATCATGTTGGTAGAGGTGATGAATTGATAGCAAAGAAGATTGATGGTGTGATAGGGGTGATGGTTATGCTAGGGAGAGGGATTTAGAAGAGATAGAGAACAATATTTGTTTGTTTTAATTACGGAAGGTAATAAGATAAATTGAAAAATGGAGTCTGGTGATATAATTTGATAAGACCAAATATTATTAATCTTAAAGTTTTTATAGGTGAGGGTGTAGTATTGACAATGCACCTAACCCTGGCCATCATCATTCCTGGGGTTTTCATCCTCCTATTTGTATCCATTGACTATCTATTATTTAATTGACTAATAGTTAACAATCCAATAGTATACCTAGATGGAAACTACGTTCTCTTTTAGGACTTGTGTAAAATTCTATATGAAGTAAGAAAGTGCAGAACAATTAGTACCTCATAAGGACTGTCATTGTATAACAATTCTCCTATGGTTGCCACTTTCCAGATTTGGGTAATTGTGTATTTGGATGAGTAATAGATAGCTAACTTTCAGGTGGACCATTTTTATTTTAGTAGAGGCGTTTGAATTGCCTCTTGCCCATTGGACATTGTATTTCATTCCTGTTACACCATCTTTATCTATACATACCATAATTTCATGAATTGCTTAGTTCAAGAGATCAAAAGAGTGAATCATTTTTTACGATTATTTTTTTAAAATTGATTAAAGGTAGAGTAATGATACTTGAACCGCATAAACTTATCATAATAGTTCTTAGAGGTGGGCACCAGCTCGGTTCGAATCGATTCAATTTATTTTGGAAATTTTCAATTTGATTTTGTTTGAGAATTTTAAAAAATCGATTTGGATATTTCTATTCGGTTGGTTTTGGTATTAATCAATCCGTTTTTTCTGCTTATAAAATACCAAACAGAAACTAAAAGAATTGAACCAAATTCAAGAAAAAGAACCAAAATTGATTTGGTTCAACCAATCCCTAAATGCCACATGGTATTTTTAATTTTAAAACTATTTTTTGATTTTTTGGTCTGATTTAATTTTAAACTGAAAACTAAATTGAAATATTCAGCTTTATACCGAACTGAAATATTTAGTTTTTTAAAGAAAAGATACTGAATTGAACTACCAAAAAATGAACCGGAACGAAAATTTTTTGGCCCAGTTTGATTTTGCCCATCCCTCTACCTATTAATTGTATTTGCTTGATTCTAAAAGTATCCTTTTCTTTTTTTTAACTCAACATTCATGGTGTGTGTCATCTTCTTATGCAATTATGCCTATTACTCCTTCTGAAAATTTGTTTAGCTAATCCCTACACATTTGTCATTATAACTCAACAGTTCATGGTGTGTGTCGTTTTCTTTGGTTAAAACTGTTGATGTCTATGTAATATTTAATACGTATCGACTCATTAAAATAAATAAATGAAATCAATGCACACAACAGCAATGATGGTGGTGGTAATAGCAACAGCATAATAGTAATAATAATTTTGAAGCTGCAGAAAATATTAGAAATCTTGGAGGACTTTTGAGTCGTCAATTGCTGGTGCTGGTGTTGGTGATGTTGTTCGCAAGAGAGAAAATAAAGGAAAGTATGCCAATATGAAATCTAAAACAATTATTGTTGTGAACTTTTGATAAGAAAATTCTAAAATATATCAGCGATACCATATCAGTTATACAGCAAATAAATAATATTATGACATGTGTATATTTATTTTAAAAAATTGTCGTGCAAGTGATGGTTATATTAAACTCAATCACACATGTTATACATACATTAGTTGATTATATTGTCTCTTATGTATTTTAGAATTTCTCCTTGCAATGAGTGTTTGCAAGGGAGAAAATGAAGGAAAGTAAAAATTTTAAATGACATCATTAAAAAATATTCTCCAAAATATCCCTAGTTAATTAATTAATTTTTGTCTTTATCTAAATAAAATTTAATAATTAACATTATTACCCATCTCTATAACTTTCGATAATATATAGTGATAGGCTATTATTATTTTTATCTTTTTATTCTCTTCATATCAGTATTATTTATCTTCATAATTTCTTATAAACATTTTTCACACAGAAAAATCATAAACTATAATAAATTGGTTAACATATGCTAACATAGAATATTAAAGGGTTGTATTCAATTGAATATGATTTATGTTATAATAATATGTTATCTTATTTATATTAATTTGAGATATTTATTATTTGTTAAAAATTATAATTACTTAGGATACAAATATAAAAATACTAGTTTTCATATTTTTTAAGTTAGAAAATAAATAACTTAATATTTATTTTTAATGATTCAGTCAAAAAAATAAATATATTATTTATATTTAAACATTCATCTTTATTTAAAATTTAAAATAACTCGAATCTACTTATATTCCACATAAGAAACAAACGCCACTTAAAATTGATGGTAAAAATTACATAGATGTGGATCTAGGCGTTCTTGGGCTACAAGGAGCAGTTCAACAGCCCTAAAAGCGGCCCCAAAATGCAAATAAATTATGCTTCTGGTTCACTGTAATGCAAGCAAACTATGTTTGACTTTGACAAGTAAAAGGCTGGCCTTTGCCATAATACATTGCATGTATGAGATACATGCAAGTAATTAAAAATAATAAAAACTTTACAATTGTTTGGCTGCCAAGACATTAATAAATAAATAAATAAGTGGGGGCAACCGGTTTATGGAACTGGTTGGTTCCTTGAAAAAAAATTTAAAAAATATCAGCCACTTGGTTCATTGCAAAACAATACATGCAACCGACTGCCCTTAAATGAATTAAATAATAATAAATAACATAATATTTAAATGTAATAAATAAAATAATGATTATTTTATTTGTAAAGGTCACATAATAATAAATAATTAATTTTATAATAATAAAAAATAATTTTTAAATTTAATGGTCCTAGTATCAAAACTAAAAGTAGATGTTTCATATTTATTGGTTTATAATTTGCTTGATCTTTAGGACTACAAGTTACTGATCTTATATTTAATGTTTATTACTCTAAATTTTAAGTTATTTTAGTTTCAAAGTTTAATAGTTTTAATTTCAAAACTGATAGTAGGTGTTTCATATTTATTGGTCCATTATTTAGAAGATTTTCAAAGTTGCAATTTAATGATCTTTAATTTCAAGCTAACGATATTGTATTTTATATTCATTGCCCTAAATTTAAATCACTTTGGTTTCAACCACTGGGCCTTTGGTCAAGTGTTGAACCAATGCTCTCAAAGTTGTAAGGGATTGTAAGGGCAGTGATTCAAATTCCTATAAACTCCACCTCCTTTAGCATGCATAATTATGTATAGTTAATTTGTAAGTCTTTTTTTCTTATAAAATATGAGTAGAACAAAGACATTCTTTATTTGTGAAGGTTATTTGTTTGAACAAAGTACTTCATACAAATTAATGTAATATTATAGTCTCAATTATATGTCTGATTATAAATATTAGCCGTTATTATCTGTTGTAATAACAATTATAAATATCTGATGTAATATCAATAATTTGATGTGTAATAAGTATTAAAAAATTTTACTTCAGTTTCAAGTTAATGGTCCTAATTTTAAGACTAATGGTAGGTGCTTTATAGTTATTGATTCATTATTTGGAAGATTTTTATGGTTGCAAGTTAATGATCTTTAATTTCAAGTAAATAATCTTACATTTCATGTTCATTGCCTTAAATTGCTAGTTACTGCAGTTTCAAGTTCAGTGGTCTGAATTTCAAAATTGATGGTAGATGTCTCATATTTATTGATCTATTATTTGGAAGATTTTTGGGTTGCAAATCAATGATCCTGTATTTCATGTTCATTATCCAAGTTTCAAGTTACTTTAGTTTCAATTTAGTAGTTCTATTTTCAAGATTAATGGTAGATATTTTATATTCATTGGTCTATAATTTAGAAGATTGTCAGGTTTGTAAGGTAATAAGTTTTGGTCATAAGTTAATAATCCTATATTTCATGTTCATTTCCTCAATTTTAAGTTATTTTTGTTTCATGTTTATTAGTTTAAATTTCAAGATTAATGACAAGTATTTCATATTTATTGGTTCATTATTTGGAAGGTTTTTAGGGTTACAAATTAATGACCTTTGCTTTTAAGTTAATGATCTTATATCTCATGGTCATTACTCTAAGTTTCAAGTTACTCTGGATTCAAGTTTAATGATCCCAATTTCAAGATTCATGGTAGATGTTTCATATTTATTGGTCCATTATTTGAAAGTTTTTTAGGGTTGCAAGATAATGATCCTATGTTTCATGTTCATTGCCCTGAGTTTCAAGTTACTTTGGTAATGGTTCTAATTTCAAAACTAATGGTAGGTATTTTATATTTATCGATACATTATTAGGAAGATTTTCATGATTGCAAGTTAATGATCTTTGATCTCAAGTTAATAATCCTATATTCCACATTCATTATCCTAAGTTTCAAGTTACTTGGGTTTCAAATTTAATGGTCCTAATTTTAAGATTAATTATGGGTGTTTCATATCTATTGACCTATTATTGCAAGATTTCTAAGGTTGCAAGTTAATGATCCCATACTTCATATTCTTTGCCCTAAATCTCAAATAACTTTTAATTTCAAATTTAATGGTCATAATCTCAAGATTAATGGTAGGTGTTTAATATTTTTGGTTGATCTTTTTTTTCCCCATTCTTTTCTTATTTTCTTTTTTTACATGAAGCCTAACCAGCCTATAGTATAGGAATATGTTCCATTGAAGGCCGGCCAAAGCTCATTAAGGCTCAACCCAAGTCCAGCCAATTCAAAATAAAATATATAATAATGATGCACTAGGATATATTATATGTCGTTAATCTACCATTTTGTAAAGTGATTTTAACATGAGCACTAGAATAAGATTATTAGAGTTAACAATAATCACTGTAGTTATACTATTTATCTAGTCTTAAATGTAACCATTAAATTGATCACTATATGCATTTCAACTTATCAACAACTAAATTTTTGAAGATGTTGATGACAATGTATGGATCCACATTAATGAAAGTGTAAGAAATAACTAGCATACATAGTTTGCTTAAGCCTCTCATAATTCAACATCCAAAGATTCACAATATGGTCACATGAGAAAGTGAAAGACCATTTTTGTAAAATTGGAGGGGAGAAAAAAGCCCTGAGATTAGCTGTTTAAAAAAAGTAGCTAATTGCCTTTTATTAACATGTTTTCAAACACCTCCTGAAATTTTCAGGTGCAGTCATTCTGCACAAAAATTGGTAAAACAGCACTTGAAAATTTCTTGGTGTTGTTTTTGCAGCATACTAGTAGCTAAAACAACACTAAAGTTTCTAAGTACAGTCTCTCTACACGAACAGCAGCAAAATTCTAGGTGCTATTTTTGTACATAAGCAATAGCAAAATAGTACTTAAAAATTTTCAAATATTGTTTTTATTGCATGACAGCAGCTAATCAACGCGTGGAAGCTTTTTATGCATAAACAATAGCAAACAAATTGCATGTGATGCTTAATATGAAATTGCATTCCTAGCACACCATCATTAAGGATATTAAACTCCACAAATAATATAATTAATTAATTTAGCTCATCACCCTTTAAGATTAATTAAATCAATATAATCAATGACATCTTATATTTAACGGCCACAAAAATTTTGAAAAACAACAAACTATAAGTAATAAGACGTAGAGCACAATTCAGCTAAAAACCAAAGCTGCCATTTTGTATAATGTTCTTTTGCTTTTAGGACGTAAACAATGAGAAATGAAAAGAAGGAAAAAAAGGCATCTTTAAGAGCATTAAAAGGCTTTTCAAATAAGATTTTATTACTTATTTGAAGAATTACATTAACATATAAGAGTTAGAAAGACACTTTAATTAAAATTCTTAAAATAAAAAATAGTTCTTTCTCTTTCATTTTGTAGGTTATTTTCTCCTTCTTCAATTTATATTTTATTACTTTTTATTAGAGAAAGAAAAGCGATTTAATTATCATTTATTTTTTTGAAAAAATATTTATTTGATTAAAGTAATATTAAGTTATTTTTATTTAAAGAGTATTTTAAAATATAACATATTTTTCTATTCTCTTTTTTATCACATAAGTAAGCGAATAAATATTTAAAAAGTAAAATTAATAGAGCCTTTTGGCGGTGCTAATATAATGTTATTGTGGTTTTCTCAATGACAAACTAGTAGGGATTGGACTCATGTATCATTTCCTAAAAAATGTCATCCAATGCTATACCACCTATAAAATACTTAAAACTCAAACCTCGTCTTCCTTTCTCACTTATGCAATTTTGCCTCTCTAAACTACAACGACTAATTAAAGACATAGACAACTATATTATAGATGAAAAAGCGGATATGCTGTTGTGATTTTCCCATGTTCTTGCATAAAAGAGTCGCTCTCTGAAGGTATAAGAGAAATATTCCGTCATGCTAATAAATTTGTTGTTATAATTTTACCTAACCCTTTTTCAAACTGAAAACACAACGAAGCAGGAAGAAAAATTTCCAAACCGGCTACAAAGGAATGAACCCCAAAAAAAAAAAAAAAATCATAAATTAAAGTACGCCAAAAGTGCTTTCGTCAGCTTTACATAAAGCTCTTGCCGTTTGCGAATTGAATTTGACCTTCTTGTTCGGTGCAATGTGAGTGATACAAGCTGTCTGTCTGTTCATGAGATGTGCTAGCTTGTTGTATGATTTTCTACCGCGGAAATTAATTATTAGCTTGGTCTGCATGTCGAGCTATTTTTTTTTTAACAGTTGAAATTGGGTTTGTTTAGTCGTTAAATTTTGCTGACCGTTGTGGATGTTAATTAGTGGATGTCATTAATTTCTCTTGAAATTAGTATTTTCTCGTAATCTGAGTTGAAGTTTATTTTTTGTGGTAGTTAATAATAATAATATCATAAATGATAATCCTACATACACCACCATTTTATATTTATATATATATATATATGCATCTAATTAAGAGAATAGTAAATTTAGTGTTAAAGTTTCTTATAGAGAGCAATGTGTTTGTTTATTCTAAAATTCAATCGATTAATTTTTTAATCAATTTATTTAACTAATAAACTGAGTTTAAATCCTAAAGGAGCTGTAGAGATTGAAAAACTAATTGACGTTATCTAGCTCCTCACTATGACTTAAAATAACTTTAAACAAAAAAGGCTTATAAGATAGAATATTTTCTGAATAGTAAAATGCAAAGAGGTTTATTCAATATATATCTCATTTTATTTCAAACTATAAATATACTCTAGCTCTGTCCATATCTACATCAATTTCAATATACTACTTAAAATATCCCTCAGATTTCAGAGGGGTTTAATTTTAATGCTTTAGTCCTAAGCAATGGGAAAATGACAACGGAAGCATAACTGTCCAAGAGAAGTATGCAAGGTACTTCACTCAATGGAAAGGAATCACATGTTAAGCAATTTTTGAACCATTTTTCACGCACTCTTGCAATCAAGCTCAAACTTCTCAGTTAAGCAGTTTTGAGGACCAGTTGTTGTGGATGACAGTATGTTGGTCACATCCACAAATACCGCATTTGCTTTCTAGTTTCAAGAAACACATTATGGATTTGACCCGCGAGAGCGAGGAAAGTACAAGGAGAAAACTTATCCACTATGAAGCTCACCCTCGCCATAGCTTAAAGGTAAACGAATGATTGCTGCCAAATTCATCAAGAAGCTCAAGAGAAACACGTTACCACTCTCAGCAAGTTTTAATTTGTTTAGTGTCGTTGGCGCCTACTGCCTACTACTAAGTATTGTACATGAGTAGCGTGTAGTGGCCACTAGCTGAGGAAAAAAGGATCATTTCCTTATCCAAGAAAAAGATAATTAATTAATGACTCCATCTATATATATAATACAAATGGACTATAGTTATTCAGGGACAATTCGGATTAAGTGATCAACCTTAAGCATTCACCATTAGAAAAAGTAAGCAAAGTTAATATCTCAATTAACATTGCAGTGGGTGTCAATTTGTTCACTCGATTAAATTTCTTATGATGTTGTAAAATGTTTGGGACTCGATGTCGATAACGTGGATATATAATTAAAGGAAATTTTTATATAATTGTATCAACTAAAAAAAAATCAATTAATTTTTAACATGTGTAAATTTATGTCAAATTCTATATCAATGGCTAGTATAAAATGGTAATTCAAAAATAAGATATCCTTGAATTTTTGACAAAAAGAACCCACCAAAAGCAGGGTTCGTAATGCATAAAAATAATTATCATATAATAATAAATTTATGTCATTTTTCTTTTTATGTCATTTTTATTACATAACAATCCTCCGAAATCCAAAGGCCAAGTCTATAAATATCTCATCGCTTGGGGTAAAATTTAAAATTTTAATTATTTTTAGTAATAATATAAAGTCTACAGATGAATTTCAACTGAAATTCTAACTGATTCATCTACTGGATTGTACGCTTATCTTTTAAGTTTCTTAACTTTGTAAATATCGATTATGATATTTTATCGTAAACTTGACGGATTAAGATTAATTTGTCTTCAAATTGGTCACACACGTCGCTCAACTTCCCAGTGCAATATGGAGTGGCTCATAATGGACCTCTCTAATTGTAAGTAGTAGGGCACTCTTTTTTCCACTTAAAGACTAATCTTTTCACATACTTTGATAATTGACGTTGGCTTGAGGTCAGTGCTGATGCCAGAAATAATTAATAATAGAATGATTCGCGCCTCCTTAATGCATATACAGATATATAATAATAGTATGACTGGTACTCTTTTAAATTTTGAGATTTTAAAATATGTCTGTATAAAAAAAAAATGTGAATGTCTATATGAAAAAAAAATGTGAACATTTGTACTTAAGAATAATTATATATATAAATGCAGTTATACTTTTAAATGATAAGATTTAAAAAAATTATTTCTGAATAAATTGTAAAACCATACACTTTAAGAGAGTTAAACACTAACTCTTTTAAACTTCACTATTTAATGTGTATCTGTATTTAACCTGAAACGGAAGCTTGTAAGGAGCCTTATTTCTTGTCAAGCTTGGATCACGCTGTCATCAAGATGATGAGAACAGTTTACATTTCCAAGCTAGATGGCAAGAAAAGTGGCGAAGAAGCTCGTGATTTGATTAAACAAGCCCTGGCTGAAGTTTTAGTTCATTATTATCCCCTTGTGGGACGATTAAGAAGAAGCACTAGTGGAAATCTTTTTGTTGAGTGCAATAATAGCATCGACGGGGGGCCATTTGTTGAGGCAGTTGCAGATTCTGAGATCGAAATGACATCACGGTTCCTGACACCGTAATGTTAGAAAATCTCGTTTATTATTTTCCAGGGGTTGAAAATATGCTAGAAATGCCTCTTATGACTGCACAGGTACAATTTTTTTTTTTTTTTAATTTCAAGTTGTCTTTGCAAATGGGCAGTGGCTTTTAAGATTCTTCAGGAATTCTAATTAAATTCATTTCGTCTAAAATATACTGATACAAAAGCTTTTTTTTTCCCCCCGTGAATTTAATTATAGGTAACAAGTTTCAAATGCGGAGGTTTAGTCTTGGGTATGGCAATAAA
The DNA here is from genome assembly GCA_030449875.1 of Aegle marmelos. Lineage (NCBI taxonomy): Eukaryota > Viridiplantae > Streptophyta > Magnoliopsida > Sapindales > Rutaceae > Aegle > Aegle marmelos. Next base: position 17,712,824 of record JASUUL010000094.1, on the reverse strand, counting down.
TCACTGCATGGTTGATGGGATAGGAGCAATGCAGTTTGTGAATTCATGGGCTGAAACAGCCAGGGGCGTAACTCTAACCATGCCCCCAGTTCTTGACAGATCTATGCCGATGCCTAAAAAGCCTCGGTTGACAAAAATGACTCAGAAAAATTAACCGTAGTTGATATAAGTGACATATCAAAGATAGAAACTTTGTATCAATAACAGAGAATAATTTACAAATCATTCAAATTTGAGCCAAGCAAGTTGGCAGGCTTAAAGAAGAAAGAGATGGAGAATGGAGAGCTAACTTATTGCTCAAGCTTCACAGTGCTGGAAGCTTTTTTATGGCGAGCCCGAAGCCAGGCTTTAAAAATGAAACCCCACAATCAAACCACGCTCGTTTTTACAGTAGACACAAGATCAAAGCTTAAAACAAATCCTCTGCCAAAAGGGTTTTTCGGCAACGGAGTTTTAGTGACTCAATGTCTTTGCACTGCGGAAGAGTAGGTACAGAAGCCATTTTCATTTGCGGTGAAAATGGTGCAAAATGCGATTCAAATGGTTAATGAGGATCATATCAAAGGGTTTATTGAGAGCTTTGATGTGAACGCAAGGCCATCTTCTTTTACTGCAACCCTGGCGATCACGTCGTGGACGAGAATTGCTTTCAATGCTGCGGACTTTGGATGGGGAGAGCCGACGCAGTTTGGGAGTATTTGGATTCCTAAAGAAGTGGCTTTGGTTATTCCTGTAGGTGCCATGAACACATTCCAAGAGCTCATAACTTCAATTTGACTTTCTTGTTAGGTGCCATGTGAGTGATACAACCTATGTGTCCGTTCATGGAATGTGTAAGCTTGATGTATGATTTTCTACCGAGTAAATTAATTATTAGTTTGGCTTGCAAGTCGAGCTCTTTTTATTTATAACTGTTGAAATTGGGTTTGATTATTCATTAAATTCTGTTAACTTTTGCAGATGTTAATTGGTGGGTGTCATTGATTTCTCATGAAATTAGTAATTTATCGTAATCTGAGTTGAAGTTTATTTACTGTGGTAGTTAACAATAATAATATCATAAATGCTAATCCTACATAGACCACCATTTTATATAGGTATGAATCTAGCTAATTAAGAGAATAGTAAATTTAGCGTTGAAAGTTTCTTGCAGACGGCGATGTGTTTGTTTATTCCAAAGGTTCAATCGATTAATTTTTTAATAAATTTATTTAACTGATCAACCGACTTCAAACCCTAAACTAAAGGAGCTGTAGAAACTGAAAAATTAATTTACTTTGTCTAGCTACTCCCTACCACTTAAAATAACTTTTCAATTAAGCAGTTTTCTAAAAACATGGAATTAAAGCAGGCTTGAAACTTTGAGAATCTCCAGAATTAACAAAATTGCACAATCGTCAAATAGACACAGACTACGTTAGCCATGAAATGATCCGAGACTTATCCATTAAAAGCATGCAAGATACAACCTGCTGGCCCAAAAGTTGGGTCTCCGAAAAAGAAGGTCCAGAAGAAACAGAAGAAAAGATTATTCATTTTATATCTAATACAAGTCATATTATTTAATTTATTTTAATTTTTTGAACAGATTTTTTATCGCTTTCTTGAGATTCACTGGGGAAAAAAAAGGGGGGGGAAAAAAAAAAAAAAAGAGGAAGCTTCGCGCAAGGTTACTGTTGCATGTCGCTACGCGGTTGAATTTTAGGTACCATAAGTTAGCATCTTGTAAAATGTAAACTCATGTTCAAACCGTACAGGGGTGGAACTATTTATAGGCCTGAGTTTTTTTGTTACAAGATTTTTTTTATATATATTTTACCCATTTTTATACAGATTTTATGTTTGACCATGTACGAATATATGTAAGTATATATTATGTTTCTTTATAGGCCTGATTTTATGTTTCTTTGTATGAATATCATTGAGTATTAACATTGCACGTAATTAAGGGTGGGCACGGGATAGTTTGGGTTATATTTTAAGTTAATTCAAACCAAATCATAAAAATTTAGATCAAAATCAAATTAATCCAAATATTTTTAACCTAATCCAACTCAGCCCATTTGGGTTTGGTTTGAGTTTTGTTTGAATTTTATAATCAAAATATTTTCTATTTTAATAAGTTTAATTATATCAAAATTATAATAATCAATAATTATTAAATTAATATTAAAATATGAAAAAATATATAATGGATAGAAAATTTTAAATAACAGACTTTACAATAACTTTATCCTTACATATGAACCATATTACAACATAAATTCTAACAATGTTAATACATATCAAAATAAGATAAGATATCTTAACTCAAGTATTGAAGCAATCCATCAAAATTAAATTAAATTATTCAATTTTATAAATTTAAATCTTCAAAGAAATAAATCTAAAATTTATCGTAATTAGCAAAACTCCAAAATTTTAAATGCAATAAAAAAATTGGACATGAAATCAAATTAGATTTAAATTTAATTAAAAATAACAATAGTATCATATTTTATTTAATAAGATGTTATAATCAATCACATTTTTTATTTTAGTAAGTTACAATACAAATAGGACTATAAAATTATATTAGAAGATTTCATAAAAATATTGTTTGACTAATTTATGAAAATATTAATTTAGCCCTTAACTCAAATTGTGATTGTAAAGAATTATTACATAATAGTGATTATTAATTTATAAATTATTAGTTTTAAAACAATAATAATGACCACTCAACAATAATAAAGACTTAAATTCTAAATTTTGATTTGTTTAAAATTTTTCATATCAAAAGATTATTTTAAAATGGTTTGATTATTTTATAGACCACTGGTACATGGCAAAAACTCTAGCATAGAATCAAACAACTTGAAAAAAAAATATTCTTAATTTTAAGATAATAAAATGTTGGAAGTATAAACTCCTAAACAAAATAAATAACAAATAACCGGTAGTGGAGTGTACATTAAAAAAAAATTAATACCTTAATAGTTGATATCTTGGTATTGACTTGCTCAATCATGTGAGATTTTAGAATTGAAAATAATGGAATTAATTGATTTTTATTTATTTTATTTAATTTATTTTTCATTAATATGTCATTTTTAATTTTTTCATAACCCATGGGTAAACCATACCCAAATCATATGAAATAATTTCTTACATAAAAACTCAAATTTAACCCATTTTATGATTTATTTATCCCAAACTATTCTGTTTAGTTTGAGTCTAGGTAAATCCATGGGTTGTGAGTTGATGCCCACCCCTACTAGCAATCATGTATAAGCTCTTATAACAATTCATAGAATTTTTTGTTACTTCAAATTAGTGCATAAATGGGACCATAAAATTAATTTAATTAATTTCTTAGAAATTTGTGTGAAATATTTTTAATAAGATTTGTCATTTTATAGTTATCCATATCTAGAATTAAATTCTACTGTTTATATTAGTCACTAGTACAAATAATATAGAAAACAAAAATATTTGAAGTAATTACAATACTTGGTACTATCAATAATATAATTGTTTGAAAACTATTCTAGGATGAAAAACTATTTTAATTCTCATATTTATATTGATGGATATAATAAAAGCGAGTTTACTAGCCAATAATAGGAATAAGGTAGAATCATAATAGAAAATAAGAATCAGAATAAGAAGTTTATTTAAACCATAAAAATCGAAATAATAATCAGAATGAACTATGTTACCATTTATGTATTTATTTTGTCATAGAATCTAAATGAACTATTATAAGTTACTAAAATGACTTTAATTAATTATCATCATTGTTCTTATTTATTATAATAATTGTGATTATTATTATTTAAAAAATTATTATTAAAAACTTATTGTTAAAAATAATAAAAATAATAATAATAATGTCATCAATAATAATAATAATAATAATAATAATAATAATAATACCACCACCACCACCACCACCATCATGATCACTGGTGATCGACAGTGGCAGTGGCAGTAGCAGTAGCGGCAGCGGTAGCAATAGCAACAAGCAGCAATAGTTTGTTACAGGCGAACCCCACCTATAAAATGCTTAAAACTCAAATTCCGCCTTTCTTTCACATTTATGCAATTTTACCTCTCTACACTGCAACCACTAATTAAAGACATAGACAACTACACTATGCATGAACAAACAGCTATCCAGTTGTGATTTTCCATGTTCTTGCATAAAAGAGTCCCTCCCTCAAGGTATAAGAAAAATACTCTGCCATGCTAAAAATTAAAACACAACAAAGCAGGGGAAAAAAAAAACTTCAAACTGGCGACAGAGGAATGACGCCAAAAATAATAATTCATATAGTACGTTAAAAGTGCTTACACCAGCTTCACATAAACCTCTTGCAGTTTGTGAATTCAATTTTAGTTTTTTGTTAGGTGCGATGTGAGTGATACCAGCTATGTGTCTGTTTATGGAATGTGTAACCTTGTTGTATGATTTTCTACCGAGTACATTAATTATTAGTTTGGTCTGCATGTCGAGCTATCTTTATTTATAACAGTTGAAGATTATTTTTTGTGGATATTAATTGGTGGATGTCATTGATTTCTCATGAAATTAGTATTTTTTTGTAATTAGCATTTTCTCGTAATCGAAGTTAAATTTTATTTTTTGTGTTAGTTAATAATAATAATAACATAAAACAAAGGCTAATCATACGTATACCACTATTTTATATATTTATGCATCTAATTAAGAAATAGTAAATTTATTATCGAAATTTTTTATAGATAGCAATGTTTTTTGTTCATTCTAAAAGTCTGATCAACTAATTTTGTAAACAAATTTGTTTAACTATCAACTGAACTTAAATCCTAAAGAAGTTGTGGGAATTAAAAGTTAATTTACGTTCTCTAGCTACTTCCTACGACTTAAAATGCAAAGAGGTTTGTTCTATAACTTTAAACAAAAAAGGCTTATAAGATAGAATATTTTCTGAAATAATAAAATACAAAGTGGTTTGTTCAATAGATATCTCATTTTATTTCAAACTATAAATATAATCTACCAGTCTCACATCGACAGCAATTTCAATTAACTACTTAAAATATCATTCAGAATTCAGAAGGGTTTTATTTTAATGCTTTAGTCCTAAGCAATGAGAAAATGACAATGGAAGCATAACTATCCAAGAGAAGTATGCATGGTAACCTTTATTCAATGGAAAGGAACCTCATGTTAAGCAATTTTTGAGCCGTTTTTCACACACATTTTATCACAGCTTGTCAAGGCTTAAAAATAATTGATTGAACTCTTGCAATCAGGCTCAAACTTTTCAGTTAAGCAGTTTTGAGAGCCTGTTATTGCGGATGACAGTATGTCAGTCACATCCATAAATGCCGCATTTGCTTTCAAGTTTCAGGAAACACGTTGTGGATTTGACTCGTGAGAGTGAGGAAGGTACAAGGGGAAAACTTATCCACTATCAAAGCTCAACCTGGTCATAACTTAAAGGTAAATGAATGATCGCTGCCAAATTCATCAAAAAGCTCAAGGGAAACACGTTACCACTCTCAACAAGTTTCAATTTCTTTGGTGTCATTGGTGACTACTGCCCACTACTAAATATGTACATAAGTAGCGTGTAATGGAGACTAGGTGAGAAAACAGCGATCATTTCCTTATCCAAGAAAAAGATAGTTAATTCATGACTCCATCTACACACACAGTGATCAAGCTTAATAAGTGTATGTGTATCTGTGTGTGTGGTTAACCTTAATAATTAATTATCTTAAGTGATTAACCTTAAGATAATTAATTCATGACTCCACACACACACACACACACACATATATATACATGTTATATAATTTTTGGAGGTACATATGGACTATAGTTATTCAGGGACAATTCGGATAAGACGAAGTGATTAACCTTAAGCATTCACCATTATAAAAAGTAAGTAAAGTTAATATCTCAATTAATATTGCAGTGGGTATCAAATTGTTCACTCGATTAAATGATGATATTGTAAAATGTTTGGGACTCGACGTCGATCACTTGGATATATAATTAAAGAAAATTTTTATATCATTATATCGACTGAAAAAAAGAATTTTAAATGTGTAAATTTTTGTCAAATTCCATATCAATGGCTAGTATAAAATGGTAATTGAAAAATGAGATATCCTTGAATATTGGACAAAAAGAGCTCTGCTAAGAGCAGTGGTCCTAATGCATAAGAATAATTATCATATAAAAATAAACTCATGTCATTTTCCATTTTTTTGGGGAAAAAAAACTTTTGTCATTTGTTACGTAAAAATAACAATCCTCCGGAATCCAAAGGGTTAAGTCTATAAATATCTGATCGCTTGGGATATAATTTAAAAACTTAATTATTTTTAGTAAGGTTAAGTCTATGAATATCTGATCGCTTGGGATATAATTTAAAAACTTAATTGTTTTAGTAATATTGGTGGAGTTTCACTTGAAATCCTAACTAAATCATCTATTAAATAATATTCTTATTTTTTAAGTTTCTTAACTTTATAAATATCGATCACGATGTTTTATCGTAAACTTTATAAATTAAGATTAATTTATCTTCTAATTAGTCACACACTTTGTTCAACATCCCAATGCAATTAATTAAATCTAGATAAGACTCCATGTGGGGTGGCTTATAATGGATCTCTCTAATTGTAAGCAATAAGGCACTATTTTTTCCACTTAAAGACTAATCTTACCACATACTTTCATAATTGACGTTGGCTTTAGGTCAGTGCTGATGCCAGAAATTATTACTAGCAACATGATTCGCAACTTCTTAATGCATATATATACGAATTAAAGCCGAGTTCGAATTTCATTATTCAAAAGATTTCAAGGTAAGCCCATACAGACACACAAATCATACCAACTCATATTTATGATAATTACAATCTTATACTTATCAGTTCATGTGATGAGACATTAATTTGAGCTTAATATTTGCAGGTACCAATAAATTTTTCCAATGGAAGAATCCCGGAAAAATGGCGGTATTCCTATTTCGGTACGAATGAATGAACCAGTTTACATTCAACCTGAAACGGAAACTTGTAAGGAGCCCTATTTCTTGTCAAGCTTAGATCATCCCTTCATCGACATGATGAGAACAGTTTACATTTACAAGCTAGATGGCAAGAAAAGTGGCGAAGAAGCTCGTGACTTGATGAAACAAGCCCTGGCTAAAGTTTTAGTTCATTATTATCCCCTTGCGGGGAGATTAAGAAGAAGCTCTAGTGGAAATCTTTTTGTTGAGTGCAGTAATAGCATCAATGGGGTGCCATTTGTCGACGCAGTTGCAGATTCTGAGATCGAAACGCTTGGTGACATCACGGTTCCTGACACCGTAATGTTAGAAAATCTCGTTTATGATGTTCCAGGAGCCGAAAATGTACTAGAGATGCCTCTTATGACTGCACAGGTGCAATTTTTTTTTTTCTCTAATTTCAAGTTGTCTTTTCAAATGGGCAGTGGCTTTTAAGATTCTTCAGGAATTCTAACTAAATTTATTTCGTCTAAAATATACTGATAAAAAAGCTTCTCTTTTCTTTTTTTCCTGTGAATTTAATTGTAGGTAACAAGATTCAAATGCGGGGGTTTAGTCTTGGGTATGGCAATAAATCACTGCATGGTTGACGGGACATCAGCAATGCAGTTTGTAAATTCATGGGCTGAAACAGCCAGGGCCGCAACTCTAACCGTGCCACCAGTTCTTGATAGATCTATGTTGATTCCTAAAATGCCCTCGGTTGACGAAAATGATTCCAAAAAATTAACCATCGTTGATATAAGTGACATATCACAGATAGAAACCTTGTACCAAGAACAAAAAATGATTTACAAATCATTCATATTTGATCAAAACAAGTTGGCAGGCTTAAAGAAGAAAGCAATGGAGAAGGGAGAGCTAAGTTATTGCTCAAGCTTCACAGTGCTGGCAGCTTTTTTATGGCGAGCCCGAAGCCAGGCTTTAAAAATGAAACCCCAGCAACAAACGAAGCTTGTTTTTATAGTAGATATAAGATCAAAGCTTAAAACTAATCCTCTGCCAAAAGGGTTTTTCGGCAACGGAGTTTTAGTGACTCAATGTCTTTGCACTGCGGAAGAGTTGGTACAGAAGCCATTTTCATTTGCAGTGAAAATGGTGCAAAATGCGATTCAAATGGTTAATGAGGATTATATTAAAGGGTTTATTGAGAGCTTTGATGTGAACGCAAGGCCCCCTTCTTTTACTACAACACTGGGGATCTCGTCGTGGACGAGAATTGCTTTCAATGCCGCAGATTTTGGATGGGGAGAGCCGACGCAGTTTGGGATTATTCGGATTCCTACTAAAGAATTGGCTCTTTTTATTCCAGAGGGAAAAGACAAGAACGGCATCGTTTCGGTTTTGGGGTTGCCTGTAAGTGCCATGAACACGTTCCAAGAGCTCATAACTTCAATATGACTTTCTTGTTCGGTGCGATGTGAGTGATACAAGCTATGTGTCCGTTCATGGAATGTGTAAGCTTGATGTATGATTTTCTACCGAGTAAATTAATTATTGGTATGGCTTGCATGTCGAGCTGTCTTTATTTATAGCAGTTGAAATTGGGTTTGATTATTCATTAAATTTTGTTGACTTTTGTGGATGTTAATTGGTGGATGTCATTGATTTCTCATGAAATTAGTAAGTTATCGTACTCTTGAGTTGAGGTTTATTTTTTGTGGTAGTTAATACTAATAATATCATAAATGCTAATCCTACATAGACCATCCTTTAATATATTTTATGCATAGAATAGTAAATTTATTATTAAAGTTTTTTATAAACAGCGATGTATTTGTTTATTCTAAACATTCAATAGATTAATTTTTTAATAAATTTATTTAACTAATAACCGAGTCCAAACCCTAAATTAAAGTAGCTGTAGGAATTGAAAAATTAATTTCCTTTATCTAGCTACTCCCTAACACTTAAAATAACTTTTCAATTAAGGAGTTTTCTGAAAGCATGGAATTAAAGCAGGCTTGAAACTTTGAGAATCTCCAGAATTAACAAAATTGCATAATCGTCAAATAGACAGAGACTACGTTAGCAATGAAATGGGCCGAGACTATCCATCAAAAGCCTGAAAACTACAACTTTCTGGCCCAAAAGTTGGGTGTCCGGAAAAAAAAAAGGTCCAGAAGAAACAGAAGAAAGGTTATTCGTTTTATATCTAAATACAAGTCATAGTATGCAATTTATTTTAATTTTTTGAACAGATTTTTTTATCGCTTTCTTAAGATTCACTTTGGGGGGGGAGATAAAAGGAGGAAGCTTCGCGTAAGGATACTGTTGCATGATGCCACACGGTTGAATTTTAGGTACCATAAGTTGGCAACTTGTAAACTCATGTTTCACGCAGTCCATGCAGGGGTGGTACTATTGATAGGCGTGAGTTTCTTTGTTATAAGATTTTTTCTTTTTTTTTTGGATATTTCCCCCTTTTCCATACAGATTTTGTGTTTGACCATGCACGAATATATCTGTACATTTATTTAAGTTATATTTTATATAATTTATAGTCATAATTTTTCTCTCTTCTCAAGATATATAGATGTTAGTTATTAAGTGTGTATGGTACATAAATTGTAACAGAATAACTCCCTTTTTTATTTGGCACGGTGCGGTGCAATAGGAGGCGATGGAATGGATGGTGGGTACAAGTGATGTTAGAGGATAATAATGTTCGAATGGGTGGAGGTGAATAATGCTCCAACAGGGATCTCAGAGCTTCCTAAGTGCAGACACAATTAAAAAATAAAAGGAAAAAAAACCACACAAATTCTCAGACACCAAGGCTGCGTTTACTTTGTTGGATTCACGAATGGAAATCCGGAATCGAAATTAAACCCATATTTACTTAGCAAAATTTAAGAAGTAATGGGATTTATTTTGGTGGGTCTCACGTGAAATTAGGAATCAGTAATAAGAGTCTGATTTCCAAGGGAGCCTTAGGAATCAGACTCCCATTTTCCTAATTTTTCATTTTATTTTTATTATTTCAAAAATATCCTCACTACAAATGAAAAATATAAATCACAAAAAAAAAAAATCCTTAAACCTAAACTCTCTCTCTCTCTCTCTCTCTCTCTCTAGGAGAACACCATTGCAGGTGTGGTGCTTCTATCACCATCACAGTCGAAATCGTCCACCATCTTCTTCGTTGTCACCGTTCAATCGACCGTGGACAGTGTTATTGTCGATTTTGTATCCGTTGAGCTGTCTTAATCTCGTCTCTGTCTGGGTTTCATGCCCATCTCGTTTCATTCTGTTTCACCGACGATTTCGTCTCCAATGGTCGTGGTTTCCAGTTCGATGATGATAAGATGTTGACGATGATGACTTGTGTTGACTATGACAATTCCAATTTTGATTATTTTAGTTTCGTCTCTATTTCATGCCCATCTCATTTCGTCTCTGTTTTGTCGGCGATTTCGTTTTTGATGGTCATGGTTCGAGTTCAATGATGATGAATGTTAACGTTGATGATTTGTGTTGCCGTTGTAGTTGATGACGGTGATGATTCCAATTTTGATTTTTTTGTTTTTTTGGAAATGAATTATTTCCTTGATAATGATTATTTGGGATTTTGATTATTGTTATTGTTATTTTGGAAATGGGTTATTTTGTGGATGATGATGAATTTTGCTGTTGATGATTAATCCGATTATGATTGTTATTATTTTTAAATGAGTTGTTATTTTGTTTGTTTATTTATTTATTATTATTATTATTAATAAATTATAATTAATTAATATATTAACATTATATGAATATAATTAATTAATATAATAATAATAATAATTATTATTATTAAATTATATTAATTAATAGATTAATAATATATGAATATAATTAATTAATATGTTAAATTATTATTATTAATAATGATAATCAATATGACCGTTATTATTATTAATAAGAATTTTTTAATAATATAATATCATTTAACTCATTCTGATTCTGTTTTATAATTTAATTAAATAATTTATTTTAATTTTTATTTTTATTCTTAATTTAATTAATTTTATTTTTTTCATTTCGATTTCTATTTAAAAACAACATAAAAATTAACAAGTAATCTCTTGAGGTCTTTGCTTCTCTTATTCTTTAGTAATGTCCGCATGAAAAATCTTAATTTTAACACCCACACATAAGAAGTTTCATATATATAATACAAGTTATGATTTAATAAGGAATCTCCTTCCTTATTAAAGTAAAAAATAAATTATAAGACAATAAAAATACACATTTTAATGTAATTTTTTTAGAATATATGTTTTTGTTGCTTTTTAGGAAAATTTTATTTTAATAAAATATAAAATCCCTCATTAAAACATTAATCTGTAGTTTATAAATATAAGCTTCCAATTGAAGATATCTAACTATATTAAAATTAAAAAAAATTAAAAATATAAAATATAAAATTTACTATATTATAGAATATTTTTTAACTTTTTCTTAATTTTAATATAGTTAATAATTGATAATTCTCTAGTGAGAACATCTTTATTTTAGTTAAGTAAAGAATATTGTTAATAGACCAAAGAAAGGGTTTATAATATATTGAAATATATGTTTTTCTTTTATATTTTAGCAACATCTTCACTTTAATAAAATATAAGTGCCCTCACTTGAGAAAAACTAATATACAATCTTTTTCTAATGAGGATATGTTCATTTTAACAGAGTAAAAATATCACTAATAAATAAAAAAATATAAATTCTAATTCACTAACAAACAAATCAATATAGTCTTTAATATATTAAATTTTTTTTTTTGTAATTTAGAGGCATGTTCACTTTAACAGAATAAGAATATTTTCATTAGAGAAGAATTATATATATATATATATATATTTAGGTTTTATTGAGAGATATTATACTTTAGTTAAATTTTAAGATTTCAATTAAAACCACTAGATTTAGCTCATAAAATATGCGTGTGGTGGATCTTATCATGGGTAAATTTTTTTTTTAAATCATTAAATTCAAATCCCATGACTCATTGAGATTCTATTCTTTAACTAATTTATAAAATTCGTTATGAGATCTTAACCCTAGAATCATTATTTAGTAAGAGATAAGTTAAAGATAAGAAAATAATACTTTAAAATAATATATTTTATCCTATGATTCATTAGAATTTATGTTTTTATGCGTCTTTTATCGTGTTAAAGTAATAAAACTTTTACTAGATAGTGACTAAATTTTCTATCTTTTCCATATTCCTTTAACGACAAAGCTATATAAAGAAAAAGCGCACACAACGCATGCTATAACAGGGTGTATTTTGTTATGCAGTATATTTTATTTTAGTTTGTCAAGTAAGAGATTTATTGTAAATCTCTCTCTCTCTCTCTCTCTCTCTCACGAACTTTACCTACACACCCCAACTAAAGTACATAATTTCTTCATCACGGCCTTCTCCACTGTTGTCCTCATCAATTTTAGAGATGTTATGCCATAACATATTCAAACTCGTAGTTCCTCCACTATAGTCCTCCTCGACTCAAGATCCGATTCAACCACTATATATGTTACTATTTCGGCAGCTAAACACTGCTGTGTGGGATGACATTGAATTTTATCATTTATGAACTTTTACACTAACAAGTGATTATTAATTTAATTTAATTTAATTTAATTTAATTTAATTTTAGGTAAACCTCAATGGCATGCAGATGGGTTCTATTAAAGGGGAAAAAAATGACACTAAATTAGGGAATACAAGGAGCCTAATATCCTTATAAGAAATAAACAAACTAAAACGCAAGCCTAACACACAGATTAACAATGCATGGATTGGAATAATAACAATAGCAATACGATCAAATCTGCGTAATATACGGATTATTTATTTGTACCCAAATAAATTCAAGCATAGATCACAAAAATACTAGTAATATAAAATGTGAAATTAAATTACTAACACGTAATATAAAAAAATCTGACGTGTTATTTTTCAAATCTCAACAAAGAAATGGGCTAAATTAATTTAAGAAAGAGTTTTGATTTAACCTCCATTCAGAATGATAATTTTTAATTTAATATAAAAAATTTTAAAAATATTAATTTATTTTTAATTATTATTATAAAAGTAAAAGAATCATTAATACTTCTTTTTATTTTTTTTAATAAAAAAATATTAATATTTTTAAAATTTTATAAGATAAATTTAAAATATGAATATAAATTAAAATTTACTTACTTGCAGAGTATAGGAGTATGAAAAGAAGACTTATCTGGTTGAATTTTATTTATGACCAGATGCAGCTTTCAAGCTTTAGGTGGTGGTAGGACCCAAAAAAAGCTGTAAAAATTGTCATGTTTGTAGCAGACTATACAGTGTTTGGATGGAACTGGGGGAAGTTGTACTTGTACTTTCAAAAGTGAAGATTTGCACCCCTTTCTTGTTAACATATTTCACATCTCACACCCACTACAAACAAAACAAATCAAACCAATATTTATTCCACTCCTATTATTATATACATTTTTGAGAATAGCTGATTAGACAAGAGCATGCTATGCTAGTCAGATTCAGAAGTCATCTTTTTTACCTGCTTTGAAATATATTCACATGTGTTTTTTTTTTTCATTAAAGAAATAAATAAAGTACAAATCCTGATCAATAAATTCAAGAGACCCAACTCTTATTTGAGGAAAAAAAAATATATCTGTTTGGTTTTTAAAATAATTTTAGTAATATAAAATGATTGTGTAGGTTAGGAGGTCAGTTGAATTTGAATGTTCAAAGAAAATTATGAATTATTTATCTAAAAAGGCAAAAAGATTATGGAACGTTCTTTGACTGAGCCCCTTTCCCAAGTAGGTCACCGACCAAATAAGTTAAATTATATAAATTAATTGTAAATGACGATTATCCAAATGCGTACTGAAATTTTATCTTAGATAAGAAGATAATGGACTGCTCCCCTTTAGCTTTGGTCATGAAAGTGGCAAATCATTAGAAGTTCACCTGATTTTCTCCGCAGGATTTGGCTTTCTTGGTATTTTAAATATTATTGATCTAATTCAAAACCAGCATTACTTTTTCTATATTTAGATTTGAAACAACAAATTAATTGACCATTGCTAACAATCATCACAAATCATATGCACTCTCTTTTGCGCACAAAACAGGAGGGACACCACATTCACGCTTGTTTTATTCAACATCTTCTGGTCCATTGCGGTGAGAACAAAATCTCAAACTGCCAATATTTCCCTGCAACATTAAGATACCGAATTTAGAGCAAATCAAAAAGCATCATGTCATTGGCTTTTGCAACTTATGGGTATTCAAACTTGTTTGTGCGAGATAGAACTACAGGAATTCGGAGAATTCCAACACCATCGCATCACTATACTATCATCATATCACATACGACCATAGTGTTGTCGTACACCTAAAACTTTCTTCATAAATTGATGCATTAAAGTTTGGAACATTCATATCAGAAAAAATTATCTTCTATCACCATGGGATTGCCTTTATATGCTTATACATATTATGAGAAGTTTGATTTCTCATTTTAAACCAATTTAAACATACCCAATAACTAAAATCGTCTATCACTGTACAAGCCAAGAAAGCCAAAACGAAAGCGAAGGATGTTATCGGCGAGCTCGATTTGCATGTATGTTTGGCGAGGTGCATCGCGTCCCCATATGTCAATGCATTGATTTTCCATCCTTTTCACAAGGATTGTGCACGAAGGGCCGCGTGTCGTGATGTCATTGGATGGTATCTCGCAATTCTGTCAGTAGGATCCTGACACGGGGCCCGTTATGCACACTAACGTGCGCGCCTGAAAACATATCTAAGTTAAATTACAAAAAAATAAAATGAAAAAAATTTGTTACCGTTTCAACCGAGCTACCATCTCATTGAATGTTTAAATATATATATATTGCATTCACAATATAATAATGATAACCCGCAAAAGTGATAAACAACTTTTTATGCCTTTTTCTTTAAGCACTATTCTTGAATCTTGTCTTCAATATTTCTTTTAAAATATAATCAAAGGAGATATTAGAAGACTGAAAGTTGGACCAGAGAGAGAAACTTGTTCAAAAGAACCTGCAAAAACACTATGGCCAAACGAAAAACTCAGCAGTTCTCCACATGGAACCTGAAACTAACTTCCCCCGCCGTCTTTGCAGGGCGGGAAAAAAATAAAAATAAAGAAAAACAGAACCCTCCCTTGAAGAGAGGAAAAAAGAAAAAAGAAAAACTCTATAACAAAAAATAAATGAATAATATAATTATCAGAACACATTAATTAAAGCTTTTCATTGTCAATATATATCTCCAAGAAACCCAGAGATACATCTTTTGGGTCCCTCGTTTGGTGTCTTTATCTACCACCTTTTGTCCTTGTTTCTTTGTAGCCCCCGATTTCTCTTCTTCTTTTTATAACCCATGTCATCTTCTTCATCTTCTTCGTCATCTTCAGAAGATGGCAATGGCAATGGTGGTGTTGCTGGTCATCACGGTGCAAGAAGAGGAGGTGATTTTGAGGGGCCATCATCTTCAAGGCAAAGGCGACGTGCCATTAATGAAGTGTGGCCTGAGCCTTTCGTTGAGGCCCTTGCTGCCCAAGTCGCCATTGAGGCTTCTCGCACTGACGGCCGCCTTGCTGCCGCTGCTGCCCTGGCCAATGTGTTTCAGGTATGTTATGTTTTATATCATTGCCCTAGTGATGGTTAAAGCTTTAATTTGTTTGTTGCCTTGAAATAAGGTTATATTAGCGATGATTTTGTTAATGAAATTAGAAAGATATTATTCAAAGAAATGGACAAATTAAATCTTGCGTTAGTCAACAAGTTGTTTTGGACTTTGCAGTGTGCTGAAAAATAATAAATTCCAAAAATTTACATATTGATTTTATTTTATTTTATTTTATTTTTGTTCTTTCTTTTCCTCTGTTTGACAAAATTTCAAATCGCTTGAAAAGAGTGGAATGGATGCTGGTTTCTTATACGTGTATAATATTTGGGGTTTTACATAAGCATCCAAGGAGAAAATTTTGTTCCTTGCAAAGGCTTCACTGCTTTTTGATAAATGGGTCCATTTCTAACAAAATTTATGTCCCTTTCAGGATTGAGTAGTTTTCATTTGGGCAATGTTAGTTCCTCGAGTCTCCTTTTTATTACTTTAGAAATGTCTATTTTTGGACCCCTTTTGAAATCTTGAAGAAAGGGGCTCTTTTTTGTATTTAAATTTCTTTTTACTATTATGTTTTGAAATTTTTCCCTTTCTCGGCATGATCTTTTTCAAGCTTTAAAAAATAGAAATCCCATAACTTTTTGACTTAACTTTCCTAGCAATCTAGCTAAATCCCATTTGAATGCTTTTCTTACTCTAAAATGCAGATAGTGAGACCTTGAAACCTACTTTATTTGAGCTCTTTTAGCAAGCAAGCATGTAGGATACAGCATAATTGAAGGAAAGATTCAGACTCAGTTCTTGTTAGCCTATAAATTTTCTATATATATTAACAATAAATAGATGCAGGAACTTTCGCCTTTTATCATCTGTTCTAGAGATTAGGTCAGGGTGCTCTTTAAAAGTGTTCATACTTCCTTGTCATGCAATAAATGATGCCTCTAATTTTAGAATTCTTCTTCGAATGAAATTTATAGTATTTATGTTTATGGTTAATTACTAGGGGCATAAGGCATAGAACACAGTACAACTTTTGCAACCTTGCATTTTTAACATATTAAAAGCCCATCTAGCTTTCTTTAGGTCCCGATTCTTCTCTTCATGCATCTTTGAGTCAAAAGCCAGCATGTACAAAAAGCACATGGAGCCCAATGCTGGCACAGTAAGCTCATGTCTCCCTTGTCACCTCAGAGATAATGTCTTCTAATCTTCTCAATTCTGATCGCATAATTAAAGCCAGAGGCCAGAACCAGCACCCTTTGGTGACTTCTTTTTTGTTCTCTTTTAGTTTGTTCGTTGCACATACTTGTAATAAAATATTTTAGAAAACAAAACCAACATAGCAAGGGACGAAGGGTATGGGGGGTGGGGGGTGGGAAGCAAATACAGAGCAAAAGCAAAGCCAGGGGGAATGAGGGATGTTTGGAAGTGGAAGCTATAAGAAATGCGAGACAAAGAAAGGCAGAAAAAAGGCAAGTTGGGTGATGGATTCTTTGCTTTTAACGAGACAGACCTTTGCCAAGCCTTTCTTGGAAATGAAAGAGAGAGATTTAAAAAAAAAAAAAAAAACACGCTTGTATGTTGTATCTATCCTATGTTCTATGTATATAATAAGCTTTAGCTTTCATGATAACAACTCTAGAGAGCATGGACCACAGCTAATAAGCTATATAGTCTTTTTGTCCTCTTTTTTAGATTCCTCTCATCAAACAGATGAAACAAATCTCCTCTCCACTTTCAAGTTTCATCACAACACATTTTCTTTGTACTTGAATGTGTACCTTTATATGATTCTTTTTAATATCATGAATTGATGAACACAAACAAATGAAGGAGCTGTCACAGTCCCAAGCCATATATAAGCTTTCTCCCTGATAGTAGGATTTATGAATTGAGTCAATGACGGGAGAGTGGAGTGTGGTGGGGTGGGGTGTGATCATTAATTTGTACCCACGAGATCACTGCTACTGGTACTAGTACAACAAGTCTTATATGCTACAAGACAGAGACAAGTCTGTATCAATACCATCTACTTCGATGTATCAATATCATCATCTCTCTTCTTCTTTATTTCCTTTCTGACTGACTGACTCAACTGAGCTCTTTCTTCTCACGACATCCAAAACCAAACACATCTTTCTCTTTTCTCTTTTCTCAGTAATGTCTTGTCTTACACACCTACTACCTCTATTCTGCTCTCTAGTCCCTAGTCTCTCCTGCCTCCTGGCAATGGCTCCAGGCTCTGCCTTCAAGTTTTGAATTTTTCAAACATTTGATTTTATTTTATTTGAAAAGTCTTTAGCCACATAGTCACATGGACTATTATTATATATCTTTAGATTCATGGGCAACGGCATATATTTGTTTTCTTCCCTTAATACTCTTTTATGTCGGACTCCATTTAGTGTGGATAAAAAATTTATTGCAGTGATAAAGCATTGTTCACTACACTTAGTTTTTAGTTTTTTTACCATTTGCAAATATTTAATCGCGAGCTATAACTAGGAAGCAAATGGAAATGGATCTAACCAAAAAAGTTAAAAAAAAATATGGAGATGGGCATTTGAGAAAATATTAATAATAAAACGAAGAGATTGTGCCAAGTAGATGCTTACTGTACACAGTCGGTAACCATATAATATTTGCATATCTTTTCTTTTTACTAAACCCATGATTTCAAGATGGAAGACCAAGTTTAGGGAGCGATCTGATTATATGGATTAACCATGCCCTTACATGAGAAATCCTATAATAATAGGGACTCAGAAGTCATCATGCCCGGGAAAAAAAAAAAAACATTTTTACTTATCGAATTCCACAGTTACGTGCATGCGGGAACTTTCTCATGGGGTGCGTATGTGGTGTTTTATTTGCATGCAGGTTTGTTCCACGTGGCGAGCAGTCTCACGCTCTGATCTTCTCTGGCACCGTCTCACTCGACGAATTTGGGGCCGGACTAACCTTCTGCATGCCACGTGGCGAGATGAGTACATCTATCGCCACCGAACGGCCCAGAATTTCCGAACGCGTAGATACACCCATTTCAATCTCTACTTCGATCCCTCAGACGTCGACAACCCCGACGGTCTGACCTGTCGCTGCCTCACTCTCTCCGACCTCAACCTCGCCTGCGGCTTCGCCGACGGCGCCGTCCGGCTCTTCGATCTTACCACCCGCCTCCACGTCAGGACCTTCCGGCCCCAACACCGGGACCGCCTCGGCCAGTTCTCACGTGCAGTATCGGGAATAATAATAACAGACTCCCAACTCGTTTTCGCCACGTTGGATGGAGACATCCACGTGGCCGTCATTGATGACGTGGCGAATCAAACTCGTAGGGCCCACTTTGGTAGCGTGATGCACGACGGCGTTTTGATCGACTTTACTGGCTGCTCACGGTACTGGGTAGGCCTATACGCGGGGCTAGCGGGGCGGGCCTTTCACATCTGGGACGGTCAAACCGAAGAGTTGACGTTTGTTGGGGGGACGTTGACGGACCATAACACTGTGATGGGATGGCGAATGCTGACTGAGTTCACCGAGTTCGTGGGCCGAGTTAGGGTAACAAGTCATGAGTCTGCTGTGGCGTGCACGAGCTCACGTGTCATAATATTCGATTTAAGAAACCAAGGGGTGGTATTGGGCGAGCGAGAGTACGGGAGAGGGATATATGTGACCTCGGTTGACGTTAACACGGAGGCGTACGTTGTAGCAGAGAACCGGGAGTTGGAGAATCAAAACCCCAGGGCTATCGTGCGCCGGCTCGACACGTTTGAGGAGGTGTGTAGGTTTAGTTTGAGGGCCGAAAGGAATATGAACGTGATGGGTTGCATGAATCAAGGGTACGCGCTAATGTGCGCTGGGGGAGTGATAAGGGTATGGGAAGTGGAGGGAGGGCAGTATATGTATAGTTTTCGGGAAAGAATAGGAGAGGAAGTGCTGGCGTTCGTGGGTGATGACAGACACGTGGCAGCATCATGCGAGACGAGTATACATTTGTGGGATTTTGGGGCATAGTAGATTAGTGCGAAACGGCCCAAGTGGAGACAGGGGAAAGAGATGTGTCAAGTGTGTACTTGAAAATTGAATCAGATTTTGTAAGGGCCGGGGGGCCTGGGCGTGTGCGGTAGAGTAGAGACACGCTGCTGTTTTTGGGATTTCTTAGGTTTGGAATTGTCAATTGTGAATGTGAAGTAACTTTGACTTTGACTCCCTGGGGAACTGAAACTTGTTGCTATTAAAATATTAATTTGACTTTAACATTCAATTGGAACCGACGACATCTGAACTCAATGCCCCACTTTGACAGTAGCTGTCTCTCTCTGTTATTGTTATTGTTTTTGTTTTTGTAGATTTCCCCTCTCGCTTGTGGCCTCTCGTTTTGTGGTTGGTCTAAAAACCAAAAAATTAGCTTTGTTGGCAATGACCCTTTAGCTAGTGGTTAGGATATCGAGTGCTCAGCAACTATTTAGTAGTACGTCCTGCCCCGATAAAAGTTTTTTGTTGGTATCTTAAGCAAGCTGTACTTGTCTTTGTGTAAATAAATAAGGGGAGAGCTTGTTATGGTAGAATGTGCGCTTTATACGTTTTAGCTGTAAAGGGGACTTGAGCACCAAAGCCACAAGCATGCGGCACCTGCAAGAATTGCTGAGAAAGAGAATCTTAATTTTGATATTTGAATAAAGGTTGCTGAAGTGACTAATAAATTATCGCTACCTGCTTTGAATCTATGACTATGACCAGATTTTATCTCACTCTTCGGGAACCCCAGGGGAAAAAAAATGTACAAGTTTGGTGTACATGCAGTTTTTGAAAATGGAACGGAGAGGGAATTGGGATGCGTGTGATCATGCCTGGGCAATTCCCTTTCTCACTAGCATATCATATACTCTATCAACTTTACTTGGTTCAACCTTGAACAGGTTATGAGCATCCGATTTCTTGCTAACGTTGCCCTTGTATATCTCTACCGATAAGATCTCCAACATTTTGAGATAGTGTGCCGGTAGTATCTTAATCTCACCACAGAGTCGTTTCTCCTGCATAGAGCATCAATAGATCGTTCAGTCAAAATTTTAAGCTTTGTAGAACACATGGAACAGACCTGATTTCACAGAAGTTGATCCATTGATACAACGATTATATTTTAAGAAACAATGTATTATGTCCCACATGTTTCCAGGCATTTCACTGACTGACTATTTGACCATGAAGACAGGACAAAAGGAACAGAGTCCTCACAGTTTCAGAAAGTAGATCGGCACCCACAAACCCAGTGATGTCCCAGTCTTCCAGGGAGCTAGCAATAGTTGAAGATGGATCATTGCCAAATGGCTGTAAACTGCAGGAACCCCTCGCAACTCCACGAGGGCTGACCTCAACTTCACCCTTGAGAGTATTTGGCCTCTGCAACACTTTACCACTAGGACCTGCCTGGCCACTTTCCTTCATTCTCTGGGCATTTTCTTCAGCTTCCTTCTTCCGCTTCTGTTCTAGAAATCTATGCGCCTCAGAGGATGTACGACAACCAGCAGCTTGTGCTTCCTGCATATTATATTATTGTGAATATCAAGGACCTTAGCTAACTAAGTGGATAATTATTCTACATGCATAGGCTGGTAGATGTGTATTTTAGTGAAATGATAGTCAGGGAATAATTTAAAACATTAAACTGAAAGGCTTAATGTCAAACACAAGAACTAGGGTTGCAAATCGCTTTTCCATTAAAACCAATAGAACAATTGGCTATAATCAAGATATAGATATATCGAATTATCGATCTGTGTCCTTGATATCAAATGAAGAGACCTCAATGGTAAATATTAATAAGTATCATTTTCTATTCAACTTTAGATCTTTGTACTGAGACATAACAACTGACATTAATTTTGTACAGACAATCAGCTATACTGGCATGAAGAGGTTCTTCTATGCCTCTCATCACCCTTACAAGGTAAAGCTGAGGTACAAGCAAACCTGAAGTTCTTGTATTCTTTTGACAATCCGATGTTCCTCAACAACACTCTTGAGCAACTCCTCATGATCTTCTTTTGAGTGGAACCGCATGAAGACCTTGTATCGCTGATATATTTCCCTCTCTTCAGGTGAGAGATTCCTCTCAAAGGGATCAGGGTATAGCAGATTTCTTTCAAGTATGAAGTCCTTCCTGCGTTTCCTCTCATCAAGCCTGTCATATCAGAAGTCCAAAAGCATTATAGTTATTGACAAAGAGTAACAGTATTGAATATCATATTATCACAGAAGACAAGGTAAAAGTAGCTTGGTTATGTTATCGCTTACTTGTCATAATTTGCTAGAAAAGTTCTATGACTGCAAGCTACCATAAATGAATAGAAAAGAATTCTTAAAAACTATTGTGTGGTGAGCACCTCCTAGGGACTAACAGTTTGAGAGAGTACGAGGCATGTATCTTAAAATATAAAAAAGCCTAGATATACATGTGACCAAGAAAATATGAGCACACCCTTGCATTGATTCCTTACTCTTCAAGTGTATCTAATTCTTTTTTTTTTTTTTTTGGGGGGGGGGGGGGGTGCAAGAACTATCTAGCTCTACTTAAACTTGGATTAATGAGTTCAAGTAAATGAAATTTCCTCATATGGCTAAAGTGAGTCTCAGAAATTTAACCCGTGACAGGTATAAAATGATGCTTTCTAAATGAATAGTTAGTGACCTGATTCCACTATTCATTTTGACTTCCATCTAAATACAACTAGGGTGTCAAACATCTGCATGGATTTCCATCCACAACTCAATGCATCATTTTATTCGAGGACATATTCATTTCCAGTGAACATAAATGACAAACTTTCACTTTTCCTCAACTGTTCTGTTTCTGAAACTGAAGGTAGAGTAACAGACCTGTCCATAAGCCTTGGACACAGTACCTTATTCCTAAAACATGCAAATTCATGTGAGTACATAGGTACCTTTTTCCATAAATACACAGTACTCTCAGCTTCAATTCACGCTCAGCATCAGTATCATTTTTATTAAACTCCATATCTGCCAGTAAATGCTCTGCATCATTATCATATTCAATCTCAAATTCTTGTCTCTTGAAGTTATAGCCACTCAACTCCTTCATAGACGGCCTCTCGTCCCCTGCTGTCCTAAGTTTTTTCTCCCCAATGCTCCTGTCAGACTGAGGTTCTGCAAGCACCGTAGAATAGAAAACCATCAGGCACTTACTCTGAATACGAAATATAAATGGCTTCTTCACTGATTCAGTATGATGACTAAACAAATTATCTATTCAGTCCTTACGAACTTGCTTCCAACAGAATCCCATGTTATGTAAAATATAAAAAGCATTGTCATCGTGTATGCTGCAAGGAAAATGGATTTTCCTTGTCATCTGTATGTTAATGTGCCTTGAAAATGGATTTTCTGGCAAGGAAAATTATATATTCAACCTAGTTTTGCCTAACTAGATAAGCAATGCTTCCCATGACTGAAGCCAGTTGCAGATAAGATTTAAGATGATTACAGTGAACTGAAAGGTACCCAACGAAGTGTCACACTGTAAACACACATATAAATTATGTAAGCATACCTTCCACTTTAACATTCTCCTTTACTTGTGTCATGTTTGAGGCCTTCTTACAAGAGAATGCGTTGCCACTGCTTGGATCAATGGAGTTTACCTCAACTGAAAAGCAGAAAATATGTCACTTTTATCAATTGCATATTTTGACCCATAAAAAATGAATAGAGAAGTTCAATAGACACATTTTTCTACTAAGCAATAATGGTGATACCAGTAGTTAAGCCAGATGAGGATTGACGAGTTGTATCTTCTTTTCTTGTTTCGGGCCTGATCGAGCACATAAAAAACAATAAGAAAACAGAAACAGAAAGTGGATGTAGATATATATCAGTTGTAAAACAGAGCAGGTATTTTTACTTCATTCTTGTAGAGAAGGGAGCATCTTCTTTCTGCGCCAGCTCAGCAACAGCAGGAAGTTCTGTGGCAAAAGAAAAGTGAAATCCAGCATCCTGGTTCTATACACACACATGCACAAACATACATAATATGCATCTTATGGCTCCATGCAGAGCATTCATGCCAACAGATGTAACTAAAAAGCAAGTAAACCATATTCATATAAATGAGAAAATCTACCAATGGACTTAAACAGTTATGCATTAGGATCAATTCGCAAGAAGCGAATGTGGGCTATTCTTGAACTGCAACTGCCAAGAGTAATAAACTCCACAAAAACGCAAATTAACCAGCTAGAAAATTACCCAAGTGTGGTGCAGTCAAAATATTGGATATTTAACCTCCATGTACATTCCCATTTTAATGTAATCTACAACATTCAGCTACAATCCTCAAGGTAAGAACCAAATAAATAGAGAACTAACCTTTCTTGACTTCTTGATGCTCCTTGGCCATAGCAAGGAGCTCTTCCCTGTTCTTTCCCATTACATGAGACAAGTCCTACGCCAACAATATTATTAGAACAATACTGTTACAGTATGTCAGTGTGTATGACAAAATTTGTAGTGTAATACTTGCATACCGGGAGAGGAAAGCATGGGGAATTCATGTATATAGCATTATAATGGTCAATACACCGTGACTTGCTCTTGGTCCCCACATGTTCAGCAACTTCACCCCAATTTCCGAATCCATACATCTCAATGCCCTAAAAACAAGACAACAATCAATCACCCCTAGCCATCAAAGGAGATGACATGCAAATTCACAAGGACTATCAGCAAATCTACTCCAAATATCAAGTGAATAATCAGAAAATTTTAACTCATTTATGAATAAATAGAAATACCTCTAGAAGTAAAATCTCTTCATCTGCATTCCAGTCTGGACAAATAAGTGGAAAAGACAAATTATCCTGTCGGAAAGCAATTATGTAAACATATCAAACAACCAATTACATAGTACTTAATATTTCCCATTTTTGCTGATATCTTATATAACCAAAATACATATCAACAATCATGGAGAATGGAGTCCATAAACACTGATGATCGGATCATTATAATGGGCTTATGATAGGAGGAATAACAAACTTTGATAATGCAACTAACCATAACCCTATATGGATGATTGCTTTCGTGCGGATAGATTTGAGCTCCAACAGAAAAGCACTCGATGCAAAGGTCAAAATCCGAACACAGAGCACACTTAATTCGAACCATTCCAGAAAGATCTTTGTTGCAATAATTACAGTGGTATAATGCCCCTTTTCCTTCACTTAATGGTTGACCTATGACCCATTGTAGGTGAAAGAGTTAGTTGAGAAAACTAAAACAGGAAAAATATAGATTCAAAGCTAAGTTGACTCTTTCAGCGACAGGGTATAGTATGATTTGAAAACTTGAAGGAGACAAATCATTATTATAAAGAGGATATTATTAACTTTGAACCTTTCACACTAATTGAGCTACAACCGCAGATCATATAATATGGCATAACAGATCAAGAACAACTATTAAATATATACAATGAGATTGACAAGAGACTAAAAATAGGCAAAACGGGAGAAATTGGACCACATCATATTCTGAAAGCATAATTCCAACATATGATTTATATGCTGATGACAGAGTACCTGTTGATGCAGTCTCTAAATTCTCTAAGCTAGATACGGTCCTTTTCCTTTTGGACCTACTGAAAATAGAAATAGAATTTGTAAGACCAACACAAAGATAAGCATCACAAGTAAAACAATGAATTAATCTACTCCCAATTTAGTACTTTGATATTGCACAACTTTTTATATCTTTCATTTGTGATTGAAAACCACAGCAGCAAAGCATTACTCAACTCTAAACTTCTGTATCACACAAAGAGAATTTCAAGTTATGAATCAAATAGCAACAGATATTCTCAGAAGCCGAAACTCGTCATCTTTTCTGTGCCCTCTAGGAAAACAATATCTACATCCTACAAAAGGGTATTCATAAGCTTAACCAATATCAAAGTCCACAAATCGCTCATCCATAATATGACAGAGATAGGACATCCGGAATGTTAAATCTACTACTCTCACCCATCGAAAGTTTCTAGAGAAAATTCATGTTTATAAAGTTATAGGTTCCTCAAGCATACAGAAGCATATCACATACACTCCAAACTTATCAAATTGTTAAAAACTATTAAAAGACCTCATATAAAATCTTCCAACTGTATCCACAAAATCGATTCAAAGAATGCACAGATAAAACACAAAATCGCTTTTTTTATTTTTTATTTTTTCCCGCCGGGGGGTTTTGAGGGGCCGCCGGGGGAAGAGGGTTTCTCAGATACCTACAGCGCGAAATCCCAGCAAATTACAATAAATTGACGTATGCAAAGAGTATTGCGTACTTTTGGCTGTGATCCTCATCAGCAACATGGGAGACAGCCCGATACCGACCCATTGATCCAATCACCTGATCTCAGAAACAAGAACGCAGCCAAATGCTTATTAAATGAAGAAGAAATGAAAATTTTTACATAGAGTAACGCTCCATTAAAAAATAAAAAATTTACACCAACCTCAACTCTTACGAGCTCAGCTTCAGCCAGGCGTCGAGATTTTAGATTAAAAAAACTAAAAATAAAAAATAAAAATTTGTGTGAAAATGTTTGGCTCTTGAGACAGAATAAGTGGGGTAAACATATGACGCCGGAAGTTCATAGATATTACAAGTGAGATCACAGATTATATTTTTCACTAAGCGTGGTCCCTTGAGTTAGATCCAGTGACAAATTGGTGATTGGACTGTAATACCCCTAAAGCTCTAAAAAAGCGCGAGCAAAACGAGTCCACGATTTGAGGGTGTATCTGTAATTAAAAACAAACGAATTCGAAGAGGGGTGTGACGGCGTAGACGTGTAAAAACGGGGTCCCCTTATAACACAGCGGCTGTACCTCACACAGCCACTTTTTATTATTTTATTAATACCATCGATAACCGGCCACCGGTACCATCATTTGAATTGGTTTAAAGGGGCAAATGTCAAATGGTAACTATCATACAGCGCCCTCATTTTAGGTAACTATTAAGATAATCAATCAAAAATTAGAAAACTATCAAAGACCCCTCAACTTAAAAAAAAAAAATACTCTTTTTTCTTTTAATTCATGGAAAAAATAGTTCATATATTTAACTTATGCACTAATAAAAAAATATCATTATTACATAAATTAAAATTTAATAAATTAAATTTAATAAAAAATATATATTATATTATTTTCATAATAGAAAATATAATTAAATAAAACTAATGTATTAATATATTTTAAAAAATATTTATTTTATTTTGTTAATATCATGTCATAAATTTAATGATATTTTACTTTAAAAAATATAACTTATGCACTAATAAGAATAATATTTTAATATAATAAATTATATCAATTTAAAAAATAAATTATATATGAATTAAACTATTTTTTATATTACTTTGTCAATGTTGTGATGTTTTGCTTAAAAAACTATCAAAAAATATATTGTTAGAAATTAGCATATAGTTTTGTGTTTAGTTTGCATTAAGAGTTTGTTTTTATAGCTAAAAATAAAATTTATTTGGTCCTACCCAAGAATTTAGGGGCATGAATTTGAAATTTTGAATATTATTTGTTTTTTCCTGGCCTTGTTTTCTATTGTCATTTATTTTGTATTTTGTATTTTTTTATTTTTTGTATGCAGGACCCTTGAAATATAGCAGCATTTGAACTCTAGTTTTTGGAAGCTGTAAACTGATTTAGTTTTGTATTGGTTTTATTTCCCAAAAGCTTGTAAAAAAATTCTTGTAAACCTATGTAGATGAATGGAAATTTTGATTTGTTCATTTTTTGGTATATTGGATAAATTAGTAGGTTATTATTTCGTTTACAAGTAAATGCCAAAAAATCATTTGAAAAACTAATAAATTAAACGATCTTAATTCCTAATCATAAATGTTATTACTGTACTATTAGATTTTATAATGCCATATATTGGTCATAATAAACATTGAAAAATTATTTTAATTAAAGCCCTGAAAAATTGAAGAACTTATTTTGTGACTAAAAAATTGTATCTATATTTAAAAGAGAATGATAGTCAATTAAAGAAAAAAAAAAGTGTTGTCAGTAAAATTACAATTACTTAAATGATAAATGAGCATAAATGCAAACAAAGGCCAAAATTTCAAGTATAGATGATTAAATTCATGACCAAATATCCTAAAGTTATTTCAAACCAAAAAAAAGATATTTCAACACCTCAAGTTCCATAGAATGAGTATGCTAGTCGAGAATTTTTTTTCCATATATTTTCAATATCATTGTTGAAAAATCATAAAAAAATGTTGTTAAAATGAGAATATAGTTTTGTGTTATTTTATATTTAAGTTACAATTTTTCTATCGAAAACAAATATGTCCAATCCTGCCTAAGAATTTAGATAATGCTTTTGAAATTTGAATATTTTTGTCATTTTTTTTTTGCAGCCTTTTTTTTCTAACTTCACATACTTTTCGCATTTTTTTTAGAGACCTATGGAATCTAAATCTCAAAGAAAGTAGCATTTGATTTAGCTTTTGGAAGCTGTGAATTGGTTTAATTTTGTAACAGTTTCATTGATATTAATAGTTTTTAAAGAGTTATTTTCTCACAACCATGTAAAAAAATTTCTGAACAAAAGTGGCTTTAGGCTGGACTCTTTTTACAATTTTAACTTTTCAATAAGCCTCACAGTAGGTTAATATTGTAACTAACTGCTTAAGCGATCGAAGTTCTCATTCTTGTAATGAAAAAATTGATTTGATTAATTTTTATGTGCATCGAATAAAATTAATTGGACATTCTAATTTTATTTGCAAATAAATGCCAATAAATTTATGAGTAAAAAAGACCATATGAAAGGGATAAATGAATTAAACATGCAAATCATTTTACAAAATGTTCTACTATAATGTTAGATTTTCATGGTGCCATGCATATTGGCCGTAATAAATTTCTGAAAATTATTTTCGCTATGTCTTGAAAATTGAAGAACTTATTTTCTCAATTAAAAATTATATACATATTTAAAAATGAAAAGGAAGAATACTCATCATAAGAAAAAATTTTATTAAAACATCTCCTGATTTTAGTAATAATAATTGTAGTAATAGTAGTAGTAGTAGTAGTAGTAATAGTGGTAATAATACAAGTATAATATAATAATATTCATAACTAACAACATAAATATTTTGTTGAAGTAATTAGAAATTAATAAAACTAATTTGAAAAGAAAATAGAGTGGTAAAAGTTTAATTCGAAATAAAAAAATTAATTCTTGATTTATTTTAGTTTAAAATAAATAAATATGGCTAATTGAATGATAAAATGGGCATAACATTTACAAAGATCAAAAGTTAAGTATAAATAAATTCAAGTTCAAAAAATCTTATCAATTCAATTGATTCCCCCCCCCCCCCCAAAAGGATAATTTGACACAAATAAATTAAGAAAGTTTCAATTTTTGTAAGTTTAAATATCTTTATAATTTGTGTGGTCAAAACTTTTAAAAAATTAATTTTTATTTTTTGAAAAACACAGCAATTGCATGCACCTCTTACATCTATTTTTAATTTACTGTCAAAGTTTTGAAAAATTAAAGAAATTGTTTAAAGAGTAAAGAGAAAGGTGAAACAAAATTCATTAATTTACTTGATAAATAAAAATAATTAATTAAAATGATAAAAGGATAATAAATATGTATAAAGATTATGTGCTCAAGTACATGTATATAAACAATCAAATTCAAGAGATCTGAAATGACAAAATAGAAAAAAAAAGGACTTATATTATAGACAAAACATTGGAAAGATTAAGGGTTTGCGATAAAGATTTTTTAGTACTACACTATAAGTTGATATTCACTAAAATAATAAGGGGTCGAACATAATTCACTTTATTACTATTATTGTTATTAATAATAAGAGTACATTGACTATTTAACCTAATAATTGTAATTTTACTAAGGTAATTGGAATATTAAACACAAAATCAGAGAAATGATAGCTGAAATATGTAAATTGATAAGTGAGAATGTATAACTAAAATTAGGGATTTGCTTAACCAAAAATAAAATTATGAAAAATAAATTTGGTATCTAACCAGAATAATTGAAATCTTACCAAATTAATGAGAATATTCAACACAAAATTAGAGTAATAATTAATTGAAACACATGAACCAATAACAAAGCGAGTGCAACAAAAATTAAGAATTCATCCAATGAGAAATAAAAGATTCTTAGAAGGTAACCTAAAATTTTGGCATTTAAATTTAGTAAAATATCAAATGTAAAATTAATAGAAAAATAAGCTGAAATATATGAACATGTGAATGAAAAAACTTGACCAAAATTAAGAATTAATCTAACAAAAGAATAATATGAGTATTTAAACCAAATAATCATAATCTTACTAAGTTAATTAGAATATTAAACATAAAATTAGTGAAAATAATAGTTGAAATATGTAAACTCATAAGGGAGAAATTATAACCAAAATTAGAGACTTGCTTAACCAAAAATAAATTTGGTACCTAATTGAAACAATTAGAATCTTATCAGATTAATAGGAATATTCAACATAAAATTAGAGTAATAATTAATTGAAACACATGAACCAATAGGAAAGAGAGTGCAACGGAAATTAGAAACTTATCCAATAAAAAATAAAAGTTTCTTGGAATATAATCCAAAATTTTGGCATTTAATAAATTTAGAAGGAATATCAAACATAAAACCGATAAAAAAATAAGTTGAAATATATGAACCTATAAATAAAAAAACTTAGCCAAAATTAAGAACTAATCTACCAAAAAAGGTAATTTGGGTATTTAAACCAAATAATCGAGTTCTTACCATTCTAATTAGAATATTAAATGCAAAATTAGTGAAATAATAGTTGAAATATATAAATCCATAAGGGAGGAAGTATAACCAAAATTAGGGACTTACCTAACTAAAAATAAAATTATGAAAAATAAATTTAGTACCTAACCAGAATAATTGGAATTTTATTAAATTAATGAGAATATTCAACACAAAAGTAGAGTAATAATCAATTGAAACACATAAATTAATAGCAAAGAACATGCAACGAAAATTAAGAACTCATTCAACATAAAATAAAAGTTACTTAGAATATAACGTAAAATTTTGGCATTTAATGAATTTAGTAGGAATATCAAATATAAAATTAGTAGATTAATAAGTTGAAAGATGTGAACCTATAAATGAAAAAGTTTGATCGAAATTAGTAACTAATCTAACCAAAATCTTACCAATCTAATTGAAATATTAAATGCAGAATCAGTAAAATAAGAGTTGAAATATATAAACTCATAAAGAGAAAGTATAACCAAAATTAGGGACTTGCCTAACTAAAGATAAAAATATGAAAAGTAAACTTGGTACCTAACCAAAACTAATTAAAATTTTATCAAATTAATGGGAATATTCAACACAAAAGTAAAGTAATCATCAATTGAAACACATGAACTAATAGTAGAAAAAGTACAACGAAAATTAAGAACTCAATAAAAAATGAAAGTTATTTGGAATATAACCCAAAATTTTAGTGTTTACGAATTTAGTAAGAATATTAAATGTAAAACTAGTAGATTAATAAGTTGAAACATGTAAACTTATAAATGAAAAAGTTTGACTAAAATCAAAAACTAATTTAACTAAAAAAAGTTATTTAGGTATTTAACCCAAATAACTGAAATCTTATCAATCTTATTGGAAGATTAGATGCAAATTAGTGGAATAATAATTGAAACATATAAATCAAATGAGGAGAAAGTATAACCAAATTTAGGAACTTATTTAATGAGAAACGAATATACTTGGAATTTAACCCAGAATATTAGTATTAATGAATTTAATAGAAATATTAAATACAAAACTAGTGGATTGAAAAGTAGAAACAATAGAAATGTTAAAAAAATCCAGATCTGAAAAATCTAGATTCGGAAAAATCTGGATCCCCATATTAAAAAATGTGAATCCGAATGTCAAAATTGATCTAAATCTGGATCCAGATGAATATGCATTCAAAAATTTAGATATCCGAATCTGGATAAATTTTATTTTAAATCATGAATTATATTAAAAATACACGTTAAAAATTAAAAATAATTTTTATTTATGAATTTATGATGTTATTTATGTTGAATTATAAGTTGTTAGGTTATGATTGAATTTTATTTGATATTATTAGATAAATTATTGAATTTTAAAAATTAAATTAAAAATTAATTTTTATTTATGGATTTATGATGTTGTTGTATCTTATTCATATTGAATAATGAATCATTAATTGTTGGATTATTATTGAATTTTATTTGATATTATTAGATAAATTATTGAATTATATTTAAATTAAAATATACATTAAAAATAAAATAAAAATAAAAATTAAATTTTATTTGTAGATTTATGAGATTATGTATATGTTATTTATGTTGAATTATTAATTGTTAAATTATGATTAAATTTTATTTGATATTATTAGGTAAATTATTGAATTATATATTAAATTATTAAATTTAATTTTTACAGATCTAGATATCTGGAATATCTGCATATATCTATTGCAGGTTTTATTCACATTCAGATCCGTATCTTTTTTTATGAATCCAATTACGGATCTAGATATAAAATTATTAATTCAGATCCCGATTCAAATTTTACCAACCCTAGAAACAAATGAACCTCTTAGTGAGAAAATTTATACATGTGAAATTAATTTAAAATATTTACCTAATATATTCATATTTAACTAAAATTGTTGGGACATGATTATTTTACTTTTTTAAGTTTCATTTAGATTAAAAATATTTTTCTTACTCAAATATTTTTTAAGGTAATTGTTTATAAATTTTCTTATTTTATTTTATTTTATTTGTTTTTCTGCATTAAAAATGATTTTTTTAAAAATTATTGAATGAAGAACCGGTAAATACTAGTTGTTCAAGTGGAAAAAAGAGGCTGTATGCTATACAGCGCTGTACCATATGAAGACTCGTAAAAACATTATTGTAAAATGGAACATCAATTTGTGGCATTGAATAAATGTAGGAACTCATCAAATAATTTTGGAAAATTTACGAAAATAACCAAAAAAATTTTGTATTTTTCACTTATAGTCCCTAGAACTTTTTTCTATCATAACTAGCCAAAGATGAAATTTTAAGACGAAATTACCCTCATCACATTCTTCAAATTTTCAAATAACGCCACTCTTATAATATTCAAAACGGAAACTAAAGAAATCCCAACACAGTCAATACACTTATAGATTTTTCATTACTCTCAAAATATTTTCAACACTCTCCAAGAAACATTACATAACTAAAGATATAATCATCAATTGGGGAGAACTTGTTAAGGTCAGTATATGTTTCTATATAACATAATTTTTTAATATATTGATATTGAAAATTTAGTTTGAAATTAAAGTTATTCTTTTTGTAAATATTATTATTTTTCATTAATAAAATAGTGTACATTGTTTAAGTTGAGCAATTAAGAGAAATAAAAAAATGACAAACAAACTCGAGCGAAAAACGGAGCCCAGAACAAGTGAGACAGGCACCTATCTCATTTAAATTGGTGAGACAGGAAGTGAGACAGGTGCCTGTCGCACTTAAACGTTCTGTGCTTATGTGAGACAGGCTGTGAGACATATGCCTGTCGCATATTTTGATTTTGTACTTATGTGAGATAGGCGCCTGTCCCACTGCCTGTCTCATATTAATGTTCTGTATTTATGTGAGACTAGTGCCTATCCCACAACTAGTGCCTGTCCCACTACCTATCTCACTAACTTATGTGAAACAAGTGCCTGTTGCACATAGTGGTTTTGTGTTTATGTGAGACAGGTGCCTAACCCACTGCCTGTCTCACATAGTGGTTCTGTGTTTATATGAGACAGGCGCCTGTCCCACAGCCTGTCTCACATAGTAGTTCTGTGTTTATGTGAAACAGGCGCCTGTCCCACTGCATGTCTCACATAATTGTTCTGTATTTATGTGAGACAGGCACCTGTCCCACTGCCTGTCTCACATTAATGTTCTGTATTTATGTGAGACAGGCGCTTGTCCCACTGCCTGTCTTACTGAATTTATGATATTTTTATAGGTCATAACCTGAACTACATATGTTTGTTTTAGGCGTATGATATACCGTTTCGAAACTTACGACGAGACGAATCAAATCTAACATTATATACTTCATCCTATGATATGTTTGAACAAGAAATTAACTTCAATAAGAACCATTGCAATTAAGAACCATTATATACTCCACATACATGTTATGCATATTCACTTTTTTATATTTTACAATGTGTAATCTTATTTCTTATTTTTATTTTTTTAGGTTTAATGGCTTCAGTTGTGCTTCAATTGTGTTATGATGGTTGTTGGGAGATATTGGCAGATGGGCGTATGGAGTACGTGAATGCTAAGAATATAGCTTTTTTGGTTCGAAAAGATTGTACATTTGATCAATTTTTGACAAGAGTGCATGAGGTTTTGCAGATAAATCCTCATGAATATAGTCTTGAGATGAAGACAACTTTGAAGTCTAGTTACACCGTATATCGTGCATGTTCACTGCCTATGGACATATTGAATGATGAAATGGTTAAGGTTGTATTGCACATGGCGTTTGATGTGATCAATTATGGATGCATCCCTATATTTGTCACCACATCTCCTTGAGTTCCAGTAGAAGATCCTGAGCAATTTGTAGAAACTGAAACTTCATTTAGAGCAAATAACTCTTTTCCTGATACTGAAGAAGAGGTGGTACCATCACTGTTAGAACGATATTATTCTCCATACCACAACAATGATTTTCACATCAATGATAGTCTTGTTCATGACACCATCAATACAGAAGTTGATAATGCTGGTTTGGAGCCATATAATAGCATGCACGGTGTTAACTCCAATAGTGAATTTAATGATGGGGGCATTAGTCATTCTGATATTTCTATCGATAATGAGAATGAGCACCAGTATGATATTCCTACCAATAACAGTGAAAACCAACCTATTCCTCCAATCCGTCGTTCTAGGAGGAGGAGATCAGTTGATCCCTTTGTGACTCTTGCTCTAGTTTTGCCTTCAAGCCTGATTACTCCAGATTTAGTCAGAAATTACAATTCTTTTGGTATTAGTGTGGGCATGTTATTCGCTGAAAAGAATGAGTTAATAATAGAATTGCGCAAAGTTTCCTTGCGCAATAAGTTTGATTTCAAGATTTCACGGTCTACAACAACACGTTTTGAGGCTCACTGTTCTTTAGAATCATGTAAATGGCGTATTCGAGCAACGAGAGCTTCAGATGAGCAAAATGTGCCTTGGGTTGTGAAAAAAGTTGACAATATACACACTTGTTTTAATGACGTATTGCCTAGTGGTGTCCGTCAAGTACGGAGTCGAGTTATTGGTCATCTTATTGCAGATAAATTTATCCAAGATAAACGAATATATACTCCTAATGACATTAGAGCAGACATGCAGCAGGAATACGGTGTCCAATTAACATATTAGCAGGCCTATCGGACTAAAGAAGTTGGTCTTGAAATAATACGAGGGAACCCTGCAGAGTCATACAACTTACTTCCTAAATACTCTCATGTCTTATCCAAAGTCAATGACGGTACAGTTACTCATCTTAAGGTTGATGGAAATAACAATTTTTTGTACTACTTTGTAGCGCTTGGATCATCAATCAAGGGTTTCATGTAGTACATCAGGCCTGTGATTGCAGTAGATGCCGCTTGTTGTGGAACGTCTTTTACTATCCTGATTTTCCAAGAATCCGTAGTTTACAACTCAGGCCGCATGTTGTAAAATCCAATATCTTCTAGCCATTGAGGAAAAATGACTTTAAGTGGCTGAAATTGAGTTAAGTATGCTTTTTCGTTGCGAAATGCCACCAATGAGTCATAAATCGACACTCTCTTCTTACGAAGATCAGCTTTGGCTAACACCCAATGATCACCGCCAATATGCACAGGAATCAAGACCTGCATATAACAAATATCATGACTTTTTAATTCGTAGTTGATCTAAAATATGTAAAAAAAGAAATCTCGTTGCATTATGAAGCAATACTTACCACATCGACGTTCATGAACCGCTTCGACATGATATCTTCCTGGCCGTGAAGATAGGTGTTGAAGTTGCTGCTAAACTCTAATGAACGGATATCACAATCACCATTGTTCTATAATTGTGTCAAGAATACCTAATACATATATTAACCAATTAGTGAGACTCCGAGATATTGTAAGTAACTAAATGTAATGTTGATTATTAATTCTCTATTCACTCATTACCCAAAAAAATGTGTCTGTATGCTACTCCTGTTGCTTCTTGCTCACCAAGCGGAAATATGCATGAATATGCTATGGAATTATAAAAAGATGTTAACGGAAGAATCGAGTAAAATATAAAAGAAAAATCAACAATGCATCATTAACAAACGAAAAAATTTAATAAAAATACTTACTTCGCCGTCAAGCCAACCCATTGAAGCATTTCCCAAAAGTACATCAAAAAACAAGTGTAACTGCTGGATGGTGCGGTCTACTGTAATTTTATCGGTAAACCACCGATCAAACTCCGTAAAAATGCTTGGATCATCGAAGCCTCTAAGCGGATTTATGTCTATACTCTGGCTTTCAACGATCTCATGCTCCGTTATTTCAAGCATCGTGTGTGGTTTGCCGTTTTTTACTTTCTTCACAGGAGGAATCAAGAAAGGACTGTTAAAGACATATGATGGTCTATACGGTCGTCCAAACTTGCTTACCCCAGGAGGTGCTTCTATGATAATCTGTACACCGTCAACATTTACATCCCCAAAGAAACTATACAATGACATAGGGGTATGATCATCATCATTGCGAACATCAGTGTACGTTCCATAGTCGTCCGCCGGCTGTTAATTTACCAACATGAACACTTAAGAATAATATCACACTAAAAATTCAAATAACACACAATTGTTTGTAATAAGAGGGGCTGACCGTGTACGACTATCCAATTGGATGATCACCTTATGAGCGCTTTGTGTAACCCTCACCAAAAGAAGCCATAAATTTCATAACCGCTTCTCTATACCGCTGTTGTTCTTGTCGTTCAGCTTGAAATGCTTCTCTAAACTATTGTTGTTCTATGCGCTTAGCCTCAAAATCTGATTTTAATTGATCGAGAGTACGATCAATCCTGTCCATCCGTTTAATGACATAATCATAACGGAATTTTGTTCTCTCCTATAACCATGAATAAAATAATAATGAGAGAGTACTTAAATCATTTATAAAGTAAGGAATAAATCGATGTATTAAATTAGAAAGTAACCTCTGAATGTTAGGCGTCATCAAAATTATGGATACATTCATCATGTTCAGCCGCATTATTCTCATCCTCAAAGGGAGTTTGTTCATTTTGTTTTAGTCTTGTGGCGTCGTAAGATTCCTCTTTTGTGCCTATAATGCATGGCACGTTGATTAAAGGCTGATGCTGCATAAAGTAACATTAAACATAAGTCATGAGTGAGTTAGAAGACATATGACATTTTCATTGTTTTTGAAATGTGCTAAGAGGGATCAAGTAAGGATACTCACATTACGGACCCAATCAGGAATATATGGCACATAATCCTGAACGCTCAACCAATATTCTGAGACTCTTTCCTTTGCATTTGGTTTGAGAGTTTGTAAAATGTTTCCCTCCTGTAAATAATATGATATTTTTAGTTAGCGAGAATCTCTGAATTATTTGTCCAATGAAAAATAATTATCATTGAAATAATCTAATATATTACTTACAAGGCACGAGTTGTCATTGAAATGTGAATATACTTCGACATAGTTGATCAGAGAAGAGGCCTTTGGCATTCACTGCATGATGCAAGGAGTCTTCCTCTTTATTTTAACCACTCACTCCTCAGGCAATCCTCCAATACATTCATAAATCCACGCCTATAACCAACGAAGATATAAGGCATCATTAATTTTGACAAATCAAGTAATAAAAAATCCGTTAACATTTATTTCGCTACATACCTGAACTCCAAACGTAAAGCCGTAAATATTATATTTTTCAATGGTATGCTTCGGTTTTTCCGCATGCTCAGTCTTAAATTTGGTAGTTTAGCCATTTAATGCATTGTCGAGACCATCATATATTATTTCCCAAGACAAACGCCCCCATGGACGTTTTCGAAAATGATTTATCTCATCCACCTCACTAAGCCACAAGAAATTAATTTGACAATGCTCTTTCCTCCCATTTAGGACTTTATCCGCAAAGTAAAACAATACGATTTTTAGCGCATCAATGTCATCAATAACCTTAAAATCCAACTCCATAAACATTGTATCAAATTGTCCAAGCGTTATCCTACGAAACAAACCATTGAAATACTTGTTAAGTAATCGATGTGGTGATTGTTGATTTTTCAGCGCAACATCATTACCATATTTAAGACCGGTTACCAAGCACCACTCTCCAATTGATAAGCGAATCAATTCCTCATCAATTTGAAACCACAATTCATTTTTCTCATCATTTTCTTCATGGGTAACTTGCCTAAGCAACAAGTTATGGACAATTACGCCGCTAAAAGAATACTTACGGCACTCCAAAAAATGCCCAAATACGTCACGCTTGAACAATTTCAACTGTGCTTTTGTTAATTTTTCCCTAATAGCCTTTATAACCACATATAATTTGCACATGCTTGTTATACGGTCAGGGAAGTGTGAGTCATAAGATACCTTCGTCATGCCTGGTTCTTTTGCCGGTCCGGATGGATTATATCTTTCTAACTTGGATTTCGCCATTTATCTGATAAACAATAGAAAATTAAATTGTTATATTAAACAATTATTTCATAAAAAATTCACAATTTAAAAATTAATAAAATTAAAAATGTTATTTAATATTAAATAATAATTTCATAAAAAATGTAAATTTTAAATAATAATTAAATTAAAAAAGTAATTTAATATTAAGCAATTATTTCAGAAATATTTAACATTTTTAAAAAAATAAAAATGAAAAAAAAATTTGGAAAATTTTTGCGCGAGGGGACACGGGCGCGGGCTGCGTGAGACAGGGCTGTGTCGCGCGTAGATCGCGCCCGCGCGCGACAGTCCCGGCCTGTCGCACGAGGGGCCAGAGGCCCCTGGTGCGACAGTGCGAAATGTCGCACTGCACCCGTCTTGCGCGCATAACCAACACAGCCTTGTCGCACGCAGCCCGCGCGCCCGAGGTCTGGTGCGACACTCGCGCCTGTCGCATTAGGGGCCTCTAGCCCCTCGTGCGACAGGCCGGGACTGTCGCGCGCGGGCGCGATCTGCGCGCGACACAGCCCTGTCGCACGCAGCCCGCGCGAGCGAGGGCTACGTGCGACAGGCCGTGTCCCCTCGCGCAAAAATTTTCCAAATTTTTTTTTTCACTTCATCCATAAAAAAATACACACACCTCACCCATCACACTTCCATTGTGCAAGAACTAATCATGAATTTTCTAAGAGGAATTTTGTCGAGTACCTAATATGCGATATTTGTTACACATCATTCTCACTAGATTTCGTTTCATTATGCAAGCTTAACAACCTATATATAAAGTTTAATTTTATCATACAATTTTTAAAACATATAATGATTGAAATGTCAATCAAATTTACTCAAATCATTAAGAAATTCCATCCCATTCGATAAAATTTCACCACCTCCATTAACAAACAACCAACAAACATAACAATAATAGCAACTATTAAACTCAAAAACACTCGAAAATTATAACAAAAATCAATGAAGAAGTAATAGCTCACCTAGGATTTGGTGATTGGGGCACTACGAAATCGATCTATGTCTCCGACAATGTATATTAGGTTTTGGTTCGTTGAGAGAGAGAGAGAGAGAGAGAGAGAATTTGGGTGAGAGGGAATGATGAGAATGATAAGGATAATTTAGTTCTCAAAAAATTATTTTGACTAATGTTGATTGAAAAAATTTATAGGGACTAAAATTAAAAAATATAAAATTTTATTAATTATTTTCGTAAATTTCCCAATAATTTTATTCAATTCCTCGGGGTTGGACATGTGTTCTTTCTATTATAAAAGTAAAAAGCGCGAATTGAAACCCGCTGTTGGACACGTGTTCCTTTCTTACGAAGGTAAATAGCGCGTATTGAATCTACTTCTTAGGTTCTTTCAAAAGCGCCTTTTTGCTTACCTGTTTCTCGAATATCCTGCAATAACCACTGGTCCAGTGAAGAGGCACGAGTACACAACAAATTTATCTCACAATTGAGTGTATATGGCTATCTCCTTCTTCAAAATTTGATTATTTTCTGCTTGATTTCGTTTGTTGCTCTTAATGCCGGCCATATGTTTGTGAAATTGCGCAAGTGAACTTAACCTTTGCGGCCAATCATTTTTCTATTTCTAATTACCCGTATCAACGTTTTGGGTTAATCATCGATGCATTTGTATTCAATCTTGATGCAGGTGAAACAATGGTGGGACTTTCTGAGGGAGAAAAAGAATTCATTAAAGGTGGCATTGCTCAGGACCTTCGTTCTGATGGTCGCAAAAGATATACTTACCGACCCATTCATGTTGAAACCGGAGTCATTCCTCAGGTTAGTCTTTGTTAATGCAAATTGGTCTTGTTTTACTTCTGCTCTTTTATTTTTTTTGGGACTATGTAAAGTTTACACTTCATTTTGTTTCCACGGCAGGCGAATGGTTCAGCTAGAGTCAGGATGGGGTCAACAGATGTTATTGCTAGTGTGAAGGTATCTGATGGTCTAGAATTAAAATCTTCTTGTGATATGTATGTTATTGTTTTGTTTGACTGAGTTTGTATGCAGGCTGAACTTGGAAGGCCAAGTACCATGCAACCCGACAAAGGAAAGGTTGCTATGTTCGTTGATTGCAGTCCAACTGCAGAGCCAACATATGAGGTTGTGCTCTTTGATTCTGCTCCTCTTTGAGTATCATACTACTTTGTCGCTAATGGTCATTTGCAAGGTTGTAAATGTTGGTGATATTCGCTAGCTCAGGTTATTTTATGCAACAGCTTGGAGATATAATCAAGTTGAATGATTAATAACATTGGAGATAAGATTTGTTGCCCATTAGTTTTTTCTGTGACCATGCCAATGTTTATTAGGGTTCATTCTTGATATATAATCTCTGCGTTGATTATATTCTTGGTACTCTTTTGATCTATTTAGTTTGACATTTAATATGGTGTTTATAGCTCTATGATGCCAGTCTGAACCCTAAGTTGATTTTCCTGTCACATACACGACTTTAATCTGTCCTGTGATTGACAACTTTTTTGGATGCTATGATTTGTTTTTATGTCTTCCCAATACCTTTGTGATGTCTTGTTATTTCTGTTGGATAATTCTTATGTACATTGTACGCAGGGTAGAGGGGGTGAAGATCTGTCTGCAGAGCTCTCAAGTGCTCTTCAGCGTTGCCTTTTGGGTGGTAAAAGCGGAGCAGGTTTGACTCGTGAATGCTTTCTTTTCACTGAAAATCTAAACCTTATTTTTTAACCTTTTGATATGTACACTTCTTGATATTGAATGTTGTGCCAATATTTTTGATCTTGCTATTTCAATTAATTATGGATTTGTCCTAAATTTTTTTCAGGAGCTGGAATTGATCTCTCATCTCTAGTAGTTGTTGAGGGAAAAGTTTGTTGGGATCTTTATATTGATGGCCTAGTTATTAGTTCTGATGGAAATCTTCTGGATGCTTTAGGCGCTGCCATTAAGGTACTTTTGTTGTCACACCAGGTCGCTTTGTGCTCTAGTATAACCAAATATCCAAAATGGAATGCCTGGCTATTGATAAAATCTGGTGATGCTCTATGTCCGATTGCTTGCTTCTAAACATTTTAGGCCTCTGATTGGTCAGACATTGAGTTGCTCCATTTTTTGGGCTGCTTCTTCTCTCACTCTCTCTCTCCTCCTTGAAATTTAGAATCCTTCCACTTAGTTGACTAAGCCTCCTGAGTTTGTGCCTGAGCCTGAGTGGTTTATCACTTTTATGTTAACCACAGGCTTTTAACAATTTCATGCATTTATGCTCATATCTTCTTTGCCACAATGACAGAAGTTGTTTGATCACCAATGTTCTTAACAAATCATGTAGAGATGCCTTTCTTATAGCAACGATATGGTTATATCCCTGGTGTGAAAACATAATATTAATTTATCAATTCTCTATTCCTTTCCAAAGGCTGCTTTGAGCAATACAGGCATCCCAAGTGTACATGTTGCAGCCGAGGCTGCAAGTGATGAGCAACCAGAGGTGGATATAAGCGATGAAGAATTTCTGCAGTTCGACACATCTGGAGTTCCTGTAATTATTACATTAACAAAGGTGCAATTTCCTCTAATAGTTCATAATTTGCAAATCTATTTTATTTCGGTCAATAACATTTGCCGTTCTCTTTCGTAGGTAGGAAAGCACTATATTGTAGATGCTACCTTGGAAGAGGAATCCCAAATGAGCTCAGCAGTTTCTATTTCCATCAATAGACAAGGGCACATTTGTGGCATGATCAAACGTGGAGGTGTTGGCCTAGATCCAAGTGTCGTTCTTGACATGATATCCGTTGCTAATTTCGTAAGTAGGCAGTTAATGGACAAATTGGACTCTGAGATTGCTGCTGCTGAAGCTGGTGAAGATGAATTATGATGCATTCTGATATGTCCAAACTGGTTTGTGTAAACATGACCTCTTCTCTTATAATTTTTTTTTGCAAACTGGTTCAAAATTCATTGGAACAGAAACTTAACTGGCATATTTTAACCACATTTGTGAGAGCATCCTTTTTGTAGTTTATGAGATGATAACATGTAAGCGTTTGGATTTAAAGTTTTATTGTCGTGATTTGTATTGAGACAACAAAACCTTTGGCAGATCATTTTTTTTCTCTGAATTTGATACCGACCCTTAATAATTCTTTCTCTAGGCCAAAATATTTCTCAGTCTTTCATAGAAGTC
Source organism: Aegle marmelos (assembly GCA_030449875.1). Lineage (NCBI taxonomy): Eukaryota > Viridiplantae > Streptophyta > Magnoliopsida > Sapindales > Rutaceae > Aegle > Aegle marmelos. Next base: position 17,670,026 of record JASUUL010000094.1, on the reverse strand, counting down.
AAATAAATTATCTTTGTTACTTCGTCACTGCTGGTTTGTGCATGTGATTGAGCATCTAACCCTCCTATAAAATGATATCCTTAAATTTTCGACAAAAGATATTTGTTCTCTTTGTATCCTTGGAGGTAGACTTTATTAATTTTTTAGCACCAATCAGAAAGAGTCGAAGACGTTTTAAGAACTCTGTGTATCACAGACCTCGGATTCTCTGGCCTATCATTTAGTTGTTATTTGTTTTGCAATATTGTTTTGTATTTCATTTTTCTCATGTAAGTTGTTATATCCTAAGTCAATAGTATTTTTTTTTTGTATAATAAATTAATGTTCTATCATTTAATTGATGAATATCCTAATCTAGAAACTGAATAGCTAGGATCCTAACTAATACTAGACTACTTTTCCCACTTAAAAGACAATTGTCACAAATCTTATTACTAACTAACTAACGTTGGCTTTATGTCAGCGCTGATGCCAAAAATAGTTGATTAATAACGAGATAATTTGCACCTGCCGGATGTGTAAATTTTCATACCGACGTTTCATGGGTCTTTCCAGAGGCAAGCACAAAATTCTCTTTCTTACAGAAAGTCAAAATAAATTATCTTTGGTACTTCGCCACTGCCAATGCGTGTAAGTTATTGATCGCCAAACCTCTCTTTAGTTTGCTGGGGGGGGGGGGGGGTGTTTGGGGGCGCTTGTTTTGTTGGTTCGGCAAAGAGAAAAGGGAAAAAATTTGACTTTGGTAATTAATCATGAATTTTCTTTCTCCTTAATCATGAATGAAAATGGTATCAGTTAACACTTTTCATGTTTATAAACAGTAAAATTATAATATTTACTTATAAGAAAACTCTAAGTTATGCCTACTCTAACTTAAAAGAATCTTTACTTATAAAATATGAAAGCATCCAAGAAATTCTTTGACTTGGGTTGGCGAAATCAAAGTCAGAATTGCAAATACCCCAACCAATTTTAGAAGAATTGATTGAATCACGACTCGGTGGGGCTCCTGAAAGTCTTCATGATAATGTTAGGTTTGTTAACTAACTGGACTGGCTATTGGAAGCAAACTACAGCTCTTGATTAAATTATTCAACTACCGGTACCTAGTGCTTTTGATCTGATTTGTCAGCGCCTAGCCGCAGACTTTGAATCCTCGTACCCGGAAAACAATTAAATTTTGTCACGGCTTGACTTCCAATAAATTCAATCAACGTGTTGTGCTGTTATATTAGTCAAAAAGTTTGAGATTTTGTTACTTGTTCGGTGAAACGATACATGCAATCCCCCAATGGATCAGACTAGTTGGATCTTGTTACGTTAATTTCATAGAGTTGGCGAAGTTACATATCCTGTTACTTACAGGTCCAGCTTAGCCAACTCCCATTACTTGTATTTGCATGTTTTTTTTTCTCTCCTCAAGACAAATAGCAAGTTCCTATTTTCATTTGTTTCAATAAGTTAATATTTTAGGGTCAACGCCAAGACTTGTGTTAAATAATATTAATTGTTGAGTCTCTTATGTAATATGTAAAGTTTTAAATTGAGAAGTTTGACCACTAGACTTGTAGTTCATTGACAACTCATGTATCCAATAATTTTGGATGCTTGAATTGGAATTCTAATAATTATTAGAATTGATTTTCCTTAAATATTAAGTGAGGGTTATTGTTGAATAGAGTTTCACTCGGTTTCATTAAATAAATGTGAAAAATATTTATAAAGGGTACTTTAAAATATCTAAGTTATACAATTTTGTTTTATTAAAAAATGAATTAACTTGTACAAATTAAGTATCAAGTCAAAATTAATAATTAGACAAGAATAGTATAGTACGTACACGTATTGTGTTTTATTACCATCTCAAAAGACCAAAGCAAATACACACACACACACATATATATATATATACACACGCACGCACAAAAGAACATAAAGCCATAAGCGCATCAAGCACAAGATCGATCAATGGATTCTTCAACACCCCAACTGCCTCAATTACCGTCCTTTCCGCTCCTCTTAACTTCTCTTCTCGTCTTCTTAGTGCTTCTTAAATATTGGAAGCAATCCGAAGGCGGCAAAGGCAAGCTGCCTCCAGGTCCAAAACAGCTGCCCATTATAGGTAACCTGCATCAATTGTCATCCCATGGCCTGAGCCTACCACATCATGCCGTGACAAAATTATGCAGTAAATACGGCCCAGTAATGAAACTACAGCTGGGCCAACTCGTCACCGTGATCATTTCATCACCCGAAGCAGCCAAAGAAGTGTTGAAAACAAACGAGATCAGTTTCGCGCAAAGGCCTGAAGTGTATGCTGTTGAAGTAATGTCATACGATCACTCAAGCATCGTGTTTTCGCCCTACAACGACTACTGGAGACAGCTCAGGAAAATTTCAGTCCTGGAGCTCTTGAGCGCAAAACGAGTTCAGTCATTTAGATCAATCAGAGAAGATGAAGTGTGGGATCTTGTTCAATTTATTGCCTCGTCCGAGGGACGGTGCATCAATCTAAGCAAGCATATCTTCGCTATGACGAATAACGTGGTGTCGCGAGCAGCTTTTGGGAAGAAATGCAAAGATCAGTATGATTTTACAAGGTTGCTCCAGGAAATTATGCAACTTGCCGGAGGGTTTGATGTTGCCGATTTGTTTCCATCGCTTACTTTTCTTCGTTCTTTGACTGGGATGAAGCCTGCGCTGCTAAAAATTCAGAAAAAGATTGACAGGATTCTTGAAGATATTGTTGTTGAACATCAAATGAAAAGAAAAGATACTGCTAGCAGCATTAATGCTAAAAGACCTGACGGGGACGATCTAGTTGATACGCTCTTGAATTATGCTGAGGCTAATAATCATGACAGTGATTTTCGCCTTACAATTGATCAAGTCAAAGCTGTCACCATGGTAAGATCTATATCTAATTGCATATTTCCCTAAAATTTGCACCGATAAATGTCCGCACGTATTGCTCCGTTTTCCCGTAAAACTAACCGAGAATTCTCTAAACTAGTATGAGGTTGTCAGAAAAAAATTTTTTTTTGAGTGATATTTAATTAGGTTGGTAAAACTCTTGAGTTGAAACAAGAGATTTAGGATTCAAATTCTGCTAAGATAAGTGAGAAAATGCTTTAGCTACCATATGCTAGGCTTAATTTAAAAAAAAAAAAAAAAGATAAAATTGTTAAGTATTTTGTTTCAGGTTACTCAAAATCCCTTCAACGTAGTCAATCTACCTCACATATCAAACGTGTAGTTGGAATTAGAAAAATCAGTGAACACTCACGATGCCTTCAAAATGTTTTCAGGATATTTTCTCAGCAGGGAGCGAGACTTCAGCAACATCAATGGAGTGGGCAATGTCAGAACTGCTTAAAAATCCGAGAGTAATGAAGAGGGCGCAAGAAGAGATAAGACAAGCATGCAAAGGAAAGAGCAGAATTGAAGAAGCAGACATTCAAAAGCTAGACTACCTGAAAGCAATTATCAAAGAAACTTTCAGATTACACCCTCCAGGTCCCTTGATTCCAAGAGAAGCAAGAGAAACTTGTGAGATTAGAGGATACAAAGTACCGGCTAAGGCCAAAATCCTGATTAATGTTTATGCGATGGGGAGAGATCCAACAATTTGGAGCTATCCTGAAAGCTTTTATCCAGAGAGATTTGAAGGTTCTTTCATTGACTTCAAAGGGAACCACTTTGAATTGCTTCCATTTGGTGGAGGAAGGAGGATTTGTCCGGGCATTTCATTTGCTAGTGCAAATATTGAACTTGGACTTGCTCAGTTGCTTTACCATTTTAATTGGAAACTTGGAAATGGGATCAAACTTGAAGACCTTGACACGGCGGAGAAATTTGGGATGACTGCAAGAAAGAAGGAGGATTTGCTTGTGATTGCAGCCACTCATATTCCTTTCCTCAAATGAGACTCTTTCCAACAATTTCCATTTTTAAAAAATACAAATTTTAAGTAATACAATAATGTGTTGCTTAATTATGTATTTTGTAACAACTGTAGTTATTGGATATGGCAAAAAAGTTGAAGAGCCTGTCCAGCGTTTAATTTCATTAATATGTCCGTTTGTGTTGAGAGTGTTACAGACAGCAATAAAATTTTAAAAAAGATGCAAATCATGTTTAATTTCTATGTCTCTACGAAACAGTTCACATATTTATTCTTTTTGCCATTAATTCATGTTCAAATTTAGATATATATAAAATTTAGTTGCTTTTTACTATCTTATCTTTGTTTTGGTTTTTTTTTACATTATTCAGTCAATAAGCAAAAAACAGCAGTCACGATCAAATAAACAGCTCCATAGTGTTAGAAAAATGAAACCATGCGAAATGAATCTGTCACCAACACAATCCCGTAATTCTTTCTTGTTAAAAGAAATGGGAAAAAAAAAAAAAAGCCAACATCACTTAATCAGAGCTGGGAAGCATTGAGCATGCATTCTACAGTTTCTCACTTAATCATGGTCGTCGATGAGGGGGAGTGGGGTACGATCTGAGGAGAGCGTTCAATCTGTTATTGAGGGATTTTTTTTCACAGATATTTTTCTTGTTCAAAGCCGAGTTCAGCTCTGGGATCCAGTGTTGGAGAGTCTGAATACAAGAGTTTCAGAAGGTATGAATGAGGAATTGACTTGACTAAGGGCTTCACAAGTAACAAAATAGTATATGCCGTTAGGTAAACGGAGATTGATAATTTTCTCCTACTGAAATTAGTGTATATTATTTATCTTTTATTTTTTTAGAATATCTTAAAATTCTCTTCTCATAAAAAAATTTAAAGTAAAATAGTCATAAAATGAGTCATATGTGTAGTAACTTATCTTGAAAATATAAAATATAAATTTATTACAAGAAAAATATTTAAAAATAACAAAAATTATAATATTTTCCTATTGGAGAAACATATACATTTTTTTATTTTTAGCGCTTAAATTTTTAAATTTTAATTTTCATTTATATGATTTATTTAATATACAATAATTATAAATAATAGTTATGTAAAGCCCAAGATTAAATGAATTGTCACATGCATTTCTTTTATTAAGATCACCAAGGAATTGTTGGTCAGTATTCTTGCCATTGATACAAATTTTTGCTCATTATATAGTGATTCATTTATGTTTTGGACTTTCTTCTAAATCAAGCTTCGCGGCATATATTTTTTCCTTGAGTTGAGTGTCTTGTATTACTTGTCTTCTCATAATCAATTGTTTTGTGAAAAAAAAAAAATTGTCAAAGCGACTGCCGTACCGGCAATGACTCTCCAATACTCAAATAAGTTTTTTTTACTCAATTGCTAGAGAGAAAATCTAGAGTAAGATATGCAGAGTTTTTATACTCATTTTATGTCTTTTTCATCACTTTGAAATGGGATGTTTTGACCTTTATATAGGCATCTTAAGTTAATTGGAGATGTTATGTGACACTTTTCATGTGACAAGTATTAGTTAAATCCCATGCATAAGGACACATATTCATGTGTCAATACTAGCATATAACAAGCATTCTCTAGAAACTTGTCATGTTTTTGGGCTCTTGACCTTTAATAGGCTTGAGCTTGAATTTGACAATTATGTTGTTTTCTTACAAAAGGAATTAATTTTGAAAAATTTTGCTTGTAAGCGTATTTCATAGAATGTATATTTCAGTTACTCGTAAGCATATTCCGTAGAATACATATTTGTTCATAGGCGCATTCTATAGAATACTTATTTACCTATAGACACATTCTATAGAATACTTATTTGCCCTAAAGACTTATTCCATAAAATGTACATTTGCTTATAAATGCATTCGAAGAATGCACATTTGCATATAGGCGCATTCCCTAGAATACTTGTTTGCCAATAGGCTATAGGCTCAATTTGTAGAATCTTTATTTGACCATAGGCTCATTCTATAAAATTTATATTTGCCTATAGACACATTCTATAGAATATATATTTGCCATAATACATTTTGTAGAAGATATGTTTATCTGTAGGCATATTCTGTAGAATGTATATTGGCCCATAGACATATTTCATAAAATGCTTGTTGGCCTAAAAGCTCATACTAAGAAATATGCTCTAAGTGTCTATGTTACTTTTTATAAAAAATGGATTATTTTATTATTCGTAAAACGTAGACCTAGGTCATTCTTTATAAAAAATGGACCTAAGTCTTTCTTTGTAAAATCACACCTTTGGCACTCTCTCAAAAACTCTCTCTTTGTGCATTCTACTTAAAAATATTTTATAAATATATAAGTCATTCTTTATAAAGAATAGATTTAGGTTGTTATTTATAAATGTGGACCTAGATCATTCATTGTGAAAAATAAATCTATGTTTTTTTTCTATAAAATCACACCTTTGGCACTTTGTTGATGACTCTCCCTTAAGGCATTCTACTTAGAAATATTTTTTAAATGCTTAGGTCATTTTTTAATAAAGAATGGACTTAGGTTGTTATTTGTAAAAGTAGACCTAAGTTATTCTTTGTAAAGAAAAAAAATGTAGGTCATTCTTTATAAAGAATAAACCTAAATTTTTTTTTGTAGAATCATGCCTTTAGCAATTGACTAAGAAATATTTCTAAAATACTTAGGTCATTTTTTGTAAAAAAAATAGACCAAGTCATTATTTTTATAAACAATAGATCTAGGACATTCTTTATATTAAATGGATCTAGGTTATTCTTTATAAAATTACACTTTTGATACTTTATTGTATATTATATTTTGACACTTTACTTATAATTCTAAGTATCTAAGCCATTCTTATAAAGAGCGGGCTTTGGTTATTTCGTGTAAAAATTTTTGTTGCACCTACATTTTACGTGAGCTTCGGACCTTTCATAATTTGTTCTAACAATTACCTAAAGTGAAAAATTCAACTAGGATAACTCGGATAGTCAATATGAGTAATGCCATGTATCATATTATTGTTGAAGTTTTGGTAAATCGAATAAAGGCGGTTTTAGAATCTGTAATATCTATTAATCAAAGTGCTTTTTGTTCGGTAACGACTGAAGACTGATAACGCGATTTTTGGGAACAAGTGTTTGCATGAACTCCGATCGTGTAAGTCTAACAAGCAGGGGTTGGTGGCGCTAAAACTTGACGTCAGTAAAGCTTATGAAAGGGTGGAGAGCGGCTTTTTGCAGCATACTATAAGGTGTTTTCGATTTTCTGATCGGTGGTTAAATCTACTACGCCTTATTGTATTTTTTGACTAATGAGGCTGTCCGGGAATGAGTTAAGCCTGAGCGGGATTCTGCGACAAGGCTGTCCGTGATCTCCTTATCTCTATATTCTTTGTTCTAAGGCTTTTTCAGCCATGATTCATAAGGCTGAGGATGCTAAGCATTTTCACTAGGTAAAATTTGCTACTGATTTATCTGTTTCCTGTCTACTTTTTGCTGATGATAATTTAATCTTTTGCCAAACTTCTAAGGACGAGCCCTGTTATTTGGTCGATAGGTATTCGGCAGCATCATAATAGCTTTTTAATTTCGACAAATGCTCTGTTTTGGTTGATCCTTGTGCAGCTAACATATTCGCCGGGCAGTATCTACTCGAACCTATTTAGGTTTACCGTCGATGGTGGAGCGGCGGAGATGCGTGTTTTTTTTCACGTGCTGAAATTTCGGATACAGAAAATATTGATCGGGTGAAAGTTTTAATAGAAGTTCTCATTCATGTGGTGCGAAGGAAGTTTCAATAAAAGCAGTTGCTCAGGCCATTCCGACTTATTTATCTGTTTCTCATCTATTTTCGCATTACTGGTAAGCTTCTGGTGACTTGAATCAGCATAAACGGGATGGGGCCTTGGGTTTCGAGATTTAGGGTGTTTTGACTAAGCCATGTTGGCTAAACGGGGATGGCGGCTATTGGTGTATGATACTGCTTTGATGACTACGGTGTTAAGGTCTCCTTATTTTCGAAGGTGTTCCTTTCTAAAATGCTGGGATGGGTAGTATTCATTCTTATGTGGGGCAAAGTACTATTTCGGGTAGTGAATTATTACGGGAAGGGATCCATCGGAGTGTGGGGTCGGGTCCGCAAGTTCGGATTTGTTGATTACTTTTCGACCAATATCGCTGAGGATGCTAGCAGATGATACTTTGGTTGCTGATCTGTTACTGGATGGGAATGTTTGGAATTTTAGTCGTTGCTGCATCAACATTTAGTAGAGGATATTCCCTGTATTATCAAGTTCAAGCTGCCTTCTCAATCATTCAGCGTCCTGATCTTGTGGCACTTGATAGACATGGCAAGTACTCGGAAAAATCAGGTAACCTACATGCATTGTATTTTCGGGATCCCACTTGTGCTACATTGCCTAATGGGGTTTCTCGGGGGAGGGTATCTGTTTGAGAGCCATCCGTTCCTTCTGGGGTAAATGCATTTATTTGTTTTTCATCTTTTATTTTTATTTTTAGCGGGCTCTCTCCGATTGGCTCCCTTCTATGACGAATCTGATGGTTAAAGTCGTGATAGCTGATCCTAGTTGTCAGTTATGTCACATGAAGTGTGAAACTACCGTGCCCGCTTTATTTTATCGTGACTGTGCAAAGGAAGTGCTTCTTTCGGCCTGTTTGGGATGCTTTTGGCCTTTTCATTTCTGTTTTGTCTAATGCTGAGCTTAATATTTTCGTTTTACTAAAAGGGGGAGTTTGGGGGTGCAAGGAAAAGAGTGAAATATGACGGTTTGCCTATGAAGTCTTAACTTATTTGGTGGCCCGGGTAGTGGGTGTGCGGTGTAGGGATGATCACAAATCGAATTTTATGAATTTACTATCAATTTATATCTGATTTATAATTTTATAGATTATAAATTTTTAATTTTATCTATTCCACAAATTAATAAAATTTAATCTAAATCAAATCCATATATTTGTAGATTAAATGTGATTTTATTATCCACCAAATTCTAAGTTAAATAAGATTAAATAAATTAACTGTTTAAATAAAGATAAAAAATACATTCAAGGTTTCAAAATATGACATGCCAAAAAGAGAAAAAAAAATTTATTTGTTTAAATCAATATATGAAAATTAACTGTTTAGGAAGTTATATTTATTTATTTAATTATTTTTTATTTTATATTATTATTAGATAAAATATAATATGGTGCTAATATAACTATATTTTAACTTATTATTTATAGTAAGTACTAATGTCATGTCTATAAGTTTTAATTTTTTAATTAAATAAATATTTTTTATTTTTTTGAAAGATTTTCATATTTTTGTAGATTTGTAAAAGTAAATCTACATTTAATTTATAGACTGCAAATCTTCAAACTTTCAATTCAATTTAATCTAACAATCCATGGATCGAATTTTTTCGAATCAAAATTCTATTGATTAGATAGATTGAGCGGATAGAATTGGATTCTAAACACTCTTAATTTCAATGATTTATGATTGGCACCACCTGTTCGTCGTTGTTTTAAGCTTAATATAGATACGGCTGTTGATGTTAGGCTTAGGAAGGTTGGTTACGCAGCTGTTGTTGTGCATGACCATGATGGTTTGGTTATGGCATCTGCGATTGATTTTGGTGTTTACTTGGATGATGTTGATATAGTTGAGTCAGAAGCCACATACTTTGGTAACTGACTTCCTGATGAGATTGGTTTACCTCCTTTGATCGTTGAGTCGGACTCATTGTGGGTTTTTCAAATTTTATCTGGAGAGCATAATATTCATACTGAACTTTTATGGATAATAATCGAGTTGCAACACCCATTATTATTGGAGTACAATTTCAAGATTGGTCACGTATCTACAAATTTTAATAAAATTGTTAGGGGTGGCGATGTGGATCAAAATTTAATTATTTAATTTTGATTTGATGCAAATTAAATGGATTAAAATTTTAAAAAAATTAATTTATTTAATAAATTGGTAAATTTGAATCAATTCGCTAAGCAAACAAATTGAATTCAAGTTTAAAGACATTTATTTATTTAAGATTTTTAATAAATAAGTAATAAATAAATCAAATATAATCTATTCATTTAAAATTCGTTAAATATTTAATTTACTTATCTATTCTTAAATTTGTATTAAAAAACATTTAAATTTTAAGGTTAATTTGGTAATTATGAATGATAATAAGACAAAATACTTAAGTGAAAACAAAAGTTAGAGCAAAGCTAGTCCTAGTTTTTTTATCTCATCATATCTCCTCTCTCTCTTCTCTTGTCTTGTTATCCCCCTTCCACGGCAATTTCTTTTTGTTGTATTTGCAATTTCTTTTTGTTTGTAGTTCAGAGAAGTTATCACTATCTCACCTAATGGTAAGCTCTTATTTTATTTTATTTTATTTTTTGAGTAGGGTTTATTTTTAATTTTGCCGAGTCCAACTTCGTCAAGTTTTTGTTAGGCAAACGGGTCTGTTAGAATGGCACCATGTACAAAAAGAGAAAATTATGAAAATGAACAAGGTTTGAAGAAGAACGTAAGCTTCTGTTGGATTATAAGCAGTTTTCTTGGTACTATGGGATTGACCTATTTCTTGCACGTACCAGTTGAAGGATTTTGAAAAATGAATTGAAGAATCAATGCTTTCTTGATTAAGCAAAAGCAAAAATGGTGGAGAAATTGAGTCAATGATGTTTTGAGATCTTTTTCTTTTTCTCTTTTTTCCTAGCAAGAATTTGTAATGGTTGTATATTTTAATTTTAAAATATAGTTTGAATTCTTTATATTTTATAGGATGTAAAATTTATAATTTTTCTATATTTTATTTTACTTAATTTTTGTTCATTAATTATATTTTGTAAACAAATCATATTCAATTTGATTTGTTATGAATTAGCTTATTATGGAATAAATAAATAGTAAATGAGTCACTCACTTCATAACCAAGTGGTTGGGTTGTTGTCCTCACAATGGCAACAGTTCAAGTTCTCATAAAAATATTGTGAGGACTTAATCATTTCTCAATTATATATTATAATTGATTAGAGACAGTTTTCTCTCTTTACCAAATGTGACTGTAGTAGGTATCTCTCAAATATTAGAGAGGATTAAAATATCAAATGTGAATGGAGTAGGTATTTCCTAAATATTAGAGATTATTAAAATCTAGACAATATTTCATAAGAATTTTATATTATAATTGAGTGGAGTCAGTATTCTCTGCTATCTCATAAGAATTTTATATTATAATTAAGTAGAGTCAGTTTTCTCCCTTACCAAATATGAGTAATCTAGGCGTCTCTCAAATATTAGAAATAGTTAAAATATAGGCAATGCTTTATAAGAATTTATGTAAATATAAATATGAGTAATAATCTTGTTATCATAGTCACTGTAAAAAAAAAAATAGTAAACGAACCTAAATTTGATTCGTTTATTAATTCTATCAAACCAAATATTTATTTAATAAATTGATCGAATCCAATCAAATCGAGTTAGAATCAAAATTTTTACCCAATTCATTTAACATTCGATTCATTTTTTTCATTTTGCTACCCTTCAGTGCCTTATCTCGGTGGAGGATTTTGCACAACCCTGAGCTTGACATCTTTAATTTGTGCCATGGAATAATAAGAATCTAATTTTTTATTCAAATTGTCGATCCAGAAATATTACTTTAGATCAGGAACACCCACAAATAAATAAATCACATCCTACATTTTATTTATTAAACAATGTACCAGTGGAGAAATCAAAGTGCAGCATATACAAATACGAGATTCTTTTTTCAGTAAAACCAATATATATTTTGGGTTACAGCAAATATATTGGATCATGGAAAAATTGAAAAAGTAGAAAATAACGAAGTATGCTTTAGTGAAATAAATAAATAATATAAATGTTTTGAATAATTTTTTAAAATAAAAAAGACCTGAGTAATTTGTTTAAATCATACAGGCTAGAGGAACATTTATCTAATATCCTTTTTATCATGGGTCTGAGCTTCATTTGCATGGCTACCAGGCTTGCCTCCTTTTTTTTTTTTAATTAACTTTTTCATTTATTTGTAAATAAACTTTAGCATATCATACTATAATATAATGAGTTCATGAGAAAATTAATAGAGAATAGATGGTTAATTTTGACTGACCAGCACTAAAAATTCTCTTGTTATCCTTAGTTTATTCGTTTGATGTCGAAGTCAAAATTGGCATACAATATTAAATTATTTATTGATTTAAAGGGCGGACACAGTGTCCCCATAACACTAATCATCTTAACATTTTAGTTTTTACAATAAATTCACGACTTTAGTGCAATGTTTGTCCTTGCAGGTGCCGAAAGCGCACACAGAATCCAAAATAATTTCTGAAAACACAATCATCAATGGATACTACTACTACAGCAACCCGTATGCTTCATTTGCCATCCCTTCCTGTTCTCTTATCTTTTCTCCTCTTCTTGTTGATGCTTATTAGATATTGGAAGAATTCCAAAGGCCAAGGCAAGCAGCCTCCAGGGCCAAAGCCGCTGCCGATTCTGGGGAACTTGCATCAGTTGGCTGATGGTCAGCCACATCATGTTATGACAAAACTATGCAGGAAATATGGTCCTGTCATGAAACTAAAACTTGGCCAGCTTGATGCAGTGATCATTTCATCACCTGAAGCTGCCAAAGAGGTGCTGAAAACAAATGAGATCAAGTTTGCGCAAAGGCCTGAAGTTTATGCTGTCGAAATCATGTCATATGATCATTCAAGTATTGTTTTTGCTCCCTATGGTGATTACTGGAGAGAAATGAGGAAGATATCGGTCTTGGAGCTTTTGAGTAACAAGCGAGTCCAGTCATTCAGATCGATAAGAGAAGATGAGGTTTGGGGCCTTGTTGAATTCATTTCCTCAAACGAGTATCATCCCATCAATCTTAGTGAAAAGATCTTCACCATGACGAATGATATCATTGCTCGAGCAGCCTTTGGTAGGAAGAACAGTGACCAGCATAACTTCACTGTATTGCTAGAGGAGATCATGAAAATTGGTGCAGGCTTTGCCATTGCTGATTTGTACCCTTCCCTTACGTTTCTTCGTCCCTTGACTGGGGTGAAGCCTGCACTGATGAGAATTCAGAAAAAGATGGACAAGATTCTTGAAGATATCGTAGCTGAACACAAGTTGAAAAGAAAAGCTGCTGCAAACAACAATGTTAAACTCGAAGAGGAAGATCTAGTTGACACACTTCTGAATTATGCTGAGGCTACTAATAAGAATGAGTTTCATCTCACAATCGATCAGGTTAAAGCTGTCACTTTGGTAAGAACTATACACCATGCCAAAACTTAGTTTCTATTTTTGAAGTTCCCTATCAAATATGTCTTAGTAAGACCTATTATTGAAGATGATTAATTTAATGAGATTCAATATGTTTTCAGGACATTTTTTCAGCAGGTAGTGAGACTTCGGCAACATCAATGGAATGGGCTATGTCAGAGCTACTAAAGAACCCAAGAATAATGAAGAAGGCACAAGAAGAGGTACGGAAAGTATGCAAAAAAAAGAGCAAAATTCAAGAGGCTGACATTCAAAAGCTAGATTACTTGAAATTAGTTATCAAGGAAACATTTAGATTACACGCTCCAGGTCCTTTTACCCCAAGAGAAGCAAGGGAAAAATGTGAGATTAGAGGATATACAATACCAGCCAAAGCCAAAATCCTTATTAATCTTCATGCAATAGGAAGAGATCCAACAGTCTGGAAAGATCCTGAATGCTTTCAACCAGAGAGATTTGAAGGTTCTTCTACTGACTTTAAAGGAAATCACTTTGAGCTGATCCCATTTGGTGGAGGAAGGAGGATTTGCCCAGGCATATCATTTGCTACTGCTAATATTGAACTTGGACTTGCTCAACTAATGTACCACTTTGACTGGAAACTTGCAAATGGAGAAAGACCAGAAGACCTTGATATGTCTGAGAATTTTGGAATGACGGCTAGAAGAAAGGAGAATCTGCAGGTGATCGCCACCACTCGTATTCCTTTTGAGAAGTGACATAGTGGGAGGACAGTAATAAGTACTGGGAATTGCATAGAACTTTTTTACCTGTCCAGTTTCATTACATTGTATCAGTTCTGTTGCAAAGAATGCAATAATAAATACTGTAAAATGCATCTGATCAAGTTATATTTCGATAGACAAATGAAAAATAAACTTAAACAAAGATTCCTTCTTGTTCCAAATAGAGGAATTAGTATGATCATGCCATCCTGTTTTGCAAACATTAAAAGTTGACTAGCTCAGTGATTATATCAGTTTGACTGGAGGAACTAGATGGGATCAAACAAGAGATAAACTTCCAAGAACCCTTTGCAAAGTTTTGTTGAAGATGCATGCTCTTCTTTTAACACGAAGGCATCCTAATCTTGCCATTGAGATATTATACTATAATACATCAAGCCTTTACCTTCTCTCATAGTGATTGCTCTAGATCAACTTAAAGATATGTGGCCTCAAACTCCCTAGTGTCAAGCATCTCTAATCATCCATTTCAACAAAAGCAGGTAGAATCTTATTGAATCCATTCCTCATCCCAAATCCTTCATCAATCCCAGCAGAAGTAGCTTCTCAGCAAAATAACAACTTTAGGATGCATTTGGAAAATAATGAACCGATCAAGGTGGAGTTACTATTGTGCTAAAGGAAGCAATAATGGTCAGCTAAGCCCAATCTGTATGCTTTCTAATCATACTCCTAGCAACCATTAGCAAAATGAAGCCTGAATACAGCCAACATGTGAGATTAACAAATGTCTTGATGATATCACGAAGCCCATAAAAACTTCAGAAAAGAAAACAACGATGACAACAGCTAGCAGTTTGGATAAACAAACAATAATATACAAGGAATTGCGCAAGCATTTTCATAGAAGATGAGCCAAATTTCTGCAGTTACCTGATGTCATAGCCACAAACTGTTGAGAATATGGGATATATAATCCTAAGAAGAGGGTTTTTTGATTTGCAAAATAAGGTTCTATGAAAGAAGTAGCATAAGGAAGCAATGCTACATGGATGAGGATAATTTATATAATAGGTCAAAATTTAAAAGAAAGTAGAAGAATAATGTCTCTTATCGGGAAAAAAAAAAAGAGAAAAAGAGAATACCGTGTGAATGAAACATGTAGTAAATAATTTAATATGTGATTTATTTATTTTTTTCACATGGCCCAAGGAGGGAAAACCTACAGTAGAAGAAAACAGAATTATATGCAGATGAACACAGACAATTTTAGAAGAAATAGATGGAAACAAATAGGAATTTGAGAAGATTTAGTATAAGATTATGATGATCATGCGTCCACAAAGGTGAATGCAGAAATAGACATATATTACATGTCAAACAGATCACGTACAAATATAGTACTTGAAGAATTCCTACCAGAGGATATGTGCTGACAACCTCCAGTCATACAACTGGAAAAGATCGTACTCCAAAACATCATGTGACCAAAGAGTAAAAGATAAGAATAGGTAATAATCTACAGCATATAGGCTTAAAAAAATTTAATCCAGAAAAAAAAAATAAAATGAACATCAGCAAGGCACGGGTTCATTAACAATGACACTATATGAAGTACCTTTCTCACTTGTATTACTGAAACTTGCATTATAACAAGGTCTGTTGTAAAAGCTTAAATTTGAAAGAGAATCAAGTCAATAACTTTAAGGGAGACCTCTACTCTCTTTCTCCCCATTCTGTGATGCACAGTTGATGGTTATCAATTTGTCAAATCCCTTTGGAAGCAAACCTCTAACTTCCATCTTGTGAAAAAGCTTCATTGCAAGTTCATCCTTTCCACAATGCTGAAGTCCACTATAAAGCTCAAATAGGATAATTGAATCTGGAGCCATACATTTTTCAAGCATTTCCTGCAACAATTCAGCTGCTTTGTCAAAATCCTCATTCTGGCAAAAAGTAGATATCAACATTTCGAAAGTATGTTTATTTGGATGAAAACCACTCCTTATCATGGTTTTATAGAGCTGAAAGGCATGTTCAGAGTTCTTCCTTACACATTGCCCGGTGATAAGAGCTGAATAGGTTGAGGCATTTGGGACCAAGCTATTTTTATCAAGATCTTTAACCAAGTAAGCAGCTCTCTTTGTTTTACCCTCCTTGCATAAACCCAGTATCAATGCATTATAAGTCAGTATATCAACCCTAATGCCATTCCTCAACATCTCCTCATAAAGCCTGCCACCCATCGCACTATTACCCACTTGACTATACCCATTAATCAACGTGCTATAAGTCACAACATTAGGAGACACATTCATGGCTTTCATCTCACTAAATATCCTGTTTGCTTCATGTAACTTTCCTTTCTTGCAAAAACCAAAAATAAGTGTATTAAAAGTAATCAAATTTGGCTGAATGCCATTCTTCTCCATCAAGTTCTTAAACTTCATAGCCAAACTTAAAAGACCCTTGTTACAATGCCCAGAAATCAATGTATTATAAGTTGCAACAGAAGGAATGAAACCCATACTCTCCATATTCTTAAAAACTTCAACGGCGTCTTCAGTGTTTCCCAACTTACAGAAAGCATGCATAACCATATTTAGAGTATAAACATTCAGTGAAATCCTATTTCTCCGCATTTCTTTATAAAACCCCAAAGCAATATCAACCCTTTCTAAATCAAGTAATGAACTCAGAAACTTATTGCAAGACTCAATTCTAGGCAAAACACCATAATTCCTCATTTGACAAAAAGTGTTGGTAGCATTCCTAAACTTCTTCCTATGAGCATAAGTCTTAAACAATAAATCAAACACTAGCGGCGAAGAATCACACATCCGATAAGAATACAAAATAGAATCAAACAACTTACTAGGCAAATCAAATGAACCCGAATCAAGAATGCCTCTTAAAATCGATTCAGAAGACTTAAATTTCCTATTTTTGGTCAAAATATGGAGGATTATCGAATGAGTTTCTAGGGTAAGTGAACTGGGCTTGTGAGTTTGGACCCAAGTGAAAAACTCAAGTGAAAGAACATAGTCTTTTTGTACGTTTAATAAAACATGCTTGACTCTAAATGGCGTAAAATGGGTTGATAAAGCAGTGAGCTTCTTCCAGTCAGAGTGAATCAAATGGCTATAAGCAATGCTTACAAAATCAAAGTCTTGGCCTTTTGGCTCAGGGAGTGTTCTGTGAGGAATTGGGATGAGATTCCGATTGGATTTCGCGGCATATTCAGAAATTGATGGGTTTACAGAGGTGGGATTTTTATCAAGAGTGGTGACCAGTGTTGATAATCGACGAATTGGGAAAACATTAAGGGTTGAAAAAGCTCCAACCTTTGTTGAAAAAACTGTTGAAAGTAGCGATTTTGGCGGCAGCTTCATTTCGTTCACCGTGCTGTCACAAAGTTAGAGCTGGAAACTCAAAAATGCTCTTGCCCATTTCAGTTTTAATAGCGCTTCTTCTTCTTCTTCTTCCTTTTTACCTTTTTATTTTTTTTTATTTTTCCTCTTCTTCTTTTTAAGTGGGTGATGGGAGTTTGGGCTTAAACTTCGTGGGCTTTGAAGGTGTTGGGTTTATATATAGAGTTACTGTATCATTGAATTGAAAGGAAATATTTATATTGGGAGAACATATGTTTTTTTTAAATTAAAATATTAATATTTATAATCAGATAATTATTAAAATTAAAATTATAAGTTATATTTAATGAGATTAGAATACTAATATTTATCAATCAGAACTCATATTTAATGAAATTAAAATACTAATATTTATCAATTAAATAATTATAAAGATTAATTTACAAATCTTATATAACACGACTTAAATTTTAACATTCTCTAATATTTTAAGATGTCTACTTTACTCACATTTTGACATTTACTCTACTTATATTTTTCAAAAAAAAGAACTGAGGTTAATTTATAAATCTTATATAATACAGTTTAAATTTTAACCTTCTCTAATATTCAAAGCACGACTACTACACTGGCATTTCGAAAGAGAAAAAATAACCCTTATAAACAATAATTGCCTACCTATAGTACTTAAAGATTATCTTACTTTGAGCAGATGTGCTTTAGTAACACTTCTCTCTATCTTATTTTAACATTAACTGACACTCAAATAATATGCGTATTTTAGTTCCCGAAAACAGAATTCATGTCCTCACATAGGATTTTGGCCTCGGCTGGTATTTTGTATCCACTGTTTTCACAATTTTCTATTGCCACTCTTATGTTTCCAAGTAATCAAGCTTTTATATGTTTGATTCTTCAATTTTGCTATTTTATTTGCACGTTTGTGTTATCCGAAATTCCCTATTAGGTCAGCAGTCATAAATTTTCTTAATGCAGATGTCTTTTATTTTTCAAAATGCTTGAATTGGAACCTTAACAAAAAAACTTTCTCCAGAGTGAACATTCCTGAGCTTTAAAATGCAGATTTATAGCTCGTGTCGTACATATTACTGCTCGAACAGATGCAATGTCGTTAACATCAATAATAAGAAAATTAGCAAGGGTTTACAATTCTCACCAAGTGATAGCTGCTGTAAACAGTGGGGTATTTCAAAATACTCATATTAATAATGCACATATAGCTATCACACATCAGCTCGCGGGCTTGGCCCATCGTTTAGCTACTTGATGAAAAATAACATATTCATTATATTGGATTGGAAAATTCAAGCCGAGCACATCTACATGTCAAAGTTCGTCGCTCATTTTAAGTACAGCAGTTGCTGGATATCCAGTTTTGAAATCAATTTCATGCACTGATTTGTGGCAAAAATCAAGGGGATAATTGTCGTAATTCAAGGCTAAAAAAGGCCAGCTACAGTGACCGATTAAGTATGAAAAATCTTCCAATTTTCTTCTCTATCTTCATCAAAGTTATACACTTTACCTGGAAAACAAATTAAATTAGTTGTTTCAATCTACTATAATTTGGAGTCCGCCATTACAGTTAGAAGGGCATTGAAGCCTAGAAGATCAAACTGTCGTTGATTCCTTTGTGCATCCAGAAATTATCCGAGAAGGGGCAGAATATTTTCTTTAAGGACAGTGCTTCATTGGCAGGCCTTGGCTTCCTAATTTCATCACTTTTTGTGTTTATGTTCATTAATCATTGTTTTGTAGCTTCTACAATTATCAGTTGCATTATTTGAAGAGCTGTTGTATCGACAACAAGTGAAGCTACAGGAAAATTGGCTAAACTTAGTTTGCAGCAGATTATTCTCAAAGTTGGTGGCTTGAATTTTTTTTAGTTCAATCTACTTTTAATTTATTAGTGGTGAGCATTCCTTGCAAAGTCACTTTCACTTCTTGTGTTTATGACCATAGAAAGAGTTCTTGGTAGCTAGGGAGTTTAGCTTCTGGGCTTTTTATTACTCGATGAAAATTTTCAAATATCAGAATACATTATTTTTGTAACAATAGCTGTGACTTTAATAATTGTTATATGAAATCATGGTCATCAGGAGAAGCATAATTGAACAGTGTCTGAAGCAAATCTTTGTCACCAAGCTCAACATTTTCGTAATTAATAGAAATTTATCTTTTCATTTTATGTTGAGCAATGGTATCTTCGAGAATCTTGTCCATCTTGTTATTAATTTCCTGCACTTTAGACTTCATCCCAGTTACAGAACAAAGAAATTTAAGAGGAGGGTATAAATCAGTGATGACAAAACCTAAGGCAAGCGACAATATTTCATCAAGAAGTGAACTAAAATCATGTTGATCTTTGCACTTATTACCAAATGCTGCCCTAGAAATAATATCCCAAGTCACAGTAAAAATCTTGCCACTGAGATTAATGGCATCCTTCAGAGGAAGAAATAAATTCATCTAGATTAATCGGAATGATTGCACGCGATTTCTACTTGAGAGCTCAAATACTGTAATCTTCCTCAGGTTTCGCCAGTAATCATTATAAGGAGAGAAGAACATACTTGAAGTTGAAAGATCATATGTCATTATTTCACCAGCAAAAGTTTCATGCCTCTACGCCAAGCTAATCTCGTTTGTTTTTAAGATCTCTTGGGTTGCTCCAGGTGATGAAATGACCAAAGCAAGTAGCTCACCAAGTTGCAGTTCCATTACGGGACCATGTTGCTTGAATAGTCATGTGAGAGCTTGATACGGTAAAGCACCTGCCAATTGATGCAAGCTGCCTATAATAAGAAGTGATTCTGGCCCCGGAGACTGCTGGCTTTTTCTTTTTGTTTAGCTTCTAGATTGTTTCCAATATTTAATAAGTGTCAAGAAGAAAAGAAGAGAAGCTAACAGGATTCGAAAGGATTGAAATTTGAGCATCTGTTTTATTGAAAAATCCTTAGTTTTGTTTATAGAAGCTGGAATCATTTTGTTGTCTATGATTTTATTCTGCTTGTACTTCAGTTCCAGGATGATAAGATATGTGAGAAATCCAAATTTGATTAAGATGAGACGGGTTGGCATCCGAGAAAGTAAAAGAAAATATAAAGATTAAGATAAGAATGTTTAGCTAACTTCTGCTCACACACAAAGCATCTCTTATAGGTTCACTAATCACTGGACTGACCATTGGTGGGTTTCTTTGTATGTGTTGTCCTGAAAGAGGAGGACTTAATGATTATTCATTCACCTTTACATCACTTGTTGAGAACATATATTGCCACTTACTTCAGAATTTGTCACCATTGATTTGCACCCTCAAGTGACATTTAATCAAGTCAAAGTTGTAGCTATCATTCAGGTAAGTCTTAAGCTTGCAAGCAGTATATTGGGATAAATAAAATTTTTAATGAAAATTATCACCTATAATTCAGGAATATCATATTATATCATCAAAAATCAATAATAAAATTATGTATAAGTGTACCTAAATCCATAACGCTGAATTAATCTCTACGATTATGTGGTTGACCTTTCAAATCTACACGTTCTTCTAGAGAGTCCTTTAATTCTCTTTGCGCTCTCTCTCTGATGATAGGATATCAAAAAAGAATGGAAAAAATACATATGACTTAAGGACCATAACCACTTATATAGACAACTTTTTCCTATTATCACTAGGTATTCCTAATATGCCCATCACACAATTAGAATACTATTGAGTTTCTATACGTTAAAGGCTTACATTTTATTAGATACATTAAAGCTCATAATACAGAAAATCTTAATTGATCACTTTAATTGAATTTAATCTTATATGACAGTCTGCAACGCATAATTATCCACATATAAGTCCAACGTTAGATTAAGAATCCAACAATAATAGATTAAAAAAAATCAATAATCTCTCACTTGAGTTATATGTGTAACCTTATAATTATGTTTTGTAAAAATAACTGTATGAGCTCAACCTAACTGTCATCATTAGAATATATCTATATCTAATCTAGTCCATCAATCACATCAGCATAGGATCAAAGCAGTCTTTGTTACATCTATCGTAAGTCAATCCATCAATGGTTGCTATACCAATACAAGTGCATGACATAGATCATGATGTGGATATGTAGTGTAGAAATTTCATGCAATGTGATCTTAGTATACCTATTTCTAATTGGTCTACCTTAAATCTTAGTGAGATCAAACCATACTCAATTCAGAGTGTGAATAAACTAAAACTTTATTTCTATAAAAAAACAACTCAAAAATATCCATAAACTGAAATAATTGAAAATTTCTATACTATAACAACATCTAAAAAAAATCACAAACTCCTACAAAAACTAAATATCTTGAAGTAATATGACACCCATACAAACAGTATGCTCATGAAACATTTTAGGTGTCAATCCTTAGTAAGTGAATCCACAATCAGAGAATTTGTGCCAATGTACTCAATAGACAATTATCCACTCTAAACTCTTTCTTTAATAATTAGGAACTTAATTTTATATACTTCGATTTTGTCGAACTCCTATTATTATTGAAATATGAAATACAAATAAGCAACCCAAGAGGGGGGGTGAATTGGGTTATTAAAATTTATTTTACAAATAATTCAATCTAATGCCTTAATGCAAACAAAAATTAAGTTTTACAGGAATTAAATCAAATATAATAAATTAGGCAATGCTTGCAAAATAAATGAGAAAGGGAAGAGAATGCAAACACAGTAATTTTTACGTGGTTCGGCAATCCCCGCCTACGTTCACGCCTCCAAGCCAACCGAGCTTGAGGATTTCACTATCCAATCCTCCCAAGGCTTTAAATGTTTACAATTGACTTCCAAGGTGTCAATGGACCTTTACAATCAAGAGATTATCACCCTAATCTCTTTATCCCAAGTGTTTTCCTCACTTGAATACTCTCAATACAACGAAAATAAAAATATAAAGAAACACTCTCTATAAGAGTAGATTCACAAATAATAAAGCAAAAAATGATTTAATCTCTTGTGATTTGCAATATGGAAGCTCAATATATGTTTTACAAACTTGTTTTTCTTGTTAGAGTTGTTAAAATGAAGTTGGAGATGAGTTTTTATGTTTAAAGCTCAAAACTAGCCGTTATTGTCAAATTCCAGGTCTTTCAGCGGTGCCACCGCTTAATTTAACTCTCCCATTTCATAATAAAAATGAAGTTCTGATAATTTTGAATTTTCTTCTGATATCTTTCACGAAATTACGCTTTTTGTCAAAATTTACTCAAATTATCTTTATGGCCAAAAAACATCATAAAACTTTTCAAAAGATCCAATCTCGAAATTTTAATTATTATTTAATTCTAAAACTTTCTGAAATTACAGATATGGCAAAATCAAGAATATTTTTTCAAATAAGTCCTTTTTGAGTTTTAGCTAAATCACCATAATCTTTAAAGTTTTCAAAACTTTTCACTTAAGCCCCCAATCTATCATAAGTTACAATATAGCCCAAATGTTTTAGAGCTTAGCAAATAAGTCCAACTCTGAAAATTAAAGCTATTTCATTTTTATCCAAATAACTTAAAATCACAAAATGTTTTATCTCATAAATATAAAATTAATTTAGTTTGAAAAATAATTATTTTATTAACATAAAATTGAGCTTCACAAATGCTAATCCAAGCATAATTTAAATCATACCGGCTTTTACAAGAAATTGTCGCAATAAATTATCCGTTAAGCTCGAAATTGTATTCTTGACTTCGCCGTTGTCAGTTGAGTGTCTTGAACTTGATTTCACTTGTTCCACTTGATTTATTATCCTTCAAAACTAATGAACTTGTGAAATATAAAATAAAACACTTCAATGCATATGTTTGTTATCATCAAAATCATATTATTTATAACCTATTAGGCTAACAATCTCCCCCTTTTTGATGATGACAAACATCCCATGTATTTCGACATATATGCTCCCCCTTAATACATGACATACATAATCACATTCAAAATAAACTATTTCTGAAAATATGATCTATAACAATTTTTAAGCTCCCCCTCAATATTTCAAAAAAAATATGCACAAATGTGTAAAGAGAAAATATAATACCTGTCTCCGAAATACATGACTTCTCCCCCTTCATCATCAAAAGTAAACTAAGGCAATAATAATCAACCAAATACAAGTAAGAGACATGAAGAGCTAAAAATTATATCAAGAAGTCATAATATAGCATCCAAATATAAAATATCCAAATACAATACAACCAAAGACAAAGCATTCAAATACAGAACATCCAAGCATCCAAATACAAGACATCCAAAGACAAAGCATCCAAAGACAAAGAATCCAAATAGCTCATAATAATCAACCACAATTCATACAGAAAATGTAAATGCATAAAAATATGTGGTACAGAGTGATAGAAAAAGCTATGGAGATGGTGGATGTGATGAAGATGATGGTGGCGGAAACCCAAGAGCTGCAAAAAGCTGCTGTTGGCCATCAAGAATCTGCTGCTGTTGAGCAAAAAGTCGCTGGTGTTGATCAAATAATTCTTCTTCTTTGCTCAAAGAGGCGCTGTGCTCCAAAGTAGATTGAGTGAAAAAGCTTCAAACCGAGATTGAAGTCGGCTTTCTTTGTGTCGAAAGAGAATCCATTTTAGCCAACATCTGCTGCATTTGATCCTCATGGGTAGCTGAAGGAGTTTTGGAAGAACCCGCGGAAAATGGATAATGAGAGCGCTGTGGGACACTAAGATCAGGAAGTTGCTCTGGTGGAAGAACATCGTTAAAGAAACGATGATCTGTAGGAGCAAGTTCAGAAACTTTGGTGGAGTATCTCCGGTCCCTAGTCCATTTACCTTCGGCCCAAATAAATCCTAAGTTGGCAATGGCATCATCTCCTAGTTCTCTTGAGTTTAAAAAGGTTGGTTCGGTTATGGGTACTCGAAAATGTTTAAGGATACGGGTAATGATACTACCATAAGGGAGGGACCTTTTAGCCATACAAGGTGTGCTAAGCATATGATTGAGTATAATGAACCCAACATTAAGTTTTCTACCCTCCAAAATACAATCCAATAAAGCCACATCCAATCGGTTAACTTCATTCCCATGAGCATATCTACGAGTAATCACATGATGAAGAACATAATGTAGGATTCTAATTTGAAGTGGCAAAGCTTGAGATTTTAATGATGATCGACAAAATTCATCGGACAAATCACGTCGGCGACAAATTTTTCGAACAACATTTTCAAGAGAAAACCATGGATGATCTATTCTAGCTCTAGCACTATAAATTTCTAATCCCTCATTTGGAGTCCCAAGAATATGATTTAACTCCGCAACATCAAATTCAATACGAACTCCCCCAACACTAGTAACAATTCTATCCGAAACTTCTATGTCCATATTCGAATAAAAGACTTTAACTAAATTCTCATAATATGCTTCTTGAACAACTAAGACATTTTTCCAACCCATAGCAATAAGAAGTTTGTCAAGAGATTTACCACAAATTTCTAAATTCGCCAAATTCTTAAGACTAACAAGGTAAGGAGGAATAACCGACCTCGGCATGAAATTATCGATAAACCGTTTTCGAAGCGGGAGATGTCGAAAATGAGTTGACAAAAACTCCGTATTGTCCTCATAATCTTCCTTGCGTCTCTTGGCCATTTGTTTGCTCTTGGCTTTTTCTCCACCCACCATTGTTGAACAATTTCGGATTTGAGGAAAATGGATAAGTTTGAGCCAAGAAATGTAATCCTAAAGATGAATGAGGTTTAGATATAATGTGGAATTGATTAAAGATGGGCTAGAGAGAGCTTGAAAATCTAGAGAGAGAAACGGCCAAAACTAGGTTTTTGGATTTCGGATTTTGATGGAAGTGTGATAAAATGATGTTTGAATGATGAAAAATGAAGGAGTAGTGGATGGGTAATGGTTTGGATGATTAATTTTAGCAAGAAAATGAGTGAGAATTGAAGAAATTTGAGTGAGAGATGGTGAGGTACTATTCACGCGGGAGAGAGAGAAAGAGATAAACAAGAGAAGAGAAAGATGAAATGATGATTGGAAGATGTTTAATGGAAGTTAAATGGATGGGTGATGGATGGAATCAATGATTTTGACATGAAAATGGTTGAGAAATGAAGAATTTTTGAAGGAAAAATGGAAGAGGAGTCACGGTTTTGAGAGAGAGAGAGACAAGTGAGGAAGAAGGCCAAAATGAGGGAGAGGAGTGGGTAAAACCCGTGACCAAGCGGCTAGCCGCTTGGAATGGCACCCAAACCCGAGAGCAAGCGGCTAGCCGCTTGGTCACGGGTTTTACCCACTCGCTCTCGGGTTTGGGTGCCATTCCAAGCGGCTAGCCGCTTGGTTCAGGCGGCTAGCCGCCTGGTTGCTGCCCAAACATACCAATATCACTTTTCGGCCATTTTTGATCAATCTCGTCATCATTTCTTGATTCCGAAACCTCTCAAGAACCATTTTAATGCATGAATCATGATCTTAAACATTTAAAACATGATTAAATCAAGCAAATGATTCATCTATCAAGCATATATCATAGAGCACACAAGCATTTGAAATGAATATTTCATAACACCTTATTTATCTATCATGCTCAAACTTCTTCAAAAACATTAACAAACATTAAGCAAATAATTTTAATAGATCTAATAACATAATTAGAGATGTTAATGTGAAAATCTCATCATCCCAAGCTCATGCCGAATTTTTGAAAATTGTTCTTCGCAAAGGGGTTTTGTAAAAATATCAGCAAGTTGATTTTCTGTAGAGATAAATTCTAAAACAATATCACCCTTTTGTACATGATCTCTTAAAAAATGATGTCTAATCTCTATATGCTTGGTTCTAGAGTGCTGAATGGGATTCTTTGACAGATTAATAGCACTAGTATTATCACACTTGATAGGAATTTGTTCAAGTTTAATGCCATAGTCTCTAAGTGTTTGTTTCATCCAAAGGGCTTGTGCACAACAACTACCGCGTAATATATTCCGCCTCAGTAGTTGAGAGTGCAACCGAGTTTTGTTTCTTACTAAATCATGAAACAAGAGAATGACCTAGAAAATGGCAAGTTCCACTAGTACTTTTCCTATCCACCTTATAACCAGCAAAATCGGCATCCGAGTAACAAGTTAAATCTATATGAGTTCCTCTAGGATACCAAAGGCCAAGATCTATGGTTCCACTCAAATAACGAAAAATTCTTTTAACAGCAAGCAAATGAGATTCCTTGGGACATGATTGAAATCTTGCACACAAACATACACTAAACATGATATCAGGCCTACTTGCGGTTAAGTAAAGTAAAGAGCCAATCATACCTCGATACTTTTTAATATCAACTTCTTTATCTTTCTCATCCTTGTCAAGCTTGATTGTTGTACTCATTGGAGTGCTTTTAGTGTTTGATTCTTTAATTCCAAACCTCTTGAGCAAATCTTTGATGTATTTAGCTTGGTTGATGAAAATTTCCTCATTGTTTTGTTTGATTTGAAGTCCAAGGAAATACTTCAATTCTCCCATCATGCTCATTTCAAACTCCTTATTCATACAAGATGAAAACTCTTTGCACAAGATTTCCTCCATAATATATCCATTTAGAAAAGCACTTTTGACATCCATTTGAAATAAAATGAAATCTTTATAACATGCATATGCTAGCAACATTCTAATGGATTATAATCTAGCTACAGGTGCAAATGTCTCATCAAAATCAATTCCTTCTTCTTGGTTGTATCCTTGAGCCACTAATCTAGCTTTATTCCTTACAACCACACCGGATTCATCCATCTTATTTCTAAATACCCATTTAGTTCCTATAATGGATTGGTGTTCTGGTTTAGGAACTAATTCCCACACTTTATTTCTCTCAAATTGGTTTAACTCCTCTTGCATTGCCATAATCCAAGATTCATCATTTTCCGCATCCATAAAGGATTTTGGTTCAATTTGAGAAATAAATGCAGCATGCTCACATGTATTCCTAAGTGATGATCTAGTTGTAACACCTCTAGATGGATCTCTTAAAATGGCATCCTTTGGGTGAGAAGAAACATACCTCCACTCCCTAGGGAGTACTTGAGAAGTTCCTTGATTTTGTTCCGCACTTATTTCTTCACGTTGCTCCACTTGATTTTCTGCATTCTTTTGGTTGCTCTTTGATGAACCTTCTTGTATATTTTCATCTGCATCATCACTAACAACAATTTTCTCCATAGAGGAGGTATTAGACTCATCAAAAGTAACATGCATAGACTCTTCCACAATTAAAGTTCTTTTATTATATACTCTATAAGCTTTACTTGAGTTTGAATACCCAAGAAAGATACCAACATTAGATTTTGGATCAAATTTTCCAAGATTATCTTTTTTGTTCAAAATAAAACATTTACATCCAAAAACTTTGAAATAGCCAATGTTGGGTTTTCTATTTTTCCAAAGCTCATAGGGAGTTTTATTGAGATAAGATCTAATCAACACCCGATTTAAAACATAACAAGCGGTGTTGACGGCTTCGGCCCAAAAATATTTAGGTAATGCATTTTCATTTAACATGGTCCTAGTCATTTCTTGAATAGATTTATTCTTTCTCTTAACAACTCCATTTTGTTGTGGAGTTCTAGGTGATGAAAATTGATGCTCAATACCTAAATCATTGCAGAAATTTTCAAATGCATGATTCTCAAATTCTCTACCATGATCACTTCTAATGCAAGTAATAGAGTATCCTTTTTCATTTTGAACCTTTTTACAGAAAACTTTAAAAGCTTCAAATGCATCATCTTTATTAGCCAAGAACAGTACCCAAGTGTATCTAGAATAATCATCTACAATTACAAATGCATAATATTTTCCACTTAGGCTAGTATGTCTAGAGGGTCCAAACAAATCCATGTGAAGTAATTGAAGTGGTTTTGAAGTAGAGACAAGATTCTTGTTTTTAAAAGAAGTTTTGATTTGTTTTCCAAATTGACAAGCTTCACAAATTTTATCTTTTTGAAAACTAATTTTTGGAAGTCCTTTAACCAAATCATTTTTTGAAATTTTTGAGATTAATTCCGTATTTGTATGACCTAATCGTCTATGCCACAACCAACAATCATCATGTAATGCCGAGAAACATTTATCAATGGTAGATGCACAATCTATATTAATGGTATAAACATTAATACATCTATTTCCTACAAACAAAACCTTTCCATCACATGCATTTTCAATAACGCATCTAGATTTATCAAAGACTACTTTATAACCTTTATCACATAATTGACTAATACTAAATAAATTATGTTTTAAGTTTTCAACCAAGCACACATTTTCAATAAGAGTAGAAGATACATTACCGACATTGCCAATACCAATGATCTTTCCTTTTGAATTATCTCCAAAAGATACATCTCCACCATTTTCGATCTTGGTAAAACTTGAAAACCAAGCATAATTTCCTGTCATGTGTCTTGAACACCCACTGTCCAAGTACCATTTATTCTTCTTCTTCTTTTTAAGCCCTGCGAGAGAAAATTTTAAGTCTTAGGTACCCAAATCTTTTTGGGTCCTTGGATGTCAGCAATGGTTCCTTTTGGAACCCAAACATATTTTATACCATAATAAGCATTTCTTTTCACAGGACATCTATTTTTCATGTGACCATTTCTATTACAATAATGACAAGTAATTTTATGATCACTTGTGGATGTAGCTTTAACAAAATAATTCTTGTAATACTTTTGCTTCAAGTTAGGCTTATACCCAAGTCCACCTTTATCAAAAACATATTTTTGAGAGTTAAGTAAATTATCCAACATCTTTTGGCCATTTGTGAATTTTATCACAATTTCATTTAACTCATTATTCTTTTTCTTGAGAACTTCATTCTCCTTTATCAATTTTTCAACATGTAATTTTTCATGCTCATAAGAGGTATTAAGTTTCTCATTTGAAGATGTGACTTTACCATGCAACATTTTATTTTCTAGTTCTAAACATGTAATCTTTGCATTCAATGATTCATTTTCATTATTGAGATCTATCAATTTCTTTTTAAGGCATACATTCTTTTTACCTATCTTCATCAACTCACCATGCAATTCTTTAAAAGCATCATGTAATTCATCATAGGTAGGAAGATCATTTACCTCATCTAGTTCATCATTCGATTCATCTCCAATCGCCATAAGAGCTAGATTTGTCATTTCTTGATGCTCATCATCATCACTTGTTTCTTCATCAGTATCATCCCACGTGGCCACCATTGCTTTCTTCTTGAACTTGTTGAGAAGAGGGCATTCCGATCTTATGTGGCCAGGCTTCTTGCACTCGTAACATTTAATTGTTTCCTTTTTCTCCTTTCGGTTCTTGAAATCTTTAAATTTTCTTCGCTCACCAGTTTTCTTGAAAAATTTTCTGAACCTCCTAGCAAGCATAGCCAATTCCTCATCATCCGGCTCACTTTCTCCATCACTTTCAAATTTTGTGACTTTGAGAGCAATGTTTTTCTTCTTCTCTTCATTGCATTCTTTTTACCGTCAAATCTTCCTCATAAGAAATAAGAGAACCGATTAGATCATCAATAGGTAATACATTTAAATCTTTAGCTTCCTCAATGGCAGTTCTTTTTGGTCTCCAATCCTTAGGAAGTGATCTAATGATTTTCTTAACTTTCTCGCTATTTGAAAAAGTCTTTCCTAGGGCTCCTAGAGTGTTCACTATGTCCGTAAATCTAGTATACATAGAATACACACTTTCATTTTGTTCCATTTGAAACAATTCATATTGTCGAGTGTATCTACTAATTTTAGACTCTTTTACTTGATTTGTACCTTCATAAACAACTTCAAGTTTATGCCAAATTTCATAAGCACTTTCACAACTTGACACTCTATGAAATTCTTTCTTATCTAGTGCACAAAATAACGCATTCATGGCTTTGGAATTTAGAGAAGCTTTTCTCTTTTCCAATTCATTCCATTCTCGTGAAGGCTTTGGAATATCTTCCCCGACTTCATTTTTAGTCAATGGCGTAAATGGACCATCACAAACAACTTCCCAAATTTCGTAATCTAGGGCTTGTAAATAAATTCTCATCCTAGTTTTCCAATATGGATAGTCATTTCCGTCAAAGAATGGTAGTCTAGTTGTGGACTGTCCTTCCCTAAAGGTTGAATCACTTTGGGTTGTCATGGATCTTTTACTCTAGACGGTTAAGTCCTAATAAGAGAACCAAGCTCTGATACCAATTGAAATACAAATAAGCAACCCAAGAGGGGGGGTGAATTGGGTTATTAAAATTTATTTTACAAATAATTCAATCTAATGCCTTAATGCAAACAAAAATTAAGTTTTACAGGAATTAAATCAAATATAATAAATTAGGCAATGCTTGCAAAATAAATGAGAAAGGGAAGAGAATGCAAACACAGTAATTTTTACGTGGTTCGGCAATCCCCGCCTACGTTCACGCCTCCAAGCCAACCGAGCTTGAGGATTT
Organism: Aegle marmelos; assembly: GCA_030449875.1. NCBI lineage: Eukaryota > Viridiplantae > Streptophyta > Magnoliopsida > Sapindales > Rutaceae > Aegle > Aegle marmelos. The sequence continues at coordinate 17,639,182 of JASUUL010000094.1, read as the reverse complement.
CACTATCCAAGCCTCCCAAGGCTTTAAATGTTTACAATTGACTTCCAAGGTGTCAATGGACCTTTACAATCAAGAGATTATCACCCTAATCTCTTTATCCCAAGTGTTTTCCTCACTTGAATACTCTCAATACAATGCAAAATAGAAAATACAGCAAAACACTCTCTATAAGAGTAGATTCACAAATAATAGCACAAAAATGATTTAATCTCTTGTGATTTGCAATATGGAAGCTCAATATATGTTTTACAAACTTGTTTTTGCTTGCTAGAGTTGTTAAAATGAAGTTGGAGATGAGTTTTTATGTTTAAAGCTCGAAAACTAGCCGTTATTGTCAAATTCCAGGTCTTTCAGCGGTACCGCTTAATTTAACCGGCCCCGCCGTAATAAAAATGATGAAGTTACCGATAATTTTGAATTTTGCTACAGTAATACTGTTCACGAAATTACAGTTTTGTCTCAAAATTTACTCAAATTATGCTATGACCCAAAACATCATAAAACTTTTCAAAAAGATCCAATCTCAGAAATTTTAATTATTATTTAATTCTAAAAACTTTCTGAAATTACAGTATGGCCCAAACTGAAGAATATCTTTTCAAATAAGTCCTTTTTGAGTTTTAGCTAAATCACCATAATCTTTAAAGTTTTCAAAACTTTTCACTTAAGCCCCCAATCTATCATAAGTTACAATATAGCCCAAATGTTTTAGAGCTTAGCAAATAAGTCCAACTCTGAAAATTAAAGCTATTTCATTTTTATCCAAATAACTTAAAATCACAAAATATTTTATCTCATAAATATAAAATTAATTTAGTTTGGAAAACAATTATTTTATTAACATAAAATTGAGCTTCACAAATGCTAATCCAAGCATAATTTAAATCATACCGGCTTTTACAAGAAATTGTCGCAATAAATTATCCGTTAAGCTCGAAATTGTATTCTTGACTTCGCCGTTGTCAGTTGAGTGTCTTGAACTTGATTTCACTTGTTCCACTTGATTTATTATCCTTCAAAACTAGTGAACTTGTGAAATACAAAATAAAACACTTCAATGCATATGTTTGTTATCATCAAAATCATATTATTTATAACCTATTAGGCTAACAAAATATAACATTGCTGACTTACTGTCATAAAATAATTTTAATGGTTTGTCAATACCATCTACTATGCATAGTCCCGTGATAAAATTTTTTAACCATATTCTATGATTGAATACCTTATAACATGTTATAAATTTTGCTGTCATCATAAAAGAGGCTACAAGAGACTGTTTAGCACTCTTTTAAGAGATAACACCCTTAACTAATAGATAAATGTAACCTAAAGTGAATTTCATACTATCTTGATATCTAGTAAAATCAGAGTCAGTATACCCTATGATCTCAAGTTTATCTGAGCTCCGATATATAAGCATGTAGTCTTTTGTTCTCTGTAAGTATCGTCAGACTCGTTTGGCTACTTTCTAATGGTATAATCTTGGATTACTTAAGTATCTGCCTAACATTTCAGTAGCATATGCAATATCTAGTCACGTACAAACTTAAGCATACATAAGACTTCCTACTATTGACGCATAAGGAATCTTTTGTATTTTTTTTTTCAAAATCATTCTTGGGGCATTAATTGAGATTAAACTTATCTCTCTTAGCTATAGAGGTATCATCTGATTTGCAATTTTACATGTCATATTTCTTGAGAACTGTTTTGATATAAGTCTTTTGTGAAAATCTAATAATACTTTGGGAGTAATCTCGGTGTATCTGTATGTTTAATACAAAAGAAGTATTACCAAGATCTTTCATCTCAAAGTTCTTAGTTATAAGTCTCTTGGTTTCGTGCAATAAGCCTATATCACTGCTGGCAAGCCAAATGTTATCGACATATAAAATAAAAAATACATTTTTACTCATACAGAATTTATAGTACATACAATTATCAATTAAATTCATCTCAAAACTAAATGAGATGATTACTTAATGAAACTTGAAATATCATTATCAAGATATTTGCTTGAACCCATAAATAGATTTTTTAATTTTGTAAATCATACTCTTTGGGTCTCTGGATACAAAATTTTATGGCTGCATCATATGATTGTCTGATCAATATTGCCATCGAAAAACACTGTCTTCGTATCTATCTGATGTAACTCAAGATCAAAATACGCTATTAATACCATTATAATCCTCAAAGAGTCTTTCAAAGAAATCGAAAAGAAAATATCTTTATAGTCATTGCCTTCTTTCTGTGTAAAAGCTCTTTGCGACAAGACGAGCCTTATATCTCTCCATATTACCTTTTAAATCCCTCTTGATCTTAAATATCCATTTACAACTAATAGGTTTTGTATCTTCTGGTAACAAGATAAGATCCAATATACGACATTATCCTTAATGGACTTCATCTCTTCATTCATGGCATCTATTCACTTTTAAGAATTTTAACTTTGCATAGCTTGATGGAAATTGATTGAATTATCTTCTATCATTCCAACGTCTGTTTCATATTTTTAAAGAAATATAATATAATCATTGTTGAGTGTTAGAAAGTGTATATTTATAAAGGAGAAAATCGTCATTTTACACTTTAAATCTCACTAGCATTGCTACTTTTATTTATTTAAGTATTTTGTTATTTAATTATATGTGTTTTATTATAATTATGTATTTGATGTATTTTAGGGGCATTACGATCGTTTCACAATGAACGAGTGATCAGACAGCAAAACGGACGTCATATTTGGACTCAGAACGGTCGAAAACCTTAAAAGGAGTATTAAAGGAAAAAAGTCACTGTTCACATATACGATCGATGACGTGGCAGCATCTCAGTGGAGCAAAAATCGTGTGTACAGTACATGCGCTTACATGGGATTATTTACTATTCAGGCAGCGTTACTGTACAAATGTTGATTGTTGACTGTTGACTGATGACGTGACGCAATCCTGAGCATCCGAATTGTTTTTAATCCGATGGTCACGATTCACTCAATGTATCTATAAAAAGAGGGCTCTCCCCCCTAATTTGATACCCCTGAATTCATTTTTAAGTTTAGATTTCTGAAATTCCTTCTCCTTCTTGTAGTTTCTTTATATTTTAATAAAATTTCCTTTTTTATCCTTAGTTAAAATATGAGTAGCTAATTTCTTTTTGAGCTTGGGTTAAAGGTGAAGTCTTAACATGTTCCATGGGCTTAATTTGGTAAATTTACTTTCCCTTCCCCTCTAATATTTGTGGTTGTTTTGACTTTTCATCGACAAATAATAATAGTCTTGTCTAGATACAGCCCTAGTTAAACCGGCACCCTAGTACAAGGTTATTATTATTTAGCACGATAAGCCCTTGGCACTATACTTATTGGAGAGTGGTTCATGAGGTGTGGAATCCCCTCTTACGATTTAATTGGTATTAATATGGAATATTTAGCCCATGGAGCATGTTGATGCAGATCTAGATACTCAAGTGCTTTATTATAACAATTTCATTCTTAATTATTCCCGCTATTTTAATTCACAGTTTAGGATAAAATTACCATAATTTAATTGTTCCCATTAAAAGAAAATTAATTCAACACATAATTAAAATCGACCTCCTCGTGGGATCGACACTCGTCACCATTAATCTATTCTACAGTAGATACGTGCGCTTGCGAGTTCAATAAAATTTGCACAACAAGTTTTTGGCGCGGTTGCCGGGGAGGTAAGTTATTTTAATTGGTTGAGTTAATTTTTTTTTGTTTTCTTGTATTTTTTTCTTATAAAAAAATAATTCTATAATTTAATTTTTGTAATTTAAATTGTTGTAATTTAATTTTATTCTGTAATTTCTTTAAATTCTGTACTTTAATTTTTGTTTTACTTGTCTTTGTAATTTGTTTTGTTTATCTCGTAATTTATTTTAATTTATTCGTAAAATTAATTCATATAATTATTTTTTAAGTAAATTTTTTATTGCTTTCTTTAAAAATTATAAAAAAAATTAAAAAAATTAAAAAAATTGAATTTGTAATTTAATTTTGGTAATTTAAATTTCTTTAAATTTCAATAATTTAATATCTTTGTAATTTCTTTAAATTGCTGTAATTTCTTTAAATTGCTATAATTTAATTTCTGAGTTATTTTTTTGTAATTTTGGTTTATTTTGTTAATTTATTAATCCATAGAATTAATTTAATTTTATTTTTTTGTTATTTTCTTTTAAATCTTTTTCCTGTAATTTAATTCCGTTTCTTTTTCTCTTCTTTATATTTCTGTAATTTAATTTTTCATTTTCCGTTGTAATTTCTCTTCTTATTTTATTTTTAGTTAATCTATTTCTTATATTTTCTTTTTAGCACTTGAGTGTATGTTTATAGTACGGTTATAACAACGTCACAAGGTTAGTATCGTAATTTCTCTCTCCTCTTTATTTTTATTTGTTTTATTTTCATTTATTTTATTCTTTTCATGCATGGCCGAAAGTCATTATCACCTAATCTTGAACCTTTAGACCTTGATTTGGAAAAAACACTTCGCATGCACAAATACACTATTTTTCAAAAGAAACTTGAAATGAAATTGCAAAATCAGCAACCAGAACCACAAGAGAGGCCATTTAAGGATTATTTTAGTCCTTTAGCTAATTTGAGCACATCATGCATAAGGTACCCAAATGTAGCTGTTAGGAGTTTTGAATTAAAACCTAGTGTGCTAAATTGTCTCCCCACATTCTATGGCCTAGAAAATGAGGACCCATATAATTATCTGAATGATTTTTATGCTATTTGTCAAACTTTTAAATACGAGAATTTTTCAGATGATGATGTTAAACTTAGATTATTCCCATTTTCATTAAAAGATAGAGCTCGTTCATGGTTTAATATAATGCCTGCTAATAGTATTACATCATGGAAATAAATGGTAACTAAATTTTTAAATAAATATTTCCCAATTCATAAAACCAATACTATTCGTAGGGAAATTTCAGAGTTTACTTAAAGAGATGACGAGCAGTTTTTCGAAGCATGAGAGCGATTTAATGGGCTACTCTTAAAGTGTCCACATCATGGGTACGAGAAATGACACCAATGCCAATACTTTTTGGAGGGATTATTGCCACATATGTAAGAATGGCTAATGGCAACCAGTGGAGGAGAGTTAGTGTCCAAAAGCGCATCGAGATTTGGGAATTTTTCCAACAGCAATCAGATAATTCTCAACAACGGAGTCGATCACTCAGAAATACCAGGAGAATTAAGGGAGTGAATGAGGTTCACATTGGCGAGTCAAGCTCAGGAATTAAAGAAGTTAAAGAAATGATCGAAGGCCTTGCTCGACAAATAGCATCTTTGACAACCGCTAAATTAACAGAGCCACATGACCATGACTCATATTCAGATCAAGCCAATGCCATAGGTGTCATGAGAAAACCATCAAACTACAACCCTTACTCTAACACATATAACCCTGGATGGAGAGATCACCCCAATTTTTCATGGTCTCAAGGATTCCAACAAAATAGACCATCAGTTCCACCTCCACCGATGCAACCAGTTCCTCAAATGTCTCAAGCCTCTCAACCACCATTTAGACCGTACAATCAGAACCCAAACCATTCTCAACCTAAACCATAGGAGGATACATTCCAAAATGTCAAAAATCTTACTAACTACAAGATCGAGCAACAGAACCGCACCATTGATGAATTACGAAATGAAATGAGAGCGGGCTTCAACTCACAAGCTCAATCAATTTCTAACCTTGAGAAAATGGTGGGACAACTTGCCTCTTCAGTTTAAACTTTGGTCATGACCGTTGAAAAATGCAAATTCCCAAGTCAACCAGTGCCAAACCCTAGAGGAGTGCATGAGATAAGTTCTAGTTCACCACAGCAGCATGAAGAAGTCAAAGCAGTGATGACCTTGTGAAAAGGAAAAGAAGTCGACAACAAAGTGGAGATGCCAAAATCAACTCAGATTGTACTTGTGAACACTGAGGAATCATCATCAGAGGAGAAAGAAGAAACAAATCCATAAGAATATGTTCCTAAAGCTCCATTTCCTCAGAGGTTAGCTAAAGGAAAGAAAGGAAAATCCACAGGTGAGATTTTTGAAATCTTCAAACAGGTAAGTGTTAACATCCCTTTACTTGAAGCTATAAAACAAGTGCCATCATATGCCAAGTTTCTTAAAGACCTTTGTACTAAAAAGATAAATATTCATGTTCAGAAAAAGGCATTTTTAACAGAAAATATTAGTTCTATACTCCAACATAAAATGCCTCTAAAATGCAAAGATCTAAGCTCCCCCACTATCTCATGTAGTATAAGGAACCACACAATTGAGAATGGTTTGTTGGATTTAGGAGCTAGTGTAAATCTGTTGCCTCACTCTGTATTTGTGAAACTTGGACTGGGTGAATTACACCCAACTCCAGTAGTGTTACAGCTTGCAGATCGATCCATGAAAATACCACGTAGTATTGTGGAGGACGTGCTTATCCAGGTAGATAAGTTTTATTTTCCTGTTGATTTCATTGTAATTGACACTCAACCAGTATAGGATTCAAGGAAGCATATCCCCATTATCTTGGGTCGTCCATTTTTGGCAACTGCCGATGCTCACATTCAATACAGGACTGGAAATATGCAGTTGTCATTTGACAATATGACCATAGAACTAAATATTTTTAACATTACCAAACAACCTCATAGTACTGATGATGAAATTATAGATGTGGATTTAATCGATGAATTAGTTGATCACACATTTCCTTCAAACCTTAGTGATGATCATTTCCTGACATGTTTAACTCACTTTGGTTTGGATTTTAATATTAACAGATCGATTGATGAGGTTAATGACTTATTAGATTCATCACTATGCATGGACATTGATAAGTGGAAGACAAGGATAGAACAATTGGCACCATTGAAAGAAAATCTCATCTCATCATCAGAATCACCACCAGGAATTGAGCTCAAACCTTCACTCGACCCTTTGAATTCTACATTCTTGGAAGAAGAAGAAATATTGTCAGAAATCATCACATCCTCTCCTGATTACAAACAAAAGAACACAGACATCATTGACCCTATTTTTAGTTCAAAAAGGAGGATACAACTGGCAAAACCAGAGGAGACTCGTAACAATAAAAATGCTAAGGACTACAGAAAGCGAATGAAAATCTTCCGTGACAAGTGGAGCATTAGAAAATCTTTCACACCAGGTCAGAAAGTATTTTTGTTCAATTCTCAATGGCATGTTTCTCCAAGTAAGTTACCCTCTCCATGGTCTGGTCCATCTACTGATCATACTATTTTTTCACATGGAGCCATTAAATTTAAAAATCCAAGGAACGGTGTAATTTTTAAAGTTAATGGTCAGAAAAGTAAAGTCATATCACGAATACCAACTATGTGGAGAAAACAGCACAAAACATTGAAGTGACCTGAATTTTTTTTCTTTTTATTTCCTTTCGATGATTTAATTTTTTTTAATTATGTTTTTGTAAGTTTAACTATTATTATTAATTTTTTTAAATAAGTGTGCCAGAAAGATATGCAATAAAAAATCATGTTCTTTAGGAATGGTGTCTAATAACAGAGAAGATAAGATTCAATTCATTAGAGATGGCTTGAATAAGGAGTCATTAGATGATATCCTTTTGTCTCTTGAAACGCATCCCAGTGGATACGTCCAACATGCAATACTCCAGTTATGGCCATTATTCTAGAAAAAATGTGTAAACTATAGTCTCGGGAATCTGACTATAAAAGACCCTGTTTGCCAGTTTGTAAGAAAACTGGATGGGAAGTCTATCCTCGACCCATAGAGGGCGTTCAAGCCGTTTTTGGACATAAAACCAGAGGAAGATGTGAGCAACAGTCGCAACTACTTGTTAATATTTTCTTCTGTGTTGCAGCACCCAAGTGATGTCTTCTAAAATCTACTTCTTTCCTTTCAAACATTGAGAACAATGTTTCGTTCTAGTTGGGGGGGAGGGAATAGTTGACAATTGTGGAATGTTGAACTAACCATGATTAACTTTTTGAATAGAAGATGGCTGAATATGGAGTATAGTGACTCTAAATATATATTTGTGTGTATTTCTTTTCTAACCTTTCGTTTCTCTCCTTTATAAATATATGTTTTCAAGATTTTAAAGTCCAAAATGGCTGAATATGGAGTGTAGTAACTCTAGAAACACATTTTCTTTTAAAAAAATTTTTTCTTTAATTTTTCTGCATGTACGTTTTCTTTTTATGTTTAGAATAGGTTGGGGGGGAAATAATTTTGTTTAAAAAAAATTTGTGAGTTCTTGATATTGGATGATATGATGACTTTTGAATTTTAGTATTTACATTATCTTTGGTCTTGAGTGATGTTACACCATGTTTACTATTCTACATGTTGATGTTGGAGACAAATATGAGTTGCTTGAAAGAATGCACATGTCATAATAAATTCCAAGTGAGTTTTTTAGCCTATTAATTTTTCTTGGAAAGTAACCCTTTTTGCCCATTCTTCATGTAGCTGAGCAGTTTATTATTTCATACATGATCTCTAGATTTTCTTTGAGTCAACCCTTAAAAAAAAAAGTGTGTGTTACTGCATCTAAATGCCCACTTAATTAGTAGATATGGAAGATTATTTAGAGTCTTAAAAGATGATGGAAGGCCATTTTTAACCCGTTTGAGCCTTTGTAGCCATCCCTATTATGTAATATCCATAGTTAGCCCTTTTGAGTCTTTTATTTTAAAAAAATAAAAAAAAACCCTTTTCTTTATTAACTTATCATCCTGACCCACTCCAATTTAAAGTATTACCCGATATCATACAAGTTCCATCCACCTATTCATGTTTGAGAAAAAAATGATAAATAATTATTTTGTTTAGCGAAGTTGTGCTACATAAAAAAAAAGAGAAAAAAAATGTACAATAGCAATAAATAAGCAAAATGTATCTTGTAAAAAGTTCTTGAATTTTTTCTCAAACATATTTATTTTGTTTCCCTATTTTTCTTTCTTTGTTAGCCATGTCCCTAGCCTACGTTACATCCTAATAAAAGTCCTTTCTAATTTTAGGGAACTATAGTCTAACATAAAAGCTAGTTATATGGGTAATTAAGATGTAGTGATGCATATACAAAAAAAAATAAAAAAGAAAAAAAAAAGAAAAAACAATGAATGAAAAAAAAATGATGAATACATTGGGTTGACTAATACTTTATTTGAGATCGTATTATTTATAAGTTATGGGCATATTTTTTTCATCTTGGTAAGAGTGTATGATATTTCTTTATTATTTTCTCTCAATTTACCATTCGTTGTAGTGACAAAATTTTATTGTTATTAATTTCTTTGTGAGAGTGTCACTACAACCGGTGAGATTTTGGGGTTGGATATGTCATTCTTGAAAGTGGCCTCATTACTATTGCTACAACAAAGTCTGCTGGACTGATGCATATAGATGGTTGATGTGGGTGTGATATTCTTTTAGACTGGAGATAATGCTTGTACTTTTAATTGATTGTTATCATTAATCTGATTGAATAAACACATGTGTTTCCTTTCAAAAAAAAATTTTGAATTTTATCTTCACTTTATTTACTAGGGACTAGCAATAAGCTGGTTGGGAAGTGTGTTGAGTGTTAAAAAGTGTATATTTATAAAGGAAAAAATCATCATTTTACACTTTAAATCTCACTAACATTGCTACTTTTATTTATTTAAGTATTTTGTTATTTAATTATATGTGTTTTATTATAATTATGTATTTTATGTATTTTAGGGGTATTACAATCGTTTCACAATGAATGAGTGATCAGACAGCAAAACGAACGTCATATTTGGACTCAGGACGGTCGAAAACCTTAAGAGGAGCATTAAAGGAAAAAAGTCACTGTTCACATATACGATCGATGACGTGGCAGCATCTCAGTGGAGCAAAAATCGTGTGTACAGTACATGCGCTTACATGGGATTATTTACTATTCAAAGGCGTTCTTGTATAAATGTTGATCGCTGATTGTTGATTATTTGATCAAGATGTGGCGCAATCCTGAGCATCCGAATTGTTTTTAATCCGATGGTCACGATTCACTCAATGTATCTATAAAAAGGGGGCTCTCCCCCCTAATTTGATACCCCTGAATTCATTTTTAAGTTTAGATTTCTGAAATTCCTTCTCCTTCTTGTAGTTTCTTTGTATTTTAATAAAATTTTCTTTTTTATCCTTAGTTAAAATATGAGTAGCTAATTTCTTTTTGAGCTTGGGTTAAAGGTGAAGTCTCAACATGTCCCATGGGCTTAATTTGGTAAATTTGCTTTCTATTCCCCTCTAATATTTGTGGTTGTTTTGACTTTTCGTCGACAAATAATAATAGTCCTGTCTAGATACAGCCCTAGTTAAACTGGCACCCTAGTACAATGTTATTATTATTTGGCACGATAAGCCCTTGGCACTATACTTATTGGAGAGTGGTTCATGAGGTGTGGAATCCCCCCTTACGATTTAATTGGTATTAATATAGAATATTTAGCCCATGGAGCATGTTGATGCAGATCCAAATACCCAAGTGCTTTATTATAAACACTTTTATTCTTAATTATTCCCGCCATTTTAATTCACAATTTAGGATAAAGTTACCATAATTTAATTGTTCCCATTAAAAGAAAATTAATTCAGCACATAATTAAAATCAACCTTCTCGTGGGATCGACACTCGTCACCATTAATCTATTCTATAATAGATTCGTGCGCTTGCGAGTTCAATAAAATTTGCACAACAATCATCTAATAATGCACTTCTTCTTTCTCTAGTAGATCTCCTTAATGACATAGGTTCTTAAGGTAGTATAGTTTATTCTTCTAAAATAACTTTTCGTATAGGAGGTTCTCTAATATTGTCTTAATTTGTTGTGTCTTGAACAAAGTTAGGAATGAAACCCTGATCAATGCCAATAGCACCAATGCAAATATTAATATATTCTTTTTCAAAGACAAAGTATCTAACTGTATCTCCCTCTGTAAACTCGACATCCTCAAAGAAGTAAGTATTTACTGACCCAAAAATCGACTTAGTTATAGGATCAAAAAAATTATACCCCTGGATTGTTCTGAATATCCAATAAAATAGTAATTTATTGTCTTTGTGTCTAGTTTCTTCTCATTAGGCCAATATGGCCTTACCTCCACTGGACACCCCTAAACATATAAATGTTTTAAACTAGGTTCTTATCCGTCTAAAGCTTATAAAGGATTTTGGTAGTCACTTTAATTAGAACCCTATTAAAGATATACAATGTAATTTTAAGTGCTTCTTTCCAGAGTGATTTTGGTACAATAACACGATAAATTATACTCCTCACCATGTTCTTAAGCATTTAATTTCATCTTTGAGCAATACCATTTATAGAAGGCAAACCCAACATAGTGTACTGAGGAACGATATCGTATTCCTCTAAAAACTTTAGCAAATGACCCTCGATGTTATTCGCCTGAATCCTCATATCTATTATAGTATTCACTATTATGGTCAGATAGATGGCTTTAATTCTTTTGTCAAGTTGGTTCTTAACTTCAACTTTAAAATTTTTTAACATATCCAAGGACTGTGACTTTTCATGAAAGAGATATATATAACCATATCTAAAAAAGATTATCTGTGACATTATAAAATATTATTGACCATTCTAAGCAGCTATAGATAATAATCCACAAATGTCCGTATGTATAAATTTTAAGACATCCGAAGTCCTTTTGACCTTAAATCTCTTTTTATTAGTTTGTTTTTCCTTAAAACAATTAAGATAAATTTTGAAATCTGTGAAATCTAAAGGATCGAGAGTTTTGTCTGACACAAATCTCTCTATTCTTCATCTGGAGATATAACCCAATCTCTGGTGCCATAACGCAGCTAAATTCTCATTGATTAATTTTTTTTTAATCTTGTGTACTTAATTGTAAGGATTTATTAAATAAAGCAATTGTATCCATCAAATAAAGATTATCATTACCTAATAAAAATTCAGAACCTACCAATTTTGAATTATGAAAAAAATTAAATTTTCTGTTTCTAAATGAATAAGAATATCTATATTTGTCCAAAGCGAAACTATAAATTAAGTTTTGTCTAAAAGATGGAACAATAAATATTTCATTAAGATCCAAATAAAAATTTGTCTTTAATAATAATCTAAACATTTTAATTGCTTTAACTTTAATTTTTTTACCATCACCCACATAGATGTGTCTTTAACCATCATTGAATTTTCGGTAACTCAGGCAACCCTGTATAGACACATTAATGTGAGTTGTTATACCATATTCTATCCACCACGTGTGTTTAGGTACCAAAGTTAAATTAACTTCAAAACAAACTAAATCATGCCCTTCAACTTCACTAAAGAAACAACAAGTGACTTTTAGATCATATAATTTCTTTTGTTATTTCTTTTAAGGTATTGTATTTACAACTTCTTTATCCTTATTTCTTTTCTTACCTTTATGCCTTATTGAAATCAAGCTGGTAAAAAACATACTAATTTTAGCCCTTTCTTCTTGATAATTTTATGTTCAATTTGTGTAAGAAACTCATTAACTATAGTTACTTTTTCAGTTATTAAGCCCCTAAATGCTTATGAAATAGCCTTCTTTATGAGTATGATACACATAAGATTTGATCTCTATTACCATTCCATTTTTCTTTTATCATCAGAGGTACCCTCATCTGTAAGAGGTGGGGGAGAATCAACCCTGAATACAAGGTCAAGATCCATAACTGCGAGAACTATGGAAAGGTTCTTCTTTCATGATTTGAAATATGAGTCATTTAGCATGAGAATTGAATTAATGTTGATAGTAATATTAGTAGCAGACATAACTAGATAGAGAACAATAAATAAATAAAATAAGATCATATTAGTCTTAAAACAAAAATAAATTCAAATAAGGGTAAAGCTCATCTCAAGATACTAGGCACTCTATCAATATTTCATCTTTAGACAAAATATTAACTTGTAAGTGATATCTTGGTGCAGTAATCACATACTGATAATAAGAAATGTCAAATAATTAATCTTCCTTTAGGCTAATTTATTATTCATATATAAAATTGAATAACCATCACGTATTTATTACCACTAGTGCATATATAATTCTATTAAATATGAACTTTCCTTTGGATCGATCGATATTCACAAAAATTACATATACAAAAAAATTATTTATATTCCAAAACAAATTAACTTTAACAGGAGAGGTTACTTTAGTGACATGTTGCTTCAATTAATTTATCTCAAAATCTATATAAATTAACTAATATTTGAATTTAAAATTATACCAAAAATTACTCAAATTAAAAAAATTAAAAAATTTTAGGTCAAAGTCAACATTTGATCGATCAACAATTAATGGTTAATTGGTCAAATGCTGACTGATCTAGACCGTTGATTGATTCTAAAATAGACCGATTCAACCTAAGCCAAACCGAACCAGACCAGTCAATAAAAGAAACCAAATTTTTTTTAATGGGCCAAATTATAACTTTAAATTAATAGGCTATTATAAATGCTAAATTAATCCCTTAATTTTTTACATCAAACCTAAAATTAAGCCCAATACTTAATTTCATTAAGCCTAAGTGGTTCCTAGATTTAATTGCAAAACATCTTAAAAGTTTGCTAGAAAATGAAATTATATAATGTCTTAGAGACCTTTATGATATTTTCCATGTAAACCCTAGACTCCTCTCCATTTTCTTCTTTTTGTTCTTCTTTAAGCAGCAGCCTTCTTCTTTAACTTATTGGTAGCGGCTACTTTCATTTTTGCTACGGGAAGCCATAGCACTGGCGGCTGCAATTGCCGTTGATCAAAAACTTTTAAAAAAATCCATTTTTTCCTTTTTTTTTTTGTTTTCTTCTGCTTTAACCATCCTCTTCCGAATGTCGATGGTGGCTAGGCTACAGCCGGCTTTAAATCTTAAAGAATTTTTTTAATTTCAAATTTACAAATTAAAAAAATAAATTATATATTAATATTATTTTACAATCCCAAAGAAAATAACCACAGATTTATTCTTAAATTCAAGAATACTAGATTTAAGAATATAAAAATATTTAATTCTTAGTCAAAATAAATTTGATTCTAAATGATTTAATATGAATTGGCTCTGATATCACTTGTTGAGATAAATAAAATCTTTGGTAAAAATCATTACCTATAACCTAGGAATATTATGTTATATCACCAAATTAATCTCTAGGATTGTGTGGTTGACATTTCAGATTTACATGTTCTCTTAGAGAATCTTTTAATTATTTTTATGATTTCTCTTTGATGATGTGATATCAGAAAGAATAGAAAGAATATATGTGACCTGTTGAGTGTTAGAAAGTGTATATTTATAAAGGAGAAAATTATCATTTTATATTCAAGTCTAACTAGCATTGCTACTTTTGTTTATTTAAGTATTTTATTGTTTAATTATATGTGTTTTATTATAATTATGTATTTTATATATTTTAGGGGTATTACGATCGTTTCACAATGAACGAGTGATCAAACAGTAAAACGGACATCATATTTGGACTCAGAATGGTCGAAAACCTTAAGAGGAGTATAAAAGAAAAAAAATCATTATTCACATATATGGTATTGTTCATACGTATAGTACTGTTTATACGTATGGTACTCTTCATGATACTATTCACGACACTGTTCATGTATACAGACCGATGACATGGCAACTAACCTATGATGTGGCAATATTTGATTGGACGAATTATGTGGTATTGACTGCTTATGTGGCGTTGACCGATGACGTGGCATTAACTAACGATGTGTCACGATCTTATTGGGCTAAATTTCTTATATACTGTGGATCGATGACATGGCAGCATCTCAGTGGAGCAAAAATCGTGTGTACGGTACATGTACATACATGAGATTATTTACTATTCAAACCATGTTACTGTACAAATACGATTACGGTACAAATAGCGGTCGTTACTATACAAATAGTATTATGTGCAAATAGCGAGCGTTACTGTTCAAACGTTGACTGTTGACTGTTGACTGATGATGTGGCGCAGTCCTGAGCATCTGAACTGTTTTTAATCCGATGGTCAATGTATCTATAAAAAGGAGGCTCTCCCCCCTAATTTGATACCCCTGAATTCATTTTTAAACTTAGATTTCTGAAATTCCTTCTCCTTCTTGTAATTTCTTTGTATTTTAATAAAATTTTCTTTTTTATCCTTAGTTAAAATATGAGTAGCTAATTTCTTTTTGAGCTTGGGTTAAAGGTGAAGTCTCAACATATCCCATGGGCTTAATTTGGTAAATTTACTTTCTCTTCCCTCTAATATTTGTGGTTGTTTTGACTTTTCGTTGACAAATAATAATAGTCTTGTCTAGATACACTGTTGCCTGTTAAACCTAAGACCCTAATCTGAGGTTATTATTATTTGGCACGATAAGCCCTTAGCACTATACTTATTGGAGAGTGGTTCATGAGGTGTGGAATCCCCCCTTACGATTTAATTGACATTAATATGGAATATTTAGCCCATGGAGCATGTTGATGCAGATCCAGATATCTAAGTACTTTATTATAACCGTTTTAATTTTAATTATTCCCACCATTTTAATTAACAATTTAGGATAAATTTATTATAATTTAATTACTCACTTAGAAAATTAATTCAGCACATAATTAAAATCAACTTCCTTGTGGGATCGACACTCGTCACCATTAATATATTCTACAATAGATTTGTGCGCTTGCGAGTTCAATAAAATTTACACAACATGACTTGAGGACCATAACTTTTTATATAGACAATTTTTTCCTATTGTCACGGGGTATTTCTAATTTTATCTATTATAAATTAGAATACTATTGAATTTCTACACATTAAAGATTCATACCCTATTAGATATATTAAAGTCCATACTATCGAAAATTATAATTGATCACTTTAATTAGGTTTAAACTTATTTGATAGTTTACAACATATAATTATTTACATATAAGTCCAATGTTGGATTAAGAATTCAACAATATTGGATTAAAAAATCCAATATAGTATTCTCTTGTATATATTTTTTATGTTGCTTTTTTTTTATATGTAATTGCTAGATTTTAGCAACAGCACTGGAAAATGAGCCATGTACAAAATCGAAGAATCAGAAATTCAGAAGCTTGATTGCCTGAAGCTCTTATAAAAGAAACTTTCAGATTACATGCACCCTCCAGCTCAATTAAACATAAAAGAGCAGCAACTACAAGATGTGAGATTGGTGGATTTACCGTACCAGCAATTCCCCGACAACTAGCGGAGCTCACATCCCTTGCAGTGTTTGATGTTTCGGACAACAATCTCGCAGGACGGATTCCACAAGGGAAACAATTTAACACATTTGAGAGTAGCTCGCTTGAAGGGAACCCAGGATTATGTGGAAAACCTTTGTCAAGAAATTGTGAAATTTCTGAGTCCTCTCAGAAAGAAGATCAGGACTGTGAGACTCCATTTGAATTTGGTTGGAAAATTGTTTTGATAGGGTATGCAAGTGGGCTCGTAGTTGGCGTCGTTATTGGACAAACCTTCACCAACAGAATACATGCATGGTTTGCAAAGGCTCTTGGGATGCGAGTACAAGGAAGAAGGAGAAACAGAGGAAGAAGAAACTGAGTCAAATTAGCCGCATGTTCAGAGGGGTAGTGCTGAATATGTCTGTTGTAATTGAGTGATTCTTTTTTCTCTTTCTTTTTTCATTTCCTCTTCAATAGATATTCTTGTATCATCATCAAGGCGTATAATTAAGATAAATAAGTAAACTAGCTATTATGGTTTCATTTGATTTGTGCATACAATAATAAATTTTTCCACACTTTAATGATAAAGCAGGCATAGCAGAAGCAGAATTCATAAGGTAAGAAAACTAGGAAGCGGAATTAATGTGAAAAGAAATATTAGATATCATTTTAGTATTAGACTAAGCCAATGCGATTAGATTACATTCTAATCAAAGATGATTAAATATCATTCTAACTCAAATGACTCAAAAAGATTTTAAGAACGTGCAATGTGAGATTAGATGACGTTCTAACCCAAATGACTCAACAAGAAAGATTTTAATAAATAATCCCTTAGGGAATTATAAAATGAAAAATTTTATTGAATGATTAAATATGAAATTATAAAAATAATTATAAGACTTCTGTGATTATAGTAAAGGAAACATATTTATCTAAGTTAACTAAAAAAAAACTAAATCGTAATAATAATTGAAATAAAATATATTTTTCCTAAGTTAACCTTAAAATAGGACAATTATAATGAAAATAAAAAAAATACTAAATCACTTACTATAAGCCCCTAAAGGCATGGTCGGATTGGTTGCAATACAATTGTAGCCTCCACCAAAATTCAAGTATGATTCGTAGGGATAGTAAGAGGAGTAAAAATTGTATTTGGACTTACCCGACCCTTTTACAGTTAAAAAAAAAAATCACATGCTATAATAGACTCCAATTAAAATAAAAAGTTTTAAAATAATAAAATTCTAAAATTTTAAAATTTCTAGAATAATAACTACTTCAATTTTTCTAGAATCCCTTCTGGAATCCAGAATCTTTCACGATTATCACATCTGAACCTCCCTTCATCTTCCTTTTCTGGTCAAATTTCATCAGAAATCCTAGAGCTCTCCAAGTTTGTGTCCCTTGATTTGTCAGGAAATCATTTTCTGCAGCTCTAGAAGACGAGTCTACAAAATCTAGTAAAGGATTTAAAAAGCCTGGAATTGCTCAACCTAAACGAGGTGACCATTTCTTCCTGCATTCCCCAGAGTTTGGCAAATTTGTTTTATATATTGAAGCCTAAAGATCGCTGGGAAAATTCCCAGTAACCATCTTCCAGATACCCAATATTCACTTTCTCAATGTGAGGTTCAATTTAAAACTCGCGGGATATTTTCCAGAATTTGACAAGAACAGTCCTCTGCAAGAATTGAAGCTCGCTGCCACAGGATTCTCTGATAAGGTACCAAATTCAAGATCTTTGTCTAGCTTGGATACCGGTGACTTCTCTTCGGTAGGGACTCTTTATCAAGCGCAGTTTCTACACTTAACGTTTAGTAAATTTTTTGGGTCAATTGCATACTTCCATTGGAAATCTTCATTCTTTGAAAGAAATGGACTTATCAGCCTGCAGTTTCTCAGGTAAACTTACAGCTTCTCTTAGTAATCTCAACCAGCTCTGTTTTCTGGACCCTCTTTTAAACAATCTTTCGGGCCTAAATTCTCATTCATTGTTCTGGATTGCTAATAAGAACAGAATCACCCATTGAGGTCTTTCTGTACCAACTTTTTTGGTGAGTTTCCCTCTGGGCTCATGAACCTAACCCAACTCCCTATTTTAAGCTTGGGTTACAATCACCTGACCGACCGGTTCCCTCCCTTCCTGGCTTGTGAATCTGAAGCAGCTACCAGGACTATCTTTGTCGCAGAATGAATTTACTGGTCCCACTCCATTTCAAACTAGCAACCTAACTCATTTATAGTTTCTTCAGCTTTTTTCTTCAATCAACAAAAATGGCTCAATTCCTAAGCACTATCTCTGAACCCAAGAGTCTACGGTGACTTATCTTTCAAATAATTTCAGTGGCACGGCACGTCTACATATGCTTCTGCATAAACTCGAAATTTTAGAAGTGCTGCTTCCGTCTTCTAAGTGCTTACAGTTTATCATTCCCAAAGCCAGTTCTCTTGCCAATCCTAGAAATTTCGGGCTATAGGACTAGGGTCATGCAACCTTGAAAAGTTTCCAAAGCTTCCTGCAGAACCAAGACCAATTGAATGAGCTTGGCCTTTCCTCTAACAGGATAGCTGGTAAAATTACCTGAATGGTTTTTAAATATAAGTGTTGGTACTTTGAAATCTTTCAACCTTTCGCACAAGCTGCCAACTGGGTTTGATCAAGATCCTGTTGTTATTCCGTGGCGTCGTCTTGTCACTTTAGACTTCGATCCAATAAGCTTCAAGGAGCACTTCCGATTCCTCCAGTTTTCATCAAACACTATCTGCTTTCAAACAAAAAGCTCACAGGTGTCCATCAATCATATGCAATTTGAATCATCTTTATATCCGTGGTTTGTCTCACAATAATTTTCAGCTTGGGCAATTTCAGTAGTCACCCATCAGCATTAGAACTAGGGAGCAACAATTTCACAGAAGCATCCCTCTAAGGGTCTAACTCTCATAGATGGAACACGGCTGAGAATGATTGGTTTTGAGCCACAATCTATTCCAAGGGAGAGTTCCAAGATGATTGACCAATTGGACAATGCTAGAATTTCTTGATCTTTGAGACAACCAAATCGCTGGTATTTTCTCACCCTCGTGGCTGGGAACTCTTCAGGTGTTAAAGGTTCTGATCTTGCAATTCAACACAATCTACGGCGTAATACAAGAACCCTAAAAAGACGTTGATTTTCTCAAAGCTGCATGTCATCAATCTCTCTCATAACAGATTTACAAGTAAGCTCCCATCAAAGTACCTCGATTGTTGGAATGTTATGAAAGTTTGATGAAAGTCAGCTAGCTTATATGCACTCTGGCCTGTCGACGTGAAATTCTGGCAGTTCTCCCTGCCATGGGCCAACATACTCAGAGGCATCATTCTCTCGGACAATGTGTTCATAGGAGAGATTCCAGCATCCAATACCAATTTAGAAGGGCTTCATTATCTTGATCTTTCGAGCAATAATCTTTAAGTCCCAATTCCACCATCTTTGGGCAGCCTATTATGCTAGAATCTGGGGATCTCGCTCACAACGTGCTCTCGGGTTAAATTCCACATCAATTAGTAGAATTAGCATTTCGCGAGTTCTTTGATGTGTCGTCACACAGCTATCTCATGGGAAAAATACCACCAGCAAGCCAATTTGATACGATCGAGAATAGTTCATATGGTGGGAATCCAAGCTTGTATGGAGAAGCTTTGATCGAAAAAATCTGAAAATCCTGAGCCACCAGAGGCATAACATCAAGATTCTCAGTCTTATTTTGCATTTGATAGGATGTGCTAGGGGGGTTAATAATTGGGGTGGTTCTTGAGCGTGCGTGCAGTTCAAGAAACCATGAAAGGCTCGTCAACAGAATGAAGTGGAGAAGGAGAGTTTGAAACTAAATTATTAATTAAAGGGGTTCAACCTATCAAGAGATGCAAATCCTTAATTCTTTCATTTTCCTTTTTTTTTTTTTTGAAGTCCTTAATTCGTTCTAATTAGAAGTTTATCTTGTTTAAGCTTCGACAAGAGAACAAAAAACTCCAAAATCAATGTGAACAATAATGTTAGATCTACTAAAATAACCTTCCATGTACATGAAATGATTTAGTAAAACTGGAATTAATGTTAATGTCAATGTCATGTCAGCTAACGCGCATGGACAATGAACAGCTTGTCAATCTTGTTGCTCTCTTTAGCCTAATATTTTGACATTTTTGTCTGCACATTTAAAATGATGCAACTGTTGGGTCCATCAAATTTTGATAGCTTAAAAGCCTAGAATTCAAACGATTTGTTTTATGTCTAATTAATACTAAGCTTTGGACTTTGTTATATTTGTCGTTAAATTCGCTTTGAAAAACTATGAATATAAAAAGATAACAGCAAGTGTTATTTACAGAAGCAATTAAAAGCAAGCTTGTGTCGACGCGTACATAACCATAATTACCATGCAGGAAAGCTTAGAACTGCATCTTTTCTTTTTTAAGAAAAATTCATGCATCTATTATAATTTTTGTCCTTCATATAGTCATCATGACATAAAAAATTTAACAAATTAACGTTAGATAGCCCAAAATTACACTCTAACAATTCATGTAATTAAATAAAAAATTCAATTAATTAAAACTGGTTTAAGTAATTCCTCCTTGATTTTACACCATTAATAACCACCTAATTAACCCTATATGTGATATTCATAATTAAAATTAGGTCCATGATAAAAGTCTCTAGAGGCATTTTTGTGATTGCCACATGTCTCCTTGGATGGATTTGGGAAATTATGCCCACATCTTCCTTGAAGCACCAGGAGGTTAGAAAAAGGTCGTATTGCAACTTCTTATGGTTTTAGGGAAGAATGTCCACAAAAAGACTCAATAAATGAACACTAAAGAAAAATATATTAGGAAAATAAATAAGGAATGTTCCATATCCAAAGAGTAAAGAGTGGAAGGCCGAGGGATTCTCCATAAAAAAGTGCTACCATGTTTTAATTGTCATTATTCTCTCTATATTGTTTATGCTTAAATAGAATGTCACTCCCTTTACCTCGATCCCCTTTACAGTAATGTTTGGTCTGCTTTAATAGCCAACAAATAAAAAATTTGTTCACTCTTGGACTTTCTATTAAGACGAACTTCTCATCAATTGATACGCTAATCACATGTTATCGATATTGCATGACAAGCTCACGTGTCACAACTCAAGTGATAGTCATTAAATTTTAATGTGTGATTAAATTTATATATATTTATAATAATGTTATTCAACTTTAGTGAATGGCGTGAAGATGATGAGGGCAAATTGTGGTTTTAATCTAATTTTATCAAAGCTTTATTATCTAGATAATAAGTAACGTTACAATAATAATCATGCATATTTATAAGATCCTTAGTTATATTAAATATTAAAATCTAAGCTCTTTACTAGTTATATTATTTAATAAATCTTGCACAAGCCTACGCATCCTCCAAGTGAATTTGGACCTTAATAAATTTACTAGATAATTAACCTGGATCGCTCCTCTTACCTATCACAGCACACCTTCAAAGTGAGCCTTAAAGGTGTGGCTTGGGTTCACTTATACCATATGAAAAATATATTTATTGCATGATGAGTGACACAGTATAAAGCATATGACATGAGATATGGTTTTGCAAATGAAATTAATAACATCAAGCATAACACTTAAACTTTTGCATGTATGGCCATTGCAAAAATTAAGGATTCTATAACAAAGCATTTTACCTAGTTTGCATGGCTGCATGGTATGATTCTACACGTATAAAATATTACGTGACAATTCACACAAAAAGTTTTGCATTAAATTGTGTATGTTTAGTATTGAGCCTTAAGAGTATCATGAGGCATTTGGGACCTCTTAGTGTAACTTTATTGTATTGAGGTTTTTAACTAGAAATAAATATCACTTAATTGTGAAAAAAAATTACAAATAAATATAATTTCTTTATTCAATAAACGGTGACCATAGATTTAAATAACCAAGTACTGCAAATAACTTAAGCATCTTTTGTATAGATTTCGATAGCGTTTGTTTTTTTAATCTAAAATTTGAATGAATTTAAATTTTTCTAATGTCTTAATAGGTTTGAATATGAAATCCAAATAACATATTTTTTTAATATTTAAATATAAGTGATATATTATTTTTACAATGAAAAACATCTTAAACTTAGCTATTTGACATTTATGTCCTCATAAATAAAAAGAAAAAAGAGGATTATATTTATAGTTTAAGAAATAAGTTATTTTACAGAGATATTTTTGTAATATAATATTTACTTGTCATTTAAAATTTTTTTCATTCACATAAAAGTCACACAATTTTATTTTTTATTCTGATATAAATATCTAAAAATCATATATAACTTCTAAAAAAATAAACAAACATATTTTAAAAAATATCTAAAATTAATAAAATTTTAAATTTCAGAAATTTAACAAACAAGCTCTTCATCTTAAAGATATATTGGGATATGATCAATAAAATCTTATCCTAGAAAAACTATAAATCCTAACATTGTATGCAACAATCTTTTTTTTTTTTTTTTTTACCCTCTTTAAGATATTTAGAAGTTTCCTTCTAAACGTATCCCAAAAATCAGTGAATTTCAAATCAAACCCCTAATCTCCCTTGAAACAGTAACACAAAGCCACATAGAAAACATACAACCATTTCAACCAAAAGTTATCTTGAAAAATAACAACTAGTGATTCCATGATACAATTCACTTCAGGCTAAGAGAGCAGTTAGAGAGGAGAGATCCCTAATGGCTATAATTTCATTGTTTGCTTTTCCGGATTCCTTTCTGTTCACCTTTTATCCATTGTTTGTTTGTTTATTCACAATTTTTTTTTTCCAACTTCTTATGAATTGTGATTTGTGTATGTACCTGTTTGTTCAAATTGATGAAAAGGGTGAAAACTTTTTCTCTCATCTTCTGTGCAAGTTGACCTCTTAGCATGTGGCACATACTTTACAAGAACAAGGTACAAATGATAGTCGATGGGGGAGTGAGTGAAAATGTAAAAATTTTTGCCAACATTTTACATAGTTTCTTCTTGTAATCTTGTAATTATCAAGTTCTTCCAGCAAAGAATAGGGAATAGTGCTCGCTATCTTTCATCATATGAGTCCAAGAAACAAGTCTCCAACACAATAAATTTGCATTGGTTGCGTAGGGTCATCCCAAAAAGAACTTAAAATCTAATGTCAATTTCAAACCTCCATAAATGATATTATATTATATGCTTTCTGTCTCAGAGGTCTTGGGGTCTTCCTTTCTGTGCCACAATCCAACACCCATGAGACAACCAAATGAGTACCCACTCGCTGATCACAATCTTAAAGTTCTTTCTTCTGTTTGGTTGGTACCCAATTTACATTATTATCTAAAGAGGAAAAGTATAAGATTCATGACTTTTTTTTTATATATAAATTTTGTTAAAAAAATTCTATTAATTTTCACACTATGCTTAAGTGAAGATATATGTTAAATGCAGATATCCGTATGTTTTTTTAGACACTATTGAGATTTAAATATAATTAATAAATTATTGTATTACAGCTATATAGTGTTAATCTAGTCTTAAATTTATATTTTAGAGTAAGTAGAAGGTAAAATCTTAAAATATATTAGAAATAATACAACTAATTAAAATATATATATATATAATTAAATTTAAAATAATCACTCCATACGTAATAATTGTTTTAAAATAAATATGCATATATCGTAGTAATGTGACATTTCTGACATGTTGTAAAATTTTCGGTGCAGAAGACTTAAGGGTAGAATTGTAGAAAATATTTAATACTTAGCCCCGGCTCTATGTAGCCTTTAAGAAGTGGACCACCGGCTAAATGTGTAAACACAGAATAGAGATGCAGACTGTGTATGGCCGTGCATGGCAAAATTTCAACGCTAGTTCTGAGAAGTTAGTGAAATGAGTAATCACAACGGAACTAAATTAGAAACCAAAGACCGAAGTCTTGAAAAGTGGAAACAACAACAAAAACAAAAACAACAAAAAAAACAAACAACAAATCCCTGCTTAACTCGAAAACAAATATTCAAAAGCAATAAAGCATTGGTTCCAGTTATTAGCTTTGGATCTTTTCCTTTGGCCCCTTCTTCCCTCTCCTCGATACCCACACGGCCACACACATTTCTTTCCCCTCTCCCTCTCACCTTAACGTGAAACCCTTGACTCTCTCTCCCTATCACCCACAAATTATATATATATATATATATATATATATATATATACACACACACACACACACTTAAAGAAATTAATTAATTAACCAGTCTCTTTCTCATCAATGCAAAAAATATCATACATCTCAAATCTCTTGATTGAGCTTACTATTAATATTCATTTATTAACGATATGAAAACGAAAGTCATCTCTCTCGCCGTCTCACACTGTGCATGAACAGTTATAATATAATCTTTCCTCTTGGGGTACATTTGGAGTTGAGATATTGCCATTTTTAATCCATAACGTCTGTGAAATTAATCGAATGAATCATTGGCAGTAAAGTATAAATTAGTGTGTGGTTAATACTCTCCAGGATTCTTCAATGCATCAGGATTAATTACTTCCTGACCTCAACTTCTCCTTTACCAAAATTTAGGTGGTTGGTGTCAGGTAGATTAGAAGTTTATGCTGTTGAATCTAATCTGCCCTCACACCATCAACGGCAATAATGGACACGTAGCGCAAGATTAGTAAAAGCTCATGTGAACCCAAATCATGAAAGAACCATGTTTAGTCGCAATAAAAACATTCATAAATTATGAAATTTAGACTGAACCTCGTATGTTTGCAATATCCTCCACTGTACAGAATCAAATTGAAATTTCATAGCATTTCGACTGAAGAAAAAAGACTTACATCAGTATCAAACGTCAAATAAAAATGAGTGTCTCCCGAATACTTTAACTCATGCAATTACAACAATACCCTAAAGTAGCTCTCTTTTTCTCCCACAAGTCAAAACCTTATAACATTCACTGTTTCACGTTACCTACAAATATATATAGTACCCACTTCATTTCTTTAACCTCTCAACACATACACAGAGACATTCACAATCTCTCTCTTAGTCATACTCGAAGAAGCCCAGCACTAACACATAATGGTGCAAATAATTCCCATGCAGCAACAACAAAAAGTAAAGAAACCCAAGTTCTTCATCAACGACGACATCGACATTCTCATTGAAATCCTCAAACGACTCGACGGTCGCTCCCTCTCCGTCGCTGCCTGCGTCTGCCGCCTCTGGCGCACGCTGGCCCGCAACGACTCTCTCTGGGAAGAGCTCTGCTTCCGCCACGTGTCCTCCCCTCCTCCCTCCGGCGTCCGCCCCGTTGTTCTCGCCCTAGGCGGATACAAGAGGCTCTACATGGTCTGCTTGCGGCCCTTGCTGAGTCGCCTGGGCCTGGCCGAGTTGACCAGTCACCGAGTCAAAAGAACGTGGAGTCGCGACGAACTGCAGCTTTCCCTCTCTTTGTTTTGCGTCGATTATTACGAGAGGCTTGGCGTTGCCGGTGGCACCGGTGATAGTGACAGATCGGTCGGCGAATGTGATGCTTCCACGTCATCTCTCATGTTCCTCTGCAAGCCCGTGAACGTCTGATTTGTTGACTTTTGTTCTTCTATTCATTTATTTATTTATTTATTTTGCTCAGTTCGATTCATCAACAGGAAGCAAGTGATTGATTATTTATTTAGCATGCCAAAAATTAGGAAACTGGGAACCTATTTTATTCTAGCAATATTAGTAGCCAGTATACATTAATTTATTATTAAAAACACTACACTTGTTATGAAAAATAAAATAGAATCACATTTCTTGATTTTTGTTTTTGAAAAAATATTAGTCATTAATGAGTATTGCATTCGTATATTTTTTTTCTTTACATAGCATAGAGATTTGGAGCCTAAATCCCACTTTTTAAGATGGATAATAATAATTGGAAAGGAGGGCATCTAGATTCTAGCTCTAGGTGAATTCATATTGAGTAAGTAATATTAGAAGTAAATGATAGCTGGCTAATATCGTTTTGAAAGTGAAGGTTCAAAAGTGCTTCCAAAATTCATAAATTGCTTTCCTCTTGTTTTCTTTAATTTTGTTTTTATGTATAGGAGTAGGAATATATTTTGTCCCTTACTTGCATGTACAAATGCAATAATTTTCTTTCAACGTTCTCTTCCCCCCCCCCCCCCCTTCCCCTTCCCTTTTTGGGTACATGATTTACACGTCTCGCGAACATCTATGGGTAGCCGTCAGACATTATATATATAGATATATATATTATGTATTGTTTTATAATTCTTTCAATGATAATTCATAATTTAATTTCTTCACGTCTTCAACAGAAATGTGAGCCAACAACCAAATTGCGAGCATCTATTGTTAAGAGGATTGTTCTTCTTTTATTAACTATTCAAAAAAGATGTCTATTAGTTTTATTTTATTTTTTGAAGCATTGTCATGTTGTTAAGGATGAGGAAAAAAAATTTTCTTTATTCATTTTATACTATTTTTCATAACAACAATATTGGAATTCGTTTTTTGATCCCCCCCCCAAAAAAAAAAAAAGAAAAATGTTCCTGCATACATATGCATACATATATATGATGACATAACATACAGCTTCATACATAGAGATTGACAGTATTATCACAGCATTATTTCTCCTTATCACATCATTTTAGTAGTTGAATTTATAAAAATCTATAGCTACTTGCTTTTATGGCGGTCTCTCACTCAATCTCAATTTCGAAGTGAAGACAACGATATACAAGTTTATAAGCAAATATATTTCTTTTGGATGGAGCTATTTGAATCACTAAGTCACTCTCTACACCCATTGTAAAAATAAATTCATTTTTAAAATTTAAAATCTAAAAATCTAAAAATCACCATTTACTAATTTCTTTTTCTCTCTACCTCACAATCATGTATTCTCTCTTTAGTCTCACATTCTGCAAAATAAATATTTTTTGGTCTTTTTTTAGTATACCATTGATCTCTATTTCATTTCTGGTTATGTATAAGAATCTTTTTTCTTGATTTTCATTAGCTTTTCTATTTGGTAAAATTTAACTTCTCTACGTATTGACTTTTATGGCTGATAAAAAGTTATTGATGTTTTATTTATAAATGGTGGGGTTTTTGTCCTCTTAGTTAGTGATATCAATTCTTTAGAGTTAAAAAATATATATGAGTAAATTGATGGGAATTTCTAAAATTGAAAAGAAAAAAACAAAAAAAGGGGTTAATTAAAAAATTTTAAAAATTTATTAATATAATATAAGTCTTTATTAAAAAGAAAGTGTAAATAATAAATTAATAGGTTCAAATAACTCGTCCACTTTTTTAAAATAAATAGTTGGAATGAAAACAAAGTGAGACAAAATTTAAAGCACAATTTCGAATATTAAAAAGAAAGAATAACTGCACTATCCACTTATAGATTCATTACAATCACATCTATTTTTTTTTCTCAAGTAAAATTATTTGGACCCTATAAACCAATTAATGGCGTCAAAATTTAATGGCAAATTAAAGAAATACTAAATTTGATGCTAAAAACTAATATAAAACAATATTGATTAAGGGTGAGGAAAAGTAAATAAACCCAAAAAAAAAAAGTTAGGTGAAATTTTCTATTTTCTTTTGATTTGGAGACATCAAATAAAATCTCTTCAAGGTTTTGTTTTCATGTCAATAGAGAGACATGGGCCTCATGTTTATCAACTGGGTGGTCCAACAATGCCAATAATTTTCCAACCAACCTGAGCGTTTAATAAATATTAGGTAGAGACATTTTTAGTCAATTGATTTAAATACTATATATTAACATCTTAAAGCACTTATATAAATTCACGATGAACTTTCTTTATATGTATGTATGTATAAGAAATTTAATTATATCTTTGTTTAGTGTGAAGTTCTTAAAGCTATTTTGCTAAGAGTCATTTTCTTCTTGATTGTTCTTATTGTATTTTAATATTGTTCTATGATTAAATATAAATGACAAGTCAATTCATTCTTATGTATTTTCCAATCAATTTTCCCATATTATTGATATGACTAGAATAAATTATTGTTTTGATAGAATAAAGTTGTTGATTTACTTGTCGTATAGTATATTGGAAGCTCTAGCTACAATGGTTCATTAGATACATGAGACGATTATCAAGAAATTTATAACGGATTTAAATAGAATTATTTCATTAAACATATGGCTTAGGAGTTACTTTTGTTAGTTTATGATTTGAGTTCAGATCTCACTTTGACAAACTGATTCCTTCTGAAGTCATTTCAGTCTTTGGATTGTACAACTCAATAATGGCCCCGAATTCTAAGACCTTTTCACCTAGTTAATAATCTCTTTTTCCCATTAATTCCGTCCTCCTTATTCTTGATTAAAGGATTGTATGATTTACTAAATTATGTTGTATGGGATGAGTTACTTTAACCTAAATTTTTGCCTTGAGTTAAAGTTTTTGACTTGAATCTAGAGTTTGAACTTCATTGAATATAAGACTTAAAAAAAAAAAATTAAGATGACATAGTAAAACCTAAAAAAGGAAGAGAGGAATAAATCCTAACTCTTAGAGTCTCTTTGGAATTATTTACAAAAAGTTTAATAGTGATTTTTTTAAAAAAATAAAAACTAATTTTAATGGTTCGTAAAATTTTTTAAAAATTATTTTTAGAAAAATCACTTTATCTTAAAGCATACTGTGAAGCGTATGGAATGCTGTAGCTTTTCAAAATTATATTTTGAGAATTAATTTTATATTTAATACAATTCTATATGTATTCTTATATATATTATAAAAATTTAAAATTATCCTTATTAGTTAGAAAATAAAATTATTAACTTTAAAAAAATTATTATTATCACTAATTTATATTGTGATAACAAAATAAAAAATAAAATTGGTAATATAGTGTATTCATTTCAGTTATCAATTGTTGTATAAATAAAGTAAGAAAAAATATTTTACGCACATGTTTATAAATATGTAGAAAAATTTTTATTTAATATTATGTTTAATTTAATCATTTATATTTTTATAATAGTTTAACAGCGAGATTTACTAAAAGCATACAACCATTCTCATAACTCTCAACCCTTTTAAAATTAAGATTTTACGATTGTTTGATCGATTTTTTTCACAATTTATTATTATTTTTTTTTACAACACACATAACAACAATTGCTATAAAAGCTACACCCTTCCTCAAAAATATTATACCAACAAAAACTTTTCTTTCTAAAACTTTCCCAACGAAATTATAGGGAATTAGAATTAAGAAAATTATTCTTTGCTTAAAAGAACATTCCCTGAGAAAATTGCAAAATGTGCAACTCGAACAACTGGAAACTGGTGATGGTGGCCATCATAAAAAGTGCAGATTTGACATCAGTAGTCGGCACCACATCATCCAACATCCGGCTTCTTGCCTGGCTGACTCCTTAGAGAGAAAATATCAAACACCACACCAGCAATCTTTTCAATAGCCTACAACATAGTCTAATAATGATAGGTCTTTTTGTGAGCTTCTAAAGCCAACCCCTTTTTCCTTTTTTCAATTTAGATTAAAAATTATTGCCACAGATATATAAACTCTTAAAAGAAGAAGAATCAGAATTTTCCTCTCTTTCTTTGATATTCCACCTGGCTTTTTATTTTTTCAGTCTTATTAGAGTCTCCTTTGCTATTGTACAAGTTTATTTTTCTTATTATAGATATTAGCACGAAATGTCTCTCATCATAAATTGAATTTTTATGTGATCTTCATAGGGCGTTAGAAAATGATGGTATTAAAATAATATAAAATGCTAAAATCGTAAAATTTGTTTAGAGAAATAGTTGAATTTTTAGGAATGAGCCAAATGCAAAGGTAGTGTCGTGATTTTAGATTTCTATTATTGTTATCCGAATAAAATGAATAATTTGTAATTTTCATCACCAATACGAATGAGTTTCTTTCACAAGGAAAAAAAAACTAAAAGTAAATAAATAAACAAATATCCATTTGGAGAATCTTTACTTTGCTTTTCCTCTACGAACCAGAAAACAAAAGTAAATAAAAGAAGTAAAACTTTTTCTCAATTTTTGTTTTAGATAAATTATATCTTACTCACTAAATGCAAGCAAAGAATAATAAATTAATTATTGAAAAAAAAAAACCTTTATCCTTCAACCATTTCCACTTCTACCCACCACCAAACACATCCCTAAAAATCATGTAGTTGTAATAATTAATAATTTTTCTTAATTTTTTTCTCCTAAAAAAATTAAATTGAGTATGCACAATACGCACCGCGGCGCACGCTAGTAGCCCCCACCTTAAATACTATTAACTCTGTTTACTTCCCCTGAAAAATAAAATTATCATTTTTATTATTAATTTTTCCTCTCATTTTTTCAAATCGGCGGACGGCCATCGACGGAATCTCCAGTTATCGCCGCCGATTCACAGTCTTCACGGAATCGAACTCTTTTCTTCGACAAAGCCCCTAATTTTTTTCAGAAATTTACCATTTTGACACTCCACTTCGCTGTGAATTTATTATTAAAAATAAAAAAATTTCTTAGTGTTTTGTGAATTTTATTTTTAGTACTTCACTGAGTTTCACAATTAGTTCACCAATCTTGATTTGCTCGAGCTCAATGGGACACGTGGCGATCTGGGTCTAGCTTCACTTCCATTTCAGCTCAAATCTCAGTAAGATTTTTTTTTTAATGAATGTTAGAGCATTTTTTAATTTTTATATTTGTAGTGGAAAGTTAAGATTTGTTTCGTCGATTCTTTGGGTTTCTATGATTTTGAAACTTGGATCCATGTGCATTTATTTTAATACTGAGCTTAGTGAGATTTGGGTTTGATTTGGGATATTTTCGTTAAAAAAAAATGTGATCTTGGGTGATAATTATGAAATGGGGCTTTTGATTTTTGTGCTGATGAGTGTTTGGTAGCTGAGAAAATAGGGTAAAATGAAATTTGGACGCTTAACGTTTATGTTGAGTTGGAAATAAGTCAACTGTAGCAAATGATTTTATTATGGCGACTTCTGTTAATGAATTCATTTTAACTCTTCTTTACCTAATTGATTGATATATTTAAGCTTTTAATTGAACAGATCTCAAGTTAAAAACCAAAGAATTAGTGTCAGTCATGTTTGTACTGCTTGTTGAAAGTATTTTGACTTGGTCAAATTCAGGTCTTTGTGAGAAAAATGTTGAAGACTGATATTAAGAAAGAATCGTACTTAACGTTATCTAACTGAATATTTGCAGATGAAAGAATGGAGTTTGACATGAGAATTGGATTTGTTAAGGGGTTCGTAATGCGTGGCTGGTCATAGCTTTTGTTTGAAAATTTTGGTTTTGAAGTCGTTTGAAATTCTACATGGAAGCTAACATAGAGGAGGCCCTTAAAGCGAAAGAAATCGCAGAGAAGCGATTTGTAGAGAAGGATTTTGCTGGTGCGAAGAACTATGCACTGAAGGCTAAAACGTTGTGTCCCGGGCTAGAGGGTATAGCTCAGATGGTTGCCACATTTGAAGTTTATTTTGCCTCTGAGATTAAATGTAATGGGGAAATCGATTATTATTCAGTTCTTGGGTTGAAGCCTTCTGCAAACAAAGAGGCGGTGAAGAAACAGTACAGGAAGATGGCTGTATTGCTCCACCCTGACAAGAACAAATGTGTGGGAGCTGATGGAGCATTCAAGCTTGTTTCTGAGGCTTGGACACTGTTGTCAGATAGCGGGAAGAGAAGCTCTTATGATCTTAAGAGAAGTAAACAGGTGGCACCTGGGGTTGTTCAGACGAATATGTCTTCGGTATATGCTTCTGGGGTTGCAGGATTTGGCAATTGCCCCAATTCACCAATTCCACATACTAGGCTTGATACTTTCTGGACAGTATGCACCTCTTGTAAAGTTCAATATGAGTATCTCCGGAAGTATGTAAATAAGAGGCTTTCATGTAAGAACTGCCGAGGCACATTCATTGCTGTAGAAACTGGGGCAGCCCCAGTGAATGGTTCTTTCCCTTATAGTCCTTGGTCATACATGTCTACTAATGGATATGGAAGTCATGGATATGATGGGGTAACTTATGTTACAACCAATCCTGCTATTATTACTGGAAATGGAATTGCGGGATTTCATTCTGGACATGGTTATGAGTATATGTCTAATGTTTCATTTCAGTATAGTTCACTTTCTGGAACTTCAACTAGCATTGTCAGTCCTAACGGATCATCTACTACAACTGCCGATGCAATTTATCATATTAATGGAAACATTAATGGTGGCGGGCCCAAGGTTAAGTCAGGCTCCAAAGGAAAACATTCCAGTTCTGGATGCAGTGAACCTATGTTAACCAAGTCTGGTAGACTCGATAAGAGAAGGAAGGTGGTTGTGGAAGCCAATTTTAGAAATGGGTCTGAAGAAAGGGGAGCGAAATCTGGTACTGATGTCAATTTTGCTAATGGTTGCACAAATAATGAACATGATCCCAAGCTTTCCCGCCCAATTGAACTCCCAAACAGAAGATGCTCATTTGCACCAACGTTTGATGCAAGGAAGTTGCTGATTGATAAGGCAAGGACAGAAATTCGGAAGAAATTGGAAGAGATAAGGTTGGCTGCAGAGGCTGCTGTGGAAAATGCAAAGTCAGAGACTAATTGTGGGCAATCTGGGGAGGCATCTAAGAGAGCAGATTTGGCTGTTAGTGGTACTAAACTCAAGCCGAAAACAGGACCAATAACAGTACCTGACCCTGATTTCCATGATTTTGACCAAGATAGATCAGAAGAATGCTTCAAGCCAAAGCAAATATGGGCTATATACGATGAAGATGACGGTATGCCTCGCTTGTATTGTCTAATCCGCCAGATCATCTCAATCAAACCTTTTAAGATTCTCATAACCTACTTGAGCTCCAAAACTGATAGTGAATTCGGTTCTGTCAATTGGGTGGATTCAGGGTTCACAAAATCTTGTGGACACTTCAGGGCTTATAATTCTGATGTTGTTGATCAAGTCAACATCTTCTCTCATCTTCTGAAAGGAGAAAAGGCTGGCAGGGGAGGTTGTGTTCGAATATTTCCCAAAAGTGGAGAGATATGGGCTGTTTACCGCAATTGGTCAACAGATTGGAATAGATTGACCCCAGATGATGTAAGGCACCGGTATGAAATGGTGGAGGTTCTTGATGATTACTCTGAGGATCTTGGAGTTTGCGTTACTCCACTTATCAAGCTGGCTGGCTTCAAGACGGTATACCAAGCAGACACTGATAAGAGTGCTATTAGATGGATTCCTAGAAGAGAAATGTTACGGTTTTCACACCAGGTGCCATCTTGCCTACTTAAAGGAGAAGCAAGTAACTTGCCAGAGAAGTGCTGGGATTTGGACCCAGCCGCAACTCCGGACGAGCTGCTTCATGCCGTACCAGAGGCAAAGGCTTGACAAAAATCTAGTCTGGCAGAAAAGCCAGATTAGGTTTTGAACTCCCTTTTCATCATTCTTATAAAAGAAAATATAGGTAGAATGTGAAAATATTTCACACTTGGTTTATAGGCCAATGCAAACATTAACTCCAGATGATTGTAGAGGTGCAATGTTCACCAAAGAACTTTCTGTCTAGCTTTCTGAATTATTAACTTCTTGTTTACTGAAATACCTTTTGGTTCATTCAGGAGAAATGTAACATGGACCTGGTGATCAGCTCAGATTGAGAACATGTCAATGTAATGTCTATGTTCTGCACCAGGATTCTATACTAAGCAATTGTGATAGCGTTAGAATTTTTGTTTTGCTGATGAATCGACGTGATATTTTTATGATAAGAACTCAATTGTTTTACAATCACTAGAGCATTAGGTGAATTATGTTCAATGTCTTTAATCAGTCGGAGGATATCAGATTTTGCCTGCAGTCCAGTTTTGGTGTAGCCCCTTCTGTTGATGGTCCTACCGTCACTTCCGAGCATCATTTACCTCCCTCATCTCATAATGTAGGTTAATGTCCCGCATTATGACTTTGAATCATGAAATCAAACTTCAAATGCACTTGATAATGAAGGGGATGCCTGTGCTTATATTTATGCTTGGGCTTGTGGGCAATGTAGATATTTGGATGCCTAATACTGGGTGCACGGAAGCCTAAAACTAAGCAAATGCAAAAACAGTTTGGGTTCAAAGCAAAATGGGGTTCTTTTCGGTGCCATCATTAGCTAACATAGTTTAGCAAACTAGTGACAGGCCGAAGACAACCCGTCCATTTCGGGTTCACAGGCTAAAACATTAAATATCAGCAGGTCATTCTTTTTAAAATGATTTTTTTTTTAAGTGATGAAACTGTTATAAATTTATATAATATTTATTTATTAATTAAATAAAAATATAAAATAATTAAAATAAATTATATAAATCAATAAATATAATCTAATTAATTATATTATATTATATTATATTATATTATATTAATTTATATAAAAAAATTTATAGTTATATCATTATTTTTTTTCCCTCTCTCCCTCTCTCTTACTTGTTTAATTATCTAATAATTCTTTACGGGGTAACAAGAATACCCCCATGTATACTTATCACTCTTAGCTGTACAAAGCTAACTGCATAAACATCTATTTTAAAGTGTTAATGGAACAGTATGGCCATCTGGGGTCCACAAATCTTGAACAAAATCACAATCAGGTCCACTCCCTCCCTATCATCGATCACTCCGCATCAAGCCCACTTTTAATAACATGCAATTCTGACCTCGCCTCCAAAGTCAATCATTTTATTGGATGACAATCAATTTTGATTATACACTAATTTGTTAATATATAACAACCAGACTGAGATGGAGAAATAAAGGTCTCTTTTGCAAAAAACAAAGACATAATGATACAAGAAGAAGATCGAAATTTAGAAAAAATAGACACAATGATGCAGCAACCACAACGCAGGACAATGATTATGCACAATTTTTCCCCCGCAATTTAAGGGCCTGTTTACAGGTTCATCGAAGTTGTTTTGCATTAATAATTTTCAATGTGTAATAAAAATGAAAAGACGTTTGAAATACAGTCACAAAATATGCACGCGCTGCATGGATTCAGATACTAAGTTAAAAGCTGAAGCCTTTGTATAAAATTAGATTATTAGCATTTGTATCTCAGTGTTGCAGAGATCTCTACACTTTTCTCTTCCTTTTTCTCTGCACCCTTCGCATATAATATATATATCCTACTAGAGCAGACTATATATTACATTCTCTTCTAAACACTAGCTAGCTCGCCGGCCAACTTTCTGTGATTACATTAATTGATTAGGAAATTTAATAGGGATCATAAAAAGAAAAGACCTGTGACACATTAGCTTTCTGTATCAATTTTCTCTTTGCAATATCCTCCACCAAGTAGTATGGAGAAGAACTTACTACGACTTTCTCTCCTTCATTTGGTATGCACTAAGGAGCTGACTTGATCAACGTTTGGTATTGTAAAGGGAAAGAAAAATGTAACTGCTGATGGCATATTATACCCATTAAAGTACTCTTCATACTCAGTCTTCTACATCTATAATCATTCTGCTTGCGAATCTCTATATAACTGTAGAAATGCCGCTTCCTATTGGAGACGCAAATGGGCTCTCAGGAAGGTTAAGCCCTTGGCTGCCGCAAATGGTTTAGCAAACAAACAGAGGGGGAAAAAAATTCAACGTTAAAAGGTGGAAGAGGCTGCTTTGCAAAACGTAAAACCATTGTTACATCTAGAATGGGGATCAAAATCTATTTTGCTTTTGAATATCCATGAGCGGATAAAAGTTATCCTCCATTTGATTCCCCAAAAGTGGGAGGAGCACTAGCCAAAAAGGTAGCATAGCTTTATGTATATTTCTATATAATTGAAAATGATTCTAAAAATAGGCTTAAAAGCATATGAAAGAATACCTTTCCTGGTCATTGTAATGGGTACTTATATGCCTGACTTTGTCCTCACTGGTGGAACCATTATTGAGAACGTCCAATAAATAACTGAAACGCTCTGCGGATGGGAAATCACCTTGTTCTGCACGGGCTAGAGAGACAGATACAATGAACAATTATATCAGTCTGACAATAAGAGGTCAAGGAAAAGTGGAAGAGGAAATAAGGAATTAAACATATTTCAGAAGTAAAATCAGCATACCTTCTGAGAGCTGCAACTCATCCATTGAGTAGCCAAAATATGAGTGATGGTTCATTGGTTTAGATGCTAATTGCATCTCAGAAAGACGCCTTCTCTCAAGTTCAATTGCTTGCTCCTGTTCCTCCATGAGCTGCTTTTGAAGTAATCTTGAATTATTGCACACTCTTGGCACTGTTAAAAGAATGCACAATTGAAGGACATCAGGAGCAAGGACGATAACATGATAGTCTAAAATATTAAAAACAAAAAGAAAGATGCACTGGCAGGGCATCTATGTTATATACTCACTTGCGTGAAGCTCTGTATCTCCATCTGTGAAGTGCAGACTGCAAAACAGAGGATGCTGTATTTTTTCTATATATTTCCTGCGCAAATAATTTCTTTCAACTATAAGAACCACCTTCAAAACTAATCACAGGATATGTCATGTAGAAAATAGCTAAGCAAACTAAAGAAGATCAATGCAGGAAAATACTCTTTGTTTTGATATTGTATAAGGGGCAACATCATAAAGATATGAATCCAGTGACATTGAAATTTTCAAATTCTAATTTGCACAAGTCTACTACTGGTTTTGATGAAGTCAGTCATGCTTTAGTCCTGATCACAGCAATGGGCATCATTGCCACTTCTAGTAAATAACTTCAATTACTATTGGTTTGATTTCTAAAAAGATATGCCGTTTGCATTTGCCATAGGTGGGTGTAGAATTTCAAAAGTAAGGGCCCTACATCACATGCACTATCACCAACTATGTAGATGCTGTTTTGAAAGAGACAATAAAAAGAGAAAGCTGAATAATAATAAAACTATAAACAAACACACAGCTGCAATAAGGAATCCATCGAGTAAAACAATTTCAAAGCAAACCAATCACACCAATCAAAAGAAAAGGAGTGGCATGCTTTAAAGTAGTTAAAGTTGAAGATCAGGACTGAAACAACATGCCTATAATCATTACAAAGGTATGCTTGTATTCGCAGAAATGATTTATCAAAGTTGGGTCCTTAGGAATATCAAGCAATAATTATTCGTTTATAAATAATAACATCAAATACATAAGATAAACGAAAAATGCAAATTCCATAGAGTCTAATCACAACACAGGGAAATAAAATTAGGTTAATTTTGTCTACAATCAAAGAGAGATTTTTTTTTTTTTTGAGAGGAAGAGAAAATATGTTACCTGTCAACAAGCCTTGACTTTTCCCGGTACGGTTTCACCAGAACTCGAGCCCCACACACGAAATGAGGATTGCCCTTGGCCAAAATTTGCTTGACTGTTTCAGAAAAAACAAAAGTGACAAAACCAAACATCCTCTTCTGTTGGCATGGAATCCTAACATCTTGAACAGGCCCAAATTTGCTGCAAAATGAAGCAACAACACAATATGGAAATTTGGAATCAAGAAACCAAGTTTCGAAAAAAAAAAAAAGTCCAAAAGTGGTGGCAAACATCATTACCTGAAGTAATTTGAAACATCTAGTTCTGTAAAAGTACTTTCTGCAGGAAATGTAAGATAAATTTGCCGGGAACCAGCAACAATTCCACCAGGATCACTTTTTTCACCAGAATACTCCAAGTACTTTGGCACATCCTCTGCCAAAATGACTGAGTGCTGCCCATGAGGCCTGTAACAAAAAGACTGATTGAGAATTCAACTTCTTAAACTGAAAACCTGAGATTCAAGAAAACACAAAAGATTACAAATTGCACCTGTCAATGAGGCGAATGCTGTTCTTCAGTCGAGCAAGAAGCTTGGTCAGACTATAACCAGCCTTGCCGTGCCTCTGGCTCTCTGTGAGGTAGCCCTCAGCCTGAAGGGTCTTCCCATACTTCTCATAATACATCATTGGTAACGAGGCAATTGATACGGGCAACCCCCTTCTTTGTTTCAAAAGCTCCGTAATCTCCATTTCGAGCCTCTCAAGAGACCCAGGTGAGAAAACATGATCTTCATTTCGAGTGTCATTTGCATTAGGGCTGAAAATCTGAGAAAAGCTCTCCGGCATTGGATGGCCATGGAAGTACCTACAGTTGTTTCCATGCTTACAAAAGCCCTTATTGAAGTAATGGCAAACCTTAACAGGAAATTCAGGCAAGCTTGGTGATCTTCGACTCGTTCTTACATGACCCAATGCAGGCTCCGGATAGAAGTAACTGCTTGAAAAATCTGAGTTAACCGAATTCACAGAATCTAACTGATCTTCCAAAGTCAAGAACTGCATCTGATTTTGGAGGCAGAAATCCTCAGCAGCAGTGTCTGAGTACCCTGGTTGGACAAACTCTATACTGTTAACCTGTTGTTGCTGATCAGCAGCCATTTGCGGGTCCCAGAATGGACTGGCAGCAGCTCTCATACTTGCTGGAGAAGAAACTGGACGCGATGAAGCTGGTGAAAAGGGCGCAAACTGTAAAGGAAGATCAGCAACAGATGCTGGAGATATTGGAGGAGAAACTGTAGGTTTGCCTAAGCCAAGTTTCATTTTGGCTTCATTGATCAAAGAGTAGATCAAGTGATCAGGACTAAATGCCAATCGAATCATGTCACGCTCACCGTGGTCTTGTAAAAGAAGATACCCAATAATCTTAGAGACATTTTCAGGCTCTAGTTTCTGAATTCTATTGTACACAGCCTTTGTAGACTCTGTAAAATCCATGTCTAAGCCTCAATCCTACAATTACAAAGTGAAATTCAAATCAAATCAAATCAAGACTTTTCAAAACACAAACATAAATACACACACACACACATACAAAACAAAAAATAGAGTGCATAACTAGAAATTAAATTCTTTTAGAACCTAGAGTAAGCAGATCAAAAACACGTACAAGTTTGTTCCTAGCAGAGAAAAGATTCATAATGATAATATGGTTAACATTGAAACTAGCATATTCCATAAATTTCATTAAATTCACCCGACCATAATTAGCATTACAATGGATAAGACCATAAACTGCAGCTTTATAGCCACAAAAAGAAAAGAAAGATCCAGACAACATGATTTAAAAAGGAAAAGTTGACAGCAAAACAATAGCTAAATATAACAAATAGAAGAGCTGGAAAAATAATTTACCAGTTCAAGAACAGCAACGTCAGCAGGATATACGTAAATTAATTTCTCAATTTAGCACAAATAAGTATAAATAAATTGATATTTTTTTGTTAAGCAGAAACAATATCATCTCAACTGCTAAAAGAAACAAACCGATTTCTTTGCTGACTGCAGATATCAGTCACAACATGTTTGTGGCTTCCTAAATTAAAATTCAAGAAAATAAAACGTGATATAGTGCTTATGACCTTAAAAATTTATCTGACTTCATGGGCTTGTATCCTGATATAATTATTATCAAACCGCAAGAGTCAAATCCACAGCATTACACAAATTCAACACTTATCTGAGGAAAAAGAAAAAGAAAAAAAAACTTTAATACTCAAATCACTCTTGTGAAACCTTTAGGAGACAAGCCCTTATCCAAAATCAGATTTTTACAGAAGAATTGACCATAAAGAATAGCATGAGCAACAGAAAAAAAAATAAATAAATACAAAACCATTTTCAAACACTTAAATCACAGTCTAAACACGTTTCTCAAAATCAACCAGTTAAC
This sequence comes from Aegle marmelos, assembly GCA_030449875.1. Classification (NCBI taxonomy): domain Eukaryota; kingdom Viridiplantae; phylum Streptophyta; class Magnoliopsida; order Sapindales; family Rutaceae; genus Aegle; species Aegle marmelos. The sequence goes on along the minus strand of JASUUL010000094.1, from coordinate 17,599,023 downwards.
AGAAGCAAAACAACATGAAACAAAGAGAAGTTGCAGCAGAAAGAGAGCCAAAACAAAAATCTCAAAAACCCCATATCAGAAAAACATATTTTCCACAACAAGGAAGCAAGAATACAGAGAAACAAACACTATGTGGCCGTTTTTCATGCGAAAGATAGATCCAACGTACCCAACAAATGAAAAAAACTGTTGGCCGTATTAGTATATATAAAGATGAACAAGACGAAACAAAGTTAAACAAACCAATCCGAGGCCTTAAACTCTAGCATGGCCATGAGTGATTGATCAATCTCTCTCTCCCTATTTCTCTACTCTCTCTCTCTCTCTCTCTCTCTCTTTCTCTCCCCCCCTCTCTCTGAGTGTTGTATTTTTCTTTATATACATATATATTTTTTCTCTGCTGTGTTAATCCTCTTCTTCTTCTTCTTCGTCTACTTCTATTCAGAAATTCTCAACTCTCAGCTAAAACGCCACTAATCTTAAGAAAAGCAAAATGACAGGAAGGATAGCTTTAAAGGGCGCCTTGTCTTTAGTTCAAATCAAACACATACTTAAATATATAGTTGTCTTCCGCCATATGCACATTTCTCTCTCTTTCTCTCTCTCCCTCTCTCTATAAAATCTCACATGAAACAAAATTATTTAATTTATTCCTATTTGTTTATTTATTTCTCTTGAATGATTTTAGACTTTTTAGTAGTAAATTATTTATAATAATATTAAATTAAATTAATTATATAATGTCACTACTCTCTCTCTTCCTTTGTCATCTGACGCCTCTCACTCTTATGTTTATTTATGTTTTCTTTTTTAATTACTTTTTTTAGTTTCCAAATGTTTTTTTTTCTTGTTCTGAAATAAATAAATAGTTGAATAATTCATATAATTTACAGCTTGTATTTGTCGTTACATAAAATTTCGGAAATTTATTGTTTATGCGCCTGAATTTCCGAAACAGCCTGCTTTATGTAATTGACATCACTGCCCTCACTGCAATCACTAGAAAAACTCCTTGCAATCACAAATGCAAACTAACACCCGGTTCTCTAACGTTTTTATATTATCCACGTGTATGATATAAGTTGTAACATTTCTCGTTCCAGTCCCCACTGTTATCAATGGTTTTATTAACAATTTTGGGACCTCACGGCTCAAATTTTGATTATCACAATCACAAGTAATGAAATTTGGCAATTGGGGTTGATTTCAAAATAATTGCAAAGAATATACCTAACTGTAATCTTCTTAAAAATAAGGGTACGATGTTATTACTCCAATCACAAGCACCGTTGGATCAAAAATTTTTTTGTCACCAACGATCAAACATGGTATCGTCTGACAGTACAGAGCACTGGTCCCACGGTGAACTGAATCTAGGGTCAACATGTCGCACATGCAATGAAGCCTGGATGTTGCCAGGTGAGCGGTGGTGATCGTTTCCTGGGGGTAACAGCTCGGCGGTTACAGGCTTACTGCAACTAATGGTATATCTGAGGATGTGCATGTTTGCCACGTGTCGTGACTACAGCAAATTACAGCTTTGATTTTTGAATGCTCTGCGATATTAGAAAAGATAGACTGACAGAAACAGGAGTAGGACCCACATCACTCGTGTGCCAGTGTTATCCTAGCTGGCAGATTGTGGGTCCCCTTTTTTAGAGTCTCCAGTTCACTTCTCCGTGATTGGTGCGTTAAGATTTGCTGAATAACATGAAAGAGAGAGAGAGAGAGAGAGAGAGAGAGAGAGGAATTGAAGAATAAATAAGTAATTAAAAATTTTGGAAATAAAAAAGGAGGAAGGGGTAAAATGATGATTTTGGTTATTGCAGACCAAGCGGTAGTGACCGGTTCAACCGGCAGAAAAAGTGGGGGCAACCGGTTCTGGATTTGAAGAATCTATTTTAGATTTACAACGAGGAGAAATGGGGCCGTTTCAAATCCCCGCCAGAATAGGGACCTCTCGTTATGCCACGTATCTTTTCTTTCGTTCTTCTAAGCCGTTACACAATGCGAATTTACTACGGTGTTGTACTTTCATTGTTATTAGTTTGTAATTATCATTATGATTTGATTAAGAAGACGAAATTGGTGAGGTGATAATTTTCATTTTATTGTTACTTGTAAAAGTAAAATTTTAAAAAAGAATTTCAATTATTATTATTATTATTATTAAATAATTATAATTATAATAAAAAATTCTCTAGAAACCATTGGTTTTTTAAAAGACAAAGTAATGATAATAATAGGGGTGTAGCTAAGTTCCATACAACACAATAATTGCTCTCACCAGTAATAATTTTTTTTTAATTATAAAAAAATATTATAGAGAATTTTTGTATTTTACGTTGCCAAAAACCACAGAATTATCAAATTGGCTTAGAGAATAATTCAAGGTAATCAATAAATTAGGATAGTATTGATTTATATTTACAGTATGGGAGATTAATCCAGTAAGTGCTTGACAGCCTTTGATCAAATTGTGGTCACCGCTATGTATAATTTATGATCGTAATTATTTAATTAAACTTTTCTGTGCGACAATCCAAGCACTGCTCCTAACGATAATTAAAAAACATTTTGTATTCAAGTGTTAAGCAACTGTTCGTGGGTTTTTTTTGACCAAAACATAAACCCAGCGCAAATTTCGATGTCTATTCTTGTGGTGAGAGTAGATTAATGCACGTCGCAACGTGGGATTAGAAGTTAGTTAATGATTAAAGGGAAGCTTCAGGCATTACACGCAAAGATTAATTGTATTATCGTTATTGTCATGCCTCGTTGACAGAGTTTGTTGACAAATCCGAAACGGGGGATATATTTCGTGTTCGAAACGTTGCTTAAAAATAAAATCGGAGGGCCGGACTCGATATTGATCATAAGAATAATTATACTGTTTTTTAATTAGTCAGGGAGTCAAGACCGCCATGATTTTACTGAGGGTCGCATCTTTTCCAGATTAATTAAGATGCAAAACTCGAAGCTTACCTTTGGGAGTTCATAATTGTCTGTTCTAAAATACTTCTCCTCCGATGCTGACGTCCATTTATTTTATATTACGAAGTTCAAACTAGGTTATATTATTTCATTACAATATATAATATATTAAGTCAGAGCTACACATATAGGGTGTAATCTCATATTTATATTTTTAAACGTATATATATCTTTGTACTTTATGAGGTTACTTTTATTAATATTTAGTAGTTTAATTTTAAATTTTATTACGTGTAGATATCCATACTGAAAAAATTTACTTAAATCTATACGTAAGATTGTTTTTATTATATCATTGCTCCTTGTATTATACATATATAAGACGTATTAATGAACAATATTGATGCCACAGAGGTTAAATAGACAAGTGATTTGGACAGCATTGTCTTAATCAGCCAGTCACTTAAAATATACGAAGCTGACACTGCAAGGCTTTGTTTTGAATGATTTTGATCTAATCCGATTCAAAAGGAAAGAACATATTAGATAAGCCAATAGTGACTGTTATGTTAGTGATGTGTTCAACATGTGATTGGGTGTTAATAAAGAATTAATCACAACATCATCAAAGTGATTGCTCAGCGACCTATGTATTAGTACTTAATTATCCGAGCAGATATGATATGTTATGGCTCTGCACAGGCGTTCGACTTTCAAAGAGATGGATCCAATTTATTTCTCAATAGTCGAAAGAAAATTCCCACACGATACACGTATATTTAAGAAGAAGGAATGTTAAACATTTTAATTTGAATTTGGATTACGAAGTATGTACAGGTAAATAATATTGTGGTCAGATGACACTGGATAACAGAATAATAATGAAAATGTGGCTTTTGTTAGCTTGCGGTCACATGCATTCAATTCATTTCTTTATTAGGTTGATGTGCGGCAGTTGTGGCGCAGGCAAGAGAGAACAAACTGGGGTTACAGTGACGGTAGTAAAAGCTATGGAAAGCAAACGAAAGCTAAAGGAGAGGATCTTTTTTTTAGTTTGCTTATCTTCACACACACTAATCTTATCCGTCTTCGAATCAACCTTAGCCGCTGATTCTATTTTGCAAATTCCCAACCGGATGCTGATATTTGACGGCTGGGATTTGACGTTTTTTAATTGGCCTGGCTTTTTATGGCCACGCAATATTAATTCCTTAACTTTTTTTTTTTTTTTTTTGTCTTTTTAAAAAAGCTGAAGTGGCGAATCTGCTAGGAAGCTGGGCGGACCTGATCGGGATGTTACTGGCTGAGAGACATCAGACAGAGCTTCCTGGTTAGGCAGTTGCTACAATTAGCAGGCGAAGCCAGAAATCCGGACTCGAAAATGTGAGAGGGCTAAAATGTCACGGAGATAAAGCTTTGTGGGTCAAATTTTAAAGCAACATTTTTATTCGGGACAAAGACGACCGAATTTTTTAAATTTAAAAGTGAAAAAAATGAAAAATAAAAATGTTATTCACTCGTGCGTTGCTTGGCAAGACCAGGAAAAATTGGATGAATGTACGCGAGGCAAAGTAGCGTTGTGGATATTATTACGGGTCCACGAAATTGGAGAACGTACTGCGTTGCCTAGTTCACAAATAGTGATTTGTCCGGACTGATTTTCTGATTTCATGTGAATGAAACTGAGGCCACAAATTGTGATAACCAACAGTCTTTGCACTTATTGCCCATTATCATGTGAATAAAATGAATGCTTCATTTTGCCTTATCTGCCCTGTGCCCCAATCTTATTTGATTTTTCTTTCCTCTTTTTTTTTTTTTTTTTGCATTGATACTTATATTAAAAAATTGTAAAAATGTTGATAAAAATAACTTTTCACTTAAATTCAGTTGTGTTCACAAACATAGGTTCGGACATAATTGAATTAATGACCCGTTCAAATGAATATACAATTATTTTTTCACTATTTTTCTTTTTATTTATTTATTTATTTATTGATAATATTTGATCCCTTAATTTCTCTCACCAGTCCTGCTATTTAATTAACCTTATTTATTTTCAACATTATCCTTGTTAACGTATAAAAATTTAATAAAAAATAAAAACTATTCCAAAAATCAAATTTGCTTTTGACAACCTCAAGTCACTATTCTTAATCATTCATTTCAATCTCAGCCACTTTATTGCTAACTGATTCTAATTATTTATCATTCATTTCAATTCATTTATAATTTATTCATTATATACTAAAGTTATGTGTGCTTCTTTTTGTTTGCTATTATTTTGATTTTGATACTACCATATCAATCTGGTTAATATCATTTAAATAAATTAGGGGTTTTGGTTTATGTTTGTTTAAAAACTTGCTAGTAGAGTCAATTTGGCGACTAAGGGCCAGTGGTGTAATGACTCAATTTGGCGACTAAGGGCCAGTGGTGTAATGACTTAAGATGGTGACACTAACGGTGGAAGGCGGGTAGGATTTCTGGAATTATATTTATTTTTAGTTTTTTTTAATCAAGATAATTATTAAAATAAGTGAGATTAATTGAAAAATATTGGCTGATGAAAGAAATTGAGAGATTAAATATCACTTTTATTTATCTTTTCATAGATTTTCTCTGTGTGTCCGCACGAAGTGTCTCAATTTCAATCATTTAAATTGGGTTTCGTAAAAATTCATTTCCTACGGGCCCAATCTTGCAAAGGCATTAAAGACTGATGCGATATCGTTTGACTATGCAGGTGCCCCAATATTCAAAAGACTGGAGATTTTTTAACACCGCCAACAGTTCCTTTTAACACCCCATTTGAATTTTATTCCATAAAATATTTCTAGCTTGATTCATTGAATATTAATTTATAAATTAAAAATCAATTACCTTATATTAAAATTTTCTTAATAAAGAGTATTTTTTTAAATATTTATTTATAAATATATATAAATTATAAAATTTAAAAGCATTTTAATATCTCTACTAATTCTTAATTTTTTAAAAAAATATATTAAAATTTAAAATATAAATATAAATTATAAAATAAAACGGACGTAAGAAATTATTAAAAAATAATATATTTAAATATTTAATAAAATTTTCATCTAAAAATAAAATAATAATATATTTTTATTATTTAAATAATTTCAACCGAATAGCGGTTCCGGATGATGTCAGAAGTCCTGCTCACAATAAAAAGGACCCCAGGTCCAATAGCGGGCCTCCTTCTTCCTGAGTAAACGACATCGTCGCATGTTAAAAATTAGAACGCACCACAGAAAGAAGCACGGAGAAGAAGAACAGAAAAAACGACATCTCTGACAAGGCAATTGCGGAATTGCACCTGTCGATCCATCTCCGCCCGCCATCGGATCCAAACGAGAGCCGTTTGATTGTTCAAAGAGAAAATGTACCAGTGGAGGAAATTCGAATTCTTCGAGGAGAAATACGGAGGAAAGAGCACGATCCCGGAGGAAGTTAGTGGAAACATTACGTGCTGCTCAAGTGGCAGAGGAAAGGTAGTGATCGGCTGCGACGACGGTGCCATAAGCCTCCTTGATCGCGGCCTCAAGTTCAATTTCGGCTTCCAAGCTCACTCCTCCTCCGCCCTCTTCCTCCAGCAGCTCAAGGTCCGCCTTATCCCCTCCAATTTGAATTTCGTAATTTCTTTTTAAATTTTTCTTGTTCTGTTTGGTTAGCATGAAAATTAAAGAGAGCATAGGAAAGTAAAGGAAGTTGAATTTGTAGTGTGATAGTGATGTCGTTTGATGTACTTGGGAATTGATGTGAATTATTTATTTAAATTGGTGAAACAGCAACGGAACTTTCTGGTGACGGTTGGAGAAGATGAGCAAGTGTCGGCACAGCAATCAGCTGTGTGTCTTAAGGTTTTTGACCTTGATAAAATGGAACCAGAGGGGACCAGCTCAACTAGTCCTGATTGTATTGGAATTTTGCGAGTATTTACCAGTCAGTTTCCTGAAGCCAAGGTAGCAATGTTTTCACTAGCTTATTGACATTTACCGTGATGTCATATGTTCTTCTGCTTAATTTTGAAGCTTTACAGCCTAAGTTTACAACAACTCCTTTATCCTGAAAATAGTGGAATTTGTTTAAATGAACAAAGGTGTTAGGTACTTTACATTGTGGTTTTACTTGCCTTGTTGTGATTTTGGAAATTGTGACACGATGCAGATAACATCATTTCTTGTACTAGAGGAAGCTCCACCGATACTACTTATAGCTATTGGGCTAGACAATGGTTGTATTTACTGTATTAAAGGGGATATTGCACGGGAGCGTATCACGCGTTTCAAGCTTCAGGTGGATAATCAGTGCCCTGTTATGGGTTTAGGATTCAGAGTGGATGGTCAAGCTCTTCAGTTATTTGCTGTGGCTCCAAATTCAGTGATCTTATTCAGTTTGCAGAGCCAACCACCTAAGCGGCAGTTTCTAGATAACATTGGAAGTAGTACCAACAGTGTAGCTATGAGTGATCGCTTGGTATGCAGTTCTGGATGTCCTTCACTTTTTGCACTATCCAAAAAGTTGTGTAATCATACTGTTTTAATCAGCTAACAGTCCTCTTGTGTTGTCTTCTGAGCAGGAGTTCATTATTGGCAGACCGGAGGCTGTGTATTTTTATGAAGTTGATGGACGTGGGCCGTGTTGGGCTTTTGAAGGGGAGAAGAAACTCCTTGGGTGGTTCCGTGGGTACCTTTTATGTGTCATTGCAGATCAAAGAAATAGCAAGAATACTTTCAATGTCTATGACCTGAAGAATCGTTTAATAGCCTACAGTCTAGTGGTTAAAGAAGTTTCTCACATGCTTTGTGAATGGGGTAATACAATACTTGTAATGGCTGACAAGTCAGTTTTGTGCATTGGGGAGAAGGACATGGAGAGCAAGTTAGATATGCTCTTTAAGAAAAACCTTTATACAGTAGCTATAAATCTTGTACAGAGTCAGCAAGCTGATGCTGCTGCAACTGCTGAAGTGCTAAGGAAGTATGGGGACCATCTATATAGCAAACAAGACTACGACGAAGCAATGTCGCAGTACATTCTTACCATTGGTCACCTTGAACCTTCCTATGTAATCCAAAAGTTTCTTGATGCACAGAGGATCTACAACCTTACGAATTACCTGGAGAAGTTACATGGAAAGGGGTTTGCTTCTAAAGATCATACTACTCTTTTGTTAAATTGCTATACTAAATTAAAAGATGTTGAAAAATTGAATATGTTCATAAAAGGTGAAGATGGTGGAGGGGAACATAAATTTGATGTTGAGACTGCTATAAGGGTCTGCCGCGCTGCCAATTACCATGAGCATGCCATGTATGTTGCTAAGAAGGCAGGGAAGCATGAATTGTATTTGAAGATTTTACTTGAGGACCTTGGCAGGTATGATGAAGCGTTGCAATATATTTCAAGCCTAGACCCAAGTCAAGCTGGGGTGACTGTCAAAGAGTATGGTAAGATTCTCATAGAGCACAAGCCCATGGAGACAATTGACATACTTCTGAGGCTTTGTACTGAGGATGGAGAATCGACCAAAAGAGGAGCTTCAAGCAGTATGTACATGTCCATGCTGCCATCTCCTGTTGATTTTCTGAATATTTTTGTCCATCATCCTCAGTCGCTTATGGATTTTCTTGAAAAATATACTGACAAGGTGAAAGACTCACCTGCTCAAGTAGAAATTCATAACACTCTCTTGGAGCTCTACTTGTCCTATGACTTGAACTTTCCATCAATCTCACAACTGGACAATGGGGTAGATCTTAGAATTAGATTGGGATCAGGGCTGCCAAAAGCAGAATCCAATGGAGAAGTAACTGCTGATGGTAAAGATGCATATAAGGGGAAGGATGTTTTGGAAAGGCGTAAGAAGGGTTTGCGTTTGCTGAAGACGGCATGGCCTTCTGAACTGGAACATCCACTCTATGATGTTGATCTTGCTATAATTCTTTGCGAACTGAATGCATTTAAGGAAGGGCTTCTTTATTTGTATGAGAAGTTGAAACTCTATAAAGAGGTGATTGCTTGCTACATGCAGGCCCATGACCATGAGGGACTAATTGCTTGCTGCAAAAGGCTGGGGGATTCAGGTAAAGGAGGGGATGCTTCTCTTTGGGTAGATCTGCTGAAATATTTTGGTGAACTTGGAGAAGATTGCTCCAAAGAAGTGAAGGAAGTTTTGACTTATATTGAAAGGGATGACATCTTGCCACCTATTATTGTTCTTCAAACACTGTCCAGGAATCCTTGTCTCACACTCTCTGTCATAAAAGATTATATTGCTCGGAAGCTTGAACAGGAATCAAAGATAATTGAAGGGGACCGGCGAGCAATAGAGAAATATCAGGTTGGTTCTTACTATGTGTTGCTTTATAACTCTAGTTTATTTTTACACCCTAATCCTCAAATTAAATTCTCCTCCTGCAAAGTTGTCAATTAAAATGATATCTTTTCCTTGAGAGGGCTAGGCTGGAAAGTTTGGTTGCAATAATTCCTTTGCCGACCTAAAACAATCTTTCAAACATAAATTTATCTCTATAGGGGAGGGGAGAAGAACACACACACACAATACTAAGAAAACCTGAAATAGCATGACAATTCACCATTGCAAATGGCCAAGCATGGGAATTCCTGGTCATGGGCTGTATTAATGTTGCTTCAAAACAGACTGCTCTCGAGACAAACTGATTGTTTTGCATTTTTGTGATAAGTGCTAAGACCAGGGCCAACTTATCAAGAAAGGTGAATTTATCATTTTATAAAAATTTGATGATAACCAAATTGAGAGGGTATACGATATATTTGATCTTACTTTTATAATTCTGACACTGCACAATTTTTGTTCTCCTAATGTGAATAGGAATTTTCAATCAGTATTCTAAGTGTTTTTTTTTTTTCTTGAACATTTTCATTGTAGAAAATTGCTCTATGTAATCATTTATATCTAACTACTACCTTTAGGATATACTGTATTGATGTTGGAGTGGATATTGTGCAGGAAGATACGTTGACTATGAGAAAAGAAATTCATGATCTTAGGACAAATGCCAGAATCTTTCAGCTTAGCAAGTGCACTGCTTGCACCTTTACCCTTGATCTCCCCGCTGTACACTTTATGTGTATGCACTCTTTCCATCAACGCTGCCTCGGTGACAATGAAAAAGAGTGCCCAGAATGTGCTCCTGAATACAGGGCTGTTATGGAAATGAAGAGAGGCTTAGAGCAAAATTCCAAAGATCAAGATCGGTTTTTCGAGCAAGTTAAGAACTCAAAGGATGGTTTTTCTGTAATTGCCGAATATTTTGGGAAGGGTGTCATTAGCAAAACTATTAATGGCACTGTTACATCAGGCAGTGCATCTTCTGGCAGTGGTTTGTAAGGTTTTATTGTTTCAGGTGCTCCTTGAACAAGAATTGATGCCTTAATGTTCATTGCCTCACAATCTGAATTTTATCCGGGAACCACAGTGCTTTGAGTTGGAATATAGTGGATTTGAGGTTCTTGCTTAGGTCAATGACATGGATAAATCACTAGTCAGATGAAGCTGTGACTTACCTGTTAGGGTGGCTATATTCAAGAACTATGGAATTCCTCCACCTGAAAAGACAACCTGCTAGAAGAAGGGTCTTGGAGGTTTACACATGAGCTGTTTCAGATTTCAGTCCAGCTGCTATTTCCTCTTGATTTGGCATATATATCATTCTGTTCAAAATAGCAGGTTAGATCCTTCAGGACGCCATTCCTTATTTTATTTTATTTTATTTTTTGTGTGAAGTTACTTAAAAGTTGGAGAAACCCCCCTTTTTTTGGCATGGCTTGTGAGAGAAATGTGATCCTGTTAAATGCGACACAGCCGGTATTGCTTTGTAATTATCTACTAACGTAGCAATGTGATACTGTCAAGTTTCTAGCCAACTGATGTAAAAGTGCCATAAGATTATGCAATGTTTTTGGGTTCTTTAGAGCACGAATATATTGCGTTGTGTTTGGTTTTTCATCAATTATTTTCTGACATTCCAACTTCCAAGTTATTTTAGGGAACACGTGGGTGGTTATCTCTAGGTAGGAGGTGGCTCAGATATTGGTAGAACATCTAGCCGCTGCTAATTCAAATAAATCTTAGTGAAAAGTGAAAACCATGACTTGTCCCCTCCAATGATTTGGTTGGTGCAAGTTAAGGGACAAATTTTGGGTAGTCTGTATCCATACTGCCAATGAAGTTAGGCGGATTTGGTAGTTATACTCGTACCAAAAATTAGGATGGAAGCATTAGTTAGCCAAGACTGGCTGCCTAGGCTTGAATGTAATAATATTTATTGTCCAATGAACTGTTCGGAATGATGTCCTCTCTGGACCTACCAAAAATGCTCGTTTTGCTTACTGCCAAGACCATCTATGTGTACTTTTAGAATCTTGAGTTATGATCTGAAGCAAATGTGCTTGTACAACTGCGCAAGTATGTTTTGGCCTTGCAGGGTTTATTCAAAGATATCATTATGAATTGAATTTGAGCAGTCTATTGGTACTCTACGCAACTGTCTGGGAACTATCAGATGGGCAGATTTTGTTGATTTTGACCATCTTATGGTGCCCAGTGGAGCACAATATGAATGGGGTACTATAGTCGGACCCTTGAATGGGAGGTCTCCATCATAATTTCGAACTTATATTTTTTCAAATTTTTATTCCATTATAATCTTGCCTACGTAATAAACATTTTCCTTTTTGTTATCGAGTAAGGATTCTTATTAGCCTGGCAGATACGAGAAAAGATCATGTTATGTGAATTAGGTCATTGCACTTTTGAACACTTTTAAAGTTCTACTTATTCGGTTATTCCAGTTTTGTTATCAAGGAAGGCACCAAAACAAATCATGCTGTCTTTGTCTTCCATGTGGGTTGTCCACGGATTTACAATACTCTAATATCGGGTGGACCAATGAAGACTATTATTAATCCAATTATATATACAACTTGGTGGTTCATCCAGGAACTGCAAAAATCCGCGAGCATTTGTCTCTAATCTCCCAATTCAGTCAAGCTCTATCTTTTTTAATTTTCTTCCCCCTCTTTTAATAGCGTACAATGATTTTCCTAATATGGTACAGGCTATGCAAAGTTGGATTCCATTAATCGCAAGTATGTCAAATGAATAACGTCGATGTCTAATCAGTCGAGTTAGTCCCCAATTAAACCTGCATATGCATGTAAATGGCCGTGTGCTTGGTAAACACTAGCAATGAAGTAATAGTATGTGTTTACTAAATATTGAAAAGTCTGAGGTGCGGATGATTTGCACTCTTAAAATGTAAATCAATTATTTTTTTATGGAAAGAATTGTGTAATTGTTTTGTAATTTTTATTAATTATTAGCACTTTTTATAGCTGGAAAAAGATTAAAGTGTTTTGCGTTGCTTCAATTGTGTAATGGAATTGAAGACAAACTCTGGTGTATGTGGTCCAGGAGGTATTCAATCGCGGTGATAATGGTGTGCCTGAACGCAAGAGCCGCTAACGTACACATGCTGCACATGCACCCTAGCGTGGTCGGCATTAACTAAATGCTCTTTTAAAGAGATTTTTATTTTCCCGACATCAAGGCCGTTGATTGGCTTTACTGGGGAGGGCGAGGAGGGTTAATCTCGTGGGCCCCACCAGCTGCACCGCAATCCCTTGCTTGCTGGACTCCATTGGCCCATAAATATTATAGGACGGGGGCATGTGTCCATGTGAATAATTTTGGTGATGATTGATTACAGTTTCTGTACAGTAGTCGTTGTTTAATCTCGATATTATATTATTATTGTTTATAATTACTCCGTTACCCAACAATTTTTGTGTTAAACGAATGAATCAATTTTATTTTAGTCTTTAAAGGTAACCGATGGAGACAGCACAAATTCTTTTTCCGGTCATTTACCCTTTTTAAAGCTGGAATACCAGTGATCAGTCCGACAAAACTATTTAAAAATTATTTAATTATAATTTTAAGTGCCGAATGAGTGCATTACTTAGTTGTTATTTTTTAATTAATTTTTTTCAATAAATAGGAGTTATATAATATAGATGTCGGCTAATAAACTTTTAAGAAATTAGATTAGATGATGCATAGTTTTTAAATATTATATTTTATTAAAACTTTATATATATAGAGAGAGAGAACTGCATAGACTTTTATTTTTCTTCTATAACTAAATAGAGGTAGATTTTCTTTTTTACAATTATAAGTGTTGGTAGATATATCCTTAAATATTATTAAATATAAATTATATAGGTTGTTAATAGTATAATATATTTTTATTAGTCTTAATAAATTTATGGAATCCGCGTCTGGTACAACAGTTATATCGTATTACAGTTCATTTCAGTCGTTAGATTATTGATTTTATTTTTTATTTCATACATCCAACAGTTGAAATGAACTGTGGTACGGTACAACTGTTGTACCGGATGCGGCTCTAAATTTATGATGATATTTATCAATGATTTATAGTTTTAAAGATTATATGAATGTTAAAAAAAAAAAAAGTCATGCAGATGATATAACACTCTTGAAAAAATGTTTGAAAGAATAATAGCTTAAAATATGAATCGTTAAAGAAAAATATTTTAAAATTTATATAAAATGATGGATTGGTGCTCTCAACAATGTTGATTACATCAATTTTAAAATTCTACGAAATTTCTTTTTATTTTTTTAAAAAAATATATAATATCAGCAAATTTCTTCACAACATTCTATTAGTAAAAGTTAGTAAAAGTTGATTTATTGGTTGTATTATTAAAAATATATGTATCGAGAGTTTTATTTATTTTTTTAAATCATATTTTTCAAGGAAAAAAATTAATTATCAATGCTAGTAGCAGAGTCGCCATTAGACCTACAGTCTCAGTGGCGGGCAAATTAGTCTGGTGCGTAAAAAGTTTGAAAAGCAGCTTCATTGAGGTCATCGCATTATTCAATCCATGCGTGACGACTTTTGGTCAAATTCTGATCCAAAAACAAAAATTATTGACAAACTATCATTTTCACAATGTGGCAAATTTCTTTGGGACGATTATAATTAGTAATTTTAAAATAACTACAGCCATAAACAAATAAAAGCAAAACCTAATTCGCCCGCTAATAACACAACCAAACAACAAAAAAAGGCCAAAAATAAAGGGTCCCGCCATGCCCGTTTACATTAAATAATTTTCTTTCTAATAATAATAATAACAATAATAATAATAATAATAATAATAATAATAACAACAACAATAATAATTAAACACAAAGTGTGGGCAAAAGTAAAACCCAAGTTTCTGTTTTTGTGTGTGTGTGTGTGTGAGAGAGGGAGAGAGAGAGAGGAGAGCATTTTCACCAGCACTTAACTTGCGATTCTTTTTTTTTTTTCAAAAAAAAAATATTTCGCAAATTTTCAATTCAATTTCAAATGAAGAAATTCTAACACAACCGCTAAATTTCTAAACCTTCGTATACGGTGTGTTCCATAATTTTCTCTCTTTCTTTTATTTATTTATTGTAATAATGAATTAAAAAAACTCAAAAAGTAGTATTTATTTATTTTGGGATCTGTAACTGTGGCTCTAATAAATCCGCTTTGCGAATCCGAAATTTTAGGTTTTGATATTCCGTTCTGTAAATGATAGGTAAAAATTTTGTTTAGAAGGATCATTTTTTTAAAGAGTTATGAGCAAAGAGAAGCCGCCTGAGCCTCTTGATTTCTTTATCTGGACTGTTGAGGTAAATTTTATTCTCTCTTTTGATTTCTGTTCTTTTTAATTCGAAGTCGTTTGTTTAATTATTTTGGATCTTCTTTTGTTGAATTAGATCTCGTTTGATGCCGTTTATCTATTTGGCCGGTTGTTTTTTAATTGTAAGTTTTGAATTTGTGAAATAGGAAGTTGGTGAGTAGATTGGGTGAGGAAATTTAATTGGGAAAAGATTTTTTTTTTCATCAGCCGGCTTTTGGGGGAAGATATTTGGGTTTTCTTATCCTAAGTTGATTGATTTGCCTAGTGAAGGCCGATTTTTTCTAGTTTGGGTAGAAATGATTGCCTGTGTAGTGATTGATGATTTGAGTCTCCCTTGGTAACGATGGTCTTTGAAGTAACATGGCGTGGCTTTAATCCTCAGTCATACTTTTTGTTTAATGGCTTTTTGGTTTTCATGTTATGCTTGTGGTTTGAATTGTTGAATGCTAATAATGAGGATGATCAAGAAATGTGATAAGCTTAGAAGGTTTGTGTGTGTGTGAGGCTACACAATTCGAGAAGTAAGAGTGGGTAGCTGTGTCAAATCATTCCTTTCATGCTCAGATATCAGCTGGGTCTAAGTTCAGTTTTGGTTATACCTTTGCTAAGATATGTGCAACACGAGTTGCGAAGTTTAGTCACAGAATATATTTATGTTAACAGTCTTTTGTTTGTAAGAGAGTATTGCATGCCTGGGAGGGAAGTTTTGGTTGCACACTGGCACATATAACAGCTACTGCAAAGAGATTCTGTTACAAGTACCAATGTACAGTTATGTTTAAAAGGCAGTCTTGAATCTTCTGGAGATGTATTTGAGTATTAAGATAAGAAAGAGTTTTTGATAGTACTCATAAGATGCTTTAGGGCTCTTGTTTAACTGGATACATTCATAAAACCAGTCTTAAGATATTATGTCACCCATTACTGGTCAATTGCAGGATTTATGGAGTTTTCTTTCTTGTAGACGGGACAATTCTTAAAGGAGAACAGAGAAGGCTAGTGTTATTTATGTGCTCATGGCATGGATTTTTTAATGAATACAATAAAGATGGACAAAATGGTGATTTGCCTTGTTCATAAGTTATCTGGGTGCTAAGGATATGGTGTGACTAAACATGTAAATAACAAAAATCATTGCTTAGCAGCCTGTCTTTTGATGAAAGAATTACATGAAATAATTTGAACAAGCATTAATAGTGGGAATGGACTTGGAAACCTAACTTGTTGAAATTACTCGAATACATTTACTTTGTGCTGATGAAAAGACTTTTTGATGCATTGACCTTTTTGCTTTATGGAAGAAAACAAAAAGTGTGAATATTTGGTTAATGACATGCTTCATGCATTAACCTTGCTGTCTTTTCAGGATGTTGGTTTATGGTTGGAAGAGATAAATCTGGGTGGCTATCGTCAGATCTTCAAAGAGAATGGTGTCAATGGAGAATACTTGGAGGGCATGTCAATGTTCACGACCGAACAGATTCTTCGGTTTATAAGGCGGTGCCATATGAAGTGGGGTGACTTCATCACGTTGTGTAAGGAACTCAGACGAATAAAAGGTTCCTCTCTCTCTCTCTCTCTCGCTTGCTCTCTCTCTTTCTTCCTGTCAAAAAAGTTCTGGCCAATTATGAATTTGAAGTTAGCATTATGTTTGAGAGAATGTTTAACTAACTTGCATATTAGATTATTTGAAAGAGGGGCTATTTTTGGCTGGTGATGAATCTTATGGTCATCACAAGGTAACAAGTAATTTATAAAATATGTTCACATCAATTCAAGCTGTTTGAACAAATGATAGAGAATAGTTGAGCAAAAGATTGCCATTCTTGAATGAAATGAAGTTGGGTTTATGCGATATTGGAGAGAGGAGTGCCATACTTTCTTCTATAAATTTTAATGTTTTGATGATGTTTTTCTCCTCAGAAGAGTATCATCTTTACTACCCATTAACTAGATAGCTTTTCTCTCATTTGCTGTTGTATTTTGGGCATTTTACATTATTGTTGTTGACACCAAAATAAATTTATAGTGGCTTGTCTAAAAGGGGAGCAAAAAGTTCGCCGGCCTTGGTGGGCTCCATCTTGCCTCTCTGTAGTATTTGTGAAGGTGGCAAAGCGAAACAGACAATCGCGGGTTGTTTCCTTGAAGCTGGAACCATGATACAAATGTGCTTTATATGTATGTATATCTAGTTTTGCTTATTTAGGAAACAGAGTAGTAGGAAACAAAAACTTGATGTTTGTCTTCAATCTGGTAAGGTGTTGTCTATAGTTCTTCTTTGGAGAGCTCTCTTACTTAAGCACGTATACAAAAGCCCTTTCATATGTTCTGTACTTGTTGATTTTGTAGTTGTATCAATTGTCTTATATCTGTGAGCAAAATACAATTTATGTCATATAAAGAAATGCGGATAGTTTGGATCACTTGCGAAGGAATTCACCTGCAGGACGGTTATAGCTTGTACTTTCCTCTCATGAAATATTTTATCAGCTGTCGATTGAGATTAGTTTTGTCAGTTGATCAGGGCTCATGATATATTCAATTTTCCAGATTCAAAAGAATAACGAGTGCTTCTACTTTGTCCTTGAAGTATAGCTTCATATGTCTCATGTTGCTATAAAGGGGATATTTATGTTGCCACTTGCCACTTGCCACTTGCCACATGCTTTAGGAAATCAATCTGATGCTTTTTCTTAGCTCCAGCAATTTGACGGCAAAGAAGTGTGCACTGTTTCAATCTTTTTCAGTAGGCTGGAAATAAATTTCCGAAGCCCTTTTTTTATTTTTTCCCGTAAAATAATAATTGTATATTTGTATTGATTAAATGACAAATTTATATTTGATTCCCAGAAAGAGAATAATCATTATTCATTCATTAACTGTTATGAGCAAATTTTGATTATTTTTTAAGTCCTAAAATGTGCAAGAAAGCTTTAAAAAGGGCCGGGAAAAAAAAAGGGGTGGGCGTTTAATGCTAACTTCTTAACATCCACATTTAATCGAACGGTTAGGCTTGGGCCTAAAAGTGCAATCCACCACTCATCGTCAGAGCTCGAGCCCAGTGGATCTCTACTCTCTCTCTCTCTCTACAAAAGCATTTCAAATTTCCTCCCACTTCGCCATTCACATTCAGAATTACTGGCTGGCTCGTGCTGTCGTGCTCACGAGCGAAAAAACAAATAAACCCTAAACCTCAAGAAGCCAAAATAGTAGTAATAATAATAATAAAAAAATGTTCTCTCCAGGAACAAAGAGAGCGAATTTGAGCCGGCGAAAAGAGCGAAATCAAGTGGATTCACATTCACCGGTAACTCCACTCGCCGAGAACCGTAAATCTCAGCACGACATCACTTCGATCGCCAACCGGCCCAGCACTGGCACTCCTGCTCCCTGGGCTCCACGCTTATCTGTTCTCGCCAGGTATCGTGATTGCATTTCGCTACTAGATATATAAATTGCTCTCTTTTTTGTTTCAATTTTACTTTTCCATTTCGTGATTGGTGATGCTAAATTGCTAAGTAATTTTAGTTAGTGTTCGTACCATTTATTGCTTATATGACTGTCTGAGGTGATGCGACTTTAATGAACAGTTGTTGTGGAATGAAATCACTAGCTGTTAAGTATAAGTGGGGCTAGCTAGCCAATAGACATTTTGGTAAACACTGCGGCAACTTTAAGCCTAAGCTTACAATAGCTAAGGTTCTTTTGGTAACTGTTGTATTTTTGCTTAGCTTATATCAGTTAAAAGTGTTTAGTAAACACTTAGCTGTGGCAAGTATCTATTTATATTTGGTAGTTAGTGATTTCATTCTACAGGAGTTGTGGATTGAAAGTGACAATACCTCAATTCGAAACATGTTTATGTTTTGGGGCTACATTTTATTACTTTGTGATGTATCTTTTCATTTTATTTTTATTTTTACTTTTTGTCCCTAGAATTCCACCTGCGGGCAAAAGTGAGAAAGGTGATGTGGTAGATCCTATTAAGCCTGTATTTATTGGAGAGTTTCCGCAAGTGGTTCATGATGAACAGACTAGCATTCTTCAGAAGCACACTCCTGGTCAGTTTAATTGGCTCCAGTGACAAGTCTCTCTTTGCTACTATCCATTTGGGGAAGATGATTACAAACTCTTTTAATTTCTCTTTTGGTAGGTGATGCTTGTATATCTGGTGGAATAGATAGGGAACTGTGCCTTTCCTGGATTATCTGTGAAAGCAGACTCTTTATTTGGAATTACTTGTCGTCTGCAGCATTAAAAAATTGTATCGCTCTGGAGATCCCTTCGAATGTTGTGGATCAGGGACATACTGGTAGAAATTCTTATCATGGTAGTCATTGGTTGCTTAGTGTTGTTAATTGGGATAGCACCTCAGTGCCAACAAATAAAGTTGTACGACAGTGGAACTCTGCTGGAATTGTATTGTGTAACCAAAAAACCAGAGCTCTTGCATACTGGCCTAATATTCGTGAAAGTGTAAATAATCCGGTTATCAGTCTTGCATCATCTGATGAATCAGAGGTTAGTTCTTCACCTGTTGATGGGAAGACTACCCCTAAGGTTCAGCGACATGGAAACAGGGTCAGAAGTAGTTTGACTGTATCAAGTACTTTTAACTCCTTGATTGCTTCTGCAGTTCCTGGTACTCAACAGTCTTGTGTTGCCCTAACATGTAGTTCAAGTGGTGAGCTTTGGCTGTTTTACTGCAGCCCTACTGGTATCCAACGTAACAAAGTGTATCATGAGTTGGCTGGTGCATCATCTCAGTGTAGTGACGGTAGGCAACTTGCAGGGAGCAAGGGTTATCCAAGGTCACTGACCTGGGGCCACTCTCTGTCTTCTTCTAAGGAACCAAACTGGCAGTTCTTTTTGCTGACTGATCATGAGATACAGTGCTTCAATATTAATCTTTTCCCTGATTTGAATGTGTCAAAGCTCTGGTCTCATGAAATTGTTGGCACTGATGGTGATTTGGGTATAAAAAAGGATTTGGCTGGTCAGAAGAGAATCTGGCCTCTGGATGTGCAAGTAGACAATCACGGTAAAGTGATTATGATTCTTGTTGCCACTTTCTGTAAGGATCGTGTCAGCAGTTCAAGTTACACACAGTACTCTCTGCTGACCATGCAATATAAATCTGGGGTAAACATCTACTCTGATATTCATGAAAGGATCTTAGAGAAAAAAGCTCCTATCCAAGTGATAATTCCAAAGGCAAGGGTAGAAGAGGAGGACTTCTTATTCTCAATGAGGCTTAGGGTTGGGGGCAAGCCTTCAGGATCAGCAATCATACTTTCTGGTGATGGAATGGCAACAGTCTCTCATTATTATAGCAACTCTACTCGCCTCTATCAGTTTGACCTGCCTTATGATGCTGGGAAAGTTCTTGATGCTTCAGTTCTTCCTTCATCCGATGATGATGAAGATGGTGCATGGGTTGTGCTAACTGAGAAAGCAGGAATATGGGCAATACCAGAAAAGGCCATTGTACTTGGTGGAGTTGAACCACCTGAGCGAAGCTTATCACGGAGAGGAAGCTCCAATGAAGGATCAGTACCTGAAGAGAGAAGAAACCTGACATTTGCGGGTACTAGAAGAGTTAGCTCTGATGCTTGGGGTGCTGGAGATAGACAAAAGGCTCTGACGACTGGGATTGCGCGTCGATCAGCCCTAGATGAAGAATCAGAGGCTTTACTTGGTCATCTTTTCCATGATTTTCTGTTATCTGGGCGGGTCGATGGTTCACTTGAAAAGCTTCAAAACTCTGGGGCATTTGAAAGAGATGGAGAAACAAGTGTTTTTGTCCGGACTAGCAAAGCCATTGTAGACACCCTGGCTAAACACTGGACAACAACTAGAGGTGCTGAGATTTTGTCTATGGTATCCAGTCAGCTCAAGGATAAGCTGCAGAAGCATGAAAAATTTCTGCAGTTTCTAGCTTTGTCCAAGTGTCATGAGGAGTTATGTTCTAGGCAGAGTACGATCTGCTGCCATTTGTTTTGCAGTGCTTATTCCTATTTGAAAATTTTTTTTCCTTCCTTACATATAGTGTATCAGAGCATGAAATCTTGTTACTGTTATTTTGTGAAAATTGCTGAGATCAACCATCAGCTTGCCCTTCAGTATCTTGCGGAACATGTAACAATTCATGACATTGCATGATTAGACCTTTTTTTTTTTTTAAAAAAAAATGTAGGTGTTTCAAGATGAGTAAATTTGTTTTCCATGCTAGCAGGACATTCTTTGCAAATCATCTTGGAGCATGGTGAAAAGCTTGCTGGAATGATTCAACTCAGGGAACTGCAAAGCATGATTAGCCAGAGCCGACCAGAAATTCAAATTTCAGGTGCCCTGTGGGATCTTATTCAATTAGTTGGTGAAAGAGCTCGCCGTAATACTGTGCTTCTGATGGACAGAGACAATGCTGAAGTCTTCTACAGTAAGGTTTCTGATCTTGAAGAGGTATTTTATTGCTTAGACAAACAACTGCAGTATGTAATTAGTGTAGAACAGCCACATGGGATTCAGATCCAGAGAACATGTGAACTCGCAAATGTATGTGTTACTATAGTTCGCACGGCCATGCACTATAGAAATGAGCATCGCATGTGGTATCCACCACCTGAGGGTTTAACACCTTGGTCTTCTCAATATGTTGTACGTAATGGGCTGTGGAGCATTGCTGCTTTCATTCTCCAGCTGTTGCATGAAACTCCTGGACTTGATATGTCTGCAAAATCAGATGTGTATACTCATCTAGAAGCACTCTGTGAAGTTTTACTAGAAGCATATAGTGGGGCTATCACAGCAACAGTTGAGCGTGGAGAAGAGAGCAAAGGTCTGTTAAATGAGTATTGGAACAGACGGGATTCACTTCTAGACTCCCTTTATCAACAAGTCAGAGGTTCTTTGGGAGCCCGTTACCAGGTCAATATATTTTCAGGTCATTTTTTCCCCTTCTTTTAAACCTGCTGGTGGATATTTAGGCATTCTTAAACTGATTGTCTTTCCAGGATTTGAATGAAATTGTAGAAGAAAAAGATGTAGAGACACTTAGAAAGCTTTCTTCAAGTTTGCTGTCTATTGCAAAACGCCATGAAGGCTACAAAGCTATGTGGAAAATATGTTGTGACCTTAATGATTCAGGACTGCTTAGAAATCTTATGGTATGATATGTTTGTTCACTTCTGTATACTTTCTGTTTCTTTTAATCCATTTTCTAGAACATCTGCAGTGGTCGTTCTTGTGTGAGAGAGAGAATTTTCTCATCTGTCACTTGTCCATGATTTATAGCATGATTGTCTGTTAAGAAGTTGCCCTCTACTTCTTAAAAGTAATTAAGAATATGTAAGTGAACTTGGTATCATGTATTGGAGTTTGAATGGTATCATATTGTGAATGGATATTTTCTCATTCTTATGGGTTTTCATGCATTGATACATGTGCAGAACTACATGCTTTATAAATATTGTCTTTGCTTATTGTTTTTGGTTGTCATATCAGCAAACCTTACACGTTTGTATCAGTTTATATTTCCTTTTCTTTACTTTGTAGATATCGTTGATACAAGTTTTAACTTTGGTGTGTCATTATCTTAATCGAGTTATATGGGGTTCTATTGTAATGTAAATGATTAATCACACAGCATGAGAGCATGGGGCCCAGGGGAGGTTTCTGTCAGTTTGTATTTAAACAACTATATGAGAAGAGGCAATTTTCCAAAATCTTAAGGCTTGGTGAGGAGTTCCAAGAAGAGCTATCTGTCTTTCTGAAGTATCACTGCGATCTTCTTTGGCTTCATGAAGTGTTTCTTCATCAGTTTTCCTCAGCATCAGAAACTCTTCATGCTTTAGCTCTCTCCGAAAAGGAGGGCTCTGTTTCATTGGATGAAGATGTGGCAGCTGCTGACCATGCGAGTCCTGAACCAACATTGGCAGACAGAAAGCGCCTGTTGAACCTTGCAAAGATAGCCATCATTGCTGGTAAGAATGCTTTTTAGTTCTCTGTATGTATATGTTGGCCTTATCTTGTTTTATTTTTGTTAAATTGACCAAGTTTTAAATTTCTTAAACTTGAGGCCATTTTGTATGTCCTTTGCCCAAATAAATAAATAAATAAATAAAGCAAATCAAGTTTGAGATGAGTGCAGGAGGAAAGGCTTGATCTGACCAGTAGATCACTGCCGAAGAGACCAAGGTCCGTCTGTCTCAAACATGCACAGGTGTAAGTTTTAACTGAATAATAGGCTGAAATCAGTGGCACTGCTTAAGTGACCACACGAAGACTTAATCTTTGTGCTTACTTTTTTAACCAAAAAACTGCCATTACCACCTGATACGGTAGCTCTGTATGCAGTATCGTCAACAGAACACTAGAATTAAGTTGAGCTTCAGATTTTAATAGCTTAGTTGGGCTGTAAATATCATAGACAATCTGAATTTTGACCACCAACTCTACATATTACTGTTATTGCATCTATTGAGAATTGGACCCACAGATAAAACAGTCTTCTATATTACAAATTTACAATCTACTTCTAGATCAGGGAAGATGGTTGAAAGATTTCAGCAATTAATATTATTATTCCGTTCATTTTTAGATGCTGTTTTTGCTTGTAAGATAAATTTCTTTTCTTTAGTGTCTACATTGGCAATTTGTTACCAGTGTCGTGTTTATCTTACTAATCCTTTTGTAAATACCAGCGGGTAAGGATGCTGATTCTGGAGGAAAAGTAAACCGCATCGAAGCTGATTTGAAAATTTTAAAATTGCAGGTCTGTTGAGAACTTTTTGATCTGAGGATATTAGCATGTTGTTGAATACAATTCAGTTTTCGCAGTTTATTTTCAAAATCACTGTTTCATCTGAAGTTCTTCTCTACAAACTGATTTTTCGTGGAGAAAATGTTAAAATCCATTTTAATTCTCTGCTAGTTTTTCCTGCTGTGCATCTGTTAAGAAGTTTTTGCTTCCCTATTTATTTTATCAGCTTGTTTGTTCACTGTAAGTTCCAACTTCTTTATCTCTTGCAGGAAGAAATCATGAAAGTTCTAGCTGCTACTGAAGCGAAGCAATATGTTGGAGGACCACTCCTTCGCCCAGAGGAATTAGTAGAGCTATGCCTTAAAAGTGAAAGCCCGGGGCTTGCATTGCTGGCTTTTGATGTATTTGCATGGACAAGCTCATCATTTCGAAAGAGCCATAGACACCTTTTGGAGGATTGCTGCAAGAATGCTGCAAATCAGGATGACTGGGGACAACTCTACCAGGCATCAATAGACGAAGGATGGAGTGATGAGGAAACATTGCAACAGCTGAGAGACACATTGCTGTTCCAAGCATCAAATAGGTGTTATGGACCCAATGCAGAAGCTATTGATGAAGGATTTGAAGAAGTGTTGCCACTGCGAGAAGGAGACTCAAAGGATCAGATTTTAGATGATTCAAATTCTTCTGTAGAAGCGATCTTGAAGCAGCATAAGGATTTTCCATTTGCTGGCAAGCTAATGCTGACTGCTATCATGCTAGGCAGCGTGCAGGATGATGTTAAAAGGGGTAACGGTCCTTCCCCAATGGAATAACATTGATTCTGAATGGTACACAATGTACCAATTTTCCTGTATTTCTCTCGTTAGAGCTTGTAAATTGTGCTGAGATGCAGAAGCTCAGTATGTTTTGCCATTTTAGAGACTTTGTAAATATTTTCTACATTGGTGAATCAGCCCAACCGATCCCCTCACATATGATGGTAGCTTTGCAACAGGGCTTCAACTTTGACCATCACATATTAAAAGACTCTCTCGTTGCGGCAAGTGCGCCTCACTTTTAATTGTGTGGTTTCCCTACGGAGTGTTTTATCAAATTTTAGGATGTTGATAAAAATAAAAAAAGAAAGATAATTTATCAAATTAATTTTAAAAATAATAAAAAATTTGTAGAATGTTTTATATTATTAATTTATTTTTAAATTTAATGTTGTAAATTAATTTTTTATAAAATAATTATTAATAAAATTATTGCACATGTATAAAAATATTAATTTCACATATATAAAAAATATTAATTCTCTTATTTTCATATTTATTGGTTAATTTATTAATAAATAATTATTGATGAATTTATTAATTAATTATTATTATTAATATTATTTAAAAGATATAATTGTAAACGAAAAGAAAAAATAAGGATAAAAATATGATATATTTAACTATATGAACATTTTGAAGTGCCTATTAAAATATAATGACTAAATAGATTCTTAAATTAAAATATAAAGATTAAATCAATATTTACCCAACGATAACATGACGGCCTCGGTCTAAACCTAAATTTGTATTTTCAAGCCAGTGAAAGTCTGCATTTGGTAGCTTTGGGTCACCTGTGACCCTGAGTATTTTTCTCTTCTTGGACACTTTCCGTTAAGGACACAACAACCTTGCCATTAATCAATCCAAACAGGACATGGGAAATGGAAAGTGTTTGTGGCTCTGAGGATTGATTGCACTGCAGCGTACGAGGCCGAAGGGACTCATTTGTGCGTACGATGCGACATTTTTGATGGTTTTTCATTCCCCTTTTTCTTCCCCCAGGGTAAGAATTACTTGGCTATATTACTTCTAATAAGAAAAAAGACAGCCACGACAGTGTGAATGTGAATAATATGCGCCCACGCACGTTGTGGAAAAAAGCGTACATGTTGACGCAAAAGCGTTCGTAGGGCCAAGACGTGTCATCTCTTCTCTCTTGTTAGACTTTTGGACTTGGGTGCCGAAAACTAAAATCCACTCTAAAATTTAACGTAAGCCTAATATTAAGCCTCATTACAATATGATTATTGTTTCCAATTAAACTTAACAAAATACCAAGTCCTCAAAAAAAATCAGACGTCAATGCATCAAGCTCTGGATTGAATTCTTAAGCTCTGCTCTTATCAGAAAACGCGGCATGTGCGTACGCGGAGTGGCGGCCGGCTAATATATATATGTGTGTGTGTGTGTGTGTGTGTGTTACGATCGATTAGTAAGTATCGGTAGGCAAGTGCTTTTAACACACTAGTTTTTACTTGGTAACTTCAACTGCCTTTCAAGGTATCTTCGGATTTCCGTTCTAGAAAGACTGTAAGAACCCAGGATCTTTGAATAATCAGCAGAATGCAGGTGCTTCTCCTCATCGCTGCTCGCTTCACTTAAAAAGGAATACCTTATTGGGCTTGGTGCAAAATCAAAATTTGATTCACCACCCATCCGAAACCCCCCCCCCCCCTTCTTTTCTTTTTTTTTTTTCCTTTCCTTGCCAATCATCAGACTTTTCCTCCCTTTCTCTATCGGTGAAAATAAAAATTCCTGAAGCTCTCACATCACTCAACTCAACCTCATCGGCCGAAACTTGAATCAGACTCTTGGCAGTTTCTGTTTCTGGTCCTAGTTTTGTCTCTTTCACTCCCTCCGCAGCTGCTTGGATTCAAAAGCATGTTCCACACAAACACCAACAATCGAACTTGTGATAGCAACGGCAACGCTCTCGATGCTGGCTTGCTACTCACCGCCACCGCCACCAGTTCCACCTCCTCGTCTGTCAAGTATGCCCGTCTATGGCGCCGGAGCATATCCGTAGGCATTATTGTTTCTCTCAAGAAGACAACTTATTTCCCTGGACAAGATTTACTGCCATCGCCAACGTCTTCATCACCCCTACTTGTTAATCAACAAAACGACTCAGATTCTGTGCAGCAGGAACCCTCGAACACTGACAGCGCTGTACCTGAAAATGGCTTCATCAACTTTGTCTCAAAAGCCTGCAACAGTTTTTCCAGGAAATCTTTCAAGGATCAAGGAGCTTCAAGTTCGACTCCAAGTTATGCTCTTGTGTCAACATTATCTGTTGAACAGGGACTCTGTAGAAACCTGTCCACTCAATCTCGACACGCCATTGACATTCCATCTGAGATTGTGGAGGAAAAAAAGATTCGCCGTGACCATATTGACCGGATTGTGAAAGCGAGGAACTTGAATTCCCTTAAGGAAATTGGTGGTCTTGAAATAGTTGCATCAGCCTTTGATTCCCATTTGGAGCATGGAATCCAGAGTATTCAATTGCCACAGCCACCGATTTGGAGCACCATCAAGCCAAGTCATGCAAGACAGTTTTTCTTCTTCGTACTCAAGGCTAGCAACAATTTCAGCATTCTCCTCTTGTTGGTTGCGGCTGCCCTGTCATTTGTCACCGGGACCATGGAGCAGGGGCCTAAAGACGGGTGGCATGATGGGGCTGTTATACTGACTGCAGTTTTTATTCTTCTTACTTTTCCGGCAGTAACCAATTTTCGTCGAGCAAGAAAGCTGGAGAAGAGGCAATGGGAGGAGAAAAACAAATTGGAAGTGAAAGTTGTAAGGAGCGGGCAAGAACAACTCATTGCCGCATCCAATCTGCTAGAGGGCGATGTAGTACTGTTGGCCAAGGGAGATCGAGTTCCAGGTGATGGCTTGATTGTGAACAGCGACGGTTTAATGTTGGATGATGTGCTAAACCCCAAAATTGATCCTGATCGAAACCCCTTCCTGTTCTCTGGTTCAAAGGTGATGGAGGGGCGTGGTACTATGCTTCTGATATCGGCTGGGGGGAACATAGCATCTGGCCATGTGCTCATATCGGTAAGCCAGGATCCTAATAAGAAGACGCTGCTAGAAGCTCAGACGGAAAGGCCAAACGCTTATATGGAGAATCTTTCTCTTGTTGTCACTGTGCTAATTGCTCTTGTGGCATTTGTACGCTTAATATGCAAGAAACACGGTGGAGATGATGATGAATTGCCTGAACTGAAGGGGAATGTTTCGGTGGGGACGGTGATGAAGATCTTCGAGAGGATTTTGTTAAAACCTCAAGGAAAGATTAGCATTTTGGTAACTGCCCTTACTGTGGTAGTGATAGCAGTACAGCATGGCATGCCGATTGTGATTACAGTTTCCCTCTTTTTCTGGAATGAGAAACTGTTGATAAATCATCATGCAAAACCTCAGAATTTATCAGCCGGTGCCACGATGGGTATTGTTTCAGTTATCTGCATCGATGTGACTGGTGGTCTCGTGTGTAACCGTGCAGAGGTTAGCAAATTTTGTATTGGTGAAAAGGATGTGAACAATGATGCGGCCTCCGAAATCAACCAAGCAGTTCGTCAAGCTCTTGAGCGAGGAATTGGTGCATCGGCACTTGTGCCGGAGATTTCTGTCTGGCCAACGATTGATTGGCTGGTTTCTTGGGCAAAATCAAGGAGTTTGAATGTGGAGTTCGTGGATCAGAATCTTTCCGTCCTACAATATGGAAAATTGAGCTCCAATAACAAAGTTTGTGGGGTTCTGGTGAAGATTAATGGTGGTGATGAAGATAAAATTATGCATATGCACTGGAGTGGAACTGCCTCAACAATACTGAACATGTGTTCACACTACTATGATAGCGAGGGGAAAAGTTTTGAAATCAAAGATGAGAAAAGAAAATTTCAGAAATTGATAAAAGATATGGAGGACAGTGGTCTCAGAACCATAGCATTTGCTTGCGGTCAAACAGAGGTTTCAGAGATTAAAGAAAATGGGTTACACTTGCTGGCATTGGCAGGTTTGAGAGAAGAGATTAAAACGACAGTTGAAGCTCTCAGAAATGCTGGTGTACGAATAATATTGGTGTCCGAGGATGAACTTTTAGCAGTCACAGAAGTAGCACGAGAACTTGGAAATTTTAGGCTGGAGTCTAATGATATAGCACTTGAAGGTGAGCAATTCCGAGAACTGAATTCCACAGAAAGGATGGTCAAATTGGATTCAATGACTTTAATGGGCGGTTGCGAAGCTAATGACAAGCTTCTTCTTGTTCAGAGCGCGAAAGAAAAAGGCCATGTTGTTGCCTTCTTTGGAGGGTTATCAACCAGAGATACTCCAGCTTTAAAGGAAGCCGATGTAGGGATCACTGAGGAGAATAAGTGCGCTGAAATGGCCAGAGAGTTCTCTGACATTGTAATATCAAATGTTGGTTCATTGCCTCCAATTTTGAAGCTTGGTAGGTGTGCTTACTGCAACATTCAGAAGTTCACTAAGCTTCAGCTGACTGGATGTACCTCTGGCTTGCTTATAAGCTTGGTCACAGCATTTAGTCTGAATGAATCCCCTATAACATCAATTCAGTTGATTTGGGTATATTGCATTATATATATTCTGAGTGGCCTCGTGATGCGAATGGAGTTCAAAGACCAGGAACCCATCACCAATCCACCGGCTAGGAGGACCAAGTCACTTCTTGACAAAGTGATGTGGAAACACACGGCAGTTCAAGTTCTATGCCAGAGTGCTGTCCTGCTGATCTTTCAGTTTGCAGGGCAGGTCTTTCCCAGCATGGACGGAGACATTCGTAGAGCAATGATCTTCAATAGCTTCACACTCTGCCAGGTTATCAATCTGTTCGATGTCATGCGCCTACTAAAGAAGGAGGTGTTACCAGTTGTCCTAAGAAACTATAACTTTCTTGTGGTTTTGAAGATCGTTATAGCCGCGCACGTACTGGTGGTTGAGTTTGCAAAAAGCCTAGCTGGTTGCCAGAGGTTGAATGGGATGCAGTGGGGCATCTGTTTCATTTTAGCTGTACTGCCTCGGGTTATTCATTGCACTGTAAACTTCATTGCAGATTTATTCTCAGACTGGTCCTTGTCTGGTATTTTAAGGCTAGAGTTCTCAAGGAGGCAGCAGCATTGGCCATATGTTTCGTTTCTGAGTATCCCCTTTCCAATGTTCCTTTATTTCATATCTCACCGTTACAACCCAGATACTTCCTTCGCTTTTCGCCAGTTTATAGCAAACTAGAATAGAAGAGGCCGCCTAGTCTTGTAAATAAACCAGAATCATCTTCTTGTTTGATGCTTCTATGTTCATAGTCCCACTTCATTGATTATGTATTAGATAAGCCTGCCCTTCCTAGCTAGTTGGGCTTTCACGGCGTTGTAAATAAACAGTAAAAAATTCTTTGTTTATTCCAATAATGCTACTTGCTCTTTCCATATTAAGCAATTCCCATCTGGGCTTCAATGACATGTAGGAAATGCTTGGTATGCAAAAGAGATCTGCTATTGAATGGTTTTAAAAATGGAGAGAACATACACAATAACTATGTCATCCTTTGAATTCATGAGCTGATACTTAAAAAACCTAGATACGTTGAAAAATTATGTGATAAGTTAAAGGGCCCACATGAGCTACCAGCCAATTTTATATCCGATTATCTTGTGGCCTCTATTCTCTGTTGAAGACATGGCACCCACAAGATCTTTCAAATCCCATGTGGCATAAATCTAACCTCTTTGTAATCAGAAAAAATCTACATGGAAATCCACATCCATTGCCACAACCAATTAGATGCTGCTGACGTGTAGATTTCCTAATCCACAGCATCTCCCCATTTCCGATATAACCCATCTCACGCTGAGCACCTAAACATCTTCAGAGTGTGGAAAGAGGCTTCAGCAACAAAAGAAAAAGCTTTCGCCTAAGAAAATATGGCAACCTCTGCTATCCAACAATCAGCATTTGCTGGCCGGACCGCCTTGAGGCAATCCAATGAGTTTATCCGCAAGGTTGGAGTTGCCGACGGTGGCCGTATCACCATGAGGAGGACTGTCAAATCCGCTCCCCAGAGCATCTGGTAACTACATTTTACACATTCTCAGTTGCTAAGCTTGTTTGTATTGTTGCTTCTTTATCAAGCGTGGCATGCGGGTTTGATTTTGATTACCGATATGGCATTAGTTTTCAGCTTAAAGTAAAAATAAATAAAAAGATCAGACACAACTTCAAGTCAAAACAGAAAGCTCTAGATACAATAAAAATTGTAATTCTAGCATAAGTTGTATCAAGTATCTGATCAAGGAGACCTGTAATTGACAAACAGGTACGGCCCAGACCGCCCAAAGTACTTGGGACCATTCTCTGAGCAAACACCATCATACTTGACTGGTGAGTTCCCTGGTGACTATGGCTGGGATACCGCTGGTTTATCAGCAGACCCTGAGACATTTGCTAAAAACCGTGAGCTAGAGGTGATCCACAGTAGATGGGCCATGCTTGGAGCTCTTGGCTGTGTCTTCCCTGAGATCCTTTCCAAGAATGGAGTGAAGTTCGGTGAAGCAGTTTGGTTCAAGGCTGGTGCTCAAATCTTCTCCGAAGGTGGTCTTGACTATCTTGGCAACCCGAACCTCATTCATGCTCAGAGCATTTTGGCTATTTGGGCTTGCCAGGTTGTGCTCATGGGTTTTGTTGAAGGATACAGAATTGGTGGTGGTCCTCTTGGTGAAGGACTTGACCCACTTTACCCTGGTGGTGCTTTTGACCCACTTGGTTTGGCTGATGATCCTGATCAATTTGCTGAGTTGAAGGTCAAGGAGCTCAAGAATGGCCGTCTGGCTATGTTCTCCATGTTTGGTTTCTTTGTTCAGGCCATTGTCACCGGAAAGGGTCCAATTGAGAACCTCTTCGACCACATTGCTGATCCCGTGGCCAACAATGCCTGGGCTTATGCCACTAACTTTGTTCCCGGAAAGTGAAGAAACTCATGAGTTGATGGTCACTGTTTCTGCTGTAACATTATTCTATCTGTTGTATGTGCTTTTGTTGAATACTGTGTTGGGGACTTATTAGTAGCGCTGTAATGTTACCAATAGAAATATTATGCTCTTGATCTTTTATTTCCATCAGAATTTCAGAAGTTGATTTAGATTTTAAAGTATTGACTGATACTTGGAAGACTACTGGAAACTGAAACATCTTTAGACTCAATGCAAGCTAAAACGAATTAATAAGAGCCTTCATACTTGAAAAGACACCAGAGACTCACCAAAAGTCCTTGCAGGAGCAAGATCCATTTTTGAAATGATGGAAACGCCTATTATCTCTTACAATAATTTCACGATTATAAATACCAGAAAGGAGTTTTGTTATAGAGTGACAATCATTGCAAACACGAAGGTTCTTCACTATGCGAATGGGTCTCCCAGATTTGACATTGATAAGACCAAATGCAATAGCCAGCCTCTCACTGTGATTTTCCAATTCTGCTTCCTTCTCCTTTTGATCTTCAATACACAATAGAACTTGAGTTGTGTCTGGAACATGCCCTGCAGCTTTCAATTTGTCTCTCATTTCACTCAACTTGTAATGTATCTCGTCTGTTTGGGGATGTGACTTATCACCCACAACAAACTCATGAAGCACGCCTCCATGCTCAATGGAACTACAACCAGGGTCTTTTCTGAATCCTCTCTTCTTTATCATTTCTCTGACCTCTGAAACTTTGTCCCACTGACCAGCTGCAGCATATATATTAGAAAGGACAACATAGCATCCGATGGTGTCTGGAGCCACCTTCATTAAATTGTTAGCCGCATATTCACCAATGTCCTTATTTCCATGGTTCCTAGCTCCACTAAGTAAACTCATCCAAATGACAAAGTTGGGCCTCATGGGCATACTCTCAATGGTACTTTTTGCTTCTTCAAGATATCCTGTTCGACATAAAATATCCACCAAGCAACCATAGTGTTCAATTGTTGGTTCAATTCCATAATCATTGACCATCATATTAAAATACTGGCGACCATCATTGACCAAACCTGCATGACTACAAGCATTCAAAACCCCAATAAAAGTTATAGCAAGAGGCTTCATTCCCATTCTACACATTTTATTAAATAAGTCAAGAGCTTGTGTAGCCATCCCATGCACTCCCAAGCCTACAATCATTGCAGTCCAATGTCCTAACTTCTTCTTGGAAATAGCTCGAAAAACTGTGAGAGCACTTTCTATGCTCCCACACTTGGAATACATTTGTATCAACAATGTACCAAGCACACCATCTACAACAAATCCATTTTTAACAATGTAAGAATGCATCCATCTTCCTTTATTAAGAATAGCTAATCCAGCAACGGCCGAGAGAGTACTAACTAATGTAGCATCATTAGGCAAAACATCACCCCTCAACATGGTCTCAAACAATTCCAAAGCCTCCATAAACCTCCCATTCAACTCATAACCAGCTATCATCGAATTCCAAGTGATTAAATCCCTAATTTCCATGTCATTAAACAATTCACCTGCTGAATCAATATCCCCTGCCTTCATATACCCATTAATCATCGCATTCCATGATACCAAGTTCCTATTTGGCATCCTCTCAAAAATCTCTCTAGCAATCTCAACTTTCCCACATTTAGAAAACCCGTCAACCAAACAAGTCCAAGAAAACAAATCCCTTTCAGGCATTTCATCAAACAGCTTCCTCGCAACCTCGACCTCACCCTTTTTCACATACCCATCAATCAAACAATTCCAGGACACCAAATCCTTCTCATCCATCACATCAAAAACTCTCCTCCCCAAATCAATCTCACCAAATTTAGCATACATACTAACCAAACTACTCAACACAAACTTATCACACCCAAACCCAAGTTTCAAAACTAACCCATGAATTTGCTTCCCTTCTTTCATGGCACCTAATCTAGCAGCACCCTTGATCACGCAAGGCAAAGTAAAATTATCAGGCAACAAAAACCGATGAAGCAAATCACAAAACAGAGTTAAAGCTTCATGGGATCGTTGGTTAAAGACGTAGCACTTGATGAGGAGGTTGTAGAGAACCAACGATGGATGTTGAAGAATTCGATCAAAAATGGAGCGAGCATAGTGGAGGTTATTGATATGAGGGTCAACGTAAAGAGAGAGAAGGCGAGAAGAGATTCCGGAGTGATAAATGAGATTGGTTTTCACAGAAAGGGCGTGGAGTTGTTGGGTTTCTTTGTGAGTGTTTGAGAATTTGAGAATGTCCCAGTGAAGACGAGATGGCAAATGCGGCTGGAGAGCATTAATTGGCGATGAGTGGCGCAGCGTTTGCGTTTGCATGGGCGCGCGCTCTTTGTGCAGCGTAGGAGTTGCAGAGCAAGTAAAATGAGATCTATTGGAGTCTCAGAACATAATACGCTAAAGCAGTAGTTTAGAGACTTACATTTACCGTCTACAGGTTCCAATAATTTTCAAGCAATATGTTCTAATTTCGGGGAAAGTTACAAATTAAAACATTAATTCAAATTTTATTCAACTCAATACCTTTTAAAAAATTAGTTACAAAAAGATACACACACATATATATTTTTAAATCTTCAACACAATACACAGATCCTCCAAAAGATCTCAAACAGCCACCAAAGCATGAAAGCCAAGACCTTTCAGAAAATAAATTTCCATTCCAAGAGTACATAACCGAACGGATAAGCTCACCCTAACTTCATCAATCTGGGATCTAATTCGGAATTTTCTTTGGGAGGTACGAGAAAGGAACCGCAATGGAATAACAAAAAGGTTGAGAAATAAAAAATCTGGGCCGTTGTGAGAAGAGAATTTGTTGATTATTTCTAACGCTGGGCAATGCACTGTTAGTGACCATTTGAATCAACCTATATATATAGCTCAAGATTCACAACATCTGCAGTCCGTAAATTTTAGTATGCTGAGTGTGATTTTGGGCGGTCCTTACCTTGTTTTACGCTTGCCTGTTTCTGCCGTTATCTTTGCCGCTCACTGCCTCCCATTGGCTTTTAAGATGTTGTTACTCGGAAGTATGTTCTTTCGCTTGCTTCCATTGCATTTTTAGTGTTAACGGTAATGGAGAAATAGTCACGGTTAGTCCTAATATCTTGCAGCTATTTTAGTTCAAGTCACTAACAATGTTGTAAGTGGTTCCTTGTGTTTAGGAAATCCACAATTTGATGTATTTGAGTCTATCCTTATTTTGTGAGTTGTGGGGTTGTTAGTTGCGTTAGTGACTCCTGATTTGCAGAGAAGTTTGTTATGTTTAGTTCTATATAAACGTTTTTAATAATGATCAATTGAATGAGGAACAGCAAAACTTAGAGCATTATCTATTTTTTTTTTGAACTATCACTTTGATTTGCCTTAGTGTCTTATTCCTTCTTCATTTCAACATCTGGTATCAGAGCCAGGTTTCGCCAATGGCCAACAATAATAGTCTTGTTCCGTCGCAGCCTACTCTTCCACTCTTTCATGGCATTGCTTATGATGTCTGGAGTATAAAAATGCGAACGTTGTTTATCTCTCAAGATTTATGGGAGCTGGTGGATAGGGGTTATACAAAAAAAGGTGTTTTAGCAAAGGCACTTAAAGACACCCAGAAGAGAGATGCCAAAGCTTTGTTCTTCATTCAGCAAGCTGTAGCTGAATCTATTTTTCCCATAATTTCTTCAGCGACAAAATCAAAAGAAGCCTGGGATGCACTGAAAAATGGGTATCAAGGTAATACTAAAGTAGTTATGGTCAAACTTCAAACTCTCCGTCGAAAGTTTGAAACTTCTTTTATGAAAGATACTGAAACATTGCATGATTATTTATGTAATTTGATGGAAGTTGTAAATCAAATTCAAAAATTTGGTGAGACTTTAACTGATGAAAAAGTTGTTGAAAAGATTTTGAGAAGTTTACCCAGGAAATTTGATCGTATGGTGGCAGCAATTGAAGAATCCAAAGATTTAAAAATGCTGACCGTTGATGAGTTGCTTGGCTCACTTTTGTCTCATGAAGAGCGGATGAAAAGGTACGATGATCAGCAGGTAGATAATGCTTTTCTGTCCAAAGAAAAATCGAATGGCTCTCATGAGTTTAGCAAGAAAAGGCATGAAGGACATTTTTCTCACGATAAAAAGAGTGAGAAAAATAGTAAAAGTGGCGAACGTAGCAGTCCAAAGCAAAATGAAGCTGGTGATAAACGTGATGGTCAAAAGTGTAAGCCCTAATGTTTTTACTGTAAGAAATTTGGCCATATTGAAAAATTCTGTAGGCTGAAAGAAAAACATGCAAAATTTGCTGAAGAGAAAGAAAAAATTAAAGAAGAAGAAAAATTATTTTTTTGCTTGTTATTCTGACAAAGAATGTGCTTACGATGTGTGGTACATTGATAGGGGATGTAGTAATCACATGTCAGCAAACTTAGAGGCTTTTATCAGCTTGGACCAATCAGCGGGTATTCAAGTAAAAATTGGTGATGGAACAATTCGGGAAGCCCTGGGTAAAGGCACTATTGAGGTAAAATCATGTGGAATGGGTTGCATTAAAAATGTTTTATATGTGCCTGAATTAGATACAAATTTATTGAGTGTGACCCAATTTTTGTTAGAAGGGTATTCTATATTTTTGAGGAGAAGGCTTGTTTTGTGTTTCAAAATAGCACTAGAAGAAGCTTGTTGATGAAAATTCCTATGGCCAAAAACAAGATTTTTTCACTCATTCTTGAGTCTGACATGCATGCATTTAAGGCTTCTTTGCTTGATGAAAATTGGCTATGGCACCACAGATATGGGCACTTGAATTTTAAAAGCTTGGAAGCTTTGTCGAAACTCAAATTGGTGGATGGATTGCCATCACTACAGCATACCGGAGAAATATGTGAAAGTTGTGTCTATGGGAAGCAACACAGGAATTCTTTTCCAAAGGGGCTGGCAAAGAGAGCTACAAAGTCCATTGAGCTTGTGCATGCGGATGTTTGCGGACCCATGCGAGTTGCTTCTCTTAATAGTAACTTATATTCTATTGTCTTTGTTGATGATTTTAGCAGGATGACATGGGTTTATTTTGCCAAAGAAAAATCGTATGCCTTTTTAATCTTCAAGAAGTTCAAAAGTGAAGCTGAAAGACAAAGTGGAAATACTTTGAAGATATTGCGGACAAATAGTAGTGGTGAATTTATGTCAAAAGAGTTTAATAGATTCTATGAAGAATTTGAAATTCAAAGGCAACTCACTGCTAGCTACATGCCTCAACAAAACGATGTAGCGGAGAGGAAAAATTAGAGCCTTGTGGAAATGGCCAAAAGCATGCTTACTGCAAAAGGTTTGCCAAGATGTTTTTGAGCTGAAGCTGTTCATACTGTAGCCTACATTCTGAATCGGAGTCTCACATTTGCCATTTACAACAAAACTCCTTTTGAAGCTTGGCACGGGTGGAAGCCGAAGGTAACTCATTTTAAGGTTTTTGGTTACATTGCTTATGTTTATGTTCCTTCTCAAAAGCGACATAAACTTGAAGATAATAGTGTGAAATGCATATTTGTGGGCTATAGCATTGAGACCAAAGGGTATCGATTTTATAATCCCCTTACCAAGCAATTAATTATCAGTTGAGATGTTGTTTGGAGTGAGTCAAGTGCTTGGAATTGGAAAGAGTTGCAGCAATATCCAGGTGTAATTATTGAAGATGAGGTACTAGAGAATGAAGATCCACCTAGCAATGAAGCAAGACATTCAACTCCAAGAGGCAGCCCACTGACACCACCAATTTCTTCACCTTCCTCTTCCGAATCGCCACCGAGGAAAGTGAAGACTTTAATGAAGATTTATGAACAAGCTACAAAATGTAATTTTTCTCAAATCAGTGAGCCAACTTTGTTTTAAGATGCCGTAGAATGCAAAGAATGGTGCCAAGCCATAAATGATGAAATTTAAGCTCTGGAAAGAAATCACACGTGAGAGCTTGTTGATTTGCCGGAGGGAAAAGAAGTTGTTGGCTTGAAATGGATCTATAAAATCAAATATAGATCAAATGGTTCAATCCAAAAATATAAAGCGAGGTTGGTCGCCAAGGGATACATGCAGCGAGAAGGTATCGATTTCGACGAAACTTTTGCTCCAGTTGCTAGCTTTGATACAATTCGAACTGTCTTAACTATTGCTGCACATCACAAATGGAATGTATATCAACTTGATGTTAAATCAGCTTTTTTGAATGGTATTTTGGAAGAAGAAGTTTATGTACAACAGCCTCAAGGCTATGAAGTTACAGGAGAAGAAAATAAGGTATACCATTTGAAGAAAGCACTTTATGGCTTGAAACAAGCGCTGCTCGCTTGGGATGATCGAATTAATGGGCATTTCAAGCAGCATAGTTTCCAGAGAAGTGAAAATGAACCTATCTTGTATGTCAGAACAAAAGGTATGGATGAGATTCTTGTTGTATGTCTTTATGTTGATGATCTTATCTATACCGGCAATAGTATTGGATTAATGGAAGAATTCAAATCTAGCATGGTTAATGAATTTGAGATGACTGATCTTGGCTTGATGAGTTATTTTCTTGGGCTGGAGGTAAAGCAACGTGATGGGATTTTTATTTCTCAAGAAAAACATGTGAATGATTTACTTGAGAAATTTAATATGAAAGAGTGCAATCCAGTAAAAACTCCAATGAATACTAATAAAAAATTCAGCTTGAATGATGGGGAGGAAAAGATTGATGCTCGGATTTATCAGAGCTTGATTGGAAGCTTATTGTATTTGACAAATAGCTGACCCGATATTATGCATACTACATGTCTTTTGTCAAGATTCATGCAGAGTCCAAGTAAAGTCCATTATGAGGCTGCTAAAAGAGTGCTACGATACTTGAAGGGGACTAACTCATATGGCATTTGGTACAACAATTTTGAAGATTTTCAGTTATGTGGTTTTTCAGACAGTGATTGGACAGGCTCAATTGACGATCGTAAAAGCACTACAGGCTATGCTTTCAACCTCGGCTCAGGTGCTATCTCTTGGTGCTCCAAAAAGCAACCATCTACCGCACTGTCATCGTCGGAAGCTAAGTATATGGCAGCTACTTCAGCAGCATGTCAAGCAGTTTGGTTAAGGAGGATTTTAGAAGACATGAAATAAAATCAAACAGAGGCAACAATTATTTATTGTGACAATCAGTCCACAATAGCAATGACTAAAAACTCAGTGTTTCACAACCGTACAAGACACATAGAGACAAGGCATCACTTTATCAGAGAGTTGGTGGAAAGTGGAAGCATCAAGATGTGCTATTGCAGTACTGATGAGCAGCTAGCTAATGTATTTACAAAGCCGCTGTCTTTGGAGAAGTTCCTTAATTTTAGGGATAATTTGGGAGTTATCAAGTTTCTACATTAAGAGGGAGTGTTAACGGTAATATAGAAATAGTCATGGTTAGTCATAGTATCTTACAGCTATTTTAGTCCAAGTCACTAACAATGTTGTAAGTGATTCCTTGTGTTTAGGAAGTCCATAATTTGATGTATTTGAGTCTGTCCTTGTTTTGTGAGTTGTGGGACTGTTAGTTGCATTAGTGACTCCTGATTTGCAGAGTTTGTTATGTTTAGTTCTATATAAACGTTTTCAATAATGATCAATTGAATGAGGAACAGCAAAACTTAGAGCATTATCTATTTTTTTTGAACTATCACTTTGATTTGCCTTAGTGCCTTATTCCTTCTTCATTTCAACATTCAGCACATCTTCCACCGGCTGCACCAAATTCTTTCAAATCTGTAGTAGTAAGTGAGGCTCTTCCCAAAATGCCATGGTATCCGTCTGAAGAGAACGGCCATTTTATAAATGCATGCGCGCAGCAATAATAATCATAAAACGTCAGAACAAACTACGTATATGCCCGTGTAAAATTTGAACTCCAGTTGATTGGTTAATCATTATGTAAAATATATTTACCCGGAAAAGAGGACTTTAGTTGCAGGATGATCTGGAGAATCCATTCCAGATCGAACATCTCATTCTCACGCTCATCGTCAAACAAACACAGCTGCCTAAATTCAAATACCTGACTAATTTTATCATCTGCATCTTCTTCCATTCTCATGTACAATACTGGCTGCCTTTGTCCCTATATATATATATATATATATGTATGTATGTATGTATGTATATAAAATAAAAACATTTTGGAATTCAGAAGCATGTTTTGTTCTTTATAGTTTCGATTGGTGCACGTCCTAATTCAATAAATATTGTGCTGTTGAAGCCATATGCATTCAACGAGGCTGTAAACAGATCTTGTCAACGGGAACGTCTGTCTTTTCTTTTCTTTTTTTTTTTTTTCCTGGCGAGCAGAGGATAAATTTGAAACTATGAATTTTTTTGGAGGGCAAAATTTTTACTCTAAAAAATGAAAGACTGATTTCCACCCGCACTAAGAATCAAAATCTCATCCCTTATTTCTGAATTGAGGAAGGCCCTATAATTTTAATTTTGATTCCTACCTTTATTATGAATAAGATATTATCAATGATTTTGATTTTTTGTTACTCCGTCGAGTAACACACCGTAATTGTATTTTAAGGGAATGCATGGGATTGGACTTGTGCCCATGATTTTATAATTTCTAGCTTTTTCATTGCTTCGTATGTACGTCTTTGGATAATTTCTTTTAATGCACGTACCTGTACCTAATACATGTCTTTGGATTGTTTTAGCTTTACCTTAATTAATGTACATGTTATTCTGGTGGAGATTTTCGAGAGATCTATATGAGAGTGATCAAAGAGATCAGAGACTTAACTTTAAAGAGCAAAGATGAATCTTTGTTTAGATAATTGTGACTGAACTATGAGTTTAAACTTTTGAAATTTTATGAGAATTCAATAAGATATCGAGAAAGATAAGGATTTAAATTTTAAGCGCAGGCATCTCTATCTCATCCTCAAAAGACTCCATCCATTTTAAACTTTTAACATTTTGATAAGATACGGTTTGTCGATATATGACCTGTTAATATGACTTACAATTAACAAATTTTAACAATATTTAGTCATAATCAATTTTTTTTTTTTTCAATTAGTAAATTAACTATGCCTTCGAGGTTTGAGAGAATGTTCAGCATGCTGATGGTCATTGTGATTATGATTATAGTGACTTGGGCATCTCGTCAAGTCATGTCCTACGCGTTGCATGAAACTGGCAATGTTGCTGCGAAACATGAGCAATGGATGGTTGAATCTGCACGCACTTACAAGGACCAAGCAGAGAAGGAAATGCGGTTTAAGATATTCAAGAAAAATGATGAATTCGTTGAGAAATTCAATCGCGAGCAGGGCATTAAGAATAATCATACGTACAAGTTAAGACTCAACAAATTCGCAGACTTAACTCATGAGGAATTTCTTGCCTCTTACACCGGATACAAGCCGCCTCCAGCTGATCACCCCAACAACGACAGAGATAATCGGTTCAAGAGCTTGAACTCGAGCAAAATGTCTTTTTATGATAGCATTGATTGGAATGCAAGAGGCGCTGTCACTCCTGTCAAAGATCAAGGCTCGTGTAGTGAGTGAAGTAATGCAATAACCATACGTATGCAGTTCATTAATAGTTACACTAGACGGGTTTAGGGTTTATCATTGTTTCTGCCAGCATTTTGTCTGATTGATGGATTAACATGATTAAAATGTTGTTCGTACACAGATTGCTGTTGGGCATTTACAGCGGTGGCAGCAGTAGAAGGACTGAACAAGATCAGAACCGGGCAATTGGTATCACTCTCGGAGCAACAACTAGTGGACTGCGCCACCCTAAACGGGTGCGCCAGGAATTTTATGGAAAATGCTTTCGAGTACATAAGGCAAAACCAGGGGCTTGCGAGGGAATATGTGTATCCCTATCAGGGAAGGCAAGACTATTACTGTGACTGGCGGCGGAGCAGTGCCGGCAGGAAATATGGCCCGATAAGAGGGTACCAATACGTGCAGCCAGCCACCGAGGAAGGCCTGCAAGACGCTGTGTCAAGGCAACCGGTGTCGGTCGCCATTGACGCCACCTGGTTTAACTTCTACCACGGGGGTGTTTTCACGGGACCTTGTGGGAATACTCCTAATCACGGTGTCACGATCGTTGGATATGGGACAACTACTGAAGCTGAAGGGCAGCAGCCATATTGGTTGGTTAAGAATCAGTGGGGAACGAATTGGGGTGAGGGAGGTTTTATGAGGATCTTCAGAGGTGTTGGTGGATCAGGTCTTTGCAATATGGCAGCCCATGCTGCGTATCCTCTATG
Source organism: Aegle marmelos (assembly GCA_030449875.1). Lineage (NCBI taxonomy): Eukaryota > Viridiplantae > Streptophyta > Magnoliopsida > Sapindales > Rutaceae > Aegle > Aegle marmelos. The sequence goes on along the minus strand of JASUUL010000094.1, from coordinate 17,557,413 downwards.
AATTCTTTTTTTCACTTGTTTTTTAAATAATTATTACCATTAGATAGCTTAGATTGGTTACCTAGAATTAATTGCAAGCGTACAACTTCTTTGATCGCTTGCTTTAGACTAGTGTTTCAGTGTTTTCAGGCTTTGAAAATATTGTATGATTTGAGTGTAATAATGTTAAAGCTTCGATTTTAGGTTTATTGAAGTACTTTTCTAGTCCAGTGGCTTGAGTTGAAAGTTTTATATATATATATAAGAAACTAGAACTTTCATTCCTTAAAATCAGTGAAAGACAAAACGTTTTTTGGAATATTGTCTAGCCATGAGACTACATTGTCTTGATTTAAAGTTGTTCTTGCTAACAAGCGCGCGATTCCATTACAACTTCTCGGAGTGTGTTGAATTTTGCACTGCTGCAGCCTCGTTAAGATGGCTTGAATCTCAGAAACTATCTAATAAATTTCAGTCCGTGTACCCTTTGATTCAAAACCAAGTCTACTACCTCCTGAAAATCTGTCTCGATAATCAGAGGTAAACAACCAGCCTTTTCTACAACTTCCAGCCCAAACTTTGTAGTTTCAGCAAAAGCTACATTACCATAATATTCTGAAGGTCTCATAGCCGCCACCATATACTTTCCTTCTGAATTTCTGATCACCACTCCCAACCCTTCTTTGCTTTGATCTTCCTTTACTGCAGCATCTACATTTGCTTTGAGCCGTCCTGCGGGAGAGGGTCTCCATTGCTGACTTCTTTTGAGTTGAAAGTTGAAACCCATAATGCTGCTGTAGTATTTTTGATCAGATGATTCCTTGGCCAAAGCCAATTGGGTGCATGGTTCGATTGGCGAATTAATTAAATTTAAGAAAAGAAATATCCTCCAAAAGCCCAAAATGTGAAACAGTGAGCGTGATATGCCGACTCTCTGAAAAAATCCTGTGCTCTCTAGTTTCTAGCTCCTGGAGAAGGAGATCATTTTTTTGAGATTTCTTCTTTCTTTTAGGTGCCAGGGTGAGTGTTTGGTTTCAACTTCCTCCTCTAAATCTGGAAAATTAAGGACTGTAGATCAAGCAATGCAGTAGATTTGTTCCAGTATGATCAGCTAGAAAGACTAAACTATGGTTGTGGAGACTATCTTAAAGAAGCTCAAATTTGTTAATTTTGTATACCATAAATGAAGGCATCGTGTTTTGATAACTCAAGTGTGCAAATCTCTCTCCGTGCATCTACTGAATTTTAACGAAATATTATCATTCTGCAGCCAACATGGGGGATGGCTTCAATCACTCGCAAGCCATTGCCTTTAATTAACCAACGCGGTCGATAACTTTCATCACCTGCTACTAATCAAGTTCGTTAAGGATAATTTAGTCCAAAATAGGTGTAATAATAATTTAGTCAAAAATAGGTGGAAGTGGCTATTATAGTAAAAAAAAAAATTATTTTATGATTAATTTTAATAATGATTTAATGAAAATGATTAAATAGATGAATTTCCTTTCGAAGAAAAAAAAATGTTGTGATTCAGTGGTATCATTCATTCGTGGCCCAACTTACCCAATTTTTGTGTTTTGAAGCATAAAGCCGTCTAGTAGTAGCATGTAAGCGAGCAGATGTCACTGGCTATGAAAGAGGTGTGCCTTCACTTTTGTGCCAATTACATGCATGTAGCATTTAGCATCAGTGGACATTTTAGGGATTTTAATTTTCTTTATATTTCTTCAATTTTTTTTTCAAATTCTTATTCTCTTTTCATTTTCTTAAAGATTATAATTACGTCATCATTCATTGCAAGTGCCCCGGGCTTTTAATCGATAATTATTCATCACAAAAGTTGCATGACCGGCTCTCCTTTTACAATTCTAATATTCATCTATATACTATTTTACTTAATTATAAGTTAAAATAATTATAAAGTACTGGACTTTAGCCCAATAATTAGAGTCCCTCCTTCACAAGCGTAAGTTTCAACCTCACAATCACGTTATGAATATTTAATTTAAAATTTTATTTTTTTTTATGAATAAAAATTAAAAATACCTCAAATAATATAAAAAATTAATATTTGAATTATATTATATAAGAATTTATAAATTAATCTCGGTCATATATAAATATAAATTTTATATCATATAATAAGATATATCTGAAGTAATAATCTCTAAAAATATTATTTAAAACATTAAAAAGTATTATTTAAAAATAACTTTTTTTGAAAAGTATTATTCAAAAATAAGATTAAATATGACCAAAAAGAAATTATACCAAACCACATTGCGTAACCTAATAAGTGAGTTTCAAGTTGCCAATTATATGACATAAATGAATGATCGAACCAGCTTGGTTATTACGGGCATTACACTTTGTCTTCCCACAGCTTACAGCTATGGTCGATCCATGACCACGTTCACCAACTCACCGAGTCCACTCGTCCCCCTCACCCAGACTTCCTCAACTCTAGATTTTTTCACAAAGGCGTTCAGCAGCAGCAGCAGCAACACTTGAACGCACATCAGTACAAGCAATGTTGCTAAAGCCCCTGCTTAAAAACCCACCTCCATTTCGCCTCAAACAACTCCATTTCTCATTGCCCCCCTTCAATTTGCTCGCGTTTTCCTCGGGACCCGATGGCTATTTACCCAGAGATCGGTTCCCAAACTTGGTCACTGGAGTTTGTGCAATTTTGTCTAATCTTCAATGGAAGAAGAACCCTGAACTGAATCACTTGTGCGCCAAGCTCAGACCTCACCATGTCTCGGATATCATCAATACCCATCAAAATACGGATGTTGTTTTGCAGTTCTTTTACTGGGTTTCCAAGCGGGGTTTTTACAAACATGATATGGGCTGTTTCGTTTCCATGTTGAATAGGCTTGTTCGTGATCGGAACTTTGATCCTGCTGATCACGTGAGGATTTTGATGATTAAAGCTTGTAGAAATGAGGAGGAATTGAAAAGGGTATTTGAGTTTTTGATTGAATTGAATGGGAATGCTGGCTTTCGGTTTACTTTGTATAGTTTCAACACTCTCTTGATTCAATTGAGCAAGTTTGACATGATTGATTTAGCTAAAACTGTATATAGCCAGATGTTGTATGATGGGATTAGGCCTAGTTTATTGACATTTAATACTATGATTAATATGTTGTGTAATAAAGGGAAGATTAATGAAGCTGAGCTGATTTTCAGTAAGATATATCAGTATGATATGTGCCCGGACACGTTTACTTATACTTCATTGATTTTAGGCCATTGTAGGAACCATAATTTGGGTAGAGCATTTGAGATTTTTGATAGAATGGTGAAGGAGGGGTGCAGTCCTAATGCAGGTACTTATTCCAATTTGATTAATGGGTTGTGTAATGAGGGGAGAATTGATGAGGGGCTTGATATGATTGAAGAAATGATTGAGATGGAGATTGAACCAACAGTTTTTACTTATACTGTTCCAATTTCTTCACTGTGTGAGGTTGGGCGTGTGAATGAGGCAATTGATCTTTTTGGGAGTATGAAAAAAAGATGTTGTAATCCAAATGTGCAAACATACACTGCATTGATTACTGGATTGGCTAAAGCAGGGAAACTTGAAGTTGCAGTTGGGTTGTACCACAAAATGTTGAAGGTTGGTTTGGTCCCTAATACAGTTACGTACAATGCTTTGATAAATGTTTTGTGCACGGGTCAAAGATTTGACAACGCTTTGAAGATCTTTTCTTGGATTGAGGTGCATGGTAAGCCACATGTGAAAACATATAATGAAATTTTGAGGGGACTGTGCTTGGTGGGTGACATGGACAAGGCTATGGTCCTTTTCAATAGAATGACTAAAGCTGGTCCCCCTCCTACTGTGATTACGTATAATACTCTCATTGGTGGATACCTCAGAATGGGGAATCTAAACAATGCTAAGAGATTATTGGATATAATGAAGGAGAGTGGATGTGCACCAGATGAGTGGACTTATTCTGAACTGATTTCAGGGTTTTGCAAGGGTGATAAGCTGGATTCAGCCTCAACACTCTTCAGTGAGATGGTGGAACAGGGTTTAAGTCCAAATCAGGTAAACTATACTGCTATGATTGATGGTTATTGTAAGGAGGGGAAGATTGATGTTGCCTTGTCCTTATTTGAGAAGATGGAGCAGAATAATTGCCGGCCCGAAATTGAAACTTACAATGCCATTATAAATGGTTTGTGCAAAGATAACTGGCTTTCGGAAGCTGAGAAATTATGTGGGAAGATGGCAGAACAAGGATTGCTGCCAAATGTCATTACCTATACGTCTTTGATTGACGGGCTTTGTAAGAATGGTGGAACCAATCTTGCGTTTAAGATTTTCCATGAAATGGAGAGAAAGAATTGCTTTCCAAATCTACACACCTATAGTTCTCTTATTTATGGCTTATGCCAAGAGGGCAAGGCTTATGATGCAAAGAAATTACTTGAAGAGATGGAGAAAAAAGGATTGGCCCCTGATCAGGTTACATTTACCTCACTAATGGATGGTTTTGTAATGCTTGGTAGGCTGCATCATGCATTCTTGCTTCTTCAGAGGATGGTGGGCGTGGGATGCAAACCCAACTACAGAACATATGGTGTGTTGGTGAAGGGGTTGCAAAAAGAATCCCAACTTCTCACTGAAAAGGTTGTGGCTCAGAATGATGTTGTTTATGGTTGCAGCTCACATGGGAAAGTTGGTAATCTTGAATTGATGTGTAATCTTTTATCTAGATTGTCAGAGTATGGATGTGAACCGACAGTTGATACATACAGTACCTTAATTTGTGGCCTCTGTAGGGAAGGCAGAACTTACGAGGCAGATCAATTGGTAGAAATTATGAAAGAAAAAGGCTTCTATCCTGACAGAGCGATCTATTACTCTCTTTTAGTTGCTCATTGTAGAAATTTAGAGGTAGACTCTGCTCTGGAAATTTTGAATTTGATGGGAATCAGTGGTCTAGAGCCTCACCTGTCAATTTATGCGGCACTTATCTCTGCTCTCTGCAGAACATCTCGCTTGCAAGAAGCTCAACATTTTTTTGAGAGCATGCTTGATAAGCAATGGAATACTGACGAGATTGTGTGGACGGTTTTGGTTGATGGTTTACTGACAAAAGGGCTGCCAGATCTCTGCTTGAAGTTTTTGCGCATAATGGAATCTAGAAATTGCAGTATCAATCCACAGACATATGTTATCTTGGCCAACGAACTTTCCAAAGCTGACAAATCAATTGACACTGATCATCTTCTTAAGCGGGTTAACTAGGGCTTTCCTTCAATATCATCAGGACAGACAAAATGTCATTGTTTCCTAAAGATTAAGGGTATCTCTGTAAAATAAATCTTGCTGGTACTCTGACCTGGATGTAAAATTTTCTGGGGGCAAGGTGTATACAGATTTTGGAGCTGTCATTACTTTCTGATGTTATCTGATAAGTGGTAAGCAGATGATGTTATTAACTTTTGTTACTGATTATAATATTCCTGCATTTCTATTTCTGGTATCTTATCAGCTTAATCTCTGACAACTATTTTGGTTTCATATTGCACCATAAAAAGTTATCCTTGACTTTCCCAAGCCTGATGTTGGGTTGCATAGAAATGACAGCATGGAGAAGCTTTTGGCATACTATCTGAAGCCAGTAATATTCAGGTAAAAGAGAAAAAAAAAAAATATTTGGTTATTGCCTTTTTGGGTAAATATAGAAATATACTTGCATATAGCTGAACTCTTGTTGTGAAAACATATGCTGTTAGGTAATTATTTGTTACTTTGCTCTTTATGTTGGCCATGGATCAAACTTTTCTTCGAGTTCTTCTGATCATTTTTTATGAATTACTGGTTGGTTGACATATTAAGTTGCGGAACTTAGAAGTTTGAACTTTGTCATTTGATCTTCAGTAGAGCCAATTGCTACTACAGCAGAGTGATTTGATTTCTATAATCATATGCCCTGTATGTTCATCATGCAATAGCTACATTGAAATGTTTTTGACTCATTGACATCCAAATTTTTATGATAAAGAATTTGAGATAGTATGTGTAAATCATACAGACATGGGAATCTGACCATGCATTTTTTTCCGCCGCTTCAGGTTTTGATGGTGCAGCTTTAGTTGTTCCCCTATCAGCTGTTCCTAGTACCAATCCTTAAGGTACACAACATATAACACCAAAAAGATCATACTGCGGTTGTATACGGATTGAAACAGTCACTCTTTATTTTTCCAATTACTAATACTTTTCAATAAATATACAAAATTTTCACTGTGTAGTAGCTTGTGGAATTTGGTCTTGTAAATGAGTAACAAATAAGCTGCCTTCCTGTTACTTTATAATTTTTGGATCAGCCACCAGCCAAATCCTAGCTGCATTATCTTTCCCATTATGCTCTTTGTTTAATTTTTGGATCAGCCTTCAGCCAAATCCAATGATTGACAGAAAATAAGATTCTACAGTTTACCCTCTGGCTCTGGGTTCTGTTTACTTGTCTTCGAATGTGACCAAAGTTCCCAGGTCCTATTTAACACAACGTTGGGGAAGATAATCATCTAATGGCTTCTAGAGTTTGTATGTCATTTATTCTTGTCAAATACGGTTCTATTTAAATCTGTGAACAAAAAATTATTCATTTAACAGCCATATGACATTGTGAAACTTCCACGCACCTATGTGAGGAAAGAGTTTAAACCGAAGCTAAAAGAGTAAGGCAGAACAGAGTGTTGAATTCTATGCAGCGTCGGCTGGATAAATTAGTTTGTTTGTGCGGATGTCTTTGAATTGATCCGATGTTTGCCCTGCTATGACAAATCTAAAGAAGTGAAACCTCCGTTAAATATACAAGGTTATTTTCTTGAAAATGCTAATGCCCAGGGGGAGCAACAGTATTTGGCAATCGCTATAACTGACCTCAAAGTGTCGAAGGCAACAGTCCACGCGGGTTTGACTAAAATTGGTGATAGAGTTGGGTGCAAGCTGTTGAAGATTAGATACAACATCTGGAAAAGTACAAGTTATCACAGCATGACAAGAGTTTGCCTCGACTTGTTCTCGTTTTAATATTCATTAGAAGCTGATTTTGAGGACTTTCTTGGATTATTACATAGAGAACATGTCGCTACCAGGTGTATGCTTACGATTGTTTGCTGCATAAGAAAATAAGAATGATTAGCGGCTTCACACATGTTCACTGATATGGCTACCAAACATGACAACTACACACTTGCTCTATTCACTCTTTAAAAAAAAAATTAATAATAATAATAATAATAGAATATACGACCTAATAGCTTATCTACATAATTATTATCGTGATTAGGAAAGTTCTCCATCAAATGTTAGAATAAGAACATGTGAAATTGAGTTGGCTGGTAACGTCAAACAATATTGATTCCGTTAATTAAGTATAGAAATTTTAATGGCAGAAATTGATGGAACATACTATCTTGGCCTGAAAGAGACAGAGAGAAATTGTTGACGTTGGTGGGTTTTCTTTCTCTTTCCACCATATGAAAGTCCATTTAGAAACATAAAACTCCAAAATGTTCTTTCTTATTCTTGTCAATTTCCTCATATCCACCTACCAAAAACTTCGCTACTCGAAGGCAAAAGAATAGGAACAAACTGAGTTGAAAACAGGGAAAGAATAATGATGATGATGATAATAATAATAATAATATCATATCGTCTCAAAACACATCATATTAATGTACCATATTCTTTGAAGCCGACACTGCATTACCCAATCGTTTATTCTCCTCAAAGCAACTTCCAAGTGCTACACTCCATTTTGTTTTGGAGTTTAGCTTTCGCACTTATCTTCTTTCAAAAAGTCCTTTTGCCTACACATCCACCAACTCAGCCCTTTCTAGACTAGCTTTTCAAACTCTTCTTCTTGGATAATCTTCAATAGTAGCCGATTCTCAATTATATTACATCAGCTAGAATCAATAAGAAAACAGGAAAAAAGCATACATGGGTAATGAACAGGACACCACTGCTTGCTATATATTTGTGTGTGTGTATGTATATATAAGCAAATGTAGCCCTTCAGAAACCAAGAATAGCTCTTACCCATCAGATAATCTTCAGCGGTTAGGCTCACCTCTAATGAGTAGGGAGAGTAGTGATTCCACCATGGTCAGCTCCTCTATTGCCCTTTTGCAAGAGAGGTTTAAACAGCTTGAAAGAGTGAGAGAAAAGAGAGAGGAGAAAGATCTGTTAAAACTGTTTTCGGATTCTGATCAGGCAGCTTTGGCTACACGTTTTGATTGTAACAAATCATCTGTCCAGCCAGAGATGATTCTGCCTCATACTTATAGGCCAGCTCCTCAGGATCATTCACTCTCCCTAGGACTCAACTCTCGGGGAAAGCATGCTGATTTCCAACCCACGACCAGTCCAGCCTTGGCAAGCTTATGGCCTAATGGTGCCGCCGCTTCCAGCACATCGAGGAATTTTGATCATTCTGATGTTGATACTTCTCTTCATCTGTAGAAAAATAAACAACTTACCTATCTTTGTATTAGGTTCTTCTCTGTATCGTCGTCTTCTTCCTCTGTGTTGGCTGTAAGAAATGAATGAGTAACATAACTAATGTTTATAAACGTATTATATTTCCTTGTGTTCGTATTCTGTAATTACATTTTCACGGTAATCACAATTCAAAATGGCCTTCTGTGGGTTTTTTCTTCCAACACCTATAAAAGTTTTCATCAATCTTCGGATAATGTAAATGAGATTGCTTCAATCACATGATCAAATTGCATGTAAACGTTATTCATTTTACGGCTACGAGATATTGAAAGTATTGTTACTATCTTTGAATCATATGTCTGTTTGCTGTGATATGAGATTCTGATTTGCCAATGTTGCTTTTGTACAGGAATAAAAGGACATAATGGAAGATATTTCCTGCTCATGGAATCTTGTTTCTATAAATTGTTCGGGCTTGATTGTTGCTTTGGAACCATGCCGTGTGGGTTGGTTTTGATTTGTAAGCTTGTGTTGTGTTGTTTCTTTGGTGTTGCGGTTGGTTCTCAGGTGCTTGTGGTCTACATTCTGCAACTACAACGTTGCTTTTGCTTTGGCTTCTTGCTTGTGTTTTATTTATGATGCAATCTTTTTTTAATTTTTGGTGATGTATACAAAACATTTCATTATTAGTTAGATAATTATACGGAGGCTGCTGATTCCTCATTGCTTGTATGTCCCATCTGTGATTCTGTGTTAAATTTGTGAATCTTTTCTCTTTTGTAAAGATTATATGATAGGAAGATAGGTCATTTCTCTTTTGTTATTTTGGGTTAATGACAAAAGTCCAACCAAACAGAATAAAAAATTTTCGAATCAAATAAACATTATATTTAAATTGATTTTACCGAGATTGATATGTAGTGTGAAAACAATGGAAAAATCAAATGAAAAAATATAAAGAAATATTTTCGTATAGGAATCACTAAATTATAAATTAATAAAAATAAATAATAAATTATGAAATTGGATTAACAATAAAGCGGTTGAGATTGAAATGAGAGGTAAAGAATGGTGGTTCGAGGTGGTGATAACCGTGGTGAAAGTTGGCTTGAGTTTTTGGAATTATTTTTATTTTTTAATTATATTTTTTTCTTTTAAATATAAAACATGTGAGATTAATTAAAAAGTGGGGATGATAGAAATTTCGAGGGAACAAATATTGCCGCATTGTAAATTTCTTTAAGTTTTATAGAACGGGCCAGTGGTGCACCCATCTCCTGACGTTCTCCTCTTACCAAAAATTAAGAATAGAAATTCCGTAATTGGTTTATAAGTAGAGTAGATTTCGTTTTAATATTTTTGATCAGAGTGATAAAAATATGAGCTATGTCAACATAAATTTAATTTAGGTGGTCTAAAAGATGTCTAATGTAAGCATTAATAAACTTTTATATTAAATATATAGAGAGAGGGAGAGAGGGAGAGTCGTTTGTAGAGGCAAGCGTCCTCATTTTTTTTCTCCCATATAGATATCTTATTAAAGTCAGGGCATATTAAGTGTTTGCTTGAGATTATTTTTGAAAGGTTTAAAAGTAATTTTAAAAATTTAAAAGTTGATTTTGAAAAGTAGAGAGGGAGTAATTTTTAAATTCTGATTTTGAGAATTAATTTTATTATTTAATATAATTTCATAAATATCCCTGTAATTATTTCCTAAACATAAAATTATCCTTATTTAAATTAAAAATAAAATTAATATTTTAATAATTTTTTATTATAATTCACACATTTCTTTTATTCATCCTATTTCTTCTTTATATTTTACATTAAACCAAAAGTTCTCTATGGCACTATAGTTTAAATTTTATTTTTAATTAAAACTATGATAATACATAATTAAAAATATTATATATACGTACTTTTATATATGTAAATGAATTTCATCCTACATGATATATATTTTAGTCATTTATTTTTTTACAGTAGTTTAATAGTAATATTTACCAAACACTAATAATTACTTTTAAAAATAAAATTTATTAAACATTTAATTGATTCTCGTCATAACTAATTATTTCTATATTATAGCTAACAAAAATTATTTTAAAAATTACAATATTCTCAAACTAATCCTAAATCATATAACTTTGTAATGAATTGTGACAATAACTCTAAAAAAGAGAAAAGATAATATTTGCACTTAGTGATACCTTTTATTTTGATAAAGTGAGAATACCAATAAAATATTTTAAAAATATATATTTCAATATATTAAAAATTAACATTCTTATCCCTTTCCGGAAAAGCCCTAAAAAAAAAAGAAAAAGAGGAGCTTGGACACTAGATCCAAGGGTCAGAAATCGTCTGCGTATACTAATTATGTAGAACCAACGAAGTGTAAGACATGTTAAAGTTAAACTAGATAATTGCTTTTCAAGGTTAACGTGATTTTACTTCGATTGAACTGTTGTTAAACGTCAAAATGTCAATTATTCAAATAGGACCTCAGCTCCATGGGAGATCCCAATCCTTCAAAACAAGGTTTAGCATAAAATTGAAATTATAAATTGTGAAATAACAAATCATAAAATTTAATTAGTCATGTCAAATTAGTACTTTTTGTTTAGTATTCTGGACTTAGCATAAAGAACGAAGATAGAATGTTAGATTCTCATAGATTTTTTATTCAATTAATAAAATCCCTTGCACTATAGAAGGTATATGGTTTTAACTTCACCTATATAAATGAAAAGACATTTAAGTTATGGTAATATAATGTTTTAAAGAAAATGATTAAGTGCACAACAAGTCACTTATTACCTTATTATTGATTGGACTATTAAATATCAATTAATAATCAAGTGATATGTGGTTCACTGCACGTAATAACGCGTGTGATTACATATACTTAATTAGATTTTATATTTTAAATAAGAAATTTAATTTATTTTTTTATAATAACAAAATGGTCATGGAAAATATATTTGATTCTTCCATGGTAGATATAAATTGATGATATATCTTTATTTTCACAAACACACAAGAATAATCATTGTTTTTGTAGGGATCATACGACATGAATGCTGAGTAAATCTTTGCACTAGTTATTTTCACAAGCACAGGGATAGCGTTGAAAATAACCAAAACAAGTAATATTGAAAAGACCAGAATACCCAAGCAGCTGATCGTTAATTTCGCGGGGTACGAAACCAGCGCCATCTCCAGAAGCTTCCGTAAACCCCTTGTCAAAAACCCTACTTAAAATATGAAACACCAACAGTGGCTTTTATAAAATGAGTTATCGTTAATCGTTTCTGCTGAGCACACTCACTCGACACGCGAATTAAACTCTCCGTCAAACGTTTTCGATCATGTACAGGCTTGGCAGGCGCTCGGCTTCCGCTCTCTTGCGCCATGACGGCGCTTGCTACCACAGACATGCCATTGCGGCGCCGACTCTCTCCGTCACTCTCCCCGGCGATTCGGTAACGTGTTTTTGCTGTATTTTGAATCATTTTATGTCGTTGAAGGAAGAAATTCTGGTTTTGATTGAGAGTACAGAAGCGCTTTTTGAAAAAGGATTGATCAAGTGCTTCTCAAAAAAGAACTTGAACTCCTACTCCCACTGTAACCTGTAGGTTCTTTATGGAAAAGAGTCTATGGAGCATTTTAAACAATCAGTCTTTGTCTATTAAGAATCTTTCATATTTAGACGTTACATAATATATAGGAATCTCTTCCACAGTACTATAAGGACTATTGATTTCAGTTATTTGAGGGATTCTTTTCTCTATAAAGAAAGGAAAAATCTGTAGAATGATTCATCTGGATGAATTTACTTGGCTCTACTTTTTATGTTACTCATTGGCTTGTAGTGCCATTAACTCGAAAGCCAATTATTTTGTATGATAAAATGGCTTGTGGGCTTGCATTTTTTATTTAAAGGGATATATTTTGGGCAATATGTTGTAAACAAATTTTTATTATAGTAGCTTATGGGTTATCTTGGTATCAGATACAATTGATATATTCCTTTGACCATTTGCAGCAGGTGGAAACTGATACCAAAACTAGATGGTACTCAGTGCTGGCCTCTGGGAGGTGTAATACTTCCCAGTCTTCAACAGCATTTAACTTGAATAAAAATGGCTTCTTTTTGGGCAATCGTTATGAGTCAACTGCAGCGTCTGATGCATCTTCCTCACCTCCATCTTCACTCGAGAAATACGAGTATCAAGCAGAGGTATGCTATTTGCACTTGGGGATTTCATTTAAATGGTTGATGACTCTTAGTGTTTTATTAATGTATCTTGCCTGGTGGCAGGTAAGTCGTCTCATGGACCTTATTGTTAACAGCCTGTACAGCAACAAAGAAGTGTTCCTGCGGGAGCTTATTAGGTATGTTCTGATTTTGCATATTTATAATTTTGTGTATAAGCAATTCCTGATTCTGCAAACAGTTTGTTCCTGCTTTTGTTTTCTTGAGTTTCTGGGTCTGGTTAATGAAAGCTAATATTATGGTTTCTTTTATCATTTATGCTATCTAACTGCAGTTGTAAAGTTATATAATTGTCTTTGTAATAATTATAGTACCTTTAGTTCAAAAGGATGATATTATAGCACTATATCATCTTGCTTTGAGCATTACAAATCGATTAACTTACTTTTTGGTTTCAATTGCATGATACTATTGTTCCCAGCAGCTGATTCATAAATCTTTTGATTGATGTTTACAGCAATGCAAGTGATGCCTTGGACAAGTTGCGGTATCTTGGTGTTACTGAGCCTGGGCTTTTGAAGGATGGAGTTGATCTTGATATCCGCATCGAAACAGATAAAGATAATGGAATTATAACCATAACGTATGCTTAGTGTGATTAAAAAACTGGTTTGGTTTATGAAATTTTTCTCTCCATAGCGATAATGTCATCCACTACTATGCATTTGATGCAGTGATTCTGGCATTGGTATGACTCGGCAAGAACTTGTTGACTGTCTTGGAACTATTGCACAAAGTGGAACAGCAAAGTTCCTGAAAGCAATGAAGGTCTAACAATTGAACTGAGTATATGCGGAACAAATTAAGTACTTGTATCGCATTTGTTGATGGATTCTGAGAAATTTTTTATTTAACAGGATAGCAAAGATGCTGGTGGGGACAACAATTTAATTGGTCAATTTGGTGTAGGCTTTTACTCTGCTTTCTTGGTTTCTGATCGGGTATGATTCTTTTCTTAAATCTTTCATATTTTTACCTAGTAAATCTAGTTCTTGCACTGCCTTTTACTTATGTATCTTTTGATATTGAAAGGTTGTTGTCGAGACAAAAAGCCCAAAATCTGACAAACAATATGTTTGGGAAGGTGAGGCCAATGCTAGCTCCTATACAATTCGTGAGGAGACAAACCCAGAAAAGCTCCTTCCTAGAGGAACACGTCTCACATTATATCTTAAGGTCAGTTAAATAGTTTTTCTTAAGTGGTTTGTTTCCCTTTTATTTTGATTCTTTTATCTGAAAGCTTACCGTATTTGTTTTTCATTTTCTGCCAACTCTCAGCATGATGACAAGGGTTTTGCACACCCGGAACGGATTCAAAAGCTAGTGAAAAACTATTCACAGTTTGTTTCTTTCCCAATATACACTTGGCAGGAAAAGGGATACACTAAAGAGGTATGATTGCAACTAATTTCCTTTTCTGTAAAGTAATCTATCTGTGGGATTGTTACTGATGAGACCTCTAATATTCCATTTAGGTTGAGGTTGAAGAGGATCCAGCTGAATCCAATAAGGATAAACAAGACGAGACTACTGAGGTTAGCAGCTTATAAGTTGTTCATTTGTTTATTCTTTTTCCATATGTCTGGAACTCTAGAATTTTGATGAGCAACTTATGCGTAATTGGTTCATGGCTGTAACAGAAGAAAAAGAAAACCAAGACTGTTGTTGAGAAGTACTGGGACTGGGAGCTCACTAATGAGACTCAGCCAATCTGGGTGAGTTTTAAGATAGTCATATTTTGATCTCCATAATATTGTGATGCACGCATTATCTTTAACTTCTCTTAAAAATTTGTGCAGCTTCGCAACCCCAAGGAAGTTACTACTGAAGAATACAATGAATTTTACAAGAAAACCTTTAATGAATACTTGGATCCATTAGCATCGTCACACTTTACGACAGAGGTAATCAGAATGCCTATGCACATTTGATTAGAATTTTTTTTTTTTTTTGGTGGCAATCTTTGCCTATCTTGCTGGACTTTCCATGTGTTAGTTCGATCTGTTCACATTATCACACTTCATGGCAGTGCTTATAATAAAGGTTAGACATGTATGATAGAATCTGCAAGATTACTATGCGTGTTGTAATTCCAGCCATTAATTAACCACTTTATTTTCTTCATGTCTGCTTCTAAAATTGATTTGCAACTACATTATTATGTCAAGGATAAAACTCTTGGCAGTTGTTCTAATTTGAAAGGAAAGGAAAGGAAAAATCTGTCTTCTTTGATAATTATCTTGTTGAATTCACTCTGATAAGAATTATACAGTCATTTTACAAAATTGCTGCTCCCCCAGCTGATTAATGTTGATTATACAGGGTGAGGTGGAGTTCAGGTCCATTCTTTATGTACCAGCTGTTGCTCCCATGGGGAAGGATGACTTGATCAATCCCAAAACCAAAAACATTAGACTCTATGTGAAACGGGTGTTTATTTCAGATGATTTTGATGGAGAATTGGTAAGCGGATTTCTTTTAAAATATACATATTGCAGTGGGTTAAGCATGGGGTGTAAATGATTTGTTTCATTGTTGATTGAATAGTTCCCTCGATATCTTAGCTTCGTAAAGGGTGTGGTGGATTCAAATGACCTTCCTCTCAATGTATCGCGTGAGATTCTTCAAGAAAGTCGCATTGTACGTAGTAACAGTTTTTTCCCTCTTGTAGATCTTAGGAGAGGATGAATTTGTTATTACCTGTGTTTTTAACTTTTCTTTGATGTTGTCCTCTAAAGGTACGTATTATGAGGAAACGCTTGGTTCGAAAGGCCTTTGACATGATTCTGGGAATATCCATGAGTGAGAACAGAGCTGTATGTATCTAATATCACTAGATTGTTACCTACATCTTTATGATTCATAAAAATTCAGTTTAAATGTAGAATGGTATTCTTTTCCTTTTTCTCATTTGTGATCTCAATGTTACATTCGTTTGCAGGATTATGAGAAGTTCTGGGATAACTTTGGCAAATACTTGAAAATGGGATGCATAGATGATCGTGAAAATCACAAGCGGATTGCACCGTTGCTTCGATTTTTCTCTTCCCAGAGTGAAGATGAGATGATAAGCTTGGATGAATATGTTGAGAACATGAAACCTGAACAGAAAGACATCTATTTCATTGCTGCTGACAGTGTGGCCAGTGCTCGGAACACACCTTTCCTTGAGAAACTTTTGGAGAAGGACCTTGAGGTATGCAATTTCTTTGAGAAGTTGTGATCTTGGAAGTTCTGGTTTTCTTTGGTGCTATGTTCTGAACAACATCTTTTTTGGTGTCTACCTCCTTAGGTATTGTATTTGGTTGATCCCATCGATGAGATTGCAGTCCAGAACCTGAAATCATATAAGGAGAAGAATTTTGTCGACATTAGCAAGGAAGACTTGGATTTAGGTTAGCATTTCGAAACTTTTTTTTTTTTTTCTAATTCTGGTATGAACGGCGTTTAAAGAAAAAAACCAGCATTCTGGGTTTGTTATTTAATGGACAAAAAATATATTGAGCTTTGTCATTTACCATTCAGTTACCTTGCGTTGTGGCGATTATTAGGATAACATAGAACTGTTAGTTAGGTGACAACTTCAGTTTGTTGGCCTTAGTAGATGTAATTGCATTTTGATATGTCTGATGGAATAAGGAAAGATATTTCTTTTACCTGTTCATGTTTGTTAATAATTTAATGATTGGCGGGAGGCAGTCCTGTGATGTCTATGATTTAATGATTTCAGGTGAAAAGAATGAGGAAAGAGAGAAGGTGATGAAGGAGGAATTTGGCCGAACTTGTGATTGGATTAAGAAGCGATTGGGTGACAAAGTAGCTAGTGTTCAAATCTCAAATCGTCTGAGCTCATCACCTTGTGTTCTGGTTTCTGCTAAGTTTGGTTGGTCAGCCAACATGGAGAGGTGAAGCTAGTCTCCCATCTCAGTAGCATGATTAGTCATTCCTCTGTTGGACATGCTTAATATGAATTCATTTTCCTGTAGGTTAATGAAGGCTCAAACGGTTGGTGATACCTCAAGTATGGAGTTCATGAGAGGAAGAAGAGTGTTTGAGATTAATCCTGAGCACCCCATTATTCAAAACCTGAATGTATGTTGAAGAACAAGAAAAATTATCTACATGCCACCTGTTCCTTCTTTTTAAAAGTCTGTCAATGCTTAGTGCAATTGCATTAATTACTTTTGACCTTCAACTGCAGGATGCGAGCAAAAATTGCCCGGATGACAATGATGCCCTTCGAGTTGTAGATTTATTGTATGATGCGGCTCTGGTTTCTAGTGGATTTACTGTGAGTACCCTGGCTGTATTCTCTCCTGTTATTTGCAGCTCTGGTCTCTGGTCTTTGTATTAGCCTCATCCTATTAAACTAGTGATGTAACAAAACTTGCAAATTATATGCTTTAGTAAGTTCATCTATGATGTACAACCTAATGTTATATTTGTGCAGCCTGAGAATCCGGCAGAGCTTGGCAGCAAGATATATGAAATGTTAGGCATGAATTTACAAGGTAAATGGTCAGTTCCAGATGCTGCTGAGGTTCAACATCCAGTGGCAACCCAATCGCAGACTTCCCAAACTTATGAAGCTGAGGTGGTCGAGCCAGCGGAAGCCGGTGGTCAGAAATGATGAGCCCAACATTTTCCCCTTTTCCGGTCCTTTATTTAGCATCCTACAAATTATTTCAGTAAAGGGCATTAGGACTTTGCTATTGGTAATGAATGAATGTGTCTATGGGATAGTTTTCTAGGCATAACTTTTTTTTTTTGCCTTGGCAATCTCATAATGCCCAGTTCTTTTGGGCTGTATTTTCGCAGTTTATTGATAAACAATCCAACGTATTAGGAGAGTTGCCATTATGTCTTTGTTCTTGGTTGCTGAAACAGATTTTTCTTATAAAACAAGATATTAGTTTTAGAAAGCTTTAAACCAATCAACAAATTTCTAATTTGAACAACAAATTTTTATTTTTCATTATTCCTACATTTTTCTTATGAAGAGATCTTCGAACCACCAATTGAGGGATGATAACGATTTTACGAATCCGTAAAAGGTCTTAGGCTATTTTCGACGCGATGGCCTTTTTGTTAAAATTATGATATGTTTGTGCTTCGTAGCGAACCTTTCACCAAAACTTTTCTGAATGCATCGTGCATGGGCCATGAGTGAGCTGCGAACAACTTAAAAGTAAACGAAGAAAAGTGGTGGAGATTAAGCACGGTGCTCTAGAGATATGTTTTTGCTTTGTTTTATTTTGTTCCCCCCCTCCTTTCTTCTGCCGCTCTCATTTTCATTGCACTTTGTTATATTGAAGACTTGACACGGTCTTGTTTTTTTTTTTTTTTTAGTATAATATATCTGATCCAGGATTTTATGGATGTGTTTGGTGTGCTGCACTGTATTGTATTATTGTGTTGAATTATGTTATATTAAGATGGTATGTATTGATTTGGATTTTAGTATTAAAACATACGCTCTGCAACATTTGGTGCGGTGTTGTTCTGCATTATCAATCAGTTGTCGTATGCTTGGTGCATAAGGTGTTCTAGACTATATCAATTTTTTATTAAGAATAAATAATTTAAGTGAAAACAAATAACTTACTCTGTTGTTATGTTATATTTAATATCATCATTTTTGGAACATGTAATAGTTACATAATTAATAGGATCTTTGAAAGAAAAACGGATATGCTTATCTTATATTAAAAAATATATATTTATGTACAGATTGAGTAGTCCTTTTTTATTTTGATTTCTGGATTTATGTGCTTATAAGTTTTAGAAATTTTGGCAGCTTGTGATGATAATTTTTCACGCATTCCTTGTGAAAATAAATCACAAGAAGTATTCTAATCAAATTTAAGTGACGAGATTACCTGTAGTGGAAGGAATCATTTTTTTTTTATTTTATTTTAGGAGAAGTGAGATAGAAGGAGAGAATTAGGGATCTCCATCTTCGATGTTCTACATGTGTATTTATTTTCTCGTCATTCCGATCAGAATTAGTTGAGGGCTTTCCGTCTCCTCCGCGAATAATAACAATGGATTTTTTAGGGTCTCAAATCCTCAAATAACTGATATCATTTTAACTTCAAATTTAATTTAATCATATTAACCAAAAAATATATAAAAATAAAATGAGAATGTTCATGAATCATTCTTGCTTCGTTCTACTCCATAACACTCTTGGCATATATAATATTCAAATAATGATTTTCGAAACAAAAATCAAATAATGTGATTTTTGAGTATAGGCGAACAAATGAGTCACATAAAATCTCATATTTTAGGAAAATCTCATCTTTTTAGTATGTCTTTAATAATTCGCTAATTAGTGAAGTTTTTATTTAATTATATATTGTAGGAAAGCCTATCTATATTTATTAATCTTAGTGTTGAAGAGACATAATTAATAATATTGTCTAATCATTAATGTATTTACTATTAGACTTTTCAAGAAAAAAATCAAATTATTTACCTTCTAAGTTTTCTAAGAAAACTTAATTATTTAACATTAAATCTTTGACTTTTTTTATTAAAAATGTTATAATCTCAAAAATCAATAGATAAAAATAACTTCTTGATGTCTTATCTACAAGGAAAATTATTACATTCACTAGTTCATTTAAAAAAGAAAAAATTAGTTTCTTGAAATATAAAGTTTGTATATATTATCAATTTATCTGTTTAACTTTCTATGTGTTACAATTCTAGATATTCAATTTTAAAATAGAATTTGTCTTTTTTTTTTTGTTTACTTTTTAAATGGTTCTAATCAAAGTAAAAAAGATACGTGCTTGACTATTTTTTTAGGTTTTTGTTTTTAAAAATTCTTAAGATATCCTTAATTATTGTTGAAATTTAAGAACTAAATATAGAATGAATTTTGAGATATCTTATGTTTGTTTGATTATTGAAATTGTAGAATAAAAAGAGACTTCATAAAAAAATTTGCCTATCGTCCTAAGAGCTTTAAAGTTGATCCTACTAACATCATGACATGCTACTGACTTATGATGAGATGACGATACGCTGTGCTAGTTTCGACATGAATAATTTAGAAAAGATAAGTGAGACTATGAGAGAGTGTCTTAGACTTTGATTTATAGACTGTGAGTTTGTGAAATTATGGATTTAAGTTGTAGTCAAGTTTAAATTACATTAAAATCTTTATATTAACTAATATTCATATTATTTATATAGATATTTTGATATTTGTTATTTACACTAATATTTAATGTTTTACAATTTAAATTTTATTATTTATTCACTAATAATTTTTAAAAATGAAATAAAAATAAAAAATAAAAATGAAGAAATGTGAAGGGGATTGAGATTCTACCTTTCTCGTCCCCTTCTTCAAATAAGAAATTGATTAAAAAAAACCATTCACATCCATTCCTTGAATTAGAAATTAGATATAAAATCATCATTGTATTCTCCCTGAATAATTAAAAAAAAAAATCCCTCAAATCCCTTTGCCGCTAGACAAATCCCTTTGCCGCTAGAAATTTTTGTCTTATCTAAAGAAAATGTGGTTGTAGTTTTCTTTTTACTTTTGTTTTGTTTATAAATTTTTTTTACCACTTCAGTAAAGCCCGAGGTTAGTGCATTGTATGGTCAAATTTTACTTTTTTTTATCTACATATAGGGAAACTCATTATTATATTCTAAGGATTGTAACTTACATTAATTTTAACTTAATAGGACTTTCCTACCAAACGTAGGGGGAAAAAAAAACGGTTAGTACAGTAGATACCCTTATAATACACCCGGCCGAAAATGCTTTAACGGTCTTGATTGTTTAGAATGAAAATATCTCCGGAGAAGTGATCTGATCCAACAATGGTCTTGATTTCTTAACAAAACATTCATGAATCAAGGTCATTCATGACTCTTTTCATGCTATACATGATCATTTAAAGCATCGTAAATTGCATTTTTTTAAGTAAAAAATTAATTATTTTTTTCTTGCCTCTTTGTTTTTTTACCTTTTATTTATTAAATATAATTAATTATATTTAATAAAATAAAATAATATTATAATTACTTAAAAATTAAAAATATTAAACTTATTTAAATATAATATTATCATATTTAGTTAAAAATAATAACCTATTTAACTAAGATAGCGCTTGTTTTTTAATTTGAAATCTGAATAGATTTGAAATGTTACTGAAGTCTGAATAGATTTAAATATTTATGTCAGAATAATTTGTTTGTTTTTAATTTTTTAACATCTGAACGTAAGTGGTAAATTGCTTATTTTTACAAACTCAAAACATCTTAAATCGAATATTTTTACGCTTATGACCTTAAAAGTATTATATATACTTAAAGTTTAAATGGGTAATACTTTAATGTTTTCTAGTACAATAATTTTTATATGTTATTAATATTTATAAGGTAAGCATTTGATAAATAATTTATGAAATGTAATTTTGGTAACATTATTTCTTTTTGTGATTTAACATAGTATTTATACACAAAAGGTTGTTATCTATTAATAAAAGACTTTGTTTAAAATTCAAATTGAATGTGTGTTAAGTCTTTAATACCAAATGAAATTTAAGATTAAGGGAAATTCTAATATACTATTCAATAGCCAGATAGAAAACAAATATGTTTAATGAGGGTATTTGTGAGAAAAAAATTAATTTTTTATCCAGACATTTTACCATTAAGATAAAAGTGAGGAAATTTTAATTTTTCCATTAAGATAAAAATGTCTTATAATAAGCTTTTAGATATGAAAACAAACAAGCTAAAATATTAAAATATCTTAAATTAAGCTAAATTAAGACTCCAGACATAAAAATAACCAACCCCTAAGTTATTTTTTTAAAATAACATTATCATATTCATAGAAAATTAATAATATTACTATATATTTATTTAATTTTAATAGTATTATACTCTTTTAATGTTAATAGTTAATAATAATAATAAATAGTTTGTTCTAGGAAAACACTATTTTTTCTATATCAATAATAATAATGTTTCATGTGTTGTACTGATAAATGATTTTTTAATTTACATAATTAAAATTAAAATTAATAAAAATTACGATTTACGTAATTAATTATTAATTTATTTTATAAATATATTTATTATTATTATTAACTATTAACATTAATTATTAATAATAAAATAAATAATTTATTTTATAAATATATTTTTATTTACTTTATAATTTAAAACTACAATTCTTTAATTAAAGATAAATTATAATTTAAAATAATTTACCGAAATTTAAAATAAAGTAAACATATAAATGATATTTTAATTCTTACTATTGCAAAATATTAATTCAAACCAATGGAGATTATACCAAAAATAAAGTTATTAGAATTGATCTAGTTTCCTAGAATAGTTGTGTGTATAGTTGTTAATTAGTTAGAATATTTTCCTCAATTACCTAGGATAATTTCCTAAATTAATTCATTATAAAGCTATATATTTATATTATCTTATTCTCATTAAATATACTGTAATACAAGTTATTCACCTATACTTACTTTATATTCTCATTTCAATATAAATAAATAACTTATTTCTACTTTTATTTCACAAAATTTTTAATTAAATTTTAAAAATAAATACTACCTTAATTTTTGTAAATGAGACAGTAGGGATAATTATTAGTATAGTCTAAGATTTTTTTTTTTTTTTAAAGTAGTACAGTCTCAGATTAATTAATCATCTTCAGACACTTTGTTAAGTGCTCTTTAAATTATCTTTTAAGGAAAAATGGAAAAGCAGATAACCGTTATGGCTTATTTATTTGTTTAACGCGTTTTGGCAGACATCTCGACACTTGCCCGTTTAACCCGTTTGACTGACCCCGACAAAAGTCATATGACAGGTCACCACGGAAAGAGTAGAGACGTGCCAAACCGGTCAACTCTCCCCAATGCCACCGGCTTAGCTGGTCGTCTCTTCGTTGATGGAAAAAAAAAAATTGTAAATAAAACCAACACATGCAGCCGTCTTCTTACATTTCATTTGTCTACTCATGTTGACTTTTTTGTCCAGGGATTTCGCCGGTTAAGCGGACCTAATTCTCCCAGCTTCAGAGGGTAAAATGGTCAAAATTCATGATCCTCGTTCCCAACCACTTTCTTTTCATTTGTTTTCTCTGACGGTCGGTTGTTTCAGCTCAGTTTTCTTCTCTCTGGTGAGTGCTCTCTTTCTCTCTCCGTTTGATTTGTTGATTTTTGGGGAAAACGGAGAAAAGCGAACGGATGTTTTTACTTTTCTTTCCCAGCTGACCATGTTAATTTCGTTTCAGTTTATTTAGTTTGATTTTAGATTCAGAAACTTCATCTTATGTTTTCCTCCGTTTTCTCAGTAGCCAAACAGGCGATTAGAGATTTGTTTAGTTGGTTTATTTGCTTTTTATATTTTCCTTTTTGATCCGGTGATGCTCTTGTGTTTTCTGTTCATTGATTAATTAAATAATCTATTTTCATTTGTGTTGCTCTTTAATTCTTCATTTTTATTTTGGTACGTTTAGCTTGATCTAGTTTTACTGCTTGTTTGATATTGATTTATGAAATATTTGCATGGGTAGACAACTTACTTTTAAAATTAAAGAAGTTGCATTTGAAAAAAAAAAATTAAGTAGGAAGTAAATTTGTGGTTTGAAATGTTAGGGATTCATCTTTTGAATAAAATTATAGATATATATATTTTTTTATTTTTGTTATTCAGGGGTATGGTTGCTAGTGCCCAGAAAATTTATCTATTATAATCCCACATTCCTAATTTAAAGTCAGGAACGCCTACCTTACTTATAGTGTGTTTAAACATTGGTTGCAATTTAAGTATCATGCTAAAAATCTCGCTCAACTTTAGCCTGTTGCTGTCCATTAAACATTGGGTATATATTTTATTTCCAAAAACTCGCTTGATTTCTTGCAAGTTGTATGTTGTTGATAATGGGTAGAATTTTCATTTGGGATATGCAGAGTGTA
The DNA here is from genome assembly GCA_030449875.1 of Aegle marmelos. NCBI lineage: Eukaryota > Viridiplantae > Streptophyta > Magnoliopsida > Sapindales > Rutaceae > Aegle > Aegle marmelos. The sequence goes on along the minus strand of JASUUL010000094.1, from coordinate 17,533,691 downwards.
GGAGAGAATAGTTGATGGGTACATCGTCTGGGTCAAACATACACAACCAATCTTCATCGAAGATGCTACCACCACGTCAGCAGCCACGATCTGGAGGACTTCAAACTTCGCTATCCCTTGTGACTTCCGATCCCAGGCTGTCCCCTGATGGACAGGAACCCAGATCAAACTCGGACAATATTCGTGAGTCCCCAACTGAGAGTGCCAGCTCACGGGAAACTTGGCCTACTGCTGACACTGTCAATGGAAAGAAGATGGAGAATGGGAAGAGTGAGATTGACTGCCCCGAACAATCAGTAATTCGTCGCGTTTCAAGTGCTGATAAGATATCTCTTCGGGAGATAACAAGAGAGCGAGTTGATGTGGTCTCAGAAAAGATGCATCGTCTTCCTGAAGAGTTTCTGGAAGAACTAAAGAATGGTCTTCGGGCTATTCTCGAAGGTAATGGTGGTTCACAGCAGAGGGAGGAGTTTTTGACTCTACAAAGGCTTGTCCAGAGTAGAACAGATTTAACAGCAAAGACATTGATAAGGGCCCACCGGGTACAGCTGGAAATCCTTGTTGCAATAAATTCAGGAATCCAGGCATTTTTGCATCCAAATATTAGTCTATCTCAAACTTCCCTCATTGATGTCTTTGTGTACAAGAGGTGCAGAAATATAGCATGTCAAAACCAGCTTCCAGCTGATGACTGTACCTGTGAAATATGCACCCACAGAAATGGTTTCTGCAATCTTTGCATGTGTGTAATCTGTAATAAGTTTGATTTTGAAGTGAACACCTGCCGTTGGATTGGATGTGATTTGTGTTCTCATTGGACTCACACAGACTGTGCAATTCGGGATGGACAAATTTGCATGGGCCCTTCTGCCAAAAGTGCAGCTTGTCCCTCTGAGATGCTTTTCAGGTGCCGGGCTTGCAACCGGACATCCGAGCTGCTAGGCTGGGTGAAAGATGTATTTCAACATTGTGCACCAGCCTGGGACCGCGAAGCTCTTATGAGGGAACTTGATTTTGTTAGTAGGATCTTTCGTGGAAGTGAAGATCCGAGGGGGAGGAAACTCTATTGGAAGTGTGAGGATCTTCTAGAAAAAATGAAGGGTGGGCTTTTAGAGTCAATGGCCTGCAGAGGAATATTGATGTTTTTCCAAGGTATGTACTGTCCTATGGATTTAGTTCCTTTTTCTTGTTAGTGAGTATAATTTATATTTACAAATTATTGATATTTTGCTTTGTGAGTACAAATTCCAGTGCTCTCTTGCAAAATAGATGATGTGAAACTGAATAGATATGGCAAAATAGTCCCCTGCATTTCGCACTGGAGTTGACTTGTTAATTCTGTTTAGTTGGGAATTGGGATTTGTGACTATGCACATGCTGTACACTCTCATCTAGTTGCATATGAATGTGTAGTAGCTTACTTTTCTCCTTTGTCTGAATCTTGAATTATTTGGTTTCAATGGGAATTTAAGGAGGGAGGGCAAGTTTCACCTTTTTATGTCTTCTTCCTGAGTTGATACTGATATGCTTCATTCCTTATAACAACATGCTGAAAAGAAACTTGCCGGATGATGAGGAAGAGAACCCAGATGTCCACTCTTCTCAAGATAAATGCATGCCCACTGTTATCTCAAGTTAAATGTTTGACATGATGGCATATTCTCTTCTGTTTTTTTTGACATCCTGATATATATATATAGACTGCACTTTTCCTTACCACTCAACAAAATTTTATGCATGTCCGATTATCCACTTCACAGAATCTGAATCTAAGGTATCAGATGTTTTTCTTCTGAACGCAAGTTATTTTCAGCTTCATCATTTGTCTTGCTTCTTTAGGAGTGGTATACAGTTATTAATGTATTTGATATCTGGCTCAGATTTTATTTGGATACTTCTACACTTAGAGCAGCTTCTTAATATGTTAAATCTCTTTCTATGCTTTGAGAATGTGATTCATTATTAATGTATATTATTCTTTCCTTTGTCTCTTGGTATTATTATAAAGAGCTTGAAGTCGACTCTCCAAAGAGCCTGGAAAATGGGGAAGCTGGTAGGCTGATTGCTCCACACGAGGCATGCAACCGAATTGCAGAGGTTGTACAGGAGGCTATACGAAAGATGGAAATGGTGGCTGATGAGAAGATGAGGATGTTTAAGAAAGCTCGTTTGTCTCTTGACGCTTGTGACCGTGAGCTTGAAGACAAGGCCCGTGAAGTGACAGAATTAAAGATGGAGAGAACAAAAAAGAAGCTACAGATAGAAGAGCTGGAAAAAATTGTGAGGCTTAAACAAGCTGAGGCTGATATGTTCCAACTTAAAGCCAACGAAGCTAAGCGAGAGGCCGAGAGACTCCAAAGGATTGCTCTTGCCAAAACAGATAAGTCAGAAGAAGAATATGCTAGCAGCTATCTGAAACTTCGCTTGAGTGAGGCTGAAGCTGAGAAGCAGTATCTGTTTGAGAAGATTAAGCTACAGGAAAGCTCACGTGCATCACAGAGCAGTGGTGGAATGAACCTTCACAGATGTTGATGCAGTTGAATTATGATTTAAGACATGGTCACCCACCCCTAAGCCACCCAAACTCTTAGAAGAATATTCACCGATGGATTATAATATGTTGTACCAATGAGTGACTTGATGACTTTAGAGATGTTACTTTGATGTGAACTAGTGTGAAGTGTGCATGAGATGCTATTTTGCTTCATTTGACCTTAACCTTGTAGTGTCTTGACAAGTGAAAGGAGGAGAATCGGTGAAAGTTTGTGGAATTTGGAAACTGATTCTTTATCTATTGCTTTTGCACATGGATCTGCGTAAAGCATTGTTCTTAATAGATGCATCTGGCTCGTTTTTCTTCATATTCACAGTTAGATGTTGCGATGCCAAAAGCACTTAGTATTTCACTTCATTAAAGTGTTGCCTAAATCAGCTCCTAATGATAAGTTAAAGGTGGTACTGGATTTCAAGTTAATTCACTCGGCCGTGCCTCTTCAGAGAGGCCATGAGTGAGAAGAAGAAATAGGGCTGTCGAAAGTAATCGAAGAGCTAATTCCGTGGCTCTTTAGGTGGGAAGTCATGCACACGATAACATTGACAAGTCTGGCATTGTTCGCATGCATGCCTAATTTCCACTCTTGGTTATGCGGAGCATCCTGCTCGGCTGAGACAAAGGAACTAAAGTTCCATTGGCGAAATGCAGCAAGTTGTTGTGCATGCTAGCTGTCAGAATTGAATGACTCAGAAAGAAACCATGGAGATGCTCTGGCGACGCTACGTCTTCAGATAGCTTCTCATCGTTTGGCATCAAGAAAGTAACGGCTGTGCTCTGCAGTGTATTGGAGCTTGTGTTAATCATCTTGCGAAAAACTACAAACCCGTGGTAAGATTTTGCTCTCGTGCCGGCCACGGCTGCCTACAAATCAGTCTGGTTTATTTGATGTATGAATTGAGCTTGGAAAGAAGGATTCCAAACCAAACTGCTATTGATGTTTTTCTTGAACTGATATTTGCCGGAGGTGATTTTTGCAGTGGAGTTTACAGCCTTCATAGAAGTCCATGCTTGGTTTGTTCTTATGCAGTTGAGGTGATGCATGCAATTTGTTGCAATATGTTTAGGCGAGAAGTAGTTCATGCATGAGGAAACCGTAATACTTCTGCCCAATTTGGTCTTGTAAAAGGCTGTTTTTTA